>CM077676.1:162688755-165097950 GCA_039707655.1 Elymus sibiricus
CAAGTAGAGATACTACTTGTGCATCCAAAACCCTTAAACCCAGTTTCTTCTCATGAGTGTCCACCATATCTACCTATGGATTGAATAAGATCCTTCAAGTAAGTTGTCATCGGTGCAAAAAGCAATAAAAATTGCTCCTAAAATATGTATGATCTTTTATTGCAAGGGAAAATAAGCGTTGTACAAACTTGTGATGGTAAAGAAATAAAAGCGACGGACTGCATAATAAAGGTTGCTATCACAAGGGGCAATATAACGTGACGTTCCTTTGCATTAAGGGCTTGTGCATCCAAAAATAAAAAGCGCATGACAACCTCTGCTTCCCTCTGCGAAGGGCCTATCTTTTAGTTTTATGCATTTACTTTTATGTATTTATTTTTTATGCAAGAGTCAATAGTGTTCTCCTCTACTTCCTTTTTATTTTTCTCTTTTGCAAGCATCATGTGGTGGGGAAAGATCTAGGCACATATATCCAGTTGGATATGAGTGATCATGAGTTATTATTGTTGACATCACCCTTGAGGTGAATAAGTTGGGAGGCGAAATCACAAGCCCCTATCTTTCTATGTGTCTGGCTGAAACTTTTGCTCCATATATATGTCGTGAGTGTTAGCAATCATAGAAGACTAAATGATGGCTGAGTATGTGGACTTGCTAAAAAGCTCCTACATGAGACCCTTCCTGAAAATATGATGAATTTTAATTGCATTGTTGACTAGAATAGTTTGTTAGTTTCCAAGAAAGTTTATGCCTTACACTTCATTGTTGTGATGAATTGTTACTTGCTCATGAGAAGTTTTATGATAATAAAATTTGCTGTTGTAACACCCCGATTTTTGGCCCTCTCTTTTTTCTCTTGGTTTTATTTGGCTTTGCTTTGGTTTTTCCGTTTGGGAGCAGTTCTATGGACTTGAAACCTGGGACGTCATCACTTCTTCCTCTTCCAATATGTGTTTCATCCTTGTATCTTTCCCAAGATCATGGCATTCCCATTCTAGCCCTTTTCCAAAAACAAAACAAAATCTTTTCTTAAGGAATATTCCTTTTCTGATTAAAGGAATAACCATATCTGACCTAGGTTCTGAAGCAACCTATATTTCTGTCATCCCATAAATTCCCAAATTATTCCCATAAACTATTTGGATCATATATTCCCCAAATATGCCCAACCCTTCCTTGCCTAGTTCAAAAATAATTCAAAAATATTCATTTTTCCTTTCTGTCTAGAATGGCATTTTGTGAAGGAAGTGCTATTTATATTTTCTTGATTGCCCTAACTTTTTTTCAGCACTCTTTCCTATCCATATCCTTACCACATGACAAAATTCAGCTCCATTTGCCTAGTGAATCTTCCCCAGCAAATTCCCAAAGTTTCTGTCTAGAAAGAAGCTTTGTTAAGGAAGTACTAGCTAGGAGTATCCAAATGAGTTGAAATTTTGCCAGGCCCTTCATATGCTCAAATGATTACCCTAAACCAAATTTAAGCCTTGTCCAACCATCTATGTGAGCACACCTTCCAATGTTTGGTTCTGGTTAAATTTTCAGGGTATGAAGCAACTACCTTTTATATTGCTTCAAAAATTCTGAAATTAATCCAGGGCCTAAAGGTCCATATATCCTTTGTGCCTGCAAAATTTCACATTAGCTTGCCTAGCCATTTGTCCTACAAAATTCTCCCAAGGTTCTGTGCAGAAAGGACCTTTGTGAAGGAAGTACCATCTAGGTATTTCCAAATGCCATGAAATTTTCCTAGTATCTCCAGGGTCCCAAATCATCATCTTGTACCCAAAATGCAGCTCAAGTTCACACCCCATGTGAGTGCATCTTCCTGATCTAGCTTCTGCACTGTTTTGGGCAGTTGTACTGCATCTATCTTCAAACCTGGTCCAATCCACCTCAAAATTCACAGAAATATAGTCCCTCCTATTCTAAAACCTGGAGACATCCCCTCTGGTCCTATGATCAAGTAATTTGACCACAAAATCTAACCACAGTTGACTACAGTAACAATCCCTTGATGTTTCCCATCTTCCCATAGTCCTTTTGACAGATCTATCTTTTCAGGGAGGCTGTATGATGGGAGGACTTTGCTGTGGACATAGTGTGCCCCGCTTACGTGCCCTCTCCATGGCCGTGCACGCGGTGACCACACTGTGGCCACGCGGTCGCGCGTGCCCTGCATGTAGCAAGCGCGCTCTGGCTGTCGCCGTGCTGCGGGCCGCTTCTGCTTGGCCACGTCCGTGCATCCGAGGGCGCCGCACTCGCTCTCCGGCGTCCACCTGTCCGACTGGTCCTCTCGCCCCTCCTCTCTTCCCTCCCCTCGCGCCACGCCGGCTCTGCCATCGCCGCGCACGCGCGCACAGCGAGCTAGTGGCCGACCGCGCGTGCCCTGCCATCCCGCGTAGCTTTCTGCCATCCCGCGTCGCTGGCCCGCCGCTCAGCCTCTCCCCCATCGCCGCAATGCTCGCGCGCATGCCCGAAACTCTCGCCGAAGCTCGCCTGTATGGTCGCGGCGGCATCCGGTCTGGAATCTCCCTCCCCGCCTATTTAAGTCGTCCTCGACCGTGGTTTGCTTCACCACTCCTCCTCCCACTCACCAAATCGACCCCCAAATCCTCTCCCTCGAGCCGGAGCCCTCTCCTTCCTCCTCTCCGGCCAACCTTCCGCCGCTCGGCCCTCTGCTCCTCGAGCTCACTCCGAGCCACCCCAGTCTCAGCTGAGCCCACCATCGAGCTCCTCTAGCTGTCCTAGTCCTCCTCAACCTCTCTCCCTAGCCTATCGTCGCCGGAAACTTCGATCTCGCTGGCGCCCATGGCTTGCCGCTGCCGGAGACGAAGACGCAGACGCCGTCCGGCCGTCTCTCGGGGAGCCACGGGTATGAGCAGCTCCGCCTCGGTCCGCTCGATCCATCCCCGCCGTCTCCCGGTGTCGCCGTAGCCTCCTCGCCGCCGTTTCGTCGCCGGTGAGCCCGCCGTCTCTGCCCCCCCCCTTTTCTCTCTTCAAATCTGACCGAAGGGGCCTGCTGGTCAGTGACTCCGGCGCCTCTGAAACGTTTTCTAAGTGAAAGCGTATTCCTAAAAGACGCCTTCGACGTCAGCCCCTCTGAGATTTCCAGGAAATAAGTTAAATTCAATTTTAAATACAGATTTGACCCAACTTTGACCGTGAATAACTCCTAAACTACAAGTCCAAATGAACTGATTCTTTTTGCATTATTTTTATTTTGTTCTCCTCTATTTTCTAGTAGAGTTTGGTATTTTTCTCTTTTGTCTAGAATTTCTGGACAGAAGTATTTACTTTATAGTATATTCTTAAATGCTTGCCAAAATATTTTCAGAGTGCTTGTTGTGTGTTGGTGAAGACCAGGAGCTTTTCCCCTCTCTTTTGGAGCAAGGCAAGCCACACCCTCCATTTGCATGATTGCAATGCAATGCATGGTTTATCTGAATTAAATTTGCTTAATATTGCCTTATTTAGAAATGATTCATTTATGGCATTATGATTGGATATATGTGAGTTTGCTACTGATATGATGATGCTTGGATCTCTAGGACTTATATTTTAAAGAGTGAGGATGATATGTTACTACGGGATTACTAGTAGCATTAGTCATGCTTGTTTCGTAGTCATATGGAATATGTGGATATCTTATACTTTGGATTTTGGATGGATATTGCTTTGATTTGAAACACAGGTTGATATGTATCATTGGAGTAACCGTTCTATCACATACTTGTTTTGGGGATAAATTCCGTCATTCCGTTGGTCAGGTGCCACCGAATCGAGCTCACCAGTGCAGCCACACTTGCCTGGATGGGGAGGCCCTAACTCGGTCTGTTGTCATGCCTCTCGCCGGTGCCTCCAACTAGGGAAGGTTATGTGCTCGCGCTGCCCTGGCCCGGTAGGCGGCCATAAGCCTTGTGCCCAAGTTGTGTTGTACCCGGGTGTCCCCGTTTGGGACGAGTTTGTTTTGGCCACGACGGTGGCAGCCACAAAGGTGGCGGATGTCACGAGTTGACATCAGGGCGACCCAGGACATAGCCCAAAGGGGAGTTTGTCAGGAGTGGCCGGGAGAGTGTCATGCAATAGACTGGTTTTGTCGGAACGTCGTTGGTCCACCCGAATGGGAGCACGAGGCCATGAGTTCCGTGGTGTGGGTACAGTGTACTAACCTCTGCAGAGTGTATAATCTATCGATAGCCGCGTCCTCGATCATGGACACAGTTCGTTGTAGGTCACACCGTTCGATCAACACTCACAATGACAGAATGACTTATATTATGATTTATAGTTGTATGTGAGCAAGTAACAGTTTGGCAGGCTTTGATGATGATGAGGTTGATCAGCAGATTATGAGGTGATCATGTGATGATTACGAGGATGTATCGATCACGAAGTGATCAAGTGGATATGTTGCTTGGCCAGGTAGCCAAGAGTGAGATGGTTCCTTGCGAACCAAGATGATGGTTCATCAGTGATTCTATCCTTACCGTAGCAGTTTGTGTAACTTTTACTTCCACCTCATAGTAGTTGGTAATAAGTTAACCTGTAAATGCTATGTTGTTGTCTTGCCTTGATGCTTTTGGTGGTTGTGAGCTTGCGAGTACATTCAAAGTACTCACCTGGCTTATCATGCCAGTTTGCAGGTGATGTTGTGATTGATTGCTTGTTGTGGATCCCGTTCGTGGGAGCTAGGCCGTGTCCCAGCCAGAGTCCCTGTGGAGTGGAGTTCACCACCGTCATCGTCATTCCGCTGCTACAAGTTGGTCCGCTGCTAGCATAGAGCTACTTTGGCAGGTGTAGTGTCGCCGTGCTATGTAACCGTTGTAATAGCAAACCTTTGTACCTTTATCGCTTGTAATAAAAGCTGTTTTGTACTATGCCAAGCAGTGCCGTATTCCAGAAGACATTTCTTGGCTGGAATACGGGGCGTTCCGGTCCCTCTAAGCCGGGGTGCCGCAATTGTTGGTATCAGAGCAGGTCTGGCTGTAGGACGCCCTAGCCAACGCGAGAGTTAGAAACCGGTAGTGTAGGATCCTGATTGTTTGTTGCATTTGATTGCTGCACTTGGTTGTTGCATGGCATGCATATAGGTTCCGTCTTTCTTCTGACCATCTATTCCATGAGTGTAGATGGCCACCACTCCCATTGAGTTCAACGCAGCCCCTGCACTGCTCACCTTCGCGTCCCTGCTCCACGAGGTATGGCATAGCCTCTACCCCAATGGAGAGGTGCCGCGGTACCAAGTGTTTGAGGTACAGCTTGGGGGCAGATTGCTGGAATATTTTGCCCATGTTTTTCTGGAAGCCAGGATCCCCATTGGAAGATGTTCCTACAGATTCCATGGCGGATATGGTGCCACTCCAGATCGAGCAGTTCAACTCGCAGCCCTGGCAGGAATCACGGGTCTTCGTCATCAAGAGCTGGTGATGCAAGAAAACCGTGCTTACTCCTACTACCCCACCATAGCCGAGAATCCCAGGCGAGTCAGGTTCCCATCTACTCGTCCTAATGATGATGTGGCCATCCCAGCAATGTCCCGGTTCATGACGGCCGAGTATATGCTGATTGCTGAGCTCGTCCGAGACGCGACCCGGGCCAGACACTTGCTCGGTGCTGCAATGGCCCCACGTCCATTGCCTCCTTCATCGACTTCTACACCCCCAGTATCAACTGCTTCACCCACCCCTACACCAGCCGCTTCGCCAGTTACCCAGCTTTAGTTTGCTCGTAGTACGTTAGAATCTGAATAGCTCATGTTGCATCAGGTGTAGTAGCAGGCATGTTGTGTTGTGTGTCGAGCAGTAAGGGATGCAGTGTTACTTATGGATGCTTGTATGACTGTTATGTGCCGTTTTCGATTGATTTGTTTTCTTTGTTGCTTCTTTTGGGCCTTTGGTGTTACTTTATTTTTCCCCTCTTATGAAAGTTGCTCATCAATCACCTTCGGACCCGAAGAAGAAATGAGGATCTAAGTATTTGGAAGCTCAGCTAAATAGTATGGCAATCTTAGTGAATGCAATATATCGGGAATCTGAATGATAGTCTGGATTTATTACCAGCATCAAGTCTACCTCAGTTGTGCAACCTTTACAGCAGCAATAATCAAGCTAGCAGAAGGACAAGTCAGGCACAAAATCAGCTGTATATTCTCCACCGAAGGTGTGACTATATATATATAATTTTATTTCAGCCACAGGTGGAATTTGAAATATGTTGTACTACGAAAGAAAGACAGAAGGAGCTCAGAGTTCAACGTTCAGCTAAAAAGACAGCCCGACAATTCTCTTCATACACATACCCAGCATCAGAAATGTTATGGATATATGTATAGTATGCAGTCCACAGATCGCAGTATGAATCTTCTGGTGTAAGGAGCTCAGCCTTCCTCCACACGGTACCGGAAGAAGCTTATGATGTAAGTCTCCTCAAGTTCCCTCTGCACAACATATGAACACTTTCCAGCCCAAGATACCCAGTCTTTCACAGCAAGCTACCCTGGCGACAGTTTCCGGCCTAAGGTAGTGAATCTTCCTCAGTAAGCAACCAGGGGAGAAGCTTCTCAAGCACGGAACCCAGTCTTCTCCAGCACGCTACCTCGACTAAAGCTTCTAGTGTAAGGGAGCCTGCACCCCAGATCATGCAAGTCATTTATACAAGGATACAACTCTGATCACATAAACCAACCAAATGAAGGCCAAGATGCACCAACTCCATAATTCGGGTTAGAAGAAGCAAAATCAGAGACACCTCACAGGTGAATCAACAAACGGTGAAGCAGACCGGCGGGAAACAACAGTATTGACAGCAACTATAAAGATCAGTTTCTCAGCGCCAGAAAGGGTGGTATCACAGACTTTTGTTATAGCCTTGGCTGGTCAGCTCAAATAACGCCCTCTGTACCAACTATGTGGTATGAGAAGTCGTTTTATGCAAGACACGGGGGATGATAAAGAAAGATTGCACCAACTACAATTATGGTCACAAGCAGAACCGAGGATAAGAAAAGGTGGCCCAGCTCTTTCCGCAAGGGATTCAGACAAAGAAAAACTGGCAATCAAGAAGTAAGTCTAACAGCAACAACATGATAATTCTTGCCCGACCGACAGGGTCCGGGTATCCACGTCATATTGAGGCCATAGAAATCAGCATGGGCATGTACTCAGAAGCCCACCCTACTACACAAGGGCCTCACGTCATGATAACCGGTTCATCCGGTTACACATGGGTAGCAGGGTCAGTGCGAAATATCCAAGTCTGTCTCATCAGATGCAAGATTTCCTCAGTCATTTCAGCATGTGACCACAACAACCAGGATAAAATGTCTCACCGCCTTGTAACACCGCTAACAATGCCGACAGCATGGGTAAGACAAAACCGAGCACCCTGTTCAGCCCAGATGCTCTCACTAATGGAACTGAGTACAAGGACAACTGTACACGAGAAATATTTTACAGGCAACGCAACCGTCAGCCCAGACTCGAAATGGCACAATTGCAAGCTCGGACGAAGAGACAAATCCCGATGCTGCAGTATCAGGTTGCCGGATCTCGTTAACAGAACAACTATGATTCTCAGCAATGTTAGTACCCGGAAGACACACCTCTATTTGAACAAATCAATGGAAGAAATACAAAAGTTTCGTGCTCACAGGAGAATTTATTTTCACGATATTACTGTCAGACATGAACCCATCCAAGTCAGCATAGAGTTGGACGAATGAGGTAAGGCTCATCAGAAATTCAAGTAAAGTAAAGCAAATCATCTCAGAGGCAGAATGTCCGATCATAGGAAATTCTAAGGGAACAATGCACAAGGGAAAAAGGACGCCCGAGTTGGAAACGGCTTCCTTAAGTCATATTCACACTTGTTCTATGAGCAACCAAATCTCGAGGACGAGATTTTTGTAAGGGGGGTAGGTTTGTAACACCCCGATTTTTGGCCCTCTCATTTTTCTCTTGGTTTTATTTGGCTTTGCTCTGGTTTTTCCTTTTGGGAGCAGTTCTATGGACTTGAAACCTGGGAGGTCATCATTTCTTCCTCTTCCAATATGTGTTTCATCCTTGTATCTTTCCCAAGATCATGGCATTCCCATTCTAGCCGTTTTCCAAAAAAAAATTCTTTTCTTAAGGAATATTCCTTTTCTGATTAAAGGAATAACCATATCTGACCTAGGTTGTGAAGCAACCTATATTTCTGTCATCCCATAAATTCCCAAATTATTCCCATAAATTATTTGGATCATATATTCCCCAAATATTCCCCAACCCTTCCTTGCCTAGTTCAAAAATAATTCAAAAATATTCATTTTTCCTTTCTGTCCAGAATGGCATTTTGTGAAGGAAGTGCTATTTATATTTTCTTGATTGACCTAAAAAAATTTCAGCACTCTTTCCTATCCATATCCTTACCACATGACAAAATTCAGCTCCATTTGCCTAGTGAATCTTCCCCAGCAAATTCCCAAAGTTTCTGTCCAGAAAGAAGCTTTGTGAAGGAAGTACTAGCTAGGAGTATCCAAATGAGTTGAAATTTTGCCAGGCCCTTCATATGCTCAAATGATTACCCTAAACCAAATTTCAGACTTGTCCAACCATCTATGTGAACACACCTTCCAATCTTTGGTTTTGGTTAAATTTTCAGGGTATGAAGCAACTACCTTTTATATTGCTTCAAAAATTCTGAAATTAATCCAGGGCCTAAAGGTCCATATATCCTTTGTGCCTGCAAAATTTCACATTATCTTGCCTAGCCATTTGTCCTACAAAATTCTCCAAGGTTCTGTGCAGAAAGGACCTTTGTGAAGGAAGTACCATCTAGGTATTTCCAAATGCCATGAAATTTTTCCAGTATCTCCAGGGTCGCAAATCATCATCCTGTACCAAAAATGCAGCTCAAGTTCACACCCCATGTGAGTGCATCTTCCTGATCTAGCTTCTGCACTGTTTTGGGCAGTTGTACTGCATCTATCTTCAAACCTGGTCCAATCCACCTCAAAATTCACAGAAATATAGTCCCTCCTATTCTAAAACCTGGAGACATCCCCTCTGGTCCTATGATCAAGTAATTTGACCACAACATCTAACCACAGTTGACTACAGTAACAATCCCTTGATGTTTCCCATCTTCACATAGTCCTTTTGACCGATCTATCTTTTCAGGGAGGCTGTATTATGGGAGGACTTTGCTGTGGACATAGTGTGCCCCGGTTACGTGCCCTCTCCGTGGCCGTGCATGCGGTGACCACACTGTGGCCACGTGGTCGCGCGTGCCCTGCATGTAGCAAGCGCACTCTGGCTGTCGCTGAGCTGCGGGCCGCGTCTGCTCGGCCACGTCCGCGCGTCCGAGGGCGCCGTACTCGCTCTCCGGCGTCCACCTGTCCGACTGGTCCTCTCGTCCCTCCTCTCTTCCCTCCCCTCGTGCCACGGCGGCTCTGCCATCGCCGCGCACGCGCGCACAGCGAGCTAGTGGCCGACCGCGCGTGCCCTGCCATCCCGCGTCGCTGGCCCGCCGCTCAGCCTCTCCCCCATCGCCGCAATGCTCGCACGCATGCCCGAAACTCTCGCCGGAGCTCGCCCGTATGGTCGCGGCGGCATCCGGTCTGGAATCTCCCTCCCCGCCTATTTAAGTCGTCCTCGACCGTGGTTTGCTTCACCACTCCTCCTCCCACTCACCAAATTGACCCCCAAAGCCTCTCCCTCGAGCCGGAGCCCTCTCCTTCCTCCTCTCCGGCCAACCTTCCGCCGCTCGGCCCTCTGCTCCTCGAGCTCACTCCGAGCCACCCCAGCCTCAGCTGAGCCCACCATCGAGCTCCTCTATCTCTCCTAGTCCTCAACCTCTCTCCCTAGCCTATCGTCGCCGGAAACGTCGATCTCGCTGGCGCCCGTGGCTTGCCGCCGCCGGAGATGAAGACGCCGACGCCGTCCGGCCGTCTCTCGGGGAGCCACAGGTACGAGCAGCTCCGCCTCGGTCCGCTCGATCCATCCCCACCGTCTCCCGGTGTCGCCATAGCCTCCTCGCCGCCGTTTCGTCGCCGGTGAGCCCGCCGTCTCTGCCCCCCCTTTCTCTCTTCAAATCTGACCGAAGGGGCCCGCTGGTCAGTGACTCCGGCGCCTCCGAAACGTTTTCTAAGTGAAAGCGTATTCCTAAACGACGCCTTCGACGTCAGCCCCTCTGAGATTTCCAGGTAATCAGTTAAATTCAATTTTAAATACAGATTTGAGCCAACTTTGACCGTGAATAACTCCTAAATTACAAGTCCAAATGAACTGATTCTTTTTGCATTATTTTTATTTTGTTCTCCTCTATTTTCTAGTAGAGTTTGGTATTTTTCTCTTTTGCCTAGAATTTCTAGACAGAAGTATTTACTTTATGGTATATTCTTAGATGCTTGCCAAACTATTTTCAGAGTGCTTGTTGTGTGTTGGTGAAGACCAGGAGCTTTTCCCCTCTCTTTTGGAGCAAGGCAAGCCACACCCTCCATTTGCATGATTGCAATGCAATGCATGGTTTATCTGAATTAAATTTGCTTAATATTGCCTTATTTAGAAATGATTCATTTATGGCATTATGATTGGATATATGTGAGTTTGCTACTGATTTGATGATGCTTGGATCTCTAGGACTTATATTTTAAAGAGTGAGGATGATATGTTACTACGGGATTACTAGTAGCAGTAGTCATGCTTGTTTCGTAGTCATATGGAATATGTGGATATCTTATACTTTGGATTTTGGATGGATATTGCTTTGATTTGAAACACAGGTTGATATGTATCATTGGAGTAACCGTTCTATCACATACTTGTTTTGGGGATAAATTCCGTCATTCCGTTGGTCAGGTGCCACCGAATCGAGCTCACCAGTGCAGCCACACTTGCCTGGATGGGGAGGCCCTAACTCGGTCTGTTGTCATGCCTCTTGCCGGTGCCTCCAACTAGGGAAGGTTATGTGCTCGCGCTGCCCTGGCCCAGTAGGCGGCCATAAGCCTTGTGCCCAAGTTGTGTTGTATCCGGGTGTCCCCGTTTGGGACGAGTTTGTTTTGGCCACGACGGTGGCAGCCACAAAGGTGGCGGATGTCACGAGTTGACATCAGGGCGACCCAGGACATAGACCAAAGGGGAGTTTGTCAGGAGTGGCCGGGAGAGTGTCATGCAATAGACTGGTTTTGTCGGAACGTCGTTGGTCCACCCGAATGGGAGCACGAGGCCATGAGTTCCGTGGTGTGGGTACAGTGTACTAACCTCTGCAGAGTGTATAATCTATCGATAGCCGCGTCCTCGATCATGGACACAGTTCGTTGTAGGTCACACCGTTCGATCAACACTCACAATGACAGAATGACTTATATTATGATTTATAGTTGTATGTGAGCAAGTAACAGTTTGGCAGGCTTTGATGATGATGAGGTTGATCAGCAGATTATGAGGTGATCATGTGATGATTACGAGGATGTATCGATCACGAAGTGATCAAGTGGATATGTTGCTTGGCCAGGTAGCCAAGAGTGAGATGGTTCCTTGCGAACCAAGATGATGGTTCATCAGTGATTCTATCCTTACCGTAGCAGTTTGTGTAACTTTTACTTCCACCTCATAGTAGTTGGTAATAAGTTAACCTGTAAATGCTATGTTGTTGTCTTGCCTTGATGCTTTTGGTGGTTGTGAGCTTGCAAGTACATTCAAAGTACTCACCTGGCTTATCATGCCATTTTGCAGGTGATGCTGTAATTGATTGCTTGTTGTGGATCCCGTTCGTGCGAGCTAGGCCGTGTCCCAGCCAGAGTCCCTGCGGAGTGGAGTTCACCACCGTCGTCGTCGTTCCGCTGCTACGAGTTGGTCCGCTGCTAGCATAGAGCTACTTTGGCAGGTGTAGTGTCGCCGTGCTATGTAACCGTTGTAATAGCAAACCTTTGTACCTTTATAGCCTGTAATAAAAGCTGATTTGTTCTATGCCAAGCAGTGCCGTATTCCAGAAGACATTTCTGAGCTGGAATACGGGGCGTTCCGGTCCCTCTGAGCCGTGGTGCCACAGTTGTTATAATAATGATCTTGCTTTGAATCATTCAAGTCCAATGTCCATGCTATAAAAGAAAGGATTATATGATGATTATGATAGGTAGCATTCCACATCAAAATTTCTGTTTTTAATTGCTACTTTATCATGATGACTTTTATGAGAATAAGTTGCTGTTATAATGCTAGGAAAAGTGATTGAAATTATCATTGATCAAACTTTTGCACTATGCTAGCATTCACGCTTCATAAATTATTTCTTTTATCATTTACCTACTCGAGGACGAGCAGGAATTAAGCTTGGGGATGCTGATACGTCTCCAACATATCTATAATCTATGAAGTATTCATGCCATGTTTATAACCATTCTATATGGTTTTGGTATGATTTGTTTGGAACTAACCCGGACTGACGCTGTTTTCAGCAGAATTGCCATGGTGTTGTTTTTTGTGCAGAAATAAAAGTTCTTGGAATTGGATGAAACTTTTTGGAGATTTTTTATGGAGCAAATAAGAAATACTGGAACCAAGACCCACTGGAGGGGGGCCACCCAGTGCCCACGAGGAACCAGGGTGCGCCACCCCCCCAGGCGCGCCCTGGTACCTCGTGGGGCCCACGTGGCTCCGTCTGACCTGATTCCAACGCTGAAAAATTCTATAAATAGAGAAACCCCCAGAAATCACCCTAGATGAGTTTTTACGCCACTGCAAGCCTCTGTACCTCCACGATCTCATCTACAGCCCTTTTCTGGCACCCTGCCGGAGGGGGGAATCATTACCGGAGGCCATCTTCATCATCCCGGCGGTCTCCATGACGAGGAGGGAGTAGTTCACCCTCGGGGCTGAGGGTTTGTACCAGTAGCTTTGTGTTTGATCTCTCTCTCTCGTGTTCTTGAGATGGCACGATCTTGATGTATCACGAGCTTTGTTGATATAGATGAATCATATGGAGTTTTCCCCTCTCTATCTTCTTGTGATGAATTGAGTTTTCCCTTTGAAGTTTTCTTATCTTATTGAGTCTTTATGGATTTGAGAACACTTGATGTATGTCTTGCATATGGATATCTGTGGTGACAATGGGATATTCACTTGAGTCACTTGATGTATATTTTGGTGATCACCTTGCGGGTTCCATGACCTTGGGGATTTATCCATAAGGGTTGCACACGTTTTCGTCTTGACTTTCCGGTAGAAACTTTGGGGCACTCTTTGAAGTTCTTTGTGTTGGTTTGAATAGATGAATCTGAGATTGTGTGATGCATATCGTATAATCAAACCCGTGGGTACTCGTGGTGACATTGGAGTGCCTAGGTGACATTAGGGTTTTGGTTGATGTGTATCTTAAGGTGTTATTCTAGTACGAACTCTAGGGCTGTTCGTGACAATTAATGGGGATGGCTCATAAGATTGATCGGGAAGGATAACTTTGAGGTGGTTAAGTACCCTACAACAATTTCTTCGTTTGTTCTCCACTATTTGTGACTTTGGAGTGAACTCTTTCTCGCACGTGAGGGATTTACATATGATTCAACTATGTCAACAATGTTGGGAGATCGCACTAGTGAAAGTATGAACCCTAGGCCTTGTTTCAAAGCATTGCAATACCGTTTTTATGCCTGTTTACTTTTCGTTACCTTGCTGTTTTTATATTTTCAGATTAGAAAAACCTATATCTACTATCCATACTACACTTTTATCACCATCTCTTCGCCGAACTAGTGCACCTATACAATTTACCATTGTATTGGGTGTGTTGGGGACACAAGAGATTTCTTGTATTTGGTTGCAGGGTTGTTTGAGAGATACCATATTCAACCTATGCCTCCCACGGATTGATAAACCTTAGGTCATCCACTTGAGGGAAAATTGCTACTGTCCAACAAATCTCTGCGCTTGGAGGCCCAATACGAGTCTACAAGAACAAGTTGTGTAGTAGACATCACTCATCCACGTCATTGCATATTTAACATCACTTGCTAATTTGGGGGGTACACAAAAGAGCCTACAGCACATGGACCACACTTACTGAATCGAGCAATTTTAGTAATTAAACAGAGCCAGTTGACCTAAAGATTGCTCTAACAAAAGACCAGCGTTATAAACAAAGGCTAAGTACGCATAATTTAAACAAAGCCGCCGACGCGCTGCCGCCCTATTCCTCGTCGGTGTAAGATGAGATGTCGATGACTTGTCCTGGCGACATGCCACCGCTGGTGGACTCCGCGTCCCCCAGGATGAAGTCGATCGCGTCGTCGTCCTCGTCCTCGTCCTCGGCGCCGCCCTCAAGGTTGTAGTACTCGTAGTAGTGGCGGCGCCAGAGCTCGTGTTGGTACTCCACCGCCGATTACTCGACGGACAGGCGGCTCTCTACCTACTCCTTAGCCACGTGCAACTCCTCCTCCCGGCGCTCCTCGATCTTCGCCGCCTCCTGCATCTCCAGCTCCCGCTCGGCGATCTCAGGAGGAAGCAGGGGCTCCATGGCCTCAGTCGCCGCATCGTCGACAAGCATCTCCGCCGCCTTTTTGGACGTGGGTGCATGCTGGATTCCGAGGAGGCCTGTAATATCTTGGCGTGGGCGTCCTCGACCTGGGCGTGGATGGCCTCGACCCTGGGCGTGGATGGCCTCGACCCTGGCCATGGCGGCCTCCGCGGCACGGACGGCTGCTCGAGCGCTCTCGACGTTTGCAGCCGCCATCGCAACAGCTGCTGAAGCCGTCTCGGCTGCTACAGCTGCCCTGTCGTCTGCTGCAGACGCCCTCTCGGTGGATGCGGTCGCGCTCAATGCGGATGCGGCCGTGCTCTCGGCGTAGGCGGACCCGCTTGGGGAGGACCCGACGACCGTACGGGCCCTCATGAAGCGTCTCCACGACGTCATTCTTTGCAAGAAGGGGATGGGGTGGTATCGGGGACTCGAGGATTCGGGGGTGAACAACGCTTGAGCAGACGAATCCGTCGAAGCTTATGGAGGAAGACATAAAAAGACCCGCGAATTTTCATCGCAAACGGTTCTTATAACCAGCTGTGTGCGATGTAGTCCATTTTTTAATTACCTGCGACAGACTAATTTGGAGTACACTGGCAACGGATGGTGATGGAAATTGTTCGAATTTTTTTGTACCGTTAACATGCACTGATACAACTGCCATGTTAAATTTTGGAATTTTTCAGGGTTCACCAGACCTTTTTAAGACATTAAGTGAGTTCCTAGCCATATAATGGCCATAATTCAAATTTGAACTGCATGTACATGCAACGGCAAACCATCATGGGTTGGAAAATCATATTTGTGTCCTTGTGTGCGAGTTAATGCCCTGTGCAGTAAATTGGAAGGAATTTTCAAACATATTAGTGTCACGGCTTGGACACAAACAGTGAGAACCATGGCTTTTAAATTCCAAAACATTCAAAAATGATCAAAAATACATGAAACCTTGCTTGATGTCATGAATGGTACCAAGATGCAGTGGTAAAAGAATTGGCCAATTTGACGAAAGTTTTGACACAGACCTCTCACAAATCGGAGCATCTCGCGAGAAGACACGTGGTTCCGAGAGGGAACAATGCATGTTTGATGACGAACCGGCGCTCGCTTCCTCGTATGTCCCTGATTTTTTTCTACCATTAACATGCACTAATGCAACGGTCATGTAAAATTATTGAAATTTTTGGTTTTGATTTGACCTTTTTAAGACATTAAGTGAGTTTCTAGCCATATAATGGACATAATTCAAATTTGAACTGCATGTACATGCAACGACAAACCATCATGGGTTGGAAAATCATATTTGTGTCCTTGTGTGCGAGTTAATGCCCTATGCAGTATATTGGAAGGAATTTTCAAACATATTGGTGTCAAGGCTTTGACACAAACAGTGAGAACCATGGCTTTCAAATTCCAAATAAAATAAAAAAATGATCAGAAATACATGAAACCTTGCTTGATGTCATGAAATGGCACCTAGATGCTGTGGTAAAAGAATTGGCCACTTTGATGAAAGTTTTGGCACACACCTCTCACAAATCGGACCATCTCATGAGAAGACTCGTGGTTCCGAGAGGGAAGAATATGCATGTTTGATGACGAACCGACAGTGGCTTCCTCTTATGGCTTGGCATTTTTTTCTACCGTTAACATCTACGAATACAACTTTCATGTTAAAATTTGGAAATTTCCAGGGGTTATTTGACATTTTTAAGACATTAAGTGAGTTTCTAACCATTTAATGGCCGTAATTCAAATTTGAACTACATGTACATGCAACAGAATATCATCTTGGGTTGGAAAAATCATTTATGTAATACATTTTCCAACAATATCATGGTAACATGAAATAAGCATTCATGCAAAACATTTGAAAAGAAAATGTAAATATCTGGCAAGATAACTGGGCCCCCCATGATTGGCACTCTGTTTTGCGCCGCGAGGTTTGGAAGGTGAGTGGCGCGGGTTATTAATCAGACGCGGTTTAGTCTTGGGAACCGTCAGCGATTTATTTCACACACGGATTTTGATGCGGGAATCGTGTGTAATTCAGGCTATAATACTCGTGTTGCTTCTACTGCTCCCGTCGATCTAGATTCCGACCGCCAATAAATACTACCCACCCACATCGTCCCGCCTGCATTCTCATCTACATTCTCTCCTCGCTCGCCCCCCTCTCTCTTACAAAACTCTGCCATGGCACCGATGATCTGCCCACCCGTCAAGGAGGAGGCGCAGTCCCGCGAGGACATCCAGGCGTAGAGCAGCGACGAGGAGGACCCCTTTGCGCCACCAGATGAGGTTGCGCCGGAACCCCCAACTTTGGAGTGGTTTTGGGGCCAGTACAATCTTTGTCTGTGGAAAGCGCTGCCGCCGGCTGAGAAAGCCAGGCAAGTGGCATTCAAGAAGGAGTTGGCGGAGGAGCGCGCCAGGTACCAAGCGGTCTGTGAAGCCCGTGAGGCCGCCTAGGAAAAGGAGAAGCTGGAGCTTTGGCGGCGGGCGCGTCAACGTGCGGACGAGGTGTACGAAGACGGCCGGTACTTCGCCAGGAAGGCCAAAGGCGCTAGGCGCCTCATCGCTACGTGGAGGTCGGCCGATAAGCTCCAGTGTGCTACCGACGAGGATCTCCAGTGGGCGCCCAACGAAATGGCAAGATCGTTCGCGCGCGTCCGCCAGCAAGAGGCAGATCGATACGTCAAGCGTTGCGAGGCGGAGGAAGGGGAGAACTCCCTCCGAGCTGGGAAGCCGCCGCGCACCAGGGAGCTGCTAGCGAGGGGCTGTCAGAATACTAGCCGCATAAGGAGGGATTATTAGCTTTAGTATTGTTCATTTTCAATTTTATGCATTGTACTTAGTAGTTAAGTATGGGATCCCAGTTAAGTATCATCATGTATTGTTCGTTTTCGTACTAATTTCTATCTAGCTGTTTACCATCCACATGTATAAAATGGAAAACATACACATTGAAACAGAACAATATATAAGAACTCATGCAGGCATTCGTCCAAGCGGTTGACATGCTCGCGATACATCTGGAGCGCGATCTCGAGCTCCAAGTTGGCTATTTCATCCGAGATCACCAGCTCGAGGATGCAACAACCATGTTCCTCTACTGCGCCTATGTGGACACCTGGGCCAAGGAGGTGCTCGAGCCTAGCGACCAGCGCGTTGGCATCGAGCGGGCCGCGGACAACGCGAACGTCGCGACCCATGCAAGCGGCGCGGCCGGTGTCCGGTGCAAGCACGACGTGGTCGGCCTCTGGTGCTAGTACGGTGCAGACGGCCTCTGCCCACTCCTGGCGAGGAATGGGGCTACTGACGGGCCGTGTACCCAGCTGCAACGCCCAGTCGACAGCAGGCAAGCACCGATGGAATCGCACTTGCTATGCGGCGTGTCGCGCCTCTCGCTCTGCGGCGGTGCATCGGTCTTGTTGTGCGGCGAGCCGCAACCTATCGGAGCGGACGCGCCTATCTTGCCCTGCGGGGCACCACCGATCATGTTGTGTGTCGAGCTGCAGCCTCTCGGTGCTGAGTTGCCTTTCTTGATCCGCGGCGCTGAAGCGCCATCCACCAAGGGTCTGCTCAACCCTGGCGATGATGCGCAGCACGACGTCGTCCATCGCGCTGCCGGGGATGCCCTTGGCCTCGACGGGCCATGGTGCCTGCTCGTTTACCTCGTCGAGGAGGTTGATGGCAGAGGCAACGCTGCGGTGGGTTGGCATGCTTGGAAAAGGTAGCTAGAGGGGCTATAGGCTGCGCTTGTGCCTCGGTGTGTCGCGCGCCGCCTAGGCTTATGCGCAATCGCTTGGTGGCAGCGGGAAACCGATGGGGAAATGGCGGGAAACAGTGGCGTTTTCATAAAACGCCATCAATTAATGGAAACTTAGCATAGAAGGAAGCGTGAGCTAGCACGAAGCGTGGGCGCACATTGCTTGCCCACGGGTGTGATCCATATATCTCGTGTGCCCTACAGAGCACACTATTCACACAAAATAATATTGTTCTATACACAGAGAGTGTAGATGTTGTGCAGACTGAGCAAATCACATCGCACACGGATTAAACTACGGAACCCGTCGGTGATGATTTCATCAATCGCTGGTAATTGTTTACCAACAAGCGTTTGCCTACAACACACACGACTTATTTGGAGCAATCGTCTGTGTTATTATCGGTCTTCCCACACATTTCTGATTACTAACCTGTTTGCCGCGTATCACACACATCTTCTTAAGTTGAACCGTTTTTGTTGTGTTCGGTAATCACAAACAGTTCATCCTAGTGAACTGTATGCCGTGTATCGCACACACCATACAGTGTCTGACCGTTTATGTTGTGTTGGGTAATCACAAATAGTTCATCCTAGTGAACTGTATGCTGTGTATCGCACACACCATACAGTGTCTGACTGTTTCTGTTGTGTTGGGTAATCACAAACAGTTCATCCGAGTGAACTGTATGCCATGTATCACACACACCTCGAACTGGCTGCCCGTTTCTGTTGTTCTAGCTTATCGCAAACAGTTCGTATGGATCAACTGTATGCCATGTATCGCACACGCATCTCTAATCTGAATCGTGCTTGATGTCTCCGCCATCGCAAACAGTTCGTCTTATTGGCAACGGTTTTATTACGACACCGTTTGTGATTCATGCATCGCACATAGTTTGGTCGCGGGGTCTCTGATTCATGTGTCGCATTAGCGGTCGCCTGCAGTAGTGCCAGCCCCACACCGCCGTCGCCGCATGCCCCATAGAAGCCCCGCCGCCCACTCCGACCGTCCGCCTGAGCTCCGATGGCGCAGCGAAGTGGTTCTACTAGGCAGCCCTTCCTCCCATATGCAGGAACCATTTGAGATCGTTGGCCGACTGGTATGTTTCTTATAAGTCGATTGAATAGGCGATTGAGCGATTGAATTGCCGTGTGTTGAGTTGCTCCAGTTTGCAATCAGTATCAATGTCTATTTAGGATTGGATTCGTGCC
Organism: Elymus sibiricus; assembly: GCA_039707655.1. Taxonomy (NCBI): domain Eukaryota; kingdom Viridiplantae; phylum Streptophyta; class Magnoliopsida; order Poales; family Poaceae; genus Elymus; species Elymus sibiricus. The sequence continues at coordinate 162,708,236 of CM077676.1, forward strand.
AGTGGTACTAGTGGCAGCTAGTTTGGAAATAGAAAACCCTAGAAATTAGGTTTTGTTGATAGGAGCCCATTTTAGATTGTTTTGTTGTGATTTTGATCGGAATAATCGAGTTTGTTTTTAATTCTTTGATTTGAAAATTTGGTCTTTGATTAATGGCAAGCAGGTCCGAGCTGGAAGAGGGTGATGGATTTGTTTTGCACCGGGGATGAGCTCTTGCTGGCCACGTGCAAGGAGACATGCTCCTGGTTTCCGAGCGCGAAATCTCTCGTGATGCACTCGCTAGGCCTAGTGTTGGAAGTGACGAGGGACGAGCGGAAGCGGATACATCCTAAAGGCAAGGGGGTGGTCTCAATTGAGATTCTGGTGTGGGCAATGGCAGAGGCGATGGAGTCTCTAGATCGTCGACAGCTAACCCGCTGGTACCACTACTGCAGGAATGCCTAGCAGTGGCGGGTGCAAAAAGGCCAGCAGTGGCGGGCCAGGTCCCCCAGGGGTGCCCTCCACCAACCTCCCGCCACTGCTATAACCGCATCAGTGGCGGGCGCCCGCCATAGCTCGCTATTTCCGCCCGCCACAGATACCATTGTAGCAGTGGCGGTTTTGCCGTAGCGCCCGCCAGTGGAGGGATAGGGTAGAGTACACAATTGTTGGCACTGCAAGTTTAAACACAATACTACAAAAGGCTAGTCATATGATTCTCAATATAACTGAACCAGACTGAATTCATTTTGGAAACAAACGACCAAATAATTAAGTAACACTTCAAATTTGTTCGACTCAAGAAACAAACATCAATGTATCGATCACATCCATCTTAACATACTAATGAACTAACAGTTCATCAACTGATATATTCATGACTTAGACCATATTTCTAAACATGGTCAACGACAACCATCATCTGAAAGTCATTGCGGTTGCTCTTCCTTATGGTGATTATCACAAGGGTGTCCAGCCTTAGTTCTCTCTTTCCCGTCATGAACTCCCGCCAGCCGGACTCATAGAAGGATATGCATCCATATGATTCCATCTTGTACTGAACGCTGGTGACACGCCCTGTTGGTCCATGGCATACTCCAGCGGTACCGACGGCGGGGATGTCCACTCCGGAGAACATCTTCATAGGTAACTTCTGAACTCCCCATCATTAAGAGCAAATAGAGAGCACGCAATGTTAGACATCTCACCATACTTGGTTATGAACAAAAAAAGATGAAAGAATACAAAACATCTCACCATGACTTTTTTGACGACGTTGGTTTTAGTTAAACGGTGCACAAAGGGCTTCCCCACAAAGGCTACACTTGATGGTAACATCGCGGTACCATTCATGGTCTCATCCCGAGTAAGCTTCCTCATTCTTTGAGAGAAAATTGCAGAACTGAATGGACCATCATCAACATCTTTCTGATCGTCATCATCTTGCTCATCCTCATGATTCTGGCTGTCATCATCATCCTGGCTGTCCTCATCTTCACCTCTATCCTCGTCATCTTGGCTGTCTCCATCATCCTGCTGATTGCTACTTGTGAGTTGCGTTGGGATTTTCCCCGAAGAGGAGGGGAGATGCAGTATAGTAGAGATAAGTATTTCCCTCTGTGAGAACCAAGGTTTATCGAACAAATAGGAGAATCACACAAACCCTCATGAACAGCACCTGCACACACAAAAGCAAATACTTGCACCCAACGCGGGCAAGAGGGTTGTCAATCCCCTTGAACTCGTTAATTGCAAGGATTAAATCTGTATAGGCAAAAGTATAAATTGTAAAATAAAAGAAAAAGAAATAAATTGCAGCCAAGGTTTTTAGGTTTTCTTTTTTATGTTTACGATAGACCCCGGGGCCATAGTTTTCACTAGAGGCTTCTCTCTCGAACACGTAACATACGGTGGGTAAACAAATTACTATTGGGCAATTGATAGAAAAGCGCATAGTTATGACGTTATTCACGGCAATGATCATGTATATAGGCATCATGTCCGAGACAACTAGACTGACTCCTGCATGCATCTACTACTATTACTCCACCAATCGACCGCTATCCAGCATGCATCTATGGTATTAAGTTCATAACAAACAGAGTAACGCCTTAAGCAAGATGGCATGATGTAGACAAAGTAAACTCAATCAATATGAATAAACCCCATCGTTTTATCCTTAATGGCAACAATACAAATACGTGTCTTGTCCCCTACTTTTTCACTGGGATATAGAGCACCACAAGATTGAACCCATTACAAAGCACCTCTCCAACTAAAGATAAATCAATCTAGTTGGCCAAACCAAATGGATAGATCGGAGAGAAATACAAAACTATAACAATCATGCATAATAAAGTTTAGAAAACACTCAATTAATTTTAATGAATAATCTGATCAGAAACCCACAATTCATTAGATCCAAACAAACACACCGCAAAAGAAGATTACATCGGATAGAACTCCAAGAAGATCGAGGAGAACAAGGTATTGAAGATCAAAGAGAGAGAGAGAGAGAGAGAGAGAGAGAGAGAGAGAGAAGAAGCCATCTAGCTACTAGCTATGGACCCGTATGTCTGTGGTGAACTACTCACACATCATCGGAAGGGCAACAAGGTTGATGTAGAAGCCCTCCGTGATCGGTTCCCCCTCTGGCAGATTACCGGAAAAGGCCTCCAGATGGGATCGCGGAAGAACAAAAGCTTGCGGCGGCAGAAAAGTTATATCGTCTTGCGTTCCATTTGTTTGGGAATATATGGGAATTTATAGGCCTGGAATTAGGTCAAACGGAGCTGAGTGGGGCCCACAAGCTTAGGGGGCACGCCTACCCCCTGGGGCGCGCCCCTCGAGCTTGTGGATCTCTCGTATCTCTTCTGGTCTCCTCCCGAAGCTTCTGGGGTCCCTTCTGGTCCAGAAAAAATTAATCTAAAGATTTTTTTCCACTTGGACTTTATTTGATATTGATTTTCTGAAAAGCCAAAAACAAGCAAAAAACAGGAACTGGCACTGGGCATTGGGTTAATAGGTTAGTCCCAATAAATGATATAAAATAGCATATAATTGCATATAAAGCATCCAAGACTGATAATATAATAGCATGAAACAATAAAAAAATTATAGATACGTTGGAGACGTATCAGCATCCCCAAGCTTAATTCCTGCTCGTCCTCGAGTAGGTAAATGAGAAAAACATAATTTTTTATGTTGAATGCTACCTAACATGTGTATCATGTAAACTCTTTACGATATAAATATTGAGAAACGATGAAGTAACAATATCAACATAATAATATCCATGAATATGAGAAGCATAATCATTAAACTTTCAAAATATACCATCCTTAACGAATGTTATCCCCACTCATTTTATCATGTTAGCATGGCATGACTCCGCCTTCACCGCATAAATATAAATCATGAGCACCCCGGTGTTAAACCAGGCAATTGGATCGTACTTCTAACGTGCTTCAGCATTTTCAACTTCACGCAATACATGAGCGTGAGCCATGGATATAGCACTATAGGTGGAATAGAATGCGGTGGTAGAGATCAATAGGAGAAGTCAAAAAGGAAGAAAGTCTGGCATCAACTCGGCGGATTAACGGACTATGGAGATGTCCATCAATCGATATTAATGCGAGGAGTAGGGATTGCCATGTAACGGATGCACTAAGAGCTATAAGTGTATGAAAGCTCAACTGAAACTAAGTGGGTGTGCATCCAACATGCTTGCTCATGAAGACCTCGGGCATTTGAGGAAGCCCATCATTAGAATATACAAGCCAAGTTCTATAACGAAAAATTCCCACTAGTATATGAAAGTGAGAAAATAGGAGACTCTCTATATGAAGAACATGGTGCTACTCTAAAGCACAAGTGTGGAAAAGGATAGTAACATTGCCCCTTCTCACTTTATCTCTCATTCTTATTTTTATTTTCCCCTTTTTCTTTTTCTTTTTTTGTTGGTCTCTTTTTGGCCTCTCTTTTTTCCTTCCCTTTTTTTTATTTTTCGTCCGGAGTCTCATCCCGACTTGTAGGGGAATCATAGTCTCCATCATCCTTTCCTCACTGAGACAATGCTCTAATATGATGATCATCACACTTTTATTTACTTACAACTCGATAAAAACTATACAGAATGACTCTATATGAATGCCTCTGGTAGTGTACCAGGATGTGCAATGATCTAGCGTAACATGTATGATAATGATGAATGGTGGTTGTGCCACAAATATCATGTCAGCTCTATATGATCATGCAAAGCAATATGAGAATGAACACAAGTCATATGATGGAACGGTGGAAGTTGCAAGGAAAAATATGTCGGAATGGCTATGGAAATGCCATAATAGGTAGGTATGGTGGCTGTTTTGAGGAAGATATAAGAAGGCTTATGTGTGATAGAGCATATCATATCACGGGGTTTGGATGCACCGGCGAAGTTTGCACCAACTCTCGAGGTGAGAAAGGGCAATGCACGGAACCGAAGAGGCTAGCAAATTGCAGAAGGGTGAGAGTGCGTATAATCCATGAACTCACATTAGTCATAAAGAACTCACATACTTATTGTAAAGCCTATTAGCCCTCGAAGCAAAGTACTACTCGCATGCCCCTAGGGAGGAGGTTGGTAGGAGTTAACCATCGCGCACCCCCAATTATAACAGCACTCAAGGATTTCATTTCAGACATAAAAATGCTCAAACCTCCCCACCATGCCATGACCAACACTTAGATGAGAAGTTAATAAGAAGCTTTAATACCGATATTTGAACTAACCAATGATCATGAACCAATATCGTTTCATATTACGACATCAATATCATTAAACCATACATTTCATATTTAGTGATCTACATGAAAGTTTTTATTATATCCCCCTTGAATACCTATCCTTTCTGGACTAGTCTTATAACACGTGCAAATTGCCATTACTATTTGATAGACTCTCAAAAAGATTTAAGTGAAGCATGAGAGTGCAATTATTTCTACAAAATATAACACCACCGTGCTCTAAAAGATATAAGTGAAGCACTAGAGCAACTGCCTAGCTCGAAAGATATAAGTGAAGCACATATAGTATTCTAACAAATCATGATAAATGTGTGTCCCTCTCAAATAGGTGTGTCCAGAAAACAATGATTTTGGCAAACTAAAAAGCAAAGAAATAAAAGAAAACTATGGCACAAGACGCTCCAAGTAAAACTCATATCATGTGATGAATAAAAATATAGCTCCAAGTAAGTTACCGATATATTGTAGACGAAAGAGGGCATGCCATCCGGGGCATCCCCAAGCTTAGACGCTTGGGTCTTCCTTGAATATTACCTTGGGGTGCCTTGGGCATCCCCAATCTTAGGGTCTTGCCGCTCCTTATTCCTTCATCCATCGTAATCTAACCCAAAACTTGAAAACTTCAGCACACAAAACTCAACAGAAACTTTGTGAGATCCGTTAGTATAATAAATCAATCAACCACTTTATGTACTGTTACAAACTCATTCATAATTGTTCTTGCATAATACCTACTGTATTCTAACTCTTCCATGACTTATACCCCCCGATATAATCCATAGTTTCTTTAAAACAAGCACACTATGCAATAAAAACATAATCTGTCTAAAACAGAACAGTATGTAATGACAGAATATTATCTATAAGTATGTAACTGCAAAAATTCTGAAAAATTAGGAAATGTAAAAAATTTGTATCCCAATACTTTGTAAAAATTTCAGATGTTTCTAACCTCCCAGCAATAAACTAAAAATCAACTACTAGACGCAAAACTTTCTATTTTCAAACAACATCAATTATACAATCATCAAAATCATCCCAGTGGCATTACTTGGCACAAACACTAATTAAAAGATAAAAACACAATCATTGCAGTAGCTATAATTGTGTGTGCACACAAAAACAGAGAAGATAACTATTGGGTTGTCTCCCAACAAGCTCTTTCTTTATAGCCATTAAGATAGGCTTCGAGATTTCAATGATGCACACATGAAAGATAATAATTGAAACATACAGAGAGCATCATATAACATGTGACAAACAAATTTAAGTCTAACATACTTCCTATGCATAAACATTTTATAAGCAAACAAATTGGCAAGATAAGAAATATTTAGCATATGCAAGGAAGAAGAATTAAACATTGACAATTTGATCATCAAGAGAGGTACTTGAGTAACATGAAATTTTCTACAACCATATTTTCCTCTCTCATAATAATTACATGTAGGATCATAATAAAATTCAACAATATAGCTACGTGATACGTCTCCAACGTATCTATAATTTTTGATTGTTCCATGCTATTATATTATCAATCTTGGATGTTTTTATATACATTTACAACAATTATATATCATTTTTTGGTACTAACCTATTAACTTAGTGCCCAGTGCTAGTTGATGTTTTCTGCCTATTTTTGGTTTTACAGAATATCAATACCAAACGAAGTCCAAATGCCACGAAACTTTTTGGAGATTTTTTTCTGGACAATACCAACACTAGAAGCTTCGGGAGAAGACCAGATGCCAGAGGAGGTGGCCACGAGCCAGGCGCGCCCTGGTGGCTCGTGGGCCCACCTCAGTTCCGTTTGACCTAATTCCACCACTATAAATTCCCAAAAATCAGGAAACCAACAGAGGAGTCCATGAAATACTTTTTCCGCCGCCGCAAGTTTCTGTTGTCGAGAGATCCCATCTGGGGGCCTTCTCCAGTACTCCGCCGGAGGGGGAATCGATCATGGAGGGGTTCTACATCAACCTTGCTGCCCTTCCGATGATGCGTGAGTAGTTTACCACAGACCTTCGGGTCCATAGTTAGTAGCTAGATGGCTTCTTCTCTCTTTTTGATCTTCAATACAATGTTCTCCTCGATGTTCTTGGAGTTCTATCCGATGTTATCACTTTTTGCGGTGTGTTTGTTGGGATCCGATGAATTGTGAGTTTATGATCAGATTATCCATGAATATTATTTGAGTTTTCTCTGATCTCTTTTATGCATGATTATTATAGCTTCGTATTTCTTCTCCGACCTACTGATTTGGTTTGGCCAACTAGATTGATTTATCTTGCCATGGGAAGAGGTGCTTTGTAATGGGTTCGATCTTGCGGTGCTCAATCCCAGTGACAGAAAGGGACATGACACGTATGTATCATTGCTATTAAGGATAAAAAGATGGGGTTTATTCATGTGTGAGTTTATCTTGTATACATCATGTCATCTTGCTTAAGGCGTTACTCTGTTCTTTATGGACTTAATACACTAGATGCATGCTGGATAGCGGTCGATGTGTGGAGTAATAGTAGTAGATGCAGGCAGGAGTCGGTCTACTTGTCTCGGACGTGATGCCTATATACATGATCATTGCCTTGGATATCGTCATGATTATTTGCTTTTCTTTCAATTGCCCAACAATAATTTGTCTACCCACCATATGCTATTTTCTTGAGAGAAGCCTCTAGTGAAAACTATGGCCCCCTCTAAATCATATACTCAAACCCTAAAAATAGTTGCTGCACTTTTTCTGTATTTATTTTATTTTGGTATTTTTGTTTCAATCTATCTATCTATCACATACAATTTAATCTTGCAACTTACCGCCGAGGGATTGACAACCCCTTGTTTGCGTTGGGTGGAAGGATTTGTTGTTTTGTTTGCAGGTGCTGCTAACGAGGTGTTGCATGATTCTCCTACTGGATTGATAACCTTGGTTTCATAACTGAGGGAAATACTTATCTCTACTGTACTGCATCTCCCTTCCTCTTCAGGGAATTACCAACGCAGCTCACAAGTAGCAGGAAGAATTTCTGGCGCCGTTGCCGGGGAGACATCATCAACATCTATCAAGTACCTACGCATAAAACTTTCATCTCCTTGCATTTATTTTATTTGCCTTTGCCTCTCATTTTCATCTCCCCCACTTCTAAAAAGTTTTTACAAAAATACAAAAATATTTTGTGTGCTATCTTTGCTTGTGTTGCCATGTGCCTCCTATTTACTTGCATCTTCGCTTGCTAAAAATCTATTGATATGGATACTCATCCACTAGCTAATCTTTTCAAAAGACCCAATTATGATGAACCAATTGCTAGTGAGTTGAGTGCACTTGATTTCCTCTATGAATTTTTGCTTGAAAATCATGAATCTGAAAATTGTGATGAAGTGCTAAAAGAAGAAATTTATAAAGTGATTCATGATAGCTCCTTCAATGAAAAGCATGATTGCAATAATGTTATTATAAATTCTATTAATGTCAATTGTGCTAATAATATGCAAAACTGCGAGCTTGGGGATGATAATTTTGTTATATCCACTACTTATTGCAATGATCATGATTGGGGTGATAATGCTTCTTATGATCTTGAAAATTTATTTAAGCCTCATGATGAATATGCTATTGATAATAATGTTTGCAATAATATTGAAAGTGGGTTTGGAAGAGTGTCAACTCTATGTAAAAATAATCCCACATATTTGGAGAGTGTTCAATCTTATGAAATTTTTGATAAAAGTGGGTTTGGAGAGGTCATGACTTTAGTTGATGTTAATCCCACTATTTGGAACACTATAAGAATTTTATGCATGCGGATCATGAAGATAATATTTTATATGATAGCTATATTGTTGAATTTGATTATGATCCTACATGTAATTATTATGAGAGAGGAAAATATGGTTGTAGAAACTTTTATGTTACTCAATTACCTTTCTTGATATTGAAATTATTAGTGTTTCATTCTTCCTATTTGCATATGCTAGATGTTGTTTGTCTTGATAAATTGTTTACTTATAAAATGCATATGCACAGGAAGTATATTAGACTTAAATGTGTTTTTCACATGCTTCATGATGCTCTCTTTGTGTTTCAATTTTTATCTTTCATGTGAGCATCCATAAAATCTGAAGCTTATCTTAATGGCTATAAAGAAAGAGCTTGTTGGGAGGCAACCCAATGAATAAAATATATTTTTTCTGTTATTGTGTGTTTTCACATTTATTCTACTGTTATGATTGAGTTTTTGTGTTTTTAATTAGTGTTTGTGCCAAGTAAAACCTTTGGGATGATTTGGAAGATAGTATGATTGATGCTGTTTGGAAAACAGAAAGTTTTGCGTCCAGTGCTTGAATTTTGATTCTGTACTGGAGCGTCAGAAAAATCTGAAATTTTTACACAGTATTGGTATATGAATTTCCACGTTTTCCTAATTTTTCAGAATTTCTGCAGTTACAGAAGTATAGCTTTTAAATAGATTGCTACAGACTGTTCTGCTTTTGACAGATTCTATTTTTGATGCACTACTTGCTTGTTTTGATGAAACTATGGATTGTATCGGGGGGTATAAGCCATGGAGAAGTTAGAATACAGTAGGTATACTGCAAAAATAAAATATGAATGGGTTTGCAACAGTACTTAAAGTAGTGATTTATTTTGTTATACTAACGGATCTCACGAAGGTTTTGTTGAGTTTTGTGTGATTGAAGTTTTCAAGTTTTGGGTGAGATCATGATGGATGAAGGAATAAGGAGTAGCAAGAGCCTAAGATTGGGGATGCCCGAGGCACCCCAAGGTAATATTCAAGGAAGACTCAAGCGTCTAAGCTTGGGGATGCCCCGGAAGGCATCCCCTCTTTCTTCTACCAACCATCGGTAATTTTACTTGGAGCTATATTTTTATTCGTCACATGATATGTGTTTTGCTTGGAGCGTCTTGTATTATATGAGTCTTTGCTTTGTTTGATTTTTAGTTTGTCACAATCATCCTTGCTGAACACACCTATTTTGAGAGAGCCACACATTCATCATAATTTGTTAGAATACTCTATGTGCTTCACTTAAATTTTTTGAGCTAGGCAGTTGCTCTAGTGCTTCACTTATATTATTTTGAGAGTTGATAAGATTAAATTTTTGAAGAAATAAACTCCCATGCTTCACTTATATTATTTTGGGAGTTGATAAGACTGAAATTTTGAAGAAATATTTGCACTCTCATGCTTCACTTATATCTTTTTGAGAGTTGATAATAGTAACGGTAATTTGCACAAGGTATGAATTTTGTCCCAAAGTGATGAATATTCAAGAGGGATATAATAAAAACTTTCATATAGATCATTGGATATGATAAGTGTGATTCCTTGCAATAGTTTTGTGATATGGAAATGATAATATGTGAGTCATGTTAGTGAGTAATTGTGATTTAGTAAGAATATTAGTGTTAAGGTTTGTGATTCCCTATGCATGCACATTAAGTCAATAGTTATGCAAAGAAATTATATCCTACTTATGGTGCATTATTCAGTGTTAGTTATATTCAATGGATGTTTATGACCATTTTTGCTTTTTGGTTGGTTGCTTCTCAATATATTTGCTAGCCTTCATTTGTACTAAGCGGAAATACTGCTTGTGCATCCAAATTCCTTAAACCCAAGTTGTGCCAAATGAGTCCACTATATCAACCTATATGCGGTATTTCAATACCGTTCCAAGTAAATTTGCGTGTGCCAACTCTAATTTTCAAAATAATTTTTCCGTTTTGTGTGCCCGTACCGCTCATGAAGCGGCAGGGGGTGGCCAATATTTTCCAAGCTAGGTGTGTTATTCTCACGATGAGTGTTTATTCACTTGTCATTGCACGAGAGAGTGGCTAGTAATAGGGATGCCCAGTCCCACAATGAATGAAAAATTAATAACAACAAAATTCCTTGGAAATTGTTGGTATGGAGGGCACCCGTGGATACGGCTAGCCATGGATTGTGAAAGAATGGTGGAAAGGAAATAAACTTTACTTTCTGTTTGGGAACCGCCTATGATGTGTCTAGCATGGAAGATATTGGGAATTCTCGGTCATTTTCGTTGACAGGAAAATCATGCCTCTCAAAATAATTTTATCTCTCTTATTTAAGCTTTGAGCTCTGGCACATTAGCAAATCTCTGCTTCCCTCTGCGAAGGGCCTATCTATTTACTTTTATGCAATTTTTTTATTTTCTTGAGTCTCCATCTTCTCTTATAAAGCACCAACTAGAGAGCACTATTGTCATACTTGTGTATTGTGTGTAGCTAATATTTGAGTGTGTTTCATGAATGGATCAATGATTGAGCATAATGGGCTAGGGATAACTTTCTTTAGCATTGATATTTTGAAAGACATGGTTGCTTGTTAGCATGCTTGAGTATTTATATCTTCATGTCAAATTATAGACTATTGCTTTAAATCATTCAAGTCCAATGTCCATGCTACAAAAGAAAAGAATATATGATGAATATGATAGGTAGCATTCCACATCAAAAATTCTATTTTTATCATTTACCTCCTCGAAGACGAGCAGGAATTAAGCTTGGGGATGCTGATACGTCTCCAACGTATCTATAATTTTTGATTGTTCCATGTTGTTATATTATCAATCTTGGATGTTTTTATATACATTTATAGCAATTATATATCATTTTTTGGGACTAGCCTATTAACTTAATGCCCAGTGCTAGTTGCTGTTTTCTGCCTGTTTTTGGTTTTACAGAATATCAATACCAAACGAAGTCCAAATGCCACGAAACTTTTTGGAGATTTTTTTCTGGACAATACCAACACTAGAAGCTTCGGGAGAAGGCCAGACGCCCGAGGAGGTGGCCACGAGCCACTAGGGCGCGCCTGGGGGGGCAGGCGCGCCCTGGTGCCTCGTGGGCCCACCTCAGCTCCGTTTGACCTAATTCCACCACTATAAATTCCCAAAAATCAGGAAACTAATAGAGGAGTCCACGAAATACTTTTTCCGCCGCCGCAAGTTTCTTTTCTCGAGAGATCCCATCTGGGGGCCTTCTCCGGTACTCCGCCGGAGGGGGAATCGATCACGAAGGGGCTCTACATCAACCTTGCTACCCTTCCGATGATGCGTGAGTAGTTTACCACAGACCTTCGGGTCCATAGTTAGTAGCTAGATGGCTTGTTCTCTCTTTTTGATCTTCAATACAATGTTCTCCTCGATGTTCTTGGAGTTCTATCCGATGTAATCACTTTTTGCGGTGTGTTTGTTGGGATCCGATGAATTGTGAGTTTATGATCAGATTATCCATGAATATTATTTGAGTCTTCTCTGATCTCTTTTATGCATGATTATTATAGCTTCGTATTTCTTCTCCGATCTATTGATTTGGTTTGGCTAACTAGATTGATTTATCTTGCCATGAGAAGAGGTGCTTTGTAATGGGTTCGATCTTGCGGTGCTCAATCCCAGTGACAAAAAGGGACATGAAACGTATGTATTGTTGCTATTAAGGGTAAAAAGATGGGGTTTATTCATGCGTGAGTTTATCTTGTCTACATCATGTCATCTTGCTTAAGGCGTTACTCCGTTCTTTATGGACTTAATACACTAGATGCATGCTGGATAGCGATCGATGTGTGGAGTAATAGTAGTAGATGCAGGCAGGAGTTGGTCTACTTATCTTGGACGTGATGCCTATATACATGATCATTGCCTTGGATATCGTCATGATTATTTTCTTTTCTATCAATTGCCCAACAGTAATTTGTCTACCCACCGTATGCTATTTTCTTGAGAGAAGCCTCTAGTGAAAACTATGGCCCCCGGGTCTATCTAAATCATATACTCAAACCCTAAAAATACTTGCTGCTAACGAGGGATTGATAACCCCTTGTATTTATTTTTTATTTTTTTATTTTTTTATTTTTGTTTCAATCTATCTATCTATCACATACAATTTAATCTTGCAACTTACCGCCGAGGGATTGATAACCCCTTGTTTGCGTTGGGTGCAAGGATTTGTTGTTTTGTGTGCAGGTGCTGCTAACTAGGTGTTGCGTGATTCTCCTACTGGATTGATAACCTTGGTTTCATAACTGAGGGAAATACTTATCTCTACTGTACTACATCTCCCTTCCTCTTCAGGGAATTACCAACGCAGCTCACAAGTAGCACTACCATATAAAATATTTTCTTCATGATCCTTATGCATAAATTTTTAATAGTCTTCCAAGATAGTGGGATTAATATTAACAAAAGTAATGACCTCTCCAAACTCACATTTATCAAAACATTCATAAGATTGAACACTCTCCGAATATGTGGGATTCTTTTTTACCTAAAGTTGACACTCTTCCAAACCCACTTTCAATATTATTGCAAACATTATTATCAATAACATATTCATCATGAGGCTTAAGTAATTTTTCAAGATCATAAGAAGCATTATCACCCCAATCATGATCATTGCAATAAGTAGTGGACATAGCAAAATTATCATCCCCAAGCTTGTAGCTTTGCATATTATTAGCACAATTGATATTAATAGAATTTATAATAACATCATTGCAATCATGCTTTTCATTCATTGAGCTATCATGAATCACTTTATAAATTTCTTCTTTTAACACTTCATCACAATTTTCAGATTCACGATATTCAAGCAAAACTTCATAAAGATAATCAAGTGCACTCGACTCACTAGCAATTTGTTCATCATAATTGGATTGTTTGACAAGATTCGCAAGTGGATGAGGATCCATATGTCTATATTTTTATTTTCATTGAGTCACACAATTATTCCAAGCAAGCAAACGAGCAAACAGAAATATTTTTGTATTTTTTGATTTTTAGAGATGTGGGGGAGATGAAAAAGAGAGGCAATTAAAAAGGCAAATAAAAAGTAGAGCAAGTAGATGATAGTTTGAGTGAAGGAACTTGATAGGATTTGATGATGTCTCCCCGGCAACGGCGGCAGAAATTCTCCCCGGCAACGGCACCAGAAATTCTTCCTGCTACTTGTGAGCTCCATTGGGATTTTCCCCGAAGAGGAGGGGAGATGCGGTATAGTAGAGATAAGTATTTCCCTCAGTGAGAACCAAGGTTTATCGAACCAATAGGAGAATCACGCAAACCCTCATGAACAACACCTACACACACAAAAGCAAATACTTGCACCCAACGCGGGCAAGAGGGTTGTCAATCCCCTTGAACTCGTTAATGGCAACGATTAAATCTTGTATAGGCAAAAGTATAAATTGCAAAATAAAAGAAAAAGAAATAAATTGCAGCAAAGGTTTTTCGGTTTTCTTTTTATGTTTAATATAGACCCGAGGGCCATAGTTTTCACTATAGGCTTCTTTGTCGAGCACATAGCTTACGGTGGGTAAACAAATTACTGTTGGGTAATTGATAGAAAAGCGCATAGTTATGATGTTATTCACGGCAATTATCATGTATATAGGCATCACGTCTGAGACAAGTACACCGACTCCTGCCTGCATCTACTACTATTTGTAGGAACGAAGTATGTCTACCAGAGGGGGGGTGAATGGGAGTTTTAAATTTTCTTCGGAAATATCAAAACTCTCGGAACCCAGCAGCGGAGCGAATGAAAATAGTGTACAGTGAGCGAATACAAACTAACGAATGGAAACTAAAAGCATGCATCGAGACAAATCACATGATTGAAATATGTCATACAGCACAGTTCGAATGTAAAGGGGAGAACCAGAGGTAACCAGTGATGCTCGATGGTGACAAGGAATTTGGTAGACCAGTTCGCCCTTCTGCAAAAGGACTACGTCTGTTTGGAGGGGTTGTGATTTAACACAGAAGATAAACTCTCTTCGCCCTATTCTCCTCGACAATTGGTTCGTCAACCAATGCCGATCACTCGTGGTAGATGCTTGAGGCGATCTCCAAACCTTTACAGACTTCTTCTTCGAGAACCACAATTACTCTTGGTCTCTGAAGAAATTGACACATAACCGTCTAGAGAGTTCGCAGCTCTCAAGAGTAATAGGCGGAGCGTACTAGACTTAGATTCGAGTGATGCTGAACCACTATCTAATTTTTTGGCTCTAGGGTTTTCCCTCGGTGGATTTTAAACTCAAATCACTCTGGAGAGGGGTTGCTCAACAATCTTCTCAGAATCACACGGAGCAGCCACCGAACAGTGCCGGTGCGGGGTGGCTATTTATAGCCACAGCCTTCCCTGGTGGAAAATGACCATTTTGGACACGCGGTCCAGCCAATGGCCAACCGACACGTTCACAACGATCAGATTTTAAGAGCAACGGTAACATTACTTGAGGAACAAGTAATGCTAACTCCTCGGTCAGAGACAAATCTCTCGCAGCAAAGAAGATCACAGTCTCTTGCTGGCAAGTATTTGCTTGGAACACAAAGAGATTTCTCTCGCAACTTTCATAGGATTTGGGTTAGCATTAGAGAATCAAAGCTTCGAACGCTACACCCCTCTTAGTAGTACGGTGGTCCTATGACTCAATAAAGAGAAGAGAAACAACGAAATAAATGCTACGTCTTCACTTCACCTTCAATCTTCTCGGCTGCAGTCACTTTTCTTCGGACGAGTACCGAACCAATTGCTTTGCATCAGCAATTTTTGAGGGGTCAGTCTTGTCATCATAATCTTCGGTGATAACCTTCACTGCCACGCAGGGGATTACCTTCGGAATTTGAACCAAACTCCTCTTGACTCCAGGGACCTGTTACTCTGTGTGCACTAGCAAACACATCAGTCCCTTACTGTTTATGTCAAAAATCTCCAAAACATAAGAAGGTAAATTATTGCACCAACAATCTCCCCCTTTTTGGACGATTGTTGACAAAACAGATAATCATCGAAGTGGAGATAGATAGGTATAAAATAATTCCAACAAGAGTGAGTAAGTGTTACTCTGCTCAATGATGAAATAGACTCCCCCTAAATGTATGCAGGGAAAAAATATGAGATAAATTCTCCTGCATGTATTGAAGTATACTGAGGAAATTTCAATCATTCGAGATAGTGATTCGCACTGATGAGACATAATCCATCGAGACGAGTGAAATCATTCATATCTTCTGATAATAATTCCACCTACAAAACAAATGCTTTGAGAGAAATAGTGCAGAAGGAGGGGTTATTAACATTACAGCATAGAAGTTATCGAGTTTTACAACTTAGTACAGATAAGCTTAAACCAGAAGTTGCAAACTCGCACGAAACCAAAACCAATGAAACACAGAAAGCAAATCTATCGAGACTCGATGTAATTCTCCCCCTTTTTGTCAACTAGTGTCAAAAAGGTGACGAATAACATGAGTGCAAAGGCGTAGAACATGGTTCAATCGGTGGCATCTCCAGAAGAACTGTCCGAGGTGACTTCGTCTTCGGAAGTGACTGGATTGTCTTCGTCTTCAGCAGCATCAGATTTTTCTTCAGGGATAATAACGTGGGGCTGAGCACACGAGGGTATATTTGGAGTAGCCACAGGAGGAACATGGGATAGCACATTGCCTTCGGTAGGTTTTTTGGTCGGTGAGGTGGCTTCAGACTCGTCAAGCAGTTTGCGAAGCTTGAGATGAAGAAGATCAGTGGTTGGCTCACGAATAGGAAGAGGAGGGGTACTCCGATCTTGAAAATCTTCAACAGTGAAGCCTTTGTCAATATAATCATAGAGCTCTTGGAGATTGACATTCAGGAGTTGTTTCTCGGTGAAGAACTTGCGAAGCAATTTCCAGAGTCTCTTCTTGTTTTCATCAGCTATGAGATGCATGATCCTGGTGCGATTGTTGAGAGCATTTAGCTCGGAGGTGAGATGTTCTTTTTCGCGTTGATCCTCTGTGATATGCTGCAGCAGCAGTTGTTGTGTACGCAAACTAACTTCGAGTTGCGATGGAGGTTGCGACAAAATCATTCGGTCGCGCTGAGGAAGACGTGGCCCGTCAAATTGCTTGTGATAGTCTTGGGGGCTTGAGTCGGGCGATTTACCCGAAGTAATATCTTCCATGACTTGCAAGGTATCGCGAACAGGAGGTATGAAGCTTTTATGCTTTTCCTTCGCAAGATACACTGTGCGCATTGCATGATCAATAACTTTCTAGATCCAGGGCGCGAAAACTTTGATGCAGAAGGGATATTGGGTAGAATCCTTCAGAATACGCAGAAACATGTCTTCCACGTCGAAGATGTAGCGTTCAGAGATTGCATATATAGCATTTCAAAGAACATCTGAGATGGATTTGTCCGGATTCATACCCACCAGAGGGAAAATTGTGTAGGAGAGCATGTGAAATAGCGTTTGATTCTTGAAGGTTAAGTGCCCAGGACGAGGAGGACCAGTGTAGTCACGAATCTTTTCTTGATCCATTGTGCACCAAAAAGTTTCATCTGATATGACATCAATGTTGTGAACCCGAATTTCAGTGTCACCATGCTCAAAGCGAGGGAAATGGAAGTGCGAGACAAAATCTGTTGAAGTGCATTTGATGTGTTTTCCTTTAGTCATCCACTCCATAATCCATTTTGAGCTATCAGATTCATTGCCAGAGATATACAGTGTAGCATAGAACTGAAGAATAATCTCTCTGTTCCAAGGATGCTCGAATTGAAATACCTTGGTGAGGCAGAAATCATCCAGATCTTGAAGCAATTGATTGAAATAGCCAATATTGCGCATTGCAGGAATGTTCATATATTCATGAGGAAATATCTTTCTGCTCTCATAGAGGACCCCGAGAGTAATATATGGCATGTTCCTTAGTCTAGAAGCGAGACGATTCCGAAGTGCGCGGCCCATCATACGGACTATCTTGAAAGAATTTGGGGTGCGCATTCCGATTGAAAAGAGGACCTTTCGTGCCTGCTCCTAACGAGAACAGAGGTAGTTCTTCACGAGGGTATGGGTATTTGAGTTCTTCTTCAGGAGAGAGAAATTCATCGCCATATACAACGGAGTCAGTACGGCGAGCAGAGACAGATTTCCATTCGGAAAGACCAGCCTCTGGGATTTGTGTCGCTGTGTCGATAGTTAACTTGAGTGGAGATGGAGCAGGTGTTGCAATAGAGGGTGCTACAGAGGTAGTTGGCAGCAGGGCAGGTTCATCCACTTTAGGCACTGAGGCCGAATCATGCACTAGAGGTGGTTGAGGTTGTTCCACTGGATTCTGTTGTTGCGTGATATTAGGAGAAGCCGAGACTTTTGGAGCTTCATGAGCCGGAGAAGCTGGTGGCTCGGAGTGAGGAATTTCACCTTCCTCAGAAACAGATCTTTGTGAGGGAATATCAGCTCGAGCAGGGGATGCCACAAGCACTGATTCAGGTGGCCTTGGCGAGGGAGGAACATCTGAGTCCTTTACTGGGGGGTTCGAAGGAGTAGCTGGCTCAGGAGATTTTTCTTTTTGAGACTGAGCAACTAGGCGAACAGGTGATTTTTCCTTCAGAGCAGGAGGTACATTTTTCTTCGCACTTCTCTTTCGTTGCTTCTTCTTGAGCTGAGAAACTTGATCAATGTGTCCTTTGACCAGATCATTGTAGCCAGTGACTTTTGCTTGATGTTCGTCACAGATCTTGCGAACAATTTTGTCTAGATCCGTGTGAAGGCACAACCTTCTGTGACGGAGGAGAGTCATGGCACGGTTGACATCCTTGTAAGAGTCTTCAAGCGCTTTAATTACAAATTTTGAAGAAGCAGTTTCCATTCGACCATTAAGGTCAATTAGTTCGACAGAGAGAGAGTTGATATCAACTGCATCTTCTCTCATTTCTTGAACTAGGGAAGTGGCGTGTATAATGACTTCAGCAGGAATAGGCAGAGATGCCACTTCACCATCGAATGGATTGTCCACAAATTTATCAAGCTGTTCCATGATAAACACGTGATTATAGTAGTGAGGAGCATCAGACTTGGCAATAGGAGCAGTCTGCCCAGGAACTTGCTCGGAAGGAGGTTTAGAAGCCAACGGCTGAGCCAAGGTAGGCGCAAACTTAGCAGCCTTCTCCGTCGGAGCAATAGCTTGTGGAGCATTTTTCTCGGTAGGCGCCTTGATTTTCTTCAAGTCAGGCTTGGGAATACTTTCGCCTAGCCTTGCAGTACTCACAGGAGTGTCAACTACCAAATCTTGCAAATTGATAGCATCTAGATGAGGAGTTGTGTTTACATGCTGTTTCATAGTGACAGTGGTGGCAGGAGTTTTTCTAGCAGTGATCTTCTTCGGTGGTGCTTCTGGAACCATCTGAACCCGAAGATCAGGCAACACAGTTGAAGTGGTAATATTCACTTCCTCGCTGAGAGTAGCAGCAACTTCTTCCTTGGTGAACGGAGGGTCATCATCCGAAGAATCACTCATTTTAAATTCATCAGCTGGTTCAGCCTTTTTCTTCTTTGGTGCACTCTTTCTCTTTGATGCAGCTGCGCTGGGATCATGCTTGCGTTTAGAATGTCCTTCAGATTTTCCTTTGGCCTTTTTCTTCTCGACATCATCTTTGAGAAGGCGAAGGTTTTCCTCTTCACGAGCCTTTTGATTTTCAGCCCTCTTAGCTCGCTTGATGGCATTTCGTTGACGCTTAGCAAGCTCATCAGGATAAGATTTGGGTGTGCGAAGGGAGGATTCATGAGCATTTGGTGGAGGAGGTGGTCTATCTTTGGGACCATTTGGTTTTATGAGAGAAATTTCCCGGCAGTCACCCCATGGTGAATGAAATGCAAAGTTTGAGCAAACCGAGGATGAACAAATTCATAGTTGAACCATTTTTGCACCCAATGACGTCAAATCCATTGTTGACGCGTATTTCTCTGCTGTTAGGTTTCTCCTGGAACAGTATCGTACCGATCATGATAGATATACTCAGATGTGTTTGTGTATGCCTGTCTGCCACCCTTCTTCTTCTTCGGAGCATTCTCTTCTTGCTCATTAGCATTTTGCTCAGTTCTTTTTCGCTTGCTGGTTGATGGGCCTACCGTTGGGCATTTGGAGCTTTGGATTCATCAGTTGTACCCAGAACAGCATCATCCCTGTCAGCCAGGCTCACTGGTTGAGCCGAATCCTCAACTGACTGCATTTCCCTATGAATAAAGATAGATGCGAGGGAAAATGGGGACAGGGTTACGAATGCACACAGCGAAGATTTTGAAAAAGAAATCGCTTTGATGAAGAAGTAGATGCAGACTTTGAGAAATGTTTCGGATGAAAGAAATGTGTAGAACGAACTAGTGAGTTCGAAGAATATACTAGTTAACGTGCTAAGCATTCCGTTCGTACGAGACACAACACAAACCCTAGATCTGAAAATTTTCGGATGCGAGGGACTACTACAAACCACATCCGCACAAGTTACCTATCAGTAAAGATCTGGGAAATGCGGTAAAAATAGACAATTACTACCGCGGACGAACTCAAACAGGATGAATGGAAGAATGAGTTTGCACTACACATACCCTAACTCGATGATGTGCAGCGACTATGGCGGCGCGGGGATAGAGATGATCCACGACGGCGAGGAATGACTCCGGCGACCTCTTTCTAGCAGCAAAGCGGCGAAGATGATCGACGTCGTTGAGCTCGAGGTGGAGCAGTGCGGTAGGGCTTCGGAAAGTGACGGTGGCGGAGATGTGAAGTGAATTGAGGAAGGTTGGTGGCACAGAATATATAAGCGAGGAGGAAATAACCGCACCCGGTGAATCTGATCGGACGGCCACAGTCAGAGGACTATTGCGATTCAACGGACCAGATAAACAGGCAGTTGATGAAGAGCACGTGGCAACCGTTACCAAAGAACGTGGTCCTGACTTGGGCGGGAAACCCCACATTTTGGACGGCTTTCACCAAAACAGATTAAGTTCGGACCGAAACTTTAACGTGGTCAAGGACACCAGATAAAGTCTCGTTACCAGATGAATTTTGTGCATTCATAACGGAACGGCATAGACTGGAAGAGATAGAATAGAGAGAAAAATAGGGTCCTAGGTATTTCACTCAGACGAAGAAACACAAACACCCGAGAGAGAAGCTATGAGTGAAATACATTCAAACTAACAAAAAAAAACTTCAACCGAAAGACAACTCAACGAAGAGAAATTGTGGTGGCGTAACCCACCGTATAAGAACTGTATGACCCCGAGCATCGCACAATTATCGTGGCACCCGGTTAGTCTAGTTCTTCGTTAATGTATTCACTCTCAGAAAGAAAATTTCACTTTGTCGAAATTTTCAAACTCTTCGAGTGTTGTGCACCCATTCCTTCTAAGATGTGGAAGTGATAGTAAGGGTGCCGAGTCCAGCTTACTGCACGTTTGCAGAATCTAGGATATTTAGCTCACACCGTAACACACAGAATCTTTTCTCATCGAGAGGCTTGGTGAAGATATCGGCGAGATTCTCTTCGGTATTGACGTGACTGATAATGATATCCTCTCGAGCAACATGATCGCGTAAGAAATGATGTCTGATCTCAATATGCTTGGTGCGAGAGTGCTGCACCGGATTGTGTGCAATTTTGATCGCACTCTCATTGTCGCACAATAGAGGGATCTTCTTGACCTTGATGCCATAATCCTTCAAGGTCTGCTTCATCCATAATAACTGAGTGCAACACGCCCCAGCAGCAATATATTCGGCCTCAGTCGTAGAGAGTGAGACACAATTCTGCTTCCTTGACGACCAACATACCAATGATCTACCGAGGAAATGGCCTGTCCCCGAAGTAGATTTCCTGTCAACCCGATCACCTGCATAATCTGAGTCTGAATATCCAACGAGGTCAAACTGTGCTCCCTTAGGATACCATAAACCTAAGGTGGGGGTGTGAGCCAAATATCTCAGAATATGCTTGACCGCTTGGTGATGAGATTCTTTTGGTGCAGCTTGGAAATGAGCACACATACAAACACTCAACATAATATCAGGTCTGGATGCACATAAGTAAAGCAAATAACCAATCATCGAATGATAAGCTTTCTGATCGTAATCTTTACCGTACACATCTGCATCCAGCTGGCCATTCGTGGGCATAGGAGTTTTGTAGCCCTTCTATTTGCAATCTTGCATTTTAAACTTCTTCAGACAGTCTCTCAGATATTTCTCCTGAGATATGAAAATTCCGTTGTCCTGTTGACGAATTTGCAGTCCGAGAAAGAACTTGAGTTCACCCATCATAGACATTTGATATTTCTCGGACATCATTCGCCCGAATTCCATGCTGCATGCATTGTTAGTACAGCCGAAAATAATATCATCCACATAAATTTGACACACAAATAGACCACCATCAATAGCACGAGTGAAAAGAGTGGAATCAGTGGATCCTGGCTTGAACCCTTTGTCGAGCAGAAACCTCTTCAGAGTGTCATACCAAGCTCGAGGGGCTTTCTTCAGCCCATACAAAGCCTTTTTCAACCTGAAAACTTTGTTAGGAAACTGAGGGTTTTCAAAGCCAGGTGGCTTCCTAACATATACTTCCTCATCAATTTCACCATTGAGGAAAGCTATTTTCACATCCATTTGATAAAGCAGAATATCATTGTAGTTTGCATAAGCAAGAAGAATACGAATTGCCTCAAGGCGAGCAACAGGAGCATATGTTTCACCAAAATCAATACCTTCTACCTGTGTATACCCTAGAGTGACAAGACGCGCTTTGTTTCTCACAACAATGCCATTTTCATCTTGCTTGTTTCGGAAGATCATTTTGTGCCGATGATATTGTGCTTCTTAGGATTCGGTTTGTCAACCAATTCCCACACATCATTTAATTCGAATTGCACCAACTCTTCTTGCATGGCCTTCATCCAATCGGGATCATTCATGGCTTCCTCATGCTTGGTAGGTTCTGTCAATGAGACAAAGGAGAAACTGCCACAGTAGTTAGCCAAACGAGTGCGAGAGCGAGTTGTGGATCAGTAACCTGGATTCTCGAGATCTTCGAGGATTAATGCAGGGTAGCCAAACGAGTGCGAGATCAACTCGATTTGCCACTCGAGGGAGAGGATTTCCTTCTTGATGATCATTTTCATTTTCCTCAGTATCAGCATCTGGTTCGGAATTGCCATTGCCATTTTCATCAGGATTGCCATTAAGCTCGGCATTTGCATTCGGATTGCCATTAGAGTTTGGAATGGCATTTTCTTCGACAGTAGATTAGCGTGTTCTTCTTCGAGCAATGGGGGCATCTTCATCGGAAGAGTCAGGTGTATTTCCTTCGACTGGCCTGACGTCCCCAATGGCCATTTGCCGAATAGCATCCGAGATCGGTGGTTCATCTATCACATTAGGCAGGTGCTCCTTTTGAGAGCCATTAGATTCATCAAACCGCACATTTACCATTTCCATAACTTTCCCATGGTGAGAGTTATAGACATGATAAGTATGTGAGTTCGAGCCATAACCAAGAAGAAAACTTTCATGTGCCTTAGGTGCAAACTTGGAATTATGATTCATGTCACGAATATAGCAAGGTGCACTGAAAACACGTAAATAAGAAACATTCCGTTTCTTGCCAGTGATAAGCTCATATGAAGTTTTCTTAAGGAATTTGTGAAGATAAACACGATTCACAACATGACAAGCAGTGTTAATAGCATCAGCCCAGAAACGAATGGGAGTTTTATACTCACTGAGCATTGTTCTCGCCATTTTGATGAGAGTTCTACTCTTTTGCTCAACAAATCCATTTTGTTGGGGAGTGTATGCGGCAGAGAACTCATGAGTTATGCCATTTTCGTCGAGAAAATCCTCGATATGAATATTTTTGAACTCAGTACCATTGTCGCTTCTGACGTGCTTAATTCGCACATCATATTCATTCTGAGCCTTCTTAGCGAATCTTTTGAAGATGTCTTGGGTGCAGGTTTTGTCTTCGAGAAAGAATACCCAAGTGTATCGAGAGAAATCATCAACAATAACCAGACCATAATGACTGCCTCCGAAACTTGCATAGTTTTGAGGTCCAAATAAATCCATATGAAGAATTTCCATAGGTCTTGTTGTGGTCATGACAGTTTTTAATGAATGGTGCTTCTTGGCCAATTTGCCGGCCTCGCATGCACCACAGAGACGATCCTTGTCGAATTTCACATCAGGAATGCCACGAAGATGATTTTTCTTCACGAGAGTCTGCAAATTTCTCATACCTGCATGACCATGTCTTCGGTGCCACGGCCATCCTTCGGTTGCTTTTGCAAGAAAGCAAGTTTGGATTGAGGGACCCTTAGAGAAATCCACAATATATAAATCACCTTTTCTATTTCCCTCTAAGACGAAGGAATTGTCAGAGGCCATAAAGACAATGCATTTGGATTTTGAAAATAGAACTAGCATGCCTAGATAACAAAGTTTGCCAACTGACATGAGATTGAATCCAAGAGACTGAACCAGTAAAACATCATCAATGTTCTTGTTCTTGGATATAGCAATTTTACCTAACCCAATTACCTTTCCTTTGTTGTTGTCGCCAAAAGTAATATACTTCTGAGATGAAGCAGTTAAGTTGGGGTCGACAAAAATGACTTGTCTCCTATCATATGACTAGTGCATCCACTATCCATTATCCATTCGGTACACCTAGAGACATAGTTCTGCAGGGAAATCAGGCTTTCTTAACCACCCACATCTTTGTAGGTGGCTTCGAAACATATGAGTGAGCAAGATATGATTTCTTTCGATAGTCATACGAATTGTAACTTGGATAAGTACGAGCATAATCGAAAGAGTATGCATTGAAATTCTTTCCAGACAAATGAGTATAGTGGTTGGATGAGGTATGCATGTACTCATTTTGTCGGGCCTTTTCCAAGAAGTATCGAGCATTTTCAGCCTGCATGGTTAGTAACGTTGTAATAGGCAATGCTTCGATAGTTTTCCTAGGCACCCAGATAGCTTTCTTTGGGGGACCATTCCTGCTGTTTGGTCCAACATAGCGAGCAACAGCCTCACCACGTTGGTTTTTGAACAACTTATAGTTTTCCAGAGAATCATCATATGAGTATTCAGGGATAGGACTGTCATATCCCGAAAGTAAAGCTGGATTGAGTGTTTTGCTCTTGGCCGGCACCCACACAGTGCGAGGATACTAATCAGGTTCCCAGTAGGAGCCATTTTCATTCAGTTTTCTTTCGAAACCGATACCTTCTTTCCTGGGATTTTTGTGAAGAATGGATTTCTTCAGAACCTCACACAGGGTTTGATGCCCTTTGAGAGACTTGAACATTCCTGTCTGAAGAAGATCCTTCAACCTAGCATATTCATCAGATATAGAACCATTTTCCTCGACAGAGGGGTTAGCATTCATAGAAGATTCAGCATTTGATTCAGCGTTACTGCGTTCAAGGCATTTTAAGCAGGGAGGTACAAACACCTCAGGTTTCTCTTTGAATTGTTGGGTGAGAAGAGAATTTTCTCTGATCAAGTCATCATGAGCCTCTCTCAGCGACTCGAGTTCCTGTTTCCTTTTCAGGTAATCATAAGTCAATCTCTCGTGGTCAGCCGAGAGAAAATCATGACGATTTGATAGTTCTTCCATTCGTGACTCAAGAGCGGAATGCTCTTCTGTCAACGACTGATTTTTATCCATCTCCTCAACCAACAACCCTTCAGATTTCCTGAGGGTTTTCTCAATTTTCTCGAGTGAGTTTTGTTGCATATTAGCAATTTTGATCAGTTTAGCATGGTCATCCTCATCCGAAGAGAATTGATCACTGGAGTAATCCTTGTGATGTTTGGAGGATACCTTTTCTTTCGAAGCTTTGGCCATGAAGTAGTAGGTAGGAGATTCATTGTCGCTCGAATGATTCTCGAAGAAGTTCGACGCAGGAGTAGTGGCGCATGCTATGTCAGCCATGCCAGAATCCGAATCCTCATCAGATTCATCAACTTCCTCGGAGCCAGATGACTCTTCTTCATCGGAGTCCATTTCCTTGCCGATGTATGCCTTGGCCTTGCGAGAGGTATTCTTGTGGTTGGATGAGGACTTGGAAGGATTCCTTGAGGAAGATCTTGACGAGGACTTGGAGGAGGAGCTGTCCTTCTTCTTGAAGAACTTCTTCGTTTTCTTATCATCATCGGAGTCATAGTTCTTGCTCTTGCCTTTGCCATGGTTGTTTCCTGAATCATATCTTCCACTGGCACGGATTTCAGCTTCCTAGATAGGGCAGTCCGAAATGAAATGTCCTGACTTTTTGCACTTGAAGCAGGTGTAATCTCCAGTAGGTTTTGATGACGATTTGGAGCCACCAGAGTTGCTGGATCCTTTCTTCTGAAACTGATTTTTTCCTTTGAAGGCGCTGGAATCTTTTCATGATTAATGCGAGATCCTTGCTGATCCTTTCTGGGTCATCTGAATCTTCTTTGGCATTTCCTTCTGAGGAAGATTCAGCCACAACCTTGAGAGCATGACTTTTTCGGTGACTTGAGCCATAGAGATCTCTCTTTTCTTCTTCTTGTTCCTCGTGGGTGTTTAGCCTTTCCATGATATCAGCTGAGTCGAGAACTTTGAAATCAGCTTGTTCCCGAATCATCAGAACTAGTGTGTCGAATGAGCTGTCAAGGGATCGGAGCAGTTTCTTCACAACTTCGTGATCAGTGATGTCTTTGGCACCGAGACCTTGCAGCTCGTTTGCAATGTCACTCAGACGATCGAAGGTTTGTTGACAGCTTTCATTTCCGATTCGCTTGAACCGACTGAACTTCGCCCGAAGAGTATCAATGCAAGCTTCTTTCTGAGTTGAAACACCCTCATTTATCTTTTCAAGAATGTCCCAAAATTCCTTTGCAGATTCACACTGATGATAGCGAAGAAATTGAGCACGAGAGAGATGGGCACCAATTTCATCTTTGGCTTGAGCATCCATCTGAATGAGTTTCTTCTCGAGGTCAGTGGGGACCTGCGGCACTTCAACCACGAATCCATTCTGCACCACGTTCCACATATCATCATCAATAGCTCGGAGACGGATCTTCATCTTCTCCTTCCAGAAGGGATAGTCCGTCCCATCGAAGATGGGAATCTTGAGGTGCGATTTGTAGCTCACTGAAGACATACTTAAACTCCAAGGTGGTTAGACCAAAATGAACAGAGTCAAGGAGTACCTTGCTCTGATACCAATTGTAGGAACGAAGTATGTCTACCAGAGGGGGTGAATGGGAGTTTTAAATTTTCTTCGGAAATATCAAAACTCTTGGAACCCAGCAGCGGAGCGAATGAAAACAGTGTACAGTGAGTGAATACAAACTAATGAATGGAAACTAAAAGCATGCATCGAGACAAATCACATGATTGAAATATGTCATACAACACAGTTTGAATGTAAAGGGGAGAACCAGAGGTAACCAGTGATGCTCGATGGCGACGAGGAATTTGGTAGACTAGTTCACCCTTCTACAAAAGGACTACGTCTGGTTGGAGGGGTTGTGATTTAACACAGAAGATAAACTCTCTTCGCCCTATTCTCCTCGACAATTGGTTCGTCAACCAATGCCGATCACTCGTGGTAGATGCTTGAGGCGATCTCCAAACCTTTACAGACTTCTTCTTCGAGAACCACAATTACTCTTGGTCTCTGAAGAAATTGACACATAATCGTCTAGAGAGTTCACAGCTCTCAAGAGTAATAGGCGGAGCGTACTGGACTTAGATTCGAGTGATGCTGAACCACTATCTAATTTTTCGGCTCTGGGGTTTTCTCTCGGTGGATTTTAAACTCAAATCACAGTCTCTTGCTGGCAAGTATTTGCTCGGAACACAAAGAGATTTCTCTCGCAACTTTCATAGGATTTGGGTTTAGCATCAGAGAATCAAAGCTTCGAACGCTACACCCCTCTTAGTAGTACGGTGGTCCTATGACTCAATAAAGAGAAGAGAAACAACGAAATAAATGCTACGTCTTCACTTCATCTTCAATCTTCTCGGCCGCAGTCACTTTTCTTCGGACGAGTACCAAACCAATTGCTTTGCATCAGCAATTTTTGAGGGGTCACTCTTGTCATCATAATCTTCGGTGATAACCTTCACTGCCACGCAGGGGAGTACCTTTCGAGTTTGAACCAAACTCCTCTTGACTCTAGGGACCTGTTACTCTGTGTGCACTAGCAAACACATCAGTCCCTTTCCGTTTATGTCAACAATCTCCAAAACATAAGGAGGCAAATTATTGCACCAACACTATTACTCCACCAATCGACCGCTATCCAACATGCATCTATGGTATTAAGTTCATAACAAAAAGAGTAACGCCTTAAGCAAGATGACATGATGTAGAAAAGGTAAACTCAATCAATATGAATAAACCCCATCGTTTTATCCTTAATGGTAACAATACAAATACGTGTCTTGTCCCCTACTTTGTCACTGGGATATAGAGCACCGCAAGATTAAACCGATTACAAAGCACCTCTCCCACTTAAGATAAATCAATATAGTTGGCCAAACCAAACGGATAGATCGGAGAGAAATACAAATCTATAACAATCATGCATAATAAAGTTCAGAAAAGACTCAATTACTTTCTATGAATAATCTGATCATAAAGCCACAATTCATCGGATCCCAACAAACACACCACAAAAGAACTGCAAAAGAAGATTACATCGGATAGAACTCCAAGAAGATCGAGGAGAACATGGTATTGAAGATCAAAGAGAGAGAAGAAGCCATCTAGCTACTAGCTATGGACCCGTAGGTATGTGGTGAACTACTCACACATCATTGGAAGGCTAGCAAGGTTGATGTAGAAGCCCTCGGTGATCGATTCCCCCTTTGGCAGATTACCGGAAAAGGCCTCCAGATGGGATCATGAAAGAACAGAAGCTTGGGGCAGCGGAAAAGTTATATCGTCTTGTGTTCTGTTGGTTTGGGAATATATGGGAAATTATAGGCCTTGAATTCGGTCAAACGGAGCTGCGTGGGGCCCACAAGCTCAGGGGGTACCTACCCCCCTGGGGCGCACCCCTCGAGCTTGTGGCTCTCGTATCTCTTCTGGCCTCCTTCCGAAGCTTCTAGGGTCCCTTCTGGTCCAGAAAAAATTAATCTAAAGATTTTTTTTCATTTGGACTTTATTTGATATTGATTTTCCGATAAGACAAAAACAAGCAAAAAACAAGAACTGGCACTGGGCACTGGGTTAATAGGTTAGTCCCAAAAATAATATAAAATAGCATATAATTGCATATAAAGCATCAAAGATTGATAATATAATAGCATGAAACAATAAAAAATTATCGATACGTTGGAGACGTATCACTGATCCTGGCTATCGTCATGATCTTGGTCATCATCATCGCTGCAGAAATATATTGTCCTTAACCTGTTGAGAGCTCCTTTCTAGGAAAAGGCTATGTACTCTCCTCTGATGAAATTATTCTGTGCAATGTACTGCTCCCATTCCACCATATATTATGGTTCTATCCTTTCGTTTACACACATCCAGTAAGAATGTGTGCCCCATATCATCCTCAAAGTACATAGCGTTACCGCATAACTTGTTGAAGTCAACCCTTATGTTGCATGGGATACACTATGCAGCAGTTAATCGTTAACAATAAAGTCAGTACAATAATTGTACAAATGGTTAGAATAGAATATTAATTGAAGTTAAAGACTGTTACCACTGATTTTTTAAATCTGTTCGTCAAGATGAGTCCGAAATCTACTGCAGTATCCACACTGTCCGTACATGGACATTTGCAGATATGGCAGATTTTACGACTCATGATCCCTAATAATAATTATTAAGCACTTATCAATTGTAAATGGTTGACATGAGTACTAGCTTATGAAAGTAATTTTGAGAAGAGGAACTGTCTAAGAAGGATTCGAGAAAATTTGGCATGACCTTTGCTGAATATTGAACATATTTTGAGTACCAGAAATTTGACGAAATGGAAGTTAATCAACGTTTCATCAAAACAGTGCCACTCATTTTCAAATCCATGTGAATAACATGCTAAACTCATGCACTTGTCCTATGTAAGAAAATTCAAACATCATTGCCACTTGTCATATTTAGCAATGTTCATGCTAAACCCATGCACTTGTCATATGTAAGCAAATTATATCGTCATAGGAAATGAAATTCGGCATGAACTTTGCTTAAAAAGTTGAGATATGGAGTGACAGAAATTTTGCGAAACGGAAATGAATCAACGTTTCGCAAAAACTTTGTCACTCTTTTTCAAATCCATGTGAATAACATGAATCCCATGCACTTGTCATATGTAAGAAAATTCAAACTGTAGGGGAACGCGACAGAAAACAAAAAAATTCGGTACAGCGAGCACGCCCAGGACCACTATGGAGATTGCATACAGGGTTTGATCTGATCATTACCGACTCATAGCGCAGCGGAAGTAGAGTCAATGTAGATCATCAGTGCAGATCGCCGCAGGTAGGATTTACAACCTCCCAACCACGAGGATGTACTCCCTCGTCGGACAGCCCTTCGGGAGGCGGTCGGACAGTCCCTCGGACGATGTCACGGACAGCCCTTCGGGATGACCCTCGAAACTCGAACGGTAATTCAGACAGCCCTTCGGGACGACCCTCGAACAGCCCCTCGGGCAAAAGATCAAAACTACGACCTCTCTACAGAGTTGCACACATACGGTGTCAGCTATCCGGCAGGGCTTCGCCGTCCAGAACTACTTCCTGCCGGAACCTAGACAGCCTTTCGGCTCTACGAAACTATTTCGTGGGAGGGAGAGAGAGAGCCAGACAAAGCATGGCATGTGTATGAGAGCAAGGGATGATTGTGGAGAGTTCCCCTCCACCTCTATTTATAGGAAAGCCAAGGGGTAGGGCTGCCTCCAAAAATACCAAAATACCCATGCATTAGGTCACAAATGGTGGGCATTTAGGGCATAATGAGAGGCCATGTGGAGCTCCAAGGAGCTCCACCACCCTTGGCCGGCCACCCCTTGGGGGCCCCCAAATGGGGTTCCTTCCCTTGCAAGCCACTTCCTTCTAGAACTTTGACTCAAGTCCACAAAGGTGGCTATCCAAAAAGTGAACCAAAAGGCCCTTGCACTATTCACGAAGACATTTTTCTGCGTCCGTTAAATCCCAAATTATTTCTGTGTGCCTAGAATAATTCCAGTACCCACTAAAACAATTTTGAACGCATTCCAAAACAATTTCGGAACAATGTTTTTCTTCAGCGAAAAGCTACCATAGCGGTTCCGGCTGCTCCAGAACATTTCCGGTTTTTCTCTCCGGAAAAATTCCAGAAGTTACCAGAACAATTCTGGCACCCTCCAAGAATTTCCAGGCGTGTGCCGAAACCAATATGACTTAATGGAATACTCTGAAACAACTTTTCAGTTTTACTGAAACTATTCCGGTATTCTCTCCGGAACATTTCCGTTGTCTCCGAAACTTTTCCGGTGACTTTCTCTCAGACTCCCTGTCTAGTATTCAGCGGATAGATGACCCTTAAGCGTGTGACCCTATAGGTTCGGTGAAGTATAGACATGACCCGGAACACTTTCCAATCAATGATCAACATCGGAGCCGTGGACACCCATATTGACTCCTATACCCACACGAATAAATATTCGAGTGAACCTCCTGTTGCCGTGTGCTATTCCTGTTGCTTCACGATATGTTACAAGTACCCGAGGTGAAATTTAGTGGCATCCCCGTGGATCAACAACTTGTCCACTATGCCAGTTACCTCGTTACCGGTTTTGTTCTCTTTTCTCGTTTCCGCGTTCCGGCATCCCAGTGATCAAATCACAATGTGTCTGGCGAGACGATGATGGATACCGTAACACCGAGAGTGCCCGAGAATATCTCTCCATCGTCGGAGGAGCAAATCCCAATCTTGAGCTATCTCGTTACTTGTCATACTTTTCCGTGAAACCGTAAGCCGCCGTAATAGCCACCCAGTTACGAATGACGTTTAACAAACCCCAAAGTTCACGAAGCAAGTACGAAGGAACTCGACACTCTCATGGTCTAAGGAATTATGCAAACATTAACCATCTCTGTGTTATTAACCATTAACTTGTGACAAATGTATCTCATAGCATAACATTAATTCGGGTCGATTTAACACAAGTGTTCTTCTAACTTGTGCCCTCAAAATTGCTGGCATGGCCATGCCCATGATCAGGAAAACAGGATCATCATGCAATACTTGAGCTAGTCTTAGAGGCATGACTAGGAATACTTTTTACCGTTTATTATACCACACGTGCATATGAGTTTCCCTCCGAGCCTCGTGGATATTGTAGACTTGAGAATCATTGCAGTTATACCATGGATCATAAACATTCATTACAAACTTGGAGATACAAAATAACTGTTATTACTGCCTCTAGGGCATATCTCCTACAGACCCCCACTTGCACTAGAGTAATAATCCAGTTACATGGCTTCCCTAACACCAATGGCTATCCGGTGTTGCTCATGCTTTGCCCGTGGTAGAGGCTTTGTCATCGGGTCTGACACGTTCAGATCCGTGTGAACTTTGCGTTCTTTCACTAAACCCGCTTCGACATGATGTCGAATGAGTTTATATTTGCGTTCAATATGTCCTGTCTTATGGTGCGAACTTGGCTCCCTTGCCTGAGCCACGGCGCCACTATTATCACAATAGATCTCCACCGGGTCCAGAGCACTTGGAACCACACCAAGGTCTTCAAGAAATTGCTTGATCCATACCGCCTCCTTGGAGGCTTCTGAAGCTGCAACATATTCCGCCTCTGTCATAGAATCCACCACAGTCTTTTGTTTGGAACTTTTCCAATCAACTGTGCCACCGTTCAATATGAAAACATAGCCTGATTGAGATTTGAAGTCATCTGGGTCAGTCATGAAGCCTGCATCAGTGTAACCACTTACAATGGGCTCTTCATCACCTCCGTACACAAGGAGTAAATCCTTGGTCCTTCTGAGGTACTTAAGAATACCCATGACTGCGGCCCAGTCTTCCAATCCTGGATCACTTTGGTACCGGCTGCTAACACTTAGCGCATAGGAAACGTCCGGTCTTGTACATAGCATGGCATACATAATAGAACCAACTGCCGAAGCATATGGAACATCATTCATCTGTACTCGCTCATCGAGAGTCCGAGGACACTGTTTCTTGCAAAGCACTGTGCCAGGTGACATGGGGAGTAGGCCTTTCTTGGAGTTCTCCATGTTGAACCTTTTCAACACCTTGTCAATGTACGTGCTTTGGCTAAGCGCTATCAGGCGTCTTGATCTATCTCTATAGATTCTGATGCCCAATACATATGCCGCTTCGCCTAAGTCTTTCATTGAAAAAGTCTTCTTCAATCAGTCTTTTATTTCGTTAAGAAAATTCACGTCATTTCCAATCAACAATATGTCATCCACATACAAGATTAGAAATGCTTTTGCGCTCCCACTAAACTTCTTGTAAACACAAGATTCTTCGTCATTCCTGATGAAGCCAAACTCTTTGACCACTTCATCAAAATGAATGTTCCAGCTCCTTGACGCTTGCTTCAGACCATAAATGGCTTTCTGAAGTTTGCATACCTTTCTAGCATCCTTATTAACGACAAAACCTTCTGGCTGTATCATGTATACATCCTCTTTGAGGTTCCCATTTAGGAAAGTCGTTTTGACATCCATCTGCCATATTTCATAATCGAAATAAGCAGCAATTGCTAGTAATATCCGAACAGACCTAAGCATAGCTACGGGCGAGAAAGTCTCGTCGTAGTCCACTCCTGGAACTTGCGTGAACCCTTTCGCGACAAGTCTAGCTTTGTGGATAGTAATGTTACCATCCGCATCCGTCTTTCTTTTGAAAATCCATTTACAACCAATGGGTTTTACGCCATCTGGAAGTTCTTCCAAGTTCCAAACTTGATTTTCGTACATGGATTCCATTTCGGATTTCATGGCCTTGTGCCATTCCCTTGAGCTGGGCCCCGCCATCGCTTCCTTGTAGTGCGCAGGTTCATCGTCTTCAAGAATGAAGATTTCGTTATGAAACCATTCAGGTGGCTGGATAGCCCTACCTGATCTGCGCGGTTCAGTTACAACATTGTCTGAAGTTTCCGCATCACATGCGACAACTTCCGGCTCGGTTGTAGGGATAATTTGCGGAATTTCTTCCGGTTCCTTTGCCATATCAACGGTCACCGAAGATTCACTAATCTCATTAAGTTGTACTGTCCTCCCACTTAATTCTTTGGCGAGAAACTCTTTCTCGAGAAAGTGTCCAACTTTTGCGACAAACACTTTGCCCTCGGACTGGTTGTAGAAGGAATACCCAATGGTGTTATTGGGGTAACCTACAAAGTAACATTTGTCTGATCTGGGGTCGAGTTTTCTTGGTTGTAAACATTTTACATAAGCTTCACAACCCCAAACCTTGAGATGCGACGCATTGGGTTTCTTTCCATAGCATAATTCAAATGGCATCGTCTCAATAGACTTAGACGGTCCTCTGTTTAATGTATAAGCGGCAGTGAGTAGTGCATGACCCCAAAAAGATATCGGTAGATCTGTAAGAGACATCATCAACCTTACCATGTCTAACAGGGTTCGGTTACATCTTTCCGACACTCCGTTTCGCTGTGGAGTTCCGGGAGGCATAAGCTGTGAAACGATTCCACGATCACTCAGATGTTGGCTAAACTCATGACTAAGATATTCGCCCCCGCGATCAAACCGCAGAAACTTAATCCTTTTGTTACGATGATTTTCTACCTCATTCTAAAATTCTTTGAACTTTTCAAAGGTTTGCGACTTATGCTTCATCAAGTAGATATATCCATACCTACTCAAATCATCAGTAAAAGTCACGAAGTAGAAATACCCACCCCGTGTGATTGTGCTCATTGGACCACATACATCACTACGTATTATTTCCAACAATTAACTCGCCCGTTCAGGATGACCCGTGAACGGCGTCTTGGTCATTTTCCCCATCAAGCAAGCTTCACATGTGTCAAATGATTCAAAATCAAAGGACGGTAAAACTCCATCTTTATGGAGTCATTGCATGCGTTTCTTTCCGATGTGGCCAAGCCGACAGTGTCACATGAAAGTGGTGGTGGTATCAGCCTTCTTAAGGCGTTTAGCATTCACATTAATGACATCATTTCCACATTCAAGATTTAGTATGAAAAGGCCCCCAACAATGGGTGCAAATCCATAAAACATATCCTTACAATAAAGTGAACAACCATTGTTCTCAGACTTGTACGAATACCCACTGTGTACTAAACATGATCTGGAGATAATGTTTCTACACAACAGTGGAACAAAATAACAGTTACTTAGTTCTAAGATAAATCCTGAAGGGAGACGTAGAGGCATAATGCCGACGGCTTGAGCGGCCATCCCAGCGCCGTTCCCGACGTGCATCACGACTTCATTCTTTGCTAGCTTGCGCACCTTCTGCAGGCCCTGTATCGAGTCGCAAATGTGAGCAACCGATCCAGTATCAAATACCCAAGACTCAGAATTTTCACTAGCAAGCAAAACGTCAATGACATTAACTTGTATAACAATTATACCTTTTTCGGTTTTCCCGGACTTCTTATCTTCCAGATACTTCTTGCGGTTTCTCTTCCAGTGTCCTGTGCCCTTGTAGTAGAAGCACTCAGTTTCATTCTTGGCTCCGCCCTTAGAGTTCCTTTGGGAGCCGGTCTTACCGGCGCCCTTGCCCTTCTTTGGCTTGCCTTTCTTTTTGAAACTGGCGGTTTTATTCACAAGCAACACTTGCTTGCGATTTTTCCGCAGTCCTCCTTCCGCAGTTTTCAGCATGGCGAGCACCTCTTCCGGTGTCTTCTCCATCCCACTCATGTTGTAGTTCATGGTAAAACCGTCGTAAGACGGGCGGAGTGAAGCAAGCAACATGTCCATCATATGGGCTGGTGGAATTGGAAATTCCAGGGTTTTAAGCCTTTCAGCATAGCCAATCATTTTGACCACGTGTTCGCCAACTAAACTGCCCTCAGCCATCCTGCAATCCATCACAGCCTTCATGATATCAAATCGTTCAGACCGTGCGGTTTCCTTGTACAGAGCATCCAATTCCCGGATCATATCACGGGCATTATGGAATTCAAAACGGTTTTGAAGCTCTGGACTCATGCAAACTAGCATGAGGCACTGCACTAAGTTGTAATAATCATCCTTAGTGGCCCAGACATTTTGTTCATCTTCCGGGACAGTTGCCACCGGTCTAGCTGGAAGAGCATTTTCAAGCACATACATTCTCTTAGCGCTCCTAAGGACAATCCTCAGGTTGTGGACCCAGTCCGCATAGTTGTTTCCAGTCGCAGCTAACTTCTCTTTCTCTAACATCGGGCCTAAGTTGAACGCGGCATTGCGAGCCATTTGATCTACAACGGTAAACACAAGTTTCACTTAGACTTTGTTCATAATGATTTTGCACTAGTGAATAAACAATTTTATTCTAAAGTGCGCTCGCACTCAAATAAATATCTCTCAAAATTGATTATGAGTGATTCAAGACCCGCATTTCCATTCAACGCCATTGAACGAGATGAACACTGATGGCGAGAACTTCAATCGGTAGGCAAACTTGCTGATCACATCTCTATGTGACTCTTGTTCATCTTTCGATGGGCGTGTTCTGAGCTCAGGGAGATCCTTCCAGAACGTAAAGACAACCAAGTGATCTTGCTGTGAGGTCTCAACTCACCCGCCTCACACTTCTCTAATCGTTCGTACCCAGGGAGATCCCGTGATACCCCGAAGAGATAGGTGCCGTGACGGTGCTACACTTGGGAGAACACTAACTACTTGATATTTTTAAGTGAGAGATCACCCTAATAAAAAGCGTCTACCACGCAATCAAGAAGGGTGCATCAAGAGGGATAAACATCTCAGGCAATTCATAATAGCATGATATGGTATAGCCCCTTCTGACGGAGAAGTCAAGTATTTCTTCGTATTCGGCATTTGTGTCGGTGTTCACCTTCGCGAAGATTGCCACCACCTTGTCGATGCACCAGATAATATTTGCTATCTCTATAGCTAATAAAATAAGTGCATTACTTAAGGTTGACACGCAGGTCATTAAAGTGACAATCATATGGCTCCATCCATCATGCCGAATCATGACACGCAGGTCATGTTAGTAAATTTACATCATATAGTCATCTCATACATAATCGAATTAATATGAGCATTGCTATACCACATCACATGCACATGCTGCAAAACCAAGTTAGACGCCTCTAATCGGTTTATGCAAAATTTTATTTTTACGTGGCTTCTAAGGTTTTGACTTAAAACCGCAGCTACCAACGTTTTATCATCAAGTATGATTATTCAAGTCGCTAGATTAACATCACGGGGTGTATGAAACACGAGATAATAAAAATCTCAAGCCCCATACTAAACTTCATCATACGCATGACCCCCGTGCAGATCATATCTGCATTGCCCTTTCGTCTGCGAAATTTCATCTTTCTTTTGACTATGGTGGAACCCAAAGAACTGATAGCACTTCTGAGAGTGTCCCGGACTAGGGGGTACTCGGGCTGCCGGCCTATCTCTCATAGGCCGGGCTGGTGGTCCGCCCTCTACTCGTTGTTGGAAGGCCAGGTTGTGGACGACCCCGTGTATCAGAAGGAAACCTCCGAAGACTTGGCGTCTCCCCCAAGAAACAATTGACATAACCGGCATGTTTGTCCCTTGATGGTAACCGACCATATGTAACCCTAGGACCTCCTGGTGTCTATATAAACCAGAAGGCCTAGTCCGTAGAGGATGAGATCTATTACCTAGGGTTTAGCCCAGTCGATCTCGAGGTAGATCAACTCTGTAACCTTCATACAATCACATCAATACAATCAAGAAGGACGTAGGTTATTACCTCCTCGAGAGGGCCCGAACCTGGGTAAATCGCTGTCTCTACGTTCCCTGTTACCATCTACTCCATGACCCATAGTTCGGACCCCCTACCCGAGATCCGCCGGTTTTGGTGCCGACATTGGTGCTTTCATTGAGAGTTCCGTCGTGGGTCGCCAAGGATCAATGGCTCGCCTTCCCCGGACAACTCTTCGTCAATGGAATCTGCAGCAGGGACATCGCCGTCCCCGGACAGCTCTTCTCTTCAGCGACGGAATCCGCAGCGGGGACATCTTCGTCCCCGGATAGCTCTTCTCGTTCGGCAACATTGTGCTGCACGCCGATCCGACCAGTCACCTCGACCAGTTCGGCAGCTTCGCCCCCGAGTAGGAAACCAGGTTTGGCAGCCTTGAGTACGTCGCCAATGCTCGAGGCGATCTGGTCTTTACTGGGTTCTCGGCCTTACCCGAGGAACCTACCAATCCCGAGGCCTTGACCTCAGATTCCTTCCCCGCCCCTGTCCCCGGGGCGGGCCTCAGTTCGAATCTAACCTTGAGTTTGGATCCGACCCCAGTGCCAGAAAACCAAGGGTCACCCTTGGCCGAACACACTCCCGTTATCGGCACGCCGGAGCTCAACTCCGATGGCAGCCCGAACATAGATCCGGTGGACCCCTTGATGTTAAGCGAGATGCTAGACCGGATCCAGAAGATAAATATCGCGGATGGCTCGTCCTCGGACCAGGAGAAGGTCGGACAGAATGCCAGCCGTGGGGAATTTTGCATCCCACCCACCACCCACTTGGTAGCCACTGTCGAAGATTTAACTGACATGCTGGACTATGCCTCCGAGGAGGCTGACGACATGGACGAGGACTTTGACGTCCCGCCCTACACGGATACCTTCCTTGCCACAACCAATACCGGAAAGTGGACCGCCACCTCCACCTATGACATTTACATGATTGACACCCCCATGAAGGACGGTGACACAACCAAGAAGGACGGCGACGATCCCACCGAAGAACCGCCCAGACGCCGACGACGGCGAGCTAGAGGGCGGGGAAAGGGCAAGGAAAATCACACAGACACGAACGGCACCGGAGATA
The DNA here is from genome assembly GCA_039707655.1 of Elymus sibiricus. NCBI lineage: Eukaryota > Viridiplantae > Streptophyta > Magnoliopsida > Poales > Poaceae > Elymus > Elymus sibiricus. Next base: position 162,746,893 of record CM077676.1, read on the forward strand.
CCGAGACTCCGGACAACTTGTGGGAACTCGGCGATAACACGCCCGAGCAGCGACCCGACGCCCCAGAGGGGCACGAGGACCAGGGTGACCCCGAGGACCTCGACGATTCCGAGGACAGCAATTACCTCCCTCCATCCGAAGAGGAAGATAGCCTCGGACCCGAAGACTTTATCGTCCCTGAGGATCCCCTGGAACAAAAAAAATTCAAACGGCAACTCATCGCCACTACCCGAAGCTTGAAGATGAAACAACAACAGCTAAAGGCCGAACAGGATACGCTCAACGACAGATGGACGATGGTCTTAGCTGCCGAAGAAGGCCTCGACGATCAACGTCAGGGCCAATACAAGAGTTACCCACGGCGGTGCCTACTCCCAGAATTCGAGGATGAGGCCTTCGAGCCCATGCCTCCCAGACGAACCTACGCAAATCAGCCCGACCGCCCCCCTCGAGGACGAGATAGGCCGGCTGTGGAAACCGAGCTCCCACCCGCGCCCCCTCGAGGACGAGATAGAGCGGCCGGAGAAGCCGGACTCCCACCCGTGCCCTCTCGAGGACGAGATAGAGCGGCCGGAGAAGCCAGACTCCCACCCGTGCCCCCTCGAGGACGGGATAGGGCGGCCAGGGAAGCCGAATACCTACTCGCGCCCTCCCGACGAGCAGGAAAAGACCCGGTTCAACTGGATGACCAATACGATCTGTGCCACGACCTGAACGCACGAGCGATTCAGTCGAGATCGATCTATGGATCCACAGGATACGCACCCGCTGGACGGGACGGATACCAGGCCTGGCGTGATAGAAATGATAGAGCTCGGGAGTAGCACCGTGCCCAGATGACAACCGATCTACGGCGCGATGTGGTCCGGGCCAGGGGCGCCGCACACCCAATGTGTTTCACTGACGAGGTGATGCAGCATCAGTTCACCGAGGGGTTTAAACCTGTTAATATAGAAGCCTATGATGGGACAACTAACCCAGCTGTGTGGATTGTGGATTTTCTTCTCCACATTCATATGGCTCGAGGGGATGATCTCCACGCTATCAAGTACTTACCGCTGAAACTCAAGGGACCGGCCAGGCATTGGCTGAACAGCCTACCCGAAAACTCCATCGGGAGCTGGGAAGAGCTCGAGGATGCATTCCGAGCTAAATTTCAAGGCACCTATGTTCGGCCACCGGACGGCGATGACCTAAGCCATGTCATTCAACAGCCCGGCGAGTCAGCCCGGCAATTCTGGAACCGGTTCTTGACCAAGAAGAACCAGATAGTCAACTGTCCGGACGCCGAAGCAATTGCGGCATTCAAACACAGTATTCGGGATGAGTGGTTCGCCCGTCAGCTCGTCCAAGATAAACCGAGAACAATGTCTGCCCTTACCTCCCTAATGACCCGCTTTTGCGCGGGTGAGGATAGTTGGCTAGCTCGTCGAAGCAACCTCCCCGAAGACCCCGGCACTTCAGAGACCCGGGACGGGAACGGGAAACCCCGGCGCAATAGGAACAATAAGCGCAGGCACTCAAACAACGGCGGTGAAGCCGATGACACAGCGGTAAACGCCGGATTCAGCGGCTCGAAATCAGGGCCGCGGAAGAAACCCTCTAAAGGAAATCGCGACGACCCGTCCGGGCTTGACAGAATATTGGATAGGCCCTGCCAGATTCACGGCACCCCTGACAAGCCAGCTAACCATACCAACCGTAATTGTTGGGTAATTAAGCAGGCCGGCAAAGCCACACCCAAAGAACAGGGCAAGGGCCCCCGCAGCGAGGACGATGACGAACCTCACGGGCCGAACAGTGGAGACCAAAAATAGTTCCCTCCAGAGGTCAAAACCGTGAACATGATCTATGTCATGCACATACCAAAGAAGGAGCGGAAACGCGCGCTTTGGGATGTCTACGCCTTAGAGCCGGTAGCCCCGAAATTCAACCCTTGGTCGGCTTGCCCGATCACTTTCGACCGCCGAGACCATCCGACCAGTATACGTCATGGAGGAACGGCGGCTCTGGTGCTCGACCCCATCGTGGACGGCTTTCACCTCACTAGAGTCCTTATGGACGGAGGTAGCAGCCTCAATCTGATTTACGCAGACACCGTTAAGAAAATGGGGATCGACCCGTCAAGGTTCAAACCCAGCAATACCACCTTTAAAGGCGTAATCCCAGGTGTCGAAGCACGCTGCTCGGGATCCGTGACATTGGAAGTAGTCTTCGGCTTGCCCGATAACTTCCGCAGCGAAGACTTAATCTTCGATATCGTTCCTTTCCGCAGCGGTTACCACGCACTCCTCGGCCAGACCGCGTTCGCCCGTTTCAACGTCGTCCCGCACTATGCGTACCTGAAGCTCAAAATGCCCGGACCTAGGGGCGTTATTACCATCAACGGTAATACCGAGTGCTCGCTCCGATCAGAGGAACACACGGCGGCTCTAGCCGCCGAAGTAGCGTTGCAAGCCCAGTCTACCGTCAAGTCACTAGACGCACGCAAGCGCTCCCGAGCTGCAGCCTCGGTCCCCGAGCACTCCCACGCTCACCCCAAATAGGGGCACGCGCCCCATAGCACGCCCCACCTAGTCGCGAAGTCCGTGCCTCGAGTGCACAATTTCGCGCTCAAAATTCCATGGGCAGCTGTGGGGACTCATGACACAAAGACCATGAGTTCGGCTCGACCGAACAATGGCTTACATGTGCCTTCAAATCAACATCGACAACGGGCACCATTTAGGGCCCGATCAGCGTCAAACTGATATACCACGGCGACTTCTCAAAACCCCTTTTTCAAGGGCCCGTCCGCCGAACATCACTACGTCCGCTTAATACACGATGGACAACTTCGCTTCCTCGGAAGCCTCTAGAAGAGCAAAGGCACATACGTGCAGCAGGGCTCTTACGATACGTCCTTTTTTACGCCGAAGTAAACTCTTACGATACGTCCTTTTTTCGTAACCGGTTAATAGACCGGGGGCTCGAACATAGATCTTGCCTTAAACTTTATCCGGGCACTCATTTTTATGTGCTCGGCATCGCGGATATTGCACTATATGAATCAGTTCCGAATTGTGTCTTTGGTCAATAGTTGGGTTGCCTGGCTCCTGTGTTTACCCTCTTACATTCCGCAATGTTCGGCTAAGATGGTAAAGGGAGAACCACTGCGATTGTACTTCTAGCTCGCCTGGTTAAGTACCTCAGTGGAGAAAGCCGAAAATTGACTGTCACAGTAAGCGAGAACTGGTCGGCGATCCGACGACTCATCTCAAACCAAAAATCATTGGAGGTTAGTCCGTGTTACACGAAGGGTTCCCTGTTGCAGGAACCATGTGATGATGGTATCTACCGTGACTCGTCCGAATATAACAAAAAACTGGGGGCTCGTTACCGGCCCCCACTGTCAAGCTCCTCTGGCTAAGTGAAAGCACTAAAACCACATAGTCTAATTGCCTGGTTTTCCATCCATACAACTGCCTCCGGGCACCGAGACATCGGCTAAGGGTTCACGTATTACGAGAAAACACCCCAGGCAGTATCTGCCAGGGGGCTGAAGCCGACGACTGGTAACTTTCAGTTTCAAATCGGCCGCACAGGAGTCAAAATTACACAGGCACTATATTACTAGCCGACCTCTTGCATTACACTAAAGCAAAAGTTTCAAATCCTTGGTTATAAGGAAGCTACATCTACTCATAAATTACGTCTTTCGCACACTGGGCCTCTACTCCCTGAGCACCGTCCATCACGACGGGAAAGTACTGCTCGGGACGCCTATGCTCCTTGCCTGGCGGCGGAGGTCCGGTGGCCATTTCGGCTGGCTTTATCTTCGGCCAATGCACCATAGTCTTGCCGAAGGCCATCCGAGCCCCCTCGATGCATGCGGAGCGCGTCCAGGCGTCGACCCGAGAAGGGGCGTCATGCAGCCTCTGCACTAGACCGAAGTAGCTGCTCGGCAGCGGCTCCGACGGCCATAGCTTGACGTAGAGGTCTTTCATCAATGGCTCCGCCATTCGATGCAGCTCCATCAGCTGCTTCATTTGATTGTTGAGGAGGGGAGGGTGTTTGGGCGCTTGAAATTGCGCCCAGAAAAGCCTCTGCTCGGCCCAACCCTCCTGGCCGGCGAAGAACCTCGCCGCATCGGCCACACTCTTCGGGAGGTCCGCAAAGGCGCCTGCGGAACGCCATACCCGTGTGAGCAACGCGAACCTATTACCTCCAAAGACACTTTGTAGCAAGTACGGCTTACCGTCCGCAATAAGCCTAACTTGGCGGAGCTCTTCTTGATAGTCGTGCGCCTCTGTCTGCGCTTTCGTAGCCACCGCCTTCACCGAGGTCAGCTCGGTGGCCTGCTCTTTATTCTTCTGCTCGAGGGCCTCACACCTTGTGATGGCATCCCCGAGCTCCTGCTGCACTTCCAGCACCCTAGCCTCGTGCTTCTCACTTGCAGTTCTCACCGCCGCTAGCTCGGCAGCCGCCTGTTCGGCTGCCGACTTTTGCGCTGCCGCGTCCAACTGAGCCGTCCTCAGTGCGGCCTTGACGCTTTCGACCTCCGCGGCGGCTGCTGCAGTACCATCGGTTACCTCCGTTAGGATACTTCGAAAACTGCTTGCAAAACTACGCTGTATTTACTATCACAGCTCGGACTTACCTTGCGCCTCGTCGAACCTCTTGTTCACCAGGCTCAGATCGTCCTCGGAGCTCTTTAGCTTCCGATTCAGCTCGGCCAACTCTTCGGCGTTGGCAGCTGCGGCCGAAGATGATGCCTGTGTATTATTCTACGCACGTTAATATCCGAGATATCGATTTTTGATCCTCCGACCGGCTTTGCTCAAACCGGTCAGAGTCTCGGGGGCTACTATGTATGAGGCTATGCATTTACACAAAGGAATTTTTCTACGGGAAAAAGCATTACTTTGCTCACCTTGAAGCCGGTAAGAAGGCCACTAAAGGCCTCCTTCAGTCCGTTATCCACGGACCGAATACTTTGCAACACCGCGCCCATGAGTGCACGATGCTCTTCGGCGATGGAGGAGCTGGTTAGAGCATCCTCCATCTAAAACGGCCACCTGGTCGACGCCTGCTCTCGGGCAGGCGGGGGTGGTGGCAGTGCTTCGGCCCCTTCCTTCTCGAATTCCGGAGCGCCGGACTCTGGACGCCTTGATGCCTCCGGAGTCGTCCTTGGAGAAAGCTCGGCTTGTCCGGGCTCTTTCTCTTCGTTCACCAAAGGGGCCCTCCCCTCCTGGTTTTCGGCGGCCGAGGTGTTCACCTCGGCCATGATAGTGTCACCCTCTCCCCCGGCGTACGGCACGGGAGGGGTCCTCCTCGATAGGACCTCCCTGGCCTCTTCAACAATCGGGGGTGGCGAGGCCCGGGAGTCGGTCCCACTCTCTGCTAGCGCTGCCGGTGGAGAATCCCCCTCCGAGACTCAGTCGGTGGGGATATCGCGCAGCGGGCTACAAAATTATAAACGGAAACGCCATCAATCTTAGACCCAGTTCGGCTGAAGATGGTCGAAGCAGTTACTACAACGCATACCTTTGAGCCTGTGGCTTGGCCCTGGGGATCCTCCGAGGAACCTCTTCGGAGGCCTCCGAATCCTCGGCAGACGCCGAGCTATCACCGGACAAGGCTCCTTCTCCTGCTCTTGCATGGAGCGAGCATTGGTGTCTCCGGATCTAGCACCCGGGGGTCCTCGGGAGCGGAGGCCCTCTCTGGCCTTCCCCTGTTGGTCCTTCTTCTTCTCCTTCCTGTCCGGCACCTCATACGGCTCCACGGCCAGCATGGCCGTCAGTGAGGGCGTCCTGGATCCCTCTGGCAGCGGCGCCGGACTGTCGATCCGCTGGGCCTTTTTCAGCCATTTCTACGGATGAAAAGTAGCAAAGTTGAGTACCTTGTTAAAAGGGAATAGTTCAGATATAAAAGTACAAAATTGCTCATACCTCCCGTGGAGGATTTGCGGCGTCAAGTCCGATGTCTTCCTCCTCGGCCGGCCAGTCCTTCTGCGGCTTGAATAGCGCCCTCCACAGTTGGGCGTGGGAGGTGCGGAAGAAGCTGCACACGGTGGCCGGGTCTCCGGGCTTATAGGCCCACATGGGGGAAGCCCTGTCCTGGAAAGGGAGGATTCGGCGGCCGAGCATGATCTGGATCACGTTGAATAGCGCGACGCCCTTCTCTATCATCTTCGCGATCCGGCTCTGCAGCAGCACCACCTCCTTATTTTGCCCCCAGTCGAGGCCCTTCTTGGTCCATGAGACCAGCCTTGTAGGGGGCCTGGAGCGGAAGGCCGGAATCGCCTCCCAATTTGCGCGCCTCGTCTCTGTGATATAGAACCATTCCTTCTGCCAGATCTTGACGGTCTCGATGAAGGTACCGTCTGGCCACTCCACTCGGGGAAGCTTGCTGATCATCGCCCCCCCACAGTCCGCTTGCTGGCCATCTACTATCTTCGGCTTGACGTTGAAGATCTTCAACCGCAGACCGAAGTGTGGCCGGACCCGGAGAAAGGCCTCGCAGACGATGATGAAAGCCGAGATGTGGAGGAAGGAGTTCGGCGTGAGGTCGTGGAAGTCGAGCCCGTAGAAGAACATGAGGCCCCTGACGAAGGGGTGAAGGGGGAAACCCAAGCCCCGGATGAAGTGGAGCACGAACACCACTCTTTCGCCCTGCTGTGGCGTGGGGATGGCCTATCCCGCCTCCGGAGCACGGTGGGCGATGTCGGCCGGGAGGTAGCCCGCGCTCTTCAATTCCAAAATAGCGCTGTTGGTAATGCTAGAGGCCTCCCACTTGCCCTTGGACCCGGAACCCGCCATTGCTAGATTGGGCGGGTGGAGGGAAAGGTTTTTGAGAGGGAGGGTGGATCTGGGTGTTGGAGCTCAACAGATGGGGAAGGCAATGGCGAAGGGGGGAAATGAGAGCGTGCGAGAGGAACGAAGGCCGTGCCCCTTTTATGGGCTGTAAAAACCCACGGTCCCTTTACTGCGCCGCAGTCCTCGCCACTTCCCCATATAACCGTGCCACCATGCGCGCGTGGGGTGAAACGGATTATTGATCATATCCCTTGAAAATAGGACACGATCTCCATATCGATGGGACGTGCCGATGAAAACCGCCTCGAACCGCAGTCGTGGCAAGGTGTGACCCTTCGGTAAAAGTTGTCAGGTGAGGACACTGCTCACACCGAAGCAGCTAGCCTTTGGGGCTAAGTTATTATTATACTTCGTTACCGAGGTACAGCTCGGCGCATATACGACCGGACAATGTTTGAGAATACAACTCGGAGTACAACAGGCCTGTTACCGGTGTCACGGAGGAAAGTGAACTGGTCCACGAAGCCAATGGTGTTCGGCGTCTACCTCGGCTTCGAAGACTAGTTCGGGGGCTACTGAGGGTGTCCCGGACTAGGGGGTACTCGGGCTGCCGGCCTATCTCTCATAGGCCGGGCTGGTGGGCCGCCCTCTACTCGTTGATGGAAGGCCAGGTTGTGGACGACCCCGTCTATCAGAAGGAAACCTCCGAAGACTTGGCGTCTCCCCCAAGAAACAATTGGCATAACCGGCATGATTGTCCCCTGATGGTAACCGACCATATGTAACCCTAGGACCTCCTGGTGTCTATATAAACCAGAAGGCCTAGTCCGTAGAGGATGAGATCTATTACCTAGGGTTTAGCCCAGTCGATCTCGAGGTAGATCAACTCTGTAACCTTCATACAATCACATCAATACAATCAAGCAGGACGTAGGGTATTACCTCCTCGAGAGGGCCCGAACCTGGGTAAATCGCTGTCTCTACGTTCCCTGTTACCATCGACTCCTTGACCCATAGTTCGGACCCCCTACCCGAGATCCGCCGGTTTTGGTGCCGACAACTTCGTTGATCAATCAGGATCGCGGATTGCCAGAACTTTGTCAAATTCCACCATGCTGTCTCGAGATTAGAAATACGCAAATTCTAGGGAAGCAACAAGAACATCAGGTAACAGATTTCATCTGCCAGCCGCATAAATAATTTTCAGCAATAGATCTCATCTACTCCAAAATTATATTATGCAATACCCATACATCTCCATGTATTCTAGATCATAACCTGCATCTATGCATAGCACGGCTCTTGATGCCACTGTAGGGGAATGCGACAGAAAACAAAAAAAATCGGTATAGCCAGCACGCCCAGGACCACTATGGAGACTGCATACAGGGTTTGATCTGATCATTACCGACTCATAGCGCAGCGGAAGTAGAGTCGATGTAGATCATCGGTGCAGATCCCCGCAGGTAGGATTTACAACCTCCCAACCACGAGGATGTACTCCCTCGTCGGACAGCCCTTCGGGAGGCGGTCGGACAGTCCCTCGGACGATGTCACGGACAGCCCTTCGGGAGGACCCTCGAAACTCGAACGGTAACTCGGACAGCCCTTCGGGAGGACCCTCGAAAAGCCCCTCGGGCAAAAGATCAAAACTACGACCTCTCTACAGAGTTGCACACATACTGTGTCAGCTATCCGGCAGGGCTTCGCCGTCCAGAACTACTTCCTGCCGGAACCTAGACAGCCTTTCGGCTCTACGAAACTATTTCGTGGGAGGGAGAGAGAGAGCCAGACAAAGCATGGCATGTGTTTGAGAGCAAGGGATGATTGTGGAGAGCTCCCCTCCACCTCTATTTATAGGAAAGCGAATGGGTAGGGCTGCCTCCAAAAATACCAAAATACCCATGCATTAGGTCACAAATGGTGGGCATTTAGGGCATAATGAGAGGCCATGTGGAGCTCCAAGGAGCTCCACCACCCTTGGCCGGCCACCCCTTGGGGGCCCCCCCAAATGGGGTTCCTTCCCTTGCAAGCCACTTACTTCTAGAACTTTGACTCAAGTCGACAAAGGTGGCTATCCAAAAAGTGAACCAAAAGGCACTTTCACAATTCATGAAGACATTTTTCTGCATCCGTTAAATCCCAAATTATTTCTGTGTGCCTAGAATAATTCCAGTACCCACTAAAACAATTCCGGAACAATGTTTTTCTTCAGCGAAAAGCTACCATAGCGGTTCCGGCTGCTCCAGAACATTTTCGGTTTTTCTCTCCGGAAAAATTCCAGAAGTTACCAGAACAATTCTGGCACCCTCCAAGAATTTCCAGGCGTGTGCCGAAACCAATATGACTTAATGGAATACCCTGAAACAACTTTTCAGTTTTACCGAACCTATTCCGGTGTTCTCTCCGAAACATTTCCGTTGTCTCCGAAACTTCCGGTGACTTTCTCTCAGACTCCCTGTCTAGTATTCAGCAGATAGATGACCCTTAAGCGTGTGACCCTATAGGTTCGGTGAAGTATAGACATGACCCGGAACACTTTCCGATCAATGATCAACATCGGAGCCGTGGACACCCGTATTGACCCCTATACCTACACGAATGAATATTCGAGTGAACCTCCAGTTGCCGTGTGCTATTCCTATTGCTTCACGATATGTTACAAATACCCGAGGTGAGATTTATTGGCATCCCCATGGATCAACAACTTGTCCACTATGCCAGTTACCTCGTTACCGGTTTTGTTCTCTTTTCTTGTTTCCGCGTTCCGGCATCCCAGTGATCAAATCACAATGTGTCTGGCCAGACAATGATGGATACCGTAACACCGAGAGGGCCTGAGAATATCTCTCCATCGTCGGAGGAGCAAATCCCAATCTTGAGCTATCTCGTTACTTGTCATACTTTTCCGTGAACCCATAAGCCGCCGTAATAGCCACCCAGTTATGGATGACGTTTAACAAACCCCAAAGTTCACGAAGCAAGTACGAAGGAACTCGACACTCTCATGGTCTAAGGAATTATGAAAACATTAACCATCTCTATGTTATTAACCATTAACTTGTGACGAATGTATCTCATAGCATAACATCAATTCGGGTCGATTCAACACAAGTGTTCTTCTAACATTGTGCCCTCAAAATTGCTGGCATAGCCATGCCCATGATCAGGAAAACAGGATCATCATGCAATACTTGAGCTAGTCTTAGAGGCATGACTAGGAATACTTTTTACCGTTTATTATACCACACGTGCATATGAGTTTCCCTCCGAGCCTCGTGGATATTGTAGACTCGAGAATCATTGCAGTTATAGCATGGATCATAAACATTCATTACAAACTTGGAGATACAAAATAACATTTATTACTGCATCTAGGGCATATCTCCTACACAAACATCATTGCCACTTGTCATATTTAGCAATGTTCATGCTAAACCCATGCACTTGTCATATGTATGCAAGTTATATCGTCATAGGAAATGAAATTCGGCATGAACTTTGCTTAACAAGTTGAGATATGGAGTGGCAGAAATTTTGCGAAATGGAAATGAATCAACGTTTCGCAAAAACTTTGTCACTCTTTTTCAAATCCATGTGAATAACATGAAGCCCATGCACTTGTCATATGTAAGAAAATTCAAACATCATTGCCACTTGTCATATGTAAGAAAATTCAAACATCATTGCCACTTGTCATATTTAGCAATGTTCATGCTAAACCCATGCACTTGTCATATGTAAGCAAATTATATCATCATAGGAAATGAAATTCAGCATGAATTTTGCTTAAAAAGTTGAGATATGGAGTGACAGAAATTTTGTGAAACGGAAATGAATCAACGTTTCGCAAAACCTTTATCACTCTTTTTCAAATCCATGTGAATAACATGAAGCCCATGCACTTATCATATGTAAGAAAATTCAAACATCATTGCCACTTGTCATATTTAGCAATGTTCCAAATATTCGGACACCTACCGATACGAAAAAGAACTATTCCAACTATCTAGTACTGTTCCTGCTGTTGTGCTGCTCTCTTATTTTATGTACAACGAGTACTATTGGTGAAGTTGAAACCCTAAAATATAAGTTAATCTAGAAATTAATAAGATGCAAATTCTAAACCCTAGAGCATAATTTAGTCACGGAGATTGTATACCGTTGGCGGCTTTTCTGGCCACGGACGTGAAGGGGGTGGAAAGTGCGGCGGGAAGACGGCGGCGGTCGAGGTGGAGGACGTCGGAGGCGGTTGAGGAGCAGGACGGCGGCGCGGTCGATGCAGAGGACAGGGCTGGGGCTGTGCGTGGACGAGGCGGACGGCGCGACGGCGAGTAGATCTGGCGGCCGTTGCGGCGTCGGACGCGTGGAACGAGCCACCGGCTGGTCGGTGGGACGGCGGCGGTGGTCGAGGCGCAGGATGGTGCGCGGGGAGATGCAGGAACTGATAGAGAGAAATGAAACGGGGAAAAAGAAAAGGGTGTGTGGACGGTTGGGTTGGGGCGGAAGGGGAACTGCCGTGCAGAGCAGTGGCGGGCGAGAACAGACACCCGCCACTGAATAATTGTTCAAAATTTTGATTTTTTGGCGCGGTTGCCAAAATGTAGTTGTGGCGGGCGCACGAGTGCACCCTCCACTGCTAACCGACAAAACAATGGCGGACACTGGTTTATTCCCGCCACTACAATATCCGTCCCGCGGGCATATTTGGAAGAGCCTACCTGTGACGGGTGCTTCGTGCCGCCCACCACTGGACTGCACCTAGCCCTGACGGGTACATCCAAGCACCCGCCACTGCTATTTTGGAAAAGTAGTAGTGGCGGGTGACCTGTCCTGCCCGCCACTATTTATAGTTCACCTATAGGGCGTTTCCCAATAGTGTACGAGTACCGCTCCCACCTCTCCTCGCCGAATCCAAGGACAGAAGGGCCGGTCAATTTGCGTATTATTCAGGTCGTCGATGAGGAGACAGAGGAGGAGGATAGCGACGAGGAGACAGAGGAGGAGGATAGCGACGAGGAGGAGGATGAAGAAGAGGAGAGCTACCAGGGGGGTTGCAGATCATCGCATAGGAGGAGGATGCACAAGAGGAGGACTATCAGGGGCGTTGGAGATCATTGCATAGGAGGAGGGCTATAAGGAGGGTTCGAGATCATCGCCCATCCTGCTGAGGCAGACATGAATCTGGCGATTAATGTGGACGACGAGGATGAGCAGATGGTTGACCAGGAGCACTTGGAGGCTAATGCCGGCAAGGATCTGGCACTGGTCACCTTGGAGACCAAGACTGGCTGCAAGAATGCCCCAATAGTGGTGGAGCAATATGAGTTCTCGGCGCAGTTTGAGCAGAATGCTCAACGGTCCCACCACCGCCTAGCTCGCCATCTTAAGCGTCTCCAGTAGTTTATTTTGTTGCTTCTAGCTAGTGTTGAGGATCCGACAGGTGGCTGCCCTTTTAATTGAAAACAGTATGTTTTTTGAATGTGCTTAATCAGTAGTTGTATGCTATGTTTTGTAAACTTGCCAAAAATAGCAACATGCAAAACTTACCAAAAACAGCAACATGCAAAACTTACTTAAAATGGGGTCAAACTTGCAATGTTGACTTTTCAAAACTTGTGGTATTACAAGTTTATGATTTTTCCCACTAACTAGTGCACCCAAGAGGGCTTCATGCACAAGGATTTCAATTTCTGAGGCCTTTTTTTTATTTTCTTTGATTTTTCCCAAAATGGGGTAAAACTTGCAATGTTGACCATTCATACCAAATGGTTTGGAATGTCAACTTTGGTTGTCCCAAGTGCATGCACCACCAACATTAGAGCATAAAATGATTTTTGTCAAATTTCAGGACCAAACTACATCACAATTTTGTTCAAATTTGAGCAAGTTCTGATAATGCACTGGAAATCCAGTAAATCATTGATATATAGCAATAGTACTCTGAAATTCATGAAACTTGGTCAGTGTGCTTCCAATGTGGTCTACTTTCAATGAAAATGAAAAGATCCAATTTTATAACTTATTTCAGGCACTTCCTTCACAAAAAAGCCATTTCGGGCAATTGAAAAAAGGAAATAATAATTTTTATTCCAAAAATTATTATTATTCCTATGGCAACATTGTTCAAAATGGTAACACCCATGGTTGTACCAAATTTGCACATGTTATCATGGCATATGCCTTGAAGGTGGCTAGGGCCATGGGCATATGCCTTGAAATCCATGCAAGTTCATACTGGACATGCCATTTTGTGCAGGTTTTTTTCCAGAACTTGTGGTATTCCAAGTTTATGATTTTTCCCACTTACTAGTGAACACAAGAGGGCTTCATGCACAAGGATTTCAATTTTTGATGCTTTTTTTCATTTTCTTTGATTTTCCCAAAATGGGGTAAAACTTGCAATGTGGACCATTCATACCAAATGGTTTGGAATTTCAACTTTGGTTGTCCCAAGTGCATGCACCACCAACATTAGAGCATAAAATGATTTTTGTCAATTTTCAGGACAAAACTACATCACAATTTTGTTCGAATTTGAGCAAGTTCTGATAATTCACTGGAAATCCAGTAAATCATTGATATATAGCAATAATACTCTGAAATTCATGAAACTTGGTCAGTGGGCTTCCAGTGTGGTCTACTTTCTATGAAAAATGAAAAGACCCAATTTTATAACTTATTTCAGGAACTTCCTTCACAAAAAAGCTATTTCTGGCACTTGAAAAATGGAAATAATAATTTTTATTCCAAAAAAGTTTATTATTCCTATGACAACATTGTTCAAAATGGTAACACCCATGGTTGTGCCAAATTTGAACTTTTCTTTGCTTTTTTTGAAAATGAAAAATAATAATAGTGTGCTCTAGTTTGTTCAGATAAATTGTGAAGATTATGCCACCTGAAAAAAAATACTTTTATTATAGTAAGACCATCTATGCTTACTTTGTGAACGAGATGATCAAGTACCAGATCATCTCCTTCACAAAGCGAGCATTGATGGACGTATTACAATAGAAGTAGTTTACTGCATCTGGTCCTCTCTGCTACTTAAGATGGTCGACGAGCCTCTCGCACGGCGATGTGGGACTAAACCACATCGTTCAGTATGGTGGTGTGGGGAGGGGGACGCTCGGGCGACGTTCGTGGGCCGGCATTTCAGGTACTCCCATCGGAGTTAAAATGCCCATGGTTTTCTGAAAATCCATTGAATTCACACTTAATTTTCCAAACGGTTTTACAAATGTTTTGATCTAAAATAAATTAAAAATAGATTCAAATAAAAAAGGAAAGGACAGAAATAAAAGAGATAGATAGAGAGAGAGAGAGAGAGAGAGAAGAGAACTTACCTAGAAGCCCATACCACCTAGGGGTAACCCCGTCTTCAACCTCGCGCCTAGTGACAAAGGACGACGCGTCCGAGAGCGCCTGCTCCTGCTTCGTGCCTTCGAGGCCTTCTTCATCCCCAACTCTACGCCAATAGACAAGCATGATACCACTAGTTCGAACCTATCTTTTATCCATCACTTTCCCCTCCTCTTGCTCACTCTCCAACCATGACCGAGAACGCCATGGCTGCGCCGACGTCAACCAACATATCCATTGTGCTCTCCTCGCCTCACCACCATGTCCTTTAGCTTCGCCTCGACACCGTTAACCTATATGATGAAGATCGCTAGACCAGATGCCCTGAATCGTCGCCATCATCGCCTTCTTTGTTGTCTGTAGCCGAGGATGCCACTGTCGATTCGTCGCCTACAACCCATCCCCGAGCTCCCTAATGTGCCCCACAACCTTACCATGAGCTCCACAGATTTTCCCGCTCTCCTTGTCAATATTTTCGTGCCGTAGTGCCATTAATCGCGAGCTCCCTTTGCTGATCCCACATGAGCTCATGAAGACGCAGCGGTGACCATTTGGTCAAGTGACCGTGTCAAACTGCACCGCAACCAGCCGTAGAACAATACCAGCACAAATACTTGTTCGAATCTGTGCTATAGCTTTGTTGCCTACAAACACCAAACTCCATCCACGATGGTACTCACCCACTGCCTTCGTTTCCGTCCACCCCCGGCCACCCTGATGCCACCCCTCGACGCGCACGAGCACCTGCAACCGGTAGAGGCCAAGATATCGTCCAGCCATCGCTGGAATCGGTCAGACGAGCAACTCTGCTCTACCCTGCTATGCGTTGGAGACTAACCGCCGGTTGGCTGGCGTGGCCGTAGTTTACGGTGGCCCCACATGTCGTTTTCTCACAGTCCCACTCATCTATGTAGCGGTCAAAGGGGTTGACCCAACGGAAATGCTGCATTTGGCCATATGTGAGGTTCAGCTAGACAGAGCAAGGCAAAAGTGAGGACAACTTAGAGGGTTGGGTAAAACTGAGTAGAATTAAGGAACCGAGGGCACAGAAATAGAAATCCCTTATTTTTATGATACAGTGGATTTGTACAAGGGTAAAATTATTTTTGTTGAAAATCTTCTGCCATTCAAGATTCACAAAGTTTCCATGGGCATGAACAAAAGTTCAAGGACGGCCCCCCACTTCCATGAGGCTCATCCTTCTCATTTTCACTTTTATTTTAGCAAAAGTTTTAAGTACCCCACTTTATTTATTTATTTTTTGAAAAATTTACAAGCACACAAAATAAGAAAATGCATGACTCTCTAAAACTTCAGGGTTGTCTCCCAGACAGCGCTTTCTTTAAAGCCATTAAGCTAGGCATAAAGTGCTCAAGTAATCATTAAACTAGGATCCCAAGGTAAATCAAAGCCAATTTTAATCAACAAAGATTTGGATATTAAATATGAGCACAAAGTAACATATATCATAAAAAATGAAATATAACTCTCTTCATATGCATTAGCATGTCATAAGAGAACAATTCATGCACAGATAGTAAAGGCCAATGCATAGTGTACTTAATTTCTTGCAATTTTATTGTATTAGAAACATAGAGAGGTGGAGATGAGGTTCCTCTCTCCTAATAATTAGAAGTAGGGGCAGCAAGCACATGCATATTATATCCATTAGAATCATCATGTGCGTAGGAGAAACACAACCCATCAATATAATCCTCAATAAAAGCACAAACTTCTCCGATATAGTGTAGTTAGGAGAATTCAAAAGGATAATAAGGCTATCAAGTGTGGGTGCTGGGAATAGCAATAATTTCATTCTTAACATAAGGAACTATAGCAAATTCATCTCCATAAGCATCATTAATAGTGGCATCATGGCCATTAGCATCGCAAGCATCAAGTTCATCAAAAAGGAATATCTTAAACGAATTCAAGGCATCATAGCAATCATTAACAAAGCATTCATCCTCCTATAAGCACGAAGGGAAATTAAACATTGTATGAGTTAAAGATTTAGTCTCATTAGAAGGTGGGCACGAGTGATCAATCCGCTCTTCCTCCTTTTGTTCTTTACTCTCCTCCTCATCTTTTTCATGTAATGAGCTCACAGTTTCAGCAATTTCTTCTTTGATAGACTCCTACAAAATATTGGTCTCTTCTAGGGCAACAGACATTCTCTCAATAATTCATTAATGTGAGCATTGTATTCATAGTTTTCATAGCTGCAAGTGCATCTAGTGCCACCCCTTGTTGGTTTTGGAGTATTGAAGACATACTTTGTTGAAGGGACTAATGTGTTTGAGAGATTCACAGGAGAACACAGGTAGAAGTCCCTATTGATTCGGTCTACCCATCAAAGATGACCCCTAAAAATGTATGAAGACATTGAAGACAATGGTGGTTCACGAAGACATTCGTGATGAAGCTAATGGTTCACGAAGACATTCACTTGAAGTCAATGGAACGCGAAGACTTAGTCTTTTGGTAGTTTCATTTTCTGCTTTCTTGAGTCATAGGAACCACCGTACTGTTAAGTGGGGTTGAGGTAAATGAAGTCAGAAATTGACGTGATGCTCAACCCAATCCTATGTCTTCGAGCGAAGACAAATGAGAGAAAATCTCTTCCAGAGTTGGTTGAGTCAGCTTTGCTTGGAGCCCAAGTAAAGTTGCCGCGTGTGTTGGGATCCGACCGTTGGACACGTGCCAGCTTCCCTATGACCCAAGGTCATTTCGGACATATCATGTCGGGTTGCCTCCTGGCTATAAATAGCCACCCCCTACCACCATAAATTGGTGCAGCTCCGAGTTAGTGCACGGCTTTTGTCATTTAAGAGCAACCCACCTCGAAGCCTTTGTGAGAGAGAATCCTTGCGAGGACAAAACCCAAAACACCCAGAGCCCAAAGTGATTGAGCATCACTAAAGATATTCTGTTCCGAGTGAACCGAAGACTTATTACACTTGAAGACTGTGATCTTCCAGCTGGTTAGGCGTCACGTTCTGAGCATCCAAGAGTCATTGTGGATTGCTGGTGAACGAAGTCTGTGAAGGTTTGGAAGTCTACCTTGAAGACTTACCAGAGTGATTGGGTGTGATCTGCGGGTCTTAGCTCAAGGGGAATAAGGTGAAGACGTGGTCTTCTGAGTTCAATCTCAGCCTCCCTAACCAGACGTACAACTGTCACAGCAGTTGGAACTGGTTAAACAAATTACTGTCTTCCCCGAGCTACTGTTTCTATCCTTTCTCTTCCTTACTTACTGTTTTGAACTGTGAAGCCTTTGCATGCTTATCTGTGTTTGAAGATATTCCTTGAAGCTATTCATCTATTTACTCATTTATCTTCATGCTTCTTGTGTTTATGTTCAATGCATGCTTGTATGTATGATGTCTATGCTTGTCATATCTATTCAGCTTATTCATAGGCTTTGCTAGTTCTCATCTTGCTTCCGCTTACTTCGAAGACATTGCCTGTTTTCGAAGCCTTTCATAAAAATCGCCTATTCACCCCCCCTCTAGTCGATAACTAGCACTTGCAATTCGTATCAGAGCAAGGTGCTCCCTTGTTCTATGTGATTCGGTTTAACCACCTAGAGTTTTAGCTATGTCGACTGTAGGGATAATCAAGGTTTCCGCTGCGTGCCCCGTCTTCGATGGCACTGACTATCCCTGCTGGAAGAATAAGATTCGCATGCATCTTGAAGCCATTGACAATGACCTCTGGTATGTCATCAAGACTGGTGTCCCCAAGGTCGGTGAAGGTATCACCGCAGCTGATGTGAAGAGGTTCGCACAACTGGACTCGACCGCCAAGAACATCATCTGTGGTCATCTGACCAAAGGACAGTATGGTCGTGTGAGTGCACTGGAGTCTATGAAGCTAGTCTGGGACTGGCTCTCCAAGGTCAACAAGGGAATCTCATCTCAATGAGACTCCCGAATTGATGTACTTTGCAATCTCTTCAACCGCTTCAAGAGACTCGAGAATGAAAATGTTCAGCTCACCTTCGATCGTCTCACTGATATCACCAATGAGCTTCATGCTCTTGGCGCCACTGACTTCACCAAGCATGAAGTTGTGAAGAAGCTATTGAGGTCTCTTGACAGTTCATTTGACACCTTATCACTAATGATTCAAGAGCGCCCTGATTTCAAGCAATTGGATCCTGCCGATATACTTGAGAGGCTCAATACACATGAATTCCAGCTATCTGAGAAGAGAGATATCTATGGTCCTATCTATGGACGTTCTCGCGCTTTGAAAGCAAAGGCTGTATCTTCATCTGAAGACTCTGATTGCTATTTCGATGGTGCTGAAGACATTGGCAGAGAGCTTGCAATGCTCGTGAAAAAGTTCCAGAAGTTCACCAAGAAAAACCGCTTCGGAAAGTCTGCAAAGTATGATTCCAAGAAGGCTGAAGCTTCCACTCGTGACTACAAGAAGAGAACTTGCCACAAATGCAATAAGCCAGGCCACTACATGGCAGAATGTCCTCAATGGGAAAAGGAATCAAAGAAGAAGAAGAAGAGCAAGGACTCTGACTCTAATGAGAAGAAGAAGAAACACTCAAAGTCTTCATCGCACAAAAGAAGTTCCTCCAGCGAAGCTAGCGCATTCATCAGCAAGGAAATGGATTCAGAGAAGAAGTCTGCTTCAGAGGAGGTGGTGGAGGAGTCAGAGGACGAGTCAGACTTAGGCGTGGCAAACCTGGCTTTGGCTTCAGCATTCGTCGCCAAGTCCATCTTCAGCATCGAAGACAATGGTCACGTCACTAACACTAAGGACGGCGATGACGACTCTGTTCCTGCCTACTGCTTCATGGCAAGAGGCGCTAAGGTAACCTCATGCGCTGCCTACTTTGAAACCTCAAGTAAAGATAACTCTGAATGTGAATCCAAACCTAGCTATAAGACACTTGCTAAAATTGCAACTGAGCAACAAACTGCTATGGAAAAGATTCAAAAACTACTAGACAAAAGCGATGATCTGTTGGACGAAGAACTGAATCGAAGTCAATCCTTAATTGAAGACATTAAAAATCTTCAAGTTAAGTATGACGAGCTTCTAAGTCGTCATGATACCCTCTCATCTGATCATGAGAATCTCTCCTATGAATATCTTCAAAGGAAGCAAGAGCTTCAGAAGCTGAGAGCGCCTCATGATGATCTTCGAACTGAAAACGATTCACTACTCGCTCAAGAGATCAGTACCGCTCAGGATGAATTTGTGCGACCTTGTTTGAAATGCCTTGAGCGTGATAACGCTAATTCTTCTGCTGAATGTTCCACTGTTTCTGAATCTACAATATCTTCAACTGTTGATGTGGCCACTAACCCCTCATCTGAGGAAGCCACTGCTCTTACTGATGAGAATGCCAGGTTGAAGACATTGCTTGAGACTGGCATGTATAAGAGTCTCAAAGGGCATCAGACTCTTTGTGATGTCCTCAAGAAATAGATCCTGAACAGGAACCCTAGGAAAGAGGGCACTGGCTTCGAGAGAAACATAAATGTTGATGGTACATATTGCAAGCCTGAGCAGTACCCCAAACCACTTGGGTTGCTGCAACGGGCCCTCCAGTAGACCCATCCACATTATCTGGCTATACCTGTGCTAACCCCATCATCATTGATGAGTCCTTCGACTCAAACTATAAACTGTTCAAAAACCAGAATGGTGAAGTGTTTGCCAGGTTTATTGGAACTAACTGCAGGAATGGTTCGCCTATGAAGAAGATCTGGGTTCCCAAAAGTCTTCTGGAAAGGCTTCTCGTGAATGTCATCATGACACCACCAGGGAAGAAGACAAACCCCAGAGCAAAAGCTTCATATGGACCAAAGTCTTCATATAGACGAAGGTCTTCGTATGATCGTGCTAACACTTATCTTTCACAGGGTTACAATGATCAGAAAAGCATTGGGTTCTGAAGACAATGCTGGAGACCTGAAAAATCTTGTCGGACGCAAGATAAAATGTCTAAATGGTCTTACCATTTATTTCGTCCATGGATTTCTTGATGATCATCCTACTATATCCTACAAGAAACTTACATTCTCTGAAAGTCTTCATCGTCAAATGTTTGTACTTCACAATTGTCTTGGTGAAGCCTATCCTACTAACTGCTCTGTAGGGTACACTTCCGAAAGCTACTGAATGGATCCTGGACAGTGGCTGCACCAACCATATGACTGGTGATAGAAGCTTGCTCATGGACTCTACACTTCGTCCGTCTACTCAAAAGCACATTAATTTTGCTGACACTGGGAAAAACAAGGTATTGGGTCTAGGTAGGGTTGCAATCTTGAAGGATCGGCACATGGATAAAGTGATGCTTGTCGAATCCCTTGGATTCAACCTCATGTCCGTCTCAATGCTTTGTGACCTTGATATGATTGTCATCTTTGGCAAATTTCGCTGTCTTGTGCTTATGGCTTCTAAAAAAACTCAAGTCTTCGAAGGTTATCGAAGCGGTGACTTGTACATGGTAGATTTCTCCACAGGACCACTGCTGGCCACATGTCTTCTAGCAAAAGCTTCAGAATGCTGGCTTTGGCATCGACGGCTAGGACATGCTGGCTTGAGGAACTTGCACACCCTTGTGAAGAAGAAGAACATCATTGGGATCGAGGGCGTCAAGTTCAAGAAGGATTACCTATGTGGAGCCTGTGAAGCTGGGAAGATGACTAGGGAGAAACACCCCTCGAAGACAATCATGACGACCACTCATCCCTTCGAGCTGCTACACATGGATTTATTTGGCCCTACTCATCACTCCACTCTTACTACTTCTGCACATCTATATGGCTTCGTGATTGTTGATGATTATTCTCGATATACTTGGGTGCACATAATCCTGTATAAGAATGAAGTGCAGGATGTCTTCAGGCGGTTCGCCAACCGGGCCATGACCAACTATGGCGTCAAGATCAAGCACATCATGAGTGATAATGGCACCGAGTTCAAGAACACTAGGCTCGACACCTATCTTGACGTTCTTGGCATCACTCATGAGTTATCATCTCCATACACTCCACAGCGGAATGGCGTCGTGGAGCGCAAGAACAGAACTCTCATTGAGATGGCTCGCACTATGCTCGACGAATACAAGACACCACGCAAGTGGTGGCCTGAAGCCATTGATACTGCTTGCCACATCATCAATAGAGTATATCTTTACAAGTTCTTCAAGAAGACATCTTATGAACTAATCACTGGTAAGAAGACAAATGTAAGTTATTTCAAAGTATTTGGTGCTAGGTGTTGGATACGGGATCCACATCACACTTCCAAATTTGCACCAAAAGCACATGAGGGTTTTATGCTTGGCTATGGAAAGGATTCGCACACCTACATGGTCTTCAACCTCTTTCACCACAAAGTGGTTGAAACTGTAGATGTGCGGTTCGATGAGACTAACGGCTCGCAAAGAGAGCACCTGCCACATGTGATAGATGAAGTCCCTCCAAGTGAATCCATCAAGCTAATGGGTACTGGAGACATAATACCCACTGAGGAACCCGGAGATGAAGAGGTAGTGATACCTGCTCCTGTCCAGCGTGAAGACAATGATCAGCCTGAAGATAATGGTGAGCCTGAAGACAATGCTCAGCAACAGCAAAGTCTTTGCCTTGTACATCCTCAAGTGGCCAATGAAGTTCATATCGAGAAGATAATTAAAAACATAAATGCACCTGGTCCTCTCACTCGCTCAAGAGCCACACAGCTAGCAAATTTTTGTGGACACTTTGCTTTCGTCTCCATCACAGAACCCACCAAAGTCACTGAAGCTTTCATGGAACCAGAATGGATTCAAGCTATGCAAGAAGAGCTTCAGCAATTTGAGCTCAATAATGTATGGGAACTCGTCAAGCGTCCTGACCCTCGCAAGCACAACATTATTGGAACCAAATGGATCTACCGCAACAAGCCAGATGAACATGGTCAAGTTGTCAGAAACAAAGCTCGTCTAGTTGCACAAGGATACACACAAGTGGAAGGAATTGACTTCGATGAAACCTTTGCTCCTGTGGCTAGACTTGAAGCCATCCGCATACTTCTTGCTTATGACAATCATCATGATATCCTCTTATATCAAATGGATGTGAAGAGTGCCTTTCTCAACGAAAAAATTGAAGAAGAAGTCTATGTTGCTCAACCACCTGGGTTTGAAGATCCAAAGCACCCTGACAAGGTCTATAGGCTCAACAAGGCACTGTATGGCCTCAAAAAAGCTCCATGAGCCTGGTATGACACACTCAAGGAATTTCTGAAAAGCAAAGGTTCAAACCTGGTTCACTTGATCCCACTCTCTTCACCAAATCATATGATGGTGAACTGTTTGTATGCCAAATCTATGTGGATGACATTATCTTCGGCTGCACTGACAAACGATATAGTGATGAGTTCAGTCATATGATGCAAGAGCAATATCAAATGTCCATGATGGGAGAGCTGAAATTCTTCCTTGGTCTTCAAATTCGTCAACAACACAACGGCAACTTCATATCACAAGAGAAGTATCTCAAGGATTGCTTGAAGAAGTTTGGTATGCAAGATTGCAAGGGATACAAGACGCCAATGCCGACCAATAGTCATCTGAGTTCTGACGACAATGGTAAAGAGTTCGATCAAAAGGTATACCGCTCCATGATTGTTCTTTATTGTACTTATGTGCATCTAGGCCAGATATAATGCTTAGCGTTTACATGTGTGCCCGATTCCAAGCGGCACCAAAGGAATCGCATCACCTCGCAGTGAAGCGGATACTTCGATATTTGGCTCACACCCCAACGCTAGGATTATGGTATCCAAAGGGCTCAGAGTTTGATTTGGTTGGATTCTCCGATTCTAACTATGCTGGAGATAGGGTGGATCGCAAATCCACATCAGGCACTTGTCACTTTCTTGGACGTTCACTTGTATGTTGGTTTTCAAAGAAGCAGAACTGCGTATCACTCTCCACTGCTGAAGCCGAATACATTGCTGCTGGATCCTGTGCTCAGCTTCTCTGGATGAAGCAGACCCTAAAGAACTACGGCATCAACAAGAAGAAAGTACCCCTATTCTGTGACAATGAGAGCGCCATCAAGATTTCACACAATCCTATCCAGCACTCGAAGACGAAGCATATTGAGATCAGGCACCATTTTCTTCATGATCATGTGCTCAAGGAAGACATTGACATCATTCATGTCAACACTGAAGATCAACTGGAAGATATCTTCACGAAGCCTTTGGATGAGAAGAGGTTTTGCAAGTTGCGGTGTGAGCTAAATATCTTAGAATCCTCGAATGTCCAGTGAATGGACACACATCCTAACGCTTATGCATTATTGATGACTATGATGTACAACACACGAAGTAACGTATGTCTTCAATTCATGAAGATGTACACTCTAAGTGTGAAGATATTAACGCGGAATTTGACTTCAAAGCGCCACGATAATTGTGCGCCGTGTCTGGGTCTAATACTTCCTATACGGTGGATAACGCCGCCACCAAATTTGTTTGAAGATTTTCATTTGGTGTCACATCTATTGCATTATCTTCTTGATTTGGTTTGTCCTCACCAATGGTTTTATCTTCGCACTTTGTTTCATTTTGTTGCCTATACTATATTTATATGAGTTTGTCCTCGACAGCATTCACTTATAGCTATGTCTTCAAGTTGGATTTTTCTGAACTAAGTGAATGTGATCGGACCCTTACCCCTCTATTCTTGTCTCTTCCAATCTCTCTAAATCTTCATATGCATTCTATTTGACACGTGTTGATTGTCTTCACTGTGTCCTTGTCAGTCGAAGATTTTGAGACCAAAATTTAAAACATTTTCATATCCTTATCCATTTTACCGGCCACCGCAGAAGCCGGAACGACCTCCCGCCAAAAACTGCTAAGTAGTGGGGTCTGTGCGTGGCTGTCAAAACAGCACCAGCATGCCACGTGTCAACCAAAGACGTATCACCAGGGGCAGTGCAGTAACTTCACCATGATGAACTCCTCCTTATAAATACTTTGCCCCTGCGGTCATTAAGTTCTTTCACACATGTCGCTCTCGCCATCGCAACCCTAGCACCGTTGCTAGCTTCCATCGACGCCGGAGAAGAAGCACTTCACTGCCGCGACCTCTTCGACGCCGTACTCACGCCGACCGCGGATATCTTCTCGCCGCCGCCGCCGTAGTTGTCTTCCACAGCCAAGTTAGGGAGTGGGAGATCGAACTGCTCAGCTTCCTTCGCATCTCGTTGAGCTGTTCATCATGCGGTAAATAAAGACTACTTTTTTACTGTTTGTTTAGTCTGAAATTTCTCCATATATCTTCAGAAGTTGTTCTTTCACCTTCAAATCTATATCTTCATTCACACATCTCATACCTTGCAAAGTTCCTTCACTTATGCTACGTTTCGTATGATTC
The DNA here is from genome assembly GCA_039707655.1 of Elymus sibiricus. Taxonomy (NCBI): domain Eukaryota; kingdom Viridiplantae; phylum Streptophyta; class Magnoliopsida; order Poales; family Poaceae; genus Elymus; species Elymus sibiricus. The sequence goes on from CM077676.1 coordinate 162,771,466, forward strand.
CTCACTTGTACCTATTTTCGAATTTGTACAAATCTGGAACCAACACACTGTAAGTGAATGTCTTCGCACTATGAGGTCATTGTCTTCAAACTGATTTATCTTCAAAATCCTCTGAGAATGCATATGACCTCTCCTCCTTCCCTCGCATCTCTAATTCTTTCACAGGTACATGTCCGTGGGGGAGTCACTTGGTTCTCATAGTCTGAATTCATTTGCAGACTTCTTACAGCTTCATCTTGATTCTCCTGAAGCCAGTTCCTGTCGAATCAGCAGAGCGAAGCCATTCAGCCCCTTGAAGCCAATGGCTGGTGGCAAATCCGCAAAGAAGGGAGGAAGACAAAGGCGAGCTAACACTGCTCTTGACCTCCCTCCAGATCTATGTGAGCAATACAAGTCATATCCAGAGGAAACATATGGTGAACGCAAATCGCGTGTGCAGTGGATTAGAAGATATTGGGCTGAGCAATGGTTCTACTATCATTTTGTTACACCTGAATATGCTGACAAGAATGCAGTTAGGCCACCATGGGCAGATATTGTGTACCGGAAGCTTATTCCGAAGACGAAGGCTGATGCCATTGCTCAACACTTCTATGCATGCATGGTCCGAGGTGTGAAGCCACAAGATGTTGACCCCTCCAGTATCAGATGGTGTCGTGAAGATGATCTCTTTGAAGCCAATTACCAGTTTGCAAAGGGTTCAACTAAGCAGAACAAGAAGGACTGTGGTATTTACTTCAACCCTGGTCCGGCTGAGCCAAGGCCTGATGGCACTCGTCACGCAGATCCAAATCTGACTGGGCCATGGGATAGTCTTCAAGCATACATAGAGCATATTAACGCTCTTAATGCTCCCGCAGCCGCTGCTCGCGGAGAAGCTCCTACTGAAGACATTGCTCCTGCCTCCCCCAAGACACAGAGAAAGCCTAAAGCTTCCAAAGCTAAAGAGGGGCAATCTTCAAAGTCTGCTGCCGCACCAAAAGCTTCAAGAGTGAAGCCAATGAAATCTGCACCTCCTGAATCCAGTGTGCAATCTGAAGATGTATCTCGCAATTCTCCAAAGAGAAAGCAACCAGCAGGGCGAGGCCCCAAACCATCAAGCCCCTTACGAGATGATGATGATGACATCATTGATCTGTCTGATGATTAGTTTGATGATGATGCTCTTGAGCAACTCATCAAGAACAAGCAGGAAGAGGCCAATATCTTCAAGGACATGCCTCTGTTCGATCATGACATTCTGAATAACTTCATTGACGAATGGTTTCGCGACCCAACTCTGTCTATTGACGATCTGCAGCTCCCAATTGACATCAGTGTCATGTTCCAAGGCTTCATCAACCAGGAACTTGCAGTTGTGCAAAAAGTACTTGAGCAGAAGAACAAGATTGAGCATGAAAAACAGTTTTTCAAGAAGCATCTTGCCAAGTTCAGCGTCAAGGAAATTCAGGGTTACAAGAAGATGATGGCTGAGCTGAAAGACGAATTTCAAAAGTGTCGCGATGACGCTAAAGGTGCCAGGGAACACCTCAAGCACTATGCTGAGAAAACTGTGCAAGCTCACAATGAGGGCCCTAAGAGAAAAGCACTTGGCCGTCCAGCAATTGATCCAAAGCTGATCAAGAAGAAGAAGAAGAAGCCAGTGACCCCTACTATTGAGGCACCTAGGCAAGATATGCCCAAGATTGTCTTTCCGCCAAGCTTCTCTGGCTCGAAGCTATCTGTACCATCGATTGCTTCAGAAAAGAAGAAGACACAGCAAGCTAAAGCCGAAGCTCGCAAGCGCAAGCAAACCGATGCCTCTGCTGCCTCTCCTTCTCAAAAACTCCAAAAGATGAAGTCTTCAAAGGCTTCTCATAGGGCACAAGCGGCAACTGCTTCATCTGCTCCTCAAGAGCCGCTGCTTGTGATGTCAATCTCTGTGGCACCCCCTGTTTCAGAAAATACAGAAAGAAGAGTTATAGTGCATGAACCTGCTTCCACAGAGGTTCTGGTAACTGAAGTTATTCCAGCTGTTGACCACACCGCAGCTGAAGACATTGGTACTGACGCCAATGTGCAACATGATGATGATGAAGTCCTTCCTTAGATTACCCAAGATGTGGTATCATCGCCTGTTTAAGAGAACAGTGAGCCTATCAGCATTAGCAGACCCCTGACGCCAATGGCTACAGATGAGCGCTGGGATGAGCAGCCTCATGAAGTGATCCCCACCACTCCTCCTCCTCAAACTGCAACAATGGATATGCCGCAGATGCAAGGAACACCTGACGCCATGGAGGAAGACAATTCGTCTCCTAAGGCGTCGCCCTCATTTCGAAGGCTTCGCCGTGGCCCTAAACCTTCAGCCTCCATGTCACGTATTCCTGAGGAGGATGTGCATCAAGAAGCTTCTGTTACTCAAGAAGATGTTGTGCAAGACAATGTTCCTCCCAGCTCCACAGCACCACCAGAAGATGCACCAGTTGAAACTGTTCTGATCGCATCAGCTGAAGCCCATTCTAAGCTAGAAGCCCAACAGACCGAAGACATTCTGGCTGCAACAACTAAACCTATTCAAGAGCCAGTGTCTGAAACTGCTGCTACTGCTGCTACTGAGGCCCTTGTGCCTGAAGTCATTTTGAGTGAAACTCATGAAGCTCCCGCTCTTGCTCCTGAAGCCATTGCTTCAACTGAAGCCAATGTGCCCAATACTGCTTTGGCCTATAATCGAGTTGGTGAGCTTGTTCCAGTTTTGTGGCCAACTCTCACTCCACCTGTGCAGCATGACCCACAATATGAGTTCAACATCAACAATCGACCGCTCATTCAGAGGCTTATGCCCAGAATACCAAGGCTTCATAGCGCCCCATCAACTGACTGTTCGTTCAGTGTTGCTGCTTTTAGAAATGAGAACACATTCTTTGACAACTCCAAGAATCCCTTCAAGAAGACACGGATATCTTCAGACAGATTCTGGACTCACCATCAGCGCAGCTACTATATGTGTGTCATGTACAATCAAGATCGGATTCATCCTCATAGGCGTTTGGATCATGAAGCCATGTCTGGACTCCCTTGCTTGGACCAAGCTTTGGAATGCTTCAGATACATCAGATTGTTGCCCTTTGTCTGGACAAGGAACCCTGGAATGAGGAGCTCATACTCCAATTTTATGCAATTCTCCACATTTCTGGCTTCAACAGGGACCCCAAGACTTGGACCCTTGAGTGGATGACTGGGGATGTTCATCATGAAGCCAAACCTCAAGACCTTCTCGAGCTCACCACCTTGCCCACTCCTGGCGACTTCTACAATCCAGGTTGTGCTGCTTATGAGAAGGAAGTTGAAAGCATCTTCCAGAAGCCAGAGTCGAACATGACTGAAATGCTCACAATGATGAAGCCATTGCCATTTGGAGCTGAATACCCCAAGGAGTTCTTCGTCAATGATCTTGAGTACTTGCCTCGAACTATATATCACATTCTTTGCAACACTCTATGGCCAATCAAAGGGCATTCATCTCCAGCCAAGCTTGAAGGCGCCATGAAGACATTGGTATACTATGTCGTCAATGGCATCAGATTCAACACCCATGACTTCTTCATCCGACAGCTTGCTGCCTGTGGGATGGATCTGTTTGGCCTCAAGTTCTATGCATCATGGATCATGTGCCTCATTAAGCGTCGCTCAATTGTGCAATATGAACCCTCTGGTCGCACACATCATATCTTTCTACCTGAAGTTGATGCACCTCATGAAGTCATTTATCCTTCAGCAGATAAAGATCCAAAAATTGTTGAAGCAAGCCACTCTGCTTATATGGAAGCTATTCATCTTCCCAATGTGGCCCCTACTTCTGAACTTGCTGGTCAGTTTCGGCAACCACATCAAGCCAACACTGAAGCCACTACCAGTATTGTTCCTCAAAGGCCTCAAAAGCGGACCAAGGTAATGACAGACAGGGAGTTGATTGTTTCGCTGCATCAGAAGCAAGATAAGCATCATGACTGGCATAAGAGGCAAATGAAGAGCATCATATCTGATCTCAATAGAGTGCGCAACCTCTCCACTAAGAATGCATTTGTTGCACATGAAGCCAACCATCGTGCTTGGAAGAGCCTCACACTGCTATGCTCTGAAGATGACCTTGTTGCCGATGGCTTCAAGGAGAGCTTCAAATTTGGCACCAAGCCTCCATCATCTGAGAAGTGGCGTGCTATGCCTTCACTTGAGGACTCGGATTACTCTTCTTCTGCGCCCACGATTCATGCTAGGGTTGTTGATCAAGAAGATGATGCTACTTCTCCAGCTATGGCTTCACTGCACCACGATGCTGCATCGGGCCCGTCTGCACCGGCAAACTCCAATATCGACCCGGCTGCCCCAACATCTTCGTCGCCTCCTCGGGACATTTAGACATCCTATGTCTTCATACCTTTTTGGTCATTCGATGACAAAAGGGGGAGAAGCATATGGGTTGATAGTCTTCAAGTGGGCATTTTGGGTCGGGCTTGCTATATTTTGTTAAGTTTGCAACTCTCGTTTTGCTACATTTGCTACTTGTCATTTCTGCGCTACTGCTATATCTGATTTTATACACTTGAAGTCATTCTGCAGACGCCCATTTTTCATTGTGCATTCCATTATCTTCATATTATATGTATGCACAAGTTGTGACTTCATGAATAGTGGGAGTGTAGGAGATATGCCCTAGGGGCAATAATAAATGTTATTATTTATCTCCATGTTCGTAATTAAGTTTATATTCCGTGCTATAACTGCTATGGTTCTCGAGTCTGCAATAACCACGAGGCTCGGAGGAAGACTCATATGCATGTGTGGAATAATAAACGGTAAAATGTATTCCTAGTCTGGCCTCTAAGACTAGCTCAAGTGTTGCATGATGGTTCTATTTTCCTGATCATGGGCATGACTATGCCGGCAACTTTGAGGGCACATTGTTAGAAGAACACTTGTGTTGAATCGACCCGAATTGATGTTATGCTATGAGATACATTCGTCACAAGTTAATGGTTAATAACACAGAGAAAGTTAACGTTTGCATAATTCCATAGACCATGAGAGTGTCAAGTTTCTTCATGCTTGCTTCATGAACTTTGGGGTTTGTTAAACGTCATCCGTAACTGGGTGGCTATTACGGTGGCTTACGGGTTCATGGGAAAGTATGTCAAGGGACTTGATAGCTCAAGATTGGGAATTGCTCCTCCGACGATGGAGAGATATCTCTGGGCCCTCTCGGTGTTACGGTATCCACCATCGTCTGGCTAGACACAATGTGATTTGAGCACAGGGATGCCGGAACACGGGAACGAGAAAAGAGAACAAAACCGATAACGAGGTAACTGGCATTGTGGACAAGTGTTGATCCACGGGGATGCCGATAAATCTCACCTCGGGTATTTGTAACATATCGTGAAGCAACAGGAATAGCACATGGCAACTGAAGGTTCACTCGAATATTTATTCGTGTGGGTATAGGGGTCAATATGGGTGTCCACGGCTCCGATGTTGATCATTGATCGGAAAGTGTTCCGGTCATGTCTATACTTCACCGAACCTATAGGGTCACACGCTTAAGGGTCATCTATCAGCTGAATACTAGACAGGGAGTCTGGAAGAAAGTCACCGGAAAAGTTTCGGAGACAACGGAAGAGTTTCGGAGAGAGAACACCGGAATAGTTTCGGTAAAACCGAAAGGTTGTTTTGGAGTATACCATTAAGTCAAAATGGTTTCGGCACATGCCTGGAAATTCTTAGAGGGTGCCAGAATTGTTCTGGGAACTTCTGGGATTTTTCCGGAGAAAAAACCCGGAAATGTTCCGGAGCTGCCGGAACCGCCTTGGTTGCTTTTCGCAGATGAAAATCACTAATCCGGAATTGTTTCAGAACGCGTCCAAAAAAATTTTAGTGGGTACTGGAATTATTCTAAGACCTACAGAAATATTTTTGGATTTAACGGTCGCGGAAAAATGTTTCCGTGAATAGTGAAAATCACTTTTTGGTGGCTTCTTGGAGAAGCCACCTTTGAGGGCATTTTGGTCCTCTACCCCTTGGGCTTGGCCTATAAATAGGGGTGGAGGGGGCTTCCCAAAACCACTCTTTCTCTCATACATTATGACATGCAATGATCTGGCTTCTTCTCTCCGTCACACGAAATAGTTTCGCAGAGCCGAAAGGTTGTCTGGGTTCCGGTGGGAACTAGTTCTGGACGGCGAAGCCCTGCCGGATATATGACACCGTATGTGTGCAACCCCGTAGAGAGGTCGTAGGTTCGATATTTTTGCCCATGGGGCTGTTCGAGAGTGCCTCCCGAAGGGTTCTCCGAGTGACTGTCCGAGATTCTGTGTGTGCCTCCCGAAGGGCTGTCCGTGACACCGTCCGGGGGACTGTCCGACCGCCTCCCGAAGGGCTGTCCGAGGGACTGTCCGGGGGCAGACGAGGGAGTACATCCTCGCGGTTGGGAGGTTGTAAATCCTAGCTGCGGGGATCTGCACCGACGATCTACATCGACTCTACTTCCGCCGCGCTACGAGTCGGTAACGATCAGATCAAACCCTGTATGCATCTCCATAGTGATCCTGGGCGTGCTCGCAGTACCGAATTTTTTTGTTTTCTGCTGCGTTCCCCTACAGTGGCATCATGAGCCGTGCTATGCATAGATGCAGGTTACGATCTAGAATACATAGAGATGTATGGGTGTTGCACAATATAATTTGTAGTAGATGAGTTCTATTACGGAAAATTATTTGTGCGGGTAGCAGATGAAATCTATTACCCGATGTTCTTGTTGCTTCCCTAAAATTTGCGTATTTCTGATCTTGATAATGGCATGGTGGAGTTTCAAAGTTCTGGCAATCCGCGATCCTGATTGATCAACAAAGTGCTAACAGTTCATTGAATTCCACCATAGTTAAAAAGAAAGATGAAATTTCGCAGATGAAAGGGCAATGCAGATATGATCTGCACGGGGGTCATGCGTATGACGAAGTTCAGTATGGGGCTCGAGATTTTATTATCTCGTGTTTCATACACCCCGCAAAGTTAATCTAGCGACTTGAATAATCATACTTGATGATGGACGTTGGTAGCTTCGGTTTGTTTCGAAACCTTAGAAGCCACAAAAATTAAAATTTTGCATAAACCGATTAGAGGCGTTTAACTTGGTTTTGCAGGATGTGCATGTGATGTGGTATAGCAGTTCTCATATTAATTTGATTATGTATGAGATGACTATATGATGTAATATTAACATGACTTGCGAGTCATGATTCGGCATGATGGCTGGAGCCATGTGATTGTCACTTTAATGACCTGCGTGTCAACCTTTTGTAATGCATTATTTTATTAGCTATAGAGATAGCAATATTATCTGGTGCATCGACAAGGTGGTGGCAAACTTCGCGAAGGTGAACACCGACGCGAATGCCGAAGACGAAGAAATACAAGACTTCTCCGTCAGAAGGGGCTATACCATATCATGCTATTATGAATTGCCTGAGATGTTTATCCCTTATGATGCACCCTTTTTGATTGCGCAGTAGTCACTTTTATGAGGGTGATCTCTCACTTAAAATATCTAGTAGTTAGTGTTCTCCCAAGTGTAGCACCGTCACAGCACCTTTCCTTTCGGGGTGCGCCATGGATGCATGGGTACGAACGATTGTACGGGTGTAAGGCGGGTGAGGTCAGACCTCGCAGCGAGATCACTTGGTTGTCTTGACGTTCATGGCAGGATCGTCCTGAGCTCGGAACACACGCATCGAAACATGAAAAAGAGTCACATAGAGATGTGATCGGCAAGTTGGCCTACCGATTAAAATTCCTGTCATGAGAGGATGATTCTATGGCGATGAATTGAGATATGGATCTTGTATCACTCACAATCAATTATAAGAGATATTGGTTTGAGTGGGAGCGCACTGTAGAATTAACTTGTTTAATTCTCAGTGCAATTAATTATGAACACTATCTAAGTGTGATTTGCATAATGGTTGTAGAATACTGGCTTGCGTTTCCACCTTCCCTATTAAAATTCAATAGCTGTTAAATATCTGGTTAAAACTTTATGGTTGGTAACTTAATGTGATGATTGTCCTCAAGAGTGCCGAGAAGGATTTTGTCCTATCGCATGCTTTCGGTATTCTCCCGCTAATGCTATGGATGATGAGACTCTCGTCCTTCGATCCAAAAGCTAGAATTCCGTTACGGTCAAGTGCAATATGTTTGCTTCCATGAGACCCGAACTTCAAAAGTTTGGGATAGTTATGTGATATTCATAGAACTAAAAATTATTTTCAGAGACAGACAAAGGCTAAAAGATATGAGATATCCAAAGCAATGTTTGTTTGCAAAGTATTAGTAAAGTGTTTACTGGGCATTTGACTGATAAGAGAGGGATCCAGAAGAACTCCGGTCATATGATGATGGTGAATAAAACAACAACTTAAAGAGAAGGGAAGTGTCCAAAGAGTGTTAGTGTGACTTACACGCCTAGGAAGTCCGGGGCTAACGCCACTCTTAAGTTGGGTGCTTCTTCTGAGAGTAGAAGAAATACTAAAAGTTAAACTGTTAGAAGTATAAAGGCAAAAAGAGAGAAGACTGGAATATCCAGCTCATGTATGAATGTCATACAAGTTATTGATGTATAGAAGGCTGGTCAAAAAAATAGTTCTTGGGAATTATGATTAAATTGTTAGTCACTAATTCTCGGGTATTGTGAGTTGATCACAGAGATACCCGCTCGATTGCATTCTGTTGCGACTTGATGCAAGAACTACTACGGCCTAAAAGACTTGCTGGAGTGAGGTTTAGATACGCGCTGGGAACATAGTAAATGTTACTATACCTTCCATCGGTGTATTACCTATGTATTTATTTTCATAATTCATTTTTGGAGTTTCATACACTCTAGCCCATTGCATAAGGTATCTTGCAAGAAGGTTGTTCATAAGAGAACTTTTTATGTTCGGTGTTATGAATAACATAAGGGCCATACTTTCATTATGAATGAGATGTATGTTATGAATATTGATAATAATATATTACCTCTGTGTTTACTTTCAAAATCCATTTTAGAGTTTTATACACTCTAGCCCATTGCACAATGTTTGTTGCAAGAGGGTTGTTCATAAAAGAACAATTGTTGTTCAGTATTATGAATAACATAAAGGGCCATGCTTCCATCAAGGATGGGATGTATGTTATGAATATTGATGGTAATATGATACATCCATAACACTGATGCTAAATGTCGCAAGACTAAGAGAATACCACACATCTGTGGCACTGCATTTGGTCACATTAGAGAAACCCGCATGGAGAAATTCCATAATGATGGATTTTGAAGTCATTTGATTATGAATCATATGACACTTGCAACTTTCATATGAAAAGTGAAGTGACTGAAATACCGTTCATAGGCCATAAGGAACGAGCAACAAACTTATTGGTGATCATACATTTTGATGTGTGTAGTCCGATAAATGTTGTTGCTAGTAGTGGATTTATCTATCTTCAGAAATGACTCAAGTAGATATATGGATATTTACTTGATGAGACGTAAGTATGGATCTTTTGAAATCATTCAAAAGGTTTCGAAATGAAGTAGAAATTATTTTAACAAGAAAACCATGTTTCTGCAATTTGATTGCGGAAAGGAATATTTGAGTTACAAGTTTAGCGAATGTCTGATGAGTTGTGAAAAGAGTTTCATAACTTACACCTCCCGGAACACCATGATGTGTACTACACAACTTATTCTTGTAGACTCGTGTTGGGCCTCCAAGCGCAGAGTTTTGTAGGACAGTAGCAATTTTCCCTCAAGTGGATGACCTAAGGTTTATCAATCCGTGGGAGGCGTAGGTTGAAGATGGTATCTCTCAAACAACCCTGCAACCAAATACAAGAAATCTCTTGTGTCCCCAACACACCCAAACAATGGTAAATTGTATAGGTGCACTAGTTCGGCGAAGAGATGGTGATAAAAGTGTAGTATGGATAGTAGATATAGGTTTTTGTAATCTGAAAATATAAAAACAGCAAGGTAGCAAGTAACAAAAGTGAGCACAAACGATATTGCAATGCTTAAAAACAAGGCCTAGGGTTCATACTTTCACTAGTGCAATCTCTCAACAATGCTAACATAATTGGATCATATAACCATCCCTCAACATGCGATAAAGAATCACTCCCAAGTTCCTATTAGTGGAGAACATAAGATAGAAATTGTTTGTAGGGTACGAAACCACCTCAAAGTTATCCTTTCCGATCGATCTATTGAGCCGTTCCTATAAGTGTCACAAACAGCCCTAGAGTTCGTACTAAAATAACACCATATGATACACATCAACCAACTCTAATGTCACCTAGATACTCCAATGTCACCACAAGTATCCGTGAGTTGATTATACGATATGCATCAAACAATTTCATAATCATAATATTCAATCCACACAAAGAACTCCAAGGAGCACCCCAAAGTTTCTATCAGAGAAAAGATAATGAAAATGTGCATCAACCCCTATGCATAGATTACCCCAATGTCACCTCGGGAATCCGCGAGTTGAGTGCCAAAACATATATCAAGTGAATCAATATAATACCCCATTGTCACCACGGGTATTCATATGCAAGACATACATCAAGTCTTCTCAAATCTGAAATATTCAATCCGACAACAACGAAACCTCAAAGGAAAAAGATTCGATTCATCACAACAAGGATAGAGAGGGAAGAAACACCATATGATCCAACTATATTAACAAAGCTCGCGATACATCAAGATCGTGCCATATTAAGAACACGAGAGAGAGAGAGAGAGATCAAACACATAGCTACTAGTACATACCCTCAGCCCTGAGGGTGAACTACTCCCTCCTCGTCATGGAGACCGCCGGGATGATGAAGATGGCCTCCGATGATGATTCCCCCCTCCGGCAGGGTGCCGGAAAAGGGCTGTAGATTAGATCATGGAGGTACAGAGGCTTGCGGCGGCGTAAAAACTCATCTAGGTTAACTTTCGGGGGTTTCTGAATATATATGATTTTTTGACATTGGAATCACGCGAAGAAGGGCCACAGGGGGCCCATGAGGCACCAGGGCGCGCCTGGGGGGGTGGCGCGCCCTGGTGGCTCATGGGGCCCCTGTGGGTCTTCTGGCCACCTCCCGAAGCTTCTAGTGTCTCTTATGTTCCAGAAAAAATCGTCAAAAAGTTTCGCTGCATTTGGACTTCATTTGATATGGATTTTCTGTAAAACCAAAAACAAGCAGAAAACAGCAACTGGCACTGGGCACTCGGTTAATATGTTAGTCCATAAAAATCATATAAAATCCATATAAAAGTGCACCAAAATCATACAAAACTATAATAAACATGGCATGAATACTTCATAAATTATAGATACGTTGGAGACGTATCACACCACTGTGAGTGGAATGTCTGTGAAGATGTATTCAAACCATTTATGACATGGTAAGATCAAAGATGACATAAATCAATTTGCCATTATCCCTTTTAAAGTAATGCTTTAGAGACTGCGGCTTTTACACTGAAAAGAGCGCCATCAGATCTGTTGAAATGACGCCATGGAATGGTAAGCCCAACCATGCTTTGTCTTTTCTTAACATTTGGAATATGGGGCTTTTGTAAAATATTTACAAACCTATTCCAAATCAGACAAGTGCTACTTTGTAGGTTATCCTAATTTATTGGGTATTCCTCCCTCACTGTACCGAGGCAAAAATGTTTGCCACAAAGAACGGTGTGATTTTGAAGAAAATGTTTCTTGCAAAAAGGTGAGTGGGAGGACAGTGCAACTCGACGAGATAACAGTATCTTCGTCATTAGGTCAAAGGAAAGAAACCTTGGAAGTGATTCCAGAGTTTCCTACTGCGACTGATACGGAAGCCTCTACATGAGATGTATGGACTTCGGTCGAACTTGTAGCTGAACTACGTAGGCAAAACTCGTGCAAACCTCTCAGGTGCGCAAACGATATATTGTTGTTAGACAACAGTGTACCTACGATACACAAGGAAGCATTGATGGGCCCTGACTCCGGAATTGGCTAAATGCCAATATGATCCGAGATAGTTTCCATATGAATGATTCAAGATTATATCTTGATAAACCCTTCGGAAGACTTGGAGTCTAATGAACATTAATGGAACTATAAACAGATGTGGATAAAATTCAAGGAGTTGACTACGATGAGATTGTCTCACCGTAGTGATGCTTAAAGTCAGATCGGGTCAAACTAGCAATTAATACATATTTCAATCATGAGATATGAAACATGGATGCCAAAAGGATTTCCACGAAATGGAAATACAAACTAGGACTTGTATCTGATACAGTCCAAAGTGTTTTGTCGATCCAGAGGACGCTAGTGAGTATGCAAACTTCAGAGTTCCAGCAATGGACAGAAGAGAGCAAAATGGAGTTGGAATCTTCGTTTTTGATGAACTAGTCAAAAGAGTTTGATTTCATCAATGGATAACGAAGATGCTTGTGGTTACAAGAAAGTAAGTATCTACGAGATAGGATTGCCTAATAGGCTAAGCAAAAAATAGTTTTTCGATGAAGTGCTTAGGCTAGGTAGCCTCAATATTAGGCATAATTATCTACGAGATAGTATTGCCTAATAGGCTAAGCAAAAAATACATATTGACAAGATGCTAAAACAGTTTAGCATAAAAACGCCAAGGAGTGATTCTTTCCGAAGTCACATGGAAGGAGTTTTGCAAGACTCGGTGTCCTAAAACACTGATGAGCAAAATACATGATGGAGATTCCACACACTTTTGTGTTTGGATTAATCATGTATTCCATGGTATGTAAAACAACCAGATAGGTCCGGTACGCCCAAACAGTTGCGAGTATAGATCACAAAGTGATCAAAGTACTGATCATGGGACAACAGTGAAAAATGTCATTAAGTATTGAAGTAGCATTGATGACATGTTTTCTCGCAAGCAGAGATTATGAAGATTTCATTGTAAAAGGTTACATCGATACAGTCTTCATCAATGTTCCATGCGATTTTTGATTTAAGTTAAGGGTTTTGTGTAATACACGATATAGTGGCACATGATACGTCCATTTTGCATCATGTTTTGCTACTGTTATTTATAGTGTTTTCAATCAATATAAAACTTTGTGGAGCAATTCTAATGCCTTTTCTCTCTTAATATGCAAGATTTACACAAGGAGGGAGATTGCCGGCAGCTGGAATTCTGGACCTGAAAAAGCTATGTCAGAGATACCTATTCTGCACATCTCCAAATGAGCTGAAATTTCACGAAGAATTATTTTGGAATAAATAAAAAATACTGGAAGCAAGAACTACCAGAGGGGGCCACCCAGGTGCCCACGAGGCACCAAGGCGCGCCACCCCCCCAAGCGCGCCCTGGTGGCTCGTGGGGCCCCTGGCCAGCCTCTGGCCCCCATTTTCTGGTATATAAGTCATTTTGCGCCGCAGTCTCGAGGCGGAACTTGGACAGGAGCACTTTTTCTCTCCGGTGGAGAGATTCTGCCGGGGATACTTCCCTCCGGGAGGGGGAAATCGTCGCCATCGACATCACCAATGATCCTCTCATTGTGGGAGGACCAATCTTCATCAACATCTTCAACAGCACCATCTCATCTCAAACCCTAGTTCATCTCTTGTATTCAATCTTTGTCTCAAAACCTCAGATTGGTACCTGTGGGTTGCTAGTAGTGTTGATTACATCTTGTAGTTGATACTAGTTGGTTTATTTGGTGGAAGATTATATGTTCAGATCTATTATGCTATTCAATACCCCTCTGATCTTGGACATGAATATGATGTGTGAGTAGTTACTTTTGTTCTTGAGGACATGGGAGAAGCCTTGTCATAAGTAAACATGTGAATTTGGTATTCGTTCGATATTCTGATGATATGTATGTTGTTGATTCTCTTAGTGGTGTCATGTGCACGTCGACTACATGACACTTCACCATCTTTGGGCCTAAGGGAATGCATTGTGGAGTAGTAATTAGATGATGGGTTGCTAGAGTGACAGAAGGTTAAACCCTAGTTTATGCGCTATTCCGTAAGGGGCTGATTTGGATCCATATGTTTAATGCTATGGTTAGAGTTAGCTTAATTATTCTTTTGTAGTTGCGGATGCTTGCGAAGGGGGGTAATCATAAGTGGGAGGTTTGTTCAAGTAAGAACAGCACCCAAGCACCGGTCCACCCACATATCAAATTATCAAAGTAGCGAACGCGAATCAAACCAACATGATGAAAGTGACTAGATGAAATTCCCATGTGTCCTTGAGAGCGCGTTACTTATTATAAGAGATCGTTCTGGCTTGTCCTTTGCTACAAAAAGGATTGGGCCACCTTGCTGCACACTTTGTTACTATTGCTACTTGTCACTTGTTACAAATTATCTTGCTATCAAACTACTCGTTACCGATAATTTCAGTGCTTGCAGAAAATACCTTGCTGAAAACCGCTTGTCATTTCCTTCTGCTCCTCGTTGGGTTCGACACTCTTACTTATCGAAAGGACTACGATTGATCCCCTATACTTGTGGGTCGTCAAGACTCTTTTCTGGCGCCGTTGCCGGGGAGTGAAGCACCTTTGGTGAGTGGAATTTGGTAAAGAAACATTTATATTACGTGCTGAAATTTACTGTCACTTGTCACTATGGAAAGTAATCCTTTGAGGGGTTTGTTCGGGGTATCTTCACCTCGACCGGAAGCACCAAGTGTTGCTCCTCAACCTACTGCACCTACTGAAAATATTTCATATGAAATTCCTCCGGGTATGATAGAGAAACTGCTAGCTAATCCTTAGGCAGGAGATGGAACGGTACATCCTGATAAGCACTTAATCTATGTGGATGAAATTTGTGGATTGTTTAAGCTTGCAGGTTTATCCGGAGATGGACTTAAGAAGAAAGTATTCCCTTTATCTTTGGAGGGAAAGGCATTGACATGGTATAGGCTATGTGATGATACTGATACATGGGGCTGGAACCGATTGAAACTAGAATTCCATCAAAAAATTTATCCTATGCATTTGGTTCATCGTGATCGGAATTATATATATAATTTTTGGCCTCGTGAAGGAGAAAGCATCGCTCAAGCTTGGGGGAGGCTTAAGTACATGATGTACACATGCCCCAATTATGAGCTCTCAAAAGAAATTATCTTACAGAATTTTTATGCTCGGCTTTCTCACGATAATCAAACCATGCTCGATTCTTCTTCGATTGGCTCCTTTATGAAGAAAACTATTGAATTCAGATGGGATCTTCTGGAAAGAATTAAACACAACTCTGAAGATTGGGAACTCGACAAAGGTAATGAGTTAGGTATAATACTTGAATTCGATTGTGTTAAATCTTTTATGAATACCGATGCTTTTCACAAGTTTAGCACTAAATATGGACTTGACTCTGAGATAGTAGCCTCCTTTTGTGAATCCTTTGCTACTCATGTTGATCTCCCTAAGGAGAAATGGTTTAAATATCACCCACCAATTGAATTAAAAGAAGAACCCATTAATGTTAAAGAAGAAACAATTGTTTACCATGTTGATCCAGTTGTGCCTACTGCTCATATTGAGAAACCACCTTTTCCTGTTAGGATTAAGGAACATGCTAAAGTTTCAACTGTGGTTAACAAAAGTAATATTAGAGCACCTAGACCCTCTGAAAAAATTAAAGTTGAACCTAATGTTGCTATGGTTAAAGATCTCTTGGTCGATAATATAGATGGGCATGTTATTTACCTCTGCGATGAAGCAGCCAGAATTGCTAAACCAGATCCTAAAGATAAAAACAGACCCGTAGTAGGCATGCCTGTTGTCTCAGTTAAAATAGGAGATCATTGTTATCATGGCTTATGTGATTTGGGTGCTAGTGTGAATGCTATTCCGTTTACCTTATTTCAAGAAATTATGAATGATATTGCTCCTGTTGAAAAAGAGGACATTGATGTTACTATTAAGCTTGCAAACAGAGATACCATCACACCACTTGGGATCGTTAGAGATGTTGAAGTCTTGTGTGGAAAAATAAAATACCCTACTGATTTTCTAGTCCTCGGTTCTTCACAAGATGATTTTTGTCCCATTATATTTGGTAGACCTTTCTTGAATACTGTTAATGCCAAGATTGATTGCGCTAAAGAAATTGTTAGTGTTGATTTTGGTGGTATGTCTCATGAGTTCAATTTCTCTAAGTTTCGTAGACAACCTCATGATAAAGAATTGCCTAGTAAAGATGAAATTATTGGTCTTGCTTCTATTGCCGTACCTCCTACTGATCCGTTAGAACAATACTTGCTAGACCATGAAAATGATATGCATATGAATGCAAGAAATGAAATAGATAAGATGTTCTTTGATCAACCACCTATCCTTAAACACAATTTGCCTGTTGAAACTCTTGGAGGCCCTCCTCCGCCTAAGGGTGATCCTGTATTTTAATTGAAGCAATTGCCTGATACTTTGAAATATGCTTATCTTGATGAAAAGAAGATATATCCGGTTATTATTAGTGCTAACCTTTAAGAGCATGAAGAAAAGAGATTACTTAAAACTCTGAGGAAGCATCGAGCTGCTATTGGATATACTCCTGATGATCTTAAGGGCATTAGTCCCACTCTATGTCAGCACAAAATTAATATGGAACCTGATGCTAAACCAGTTGTCGACGACCAACGACGATTAAATCCTAAGATAAAAGAAGTGGTAAGAACTGAAATATTAAAGCTTCTGGAAGCAGGTATAATCTATCCCATAGCTGATAGTAGATGGGTAAGTCTCGTTCATTGTGTCCCTAAGAAAGGAGGTATTACCGTTGTTCCTAATGATAAAAATGAACTCATTCCACAAAGAATTGTAACTGGTTATAGGATGGTAATTGATTTTAGAAAATTAAACAAAGCTACTAGAAAAGATCATTACCCCTTACCTTTTATTGATCAAATGTTAGAAAGATTATCTAAGCATACACACTTTTGTTTCCTAGATGGTTATTCTGGTTTTTCTCAAATACCTGTATCACAACCCGATCAAGAGAAAACCACCTTTACTTGTCCTTTTGGAACTTATGCTTATAGACATATGCCTTTTGGTTTATGCAATGCACCTGCTACCTTTCAAAGATGTATGACTGCTATATTCTCTGACTTTTGTGAAAAGATTGTTGAGGTTTTCATGGATGATTTTTCCGTTTACGGAACTTCTTTTGATGATTGCTTAAGCAACCTTGATCGAGTTTTGCAGAGATGTGAAGAAACTAATCTTGTTTTGAACTGGGAGAAGTGCCACTTTATGGTAAATGAAGGTATTGTCTTGGGGCATAAAATTTCTGAAAGAGGTATTGAAGTTGATAAAGCTAAGGTTGATGCTATTGAAAAAATGCCATGTCCTAAAGATATTAAAGGTATAAGAAGTTTCCTAGGTCATGCAGGTTTCTATAGAAGGTTTATTAAAGACTTCTCTAAAATTTCTAGGCCTCTTACCAATCTTTTGCAAAAAGATGTTCCATTTGTTTTTGATGATGATTGTCTAGAACCTTTGAAACACTTAAGAAAGCCTTAATCACTGTACCTATTGTTCAACCACCTGATTGGAACTTGCCTTTTGAAATTATGTGTGATGCTAGTGATTATGATGTTGGTGCTGTTCTAGGGAAGAGAGTTGATAAGAAATTAAATGTTATCCATTATGCTAGAAAAACTCTAGACAGTGCCCAAAGAAATTATGCTACTACTGAGAAAGAATTTCTAGCAGTTGTGTTTGCATGTGATAAATTCAGATCTTATATAGTTGATTCTAAAGTAACTGTTCACACCGATCATGCTGCTATTAAATATCTTATGGAAAAGAAAGATGCTAATCCTAGACTCATTAGGTGGGTTCTATTGCTACAAGAATTTGACCTGCATATTACTGATAGAAAGGGAGCTGAGAATCCCGTAGCAGATAATTTGTCTAGAATGGAAAATGTTCTTGATGACCCACTTCCTATTAATGATGATTTTCCTGATGAACAATTAATGGTCATAAATGCTTCTCATAATACCCCATAGTATGCGGACTATGCTAATTATATTGTTGCTAAATTTATACCACCAAGTTTCACATACCAACAAATGAAAAAGTTCTTCTATGATTTAAGACATTGCTTTTGGGATGACCCACATCTTTATATAGGAGTAGATGGTATTATTAGACATTGTATACCTGAGCATGAACAGGAACAAATCCTACGGAAGTGTCATTCCGAGGCTTACGGAGGACACCATGCGGGAGACAGAACTGCACATAAGATATTGCAATCTGGTTTTTATTGGCCTACTCTTTTTAAGGATGCTCGTAAGTTTGTCCTATCTTGTGATGAATGTCAAAGAATTGGTAATGTTGGTAGACGTCAGGAAATGCCTATGAATTATTCACTTGCTATTGAACCATTTGATGTTTGGGGATTTGATTATATGGGACCTTTTCCTAAATCCAATGGGTATACACATATTTTAGTTGCTGTTGATTACGTTACTAAGTGGGTAGATGCTATTCCAACTAGTAGTGCTGATCATAACACTTCTATTAAAATGCTTAAAGAAGTTATTTTCCCAAGGTTTGGAGTCCCTAGATATTTAATGACTGATGGGGGTTCACATTTTATTCATGGTGCATTCTGTAAATTGCTTACTAAATATGATATCAACCACAGAATTGAATCTCCCTGTCACCCTCAATCTAGTGGTCAAGTAGAATTGAGTAATAGAGAAATAAAATTAATTTTGCAAAAAACCGTTAATAGATCTAGAAATAATTGGTCTAAGAAACTTGACGATGCACTATGGGCTTATAGAACTGCTTATAAAAATCCTATGGGTATGTCTCCTTATAAAATGGTTTATGGAAAAGCATGTCATTTACCTCTTGAGTTAGAACATAAAGCATATTGGGTAATTAAAGAACTCAATTATGATTTTAAACTTGCCGGAGAAAAGAGGTTATTTGATATTAGCTCATTAGATGAATGGAGAACCCAGGCTTATGAAAATGCCAAATTGTTTAAAGAAAAAGTTAAAAGATGGCATGATAGAAGAATTCAAAACCGGGAATTTAAAGTGGGTGAGCAAGTTCTATTGTACAATTCTCGTTTGAGATTCTTTGCAGGAAAACTTCTCTCTAAATGGGAAGGACCGTATATCATCGAAGAACTTTATCGCTCCGGAGCCATCAAAATAAACAACTCCGAAGGCACTAATCCGAGAGTGGTGAATGGACAAAGAATTAAGCACTATATTTCAGGTACCCCCATTAATGTTGAAACAATATTATTGAAACAATTACACCGGAAGAATACATAAGAGAGACCTTCCGGAACGCTCCAGAACCCTAAAAAGGGGTAGGTATGTGATACGGTAAGTAAACCGACTCCAAAAATTCCATAAAAATATTTTCTGTCAGTTTTGGAATATTTAAAAAATTGTAAAAATAAAAAGCAGCCGAGGGGACCCACCTGGTGCCCACGAGGCACCAGGGCGCGCCACCCCCCCCCCCCAGGAGCGCCCTGGTGGCTCGTGGGCCCCACATGAGCCTTCCCGACTCCGTTTTCTCCTGGATTACTTGTTTTGCAAGATAAAAAATCTTTATATATACTCCCGGACGTTTTGACCACCGTATCGCAGAAATCTCCTCTGTTCTTGTTTCGTGCTATTTTTCTGACAGATCCGAAAGTATGTCGTCTCAAGACTCTGATGGAGAGAGCTTCGTATCAAACTACGTTGCGAATCCAAGGATCTATGGGGATATAGACCCCTACGGATGGTCCGCGGAGGAGGAGCGCGATGCCAACATGAAGGGAACGGAAGACGCGAGCTCGGATGAAGAAGATGCCCCTCTACTTCAACTGGGGGATATGCAAGTGGAGTTCAAGAAGTCGAGCCTCCCAAACACAGTAAATAAATCTAAGCTCCAATTTATCCGTTTTCGTCTTCTACAGGAAAACAAGAACGTATTGTGTGAGAAGATAGTGGAGCTTGAGCAAGAAGTTAGCAAGTTGAAGGAAGAAAACTATGTTCTCAAGCGGAAACTGAAGAACAAGCCCATCACTTCATCACCACCACCATCTCCGAAGAAGGACACTTGAGCACATGGGTATGGGCACTCCCCTTGGCTTGTGCCAAGCTTGGGGGAGGTGCCCCGTTATCGTATCACCATCACTTTTGCTATCTTTACCTACTTTTAGTTCGATCCTTAGTTATTTCGTGATCTAGTTGAATAAAAGTTTAGTATGATCTATTTTCGAGTGCTAGTTTCGTGATCTATCTATCTATGTAATCGAGTTGAGAGTTATATAATAAAGAGTAGTTTGAGTTTTTGCTTCTTTACTTTCATGTTTCAATCTTAGCAAAGAAAATAATGAAAAAGGTCATATGCTAATCTTATGGAAAGTAATGACATTACATAAAGAAAAGTATAAGTGGTAAAATTTATTGGAAGTTAACAAACATAGCATTAGTCAATGATGCAATTCATGAAAGAATTAATAGGGAAGAGAAGATTCACATGCAAATATACTATCTTGGACATCTTTTATGATTGTGAGCCCCCATTAAGTATTTTATGTCAAATTGTTGACGTTGGACAAGGAAGACGACGTAAAGAATTATGTTTGCTTATATTCACATAGAAGTTATATTGTTATAGATCCTCCAACATGTGGTGCTTTCCCAATACCTTTGCTAGCCAAGAATCCGCACCAAGTAGAGATACTACTTGTGCATCCAAAACCCTTAAACCCAGTTTCATGTCATGAGAGTCCACTATATCTACCTATGGATTGAATAAGATCCTTCAAGTAAGTTGTCATCAGTGCAAAAAGCAATAAAAATTGCCTCTAAATATGTCTGAACTTTTATTGTAAGGGAAAATAAACTTTGTACGAACTTGTGATGGTAAAGAAATAAAAGCGACAGACTGCATAATAAAGGTTGCTATCACAAGGGGCAATATAAAGTGATGTTCCTTTGCATTAAGAGCTTGTGCATCCAACAACAAAAAGCGCATGACAACCACTGCTTCCCTCTACGAAGGGCCTATCTTTTACTTTCATGTATTTACTTTGTATGCAAGAGTCAATAGTGTTCTCCTCTATTCCTTTTTTTATTTTTCTCTTTTGTAAGCATCATGTGGTGGGGAAAGATCTAGGCATATATATCCAGTTGGATATGAGTGATCATGAGTTATTATTGTTGACATCACCCTTGAGGTGAACGAGTTGGGAGGCGAAATTATAAGCCCCTATCTTTCTATGTGTCTGGATGAAACTTTTTGCTCCATATATATGTCGTGAGTGTTAGCAATCATAGAAGACTAAATGATGGTTGAGTATGTGGACTTGCTAAAAAGCTCCTACATGAGACCCTTTGTAACACCCCTATGTAATGAGCTACAGTGATCCACCATATTAGTGCCAAGTCATCTCAGATTTGCAATGATAATCAAGTTGGCTTAATATCTCATTTCAAATTCTGCCACTGAATTCAAATTCAAATGAAATTGAAATTTGGAGTTGCACAAAAGTTGCTGGAAAAATGTTCATCATTTAGCAAAAATTCCAAAACAATTTGATGTTAAGAAAAACAACATCACTCATATGCAAAGATGGACAGTAGCAATTACTTCAATGCAATTCCAGCAATTTAAAATGCAATTTCATTTATGAAATTTCCAAATGAATTCAAATCTCTCCCAAAATAATTGTGACAATGCCATAAATTGCAGAGAATATTTTGGGCCAAGATCCACCTTTTTCCAAAGTGTTTTGATGGCTTAAATGTTTTCTGCAAAAGTTCTGTAAAAAGAAAAACAGAAAATGGAAAAAGGGAAAAAAGGCTTATCGTCGCTTACCTGCGGCCCAGTAACCGGCCCAGCCCAGCCGAACCGTCCTCTCCGCCTGCTCCCGCCCTCCGTGTCGCCGTCCCCGTGTTCAGCGCGCACGGCGCCGCCCGCTACTCGCCACGGCGACGGATCTGGTGAGTGAGGGGATAAGGGCCTTCCCGAGCCATCTCCCCTTGTCGCCCTCGCCATTCCTCTTCCTCCCTCTCCCTCGTGCGCGCTCGCCCCCTTCTCCTCTGTCCCGAACGCCGCCGCCGCCCGGCTCCACCACGGCGGCCACCGTGCCTCCCTCGCCTCCCCGACCGGTTCATCAGCTCCGCCGACGTCCTCCTCTTCTTCCCCGACCACGCATTCGAGCAGGTGAACGCCGCATTGCCCGGATCGAGCCGGCGTCCGCCGCGGATCGCCGGAGCTCCACCGCTCCGTCCGTCGTCTCCCCTGCGCTACTAAGCTCCCACGGGCCACCTTGAGCCACTGCGGTGAGCTCCACTACTCCTCCCCTCTCTTTTTACTGTCCTACATGCCCGGAGCGGCCGGTTCCGCCATGGCCGAGCCCAGCTCTGCCGATGAGCTCGCCGCCGTCGCGTTAGCCCTTGCCATGACCGGCCGAACCCCTCACCAAGTTCGCGACCCCGCGTAGACGCCGTAGGAGTAGTGCGCCGCCCGTTTTGGCCTCCGTATCACCACGCGCGATTTTGCTGGACTTCGGTCTCCGCCAAACCTCGACGCCGGCGACGTTCCGGCCACCCTCTGGTCCAACCAGTGGCACCGTTCGACGCGCGAGCTCACCAGCTTTCGAACGCACCCGACCACGGTCCAAATGGTGCACCACGGTCGTTTTCCGGCGAAGTCCGAGTCCCTCCGCCGCATTTTGGGTCGCCGACGGCGAGATTCCGGCGACGCCGACGTGGCGCCGATGCGGCTCGCCTCAGAGTCGCTGACAGTGGGCCCCTGCGCCCTCGTTTGACCGCGTTGACCACGGTCAACGAGGGTTACTGTTCATTGCTGTCACTGACGTGTGGGCCCGCGCATCTAATTACCGTTAATAGCTAATTAGGTTAATTGTGCTAATTAGTTATTTCACTGACAGG
Source organism: Elymus sibiricus (assembly GCA_039707655.1). Classification (NCBI taxonomy): domain Eukaryota; kingdom Viridiplantae; phylum Streptophyta; class Magnoliopsida; order Poales; family Poaceae; genus Elymus; species Elymus sibiricus. Next base: position 162,794,458 of record CM077676.1, read on the forward strand.
TCGGGCCCACTGACTAAATCCACTGTTAGTTTAAATTAACTCACTGATTAGCCTCACTGTGGCTGACAGGTGGGTCCCACCTGCCCGTTTGACCAGTCAGCTGGTCAGCCGACTGCTGACGCAGTGATGACCTCAGCATGACATCATATGCCTTTTCTGGAATTCTGTTAATTTAAATAATTTCAAAAAATACTAAAAACTTTGAAAATTCGTAGAAAATAAACCGTAACTCGGATCGAAAAACTTTCTACATGAAAGTTGCTCAGAAAAATCCCACGAATCCGATCATGCCGTCTGTTTTATTATCGGGACCCTCTACGTAGGTGAACCCGCAACTTTTTGCCTATTTCCGGTAGATGAATAGTGCATGCATACCTGCTAATAATTCCAACTTAAATCCTAAAATAACTAAAATGGTTTAGAGATACATTTAGGCAACCCTGCACTGCATTTTAGCGTGTCATGCTCTGTGTTGCATTTGTCTGCCTTTATTTATTGTTTCTTCCCCCTCTTCTTCTCCGATAGCCCCTGAGACCGACGCAGCTCAGGAGACCGACGACACCTCTGACGATACCTCCTTTGCCGCAGAGCTTCCAGGCAAGCAACCCCCCTTGACGCATGCCTATATCACCTACTCCTTCTCCCTCCTGCTTGCATTAGAATTTGCTACTGCTATTGTTTTATCCTATTCTGATGCATAGCCTGTCCTTGTAACTTTTATTGATACCTGCCTGTCATCCAAAATGTTTAGTATAGGATGGATGATAAATCATTTGTGGCCCCTCTTCCTTGTTGTAGTTGCCCCGCTTTAGTACCTGTGCCCGATCGTTGAGATCGAACAGGATGAGACCAGCACTACACCTCACACCCCCTAAGTTGCTCGACTCTGCAGAGCTACCATCGAGTGCCGAGGGTGATACCTCTTATCTCACTCCTGATGTTGCCTCTGTAGTACAGCTAGTCGGTTGTGGAATACCGAGGGTGATTCCTCTTTCACCACCTCCGATAAAGCTTCTGTCGTGCAGCCCCGCAAGTGTGAATACCATTGAGGGTGATTCCTTCGGATTCACCTTGACGGGATCATCGAGTGGGAATCCAATGAGGGTGATTCCTCAGATTCCTACTTGATGTTATGAACACACGGTTACTTGCACTTTATTACTGATACTTGATAAAGACGGGTCGGCCCCGAGGGGTACCTGCGAGAGATATGTTGTCGGGTTGACCATGAGGGTGCCCGAGAGATGAATACGTGGCACGGCCGGGCATTCTTAGCCCTTGCCGTAAGTCCACGAGACGGGGCGACGGGGTCACAGGATCGTGAGTCTCTGCTCGTTTCCGCGCGCTCCAAATGCACTAATGGGTTAGGATATGTGATCTGAGTAGGCCTCTGGCCTTTTCGCGTGAACCAGCACGTGGGAATAATATGGGTACTCGGCGTCGTATGTATCAGCCAAAGTTCTTCAGATGTGAGCGATTGAGCGGCGCGCGCCGGGTTGGACTGGTAACGCCCGCGCTTGTATTAAGGGGGCTAGGTCTGCTCCCGGCCGCCCACGCAACGCGCAGGAGTGCAAAGGGCGACGGGCCCAGGACCCCTTCGCACTTAGGATGTAGACCGGCATGCTGGCCTCTCTGTTGAACCTAGGTAGGGCTACGACGTGTCGATAGTCCGAGGCCGGGCATCGACTGAGCAAGTGTGTCCGGCTAGAGTCATCGAGCGTGTTGGGATGTATATCTATTCGAATAGCCATGTCCACGGTAACAGGATGCTCGGAAAATATCCCGATCTTCTACAACTAGAAATGGGTTGATTAAGATAGCTCCGGGATTGCTTTCTCGCGGGGAGTCGAGGAAGGATCCCTGGGCGTGGTTACTTGTACTTATTGCTACCACTTTAATTATGTTCTAATCTACACTCTTCTAATGCTGCAAGACCCTGAAGATGCTAGTCTTTGATAGGCTAGGCTTTTCCCTTCTATTCTGGCATTTCTGCAAAATCAATCCACATATACAGCCTTCCTTTGATAATGTTGCATACTTTAGAATAGATATGATGTCAGTCTTGCTGAGTACTTTGGATGAGTACTCACGGTTGCTTTGCTTCCCTTTTTTCCCCATACTCGAATGCTATGACCAGATGACGGAGCCCCGGAGCCAGCTGCCCCAGCAGTCGACGACGACTACTACCACTACTACCCCTCCGGATACTACTACTACGAGGAGCCCTCCGACGACCAGGAGTAGTTAGGAGGCACCCAGGCAGGAGGCCTGCGCCTTTCGATCTGCGTTTTATTTTGCCCCGCCTTCTTAAAGGCCTATCTGTTTAACTATGTGTCTGTACTCAGATACCTGATGCTTCCGCTGATGCTTGTATGACATCGAGCTTATGTATTCGAGCCCTCGAAGCCCCTGGCTTGTAATATAAAGCTTGTATGACTTTTATTTATGTTTAGAGTTGTGTTGTGATATCTTCAAGTGAGTCCTTAGGCTTGATCGTGTGCATTTGCGTGTATGATAAGTGCACGATTAAGCCGGGGGCGTCACACCCTTCCTGAAAATATGATGAATTGCAATTGCATTGTTGACTGAGAACATAGTTTGTTAGTTTTCAAGAAAGTTTATGCCTTATACTTCATTGTTGTAATGAATTGTTACTTGCTCATGAGAAGTTCTATGATAATAAATATTGTTGTTATAATAATGATCATGATGCTACTATGTCCGTATTTTGTTTTTATCGACACCTCTCTCTCTAAACATGTGGACATGATTATCGATATCGGCTTTTGCTTGAGGACAAGCGAGGTCTAAGCTTGGGGGAGTTGATATGTCCATTTTGCTTCATGTTTTGTACTGTTATTTATAGTGTTTTTAATCAATATAACACTTAATATGCAAGATTTACACAAGGAGGGAGATTGCCGGCAGCTGGAATTCTGGACCTGAAAAAGCTATGTCAGAGATACCTATTCTGCACATCTCCAAATGAGCTAAAATTTCACAGAGAATTATTTTGGAATAAATAAAAAATACTGGAAGCAAGAAGTACCAGAGGGGGCCACCCAGGTGCCCACGAGGCACTAGGGCGCGCCATCCCCCCCCCCCCCCCAGGCGCGCCCTGGTGGCTCGTGGGGCCCCTGGCCAGCCTCTGGCCCCCATTTTCTGGTATATAAGTCATTTTTCCCTAGGAAAACTATAGAGAAGACTTTTGGGACAGTGCGCCGCCGTCTCGAGGCGCAACTTGGGCAGGTGCACTTTTGCTCTCCGGTGGAGAGATTCTGCCGGGGATACTTCCCTCCGGGAGGGGGAAATCGTCCCCATCAACATCACCAATGATCCTCTCATCGTGGGAGGACCAATCTTCAACAGCACCATCTCATCTCAAACCCTAGTTCATCTCTTGTATTCAATCTTTGTCTCAAAACCTCAGATTGGTACCTGTGGGTTGCTAGTAGTGTTGATTACATCTTGTAGTTGATGCTAGTTGGTTTATTTGGTGGAAGATTATATGTTCAGATCTATTATGCTATTCAATACCCCTCTGATCTTGGACATGAATATGATGTGTGAGTAGTTACTTTTGTTCTTGAGGACATGGGAGAAGTCTTGTCATAAGTAATCATGTGAATTTGGTATTCGTTTGATATTTTGATGATATGTATGTTGTCGATTCTCTTAGTGGTGTCATGTGAACGTCGACTACATGACACTTCACCATCTTTGGGCCTAAGGGAATGCATTGTGGAGTAGTAATTAGATGATGGGTTGCTAGAGTGACAGAAGCTTAAACCCTAGTTTATGCGCTATTCCGTAAGGGGCTGATTTGGATCCATATGTTTAATGCTATGGTTAGAGTTATCTTAATTCTTCTTTCGTAGTTGAGGATGCTTGCGAAGGGGGGTAATCATAAGTGGGAGGTTTGTTCAAGTAAGAACAGCACCCAAGCACCGGTCCACCCACATATCAAATTATCAAAGTAGCGAACACGAATCAAACCAACATGATGAAAGTGACTAGATGAAATTCCCATGTGTCCTTGAGAGTGCTTTACTTATTATAAGAGATCGTTCTGGCTTGTCCTTTGCTACAAAAAGGATTGGGCCACCTTGTTGCACACTTTGTTACTATTGCTACTTATCACTTGTTACAAATTATCTTGCTATCAAACTACTCGTTACCGATAATTTCAGTGCTTGCAGAAAATACCTTGCTGAAAACCGCTTGTCATTTCCTTCTGCTCCTCGTTGGGTTCGACACTCTTACTTATCGAAAGGACTACGATTGATCCCCTATACTTGTGGGTCATCAGCACGGTAGTTGGAAATTGTTCCAAACAGGTTACTGTGGGGAATTCTATAACAAAGGCTAAGTATGTTGACGCTTTGGAAGCGACAAAGAAGATATTGAATCATATAGTTCATTCATGAACTTAGTATGGTTCCAAGATGGCTTTGGTCAATGGGACACTATTGCAGATAGTTGCTCCATAGCTTAGTCTGAGGAATCAAGGTTTGACCTGTGATTCACATATATACAAAGCCAAGTCCACACAAAATATGTATTTTGTGAAAGCATGAAAACGCGAGGATATGCAAAGATACACATGGAACTGAAGATGTCAGGTCCGTTAGACGTACACTATACCACATGGCGAAGCATATTTTACATCGGTATGCCATAGGTGTAAAGTGCATTAGCATTGACTAGATTATTGACTCTAGTGCAAGTGGGAGTCTGTAGGAGATATGCCCTAGAGGCAATAATAAATGTTATTATTTATCTCCATGTTCGTAATTAAGTTTATATTCCGTGCTATAACTGCTATGGTTCTCGAGTCTGCAATAACCACGAGGCTCGGAGGAAGACTCATATGCACGTGTCGAATAATAAACGATAAAATGTATTCCTAGTCTGGCCTCTAAGACTAGCTCAAGTGTTGCATGATGGTTCTGTTTTCCTGATCATGGGCATGACTATGCCGGCAACTTTGAGGGCACATTGTTAGAAGAACACTTGTGTTGAATCGACCAGAATTGATGTTATGCTATGAGATACATTCATCACAAGTTAATGGTTAATAACACAGAGAAAGTTAACGTTTGCATAATTCCTTAGACCATGAGAGTGTCGAGTTTCTTCATGCTTGCCTAATGAACTTTGGGGTTTGTTAAACGTCATCCGTAACTGGGTGGCTATTACGGCGGCTTACGGGTTCATGGGAAAGTATGTCAAGGGACTTGATAGCTCAAGATTGGGAATTTCTCCTCCGACGATGGAGAGATATCTCTGGGCCCTCTCGGTGCTATGGTATCCACCATCGTCTGGCCAGACACAATGTGATTTGATCACAGGGATGCCGGAACACGAGAACGAGAAAAGAGAACAAAACCGGTAACGAGGTAACTGGCATTGTGGACAAGTGTTGATCCACGGGGATGCCGATAAATCTCACCTCGGGTATTTGTAACATATCGCGAAGCAACATGAATAGCACACGGCAACTGGAGGTTCACTTGAATATTTATCCGTGTGGGTATAGGGGTCAATATGGGTGTCCACGGCTCCGATGTTGATCATTGATCGGAAAGTGTTCCGGCCATGTCTATACTTCACCAAACCTATAGGGTCACACGCTTAAGGGTCATCTATCTGCTGAATACTAGACAATGAGTCTGAAAGAAAGTCACCGGAAAAGTTTCGGAGACAATGGAAGAGTTCCGGACAGAGAACACCGGAATAGTTTCAGTAAAACCGAAAGGTTGTTTTGGAGTATACCATTAAGTCAAAATTGTTTCGGCACACGCCTGGAAATTCTTAGAGGGTGCCAGAATTGTTCTGGGAACTTCTGGGATTTTTCCAGAGAAAAAACCCAGAAATGTTCCGGAGCTGCCGGAACCGCTTTGGTTGCTTTTCGCAGATGAAAATCACTAATTCGGAATTGTTTCGGAACGCGTCCAAAATTATTTTAGTGGGTACTAGAATTATTATAAGACCTACAGAAATATTTTCGGATTTAACAGTCGCGGAAAAACGTTTCCATGAATAGTGAAAAGCACTTTTTGGTGGCTTCTTGGAGAAGCCACCTTTGAGGGCATTTTGGTCCTCTACCCCTTGGGCTTGGCCTATAAATAGGGGTGGAGGGGGCTGCCCAAAACCACTCTTTCTCTCATACATTATGCCATGCAATGATCTGGCTTCTTCTCTCCCTCACACGAAATAGTTTCGCAGAGCCGAAAGGCTGTCTGGGTTCCGGTGGGAACTAGTTCTGGACGGCGAAGCCCTGCCGGATAGATGACACCGTACGTGTGCAACCCCGTAGAGAGGTCGTAGGTTCGATCTTTTTGCCCGTGGGGCTGTTCAAGAGTGCCTCCCGAAGGGCTATCCGAGTGACTGTCAGATATTCTGTGTGTGCCTCCCGAAGGGCTGTTCATGACACCGTCCGGGGGACTGTCCGACCGACTCCCGAAGGGCTGTCCGAGGGACTGTCTGGGGGCAGACGAGGGAGTACATCCTCGCGGTTGGGAGGTTGTAAATCCTAGCTGTGGGGATCTGCACCGATGATCTACATCGACTTTACTTCCGCTGCGCTACGAGTTGGTAACGATCAGATCAAACCCTGTATGCATCTCCATAGTGATCCTGGGCGTGCTCGCAGTACCGAATTTTTTTTGTTTTCTACTGCGTTCCCCAACAGGAAGATCTCCACAAAGCAAAACCTGTCATGTGCATTTGCATTCAAAAGCAAATTACTTATATGCACATCTTCAGGGGGAGCTCCGCAAATTTCATGAAGCCAAACACCTTGTGTTGGGGATATTTCCCGGCATGGAGAACCGGCTTGGCGGGTCAACTCACTGCGGGGCTAAGGACTCTGTGTGGGCCGGCTTAATGGGGCCTGACAAGTATGGGCCGGCTTAAGCAGTGGGCCGGCTCATGAGAAGGGGAATAACGAAGACGACCATCGTGGAGAACAAGTAGGAGAAGGATCACGGGACGACCCGGACTCTCATGTAATCTAGGGTTCCACCTGTATATATAAAGGGGAGCACCTACATGAAAAGACTTAAGTTGCAATCCCCCCGAGAACTAGGTTAGCGAATCTGCATCCTTGTAATCAAGATCCATAGCAATATAGACAAGCAGGACGTAGGCTTTTACCTCCACCGTGAGGGGCCGAACCTGGGTAACCCGGCGTCTTCTCGTTCCTGTTCAACCCCGCTAAGCTTCCACGTTAGTGCGATGGCTTCATCTCTAAGTCCTTTTACTAGGACATCTGTCGCGACAAAACCACGACAGTTGGCGCCCACCGTGGGGCTCACGCACGGTGGAGTTGAGTTCTTAGCGGGATCTCTTCCAGGGTTCGGGAAGTACGTGGTCGGCATCATGTCCAGGAGCCGCCGTGGGAAGTTCTACATTGACGATTCATACTGGGGCCCCGACGCCGACTCAATCGAGTACGGGTACCGGGTCCCCTTCGGCAAGATCCATACCTTCATCGGCGTGGTCGGCGAGCCGGCCGCCGGGTTGGAGAACATCGCTGGCGTCGAGTCAGCGCGTCGTGTTGGTCAGCTCCCGGCGAGACCCGACCCTCGTCAAGCCGGCCCAGATCATGTTTTTGTGAGCTTCACCCAAGGGGTGGCCCTGTCGGAGAACTCCCTGTCTCAGGACGACACGCTTGTCCAATCTGACGGCGAGTCCTCGATGGGGGAAACCGAGTCAATTCTTCTGCTGCATGATGGAGGGCTGGGGCACACGGGCGACATCTACCCAGAGAGCCCTGATCCACCTCGTTTCGCGGCAGTGTACATGGCGGGCAGGCAAGATACAGCACGAGATCCGGCCAATCCAACGGCGGGACAGAACAACCTCCTGGCCGGCTCAGGAGGAGCCGGCGCCTCGGCCTCCGGCTCTCAGAAGACCGGGGTTCAGGCGCTCGCAGACTTGATGACTACGCTGGCAGCCCTGTTGGCCGAGTCGGTCACTGCAGAGAATGCAGCGGCACGTAACACGGAGATCACGAAGTGCCGCGAGGAGATGGCCAAGATCCAAGAGGAAATCAACGCGGAAAACGCCCGCATGATACAGGAGCAGGCACAGATCGCCGCGGAGAGGCAGCGTCTGGATGAGGAGGCGCATTACCTAAGCCGCCGGCAGGCCGAGTCAGAGCTTGTTCACAGGAGGCGTCATCAGAGCCGGCTTCCAGCCAATCTTGAGCCGACTCAGCTGTTCACCACGCCGCCAGCTCCCACGAACCCGAGGGCTAGAGTTATCCCCACGGGAGAGTCGCCGCTGCAACAGCCTGTTCAGCAGCGAGAGCCGGCCCAACGCCAGATCAGCAGCAGCAGCCGCCGTCTCATCGGTTCCAGACCCCAATTGGACACTACTCCAACCCGGTTGATAACGTGCTGGCAGCAACCCACAACTTGGCAGCTATTTTGATCAAGGGGGATGGCCCGATTCAGACAGAGACCAGGAACGCGATTGCAATGCTCAAGACGGCAGTGGTGCAGCAGGCCAACTACTCGCACAGCCAGCATCGGCTTCACTCAACCCCTCATCAGAGCCACACCCGGAGTCAGCGCCCTGAGTCGCCAGCGGTTTCCAGCAGCGCACACCATAGGAGAGCCGCCCAGCCGCTAGCGAAGCAGCACCAGCCCAGGATCCCGCAAGACGTGGCAGACGCGGCTCGGATTCTTCGGGCGTGGGAGGAAAACGCGCGCACGGGGCACCACGCGCCGGCGCGAATCAACCCGCTGCCGAATACCAACCCGCCGGAGGCACATCGCTCGCCTGACGCAACCCGGTTGGATGGCCGGCTTGAAGGCATTTCGAGCCGCCTGGTCGGGACTCCCTGCTTGGTGCCAGCCCTGCGAGAAGCACGCATCCCCCCGGATTTCAAAGGGCCTCGCAAGGTTCCTAATTACACAGCGAATCTGGAGCCCACGGAGTGGGTCGAGAGCTACGAGCTGGCTATGGACTTGTTGGGAGCAAGCGAATCAGTCTTGGCGCGCTACCTACCGCTAATGTTAGAAGGCCCAGCACGCACCTGGATGAAAAATTTGCTGGCAAATTCTATCAACACCTGGCAAGAGCTGAAGGAGCGTTTCATTAAGAATTTCCAGGGGACCTGCAAGAGGCCAACCACAATTGTTGATCTTGAGCGTTGTGTCCAGCGCGAGGACGAGTTGGCACACCATTGGGCTCGCCGGGTTGCGGAAGTTATACACAGTTCCGATAGCATCTCGGCGGCTCAGGCAGTGCTGGTTCTGGAGCGAACGTGTAAGTTCCAGCCGCTGGTCCAGAAGCTTGGGCGGCTCAAGCGAAAGGTCCAGGACATGGGAGACCTCATGGATGTCTTAACCCGGTACGCGGAGTCGGATAACACCAAGGATCCGCTGTCAGACAAGGAGAAATCTGACAAGGGAAAGAAGGTTGGCGGTAAGGGTCAGCAGCAAAACAGCGGCAATGGTCAGAACAACAACGGTGGAAAGCGCAAGGGTTACGAGGGCGGCTCTGATTTGGTGGCGAACACAAACGCGGAAAACAAGGGTCAGCGTCAGAAAGACGGTGCTAGGAAGCAGTCCTCCGGCAATCGCCCTCTCACTTACGAGGAAGCCCTCAAAGCTCCTTGTCCGAAGCACAGTTATAATGGTAAACCGTCCACTCACTCCTGGCAAAATTGCTATGTGATGCAAGAGTTTGCCAAGCGTATCTTCCAGAATCATCATCATGGGGGAGGCAACGGCGGACCACCCGCCAACCCAGGACCCGGCTTCTCAGGGGCCGGCTTGCAGGGACCCTTCGCCGGGCCCGGCTTCCAGGGAAATAGTGGCCAGGGCGGCGGGTTCCAGGGGGCTGGAAATCCGGGAGGTGGCAATCAGAGAAACAACCAGGGAAACCAGCACCAGTCTGGTGCGGCAGGATTCCAGAGTAACCCGAAGCAGTTAAACAGCGGACAGTATCACGTTTTCACCACCAGTACTTGCAAGCGGGATCGGAAGGTGCAGCGAAGAGCCGCCCATGTGGTTGAGCCGGCGGCTCCCTACTACCTCAACTCGTCTGAGCAACCGGTCACCTGGAGCAGAGCGGATCGTCCGGTCCTACTCGACCACCCTGGCCACTTAGCTCTGGTGGTTGCGCCTCAAGTCGGTGGTTATACCCTGACTAAGGTGCTCATGGACGGGGGCAGCAGCATCAACATCCTATACTATGACACGTTCAGGCGGATGAATCTATCTGATAAGCAACCAACTCCGTCTTCTACAGTCTTTCACGGCATTGTTCCTGGCAAGTCAGCATATCCCATGGGCAGAATCTCCCTTGAGGTGGCCTTTGGCTCAGAGGATAATTGGCGTTCTAAGTTTCTGTCCTTTGAGGTGGTTAAGCTTAAGAGCCCGTACCACGCTTTGTTTGGCCGGCCGGCTTATGCGCGGTTCATGGCGCGGCCCTGTTACGTCTACTTGAAGATGAAGATGCCAGGACCGAGGGGAACCATCATAGTAGAAGGCAACCGGAAGATTGCACTTGAGTGTGAGGAAGGAGACGCAACTTATGCTGAGACGGCTTGCGCTGCAGAGGAGTTGCGATATTATAAGGATAATGTTGACCCGACTGACAGGACGTCTCTAAAGAAGCCCACTATAGAGTCTGACCCCCTGCTCAAGTTTAAGTCGGCCAGAGATACGAAGCAAGTTGATTTCACCCCCGGCAATTCTTCGGAGCAGTTCACCATCGGGGCAAATATGGATCCCAAATAGGAAAGCGCGCTCATCGAGTTCATCCATGAGAATCGGGACATGTTTGCATGGAAACCTTCTGACATGCCAGGTGTACCGAGAGAACTCGCTGAGCACTCCCTTAATGTGGATCCCAAGTTTAAACCAGTTCGCCAGTACCTCCGTCGCTTCAATGAGGAAAGGCGGAAAGCTATTGGTGAAGAAGTGACTCGGCTCCTAGCTGCCGGGTTCATCGTCGAAGTCTTCCATACTGAGTGGTTGGCTAACCCAGTACTTGTTCTGAAGAAAAACGGGACTTGGCGGATGTGTGTTGATTACACAGACCTGAATAAGGCTTGTCCTAGTGACCCCTTTGCCTTGCCCCGTATTGACCAGATCATCGATGCTACGGCTGGTTGTGAGAGTTTATGTTTCCTGGATGCTTACTCTGGTTATCATCAGATTAAGCTGAAGCCGAAAGACCAGGCAAAGACGGCTTTCATCACACCTTTTGGGGCCTTATGTTATACAACCATGTCATTTGGTCTGAAGAGCGCCCAGGCGACTTATCAGCGTTGTGTCCAGAATTGTTTCCACAATCAGATCGGGCGGAATGTTCATGCTTATGTGGATGACATTGTGGTTAAATCTTGGAAGAAAGAGACTCTATTGGAGGATCTCAAGGAAACATTTGACAATCTCCGTGTCTACAAGATAAAGCTTAACCCGGAGAAGTGTGTTTTTGGTGTCCCTGCAGGAAAGCTTCTGGGGTTCCTTGTCTCTGAGCGAGGCATTGAAGCTAAACCGGAGAAAATCAAGGCAATCACGACCTTGGCTAAGCCGGCCAAGCTAAATGACGTGCAGAAGCTGGCTGGGCGGGTTGCGGCTTTAAGCCGGTTCATAAGCCGGCTTGGCGAAAAAGCAATTCCGTTATATCAGTTGCTCAAGAAATCAGATGACTTCGTCTGGAGTAAGGAGGCAGATCGGGCTTTTGAGGCCCTTAAGAAACAGCTGTCTGAGCCGCCGGTCCTTGCTGCCCCTCGCGAGAAGGAGCCGATGTTGTTGTATATTGCTACGAATAACAGGGTTGTAAGCGTGGCGGTCATCATCGAGCGCAAGCAGGATGGCAAGGAATATCCTGTCCAGCATCCTGTGTATTATGTCAGCGAGGTGTTAAGCGAGTCTAAGCAGCGATACCCACATTGGCAGAAGCTGGTCTACGGAGTGTTCATGGCTAGCCGCAAGCTGAAGCATTACTTCCACGAGCATCCAATCACGGTGGTTAGTTCAGCGCCTCTTGGGGATATAATCCAGAACCGGGAGGCTACAGGCCGGGTTGCTAAGTGGGCTATTGAGCTCGGTCCACATAATCTAAAATATCTGCCTCGTACAGCAATCAAATCTCAGGCGTTGGTTGACTTTATCAATGATTGGACAGAGTTGCAGGCTCCCGAAGAGAAGCCCGACACAACATACTGGTCTATACACTTCGACGGCTCGAGGCAGCTCGAAGGCTCGGGGGCTGGAGTTGTGATTACTTCCCCACGAGGAGACAAGTTCTGTTATGTTTTGAGGCTTATGTTTACCTGTACTAACAACGCAGCAGAATACGAGGCTTTGCTTCACGGGCTCCGGATGGCCAAGGAAATGAACCTGAGCCGGGTCAGATGTTTGGGCGACTCAGATTTGGTGGCTTAGCAAGTCTCAGGTACATGGGACTGTAAGGATCCCCTTATGGCGGCTTATTGGCAGGCAGTCACAAATATTGCTGGGCATTTCAAAGGTTATCAAGTGGACCAAATTGATCGCCGGCAGAATGAGGCGGCGGACGCACTCTCTCACTTGGGCTCTCAGCGCAAGCCAGTGCCGCCCAATGTGTTCCTGGATGTTCTGCACAACCCGTCTGTCAAGTTGACAACAGAGGAGGATTTGGCTATTCCTGATCCGGAGGCGGCTCTCGTGGCAGCTATCCATGCTATCCCTGATTGGACGGTCCCCTACTTGTCTTACTTAAGCCGGGGAGAACTGCCAACAGAGGAACTTCTCGCTCAGCAGATCATCAGACGATCTAAGTCTATGACTATTGTCAATGGCGAGTTACACCGACGAAGCGTCACTGGTGTTTTTCAGCGTTGCGTTTCACCGAAAGAGGGTCGCGCAATCCTCAATGAGATTCACTCTGGCGACTGTGGGCATCATGCCGGCTCAAGATCACTGGTCACAAAGGCTTTTCGGTATGGGTTCTACTGGCTCACAACTCATGCTGATGCAGAGGACATTGTCCGTAAGTGTGATGGTTGCCAGAAATACGCTCGCCAGGCCCATGTGCCGGCTCAGGAGTTGAGGATGATCCCAATTACTTGGCCGTTCGCGATCTGGGGGCTTGACATGGTGGGACCCTTCAAATGTTACAAGAACAGGCACACGCACCTCCTGGTGGCTGTGGATAAGTTTACCAAGTGGGTGGAAGCAGAGCCGGTCAGCAATTGCGATGCAGCAATGGCTGTCAAGTTTCTGAAAAAGCTGATATTCCGATTTGGCTACCCGCACAGCATCATTACAGACAATGGAACCAATCTTTCCAAAGGGGCTATGGAACAGTTCTGTCAACAGGAGCACATCCGGCTTGATCTAGCATCGGTTGCGCATCCTCAGTCCAACGGACAGGCAGAAAGGGCTAATCAGGAATTGCTGCGTGGTATCAAACCACGGCTCATGGTGCCCTTGCAGCGCATGTCAGGCTGCTGGGAAGAAGAGTTACCTTCAGTGCTTTGGAGCATACGGACTACTCCCAACAGGTCGATAGGCTATACGCCCTTTTTCCTGGTCTATGGTGCAGAAGCTGTGCTTCAAAGCAATATTCGTCATGACTCCCCTCGAGTGGCGGCTTATGTGGAGTCAGATAATGAGCTGGCTCGCCAAGACGCTCTTGATGCTCTGGAGGAGGAGCGCGACCTTGCCGCATCTAGATCAGCAATCTATCAGCAAGACCTACGCCGCTATCACAGCCGTAGAGTTCGAAGCCGCACTTTCCAGGAAGGTGACTTAGTGCTCCGTCTGATTCAAGACCAGACAGGCATGCATAAGCTTTCACCGCCTTGGGAAGGGCCCTTTGTGGTCAGCAAGAATCTCAACAACGGGTCATATTACCTGATTGATATGCGTGAGGCAAAGAAGTCACGTACCTCTGAGGAGGAAACAAGCCGGCCCTGGAACATTGCCCAGCTCCGGCCGTATTACACCTAAGTCATTGACTAGGTCTCATCTTTGTACATACCTTTTATCATGTATATACCTCTTTTTTGATCAAATAAAATAGTGACCAGCCGCACTGTGTAAAAGTGTTGTTTTGCCTCAAAATTTGTGTGCTGGATCTTTATTTGTTGATCACGGTTACTTGGGGGCTTCCAACTCCATTGAGTTTAGCTTACAAAACCCTTTTAACCCGGCGAGATGCCACAACGTTGGTTAAACCTGCCTGTTAGCAAGATGCTACTCCCTGGAAAAACGACCCGGCGTACGTCTAATGAGTCAATCACATATGTGACCCTGAACTCATCCGAGTTAAAACGTTCGATTGGTTGTGTGAGAGCCGGCTTTCAGAAAGCGAGGACAAACCAGCAGGCCAAAGTGCCAGCTTCATGAAAGCGTATTCCGGCTTGTGCTTTATGAGCCGGCCATTTAAAGTTGTGTTTAGCAGGCGGCTTATGTTTTATGAACCGGTTGTTTCATGCATATTCCGGCTTAAGATTACACTCTTTATTGCATTCATCTTTGCATACATGCATACATCCGTGCATAGCATTTGCCTTAGTTCAGTTTCTTATGTCTTGATTCATTGCAAACGGTAGCAAAGATTACTCGTTCATATGATATCATCAATAACCATCACATGCCATTATTGTTTCAGCGGCACCAGTCTGTTGCACAAGCCGGCTCTCGAAGCCCAAAGAGGACTTACAGAAGCGAGGTACTCCCAAGTACTGATACAGGCAATTAACAAAAGCTCAGTACGCGATGGCACTGGCATCAGCAAGCACCAAGTGTTTATACTATCCTATTACAAGCCGCCCACCAATGGCGGCCATGGCAAAAAAAAAATTACAAGTCTCGCCTATTCAAGGTTAAGCCGGCTCTCTATGCTGCCGGGTCAGAACTGACACCGGCGCCCGCGGAAGCACCCTGTGCTGGCTCTTCGCGGCTGTCGTCATCCTCCTCTTCTTGGCTTGAGTCGCCGGTCGACCACTGAATTGAGCGTAATGCTTCAAATAGGGCATCGGCGGATATCAGTGAGGAAGGGTCAATGTCAGGGGCAGAAGTTGGCTTACGCGTGCGGGTTAGAGCCACCGGCTCATGATTTGGCGGTTCGAGCCATTCATTATCCGTTGAGTAGGGCGCCCGGTACCTATTTAAGTCGGCTTCTTCTACGACGGCGGTGGCTGCAACCCGGGTTTCTTTAATGCATCGTTGAAAGTCCCTCTTTGAGAACGGCATGTCATCGACATTAAACTCTGGGTATCCACCCACGATTTGAGTCGGATCGAGTTCTGGCACGTAGGCCTTGGCTCGCGCAAGTGTTGTCAACGCCCCGGTACGGCAACACGCCTTCTTCCAGTCTGCAAACCACCTGGGCACAATAGATAGCTCCTTCAACATGTCTGAAATCAGCTGTGGTGGTGATGTGGTATTTTTGGTGGCCATAATGCATCGTGAGCCGCCTATATACAATTGTTCCACAAAGGTGTATACGGCTTGCAATTTCACCACTGGTTGCTGCAACAGATTTTGATTCTTACGGCCTGCAAAGAACAAAGTATGCGCATTCAGTTAAGCCGGCTAAGGATGGTAATCCGGTCCAATTAACTTATTCTCAGTTTCACTTACCAAAGATTGCTCGGCACATGGAAGTGATGTGACCCTTGAGAGTTGTCAGCTCCTGCGTTACCGGGTCAAGTTTTGTCTCCGCCTCTTCAGCTCTCGTGGCTTGGGCGGCTCTTGCAGCCTCAGTTTCTTGCAATGTATCCCTCACAATGGCCAGAGCTTTGTTGGCTTTAGCAGCGGATTCCTCGGCGGCTTTGCGCAGTTTTTTCTCCTTCCTTACTTCCTTTCGGAAGAAGGTGGCCTGGGTCTCCACTTGATCTAGCATTTCCTGCAAGACAGACTGTTACAACATTCTATTTACATGACCCAGGCCGCCCTATTGGACGACCCGGCTCATGGGGGCTACATGCTTTCAAGTCTCAAGGTAAACAGTAAGGCAAGTTCCATGCAGCTGCAGGCAATCTACATGGCACTTGGGGGCTAATGCATAAATCGATCTATACTGCGCGTTTATGAAGACCCGCTCGTAATGGCCGACAAGCCGGCCTTGGAAGGTGCTGGATGGGATTCTAAATTTAAGCTACAATTTTGAAGACCCGGGTCATTATTTCATATTAACCCGGCCCTTGGGGGCTAATGCATCCATTGATCTATTCTGTTAAGTTATGGAGACCCGCCCATCATTAATGACGAGCCGACCTTTGAGGACGCCGGTGGACGGTCCTACTTACAAGTTTTAATTGGAAGTCCCGGATCGTTATTGCATAATGAACCGGCCCTTGGGGGCTACATATATATATGGTACGAAGTAAAAGGCGCAGGTTACCTCGTATTTCCGCTTCAAAGATGTAATCATAGCCATCTCCGTGTCCCGGTTTTCAGAGAGTCGGGTCAGTACAGTTCGGTGCAGAGTACTGGCGTCTTGATATTCAAGTGTAGGAAATTCAAGAGTTGATTTCCCCTTGTCCTTCGGGGCCGGCTCAGGCTTGGCTGGGACTTTGGTGAGGGCGGTGGAGGATTCTGGTATAGCAGTCTGACGCTCACTGGTCACCGCTATCTCTTCTTGAGCCGGCGCTTTGTCTAGAGCCGGCGCATCAGGCTGTGGGGCGTTTTGATCTTTAATTATGCTTTCCCTCTCCTGAGCTGGAGGGGAGGCGCGAGCCGGACTTGTCATGTCCAAAGGCGGCGGGCTGTTTCGGATGTCCGGCTCGTCCTGGGCAGCCAAGGTGGCTTCTTCTGCTTGAGGGACTGTCTGAATGGCTGGGTCAGATGACCCGACAGCTGTTTTCTTCTTAAAGGCTTTGGCGCTGTACAAGGAGCAAGGGAGTTACTCATTTACAGGGGCAAAAAATAAGAAGTCAATATACATTACAGGAACGTCTGCTTACCCAAGACTGATGTTGAAAGTCGGCGCCTGTGTGGCGCTTGACTCACCTGAGGAGTGCGACGTCTGATATGCTGAGTCATTAAAGGGTAAGGGTTCTTTAAAATGGCTAGCTAGAGGAAAAGAATAAGTTGGGCTAAGAAGCACCTCAGCTCGCGCTTTGCGCGACGGCGGCTCGTATGGAAGCCCGCTACTTAACTCGCCTTCACTGCTCTGGGTCTTCCTTTTGGAGGTCCCGGCTCGACGAGTTTTCTTCAAAATAAATTTGGGATCCAAATGAGCATCCTGATGGGAAAAGGGCACCTTACGGACGTCAACCCGGGGCTTCCTTCGAACCTTGCGGATCACAGCCCGGGTTTTCTTCCGAATAGGTATTGGAGAATCAGAATCGGAAGAGATCAAGGTTACCTCTGGCTCGTCGGTATGGCTAATTTCGGTTTCGTCCTGAAGAGAAGAGGTGTCGGTAGGTTGAATAAAGAGATGGCCAAGCGAATTGAGTTCTACCTCAGTTTCATTTTGTGCAGCCGGCTCATCAGCGCTGGCCGGCTCATCTTGCTGCTCCGCTGGAACAGGGGCGGCTTGCTTCGGCTTCTTCTTTTTCCAAAACTTGTCGTCGGCCTGTATCAAGTTTTGAGTCGACGGTCAAGGTCGAGTTGAGACAAATAAATTAAAGACAAATAAGAAGGGGCAAGCGCTTACTGGAGGCACCGGGTTGGTCAAGAAGAAAGGAGCTAACCCGGTTTTATTGCATTTATCCTGGGACTCACCCAGCAATCTCTTAGTGGCCTTATTGATGTCACCCACAGACAGGTTAACTTGGCTGAATCGTTGAGCGTCGGTCGGCTCACCAGTGTAATTGCACATTAAGTCGCCCCTCTGGCTAAGGGGCTGGATACGCCAGCTCACCCAGCACCGGGTCAGGTCGACTCCGGTGAGGCCGTTAGCAGCCAAGGCCCTTATCTTTGAATAAATAGGGGCGAGTTGCTTACGTTCTTCAGTTGTTGGCCAACCCGGGAAGGCAATTGTGGCGTCAAGCCGGTCTAATCGGTAACCCGGTAGAGGGTTTTCACCTTGGGGAGCAGTGTTTTTGCAGTAAAACCAAGTCTTGTTCTAGCCCTTGGGGTGGCTCACCAGCTTGGCTTCAGGAAAGGGAGTACTCCTTTGCCTTTGAATGGACACGCCGCCAAGTTCTATACTGGGGCCGTCAGTGAACTCGGTCTGATGATTGATATAGAAAAATTCTCGGAAGAGCAGGACAGTTGGTGCTGTTTGGAGATATACTTCGCAGAAGACTTGAAATTGGCAGAGGTTGGTGATTGAGTTGGGGCCGAGATCTTGAGGCCGGAGGTTGAAGAAGTGGAGAACGTCACGAATTTTTTTTGACCCGGGTTGGCGAAACCCCTTGTGGAGATGATCTGCGAAGACCACAACCTCATCTTGTTTGGGCTGGGGGTGCTTTCTTCTTCAGGCGCCCGCCAGCTGATTGTCGTTTGAGCCGGCAAGAGGCCTTGATTCGCCAACTCATTCAACATCAAGGTTGAGACCTGAGACCTGACCCAATTGCAGGCCTTGTCGGTCTTGGGAGCCATGACAACTTCAAGATTCAACTGCAAAGGGTATTAAGCCGGTCTGTTAAGCTCAGGAAGGAATAAGCCGCCGGAAAATGTAACTCGGAAAAATAATAAGGCGAGCTCGGTTGATGAACAAGTTGTAACCCAGAGTTATGCAAGCCGTCTGAACAACTGAAGGTGCGACCCGGTGAAATGGTAACACGGCCCTGATGGTTAAACCCATAATTCGGATTTGTGCAAGCTATGTATAGCAGTGCTAAGCCGGTCAAAGATGAGAGCTGGTGTCGGTGTTTTCAGTGGTGCTGGATATTCGCTAAGTGCTGAACTCACAAACAGAAATCCAATCGAGCAGCTATTATTTCGGATCTAAAAAATACTATGGAAAGGGGATTTTGAAGACCTAAAACAGATATGAAGGAGGGAGCTTATTTGTTAATGCGGATTCGTTGAAAGCAGTATACGGACCAAGATGGGAAAAATGGCATTACCGCGATATCTAAAGTACCTACGCGGATTGTTCGGCCGGTTCTTGATCTACGGCTGAGAGGGGAAAAGATGAACATGGAGGACACCGAAGAACAGCCGTGGAAATGGGGTACTACAGATCTACAGGAAGAAGGATTTGAGTGTACCTGCGAGCGGCGGATGTAGTCAGTATTCCAGCAGAGCTCCGGCAGCGTTTGGGGCAGCGGAGAGGTCGTCGTTGAGATGGCCGGAGAGCTTGAGACGTGCGGCGGCGCTTCGGAGGTGTTGGGCGCGAGGAGGAAGACGAAAGACGGGTAAAAGGTGATAATGGGGATGAGCTGGATTTTTTATAGGTGCGGTAAAGGTTAAAACGGCAGGGGTGGAATCCCAGGCGGCGCAGTAATTTTCGGCTGTGTGGCTCCTCGATTTTCGCGCCTGAGAAGACAATACATGCTCATTTAAAGATTCGGTATGGTGTCAGCCCAGATTTTGCGGAGGTGGATTGTGAGGTCATGATGGACAAGAGTCGAGGATGCTAAGTTTGAATCTGAAGGGGTGAACCTGACGATCAACTTAACCCGGCAAATTGAGCCGGTCCAAGATGGCGACTTAAAACAGCGGCTTGGGGCGCACTTGGAAATGTATTACTAATGTTTTTCTTTTTCAGGATGGAGTTTAACGTGAATAAATTCAAGTCAAACTGAGGGCTAATGTTGGGGATATTTCCCGGCATGGAGACCCGGCAGGGTGTTAACCCGGTCGTAAGGCAAGCTTGGCGGGTCAACTCACTGCAGGGCTAAGGACTCTGTGTGGGCCGGCTTAATGGGGCCTGACAAGTATGGGCCGGCTTAAGCAGTGGGCCGGCTCACGAGAAGGGGAATAATGAAGACGACCATCGTGGAGAACAAGTAGGAGAAGGATCACGGGATGACCCGGACTCTCATGTAATCTAGGGTTCCACCTGTATATATAAAGGGGAGCACCTACACGAAAAGACTTAAGTTGCAATCCCCCCGAGAACTAGGTTAGCGAATCTGCATCCTTGTAATCGAGATCCACAGCAATATAGACAAGCAGGACGTAGGCTTTTACCTCCACCGTGAGGGGCCGAACCTGGGTAACCCGGCGTCTTCTCGTTCCCATTCAACCCCGCTAAGCTTCCACGTTAGTGCGATGGCTTCATCTCTAAGTCCTTTTACTAGGACATCTGTCGCGACAAAACCACGACACCTTGTTCCTTAATATTTCACATATTTTTATCCCCATTGAAACTTCAACTAGTTTGTCATCAATCGCCGAAAAGGGGGAGGTTGTAAGTGCATCTAGTGCCACCCCTTGTTGGTTTTGGAGTATTGAAGAGAAACTTGGTTGAAGGGACTAATGTGTTTGTGAGATTCACAGGAGAACACAGGTAGAAGTCCCTATTGATTCGATTTACCCATCAAAGATGACCCCTAAAAATGTATGAAGACATTGAAGACAATGGTGGTTCACGAAGACATTCGTGATGAAGCTAATGGTTCACAAAGACATTCACTTGAAGTCAATGGAACGCGAAGACTTAGTCTTTTGGTAGTTTCATTTTCTGTTTTCTTGAGTCATAGGAACCGCCGTACTATTAAGTGGGGTCAAGGTAAACGAATTCAGAAACTGACGTGATGCTCAACCCAATCCTATGTCTTCGAGCGAAGACAAATGAGAGAAAACCTCTTCCAGTGTTGGTTGAGTCAGCTTTGCTTGGAGCCCAAGTAAAGTTGCCGCGAGTGTTGGGATCCGACCGTTGGACACGTGTCAGCTTCCCTATGACCCAAGGTCATTTTGTACATATCATGTCGGGTTGCCTCCTGGCTATAAATAGCCACCCCCTACCACCATAAATTGATGGTTGCTCCGAGTTAGTGCACGGCTTTTGTCGTTTAAGAGCAACCCACCTCGAAGCCTTTGTGAGAGAGAATACTTGCGAGGACAAAACCCAAAACACCCAGAGCCCAAAGTGATTGAGCATCACTGAAGATATTCTGTTCCGAGTGAACCGAAGACTTATTACACTTGAAGACTGTGATCTTCCAGCCGGTTAGGCGTCACGTTCTGAGCATCCAAGAGTCATTGTGGATTGCCGGTGAATGAAGTCTGTGAAGGTTTGGAAGTCTACCTTGAAGACTTACCAGAGTGATTGGGCGAGATCTGCAGGTCTTAGCTCAAGGGGAATAAGGTGAAGACGTGGTCTTCTGAGTTCAATCTCAGCCTCCCTAACCAGACGTACAACTGTCACATCAGTTGGAACTGGTCAAACAAATTACTGTCTTCCCCAAGCTACTGGTTCTATACTTTCTCTTCCTTACTTACTGTTTTGAACTGTGAAGCCTTTGCATGCTTGTCTGTGTTTGAAGATATTCCTTGAAGCTATTCATCTGTTTACTCATTTATCTTCATGCTTCTTGTGTTTATGTTCAACGCATGCTTGTATGTATGATGTCTATGCTTGTCATATATGTTCATCTTATTCATAGGCTTTGCTAGTTCTCATGTTGCTTCCGCTTACTTCGAAGACATTGCTTGTTTTCGAAGCCTTTCATAAAAATCGCCTATTCACCCCCCCTCTAGTCGATAACTAGCACTTTCAATAGCAATATTTAAGTATGGCAAGATTTTTAGATTTATGAAGAGCATCATCATACTTTTCCAGTAAAGAAGCAATTTCATAAGCACCCTTAAAAGCAAAAAATTCTTTAATTTGTTCAATATCATAGTAATTATAAACACCATTATCATAAGAAGCCAAGGCTTCATTAACATTTAATTCACATTGGAAGGGAAGGTGTTGAATCTCCATTCTAGAGCAACAAGTAAAATCATACATGGAGTACAAATTATAAGCATGCCAATGTAACATTTTTATTTGATCCCATAAGTGTTTCCCTTTTTGAGTCAAGTATTGATCCCTAAAGTATTCATGTTGATCCAAAGTGTATCCCATTACAATGTTGAACGTGGATTTATCAGGATTATCAAAGTAATATTTAATGTTCCACACATAAGCAGCATCGAGGGTTTTAGGAGGTTCCCCATCTCCATGAGTAGCAAGTTCAACTTTTTTTGGTGTTTCGTGTTCCATACCCATAACTAAAGATAGAGAACAACTAAGATTAGAAAATAAAATCTACTTAGTGATAACGCCAACAAGCTCACACGACAATATTCACCCCACGCTATTGCTCCCCGGCAACGGCGCCAGAAAAGGTCTTGATGACCCACAAGTGTAGGGGATCAGTTGTAGCCTTTTCGATAAGTAAGAGTGTCGAACCCAACGAGGAGCTAAAGGTACAATTAATATTCTCTCAAGTTCTATCAACCACTGATACAACTCTACGCACACTAAACGTTTGCTTTACCTAGAACAAGAAATAAAACTACTTTGCGAGAATAGAAAGATAGCTTTGCAAGAATATAAAGAGGTAGGTGATGTTTTAATAAAAGAACAATAATGTAAATGGTTTTGGAAGAACAATAAGAAAAAGATTTTCCCTAGGCAACTGGATATGAAATGATAGTGATAATCATCATACTTATGCGGTATAGACCTAAGCTAACATACTGTGCGTACTTGGATCATACATTCTTATGATTGGAATTCTAGCAAGCATCCGCAAATACCAAAGATTCATTAAGCTAAAACCCAACCATAGCATTAAGTTCTAAGGTCCCCTTTTAATCCCATATGCAACAACTCACGAACTGGAGTGTAGGTTTCTATCACTCCTGCAACCCACCGTAAGAAAATCAATCGCATATTGCAACACCCTACAGCGGGAATCCCACACGTGTGCGCGAAATAGCGGGCACCATAGGACAACACCATAATAACATACAATTCGTATCAACCATGGCATATCACAATTAACCCATAGGACAAAAAGAAACTACTCAGACATAATAGAGATGCAACAGATCATTGGATAATAATATATAGCATCAAACACCATATTCAAGTAGAGATTACAACGGGGTGAGAGAGAGTACACCGCTTGAAAGTGCAACTAATCCCCGGGTGGTTTTGGTAATCAATAACAACATATACATCATTGATCTAATATTCATTGCTAGTAGATTTCAGAAAAGATCAATGATTGGCATGGCAAGGACTAATGGATGTGGACCCCTCAAAATGTCAAAGACAAGATTGGCAACTCCAAGACTCTTCATTTTCATTTTAGTGATCCAAGATCACATTGAGTCCCTTAGGAAAGCCAATACTATTAAAAGGGGATGAAGTATTGGTGATGAGGTTGTTGCTCAAGTGGTCAGTAGTATTGCTCCAAAAACCCTCAATCACTCTCATAATCACATCTGTCCAAACCCTAATTCTCAATCTCGGTCCCACCAAAGCATCTCATCCGGACACACCGAGATAGCCACTTACATTGCCACTGCCAAACCCTAGCAATTAGGTTTAACCGAAAAGGATCTCGGTCCCACCGAGATGGCATGACCAAGTTTCTGTGATGACATTATTTCACTTTGGAATCACCGAGTTGAAATAATCGGAATTTCCAAAACTGTGTCTGCCCTAGCCATTGCACTTTCGGTCCCACCGAGTTGTTCCACTTTGGTCCCACCGAAAAGCCTAAAGTTCACACTTTTTACACTAGTCGGTCTCACCGAGTTGGGTCAAAAGTGTGTAACGGTTAGATTTTTGGTGAAGGCTATTTATACCCCTCCACCCCCACTTACTCATGTAAGAGAGCCATCAGAACATGCATACACTTCCACCATAAATTTTCTGAGAGAGAACCACCAATTCATGTGTTGAGATCTAGCGATTCCAATCCAACCATTTGAACCTTGATTTCTAGCCTCTTCAAGTTGCTTTCCACTCCAATTCTTCTCCTACCCAAGCCAAATCTGTGAGAGAGAGATTGAGTGTTGAGGAGACTATCATTTGAAGCACAAGAGCAAGGACTTCATCATCAACACACCATTTATTACCTTTTGGAGAGTGGTGTCTCCTAGATTGGTTAGGTATCACTTGGGAGCCTCCAAGATCATGTGGAGTTGAACCAAGGAGTTTGTAAGGGCAAGGAGATCGCCTACTTCGGAAAGATCTACCCCGAGTGAGGCTAGTCCTTTGTGGACGAAAGCCATGGTGGAATAGGCAAGGTTGCTTCTTCGTGGACCCTTCGTGGGTGGAGCCAGCCGTGGACTCGCGCAACCGTTACCCTTTGTGGGTTGAAGTCTCCATCAAAGTGGACGTACGATAGCACCACCTATCGGAACCACGCCAAAAATCATCGTGTCTTCATTGCATTTGAAATCTCGAACCCCCTCCTTTACTTACATGTGCAATGTTTCATTTTCCGCTGCTATACTCTTAGAATTGCATGTGTAGGGTGATGCTTGACTTGGTGTAATTGCTAAAATCTGCCCACAACTAAAATTGGGAAAATGATAGGTTTTAATTGGTCAAGTAGTTTAATCACCCCCCCCCCCCTCTAGACATA
Source organism: Elymus sibiricus (assembly GCA_039707655.1). NCBI lineage: Eukaryota > Viridiplantae > Streptophyta > Magnoliopsida > Poales > Poaceae > Elymus > Elymus sibiricus. Next base: position 162,818,912 of record CM077676.1, read on the forward strand.
TTTTTGATCCTACACCGCTGCATGGAGAGGGAGAAATATGTTGATGAGGGCGGCAAAGTTGATGGAGATGATCGTCATCACGATGGTTCCCTCGGCGCCGCTCCGACTCCACCGGGAGAGAGGGGGAGAGAGGCCCCTATCCTCCTTTTTCTTGCTAGGCCTTTCCCCTAGATGGGAGAGGGATTCCCCTTCTGGTCCTTGGCCTCCATTGTAGGAGATATGCCCTAGAGGCAATAATAAATGTTATTGTTTATCTCCATGTTCATAATTATGTTTATGTTCCATGCTATAACTGTTATGGTTCTCGAGTATGCAATAACCACGAGGCTCGGAGGAAGACTCGTATGCACGTGTGGAATAATAAACGGTAAAATGTATTCCTAGTCATGCCTCTAAGACTAGCTCAAGTGTTGCATGATGGTCCTGTTTTCTTGATCATGGGCATGTCTATGCCGGCAATTTTGAGGGCACAATGTTAGGAGAACACTTGTGTTGAATCGACCCGAATTGATGTTATGCTATGAGATTCATTCGTCATAAGTTAATGGTTAATAACACAGAGAAGTTAATGTTTGCATAATTCCTTAGACCATGAGAGTGTCGAGTTTCTTCATGCTTTCTCCATGAACTTTGGGGTTTGTTAAACGTCATCCGTAACTAGGTGGCTATTATGGCGGCTTACGGGTTCATGGGAAAGTATGTCAAGGGACTTGATAGCTCAAGATTGGGATTTGCTCCTCCGACGATGGAGAGATATCTCTGGGCCCTCTCGGTGTTACGGTATCCACCATCGTCTGGCCAGACACATTGTGATTAGATCACAGGGATGCCGGAACACGGGAATGAGAAAAGAGAACAAAACCGGTAACGAGGTTACTGGCATTGTGGACAAGTGTTGATCCACGGGGATGCCGATGATTCTCACCTCGGGTATTTGTAACATATCGCGAAGCAACAGGAATAGCACACGGCAACTGGAGGTTCACTCGAATATTCATTCGTGTGGGTATAGGGGTCAATATGGGTGTCCACGGCTCCGATGTTGATCATTGATCGGAAAGTGTTCCGGGTCATGTCTATACTTCACTGAACCTATAGGGTCACACGCTTAAGGGTCATCTATCTGCTGAATACTAGACAGGGAGTCTGAGAGAAAATCACCGAAAAAGTTTCGGACACAACGGAAACGTTCCGGAGAGGACACAGGAATAGTTCCGGTAAAACTGAAAAGTTGTTTCAGGGTATACCATTAAGTCAAATTGATTTCGGCACACGTCTGGAAATTCTTGGAGGGTGCCAGAATCGTTCTAGAAACTTCTGGGATTTTTCCGGAGGAAAAACCGGAAATGTTCCGGAGCAGCCGGAACCGCTATGGTAGCTTTTCGCTGAAGAAAAACATTGTTCCGGAATTGTTTCGGAATGCGTTCAAAATTGTTTTAGTGGGTACTGGAATTGTTCTAGGCACACAGAAATAATTTGGGATTTAACGGACGCAGAAAAATGTCTTCGTGAATAGTGAAAGTGCTTTTTGGATTACTTTATGGAAAGCCACTTTTTTTTGGGCTTTGTCCCAAAAATATCTAGGGATGACATGGATGGATAGGAGCCCCTTTGGGGGGCCCACTTGAGGGGTGGCCGGCCACATGTGGGGGCTCCTCCATGGAGCCCCACTTGGCCCTTGCTTTCCCCTTTATGCCTTGTGAAGGACTCCATTTTATGTGCATTTTGGTTTTTCTTGTAAAACCACCCTACCCCTTGGCTTTCCTATAAATAGAGGTGGAGGGGTGCTCTCCACACTCATCCCTTGCTCTCATACACATGCCATAGACTTGTCTGCCTTCTCTCTCCCTCCTAGCGAAATAGTTTCGTAGAGCCGAAAGGCTGTCTAGGTTCCGGTGGGAACTAGTTCTGGACGGCAAAGCCCTGCCGGATAGATGACACCGTATGTGTGCAACTCTGTAGAGAGATCGTAGTTTCGGTCTTCGTTCAAGAGTGCCTCCCGAAGGGCTGTCCGAGTGACCGTCCGAGTTTCGAAGGTCCTCCCGAAGGGCTGTCTGAGGATCCGTCCGGTGGGACTATCCGAAGGACTGTCCAGAGGCCTCCCGGAGGGCTGTCCGAGGATCCGTCCGGTGGGACTATTCGAGGGACTGTCCCGAGGCCTCCCGATGGGCTGCCCGGAGATCCCTCTGGTGAGCTGACGAGGGAGTACATCCCCGCGGTTGGGAGGTTGTAAATCCTAGCTGCGGGGATCTGCACCGCCGATCGTCATCGACTCTACTTCCACTGCGCTACGAGTCGGTAACGAAAAAGATCAAACCTTGTATGCAGTCTCCATAGTGGTCCTGGGCTGGTGCATAGGTCGGAAATTTTTTGTTTTCTGCTGCTTTCCCCTACAGTGGCATTAAGAGCCGTGCTATGCGTAGATGCAGGTTACGATCTAGAATACATAGAGATGTATGGGTGTTGCACAATATAATTTGTAGTAGATGAGTTCTACTGCTGATAATTATTTGTGCGGGTAGCAGATGAAATATGTTACCCGATGTTCTTGTTGCTTTCCTGGAATTTGCATATTTCTGATCTTGATAACAGCATGGTGGAATTTCTAAGTTCTGGCAATCCGCGATCCTGATTGATCAACGAAGTGCTAACAGTTCGTTGAATTCCACCATAGTTAGAGAGAAAGATGAAATTTCGCAGACAAAAGGGCAATGCAGATATGATCTGCATGGGGGTCATGCGTATGACAAAGTTCAGTATGGGGCTCGAGATTTTATTATCTCGTGTTTCATACACCCCGTAAAGTTAATCTAGCGACTTGAATAATCATACTTGATGATGGACGTAGGTAGCTTCGGTTTGCTTCGAAACCTTAGAAGCCACGTAAAATGAAATTATGCATAAACCGATTAGAGGTGTCTAACTTGGTTTTGCAGGATGACATAAGATGTGCATGTGATGTGGTATAGCGGTTCTCATATTAATTTGATTATGTATGAGATGACTATATGATGTAAAATTAACATGACCTGCATGTCATGATTCGGCATGATGGCTGGAGCCATATGATTGTCACTTTAATGACCTGCGTGTCAACCTTAAGTAATGCACTTATTTTATTAGCTATAGAGATAGCAATATTATCTGGTGCATCGACAAGGTGGTGACAAAACTTCGCGAAGGTGAACACCGACGTGAATGCCGAAGACGAAGAAATACAAGACTTCTCCGTCAGAAAGGGCTATACCATATCATGCTATTATGAATTGCCTGAGATGTTTATCCCTTATGATGCACCCTTCTTGATTGCGCGGTAGTCGCTTTTTATTAGGGTGATCTCTCACTTAAAATATCAAGTAGTTAGTGTTCTCCCAAGTGTAGCACCGTCACGGCACCTATCTTTTCGGGGTGCGCCATGGATGCATGGGTACGAACGATTAGAGAAGTGTGAGGCGGGTGAGGTCAGACCTCGCAGCAAGATCACTTGGTTGTCTTGACGTTCATGGCAGGATCGTCCTGAGCTCGGAACACACGCATCGTAAGATGAACAAGAGTCACATAGAGATGTGATCGGCAAGTTGGCCTACCGATTAAAATTCACGTCATGAGATGATGATTCTATGGCGATGAATTGAAGTCTGGATCTTGTATCACTCAAAATCAATTATGAGAGATATTGATTTGAGTGGGAGCGCACTTTAGAATTAATTCTTTTAATTCTTAGTGCAATTAATTATGGACACTGTCTAAGTGTTATATGCGTAATAGTTATAGAAGAATGGCTCGCGTTTCCACCTTCCCTATTAAAATTGAATAGCTGTTATATATCTGGTTATAACTTTATAATTGGTAACGTAATATGAGGATTGTCCTCAAGAGTGCCAAGAAGGACTTTGTCCTATCGCATGCTTTTGGTATCCTCCCGCAAATGCTATGGATGATGTGACTCTCGTCCTTCGATCCAAAAGCTAGAATTCCGTTACGGTCAAGTGCAATATGTTTGCTTCCATGAGACCCGAACTTCAAAAGTTTGGGATAGCTATGTGATATTCATGGAACTGAAAATCATTTTTAGACACAAACAAAGGCTAAAAGATATGGGATATCCAAAGCAATGTTTGTTTTGCAAACTGTTAGTAAAAGTGTTTACTATGTGTTTGACTAATAACAGAGGGATCCAGAAGAACGCCTATCATGTGATGAAGGTGAATAAAACAACAACTTAAAGAGAAAGGAAATGTCCAAAGGGTGTTAGTGTGACTTACACACCTAGGAAGTCCGGGGCTAACGCCACTCTTAAGTTGAGTGCTTCTTCTGAGAGTAGGAGAAATACTGAAAGTTAAACTGTTAGAAGTATAAAGGCAAAAAGAGAGAAGACTGGAATGTCCAGCTCATGTATGAAAGTCATACAAGCTATTGATGTATAGAAGGCTGGTCAAAGAAATAGTTCTTGGGAATTGTGATTAAATTGTTAGTCATTAATTCTTGGGTATTGTGAGTTGATCACAAAGATACCCGCTCGATTGCATTCTGCTGTGATTTGATGCAAGAGCTACTACGGCCTAAAAGACTTGCCGGAGTGAGGTTTAGATATGCGCTGGGAACATAGTAAAAGTTGCTATACTCGGTACATTACCTATGTATTTATTTTCATAATTCATTTTAGAGTTTTTATACACTCTAGCCCATTGCATAAAGTATCATGCAAGAAGGTTGTTCATAAGAGAACTTTTAATGTTCGGTGTTATGAATAACATAAGGGCCATGCTTCCATCATGGATGGGATGTATGTTATGAATATTGATAAGAATATATTACCTCCGTATTTACTTTCATAATTCATTTTAGAGTTTTACACACTCTAGCCCATTGCATAATGTTTGTTGCAAAAGGGTTGTTCATAAAAGAACAATTGTTGTTCAGTGTTATGAATAACATAAGGGCCATACTTCCATCATGAATGGGATGTATGTTATGAATATTGATGGTAATATGATACACCCATAACACTGACGCTGAATGTCGCAAGACTAAATGAATACCACACATGTGTGGCACTGCATTTGGTCACATTGGAGAAACTCGCATGGAGAAATTCCATAATGATGGATTTTGAAGTCGTTTGATTATAAATCATCTGACACTTGCAACATTCCTCCGAAAAGTGAAGTGACTGAAATACCGTTCATAGGCCATAAGGAACGAGCAACAAATTTATTGGTGATCATACATTTTGATGTGTGTAGTCCAATAAATGTTGTTGCTGGCAGTGGATTTATCTATCTTCAGAAATGACTCAAGTGGATATATGGATATTTACTTGATAAGACGTAAGTCTGGATCTTTTGAAATCATTCATAAGGTTTTCGAAATGAAGAATAAATTATTGTAACAAGAAAATTATGTTTCTACAATTTCATTGCGGAAAGGAATATTTGAGTTACAAGTTTAGCGAATGTCTGATGAGTTGTGAAAAAGGTTTCATAACTTACACCTCCCGGAACTCCACTGCGAGTGGTACGTCCGTGAAGATGTAATCAAACCATTTCTGACATGGTAAGATCAAAGATGACATAAATCAATTTGCCATTATCCCTTTTAAAAGTAATGCTTTAGAAACTGCGGCTTTTACACTGAAAAGAGCGCCATCAGATCTGTTGAAATGACTCCATGGTATGGTACACCCAACCATGTTATGTCTTTTCTTAACATTTGGAATATGGGGCTTATGTAAAATATTTACAAACCTATTCCAAATCAGACAAGTGCTACTTTGTAGGTTATCCCAAGTTATTGGGAATGCCTCCACCACTATACCGAGGCAAAAAGGTTTGCCACCAAGAACGGTATCCTTTTAAAGAGAATGGTTCTTGCAAAAAGGTGAGTGGGAGAACAATGCAACTCGACGAGATAACATTATCTTCATCATCAGATCAAAGGAAAGAAACCTTGGAAGTAATTCCAGAGTTTCCTACTGCGACTGATACGGAAGCCTCTACATGAGATGTATGGACTTCAGTCGAACTTGCAACTGAACCACGTAGGCACAACTCATGCAAACCTCTCAGGTGCGCAAGCGAGATATTGTTGTTAGACAACAGTGTACCTACGATACACAAGGAAGCGTTGATGGGCCCTGACTCCGGAATTGGCTAAATGCCAATATAATCCGAGATAGTTTCCATAAATGATTCAAGATTATATCTTGATAAACCCTTCGGAAGACTTAGAGTCTAACGAACATTAATGGAACTATAAACTGATGTGGATAAAATGTTTTATCCATAAAGCTCGACTTGTTGCAATAACAAGTTCAAGGAGTTGACTACGATGAGGTTGTCTCAACGTAGCGATGCTTAAAGTCAGATCGGGTTAAACTAGCAATTAATACATATTTCAATCTTGAGATATGATACATGGATGCCAAAAGGATTTCCATGTGATGGAAATGCAACCTAGGACTTGCATGTAATACAGTCCAAAGTATTTTGTCAATCCAGAGGATGCTAGTAAGTATGCAAACTTCAGAGTTCCAGCAATGGACAAAAGAGAGCAAAATGGAGTTGGAATCTTCGTTTTTGATGAAATAGTCAAAAGAGTTTGTTTTCATCGATGGGTAACGAAGATGCTTGTGGTTACAAGAAAGTAAGTGGAAGCATAATAATATTTCTTAAAACCTTGTGTGCTTGACACATTGTTGATTGGAAATAATATAAATTTCTTGACACGAATTAGGACTTCATTAAAAATAGTTTTTGATGAAGTGCTTGGGCTAAATAGCCTTGACATTAGGCATATTTATCTGCGAGATAGAATTGCCTAATAGGCTAAAGCCAAAAGTACATATTGACAAGATGCTAAAACAGCTTAGCATTAAAACACCAAGGAGTGATTCTTGCTGAAGTCACATGGAAAGGGTTTTTGCAAGACTCGGTGTCCCAAAACACTGGTGAGCAAAATACATGATGGAGATTCCACACACTCTTTTGTTTGGATAAATCATGTATTCCATGGTATGTAAAACAACCAGATATGTCCAGTACTCCCAAGGAGTTGCGAGTATAGATACCAAAGTGATCAAAGTACTGATCATGGGACAACTGTGAAAAATGTCATTAAGTACTAAAGTAGCACTGATGACATGTTTTCTCGCAAGCAGAAATTATGAAGTGCTCGTTGTAAGTAATTACATCGATACAGTCTTCATCAATGCTCCATGCGATTTTCGATTTAAGTTAAGGGTTTTGTGTAATACACAATATGGTGGCGCGGTAGTTGGAAATTGTTCCAAACAGGATAATGTGGCGAATTCTATAACAAAGGCTAAGTATGTTGACGCTTTGGAAGCGACAAAGAAGATGTTGAATCATATAGTTCATTCATGAACTTAGTATGGTTCCAAGATGGCTTTGGTCAATGGGACACTATTGCAGATAGTTGCTCCATAACTCAGTCTGAGGAATCAAGGTTTGACCTGTGATTCACATATATACAAAGCCAAGTCCACAAAAAATATGAATTTTGTGAAAGCGTGAAAACGCGAGGACATGCAAAGATACACACGAAACTGAATTTGTCAGATCCGTTGGACATCAGGCTATACCACATGCGAAGCATTTTTACACCGGTTTGCCATAGGTGTAATGTGCATTAGCATTGACTAGATTATTGACTCTAGTGCAAGTGGGAGTCTGTAGGAGATATGCCCTAGAGGCAATAATAAATGTTATTGTTTATCTCCATGTTCATAATTATGTTTATGTTCCATGCTATAACTGCTATGGTTCTCGAGTCTGCAATAACCACGAGGCTCGGAGGAAGACTCATATGCACGTGTGGAATAATAAACGGTAAAATGTATTCCTAGTCATGCCTCTAAGACTAGCTCAAGTGTTGCATGATGGTCCTGTTTTCTTGATCATGGGCATGTCTATGCCGGCAATTTTGAGGGCACAATGTTAGGAGAACACTTGTGTTGAATCGACCCGAATTGATGCTATGCTATGAGATTCATTTGTCACAAGTTAATGGTTAAGAACACAGAGAAGTTAATGTTTGCATAATTCCTTAGACCATGAGAGTGTCGAGTTTCTTCATGCTTGCTCCATGAACTTTGGGGTTTGTTGAACGTCATCCGTAACTGGGTGGCTATTACGGCGGCTTACGGGTTCATGGCAAAGTATGTCAAGGGACTTGATAGCTCAAGATTGGGATTTGCTCCTCCGACGATGGAGAGATATCTCTGGGCCCTCTCGGTGTTACGGTATCCACCATCGTCTGGCCAGACACATTGTGATTTGATCACAGGGATGCCGGAACACGGGAACGAGAAAAGAGAACAAAACCGATAACGAGGTAACTGGCATTGTGGACAAGTGTTGATCCACGGGGATGCCGATGATTCTCACCTCGGGTATTTGTAACATATCGCGAAGCAACAGGAATAGCACACGACAACTGGAGGTTCACTCAAATATTCATTCGTGTGGGTATAGGGGTCAATATGGGTGTCCACGGCTCCGATGTTGATCATTGATCGGAAAGTGTTCCGGGTCTTGTCTATACTTCACCGAACCTATAGGGTCACACGCTTAAGGGTCATCTATCTGCTGAATACTAGACAGGGAGTCTGAGAGAAAATCACCAGAAAAGTTTCGGACACAACGGAAACGTTCCGGAGAGGACACCGGAATAGTTCCAGTAAAACTGAAAAGTTGTTTCAGGGTAAACCATTAAGTCAAATTGATTTCGGCACACGTCTGGAAATTCTTGGAGGGTGCCAGAATCGTTCTAGAAACTTCTGGGATTTTTCCGGAGGAAAAACCGGAAATGTTCCGGAGCAGCCGGAACCGCTATGGTAGCTTTTCGCTGAAGAAAAACATTGTTCCGGAATTGTTTCGGAATGCGTTCAAAATTGTTTTAGTGGGTACTGGAATTGTTCTAGGCACACAGAAATAATTTGGGATTTAACGGACGCAGAAAAATGTCTTCGTGAATAGTGAAAGTGCTTTTTGGATTACTTTATGGAAAGCCACATTTTTTTGGGCTTTGTCCCAAAAATATCTAGGGCTGACATGGATGGATAGGAGCCCCTTTGGGGGCCCCACTTGAGGGGTGGCCGGCCACATGTGGGGGCTCCTCCATGGATCCCCACTTGGCCCTTGCTTTCCCCTTTATGCCTTGTGAAGGACTCCATTTTATGTGCATTTTGGGTTTTCTTGTAAAACCACCCTACCCCTTGGCTTTCCTATAAATAGAGGTGGAGAGGTGCTCTCCACACTCATCCCTTGCTCTCATACACATGCCATAGACTTGTCTGGCTTCTCTCTCCCTCCCAGCGAAATAGTTTCGTAGAGCCGGAAGGCTGTCTGGGTTCCGGTGGGAACTAGTTCTGGACGGCGAAGCCCTGCCGGATAGATGACACCGTATGTGTGCAACTCTGTAGAGAGATCGTAGTTTCGGTCTTAGTTCGAGAGTGCCTCCCGAAGGGCTATCCGAGTGACCGTCCGAGTTTCGAGGGTCCTCCCGAAGGGCTGTCCGAGGATCCGTCTGGTGGGACTATCCGAAGGACTGTCCAGAGGCCTCCCGGAGGGCTGTCCGAGGATCCGTCCGGTGGGACTATCCGAGGGACTGTCCCGAGGCCTCCCGAAGGGCTGCCCGGAGATCCGTTCGGTGAGCTGACGAGGGAGTACATCCTCGCGGTTGGGAGGTTGTAAATCCTAGCTGCGGGGATCTGCACCGCCGATCGTCATCGACTCTACTTCCGCTGCGCTACGAGTCGGTAACGAAAAAGATCAAACCTTGTATGCAGTCTCCATAGTGGTCCTGGGCTGGTGCGTAGGTCGGAATTTGTTTGTTTTCTGCTGCGTTCCCCTACATCCATGGCTCCGGGAGGGTGGGAGCCCCTCCGAGATTGGATCTCCCCTCTCTTCCATCTCTCTGTGTCGGTACTGTTTCTGTGCCCAAGCACCATTTCTTAAATATCTGGAGATCCGTAACACTGACCGTGCTGAAATTTTTACACGATTTTCCCCCATAAATTAGCTTTCTTGCGCCCGAAATAGAGCCTCAACCGAACTACGGTCTCTCTACAAGGACGCATGTCACGGGTGGGTCTGGGTCGCGCCCGTGCCCTTGTGGGCCCCACGAGCACCGCCTTCCGTTGATTCTTTCGCAAAAATTCAGATATATTCCAGAAAAAATCCATTAAAAAATTCAGGTATTTTCGGCTCCGTGAAATTTTCACCTAAAAACCCAAAACAATAGAAAACAGGAACTGGCCTTTAGCACTGGGTTAATAGGTTAGTCCAAATAAAAATAAGAAAAATTGTTGCCAAAAATATATAAAAGTGGTATGATAATAGCATGAAACAATCAAAAGTAATAGATACGTCGGAGATGTATCACCACCCCCCGCCCCTGCACTAGACCCCTCCCTTCCGTCACCGCCTCCTCGTATGGCTGCCGCCGGTGGACCGGCCGGTGTGGCCGCGCCACGCATGTGGGGTGGTGCAACGGACTTGCCCACCCCCCCTCGCCCCTACGCGCTGAGGACCCTCCCTCCCGCCGGCCCCAAATTGGATCTGGCATGCTGCGGGTTCTTCCTCCGTCCAGCTGCTCCACGGCATCCGGTCGTCCTTCTCGGTGGCTAGGCCATGCCCGCGTGTTCCTCCCCTCGTCCGCCTCTGGCTCCCTGCTGGCGCAGCTCCCTTCTTGCTGTTGCCCGTTAGGGCGGGCGAAGTCCTTGGGGGAGGTGGCCGAGGCTCGGTCTCGCCTTGGTTTAGGCCACCCTCCATCCCCGACGGAGCCTCCTCCAAGCTACAGTGACGACCCCTGCGTGTGTGTGTGTGTGGTTACAGCGATCCTCTAGCAGGGCTGGTGAAGCTTTGCGATGGATCTTTGTCGACACCGCTCCGGTCCAGGCGTCCATGGACCTGCGTTCTCCAGTGTCCTTGGTCTGTCGGCGCCCTCTACCGGCGCAATTTTGGTCCCGGTGCACCGGCTGCTGCGTACCTTCCAGCTTCAGTTCGCCGGCGTTCTGGTGGCTCCGCCTATTATAGCACGGATTTGCGTTCCCTTCCGCCTCCGGATTTCCCTTGGTGTCAACCGTCATCCTTCCATCTGTGTCGGCTCTCTACCCCGTTGCCTTTCCGACCCCGTCCACCTACATGTCATGTCGACTCCAAAACTCGTGTTTTTCGTCGGCGGCAGTTGCAGCCCAACCCCCTTATGAGGCAGTGGTCGATAAGAAAGTTCGCTTCGACATCTTCGAATCCCGATCTGGTGTCTTTGGGATTGCTCGGACTTAGGCCAGGCGAAATCGATGCTCGGCTTGCCGGTGCTGGCAGCGGCGACACTCGCGGGTGTCATTTCCCTTCCTGGAGGTACTGTCATAGCCTTTATCCGTGCCCCTCTACGAGCATCAGGGGAAACCCCAGGTCCAGTTCTCTGGTTCGGATGGCGGTGGCGTCACGACGTCATTCCCCTTCTTGAAGGCGCTATCTTACTCGCTCGTGGTGTCCCCAGTGTTGGATTTGAAGATGTTTGACGTCCTGCTGATTCGGCCTGCTCCTCTAGTTCTAGGTTTGGTGGGTTTAGTTGTCTTCTTTTCCCATGTTTGGGCTGAGTACCCCGTCTCTCTTTGTTCCGGGCACCTGTTCATGCCTCCTTGCGTTTATGTCATGTGTTGTATCATTTATTGTACCCATTCTTCTCTTTTCTATCAATGAACAGATACGCAAGCTTCGAAAAAGATTTCTTGTAGTAGTTTCTCTTCTTCTTTCAAGGCAATATTTCCCCTCCTCGATTTCTGATTCTAGTTCCTCTTCCTCCGGACGCGGATGTTTGGTCTCTGGGGACATATACACCCTATATGAAAAAAATAGTAATTTAACAAAAAGTCAAAAAATTCTGAAAATATTTTTGAAATAAATTTGACCTTCCATTGTACTCGTGAGAAAAATTCCACAAAAAGAAAATCCCCCTTTGACTTCTTTTCAAAAAAGACAATTTTTGTCCAAAATAGTGTGAATAGTGATCTATAATAGCAAATAAATTTTGTCTTTTTCGCTGTGAAGTCAACATTGGTTTTTTTTCGTGAAAAGTTATATACTAGTGCAAAAGTAAGTCAAGTTTATTCTAAAAATAGTTCTAAACTATTTTGACTTTTTGTTTAATTACTAAAAAAAAATCCCATATAGGGTGTATATACAGCCAGGTTTCAAGTGTATTTCCCCTCTTCCTCCTGCTTATAAAACTGTTCCATTCGCCCAGTGGACGTTTTATACAACTGTTCCGTGAACAGGCAACAGCAGCCAACAGCTGCACTACCCATACGACAGACAGACACACACAGAGCTACACACCAATAGCTTCACTATCCATGGCTGCTTCACCGCCGCTCCGTCACGTGGCCATGCTCCCCTTCATGGCAAAGGGTCACGCCATGCCGCTCCTCCACCTCCCGCGCCTCCTTCTTGGCCGCCGCCTCACCTCGGCCGTCACCTTCTTCACCACCCCGCGCAACGCGCCCTTCATCCGCGCAGGCCTCGCTGGTGCCGGCGCCGGCGCCGCGGTCGTCGAGCTTCCGTTCCCCTACGAGGAGGACGCCCCGCAGAGCACGGACGAGCTCCCATCGTCGACCCGTCTCGTCGACTTCGTCACCGCGGTGGCGGCGCTCCAGCCGGCGTTCGCGGACGCGCTGGCCAGGATCGAACCCAGGCCGGATTTGCTCGTCCACGACGGCTTCCTCCGGTGGGCGAAGGACATAGCCGACGAGCTCGGCATGCCACGGCTTGTCACCCTCGGCTTCGGCGGCTTCGCCTCCTACGTCAGCCGGGCGGTCACGGCACACCGGCCGCACGCACGCGTCAGCTCGCCGTCCGAGCCGTTCCCGGTCCACGGTTTGCTGGACCTCCGCCTCACGAAGGCCGACCTCAACCCGCCCTTCGACGACCCGGAGCCTTCCGGCCCGCACTGGGACTTCATTTGCAAGAACCGCATCAGCATGTACTCCAGCCGGGGCATCATCGTCAACTCCTTCCACGAGCTCGAGTCGATCTACATCGACCTGTGGAACCGGGAGTTCGACATCAAGATGTGGCCGATCGGACCGCTCTGTCTCGCGGCCTCCGAGCCGGCAGTCCAGACCAAGGACGACCGTGAGATCTCAGAGTGGCTAGACTCGAGGCTCGCCATGGACCGGCCGGTTCTCTACGTCGCGTTCGGCTCGCAGGCCGAGCTGAGCCGGGCACAGCTGGAAGAGATCGCCGTCGGGCTGGACAACTCCGGTGTAGACTTCCTATGGGTGGTCCGGTCCAAATGGCTCAATCCAGATGACCGCTTTGATGACAGGTTCGGAGATAGGGGCAAGGTGGTGGAAGGTTTCATCAACCAGCTCGGAGTCCTGAGTCACAAATCAGTGAGAGGATTTTTCACCCAGTGCGGATGGAACTCTGTGCTGGAGAGCATCACCATGGGCGTGCCAATACTGGCGTTCCCAATGGCGGCCGAGCAGAAGCTCAACGCGAAATTCGTCGTGGACGTGATCCACATGGGGCTCCGAGTTTGGCCGAAAGGAGACGCCAACAATGGAGGTAGTGGGTTGGTTATGAGAGGAGACGTGCAGGTGTTGGCAAGGGAACTGATCTTCGGAGAGGAAGGGAAACGCGCCGCTGCTAGAGCTGGTGAGCTCTCCGTGTCCTCTAGAAAGACCATGGACATAGGTGGGTCCTCGTTTGAAAACCTGGCAAAGATGGTTCAGGAGGTCAGTGAGACCCCTGCCGATAATGAGTGATTAATCATTGCAAATTGCTGTTTGATATGCGTGCTGAGGATTATTTGCGCTCCGGTGGCCTAGTCAAGATTATGGTCGACCATGTTTAGGATGTTTGGAGCCATGTGTATTGTCTTAGTCATTACAGCTTTTTATACTATTTTAAAAGTAAGTTGGTGATTGTACGTCGTTTTTTGTGGTATGAGTAAATATAGGTGGGTCCTCGTTTGAAAACCTGGCAAAGATGGTTCAGGAGGTCAGTGAGACCCCTGCCAAGTGTGAGTAAATATAATCGTTTCTAGTGGTTGGTGGGTATGTGTATTAGGTGACTAGGTGTGTTTGGCATCATCTGCTAGCCAGTCGTAGTACAGGCTTAGTCAGGAACTCATAATTGAGGTCGATGTTTGTTTTGAGCTTTGTATTGTCTTAATCTGACAGCGGAAGTACTTCACGTTGAATTGATAATTTAGAACGGTGTCCATGCTCATCTACACTCGATGAAGAGTATATTTTAAAAAATAGTAAAAGTATTTAATAATTCTGAAATTTTAGGCATTCAAGATGCCCAGATGTGCAAGGTGCGTGCAAATTTTCGTATTCGACATCTGAGGAGCTAGTATAAAAAAATCGACTTCAAATAGTTTTTTTTTTAAGTTTCTCACACACCCAATATTTGTTTTCTTTTGGCACGAGCTGCTCAGATGTCCAAACACCACGAAAATTTACAAGGACCTTACGCACATGAGCATCTTGAATGCCTAAAAATTTCAGATTTTTTAATGTCACTTTTAAATTTACTGTTCACCCCCGGTGTAGATAAGCTTGGGTGCAGAATCGCCCGCTCTCACATTGGACATCTTATTGTACGATTCTGCTACGATGACTAATCAATCAGTCTGTTGTTTGGCATTCACATGGATGGTGTGTTATATGGTGTCATACTGAAATTGGATGGAAGTCTTCATCTTTAGGGCCTCTCTGAGACTGCTCTACTTCATCAAAATCAGCTCCATTCCTTCAAATTCACTTTGCTGCAGTTCTACCAAGGAGTCATAGCTTCAGGAAAGAGCAGTTTATGTTGTTTGGCTTCCAACTAGCTCCAGCTTCAAGAATGGGAGAAATTTGTGGGAAAGATCTATTTGGTTGGATGACGTGTGAAAAAACCAAAGACACTTACTGGTGGTAATTTCCGCCAACTCCATGAGAACTCATATTCTAATTATTTTTTATGGAGCGAGACATCGTGTAGCGAAACAAAAGGAAGATCAACATGAGGCATCCCAAAGCTAAATGAAGTAAAATATGGAACCACCACGTGGCATACACGATGGCACTATGCATGCATGTCTAGGAAAGATCACATTAAGAAAAGAAAAACAATATGTACATGGTTGTATTGTTTTCATTCAATTTATTAAGGTAGGGATATGGAAGGAATTTTTTTCTCCATTGCGATACGGATTTTTTTTTTTGCTATATCTCCCACCCCATGCCCTAGTGCTAGCAGGAGTATGATGTGTGGGTTGGCGGCAACGGCGGTAGCAGCAGACGAGCGGGTCCTGGGTCGTCCGTCTCGTGAGGACGTGTACAAGGTTCGTGTGGTGATCGGGGCAGCCTTGCGTCTTCACGTATGACCACGTCGACTAGCCGACACCCGTCATAACATTATAGTTCCAATGGCACCCGTTATAACACATGAGTAGGACTCAGATTTTTTCATGTGTCCAACATGGACTTATCAATTTTGCCTACCAGATATTTTGTACAATGTTTTTCCCTATTATATTAACCAGATGATGAAAAATCTTTGCCCAACACTCTTGATCTCGCTAGACACGAAGGATGCTCAACAACCTAGTTCTTCGACATGGCCAACCTTGGTTCATGACAACTGGCACCGCAGCCATCGGGGGCGAGAGTGGAAAAGAAGATATGCGGAAACTGGGTCTAGTGTCATGTTTATATACACCACGTGGACCTGAGGATGAGGTCTTTTAGTCATGCTTATTTGGTTAGGGACATGGGTGAGGTCTTTAGCCATGCTCATTGGGTTATAGCGTGTGGTGTTTGTTTTCTCCCGTTGGAACACATATGCATGCTTGCTAGTCTAATAACAATAGGGCACCAAGCAATTTTGTGTTTAAAAATAATATCACCTAGCAAATGAACATTTATGTAATTCTTGTAACATTATAGTTCTTGGTGGACAATTCAGTCGAAAGTTGATTCAGACTTAACTAGTTCTAACCAAGGATTAGAAAATATGTGTCTACGTATATGCACCGAGCAGCCTCTTGTGTTTGTGACATTAGAAAACTGGAAGTTATGTAATAAATACAATTCTGAATGTAAATTGTGCACTCATTTGGTCTTAGACACTGCGAATTGTTCTGTTTCGAAGAAGTCAATGAGGCGGCCGCACAATAGGCCAATATGATTGGTTGCGTCTAAGGTCAATTTTTTGTTAGATACTTGGCAATTCCGATTCATTATCGACGCCTCACTAATGCGGAGTGAAAATGTGTTAAATAACGTGTAGAGAAACATTTCATCGCTTGGAAAGGCTAGTTGCTCCGTTGAATGATGATTTGTCTTATCAATTTTCTTCTCATAAACATGGTTCTATATATGCTCTCAATTCAATTTCTTCTCGCAAACATGGTTCTATATATGCTCTCAAGTTTTGAACTTCCAAAAGGGGTCTTGCAAAGGCTGGATCATCACATATCCAGAATTTTTTGGCAAGGGACAATGAAAAGGAAAAACATAGGCCAACCAATTGGAGCATGGTTTGTCCAAAGATCGATGAGGTCGGTTGGAAATATGTGATAGAGGCAATAATAAATGTATTACGTTATATTTCTATGTTCATAATTAAGTTTATATTTCTGTGTTATAATTGCATCGATTCTTGAATATGAGATTCGGAGGAAACTCAATTGCATGTGTGGAAATATAAATACCAAATGAATTCCTGGTCATGCCTCTAGAACTAGCTCATGGATTGATGATGATCATGTTTTTCTGATCATGGATATTATTAAAGTAACAAGGATGACATTAATAATGAGAACATATTGTTATCGAAACATTGTTGTTGGATATACCCGACTAATGGGTTACTACGAGATCACATCGTTATTGTGTTCTCGGTACTTTCATATAAAGTGTTAACGTTTACTTACTTCCTTAGACTATGGGGAATTTTTTTAAAATTCTTGAACATTTTCTGAAATCCTGGGACAATTTTTTAATTTGTGAACATTTTTTGAAATCCAATAACATTCTTTTTGCAAATTCTTGTGCAATTTTTTAAATTCAAAACATTATTGGAAATGCAGGATTTTTTTAATTGAGGAACATTTTCTAAATTTTGCAATACTTTTTAGTTTACGGACATTTCTTGAAATTCGGAATATCTTTTATGAATTGACTTATTCTGAAATTTAAAAATAGATTTAATTGAATCGTTGCGTAAAAAAAGGGTAGTACGTACGGATCTCTCTTGTGGGCCTGCCCACTTTAGCTCGTGAGTGTGTGTTTGCGTGCGTGATTGCTAGCTTCACGTCGCGGTACACGCGCAATACGACGTTTCAATCTATCATCCCAAAAAACGTGCTAAGGGTGTCTCTAATGCTGACCCGCAAACCGAACACTGCATCCGTGTCGACGGATGTGGGAATCGGCCATCCAAAGCTAACCACTTACATTTCAAGCCGAATTTACACTAATCGGATGAATTACATGTAAACCGGATGATTTTCATACAAACCGGACGAAAACATTTGCATTTCGTACATATTTTAACTAAACTATACCGGACTAGGCTAAAACTAGTCTAATGCCGGCCGCGGCGGATCACCATTCCAACGACGTGTCTTCCCTATGTCCGGTAGCCCGCTCATTGGAATGCCATGAGCCCCGAAGGGATATGCTTCAGCGGGAGGGGAAGAGTAGCCTCCCTCCACCGCCGCGAAGCACGGACCAGGGTTGGTTTTTGGGCGGGGAAAGACAGTCGCCGTGGCCTACGTCCTCACTAATCGGGCAAGTCACTGGTTGTGCAACCCGGTGTGGCGGTGGCGATGGCCTTCGTGGGACCCAAGCGGCGACAGCCTCCCATTTTTTACTTTTCCTCGTTGTCCGCGGACGTGCCGCCTTCGCTGTCGTGGCGCCGAGGCGCGGTCGACGCGTTGTTAGCGATGCCATCGTCAGTGCCCCAGTCAAATCCCTTCGCCGTCACATCAACGTCCACGAACATGGCTTCTTTCTTCGCCTGATGGACGCATTGCCGCCATCGCTCATAGCGGATTTGCCGGGAGACGACGTTGGCCAGCTTGGACGGTCTAAGATGGCCTAGCGATGGCGGTGGCGCCTGCTCCGGAGGACTTGCCGGCAAGCCAGCCTGTATCCGGCTGGCTCGCCGGGCAACCCAGCCGGCTGCAATGTCGGCGATCTCCTTCTTCTGCTCGGACGAGAGGCTGTCCCAGAGGGCTGTGGAGCTCGAGGAGGCCATGGCGGGTGTGGTGCAAGGAGGAGATGGGGGTCGGACGTGTTGTGTGGTTCTTGCCTGACGCCTGGCCATGCTTAAATAGCGGGTGGATGCGAGGTGTCAACCGGAGAGGTATTTAATGTCGACCGTCAGAGGGACGGACATGCGGCGCTCGGGGCGCCGAAGTAGGTTCCTCGACACAAGCGCTGGTTTAATGGAGGTAGGCGGGCAGACGGATGTCCTTTCAATGTAGAGAGAAGGCGTGCGCAGCGGGCATGCAGCGGGTGGCGCTCTCGGCCGGCGAGCCGCTTCAATGCCAGCGCCAGTGAGAGGTCACGTCCGCTCTAGGCCGACGTCAATGCGCGGAAGCTCTGGCAAGAAAGAGCGCGGATGAGGGAGAGGATTTTGGTGGGTCAGGTTTGTCGGCAGCGGGCGCCACAGCGGTCCGGACTCCCGGAAAGCCCCCCTCCCCTTGCCGGTTTGCTTTCGGTTTATGAAAAAAAGACGTCCGGACCGGCTAGCGAACGGATAGAGGCCCGCAATGAATGATAAAACACATTTGGACTGCGTGGTCCGAACGGTTGTGGGTGGTTTAATAAGGGTCGGCGTTGGAGATGCCTTGAGCCAAAGGACTGACACCAACATAGCAGTCCATAGCGTAATAAGTCCTGGGCCGACCCAACACGCGACTGTTGTAGGCGAGGCTAGTGAGATGCGAGCCAGATGGGCCTGTCGAATGCGGTTCTCGAAATTTATTTGATAGTCCCTATATGTTGCTTACTGCATGAAATTATAACTGTTCGCACTACTGAGCAACCGGTCGACCAAGAAATGGGCCCACCCATTAGCGGTAGGCATACAAGTTTCGTTTTTCTAGCTTTCTTTGCAAGTTTATTTTGTTTTTTTTTAGTTTTTAAATTTGGACTATTTTTCAAAAAAATTAAAAATGATCTTAATTTTATGGTTTATTTCAAAATTCTTCGTGCCAATAAGAAATGATTGTTTTTTTAAAGGGTTAATTTGATAAATGCCACTCGAATTGCGATTCCGAGAAACACCACTGCAATTTCCAAACGTTGAATAATGCAATTTCCAGTGGCATTTTTTAAAGTCTGTAGTGGCATTTTTCAAGGTTTGGAAAATTTGCAGTAGCATTTTTCAAAGTTTGGAAATTGAAATGGCGTTTCTCGGAATTGCCAGAATTCGAGTGGCATTTATCCAATTAACCCTTTTTAAAATGTCCGTGTTACCAAAAAATGTTCTTGTTCTCAACTATTGTTCCCAAATTTCATAACATGATCAATGTTTTAAAAAATTCAGGTTTTCAAAAACATTCAAATTTTTTAAAAAAGGTTCGTGTTTCAAAAAATGTTTGCATTTTAAAAGAACATTCAATAATTTTAAAAAGCATTAATTTTATCTAAAAAATCAATTTTTCATAATTGCTAAAAATATATAAAATGTTTTTTAAATGAAAAAAATGGGTGCTACAGTGCCCCGGTTCGCTGCAGTTTTACGAGGTCACTAGAGTGTGTACGAAAGAAAAATACAAAACAACGCACGTGGCTCAATAGGTTGGCCCACTTTGTTCATCAGTGGGTGTCCGGTAATTTGACGCTTACTTCGCCCAATAGGAGGTCCCAGATTTTATGACAAGTTTTTGTGTGGTTTTCTATGGTGGTTTTCATCAGTTTTTGTTGCGGTTTTTGCTTTCTTGTGTTTCTTTACAGGTTTTTTCTGTGGATATTTTTCTTCTGTGTGTTTTACTGGTCTTTTTTAGATTTTTTTTGTTTTTTCTCTATCTCTTTTTCTCAAATACATCTTGACTTTTTTCAATTCATGTTGTACATTTTTTTATATACACGCGTAACATTTACTGATACAAGTGGAACATTTTTCTAAATACATGATTAACATCTTTTCAAATACATGTTTCGAACAATTTCGTTGAATAAATGTTAAACATTTTCAAATACATGTTGATCATTTTGTTTTCAATCGTATGAAATATTATATATATATATATATATATATATATATATATATATATATATATATATATATATATATATATATATATATATATATATATATATATATATATATTACGTGAACATTTTTTTACAATGATTATTAATTTGTGAAAAACGCCACAAACATATTTTTTAACTGCATGAATTTTTTCTGAAAATGTTATAAACATTTTTTAATGGTACGAACCATTTTAATAATATTACACGAATATTTCTTACAGTGTATATTTTTTAATATCACAAATTTCTTTTTGGAATGTGTGAACATTCGTAAATGTGACCTACATATTTGGTATGAATCATTTTCTTAAACTTAAGCAAGTAACATTTTTTACATTGCATGAAATATTTTTTATAAATGCGATGAACATTTTTCGAATTGCTTGAACATTTTTCTGAATGATAAGAGACATTTTCTTTCTAAATTACATGAAAATTATTTTACATTGTGTAAATATTTTTTTTAAATGTCAGGAACATTTTTTGAAAATGTTGACAACAAAGTTTAAAAGTTGGATGAACATTAATTTTATACTGCACGAATATATTTAAATGTGTGATGAACACTTTTAAAAAATTAAGCAAGGTAATTTTTAAATATCATTTTTCTCAAGATGAAACAAAAGTTAAAAAGGAAGAACAAAGGAAAAAAAATGGACGAACTAACGTTAGTACTAACTAACAAGCCGGCCTAGTAGTGTCGCGCGGTGGCAGGGGTGCTAGCGTCCGCCGCGGGAGCTATAGACGCGCCCCAGTAGAGGGGAGATAGACTCACCCCACTGCTGGTCCCTCTAGGCCTAACTAGCGCGGTTGCCAACCTGACCATGTGGGCCTTCTGCAGGCTTTATGCAGATTTACACACACGTATCTATGAGTTGTGGGTAAACCTAGGCATGGGTGGCCCGACAGGCCTGGCCCGAAGCCCAACATCTATGTCAGGCTTGGGCCTCACTTTTCAGCCCGCAACCTGGCCTGAAGCCGAGAAAAGCCTAGCGAAACATGATTTTTTGGATTTGTATATAAAAATAGGTGTTGTATTGTACTAGTATTTACCCCCAAAAACTGCTGAATTGTTATTTTAAAACACAAAATAGGCTTTTTACCGGGCTGTGGGCTGGTTGGGTTAGGCCCAGGCTTGCAATTTTTAGGTCGGGCTTTTCAAAGCCTCGCCCAAAATCCGTCCCAGCCCGGAAATGCCCAGGTCTAGCTGTGGGCCGACACAAGATAATGACCAAGTTGGGATGTGCGAGGTTCATTATTTGAAGCCTCCTGTGCCACGTACACTACTTTGCTACTCCGATGGATCTCTCTCTAAAAAAACTACTCCGATGGATCTCTTTCTAAAAAAAACTACTCCGATGGAACTCAGGTTCATCATCGTTGTAGCAGAAGGTCAAAGGAAGACATCTCAACTTGCTGCCGCTCACGCGTGTATGTTAAGATCATTACCGCCCGTGATTGCCTGAGCAAAGACGACGTGTTGATCGTAGCACATGCACGCGGCACTCGCGCCTTCAGCTGTCACATTTTCCTTCCGCATGGTCGTGTACTTGGTATGCTTCTGGGCAATGTATCATACACGGGCGTTCGCCGCCTTTACTCTACAACATTTTCAGTTCTCGGGTGCTTTCAAGGAATATGAATGGTTTGCTAGCGGTGCTGGGAGGGGGGCGAAAAGGCCCTAGGCGGTGCTGGAGGAACCACTGCCGCCGTGGGACGGTTCAGCGGCGTCGGGGTTGCCACCGTTGTCTTCTTCGCGAGGGCAGGGGCAGTCGTGGCCGATGGATCCCGCGGCGACCTTCTTTTGTGCGGGGGAGGCTTGGTCGGCTCCTCGGCCCCTCCCTGCCGGCCACGGCAACATTTTGTGTCAGCGGATGGCCTTCGGCTTGTTGCCACCCCCGGCAGGAACCACGGGAGGGACGCCTGTGGGTGCGGCGGGACCAGTGGTCGCGTCTGAGGTACCTTCCATGGCATACCGATGGCCGGTGGCAATCACGGCTGGAGGAGATACGATGACGGAAAGTTTCACTTTCGTCGGTTGTTGTTGGAGGATGTCGCTAGTGAAGTTCACAACCGCGCCCTCTGCCAGGAGCTCGACATCCTCCTGAATTTGGTGACGAGGAGGGAGCGCAGTTGTACGGTACTGTCATGGCGGCCACGAGTAGCTAGTGCCCCAACTCTGTCAGCGGTAGCACCGATTCGTGGTGGTCATTCAACGGCTAGTCGCGGAGCGTCGTCATGGACGTGAGCACCCGCAACGTCCTCGTTGCATCAGTGGTCTCCGAACGACTCGGCGGTGGCCGCTACCCCCGTGATGCCCAGTGCCCCCACGGTGAAGCATGTGTTGACTCTCCTTGGGCAGTGCACCTATGTAGGAGGAAACAGTTGCCTTGCGCGCTCAAGCAATGTCGGGGTTGAGCTTCCCAGAAGTTGTTCGATGAAATGTCTCATCAAGATATACGTTGAGTCATTGATAGGTGGGACCCACATCCACCTCAACACAGTGTCCACATACGCATGCCATGTCAGCCCAACAAGTGGGCCCGTATGGTCAGATTCACTTCTAAAACACGCTTAGCCGCGGATAACTGCTCTGTGTCACATACTTGCCCCAGTTGTTGTGGCTTTCTATGATTTTAGCGAGCAGTGGTGATGTGGTGATTTTCTCATGACCTACATATGCGGTACTCTGCACCCACACAAACCACGCATGCGCAATCCAAGTGATTGAGCCTTGGGGGATCCAGAAGGTAGTGTGGCTCAGTGTAGCTCTAGTACACAGATTGATTCCCTCGCCTTTCGGGCGCGTGCAGAGGGGACCCATGTCATTCCTGGCATGTTTAAAAGTTTTTATGTATGATTGTTATGGGCTTCGTCGATGACGTTGTGAAGGGTGCGATGCTGGTGAGAGTAAAGTTACTCTGGTTCTTCTCCAGCTGTGACGATTCCTTACGGGGTAACGCCACAAAGCCAGAGTTATCTTGTCTTCGCAAGTCCAATCTTGCGAAATTTGTTTTTTTCTTCTCGCAGGTGCGTTCATGCGGATCTGATGAGTTTGTGTAACTGTATGGTGCTTTTGTTGGTCTGGTCTCTTGTGGCTTCAGGGTACTTCTCCGGCATCTTGGAGAGGATTTTGCAATTCGACGACATTCACTTCTAGGAGATCATTCCCGGCCCAAGCACGTTCAATGCTCACGGCTTCTCATCTTTTTAGATGAGCGACTCATGGGGCTTTCAGAAACCTTTGAAGGTAGTTGCTACTTGTAGACGGTGTTGGTATTTCCCCGAAGAGGAGAGGATGATGCAGTATAGTAGAGATAAGTATTTCCCTCAGTTAAGAACCAAGGTTATCAATCCAGTAGGAGAACCAAGCAAAATCACTTTAAGCAGCACATGCACACACAAAAGCAAACACTTGCACCCAACGCAAATAAGAGGGTTGTCAATCCTCTTAGCGGTTATTTGCAAGGATTAATTCTGATAGTGATAGATAGATAAACTAAAATAATAAATAAAATAAAAGTAAATAAATTGCAGCAAAGTATTTTTGGTTTTAATATATGATAAAAATAGACCCGGGGGCCATAGTTTTCACTAGAGGCTTCTCTCTCGAACACATAGCATACGGTGGGTAAACAAATTACTGTTGGGCAATTGATAGAAAAGCAAATAATTATGACGGATTCATGGCAATGATCATGTATATAGGCATCACGTCCAAGACAAGTAGACCGACTACTGCCTGCATCTACTACTATTACTCCACCCATCGACCGCTATCCAGCATGCATCTAGGGTATTAAGTATGAAACAGAGTAACGCCTTAAGCAAGATGACATGATGTAGACAAAGTAAACTCAAGCAATATGATTAAACCCCATCTTTTTATCCTTAATGGCAACAATACAAATACGTGTCATGTCCCTTTCTTTCACTGGGATTGAGCACCGCAAGATTGAACCCATCACAAAGCACCTCTCCCATTGCAAGATAAACCAATCTAGTTGGCCAAACCAAATCGATAGATCGGAGAGAAATACCAAGCTATAATAATCATGCATAAAAGAGTTCAGAGAAGACTCAAATATTTCTCATGAATAATCTGATCATAAACTCACAATTCATCGGATCCCAACAAACACACCGCAAAAGAAGATTACATCGGATAGAACTCCAAGAACATCGAGGAGAACATGGTATTGAAGATCAAAGAGAGAGAAGAAGCCATCTAGCTACTAGCTATGGACCCAGAGGTCTGTGGTAAACTACTCACACATCATCGGAGGGGCAGCAAGGTTGATGAAGAAGCCCTCCGTGATCAATTCCCCCTCCGGTAGAGTACCGGAAAAGGCCTCCAGATGGGATCGCGGAAGAACAGCGGCTTACGGCGGCGGAAAGGTTTTCTCTTCTGTCTCTCTGGTATATTGGGAATATTTGGGAATTTATAGCGCTGGAATTAGGTCAGGAGGGGCTACGAGGGGCCCACAAGCCTGGGGGGGCGCCCTACCCCCCTAGGGCGCGCCCTCCGAGCTTGTGGCTCCCTCGTGGCTCCTCTGGTCTTCTCCCGAAGCTTCGTGGGTCTCTTCTGGTCCAGAAAAAATTAATCCAAAGTTTTTTTCTCGTTTGGACTCTTTTTGATAATGATTTTCTGAAAAGACACAAACACGCAAAAAACAACAACTGGCACTGGGTTAATAGGTTAGTCCCAAAAAATGATATATAATGGTATTTAATTGCATATAAAACATCCAAGATTGATACTATAATAGCATGGAACAATAAAAAATTATAGATACGTTGGAGACGTATCAGCACCCTAGCCGGTAGGATCAGTCCAGCCCAAAGGGTGACGCTCACCTCCACTACCACCATCCACATCTAGAGTCATCGCCCTAGCAAGGGCATTACGAGGGGGGGGGGGGGAGACGAGGCAACGGTTGGTAGGGTTTGCCCGAGTCACCTTCGGTGCAACGCATGCTAGTGGAAAAAACTTACGAAGAAGACAAAGTTGTGATACGAAAGCCGAGATCCCTAATACTGAAGCTCTTAGAGATAGGTAAGTGCAATCAATTAGTGCCATTTGTAACATATGGACTCCAGGTATGTGATATATCTATACAAAATTACGTCACATTGATCAAATACAAATGTTTCACTCGAAGGAATAATTATATGGTAGAGGATTCTCATGCATAGATTAGACCGATGCTTGTGGATCAATCTAATCTATACCTAATAATAAAGTCATTAGTGCTTCTTGCGGTACGTCACATAAATTGCACCCAAAGTTGCAAAATATTACCCACCGATGCCACCTATAAGTGACAAAAAAGTTTCGCACAGGGAATCCCCGCCTGGGCCGGCCCATACAGTAGGAACCTCCTATACTGCGCTCTGCGCGCTGGGAGAAGACACAACGCGCCTATTTGGGCCGGCCCATGTCCGGGTGGTCTGTTTTTTTTAAATTACGTTTTCCTTTTTCTTCTTTGTTTTTTCTACTTTAAATAATTTGGGACATAAAAAAAGTTCCGAAAATTTTAGAAAATGAAAATTTTGAAGTAAAATGTTTAATAATTCTAAATGTTTGTGGATTCAAAAAATGTTCGTGATTTTTCAAAAATGTTCGCATATTCAAATGTTCACAATTTTGAAAACAAATGTTCAGAAAATTCAAAAATGTTCATGATTTTTTTTAAAGTTCGTATTAAAAAATGTTAATAAAATTGAACAAAATTTCGCCAATTCAAAAAATGTTCATGAATTAAAAAATATACTAAAAATTAAAAAATTGTTTGTGACTTACAAAATAGTTTATTGATTCATAAAATATTCACTGTTTCAAAAAATGTTCATGCATTTAAAAAATGTTCGTCAAATCAAAAAAATGTTCGTGAATTTAAAAAATTGTTCCACCAATTTCCAAAAAAATGTTCGCCGATTCAAGACAAATGTTTTAAAAAAATTCACAATTAAAAAAATGTTTGCAAATAGTATAAATTTTTCATGAATTTAATTTTTTTTTCATTATTTTAGAAAATGTTCGAAAATCTGTAAAAATTTCCACGAATTAAAAAAATGTTCATGAGTTAAAAAAATGTTCATGATTTTTAAAAAAAATCAGGATTTCACAAAAATGAGAGTGATAGTGTATCTTTTTTTTTTGAGGGAAAAGCATCAAGCTTTATTACTCAACATTCTGGGCAACATCGCCCGATACAAATACAGCTACTTGAGCTGGAACATCATCATCTACATTAAGCATATCTCCAACTTGGAGATTTAAACCTAATTGCGCTAAGCAATGAGCGAGCATGTTTGCATCCCGATTACAATAAAGGAACTCACAGGAGGAAAACCAGAGCCTAGCCGATATCTTCGATCGCCAGAGCCTCCATGGAGTAGTCTGGGGTTCGTCTATTGAGAGCTTGGACCACCAGCAATGCATCAGATTCCACCATGAGCCTAACCACGCCAAGCTCCGAAGCCAGATCAATGGCCTTCTCGACCGCACAGACCTCAGTGCTCAGCGCGTCAGATAAATGCATCGCAGTACCTGCCCTGGCTGCCACAACCTGACATGCACTATCCCTCGCAATGACGCCCCAAGCACCATGCTGCTGTCCCGGAGTGTATGCCCCATCCACATTAAACTTCAATATATCAGTTGGTGGGGGAGCCCAGCGAGAGACTAGTCTTTGCCGCGGCTTCGTAGCTTTGCAGAAGCACTCCTGATACTCTGCTGTCGTGCATGCAACTCTGAACGCAAAGTTCCTGGCATCCATAGGTTTCTCACCTTCTCGTACCTTATTCCGCTGTGCCCACCATTGGTACCACATCGTGATTATCTCCACACGTTCTTTCGCTCGCAGCTGCCATAATACGTCCAGGGTCTCATGGATGCTACCACAATCAGCTAATCTCGACCGCACATGCTCTAGTTTCAATTCATCCCAGACCATTTTGACCTCTTTGCACTCAACAAATAGATGTTTCCCCGATTCTGATCGAATGTTACAGAGGAAACATTTGTGATCTTCGATTTTCATTCCCCTCCTACATAGGATATCCTTGGTGGCTAGCGTATTATGCGCACATCTCCAGACAAAATGTTTGATTTTTCCCGGGCAGGGTATCTTCCATATTCTTTTCCAAAGCTCATCACCACCCTCATTTAGACTTCCAACTACCTCCTGGTTGCCCACATTCTCTCCCTCCTCATGTTCCTTCAGTGTTCTTTGGAGCTTATACGCCAGCCTGACAGTAAACACACCCCTCGAGTCGAAGTGCCATGCCATGAAGTCCTCCGCACCGTCACGAAGTGGCATTTTGAG
The DNA here is from genome assembly GCA_039707655.1 of Elymus sibiricus. Lineage (NCBI taxonomy): Eukaryota > Viridiplantae > Streptophyta > Magnoliopsida > Poales > Poaceae > Elymus > Elymus sibiricus. Next base: position 162,846,539 of record CM077676.1, read on the forward strand.
AATCAGCTGGGCATCTTCCTCCCAAAATGTATCATTTACTAACTGTTCATCCTACTTACCCGTGAAAGGATAAATGAGTTCTGACACCTTTTTCAATAGGTTGCCACCCCTAGGTGTGATAACTCGTCTAGTCCAGGCTCTTGGGATCCACGGATCATCCCATATCTTGATGTTTTCTCCATTTCCAACACACCACATTACCCCTTTCTTTACCAGCTCAATGCCCTGGGTAATACTTCTCCATGCATAGGACATGTTCCCTGTTTGTTCCGCCTCTAGCACACTCATCTGAGGGTAATATTTGGCTTTTAGGAGTTGTGCACAAAGGCTATCCGGGTACTGGAGCAGCCGCCACACTTGCCTCGCCGGCATGGCAATGTTGAAATCATGAATATCACGAAAACCAAGACCCCCTCTGCCCTTCGACCTCGTCAGCTTTTGCCACCCCACCCAATGGATCTTATTTTCATTGTCCTGTTGACTCCACCAATACCTTGCAATCATAGCACTAAGTTCATCACATAAGGTGCGGGTCAGATAGAAACAAGACATGGCAAATGTTGGTATAGCCTGAGCCACTCCTTTCACAAGGATCTCTTTTCCTTGCCTGGACAGTGTCCGCTCATTCCAGCCTTGCATATGATTCCATACGGAGTCCTTTATGTAAGCAAATGCTTTCTTTTTTGACCGTCCAATATACACAGGCAATCCCATGTATTTTTCATTGTAAGCTTCACTTAGTATACCCAAGGCCTTCTTAACTGCCACTTTGTCCCCCGCCTTGCTGTTTTTATTGAACATGACCGCAGATTTCTCATGGTTCACACATTGGCCTGAACATCTCTCATACACTGCCGGAATTCGGTTTAGTTCCTGAGCTTCTCTCTCATTCACTTTCATTAACAAAACAGAGTCATCGGCAAAGAAGAAATGTGACAACGCTGGTGCCCCTAGGCAAATTTGAACGCCACTAAAATTGCCTCTCCTTTGCGAGTCCTTGATCAATGCCGACAATCCCTCCGCGCAAATGACGAACAAGTAAGGCGACATGGGGTCTCCTTGTCGTAAACCTTTGGTTGGGGGAAAATTGCTGGGATAGGTCTCCGTTCACCTTGATTTGATACTTGACCGTAGTCACACATTTCATCACCAGATCTACCCAGCACCTCGCGAAGCCCAACTTGTTCATCATGGCCTGAAGAAAGGACCATTCAACCCGATCATAAGCTTTACTCATGTCCACTTTCACCGCTGCATGTACATCTTTCCTAACTCTTTTGTTCATCAAGAAGTGCGAGACCTCATATGCCATCAAGATGTTGTCCGTGATCAACCTCCCGGAAACAAATGCACTCTGGTTCTCAGAAATTATCTCTGGTAGTATAAGCTTCAACCGGTTCACCAACACCTTCGAGATAATCTTGTACAGCACGTTGCATAGACTGATCGGTCGGAGATCTTTAATTCTCGAGGGGTTCTTTACCTTGGGTATAAGCACAACATTGGTATCATTCCACCCCACAGGGATTTCACCCCCTTTTAAGACCTTCATCACCTCATGGACAATGTTTTGTCCCATGAAATGCCAATACTTCTTGAACACCACAGCCGGCATCCCATCCGGCCCCGGCATTTTGAGATCACCAATCTGGTCGAGTGCCACCTTGATTTCCATCTCAGTGAATTCTGCTGTGCGGCTCTCGTTCATGACATTAGTGACTCTTGTGGGAACGGTCCGAAGTAGCTCTTCGAAATCGGTGTTTTCATTTGAAGTAAAAAGTTCCTAAAAATAAGAGAGAATATAGTTAGTGAGTTCTTCTCCCTCCTCCACTTCTACTCCATCCTCCCTTCTCAGCTTCCGAATCCTATTAGCTTTCCTTCTGGCAGACGCGTATCTGAAGAAAAATATGGTGTTCCTATCTCCTTCCTTCAGCCACCATGCATGCGCACGCTGTCGCCACTTAATATCAATGACTTCCTCCAAATGATCAACTAGGCATCTGAGCCGCACCTCCTCTGCAATCTTCTCCGGGGATATATCTCTCTTCATACACTCATCCAAATCCTTCTTTGCCTCCCGAACTTTTTTATCCAGATCCCGTACCACATCTCTACTCCACTTAGACAGGTCTCTAGCAACACCCCTTAGTGCCCCTGCCATATCACACTCACCCCCTTCCCACACCCTCCGCCATGCTTCTTCTATGACAACATCACAACCCTCCTCTCTAAGCCATCTGGTCTCAAACCGAAAACCACCTCCACCTCTCTTCCTTCTATCTCCACCATCCACCGTATCCACCACCACCGGACGGTGATCAGAGTGCCTTGGTAGTTCATTACGCACACGGAATTCTGGGAATTTTGCGCACCATTCTAGATTTGTAGTAGCACGATCAAGACGTCCACAAATGTATCCATCCGCATACATGCAATTATTCCGCCATGTAAACCGGTCTCCCTCATAACCAAGATCGCTTAGCTTGCATTCTTCTAGGGCACCACGAAACTGATCCATACATGACTGAGCCCGATCAACTCCCCCTCTTTTCTCCTCATTCGCTAGTATTTCGTTGAAATCCCCAAAGCATAGTCATGGCCTCCCCTCCTGGTGTTGTTGGCTCAGCAAATGCATTGTTTTCCACGTCTCCTTCTTCCTACTCGCTTGTGATTCCCCATACATACCAGTGATCCTCCACACCGACCCATCCTCCTCTATTAAATCAGCATCAATATGTCTTCTGCCCACAGACCGCAATGAAAGATCCACTCCCCTTCTCCAAAAAATTGCCAGTCCTCTACTTCTTCCATCCGGATTCTTGACACACATATTTGGTAACCCAAGCTTCCACCGAAATTGCTCTAATTCCGCCTGAAAGTATTTAGTCTCACACAAAAACAGAACATCGGGATCCTCCACCCTCTTGATATCCAAGAGGCCACGAACTGCCGGGCCATTCCCGAGTCCCCGACAGTTCCAGCTTATCACTCTCATTGCTCCCGGCGGGGCTGCTGCAGCAGCCCGGCCGATATTTCATGAACATTACTGGTGTTACCCGCATTCTTTGACACATCACCTTCCACAGACTCCGCCAACTTCTCCCTTTTGCCTGACAAGTCTTCCCCATCTGGTTCGGCACCCCTTTTAATGCCAATCACTTTGTCTGATGTCTTTGTTAGTACAGATTTCACATTACCCTCCTTTCTTATCTTCTTGTATTTCTTAAGCGGTGTACTATTTGGCTTATCGTCAGTTTTTGACTTTCCTGGGGTTACCACAACTGCACTCCCCTTCCTCTCATCCCCTTTCTCTTTATTTTCTCCTGACACATCTGCCTTTTCCCTCGGATCCACGACCATACATCCTTTCTCCTTCACAACCTCCACCTCCAGGCTCACCGCCTTATCTCCCCTACCACCATCACTCACCATGAAACCCTTGTTAGTCACTTCATCAGTAAATTCAAGCATCTTCTGACTTCCTGTCGCTACACCCGTGGCAGCTAGTTTGCTGGGGCTCGCTCCCTTCTCACATTCCTCGTGAACCTCCCCACTATACCTTAGTCCCGTCTTTCGCCAGGATAGTCACTTCTCGATCTGCCACTCTCCCGGCCAAAACCAAAGACCCTACCGCCACTGCCCCTATTACCATTACTTCCTCCCCTCCAAACTCTTCCTTCATCCCCTCCTCTTCTTCTTCCCATGTCAGCTTTTAGCCATCTACCGAACTGCGATGATTCCCCTCTTTTCAGCTTGATGGAGCATTCCTTATCCACATGACCAATCCTCCCACAAACATAACAGAAGTCCGGAAGATATTCATATTGAAAGTAACAGAAAGGTCTCCCCTCCTCCTCCTTCCTTCCTCCACTCCTCTCCATGGCTTTGATCCCATCATTCTGTTCGTCCTCCCCCTCCGAGTCCTCGTCAAGGTAGAAACCCCTCATGATTGGCTTTGCGAGTGGCATACGAACTTTAACTCGCATGAATCTTCCAACCGCACAACCATCCACCCCCGAATCCATCTCCACATAGTTACCCACCATGTTTCCAATCACTTAGGCCAGATCTTCCTCCATCTTCCCCAGCGGCAGTCCAAAGACCCTAAACCATATCGGAATGTCAGTGAATTCATACTAGTCAATCCTCTTACTCAGAACATAGTCTACCACAACCACCACATCGTTCTCAAACATCCATGGGCCATCCTCTATTGCTTTCCTCCTTCCAGACTCCTGTTTGAAGGTGAATAAGAACATGTTCTCCCCCAACTCCTTGCAATCCAACCCCTTCAAGGGATACCAGCACCGGCTTAGCGCATTACACACTGCATCTTGATGTGCCGGTTTCTCAGACATGATTTTCCCCACCGCCTGGATCTCAACTTGCTTAGCCTTCTCCTTTGAGGACCACCTGATCTTCACGCCCCTCCTCTCCTCCTCGGGCAGCTTCATCTTCTCCAGCATCCCCGCCATCCGATCCATGGTGCTAACTCACTTCCTCCAGACTCCAACCCTAACTATCCCGAGTTAGTGTTTTACGATCGGATGCCTCAGGGGAACACCCGAAAGGCTTGTAGTGTGGGCGGGAAGGAGACTAGGACCTAAACCTACGGCTGCAGAGACAGTCACCGGCGACGAGAACACGAGTACTCAGGCCGGCGACAAGATCATGAGGACACAGGATGAAACGAGGAACAGACTCGGCGAAATCGCCTCCGCAATCGCCGGACAGGGACACTAACCGTCACCAACGTGGTAGTGTATCTTGGTGATGCAGCAAAATGTGGTCAGGGCCGTTTTGCTAGTAAATCTAGCAGGTACAACAATTTTAAGGATGTGAAAGCAAGATATGTTTACAAAATCATGCCTCAAACAAATGTTTCATTCGAAGGATTGACTATACACACGCAAAATGCGAAAGAGCTTAACTAGTTAATTACTGGTCGCGCAAACAACACTAATTAATCTTAGTGTAACACGGTCACGGCATGAGGACCCCAGCTATACCGTTGCAGCCTTTCGACAACAACCTCCAGCGCGGCGGGGTTTGTCCTCTCCGCCGTCTCCACCGTCAGAGCCGGCGCCTCTCCCTCTCCAGCCACCTTCACCTCGGCCTTGGGCCGGTCAACCACGTCGGCGCGGCACACGGGGCAGCAGTGGCTCTTCTTCAGCCACGAGTCCACGCACGGCACGTGGAAGCTGTGCTCGCACCTCGGGAGCCGCCTGCACCGGTCGCCGGACTCGAACGCTTCCAGGCACACGGCGCAGTCCCCGCCGCCTCCGACGGCGGCTTTGAAGTCGTGGCACGGCAGCGTTTCGAGCTCCTCGGACGACAGGCCCTTGCCTTTGCCTCCGCAGGCGTCGCCCACGGCACGCTCCAGGTCGGCGCCGGAGGCCTGGGCGGCGCCCCGCCGCAGAGCCCAGAAGATCACGAGGACGTGGACGATGAGCATCAGCGTCACGCCGGCCACCAGGGCGGCGACGGAGAGCGCAGTGGAAGCGGTGACCATCCTATATGCGGGGTGACTATAGAGGCGCCAGTAGTTTGTGCGAGCAAGTATAAGGTTTCATCCTTGCATGCATGGATCTTGTTACTTCCGTTGTTTGGCTTTGGATATGGAGATGAGATATATTATGCTAAAGTTTTAGGAGAAAACAAGGAGGAACAGACAACTTTCTCACCAGATCATCACTTGGGATGTAACTATGTAAGCAGCTAATGAAGTAAGGTACTGGATAAGAGGTGCCAGTTGCTGAATGGCTGATAGGTTCAAGGTAGAGAACGACTGGAATAACTAAAATAATGGTTTTGTTATTCCTTAACTATATTTACAATTTCTTAATAGAGAAAATTGCACAAATACACAGCTTTTGGGGTTAAGCTAACACAAAACCACAACTCTAGGACTAATCAATAGCCAAAACACAAATCAACCAGTTGAACACAAATCAGATGACCGGGCCCCGATAGTCATAGACACAAAGCAGTGGAGAAATTTTAAATGGCTGGGCTAAATTGGCTGAAATAATTTCTCCGATTGATCATTTAAGACGTTTTGAATTACTGTAATTTTTCAGATTTTTTGAATTTTTTTGGGTTTTTGAAGATAATTTGACCAAATCTTACAGAAACTGTTCAAATTCTAAAATGGATGGGCGGCTGAAAATTTCCCATATTGATCATTTAAGATGTTTTGAATTACTGTAGATTTTTTTTTGAAAACTTGTTTTTTAAAAGAAAATTTGTTTGAATTTGGACCTTTGGCCGAAAAATTGTCCAAACTTTGAAAATTTTAGAAAATTTTAGCCCATTTTGAGATATTTTTAATATTTTAGTTTTATAAGCTAGCTGAGGTTGGCTCGGCTTAAGCTGGCCTCTCAAGCCAAGCAATCGCTAGAGTCAGTTAACATGGGACCCACAAGTCACAATTCTCCTTAACTGACTAATAAGAACAGTTCTGTGTTTTTTTTTTTACCGATTAGTCCTGGAGTTGTAGTTTTATGTTAAATTCCTTTAGAGTTGTGGTTTTGTGGTACCTCAGTCCCGAATGGTGTGTATTTGTGCAATTTCCTCTTCTTAATATTAAGCTGGTGAGCTTACTTAGGATTAGCCTAATTTTGTTTTGAGATTCATGCGTATCTTTTATGTTATATCTGGCTATAAATATATGTTGTTTTTGTTTGCATTTGGACCTTTAGAAGGCCAAAAGCCATAGATAAAAAATGCCCAACCCTTGCAAGCCAACCCCCTAGAAAAAGAAAAATCACAAGCAGGGTCCTTCGAGAAGCAAATGCCATCTTCGCCCTATACACCATGCCGTGAGCCTTGTTCAGTGCCGCGACTGGAACTCTGCATCAAAGCCAGAGCCAGCGGGACTTTGAATTTGCGGCCAGAAAGTCACGTGGTTGTGCCCAAAGACGTCGGTGGTCACAATCTAAAGATTAGATCATCATTCCGAAGAAGATGGCAAGAAGAAGAGCTAGACATGACGAAGAGGGCGGCCACCTCCGCTAACGAGGACAGAGCGTGCCCTCGCCACTATATCGAGGTCACCAGCACGACACACACCATGCCCGCCTAAATCCTAAAGACCCAGACGTCGCAGACACTGCCTTCCAAAGCTCCCGCCAACAACAGAGAGAGATGCCACATTGGAGGGAGATCTGGAGGAACCTTCTTTCACCGCGACCATCTTGGAAGTTGCAGAACAGTTCTAGCTTTGAGAACATGCAATTAGAGTTGTTACACATTAAGCCTAAACTTGCACAAATATTTCTTGTATCGATATATATCGATGTCTTTTATTTATTTATTTTCTATTTTTATTTTGTTTGTAGCCACTAGATCAATATATAAAAACCAGGTATATTTTTAGTAAGATCATAGAGAAACACTGTCAACGAAGATGTAAACACACCCATAAGATATATTAGTGGTACACGTGGAAAAACGTATACTATGTCATTGTGAAGCTGAGCTAGTTATAGGTCAACTGTTTAGTTCGAACTCGTTGAGAGGATGGTGCTTAGTAACTGTCAGTCTCGCACTATGATATTTTGACAGCAACACGATATTACCTGGAAAGAAAATGACAGAATGCGTCATCTGTGTATTGTTTTACACCAGTTCTATACTTGTCCTGCCACCATTGGATATTCATGGAGCAGCTAGCTAGGAAATTGACTGATGATTTTTTTTCATTTTTTTTTTGAAAAGGAGGATGCACCCCCAGCCTCTGCATCTGGGAGATGCATGCAGCCACTTTATTAATTACTCATAAAGACCTTACAAAGTAATACATCAGTAAGCCTGAAGCCACCATCTTGGCAACACATGTCGCTACTCATATGCCCTTGATGAAGGGGTGCCGAATATCCGAGCCGAATACCAAACAGACATCGCACCAAAACCTAACATCTAAAGCCGGATGCCCCAGCCCAGCCACATACTGGGACTGTGTCACACACCGGTCCGACGCACTCTCAGAAGCCGCCGCCACCGTCTTCCACTGGTCCATCTCCAGAGCAAGTACTGACGCACCGACCTTGTCAGGCCTGCCATCGACGCCACCACGGCGCCAGACAGCGCCACCATCCTGCACGTATCCATCCGTCCGCGCCCGTCGCCGAAACTCCGCAGCGCCATGCCGCCGGGATCCGCCGTCGGCCTTGCGGTAGATGGAATACCGCTCCTCCTCTAGTCCCCTCCAGCCAGCACATGCTCCAAAACGATGCCACCAGGAGGGCGAACGACACCAAAGACGCCGTCATCGTCCGATCCGGGAGACCCAGATCTAGGGTTTCCCCCGGAGCATCCTGAGCCTGATGACGTAAACTGCAACGATGATGCCTCAATAAGGAAACGACATCGAAGACGCCGCCATCGTCTGGCATGACCAAAGTCGGCATGATTTTCATCGGCAGTCGCGCCACCAGTCCGTACGCCGCCCGCGTCGCTGGTCCCTTCCACCTGAGCAAACTCCCAAGACGATGCCCTCAAGAGGGACTACGATACATAAGCACCGTCATCGCTCGGTCCCAATGAGACCTAGGGTTTCCCCCGGAGTTGCCCGCGGTGTGAAGGACCCAGATCAGGGTTGAATCTCGGCGTGATCAGAAGAACCCATCGATATCCGCCCAGTTGCCGACGGTTCGCACCCGCCACCGCGCCGTCCGCAACCCGGTGACCGTCCATGGTCACCGGACATCACGAACGCGTCCAGCCACCAGCCACGGCCAGATCTGGCCGAGGCCAGCGACCCCAGCCAGCGATCCCGCGCCGCCGCAGCCCTCGTCGCCATATGCTTGGATCTGATGGAGCCACCGCCGCAGCTAGCCGCCCCGCCTCCCCAAAGCGCCAGTACGTCCCACCAGGAATTCCGCGCAGCCGCCGCCGCTCCGCCGCACTGCCGCGCCCGCAGCACGGCCGGCCGCGTTGTCGCCGAGCCGCCCCGCGCGAGCGCCTCGCTCCTCACCAGCACGCCGCGTCCCGCGCCGTAGAGCACCAGGGGAGGAGGGAAAATGGCCCCGCCGCCACCGACACCAGCGGGCTTCGCCCGGCGGCGCTCTCCGGCGGCGGCGAGGAGTAGGGAAGGTAGGGGAGAGGCCTTTGACGGGCGGCGGCTAGGGTTTCCCCCTGGCCGCCCACGGGGGCGGACGAGGGGGTCACGATCCTATGGAGTCTGGATGTGATCGATCGAGCAGAACCGAACCGCTGTTCGGTTTCCGATCGAGCAGATTAGCAGAACCTGGCGGCTGGCAGCAGCTAGCTACGAAATTGACTGATGATCGAGCGTCAAAATGATATGTACCTTCCGTCGGCCAGATTGAATATGCACACTTTCAGCTAGTTCATGTAATCATGGTGGTCGATCTGTTATATAAACCAGGATGGACTTATAGTTCATCAGAGTTGCAGCCAGACAAAATAGATGAGACGCGAGGCAGCGACAAGAAAAGGCTAACATTTTCTATTATATCTTCGTGTCGACGGTGCCAGGAGCGAAAACAAGGTCCCTGTCGGAGCTCGCGTAGCTAATAACGCCAGGCAAGAAAGGCAGCTTAGCCATGCCACCCACTCCTAGATCGTGCCAACCAATCCTCAAATCCACCGTAGAACTGAACCTCGCATCCCATGGTAACCCAGCAGACGGCTTTATCAAGCATGAAACATCCTACGTGACACTGACGTGATGGCTGGAATCTCCTGCTTGCTCCCAACTATCTCCGGCACTAACAATGGTTCAAAGCCACCACCACACGTGCAAACGTTGATCCAGCGCTGCCTTCTGTTAAAGTAAACATATTTGTTAGTACTTGTAAAAGTTCAATAAAGTTTTGTCTAACATTTTGATTATTATTGACTAGTTCACTAATTTGCTGCCACAATCTAGCATATTCGGATTAAAACGTAGACGCGCGCACTCACTGCCCACTGAAGACCAAATTGAAGCTTGGTAACGACGGAACGGCCCTACTACTGAAAGAATAACTGCATTCTTGAGACACTAAAGCGTCAAACCAGGTTTTGATTCATGATGGGCCTAGTACCACCGTCCTCCTAACCATCCAACCGTTCATGTTGCAGCAAACTTCTTATACAGTAAACCCCTACAATACAACAATTGGCTTTGCTCTGCACCCAATGAGAGTCCCTACTGTGGCCCCAGCCCACTCCACTCATGGTGACGGTGGCCGATTTAGAGCTCATAGAGGAGCACGAGTTCCTTCTGTACATATTAGGTCTAGGTTTCGAGTTGCCTTGGAGGTGTGTGCCTAGATGTCGATCTAGAGCACGCCGCCGACGCACGCAAGCTGCGTCTAGTGGATATGGGGATGTATCTCGTGCACCAGGGCAATTGGTGCTACCGGTGCACCGGTCCGTTGTTGCACATTCAAAAATGTTCAAAAAAATTCGGAAAAAATTTAGTGCATTGACACAACAACATGTGTATGTTGTCACAAAAATTCAAATCAAAATTCAAAACATTACTCGAGATACAAAAATGAAAAATTTGACACTGAATAGTACATAACACAAGTTGGGCTTCAGTTTTGGCCCATTAGCATGTTGATGTCAAATTTGTCATTTTTGTATCTCAGGCAATGTTTCGAATTTTGATTTAAATTTTTGTGACAGCATAAATTAATGTTGTATCAATACATTAATTTTTTTTCGAATTTTTTCGAACATTTTTGAATGTGCAACGCGGTACGGTGCACCGGTAACACCAATTGCCCTGGTGACGGTGTCCTGGATCAGGGGGTGCTAGCCCAGCCGGCCCGTCTCCTCAGATGGGCCGAGGGACCCTCGTACGTGATCAAGATGGACTCCGGAGGCCGTACATAGGAAGCGTGATCGAGACTGTCTCTACCGAAGACTTGACGTATACTCCAAGATCTCTCCTGCCGCCTCTCTCCTAGATACCGACTTTGTAACCCTAGATACCCTCCCTGGCGTGTATATAAGCCATAGGGTTTAGCCCGTAGGGGGCACATCAACGCAATATCGCTCACCTAGCCTTAGAAGTTAGACACACATTACGATCTCGAGGTAGATCAACTCTGTATTCGATACATCTTCATCAATATAAACAAGAGCAGGACGTAGGGTTGTACCTCCATCAAGAGGGCCCGAACCTGGGTAAACACCATCTCCCCTATCTTTGTTACCACCGATCCGAGATCCACAGCTCGGGACCCCCTACCCCGAGGTCTGCCGGTTTTTACACCGACACTGGTGCTTTCATTGAGAGTCCCGCTGCGCGATCACCAGAAGGATCGATGGCCCACCTGCAGATCAATTGCATCAACGGCCAAGGGGACGTTTTCGCCCCCGGCCAGCTCTTTGTTTTCGACAGCATGGTCTTTTGCGCCGACTCGACGGGTCATCTGACCTCTGTCGAGAACTACGCCCCAGGTCGGATCGTGACATTCGGTGGCCTCGAATACACTGCGGATTCCCGTGGTGAACTCATCCTATCGGGATGGACTCCCGGTCGGATTGAGAATTCGACCGGTGCTGGAGGCTCGACTCTGGAACCGAATTCCATCGCGGCGCCTGTAGAGACCCCCGACGTGACTACTCCAGCCAATTTCCTTTCGATCGTCAGCCCGGAGATAGATCCGGCTCCCACTTCCGAAATTACGTCAGTGCTAGAACTGGCTTCGGCACAGAACCCAGAATTGTGTTTGGATTCCCTTCGCATCGAAGGTGCGCCAAGCTACACGCCGGGCATACTTCGAGTCAGCCCTGCCTATGGCGCATCAATGAATCCCGAAGAGCTATCTCACCTCGATGAGATGCTTGATCGCATCTAGAGCATGTCCATCTCGGACGGCAAGACTTCAGTTTACAATCAGATCGGACTTAAAGCCGACGATAGGGAAATTTACATCCCACCCACCACCCACCAAGTCGCCACGATCGACGACTTAACCGACGTGCTGGACTATGGTGAGGCCACAGACATGGAGGAAGATGTTGATGGCCCCATCGAGAACACCTCGCCCCTGATAAATGCGGGCAGGTGGACCGCCACATCCACCTACGATGTTTATATGGTGGACACCCCCAAGTCCCCTCCAAGACGTTGGCGAAGGCGCCGAAGGGGTAATAACGGGGAACCCAGTGGTAATGACGCGACAGCCAATAACGGCGACGCGGAGGAAGGCGATGCCGGTAACCATGAAGAGGACGTTCAAGCCACCCCAGTAAGGAACGGCACACCGGACCGACTTCTCAGGGACTCAGATCCCGATGACCTCTTTGAAGGGGCCGACGACAACTACATGCCGGAATCCGAGGAGGACGAGAGCCTCGGTACTGAGGACTACATCGTCCCCGAAGACCCTTTTGAACAAGAGTGCTTCCGGCGGTGCCTCGTTGCGACGGCTCGGAGCATAAAACGCAAGCAGCAACAGCTGCAGGCCAATACCAATGCACTAAACGAAAAGTGGATCGAAGTGCTCTCCGTCGAGCAAGACATGGAAAACCGGCGCCATAGTGCGCCGAAATCATACCCACGTAGGCGTCTCTTGCCGGAGTTCGATGAGGAGCTTGCCGAAAACCTCGACCGACCCCCTAGAGGCCGGGACAGGCCAAGACGGGAAGACCTCAGTGACCGGCCACCTCCACGCCGTTATGGCAAAGACCCCGTGGATTACCTAGATCCTCACGACGCTAGACGTCGCATTGAGGAAAACATGGCACCCCCTCGGTCCATCTATGGATCAAGGAGACGCGCGCCCGCTGGGCCTGACGGCTACGATGCCTGGGTGGACAGGAACGGCTGTGCCCGAGATCAAGCCTACTCGTGGCTCTCTCCTGACCTCCGACGAGATACTCCTTGGTTCCGAGGTCTGGCTCACCCAATCCGCTTTACAGACAGGGTGATGGAACATCAATTCCCGGAAGGATTTAAGCCCATCAATATAGAATCATACGATGGCACCACAGACCCAGTAGTCTGGATCGAGGATTTCCTCCTACACATACACATGGCCAACGGAGATGATCTCCACGCCATTAAATATCTGCCGCTCAAGCTAAAGGGGCCGGCGAGGCATTGGCTTAACAGCCTCCCTCCTCACTCTATTGGCAGCTGGGAGGCCCTAGAAGACGCTTTTCGAGCAAACTTCCAGGGCACATATGTCCGACCTCCGGACGCTGATGACCTCAGTCGTGTCACCCAGCAGCCAGGCGAATCAGTCCGAAAATTCTGGAACAGGTTCCTCACCAAGAAGAACCAGATCATAGACTGCTCCGAAGCCGAGGCCATCGCCGCTTTTAAAAACAATATCTGAGATGAATGGTTGGCTCGTCAACTCGGCCAGGATAAGCCGAGGACTATGGCGGCCCTCACCTCACTGATGACTCGCTTTTGTGCGGGAGAAGACAGCTGGCTTGCCCGTAGTACTCATAACGACGAGGCATGCACCTCGGAAACACGCGACGCCAATGGAAAACCCAAGCGCAACAAAAATAAGCGCAGGTATAAAAATGGTGGAAGCGATACGGAAGACGTTGCGGTCAACGCAGGGTTCACCGGACCTAAATCCGGATAGAAAAGAAAACCCTTTAAAGGGAACAAGGATGGACCTAGCCAGCTTGACAGACTCCTGGACCGCCCATGTGGAATCCACGGCACCCAGGAAAAACCAGCAAACCACACTAACAGGAATTGCTGGGTCTTCAAACAAGCCGGCAAAATAGCGACAGAGGGTCAAAATAAAACCCAAAATCGCAGCGAAGACGAGGATGAACCTCGGCGGCCCAATAATGGAGGCCAAAAGAAGTTTCCTAACGAGGTAACAGAGGTCAACATGATCTATGTCACCCACATCCCTAAAAGGGAAAGGAAGCGTGTTCTTCGTGATGTATATGCGCTGGAGCCAGTCGCCCCGAAGTACAACCCATGGTCGGCTTACCCAATCACGTTTGACAAGCACGATCATCCGACCAGCATCAGGCATGGCGGATCGGCGGCACTCGTCCTGGACCCTATTGTTGATGGTTATCATTTAACACGCGTCCTGATGGACAGAGGAAGCAGCCTCAACCTCATCTACGAGGACACGGTTCGAAAGATGGACATCGACTCATCTCGGATCAAGCCGAGCTGCACCACCTTTAAAGGTGTCATCCCGGGAGTCGAAGACCGCTGTACTGGAACGGTCACCCTAGAGGTAGTCTTCGGCTCGCCCGAGAACTTCAGAAGCGAGGAGTTAATCTTTGATATTGTCCCATTCCGAAGTGGATACCACGCGCTTCTAGGGTGCACGGCCTTTGCACGCTTCAACGCAGTCCCGCATTATGCTTACCTCAAGCTCAAAATGCCGGGACCTAACGGCGTTATCACAGTCAATGATAACACCGAACGTTCACTCCGAACAAAGGAACAGACCGCGGCTTTCACAGCCGAGGTACAGGCGTCCGAGGAGGCAGCCCGCAGCGATAAACGCGTCGCCCACTCTTTGAAGCGCGCCCGGGCTGCACAGATCGACCTCGGCCAGGTACCCCCGCACCCGAAATAGGGATGCGGGCTCCTCGCGTGCCCTCTCTAGAATGGGCACTACGTCCTGATACGTCTCCAACGTATCTATAATTTTTTATTGTTCCATGCTGTTATATTATCAATCTTGGATGTTTTCATATACATTTACATCAATTATATGTCATTTTTGGAGACTAACCTATTAACTTAGTGCCCAGTGCCAGTTGCTGTTTTCTGCCCTGTTTTTGTTTTACAGAATATCAATACCAAATGAAGTCCAAATGCCACGAAACTTTTTGGAGATTTTTTTTCTGGACAAGATAAACACTAGAAGCTTTGGGAGGAGGCCAAAAGCCCTAGAGGGTGCCCACGAGACACCAGGGCGCGCCTGGGGGGAGGCAGGCGCGCCCTGGTACCTCATGGGGCCCACAGAGCTCCGTTTGACCTAATTCCTCCACTATAAATTCCCAAAAAATCAGTAACCCTTAGGGGAGTCCACGAAATAGTTTTTCCGCCGTCGCAAGTTTCTGTTCTCGAGAGATCCCATCTGGAGGCCTTCTCCGGTACTCCGCCGGAGGGGGAATCGATCACGGAGGGGCTCTACATCAACCTTGCTGCCCATCCGATGATGCGTGAGTAGTTTACCACAGACCTTCGGGTCCATAGTTAGTAGCTAGATGACTTCTTCTCTCTTTTTGATCTTCAATACAATGTTCTCCTCGATGTTCTTGGAGTTCTATCCGATGTAATCACTTTTTGCGGTGTGTTTGTTGGGATCCGATGAATTGTGAGTTTATGATTAGATTATCCATGAATATTACTTGAGTCTTCTTTGAGCTCTTTTATGCATGATTATTATAGCCTCGTATTTCTTCTCTGATCTATTGATTTGGTTTGGCCAACTAGATTGATTTATCTTGCCATGGGAAGAGGTGCTTTGTAATGGGTTCGATCTTGCGGTGCTCAATCCCAGTGATAGAAAGGGACATGATACGTATGTATCATTGCTATTAAGGGTAAAAAGATGGGGTTTATTCATACGTGAGTTTATCTTGTCTACATCATGTCATCGTTCTTAAGGCGTTACTCCGTTCTTTATGGACTTAATACACTAGATGCATGCTGGATAGCGGTCGATGTGTGGAGTAATAGTAGTAGATGCAGGCAGGAGTCGGTCTACTTGTATTGGACGTGATGCCTATATACATGATCATTGCCTTGGATATCATCATGATTATTTGCTTTTCTATCAATTGCCCAACAGTAATTTGTTTACCCACCGTATGCTATTTTCTTGAGAGAAGCATCTAGTGAAAACTATGGCCCCCGGGTCTATCTAAATCATATACTAAAACCCCTAAAAATACTTGCTGCACTTTTTCTTTATTTATTTTATTTTGTATTTTTGTTTCTATCTATCTATCTATCACATACAATTTAATCTTGCAACTTACCGCCGAGGGATTGACAACCCCTTGTTTGCGTTGGGTGCAAGGATTTGTTGTTTTGTGTGCAGGTGCTGTTAACGAGGTGTTGCGTGATTCTCCTACTGGATTGATAACCTTGGTTTCATAACTGAGGGAAATACTTATCTCTACTGTACTGCATCTCCCTTCCTCTTCAGGGAATTACCAACACAGCTCACAAGTAGCACGTCCCCAGAGTACATAATTTCGCACTGAAGATTCCCTGGGCCGTCGAGGAGCCAAAAATTTACTCAAACGTCGGCGCTGTTCAACCAAGCAAAGACGTGGCTTCGAGCCCCTGCACAGGCAAGTCTCTGTAAAAGAAACAGCCAAACATGACTACGTCAATGTGGTTTCAACCACAGAACGGATTTCGGCAACATCTCCTCTAAACGAGCTCGGTCAATCAAACGCTTGAAGCGTATAAAGGGCCAAAAAGGCATCAACCTCCACAAGTCCTCACCATCAATGGTGAACATCTAGTCAATAGCTCGGAAACGCAGACGTGCGGCAGGTAGCGGCCCGAATTCTTCAAAATCCGTTAACAAATATCCGCCTTGTTTCTTCCTCTTTTTTCTTTACTTTTTGCATTGTATTCTTTCAATTCCTCTCGCCGCAGCTGGGCATGTACACGCTTGAAATTATGAAATAAAGAAATTGTGCCCCTTCAAGGTCTCTATCATATTTCTTTATCAGCATGGCCCCTGTGGGATGAAGAAGTTCTTTAAAAAAGATACAATTGCATAACAAGTCCGAAGTATTCGGCGTCTCGGATTTTGGCCTTATATGCATCAGTTTTGAACCTAGATTTTGGTCAATAGTTGGGTTGCCCGGCTCCTATGTGTACTCCTTACGTTTCTGATGAATTTGGCTAAGGGTGTAACGGGAGAACCACTGCGATTGCGCCGCCAGGTCAATTGGCATAGCGCCTCAGTGGAGAAAGCCGAAAACTGACCATCTAGGTATGCGTAAACTGGTCTGCCATCTGTAGACCGCTGTCGTGGTGAAATCACGGAAGATGCCATGAGATGGCTAAAAGTGGGGGGCTGTGTGAGGACGCCGGCGGGTTCCGGAAGCGAGGTTGGTATTCGCGAGCGCGGGACACAAGGCGTACCCAGGTTCGGGGCCCTCCGGAGAGGTAACACCCCTAGTCATGCCGAATGAGATGAGATGCGTAAGGGCTACAACGGTGCTCCTGGAGCTGTTTGAGCGGAGGAGGAAGAAGGGGCCGGGCCGCCGTTCGGCCTCTCCTGTGAATGTGAGTGTGCGGGTATGAACTACGAATGGAGCTGAACCCCTCTGCATGGAGGCCTCCTGGGGGGGTCTTATAGCCCGACCCCCCAGGGTTACATGGGTAAATCTACATCGGGCGGGACCCAGATGTCGGCGTCTGGAGCCGGCAGTGGGGTCCGCCGGCTGCTGGGTCCCGCCGGCTGCGGGACCCACCGGCTGCTCGGCACTGTGGTCCGTCGCTTCGTGCGTCATGGAGTGGTTGGCATCATGGGGCTATAGCGGCGCGCTGGTGCTGACGTCGGTCACCCCGGTCAGCGGGATTGGCAGCCCCGTGGCCGCGCCTTCCCGAGGCGAATTGCACTGCAGTCACGCTCTCCCGTCGTGGGGGGCTGTCTTGTCGTTGGGAGCGATGGGACGGCCGCTGACCTGTCGCCAGCCGGCTAGCGGGAAGCCAGACCCGGCCCGGGGCCGGGCCTAGCCAGCTTGTGCTGGGAAGCCGGCCGGACGGCCAGCCGGCGGGGAGGGGCATGGGCTGCCCCGAAGTTTTTGAAAAGGGGCTCCGGGTCCGCTTGCCTACCCGGGGGTCATCCCACCGACAGTAGTCCCCGAAGCTATAAAGACTCGCCGGCTCCAAGCGGGGGAGGCTTTGCAGCTTATCCCCTCCCCGAAGGAGTGCGGTTGCGTGGCGAGGAAGTGCCGACTTGAGGCCGCTGTTCGCCGGTTGCCGGGAGCCGGGTCGAGGCACTTAGCCGTGCCGGAGCCCAAATGGTTCGGTCGGCCGGTTTAGCCGGTATGGGGGAGCGCGCCAGTCGCCTGACGAAGCCCCGCCACGTGTAGCCCAGCGGCCGATGTCGCTTGCCAGGCCAAGCGCGTGACGGGACGTCGCGGTGGGCTGGGTCCTACCAGGCCGCGGCCTCGGCCCGCGCGCGGGATTTACTGCGGCCGCGCGCGCCTGTTGGAGTTCTCGGTGCAGTTAAGGCACGTCTTAATGCGCCCGTGTCTGGCACCCCGGCTCAGAGCAACCGGTTTACCTTGCATTGCTAGCCCAGAGATCAAGTCTTCTGGCAATACACAACAACTTGGCACAGAAAACAACCGCTTTATTGATCTCTTAGCGGAAACATAGGTTTACATATTACATGATGAGCGTGGCCAAGCGGCACACACGGTGCGGCTGCACTTATGTACATTATTTAGTAGACATGGCAGGGGCCTCGATGATAAGGGAACTACTACGCGGCAGCGGAACGACGAGGTAGCGGAACTCCATTCCACAGGGACACTGCTGGGACACGGCCTAGATCGCGACATACTGCTCGACATCAACTCCTTGCACGGCTTCTCCTGCATCTGGCATGATAAGCCAGGTGAGTACTTTGAATGTACTCGCAAGCTCACAGCAAACAAAACAAGTGCGACAAACAACAACAAGGCAATTAACAGTTTTAATGCATGAGCATGATACTACTCAACATGAGATGTGCGTGAACCATTGCCATGGTCCTCGGGACCAACTTACCATCTCGGGATTACCGCGAAACCACCGTTTATATCTCACCAACGTGATCCTCACTTGATGACATTCATACCTTTCATAGTGACCCTCGATCACCATTTCTGCATGTGCCATCTTGTGAAGCTTAGTGTGCAAGTTAATTATATCTGTTGACCCACGGTGTGACCTACTACGAACTGTGTCCATATCCGAGGACGCGGCTATCGATAGTTTATACACTCTGCAGAGGTTAGTACACTGTACCCACACCACGGAACTCATGGCCTCGTGCTCCCATTCGGGTGGACCAACGACATTCTGACAAAACCAATCTATTGCATGACACTCTCCCGGCCACTCCGACAAACTCCCCTTTGGGCTATGTCCTGGGTGACCCTGGTGCCAACATGTGACACCCGCCACCTCTGTGGCTGCCACCGTCGTGGCCAAACAACAACATTGTCCCAAACGGGGACCTCGGTACCATCAAAACTCGGGTCTTCAAGGTTATGACTGCCTACCGGGCCATGGTAGCGCCAGAGCACAACCTTCCCTCGTAGGAGGCACCGGCGAGAGGCATGACAATAGACCGCATTAGGGCCTCCCCATCCAGGCAAGTGTGGTTGCACTGGTGAGCTCGATTCGGTAGCACCATGACTCGATCAACAGCATGTTCAAGTTGGATTATTATCAAGTTTAACTTGAAATGAAAATGGTTTGAGCCATAGTGAATGAATGGATGCACGGGTCACGGTCATGAATGATGAATGCATCATACTATCATATGAGTACATGACTTGATACCTACTGCACACTATCAAGAAAACATGTATCTTACTGCATACTATAAGAACAAAGTCTATGCAAAAAGATCTATATAGCAAGTTATTTTAAATAGTGAATATATGATGATTTAATTCAATTTAACCAAAGCCATTGCAATGCCATCCTTGTATATGAATGTTGTGGCTTGCCTTGGTTCAGAGGAGTGTCACAAAACTCTTGGCCTTCTCCAACACAACTAGGTTCCTCTGAAAATATTTTAAATGCAAAAAGAAAATGTCACATAACACTGTTTATTGCACCATAAATTCTCAACAGCAAGAAAAATTCTGAACCTTGGCATACAGAAACTTTGGAATTTTACAAACCAGTAGCAAAAAGAATCATCTCATTTGGACTTATAGATTAAACGTTATAGCTGGTCAAAGCAGGATTAGATCTGGTCAAAATCTGGAATAAAAAGAAAAACCAGAAGCGGCCACGTCGAAAGCGTATTCGGCGAATACGCCTCCACTTATACCGCTTCGGGCGGCCGAGTGAGAGGCTGACGAGCGGGACCCGCTGGCAGGGTTAAACAGAGGAGAGGGAGGGAACAAGGCCTGGCGGCTCTGTCGCCGGCGTTTCTCCGGCGATCACCGGAGAGAGGGGGAATGGGACTAGCTCGACGAGACGGTCACACACGTACCCGAAGCTCGAGCTGAGGAGGTCGGACGGCATCGCGGTGATCCTCTCCGGAGACGGCGGCGGCGGAGCTGATCGGGATCGGCGTTTCCGGCGACAATCCGGCGAGCTCTTGGTACCGTCGTGCTCAGGAGTTTGCTACGGTCTCAGGGGTGGCAGTGGCTGGAGCTGAGGTGGACTAGAATGAGTGCACGAAGGAGGGGGATCCGCGGCTGCCGCCGGCGAGGTTTGAAGGCCAGGGGCCTTCCCGGCGTTGCCACCAGCTACTAGGGCTCGATTTGAGAGTGGAGGGGTGGTTTGGGATGGCTAGAACGATCGGGGGAGTGCTCTATTTATAGGAGGAGGCGAGGTAGGGCTCGGGCTCCGCCGGAGCTGAGCGGCAGGGCGATCCGGGGACGGTGAGGACTCGGGCAGTGGCGTGGGGTGAAGCAGAGGAGCACAGGGCGACGCGGTGCACGCGTGCGGCCACAGTGGCGCACACTACGCGCAAAAAACGGGCACGCGAGCTCACTGTTCCCGCCGCTAGCTCTCGGCCTCTTCCGGCGAGCTGCATTCCGGCGTCGTGGAGGAGCAGGGAGAGGATTGGGTGGCGCACGGGGGTTGGCTGCGGCGCTGGGACACGGAGAGGTGTCATGGGGAGAGCGGTTGGACGGCGGCTGATCGGACCCGACGGGCAGAGCGCACAGAGCGCGTGCGCTGCACCCTGCCCGCACGCGGTCACCGCGTGCACTGGCACTCGGGGCACTTTCGGCACTGCCAAACCATGTCCATCGTGAAGTCCTCTCAAAGCTTTGCCTAGAAATGTGCTGGGCTTGCCACCTGGCTCACTGGAGGTGACAAGAGGGAGCTGCAAAGTTTCTGGACAGAAACTTGCTCCAAGCATTGGGGACAAATGGCTGGTTAATAAGAGCTGAAATTAGGCGTTTAAGCATCACCTAGGAGGGTAATCAAGTGGTAAAAATTTCAGCTTAAAAGGATCAAGGAAAAATATACTTGCTTCACAAAGTGCTCTTTCTGACCAGAAGCAAAAACATTTTCCTTGGCTGAATTTTTTCAATTGACCATGGGATATTTTTGCATAGGAAGGTGAGGCATGACCCAAAGAATATTTGGGAATTTTCTGAGCAATAAAAATAGGGGTTGCTTCATAGCTTAGTGAGAAAAAGCGCATTTTCAGAGAGAAAATGAATATAATGCCATTAAATAAAAATATCCAATGGCATTATTTTGAGAGGGATGAGGTCTAGGGAGGGTTTATGGATGATAGAACCCACTTGGAAGAAAATCAAAAATAAATCCAAGTGGTAAGTCCAAAAGAAATGACAGAAAACCTCAAATGCAAATAAAATAATTCAATAAATCCAAATAAAAGAAAAAGGCAAAAATCCAGGGTGTTACAAACCTCCCCCCTTAGGATGAATCTCATCCTCGAGATTCGGTTGCTCAGGAAACAAATATGGGTATGCAGTCCTTAAGTAATCCGCTCTTTCCCAGGTGGCTTCATCCTCAGTGTGGTGTTCCCATTGAACCTTGTAAAACTTTATAGTTTTGTTGCGGGTGACTCTGTCCATCTCTTCCAAGATTCTCAAGGGTTTCTCCTCGTAGGTTAAATCCTTGGCAAGCTCTAGTTCTGCCATATCTGTCCGTTTTGCGGGTGGTGCGATGCATTTTCGTAGCTAAGACACGTGGAACACATCATGCACCTCGGATAGCTCGGGAGGCAATTCTAACTGATAAGCCACTTTACCCACTCTGGTCATAACTGGAAACGGACCGATGTATCTTGGTGCGAGCTTTCCCCGAGTATGAAACCGTTTAACTCCTTTCATAGGGGTAACTCGGAGATATGCATGTTCACCTGGTTCGAAGCTGATCTGCCTATGCTTTGAGTCATAGTAGCTCTTCTGACGAGATTTTGCTACTTGCAATCTGTCTCGAACTTCTTTGACTTGCTTTTCTGCTTCTAGCATCAGATCTGTCCCGAATATTCAGCTGTCTCCTGTCTGAGACCAGTTCAGCGGGGTACGACACTTACGTCCATATAGGGCCTCAAAAGGTGACATTTTGAGGCTAGTCTGATAGCCGTTGTTGTACGAGAACTCAGCGTACGGCAGGCTGTCTTCCCATTTCGGTCCATGTGCAAGGGCGCATGCTCGGAGCATATCTTCCAAGATTTGATTTACCCGCTCTGTTTGTCCATCGGTCTGCGAATGATAAGCGGTGCTATGCTTTAAAGCGGTTCCCAAAGCTTGGTGTAGACGTAGCCAGAATGCCGAGGTAAACAAAGATCCCCGGTCTGAAGTGATCGTCTTGGGTACCCCATGCAGACTGACAATCCTGGATACGTAGAGTTGAGCAAGTTGGTCTGCACGGTAGGTGGTCTTTATTGGAATAAAGTGGGCCACCTTGGTGAGCATGTCGACCACGACCCATACGGCATTATTACCTCGTGGTGTCCTTGGTAATCCCACGATAAAATCCATGCAGATATCATCCCATTTCCATTGCGGAACAGGTAAGGGTTGAAGTAGACCGGCTGGTTTCTGGTGTTCAGCCTTCACCTTGTTGCATATATCACAACAGGTGATGTCTTTCTTCATACCTTCCCACCAGAATGTTTGCTTTAAGTCTTGGTACATTTTAGTGCCTCCAGGATGAATAGAGTATGCGGACTCGTGGACGTCCTTCAGAATTTGCTGCTTTAATTCTCCGAGGTCCGGCACACATACTCGATCCCGAAATCGCAGTGTGCCTTTGTCATCAATATTGAAATCTGACGTCTTTCCTTCTCGCACTTGAGTCATTATCTTTAGTAACATCGGGTCACCAGGTTGAGCCCTTCGGATTTCGTCTTCCAAAGTAGGGGTTACTTCCAAGGTAACCGAGCAGATTGCATCACATAAGATCATATTAAGCTGAGCTATTTCTTCTTGGAGTGTTGGGTGCAGACGCTCGATTAATGAGTTTGCGGTAGCCGGTTTGCGACTGAGGGCATCGGCGACCACATTTGCTTTTCCTGGATGATAGTTGATACCCAGGTCATAGTCTTTGACCAATTCAAGCCATCTTCGCTGTCGGAGATTCAAGTCCGGTTGCGTGAATATATACTTGAGACTCTTGTGGTCGGTGTAGATTTGACATCGCTTTCCGATGATGTAATGCCTCCAAATCTTTAAGGCATGAACCACATCTGCCATTTCTAAGTCATGGGTAGGATAATTCTCCTCATGGGGTCGGAGCTGTCTTGATGCATAGGCCACGACCTTTCCATCTTGCATAAGCACACACCCAATGCCACGCCTGGATGCGTCGCAATAGATGTCGAAGCTCCGGTAGA
This sequence comes from Elymus sibiricus, assembly GCA_039707655.1. Taxonomy (NCBI): domain Eukaryota; kingdom Viridiplantae; phylum Streptophyta; class Magnoliopsida; order Poales; family Poaceae; genus Elymus; species Elymus sibiricus. The sequence continues at coordinate 162,870,031 of CM077676.1, forward strand.
TGTTTGGTAGAGTCAATACTTGAGCGGTAGTCAACCGGGTCTTGAGCTCATTGAAACTGTTCTCACATGCTTCCGTCCATATGAACTTCTGATTCTTCTTGAGTAGTTCAGTCATTGGCTTGGCAATCTTTGAGAAACCTTCAATGAAGCGACGGTAATAACCTGCTAGACCCAAGAAACTTCTGATTTCTGTTACTGAAACAGGCGTCTTCCACTTCAGGACTTCCGTGACTTTGCTTTGATCCACTGCCACTCCTTGAGCGGAAAGAGTATGCCCAAGGAATCCCACTTCCTTAAGCCAAAATTCGCATTTGCTGAACTTAGCGTAGTGTTGATGAGCGCGTAATCGCTCCAACACGGCTCGGAGATGCTGCTTGTGCTCTTCTTCACTCTTGGAATATATGAGGATGTCATCAATGAACACCACTACAAACTTGTCCAAGAAGTCCATGAACACCTTGTTCATCATGTGCATGAAGAATGCAGGAGCGTTGGTCAGCCCAAATGACATGACCGTATACTCGTACAGCCCGTATCTGGTGGTGAATGCTGTCTTGGGGATATCTTCCTTTCTGATTTTTAGCTGGTGATACCCGATGCGCAAATCAATCTTTGAGAATACTTGAGCTCCGCTGAGTTGATCGAACAAATCATCGATCCTGGGCAGCAGGTATTTATTCTTGATTGTGACATCATTGAGGGCACAGTAGTCAACACACATCCGGAGACTACCGTCTTTCTTGCCCATGAATATTGCAGATGCACCCCAAGGAGATGAACTGGGGCGAATATATCCTTTTTGGAGTATCTCATCTATTTGTTTCTTCAACTCCACTAGTTTAGATGAAGGCATCCGGTAATATTTCTTGTAAATTGGGGCTGTCCCGGGCACAAGCTCGATTGAAAATTCCAGCTCTCGATCAGGTGGCATGCCTGGCAATTCATCTGGAAACACATCTGGAAATTCACAGACCACTGGGACTAGATTCATTTTGGTAGCAATTGCTGCGTATATCATCCCCTTCTTTGGTATGGCTCGACCGGCATAGAATCGAGCGGACTGGCCCGAGGGATTTATTAGTGTGACTTCTCTTGTTGCGCAGTTGATGCAGACCTGGTGTCTTGTCAACCAATCCATGCCCAAAATAATATCCAATGTTGGCGATTCAATGGATACTAGTGAGGCGGGGAAAATGACTCCATTGATTGATATTTTCAATCCTCGGCATACAATATTTGTCCTGAGCCTGGATCCGGGGGATTTTACCCCCATAACTTTGTCCAAAAGAGTATAGGAAAGGCGATGTTGGGCAACAAAACTCCGTGAAATAAAAGAATGGGAAGCCCCGGAATCGAATAAAATGGTTGCAGGTATGTCATTAACAGGAAACATACCAATGACCACATCGGGGACTTCTGCGGCTTCTTCAGCGGAGATATGATGAACTTGCCCTTGAATGTACCTCTGTTTGGGGAATTGCCCCACATAATTGACTTGAGGCTTCAGGTTGGTTTGTGTCTTGCCGTTCTTGGGACACTGCCTAGCGTAATGCCCAGTCTGTCCGCATGTGTAACATGCATTGTTACGCTGACAGTCTTCCTTGTTTGGCTTGGTGACCACAGTCTTGGTCTGACTTTCATTCTTGATGTTCCCCTGCTGCCAGGTTGGCTTAAACTCGAACTGAGGTTGCTGCCAAGTACGAACCTTCTGAAAAACTTGCCCTTCCTTCTTGGGTTCAAACTTGCGTTTGCGGTCTTCATAGGCAGTCTTATGATCATTAACCAGTTTGTGTTCCCTTTCGGCAATGAGTGCCTTGTTCACCAAAGTTTGGAAATCAGGGAAATCCAGCATGCTGAGTGCACATCGGAGGGTAAGGTTGAGTCCTCCGAGGAACCGATCTATCTTCCGTTCTTCAGTGGCCACATCATGAGTGGAGTAACGGGCCAAGTGATTGAACTTGTTTAAATATTCACTTACAGTCGAGTTCCCTTGGGTAAGGGTGAGAAATTCTCGCTGCTTGACCTTCATGATGCCGGCTGGAATATGGTACTTGCGGAATTTATCTTTGAATTTATCCCAAGTAATCTCGTCTTCAGCAGGCCACATAACTTTGGCATTGTCCGACCATATAGCAGCTGGTCCTTCCAGATAATGAGTGGCGAAGGGCACCTTGTCAGTATCTTCAGTGCGAGCAATTTCCAGCTTCTTCTCAATGGTCCTCAACCAATCATCGGCTTCCATCGGGTCCACTGCTTGATTGAAACTTGGGGGCTTGGTCCTGTGAAAGTCTTAGAACTTGGAGTGATTACCATTGTGATTATTCTGCCCAACCACAGTCTGCATGCTTCTCAGGAATTCCATCAGGTCTTGGTTTCTTTTCTCCTCAAACATCCGCATAATCTGCTCTATCGTGGGTGCTTGAGGTGGAGGAGGTGGTGGCTGATATGGTTCTGGAGAATATCCTGCTTGCCTGGCAGATCGACGAACTGGAGTGTCGTCGCCACCATAACAGTTACTGCCACACCTTGTCATCCTATATATGTTTCCCAATACGAAGCATCGAGATGAGAAACATCCATTAGGGGAAAACAAGAAAAATAGGGAGGTGAAGCAACAAACCCGGAAAAGGAATCGAGAAAAGCCAAAGCGAACAATAAAAAGCAACATAATTATACAATACATCATCCAGCATACATAACGGGGCAACAGCATGGAAAGTACTACTACATGCATACCACCAAACACCACATCATCCTTGTCTACACGCGACGATAGGGATCGCACTGGCACACTGACGGTCCTGCTGGTGTCACCTCGGTGTCGGACTCCGAATCGGAACTGATAACGGATACATCCGGGGCAAAGGAAACACGACGGCGCTGACGGGAAGACTCTCCCTCAGGATCTGGAGCAGGGTGACTCCGCAGCATCAGAGCGGCTGGGGTAGCGAGAAGCATAGCCCACTGGGCTGGGGACTCATGAGGAGTCACTACCGAAGTGCCTGAGCTACTCTGGGAGGGCGTGGGGATCACGGGTGTGGGTGGAGGTAATGTAGCTGGAGGAACAAGTGATGTGTGGATAAGTAGAGGTGGAGCGAAGGCAGATCGAGCGGCAGCTAGCTCACCTCGAACGCGGGTCAGCTCCTGGGCTAGACCGGTGATCAGAAAATATCCCGCCGTTATGTAGCGAGACTGGTGACTGGCTGACTGGTCGCACTCCGAATCAATGTAAGGGAAGCGGATCTGTCCGGACTCATACAGGGACGGATAGAAGTAGAAACCTGGGTGAGTCTGCATCTGAACCTCGTTATAGCGCAAGTCAGTAAGAGCCTCGAATGCTGCAAACTGGACCGCCTGGTCGGATGTAGAAGCCGTCCCGCTCTTGGTGGAGCGAGTGTAAGTGCCCACCATGGTACTGTTGTGCAGGATGACCTCCGCATGATACTCGTAAACGCCATCAGCGCGCTGCTCTCGGTACACCTGGTATATGGGGTCATCGCCATCGAGGTAGAGTCGGCGCCATACATTGGTCAGCAGGTGCGGAAAAGTGGAAGGTGCCGGCTCAGGCTGGTACGGATAAGGGACTGGTGCCATCTACACTCACAACATTAGCTGGTCAGCATTAACAGTAAGCTATATGCATGCAATGCAACACCCAAGTGCACAATCAACCTCAAACCACTACAGAGGCTAAAACTACCGTTTTCTAACGCATCGGCTGTCTAGGTCGTCCTACAGTCAGCGCGGCTCTGATACCAAGCGTTGTGGCACCCCGGCTTAGAGCAACCGGTTTACCTTGCATTGCCAGCCCAGAGATCAAGTCTTCTAGCAATACACAACAACTTAGCACAGAAAACAACCGCTTTATTGATCTCTTAGCAGAAACATAGGTTTACATCTTACATGATGAGAGAGGTCAAGCGGCACACACGGTGCGGCTGCACTTATGTACATTATTTAGTAGACATGGCAGGGGCCACGATGATAAGGGAACTACTATGCGGCAGCGGAACGACGAGGTAGCGGGACTCCATTCCACAGGGACACTGCTGGGACACGGCCTAGATCGCAACATACTGCTCGACATCAACTCCTTGCACGGCTTCCCCTGCATCTGGCATGATAAGCCAGGGGAGTACTTTGAATGTACTCGCAAGCTCACAGCAAACAAAACAAGTGCGACAAACAATAACAAGGCATTTAACAGATTTAATGCATGAGCATGATACTACTCAACATGAGATGTGCGTGAACCATTGCCATGGTCCTCGGGACCAACTTACCATCTCGGGGTTACCGCGTAACCACCGTTTATATCTCACCAACGTGATCCTCACTTGATCACATTCATACCTTTCATAGTGACCCTCGATCACCATTTCTGCATGTGCCATCTTGTGAAGCTTATTGTGCAAGTTAATTATATCTGTTGACCCACGGTGTGACCTACTACGAACTGTGTCCATATCCGAGGACGTGGCTATCGATAGTTTATACACTCTGCAGAGGTTAGTACACTATACCCACACCACGGAACTCATGGCCTCGTGCTCCCATTCGGGTGGACCAACGACATTCCGACAAAACCAATCTATTGCATGACACTCTCCCGGCCACTCCGACAAACTCCCCTTTGGGCTATGTCTTGGGTGACCCTGGTGCCAACATGTGACACCCGCCACCTCTGTGGCTGCCACCGTCATGGCCAAACATCATTACTGTCCCAAACGGGGACCTCGGTACCATCAAAACTCGGGTCTTCAAGGTTATGATTGCCTACCGAGCCAAGGTAGCGCCAGAGCACAACCTTCCCTCGTAGGAGGCACCGGCGAGATGCATGACAATAGACCGCATTAGGGCCTCCCCATCCAGGCAAGTGTGGTTGCACTGGTGAGCTCGATTCGGTGGCACCATGACTCGATCAACAGCATGTTCAAGTTGGATTATTATCAAGTTTAACTTGAAATGAAAATGGTTCGAGCCATAGTGAATGAATGGATGCACGGGTCACGGTCATGAATGATGAATGCATCATACTACCATATGAGTACATGACTTGATACCTACTGCACACTATCAAGAAAACATGTATCTTACTGCATACTATAAGAACAAAGTCTATGCAAAAAGATATATATAGCAAGTTATTTTAAATAGTGAATATATGATGATTTAATTCAATTTAACCAAAGTCATTGCAATGCCATCCTTGTATATGAATGTTGTGGCTTGCCTTGGTTCAGAGGAGTGTCACAAAACTCTTGGCCTTCTCCAACACAACTAGGTTCCTCTGAAAATATTTTAAATGCAAAAAGAAAATGTCACATAACACTGTTTATTGCACCAGAAATTCTCAACAACAAGAAAAATTCTGAAACTTGGCATACAGAAACTTTGGAATTTTACAAACCTGTAGCAAAAAGAATCATCTCATTTGGACTTATAGATTAAAAGTTATAGCTGGTTAAAGCTGGATTAGATCTGGTCAAAATCTGGAATAAAAATAAAAACCAAAAGCGGCCACGTCGAAAACCTATTCGGCGAATACGCCTCCACTTATACCTCTTCGGGCGGCCGAGTGAGAGGCTGACGAGCGGGACCCGCTGGCAGGGTTAAACAGAGGAGAGAGAGGGAACAGGGCCTGGCGGCTCTGTCGCCGGCGTTTCTCCGGCGAGGAGACGTCGGCGATCGCCGGAGGGAGAGGGAATGGGACTAGCTCGAAGAAACGGTCACACACGTACTCGAAGCTCGAGCTGAGGAGGTCGGACGGCGTCGCGGCGATCCTCTCTAGAGACGGCGGCGGCGGAGCTGATCGGGATCGGCGTTTCCGGCGACAATCCGGCGAGCTCTTGGTACCGTTGTGCTCAGGAGTTTGCTACGGTCTCAGGGGTGGCAGTGGCTGGAGCTGAGGTGGACTAGAGTGAGTGCACGAAGGAGGGGGATCCGCGGCTGCCGCCGGCGAGGTTTGAAGGCCAGGGGCCTTCCCGGCGTTGCCACCAGCTACTAGGGCTCGATTTGAGAGTGGCGGGGTGGTTTGGGATGGCTAGAACGATCGGGGGAGTGCTCTATTTATAGGTGGAGGCAAGGCAGGGCTCGGGCTCCGCCGGAGCTAAGCGGCAGGGCGAAACGGGGACGGTGAGGACTCGGGCAGCGGTGTGGGGTGAAGCAGAGGAGCACAGGGCGACGCGGTGCACGCGTGCGGCCACAGTGGCGCGCACTACGCGCAAAAAATGGGCACGCGAGCTCACTGTTCCCGCCGCTAGCTCTCGGCCTCTTCCGGCGAGCTGCATTCCGGCGTCGTGGAGGAGTAGGGAGAGGATTGGGTGGCGCACGGGGGTTGGCTGCGGCGCTGGGACACGGAGAGGTGTCACGGGGAGAGCGGTTGGACGGCGGCCGATCGGACCCGACGGGCAGAGCGCACAGAGCGCGTGCGCTGCACCCTGCCCGCACGCGGTCACCGCGTGCACTGGCACTCGGGGCACTTTCGGCGCTGCCAAACCATGTCCATCGTGAAGTCCTCTCAAAGCTTTGCCTAGAAATGTGCTGGGCTTGCCACCTGGCTCACTGGAGGTGACAAGAGGGAGCTGCAAAGTTTCTGGACAGAAACTTGCTCCAAGCACTGGGGAGAAATGGCTGGTTAATAACAGCTGAAATTAGGCGTTTAAGCATCACCTAGGAGGGTAATCAAGTGGTAAAAATTTCAGCTTAAAAGGATCAAGGAAAAATATACTTGCTTCACAAAGTGCTCTTTCTGACCAGACGCAAAAACATTTTCCTTGGCTGAATTTTTCCAAATGACCATGGGATATTTTTGCATAGGAAGGTGACGCATGACCCAAAGAATATTTGGGATTTTTCTTGGAATTTTCTGAGCAATAAAAATAGGGGTTGCTTCATAGCTTAGTGAGAAAAAGGGCATTTTCAGAGAGAAAATGAATATAATGCCATTAAATAAAAATATCCAATGGCATTATTTTGAGAGGGATGAGGTCTAGGGAGGGTTTATGGATGATAGAACCCACTTGGAAGAAAATCAAAAATAAATCCAAGTGGTAAGTCCAAAAGAAACGACAGAAAACCTCAAATGCAAATAAAATAATTCAATAAATCCAAATAAAAGAAAAAGGCAAAAATCCAGGGTGTTACAAACCTCCCCCCCTTAGGATGAATCTCATCCTCGAGATTCGGTTGCTCAGGAAACAAATATGGGTATGGAGTCCTTAAGTAATCCGCTCTTTCCCAGGTGGCTTCATCCTCTGTGTGGTTTTCCCATTGAACCTTGTAAAACTTTATAGTTTTGCTGCGGGTGACTCTGTCCATCTCTTCCAAGATTCTCAAGGGTTTCTCCTCGTAGGTTAAATCCTTGGCAAGCTCTAGTTCTGCCATATCTGTCCGCTTTGCGGGTGGTGCGATGCATTTTTGTAGCTGAGACACGTGGAACACATCATGCACCTCGGATAGCTCAGGAGGCAATTCTAACTGATAAGCCACTTTACCCACTCTGGTCATAGCTGGAAACGGACCGATGTATCTTGGTGCGAGCTTTCCCCGAGTATGAAACCGTTTAACTCCTTTCATAGGGGTAACTCGGAGATATACATGTTCACCTGGTTCGAAGCTGATCTGCCTATGCTTTGAGTCATAGTAGCTCTTCTGACGAGATTTTGCTACTTGCAATCTGTCTCGAACTTCTTTGACTTGCTTTTCTGCTTCCAGCATCAGATCTGTCCCGAATATTCGGCTGTTGTCAGGGCCGGTTTTCCAACAAAACATTTATTGAAAAACCGCCCTAATAGTCCGGCCAGTACAGAAAATCCTTCTTACTGGTAGACAAATCCTTGATACAGAAATCCAGTAGTACTTAATATTATACAGGGTTGAGCGGAGGCTGCTCAACAATTTATTACAAGCACGCCAATATTACACATAATGGCGGATATGTCACAATGGATGTGGTGGCATAACTACTGACTCGTAAAAATAAAAAGAGTGGTGGGTATGTCACAGTGGAGTTGTGACATAACTCTCATATCTTACAGCTCATGAAGCGTCGGAGTGAGGCTCGATGATTTTATTTGGGTGGCGGAAGCGTATATAATACGAGTGGCAAACTCCAGGATCGCAAGAGACTGACTTGGACTCCTCTAGGCATCGGACTCGCTATCGTACTCTTCATCCATAAGATCGCCTTCGTCCACATCTGGCCAAAACAATAGCCAGGGACAAGCCAGTGAGTACTTTGAATGTACTCGCAAACAGTTTGGACATAAGATATAACAAATGCAAACATGATGCACATGAGCAGGATTAGTAATACACACACAGGCATTTAAATTTGCACAGCAAGAGTAAGGAAAGGAAGTCGGGCGGTAGTCCTCCCGAAATCCCCATAAAAATAGAAGAAGACCGATCGGGTGTCTGAAGCGACGCCTCGAAAGGTAAGAAATAAAAGACATGCCTCAGTCGGGCGTCTGAGCGACATCACAGAAAGGGCTTATATCAAAAGTAAATGACAAGCATGCCACAGTCGGACGTCTGAGCGACATCACAGAAAGGGCTTATATCAAAAGTAAATGACAAGCATGCCACAGTCGGACGTCTGAGCGACATCACAGAAAGGGCTTATATCAAAAGTAAATGACAAGCATGCCACAGTCGGACGTCTGAGCGACATCATAGAAAGGGCTTATATCAAAAGTAAATGACAAGCATGCCACAGTCGGACGTCTGAGCAACATCACAGAAAGGGCTTATATCAAAAGTAAATGACAAGCATGCCACAGTCGGACGTCTGAGCGACATCACAGAAAGGGCTTATATCAAAAGTAAATGACAAGCATGCCACACTCGGACGTCTGAGCGACATCACAGAAAGGGCTTATATCAAAAGTAAATGACAAGCATGCCACAGTCGGACGTCTGAGCGACATCACATAAAGGGCTTATATCAAAAGTAAATGACAAGCATGCCACAGTCAGACGTCTGAGCGACATCACAGAAAGGGCTTATATCAAAAGTAAGTGACAAGCATGCCACAGTCGGACGTCTGAGCGACATCACAGAAAGGGCTTATATCAGTAACATTCAAAATACGAGTAATCCAGGAGGTAACACCATCCCAAGGAATACCCGGCATATCACAATAATAAACAGGTTAGTCCATCCACAGGAATAACATTCAGCCAAACTTACTTCTGTTGTTTAACATATTAGTTCTCCAGAGACTGACACTGAGACCGACACTTGACCTGTCAACCAACGTCCTTGACCGTGGACACGGCTACTCGAATAGTTTTGACTCTGCAGAGGTTGTACTCTTTACCCACAGCCGACGGATTTCAGTAGTCACAAAGGACTAGTTCCGTCTATGGTATTTTAGAAGAAACACATCTGACCAGTACACACCCGTTTTACATCCCGATGCCAGGAATCACCCTAGGCAACGTTCAAGAAAAACTTTAAGACGGGGAGGCCACTACCTCGAATAGCATGGGATCAAATTTATATCGCGCGCTCTAAGGGGTGCCCCCCTCTCGGTCCAACCGGAAACACCCATGCCCCCTGACCGGATGACTGGCTTTAATCCAGGGCCCTGGTACCTTCATCACGGCCCCTCTGTTTGGTGTGTACATGGAAAGAGGTTTGCAACTTACTAAACCGTATTCTTTGCAGAAAACATGTGGCAGCACGAAAAGAAGGTGAACGGGGACAAGACTCGATCTATGTCAACACTGGAGTTTAAACAGTTTTCTTTGTTAATACCGGCATGCTCCAACAATACCGGCGTACAACCTATCATGCCACAACATGACTAGGTTGTCTCATATCTCATCAAGTTTTGTGGCTCACTTGCAACCCATCATGTATGAAATGTAACATTCTTCAAATGCTTACATAAACATGTCATGCAAAACATCATGCAAGCAAACAAGAAAAACACTCGTCATATCAAAGGTTCAAACATGCTTGCCTGGTTCGGAGTAGTCGGAGTCTAACTCCGTGAAGTTGACGGCACCGTCTCCTTCCTCGGTATCTACGAAATACATATATACGAATTCTAACGTAAATACCGCGCGTGAATAAAAATTGTTCCAAATATTTTTCAAATAAATACTATAAAAAACTAGACAGAAAAATAAAGGTGACCGAAAAAGAATCAACTCAAAATCAGTTTTTCTTTAAAAGATATTAAGGTTTTAAAACCAGGGACTAATCTGTTATAAACAGAAAGTTTCTCAGGGGGTTTTCTGAGAAAAACAGAAAACGCTTCGGCTAAAATACGCCAGCTCAAAAGAGAAAACGCACTTTGCCAGAAGGCGTCAACAGAAAACGGTTCGAATAAGAAGAAGAGAGGCTGACGAGGGGGACCCACACGTCAGGTTTAAAACGAGCTCGCCGGCGCCAGAAGCTTGCGGCGATCGCCGGCGACGAACCACGGCGAGACAGAGAGGGAGAGGAGTACCGGCATGCTCAGGGAGGTGGCCCGCGTCGATGAGAGGTGGAAGGGGTCGACGGGAGGCACCACAGCGACGGCCTCTTCCTCTCCGGCGGACGGCGGCGTCGGGCGGTGATGGATCTCACCGGAGAGAGCTGCCGCCACCAAATTGACGCTTGGGTTAGAACGGCCGGTGGAAAAGAAGGCTACTGGCAAGGTTTGGGCGGCGGGGACGCACTAACCAGGGCGAATCGAGCCGGTGCCCGAAGCGGATCGGGGCGGCCGGAGTCGGAGAAGAAGACTCTCCCGAGTCCCTCTGGTGAGCTTGGCGAGCCTATGAGGATAGGAGGAGAGGTGCTGGAGCTAGAGGAGGCTTGGGGGCTCTATTTATAGCCGGATCGAGAGGGCTGCCGAGAACGGGATAACGACGGCGAGAAATTACGGCGAGGCAGGGGATGGACAGAGGGATTAGGCGACTGGGAATCGCCGGATTGGTCTGCTAGTTCCATTTGAGGGTTAGGTTTGATCGAATTTGGCTTATACTCGAGAATTCGACGGGACGGGGCGTACGGGCTCGTCGGCGGCAGAGAGCGCGCTCTGCGCCTCTCAGGCCACGACGACTGTCCCGCAGCGAGTACAGAGGATAGGACGGCCACGCGGAGGCTCCTGGAGGTTTGGGCGGCACTGGAGAACGGCGTTCTGCGACGCTGCGCTCTGACGACCGCCACGGGAGTTGCTGCCGCCGCGGTAGACGCCGGGGTTGACGGGACCGATCGCCACCGACGCCCACAACCGGCCAAGCGACCGTGCGGCGATCAGGATAAGAAGGAGGAGCAGTGAGGAAGGCGCCAAGGCAGCTACTGGCGAGATCATCGCTGCCGCCAGACGAAGAGACGACACTGCACCTCTGAACTTTCTGAACTTTTCTGAAACTGACGAAAACAGTGCACTGAACCTGCTCGATGAAATGATTTTGGCACGAGGAAAATTTTGCTGGGGATGAAACTTGGTGAGGGGGTCTCTTGATGCATCCAGAGGCTCCTTGATTTTTCTCAGAATTTTTAGAAAGGTGGAAGAGTGGTTTGCATCAAAAAGATCCAATCAGGTTCAAATTTGCAGGGGTCAAATTTTGAAATACTTGAATTGAGGACCAGAAGTTCTTGATGGATCTTGGTTGAGGGTACTAAGGACTAGCCAGAGGAATTTATTTGGAACCAATACTCAAAGGAATCTGGCAGTTCCTTTGTAAATCACAAAGGTCCAAATAAATGACAGAAAATTGTTTTGAGGAAAAACAATTAGGATAAAAATCTGAAATAGGTTAAAACTTGCTGGTATAAGATGCAAGACTTGACTTCAAGGTAGGTAGGAGAGTTTGGGAAGAAAAACTTGTAATGCAAGTCATGGTAAGAGGTTTGAGTAGGGCATTCTTGAATGAGAAGGAATAAACCCAATTTCAAATAAATTCTTTTAGTGAGGAAAATGACAAAACATCCAGAGGGTCTTTGTGTTGAATCAACACATGTTGGAAAAACCCTCAAGACCAGAATTCAAGATAGAAAAAGTTTTATAAGAGGTTTGTCACCAAAAGACTTGAGAGGAAGATCTTTTTAGAAAAATTCAAATAACCTCCTCAATACTTATTAAAGAAGTTGATAAAACCCAGAATAAAAATTTTGCGGTGTTACAACACCTACCCCCTTAGGAAAAATCTCGTCCCCGAGATTTCAGCTGATCCTCAAATAGGTGTGGATCCTCTGTCCGAAGAAAGTCCTCTCTTTCCCATGTTGCTTCATCCTTAGTGTGATTGCTCCATTGAACCTTGAAAATTTTGATTGTATTCTGACGGGTTCTTCTTTCAGACTCTTCCAATATTTTTATTGGATGTTCCCGGTATGTGAGGTCTGGTTGAACGTCAATACTCTCATGAGATACACGCTTCGCTGGATTGCTCACACATTTCCTTAATTGTGAGATGTGAAATACGTCATGGACGTGTGACAGTTCTTCGGGTAGGTCTAGCTGGTAGGCTACTGTGCCTCTTCGTGCAATTATACAGAAGGGTCCAATAAATCGTGGTGCCAGCTTTCCTTTAACTTTGAATCTTTGCAGGCCTCTCATCGGGGATACTCGTAGGTATACGTAATCACCGGGTTCGAAACTGATTTCACGATGTTTTTTATCATAATAACTCTTTTGTCGACTTTGGCCTGTCTTGAGTCGATCCCTGATTTGTTTAACTTTTTCCTCGGCCTCCTTGAGCATGTCTGGACCGAAGATACGGCTGTCTCCTGTTTCTGACCAATTTAATGGGGTACAGCATCTTCGCCCGTACATGGCTTCAAAAGGTGCCATTTGTAGACTGGCTTGGTAACTGTTGTTGTACGCGAATTCGGCGTATGGCAAGCTTTCTTCCCAACTGGTTCCATAGGTGAGAACACATGCTCTTAGCATGTCTTCTAGAATTTGGTTCACACGTTCAGTCTATCCTCCAGTCTGGGGGTGGTATGCTGTACTGAATACTAGTTGAGTTCCCAGAGCTTGTTGTAAATGATCCCAAAATCTGGAGACGAATTAAGTGCCTCTGTCGGATATTATAGTCTTTGGAACTCCATGCAAACAGACAATACGGTTGAGATAAAGTCTGGCAAGCTTCTGTGTGGTGTGAGTTGTCTTTACTGGAATAAAATGTGCCACCTTGGTTAACCTGTCGGTGATGACCCATTTGGCATCATTTCCGTGTCGTGACCGAGGTAGCCCGACAATAAAATCCATTCCAATTTCGTCCCACTTCCATTCAGGTATCCTATTTGGCTGTAATAATCCTGCTGGTTTTTGGTGCTCGGCTTTAATGTGCTGACATGAATCACAACATGCAATGAATGAGGCTATATCCCTTTTCATACTGTGCCACCAAAATTTTTCCTGAATGTCCTTGTACATTTTAGTTCCTCCTGGGTGGATTGAATATGGAGCGGTGTGGGCTTCAGCTAAAATTTGTTGTTTGAGGTCCTGTATATTTGGTACGCATAGCCTGTTTCCGTACCATAATATTCCTTTGTCGTCTATGACAAATTCTGAGGCCTTGCCCATATTCACTTTTCTTTTTATGCCTTCAATACTAGGGTGTCCGTGTTGAGCTTCTTTAATCTGTTCCATCAAGATGGGTTGAATTTCCAAATTTGCCACAGTGCCTTCTATGACTAAAACCATGTTGAGTTTTTGGAAATTCCTGCTGAAATTCAGGTCTCAAATTTTGTATACTGCCGTTGCTTGAGCTTGGGTTCCTACTGAGAGTATCTGCCATGACATTTGCCTTGCCTGGATGGTAGTGAATACCAACATCATAATCCTTCACTAATTCCAACCAGCGTCGTTGCCGTAAGTTGAGTTCCGGCTGTGTGAAAATATATTTGAGACTTTTATGGTCCGTATATATTTCACAACGATTTCCAAGCAGAAAATGTCGCCACTCCTTGAGTGCGTGTATCACTGCTGCCAATTCCAAGTCATGGGTAGGATAATTTTCTTCATGTCGTCGGAGTTGTCTTGAAGCATAAGCGACCACTTTACCTTCTTGCATTAGTACACATCCAAGACCTTTCCTGGACGCGTCGCAATATACTTCAAAAATTTTGTGTATGTCTGGTATGACCAATACTGGTGCTGTTATTAATCTCTTCTTCAACTCTTGAAAACTTTTCTCGCAGGCATCAGTCCACTCAAATCTCTTATCCTTCTTGAGTAGTTGTGTCATAGGTTTTGCTATGGTGGAAAATCCCTCAATAAATCTTCTATAATATCCAGCCATTCCCAGAAAGCTTCGTATATCAGTTACGTTGGCTGGTTGTTTCCACTCAAGTACAGCCTTGACTTTTTCTGGGTCCACGGCAACACCTTCTTGGGTTAGTACGTGGCCTAGAAAACCAACTTGTTTTAACCAGAATTCACATTTGCTGAATTTGGCGTACAATTGATGTTTCCTTAATTCTCCCAGTACAATTCTGAGATGTTCAGCATGTTCTCCTGGTGTCTTGGAATATACCAAAATATCATCAATGAACACCACAACAAATTTGTCCATATATTTCATAAACACCTTATTCATAAGATGCACAAAATATGCAGGGGCATTTGTCAGTCCGAACGGCATTACTGTAAATTCATATAAACCGTATCGGGAAGTGAATGTTGTCTTAGGAATATCTTCTGTCCGTATCTTTAATTGATGATATCCTGACCTCAAATCAATTTTTTGAGAAAACCTTGGCTTGTGCGAGCTGGTCAAATAAATCATTTATTCGTGGCATCGAATATTTGTTCTTGATGGTGACCAGGTTCAGCGCTCGATAGTCCACACATAATCTCAAAGTTCCATCTCTTTTCTTGGCAAATAATACTGGTGAACCCATATTGATAATATGATTCATCATTTCTTGATGCTGCTGCTGGCTTTGCTCATAAAGACGGCAGACTTGAGAAAATGTTGCTTCACTGTCTTGCTGACTTGACTGTCCCTGTGTGAAATTGTGGCCTGTCTGGGTACCATAATTTTCTTCTGGCGGACTTGACATAGAACGAGTCCAGGGACGAGGCATTTTCCACTCTGGGGGTATAATTTTGCAGAACGCAAGAGAAAACAAATCTGAGAGGCAAAATAAATAAATTTGCAAAGGCAGAATTTTCAAATACTCCAAGATTTTTCAAGAAAATATTTGATTGCGCACGGAGAAGGACCGCTTAGCACATATCTTACAAGCAAGCATAATTATACAATACATCACTCAGGATGCGCGTACACACTCCTGACATGTTATTTAGGCTAGTGCACTTCTCCATATTCCTACATGATGCGCAAACAAACTACTTCTCTCCAAGCCTATATACATATAAACATATCACACAAGCTGCTACATCACATCACCGCTCGGCGCACTCAGTCGGAGATGGTAAAAACTTCCCTCGGCATGCCGAGTGAAAGTCCCAGAGGTGCTGGGGACTCAACCTCCTCCTCGAGAAGAGGCTCTAAGCGCGGAGTGCTGGGCTGCGGAGCTGGTGTGGGTGTGGCAGGTGGTGCAGCGCTAACTGGAGTAGGAGCTATGACTCGGTCAAACTCCTCAGTAGTAGGCAGACGGCGTACGGTGGCTAAGATGGCAGGTGTATAATGCTAAAATAACCTTATTACGCTAATAACCGATTAGCGATCGCACCTAGTGGGTTCCTACAGTCAGCCTCGCTCTGATACCAAGGTTGTCAGGGCCGGTTTTCCAACAAAACATTTATTGAAAAACCGCCCTATTAGTCCGGCCAGTACAGAAAATCCTTCTTACTGGTAGACAAATCCTTGATACAGAAATCCAGTAGTACTTAATATTATACAGGGTTGAGCGGAGGCTGCTCAACAATTTATTATAAGCACGCCAATATTACACATAATGGCGGATATGTCACAATGGATGTGGTGGCATAACTACTGACTCGTAAAAATAAAAAGAGTGGTGGGTATGTCACAGTGGAGTTGTGACATAACTCTCATATCTTACAGCTCATGAACCGTCGGAGTGAGGCTCGATGATTTTATTTGGGTGGCGGAAGCGTATATAATACAAGTGGCAAACTCCAGGATCGCAAGAGACTGACTGGGACTCCTCTAGGCGTCGGACTCGCTATCGTACTCTTCATCCATAAGATCGCCTTCGTCCACATCTGGCCAAAACAATAGCCACGGACAAGCCAGTGAGTACTTTGAATGTACTCGCAAACAGTTCGGACATAAGATATAACAAATGCAAACATGATGCACATGAGCAGGATTAGTAATACACACATAGGCATTTAAATTTGCACAGCAAGAGTAAGGAAAGGAAGTCGGGCGGTAGTCCTCCCGAAATCCACATAAAAATAGAAGAAGACCGATTGGGTGTCTGAAGCGACGCCTCGAAAGGTAAGAAATAAAAGACATGCCTCAGTCGGGCGTCTGAGCGACATCACAGAAAGGGCTTATATCAAAAGTAAATGACAAGCATGCCACAGTCGGACGTCTGAGCGACATCACAGAAAGGGCTTATATCAAAAGTAAATGACAAGCATGCCACAGTCGGACGTCTGAGCGACATCACAGAAAGGGCTTATATCAAAAGTAAATGACAAGCATGCCACAGTCGGACGTCTGAGCGACATCACAGAAAGGGCTTATATCAAAAGTAAATGACAAGAATGCCACAGTCGGACGTCTGAGCGACATCACAGAAAGGGCTTATATCAAAAGTAAATGACAAGCATGCCACAGTCGGACGTCTGAGCGACATCACAGAAAGGGCTTATATCAAAAGTAAATGACAAGCATGCCACAGTCGGACGTCTGAGCGACATCACAGAAAGGGCTTATATCAAAAGTAAATGACAAGCATGCCACAGTCGGACGTCTGAGCGACATCACAGAAAGGGCTTATATCAGTAACATTCAAAATACGAGTAATCCAGGAGGTAACACCATCCCAAGGAATACCCGACATATCACAATAATAAACAGGTTAGTCCATCCACAGGAATAACATTCAGCCAAACTTACTTCTGTTGTTTAACATATTAGTTCTCCAGAGACTGACACTGAGACCGACACTTGACCTGTCAACCAACGTCCTTGACCGTGGACACGGCTACTCGAATAGTTTTGACTCTGCAGAGGTTGTACTCTTTACCCACAGCCGACGGATTTCAGTAGTCACAAAGGACTAGTTCCGTCTACGGTATTTTAGAAGAAACACATCTGACCAGTACACACCCGTTTTACATCCCGATGCCAGGAATCACCCTAGGCAACGTTCAAGAAAAACTTTAAGACGGGGAGGCCACTACCTCGAATAGCATGGGATCAAATTTATATCGCGCGCTCTAAGGGGTGCCCCCCTCTAGGTCCAACCGGAAACACCCATGCCCCCTGACCGGATGACTGGCTTTAATCCAGGGCCCTGGTACCTTCATCACGGCCCCTCTGTTTGGTGTGTACATGGAAAGAGGTTTGCAACTTACTAAACCATATTCTTTGCAGAAAACATGTGGCAGCACGAAAAGAAGGTGAACGGGGACAAGACTCGATCTATGTCAACACTGGAGTTTAAACAGTTTTCTTTGTTAATACCGGCATGCTCCAACAATACCGGCGTACAACCTATCATGCCACAACATGACTAGGTTGTCTCATATCTCATCAAGTTTTGTGGCTCACTTGCAACCCATCATGTATGAAATGTAACATTCTTCAAATGCTTACATAAACATGTCATGCAAAACATCATGCAAGCAAACATGAAAAACACTCGTCATATCAAAGGTTCAAACATGCTTGCCTGGTTCGGAGTAGTCGGAGTCTAACTCCGTGAAGTTGACGGCACCGTCTCCTTCCTCGGTATCTACGAAATACATATATACGAATTCTAACGTAAATACCGCGCGTGAATAAAAATTGTTCCAAATATTTTTCAAATAAATACTATAAAAAACTAGACAGAAAAATAAAGGTGACAGAAAAAGAATCAACTCAAAATCAGTTTTTTTTAAAAGATATTAAGGTTTTAAAACCAGGGACTAATCTGTTATAAACAGAAAGTTTCTCAGGGGGTTTTCTGAGAAAAACAGAAAACGCTTCGGCTAAAATACGCCAGCTCAAAAGAGAAAACGCACTTTGCCAGAAGGCGTCAACAGAAAACGGTTCGAATAAGAAGAAGAGAGGTTGACGAGGGGGACCCACACGTCAGGTTTAAAACGAGCTCGCCGGCGCCAGAAGCTTGCGGCGATCGCCGGCGACGAACCACGGCGAGACAGAGAGGGAGAGGAGTACCGGCATGCTCAGGGAGGTGGCCCGCGTCGATGAGAGGTGGAAGGGGTCGACGGGAGGCACCACAGCGACGGCCTCTTCCTCTCCGGCGGACGGCGGCGTCGGGCGGTGATGGATCTCACCGGAGAGAGCTGCCGCCACCAAATTGACGCTTGGGTTAGAACGGCCGGTGGAAAAGAAGGCTACTGGCAAGGTTTGGGCGGCGGGGACGCACTAACCAGGGCGAATCGAGCCGGAGCCCGAAGCGGATCGGGGCGGCCGGAGTCGGAGAAGAAGACTCTCCCGAGTCCCTCTGGTGAGCTTGGCGAGGCTATGAGGATAGGAGGAGAGGTGCTGGAGCTAGAGGAGGCTTGGGGGCTCTATTTATAGCCGGATCGAGAGGGTTGCCGAGAATGGGATAACGACGGCGAGAAATTACGGCGAGGCAGGGGATGGACAGAGGGATTAGGCGACTGGGAATCGCCGGATTGGTCTGCTGGTTCCATTTGAGGGTTAGGTTTGATCGAATTTGGCTTATACTCGAGAATTCGACGGGACGGGGCGTACGGGCTCGTCGGCGGCAGAGAGCGCGCTCTGCGCCTCTCAGGCCACGGCGACTGTCCCGCAGCGAGCACAGAGGATAGGACGGCCACGCGGAGGCTCCTGGAGGTTTGGGCGGCGCTGGAGAACGGCGTTCTGCGACGCTGCGCTCTGACGACCGCCACGGGAGTTGCTGCCGCCGCGGTAGACGCCGGGGTTGACGGGACCGATCGCCACCGACGCCCACAACCGGCCAAGCGACCGTGCGGCGATCAGGATAAGAAGGAGGAGCAGTGAGGAAGGCGCCAAGGCAGCTACTGGCGAGATCATCGCTGCCGCCTGACGAAGAAACGACACTGCACCTCTGAACTTTCTGAACTTTTCTGAAACTGACGAAAACAGTGCACTGAACCTGCTCGATGAAATGATTTTGGCACGAGGAAAATTTTGCTGGGGATGAAACTTGGTGAGGGGGTCTCTTGATGCATCCAGAGGCTCCCTGATTTTTCTCAGAATTTTTAGAAAGGTGGAAGAGTGGTTTGCATCAAAAATATCCAATCAGGTTCAAATTTGCAGGGGTCAAATTTTGAAATACTTGAATTGAGGACCAGAAGTTCTTGATGGATCTTGGTTGATGGTACTAAGGACTAGCCAGAGGAATTTATTTGGAACCAATACTCAAAGGAATCTGGCAGTTCCTTTGTAAATCACAAAGGTCCAAATAAATGACAGAAAATTGTTTTGAGGAAAAACAATTAGGATAAAAATCTGAAATAGGTTAAAACTTGCTGGTATAAGATGCAAGACTTGACTTCAAGGTAGGTAGGAGAGTTTCGGAAGAAAAACTTGTAATGCAAGTCATGGTAAGAGGTTTGAGTAGGACATTCTTGAATGAGAAGGAATAAACCCAATTTCAAATAAATTCTTTTAGTGAGGAAAATGACAAAACATCCAGAGGGTCTTTGTGTTGAATCAACACATGTTGGAAAAACCCTCAAGACCAGAATTCAAGATAGAAAAAGTTTTATAAGAGGTTTGTCACCAAAAGACTTGAGAGGAAGATCTTTTTAGAAAAATCCAAATAACCTCCTCAATACTTATTAAAGAAGTTGATAAAAACCAGAATAAAATTTTTGGGGTGTTACAGCTGTCTCCTGTCTGAGACCAGTTCAACGGGGGTACGACACTTACGTCCATATAGGGCCTCAAAAGGTGACATTTTGAGGCTAGTCTGATAGCTGTTGTTGTACGAGAACTCAGCGTACGGCAGGCTGTCTTCCCATTTGGGTCCATGTGCAAGGGCGCATGCGCGGAGCATAT
This sequence comes from Elymus sibiricus, assembly GCA_039707655.1. Classification (NCBI taxonomy): domain Eukaryota; kingdom Viridiplantae; phylum Streptophyta; class Magnoliopsida; order Poales; family Poaceae; genus Elymus; species Elymus sibiricus. Next base: position 162,890,143 of record CM077676.1, read on the forward strand.
CTTCCAAGATTTGATTTACCCGCTCTATTTGTCCATCGGTCTGCGGATGATAAGCGGTGCTATGCTTTAAAGCGGTTCCCAAAGCTTGGTGTAGACGTAGCCAGAATGCCGAGGTAAACAAAGATCCCCGGTCTGAAGTGATCGTCTTGGGTACCCCATGCAGACTGACAATCCTGGATACGTAGAGTTGAGCAAGTTGGTCTGCACGGTAGGTGGTCTTTATTGGAATAAAGTGGGCCACCTTGGTGAGCATGTCGACCACGACCCATATGGCATTATTACCTCGTGGTGTCCTTGGTAATCCCACGATAATATCCATGCAGATATCATCCCATTTCCATTGCGGAACGGGTAAGGGTTGAAGTAGACCGGCTGGTTTCTGGTGTTCAGCCTTCACCTTGTTGCATATATCACAACAGGTGATGTAATAGGCGATGTCTTTCTTCATAACTTCCCACCAGAATGTTTGATTAAGTCTTGGTACATTTTAGTGCCTCCAGGATGAATAGAGTATGCAGACTCGTGGGCTTCCTTCAGAATTTGCTGCTTTAATTCTCTGAGGTCCGGCACACATACTCGATCCCGAAATCGCAGTGTGCGTTTGTCATCAATATTGAAATCTGACGTCTTTCTTTCTCGCACTTGAGTCATTATCTTTAGTAACATCGGGTCACCGGGTTGAGCCGTTAGGATTTCGTCTTCCAAAGTAGGGGTTACTTCCAAGGTAACCGAGCAGATTGCATCACATAAGATCATATTGAGCTGAGCTATTTCTTCTTGGAGTGCTGGGTGCAGACGCTCGATTAATGAGTTTGCGGTAGCCGGTTTGCGACTGAGGGCATCGGCGACCACATTTGCTTTTCCTGGATGATAGTTGATACCCAGGTCATAGTCTTTGACCAATTCAAGCCATCTTCGCTATCGGAGATTCAAGTCCGGTTGCGTGAATATATACTTGAGACTCTTGTGGTCGGTGTAGATTAGACATCGCTTTCCGATGATGTAATGCCTCCAAATCTTTAAGGCGTGAACCACAGCTGCCATTTCTAAGTCATGGGTAGGATAATTCTCCTCATGGGGTCGGAGCTGTCTTGATGCATAGGCCACGACCTATCCATCTTGCATAAGCACACACCCAATGCCACGCCTGGATGCGTCGCAATAGATGTCGAAGCTCCGGTAGATGTTTGGTAGAGTCAATACTGGAGCGGTAGTCAACCGGGTCTTGAGCTCATTGAAACTGTTCTCACATGCTTCCGTCCATATGAACTTCTGATTCTTCTTGAGTAGTTCAGTCATTGGCTTGGCAATCTTTGAGAAACCTTCATTGAAGCGACGGTAATAACCTGCTAGACCCAAGAAACTTCTGATTTCTGTTACTGAAACAGGCGTCTTCCACTTCAGGACTTCCGTGACTTTGCTTTGATCCACTGCCACTCCTTGAGCGGAAAGAGTATGCCCAAGGAATCCCACTTCCTTAAGCCAAAATTCGCATTTGCTGAACTTAGCGTAGAGTTGATGAGCACGTAATCGCTCCAACACGGCTCAGAGATGCTGCTTGTGCTCTTCTTCACTCTTGGAATATATGAGGATGTCGTCAATGAACACCACTACAAACTTGTCCAAGAAGTCCATGAACACCCTGTTCATCATGTGCATGAAGAATGCAGGAGCGTTGGTCAGCCCAAATGACATGACCGTATACTCGTACAGCCCGTATCTGGTGGTGAATGCTGTCTTGGGGATATCTTCCTTTCTGATTTTTAGCTGGTGATACCCGGTGCGCAAATCAATCTTTGAGAATACTTGAGCTCCGCTGAGTTGATCGAACAAATCATCGATCCTGGGCAGCAGGTATTTATTCTTGATTGTGACATCATTGAGGGCATGGTAGTCAACACACATCCGAAGACTACCGTCTTTCTTGCCCACGAATATTGCAGGTGCACCCCAAGGAGATGACTCGGGCGAATATATCCTTTTTGGAGCATCTCATCTATTTGTTTCTTCAACTCCACTAGTTCGGATGAAGGCATCCGGTAATATTTCTTGTAAATTGGGGCTGTCCCGGGCACAAGCTCGATTGAAAATTCCAGCTCTCGATCAGGTGGCATGCCTGGCAATTCATCTGGAAACACATCTGGAAATTCACAGACCACTGGGACTAGATTAATTTCGGTAGCAATTGCTGCATATATCATCCCCTTCTTTGGTATGGCTCGACCGGCATAGAATCGAGCGGACTGGCCCGAGGGATTTATTAATGTGACTTCTCTTGTTGCGCAGTTGATGCAGACCTGGTGTCTTGTCAACCAATCCATGCCCAAAATAATATCCAATGTTGGCGATTCAATGGATACTAGTGAGGCGGGGAAAATGACTCCATTGATTGATATTTTCAATCCTCGGCATACAATATTTGTCCTGAGCCTGGATCCGGGGGATTGTACCACCATAACTTTGTCCAAAAGAGTATAGGAAAGGCGATGTTGGGCAACAAAACTCCGTGAAATAAAAGAATGGGAAGCCCCGGAATCGAATAAAATGGTTGCAGGTATGTCATTAACAGGAAACATACCAATGACCACATCGGGGACTTCTGCGGCTTCTTCAGCGGAGATATGATGAACTTGCCCTTGAATGTACCTCTATTTGGGGAATTGCCCCACATAATTGACTTGAGGCTTCAGGTTGGTTTGTGTCTTGCCGTTCTTGGGACACTGCCTAGCGTAATGCCCAGTCTGTCCGCATGTGTAACAGGCATTGTTACGCTGACAGTCTTCCTTGTTTGGCTTGGTGACCACAGTCTTGGTCTGACTTTCATTCTTGATGTTCCCCTGCTGCCAGGTTGGCTTAAACTCGAACTGAGGTTGCTGCCAAGTACGAACCTTCTGAAAAACTTGCCCTTCCTTCTTGGGTTCAAACTTGCGTTTGCGGTCTTCATAGGCAGTCTTATGATCATTAACCAGTTTGTGTTCCCTTTCGGCAATGAGTGCCTTGTTCACCAAAGTTTGGAAATCAGGGAAATCCAGCATGCTGAGTGCACATCGGAGGGTAAGGTTGAGTCCTCCAAGGAACCGAGCTATCTTCCGTTCTTCAGTGGCCACATCATGAGTGGAGTAACGGGCCAAGTGATTGAACTTGTTTAAATATTCACTTACAGTCGAGTTCCCTTGGGTAAGGGTGAGAAATTCTCGCTGCTTGACCTTCATGATGCCGGCTGGAATATGGTACTTGCGGAATTTATCTTTGAATTTATCCCAAGTAATCTCGTCTTCAGCAGGCCACATCACTTTGGCATTGTCCCACCATATAGCAGCTGGTCCTTCCAGATAATGAGTGGCGAAGGGCACCTTGTCAGTATCTTTAGTGCGAGCAATTTCCAGCTTCTTCTCAATGGTCCTCAACCAATCATCGGCTTCCATCGGGTCCACTGCTTGATTGAAACTTGGGGGCTTGGTCCTCTGAAAGTCTGACAGCTTGGAGTGATTACCATTGTGATTATTCTGCCCAACCACAGTCTGCATGCTTCTCAGGAATTCCATCAGGTCTTGGTTTCTTTTCTCCTCAAACATCCGCATAATCTGCTCTATCGTGGGTGCTTGAGGTGGAGGAGGTGGTGGCTGATATGGTTCTGGAGAATGTCCTGCTTGCCTGGCGGATCGACGAACTGGAGTGTCGTCGCCACCATAACAGTTACTGCCACACCTTGTCATCCTATATATGTTTCCCAATACGAAGCATCAAGATGAGCAACATCCATTAGGGGAAAACAAGAAAAATAGGGAGGTGAAGCAACAAACCCGGAAAAGGAATCGAGAAAAGCCAAAGCGAACAACAAAAAGCAACATAATTATACAATACATCATCCAGCATACATAACGGGGCAACAGCATGGAAAGTACTACTACATGCATACCACCAAACACCACATCATCCTTGTCTACACGCGACGACAGGGATCGCACTGGCACACTGACGGTCCTGCTGGTGTCTCCTCGGTGTCGGACTCCGAATCGGAACTGATAACGGATACATCCGGGGCAAAGGAAACACGACGGCGCTGACGGGAAGACTCTCCCTCAGGATCTGGAGCAGGGTGACTCCGCAGCATCAGAGCGGCTGGGGTAGCGAGAAGCATAGCCCACTGGGCTGGGGACTCATGAGGAGTCACTACCGAAGTGCCTGAGCTACTCTGGGAGGGCTTGGGGATCACGGGTGTGGGTGGAGGTAATGTAGCTGGAGGAACAAGTGATGTGTGGATAAGCAGAGGTGGAGCGAAGGCAGATCGAGCGGCAGCTAGCTCACCTCGAACGCGGGTCAGCTCCTGGGCTAGACTGGTGATGAGAAAATATCCCGCCATTATGTAGCGAGACAGGTGACTGGCTGACTGGTCGCACTCCGAATCAATGTAAGGGAAGCGGATCTGTCCGGACTCATACAGGGACGGATAGAAGTAGAAACCTGGGTGAGTCTGCATCTGAACCTCGTTATAGCGCAAGTCAGTAAGAGCCTCGAATGCTGCAAACTGGACCGCCTGGTCGGATGTAGAAGCCGTCCCGCTCTTGGTGGAGCGAGTGTAAGTGCCCACCATGGTACTGTTGTGCAGGATGACCTCCGCATGATACTCGTAAACGCCATCAGCGAGCTGCTCTCGGTACACCTGGTATATGGGGTCATCGCCATCGAGGTAGAGTCGGCGCCATACATTGGTCAGCAGGTGCGGAAAAGTGGAAGGTGCCGGCTCAGGCTGGTACGGATAAGGGACTGGTGCCATCTACACTCACAACATTAGCTGGTCAGCATTAACAGTAAGCTATATGCATGCAATGCAACACCCAAGTGCACAATCAACCTCAAACCACTACAGAGGATAAAACTACCGTTTTCTAATGCGTCGGCTGTCTAGGGCGTCCTACAGTCAGCGCGGCTCTGATACCAAGCGTTGTGGCACCCCGGCTTAGAGCAACCGGTTTACCTTGCATTGCCAGCCCAGAGATCAAGTCTTCTGGCAATACACAACAACTTAGCACAGAAAACAACCGCTTTATTGATCTCTTAGCAGAAACATAGGTTTACATCTTACATGATGAGAGAGGTCAAGCGGCACACACGGTGCGGCTGCACTTATGTACATTATTTAGTAGACATGGCAGGGGCCACGATGATAAGGGAACTACTATGCGGCAGCGGAACGACGAGGTAGCGGAACTCCATTCCACAGGGACACTGCTGGGACACGGCCTAGATCGCAACATACTGCTCGACATCAACTCCTTGCACGGCTTCTCCTGCATCTGGCATGATAAGCCAGGGGAGTACTTTGAATGTACTCGCAAGCTCACAGCAAACAAAACAAGTGCGACAAACAATAACAAGGCATTTAACAGATTTAATGCATGAGCATGATACTACTCAACATGAGATGTGCGTGAACCATTACCATGGTCCTCGGGACCAACTTACCATCTCGGGGTTACCGCGTAACCACCGTTTATATCTCACCAACGTGATCCTCACTTGATCACATTCATACCTTTCATAGTGACCCTCTATCACCATTTCTGCATGTGCCATCTTGTGAAGCTTATTGTGCAAGTTAATTATATCTGTTGACCCACGGTGTGACCTACTACGAACTGTGTCCATATCCGAGGACGCGGCTATCGATAGTTTATACACTCTGTAGAGGTTAGTACACTGTACCCACACCACGGAACTCATGGCCTCGTGCTCCCATTCGGGTGGACCAACGACATTCCGACAAAACCAATCTATTGCATGACACTCTCCCGGCCACTCCGACAAACTCCCCTTTGGGCTATGTCCTGGGTGACCCTGGTGCCAACATGTGACACCCGCCACCTCTGTGTCTGCCACCGTCGTGGCCAAACATCAACACTGTCCCAAACGGGGACCTCGGTACCATCAAAACTCGGGTCTTCAAGGTTATGACTACCTACCGGGCTAGGGTAGCGCCAGAGCACAACCTTCCCTCGTAGGAGGCACCGGCGAGAGGCATGACAATAGACCGCATTAGGGCCTCCCCATCCAGGCAAGTGTGGTTGCACTGGTGAGCTCGATTCGGTGGCACCATGACTCGATCAACAGCATGTTCAAGTTGGATTATTATCAAGTTTAACTTGAAATGAAAATGGTTCGAGCCATAGTGAATGAATGGATGCACGGGTCACGGTCATGAATGATGAATGCATCATACTACCATATGAGTACATGACTTGATACCTACTGCACACTATCAAGAAAACATGTATCTTACTGCATACTATAAGAACAAAGTCTATGCAAAAAGATATATATAGCAAGTTATTTTAAATAGTGAATATATGATGATTTAATTCAATTTAACCAAAGTCATTGCAATGCCATCCTTGTATATGAATGTTGTGGCTTGCCTTGGTTCAGAGGAGTGTCACAAAACTCTTGGCCTTCTCCAACACAACTAGGTTCCTCTGAAAATATTTTAAATGCAAAAAGAAAATGTCACATAACACTGTTTATTGCACCAGAAATTCTCAACAACAAGAAAAATTCTGAAACTTGGCATACAGAAACTTTGGAATTTTACAAACCTGTAGCAAAAAGGATCATCTCATTTGGACTTATAGATTAAAAGTTATAGCTGGTCAAAGCTGGATTAGATCTGGTCAAAATCTGGAATAAAAAGAAAAACCAAAAGCGGCCACGTCGAAAACCTATTCGGCGAATACGCCTCCACTTATACCGCTTCGGGCGGCCGAGTGAGAGGCTGACAAGCGGGACCCACTGGCAGGGTTAAACAGAGGAGAGGGAGGGAACAGGGCCTGGCGACTCTGTCGCCGGCGTTTCTCCGGCGAGGAGACGTCGGCGATCACCGGAGAGAGGGGGAATGGGACTAGCTCGACGAGACGGTCACACATGTACCCGAAGCTCGAGCTGAGGAGGTCGGACGGCGTCGCGGCGATCCTCTCCAGAGACGGCGGCGGCGGAGCTGATCGGGATCGGCGTTTCCGGCGACAATCCGGCGAGCTCTTGGTACCGTCGTGCTCAGGAGTTTGCTACGGTCTCAGGGGTGGCAGTGGCTGGAGCTGAGGTGGACTAGAGTGAGTGCACGAAGGAGGGGGATCCGCGGCTGCCGCCGGCAAGGTTTGAAGGCCAGGGGCCTTCCCGGCGTTACCACCAGCTACTAGGGCTCGATTTGAGAGTCGAGGGGTGGTTTGGGATGGCTAGAACGATCGGGGGAGTGCTCTATTTATAGGAGGAGGCGAGGCAGGGCTCGGGCTCCGCCGGAGCTGAGCGGCAGGGCGAACCGGGGACGGTGAGGACTCGGGCAGCGGCGTGGGGTGAAGCAGAGGTGCACGCCTGCGGCCACAGTGGCGCGCACTACGCGCAAAAAACGGGCACGCGAGCTCACTGTTCCCGCCGCTAGCTCTCGGCCTCTTCCGGCGAGCTGCATTCCGGCGTCGTGGAGGAGCTGGGAGAGGATTGGGTGGCGCACGGGGGTTGGCTGCGGCGCTGGGACACGGAGAGGTGTTGTGGGGAGAGCGGTTGGACGGCGGCCGATCGGACCCGACGGGCAGAGCGCACAGAGGGCGTGCGCTGCACCCTGCCCGCACGCGGTCACCGCGTGCACTGGCACTCGGGGCACTTTCGGCGCTGCCAAACCATGTCCATCGTGAAGTCCTCTCAAAGCTTTGCCTAGAAATGTGCTGGGCTTGCCACCTGGCTCACTGGAGGTGACAAGAGGGAGCTGCAAAGTTTCTGGACAGAAACTTGCTCCAAGCACTGGAAATAATGGCTGGTTAATAAGAGCTGAAATTAGGCGTTTAAGCATCACCTAGGAGGGTAATCAAGTGGTAAAAATTTCAGCTTAAAAGGATCAAGGAAAAATATACTTGCTTCACAAAGTGCTCTTTCTGACCAGAAGCAAAAACATTTTCCTTGGCTGAATTTTTCCAAATGACCATGGGATAATTTTGCATAGGAAGGTGAGTCATGACCCAAAGAATATTTGGGAATTTTCTTGGAATTTTCTGAGCAATAAAAATGGGGGTTGCTTCATAGCTTAGTGAGAAAAAGGGCATTTTCAGAGAGAAAATGAATATAATGCCATTAAATAAAAATATCCAATGGCGTTATTTTGAGAGGGATGAGGTCTAGGGAGGGTTTATGGATGATAGAACCCACATGGAAGAAAATCAAAAATAAATCCAAGTGGTAAGTCCAAAAGAAATGACAGAAAACCTCAAATGCAAATAAAATAATTCAATAAATCCAAATAAAAGAAAAAGGCAAAAATCCAGGGTGTTACAAACCTCCCCCCTTAGGATGAATCTCGTCCTCGAGATTCGGTTGCTCAGGAAACAAATATGGGTATGTAGTCCTTAAGTAATCCGCTCTTTCCTAGGTGGCTTCATCCTCAGTGTGGTGTTCCCATTGAACCTTGTAAAACTTTATAGTTTTGCTGCGGGTGACTCTGTCCATCTCTTCCAAGATTCTCAAGGGTTTCTCCTCGTAGGTTCTGCCATATCTAGTTCTGCCATATCTGTCCGTTTTGCGGGTGGTGCGATGCATTTTCGTAGCTGAGACACGTGGAACACATCATCCACCTCGGATAGCTTGGGAGGCAATTCTAACTGATAAGCCACTTTACCCACTCTGGTCATAACTGGAAATAGACCGATGTATCTTGGTGCAAACTTTCCCCGAGTATGAAACCGTTTAACTCCTTTCATAGGGGTAACTCGAAGATATGCATGTTCACCTGGTTCGAAGCTGATCTGCCTATGCTTTGAGTCATAGTAGCTCTTCTGACGAGATTTTGCTACTTGCAATCTGTCTTGAACTTCTTTGACTTGCTTTTCTGCTTCCAGCATCAGATTTGTCCCGAATATTCGGCTGTCTCCTATCTGAGACCAGTTCAGCGGGGTACGACACTTACGTCCATATAGGGCCTCAAAAGGTGACATTTTGAGGCTAGTCTGATAGCCGTTGTTGTACGAGAACTCAGCGTACGGCAGGCTGTCTTCCCATTTGGGTCCATGTGCAAGGACGCATGCCCAGAGCATATCTTCCAAGATTTGATTTACCCGCTCTGTTTGTCCATCGGTCTGCGGATGATAAACGGTGCTATGCTTTAAAGCGGTTCCCAAAGCTTGGTGTAGACGTAGCCAGAATGCCGAGGTAAACAAAGATCCCCGGTCTGAAGTGATCGTCTTGGGTACCCCATGCAGACTGACAATCCTGGATACGTAGAGTTGAGCAAGTTGGTCTGCACGGTAGGTGGTCTTTATTGGAATAAAGTGGGCCACCTTGGTGAGCATGTCGACCACGACCCATATGGCATTATTACCTCGTGGTGTCCTTGGTAATCCCACGATAATATCCATGCAGATATCATCCCATTTCCATTGCGGAACGGGTAAGGGTTGAGGTAGACCGGCTGGTTTTTGGTGTTCAGCCTTCACCTTGTTGCATATATCACAACAGGCGATGTAATAGGCGATGTAATAGGCGATGTCTTTCTTCATACCTTCCCACCAGAATGTTTGCTTTAAGTCTTGGTACATTTTAGTGCCTCCAGGATGAATAGAGTATGCGGACTCGTGGGCTTCCTTCAGAATTTGCTGCTTTAATTCTCCGAGGTCCGGCACACATACTCGATCCCGAAATCGCAGTGTGCCTTTGTCATCAATATTGAGATCTGACGTCTTTCCTTCTCGCACTTGAGTCATTATCTTTAGTAACATCGGGTCACCAGGTTGAGCCCTTAGGATTTCGTCTTCCAAAGTAGGGGTTACTTCCAAGGTCATATTGAGCTGAGCTATTTCTTCTTGGAGTGCTGGGTGCAGACGCTCGATTAATGAGTTTCGGTAGCCGGTTCGCGACTGAGGGCATCGGCGATCACATTTGCTTTTCCTGGATGATAGTTGATACCCAGGTCATAGTCTTTGACCAATTCAAGCCATCTTCGCTGTCGGAGATTCAAGTCCGGTTGCGTGAATATATACTTGAGACTCTTGTGGTCGGTGTAGATTTGACATCGCTTTCCGATGATGTAATGCCTCCAAATCTTTAAGGCGTGAACCACAACTGCCATTTCTAAGTCATGGGTATGATAATTCTCCTCAAGGAGTCGGAGCTGTCTTGATGCATAGGCCACGACCTTTCCATCTTGCATAAGCACACACACCCAATGCCACGCCTGGATGCGTCGCAATAGATGTCGAAGCTCCGGTAGATGTTTGGTAGAGTCAATACTGGAGCGGTAGTCAACCGAGTCTTGAGCTCATTGAAACTGTTCTCACATGCTTCCGTCCATATGAACTTCTGATTCTTCTTGAGTAGTTCAGTCATTGGCTTGGCAATCTTTGAGAAACCTTCAATGAAGCGACGGTAATAACCTGCTAGACCCAAGAAACTTCTGATTTCTGTTACTGAAACAGGCGTCTTCCACTTCAGGACTTCCGTGACTTTGCTTTGATCCACTGCCACTCCTTGAGCGGAAAGAGTATGCCCAAGGAATCCCACTTCCTTAAGCCAAAATTCGCATTTGCTGAACTTAGCGTAGAGTTGATGAGCGCGTAATCGCTCCAACACGGCTCGGAGATGCTGCTTGTGCTCTTCTTCACTCTTGGAATATATGAGGATGTCGTCAATGAACACCACTACAAACTTGTCCAAGAAGTCCATGAACACCTTGTTCATCATGTGCATGAAGAATGCAGGAGCGTTGGTCAGCCCAAATGACATGACCGTATACTCGTACAACCCGTATCTGGTGGTGAATGCTGTCTTGGGGATATCTTCCTTTCTGATTTTTAGCTGGTGATACCCGGTGCGCAAATCAATCTTTGAGAATACTTGAGCTCCGCTGAGTTGATCGAACAAATCATCAATCCTGGGCAGCGGGTATTTATTCTTGATTGTGACATCATTGAGGGCACGGTAGTCAACACACATCCGGAGACTACCGTCTTTCTTGCCCACGAATATTGCAGGTGCACCCCAAGGAGATGAACTGGGGCGAATATATCCTTTTTGGAGCATCTCATCTATTTGTGTCTTCAACTCCACTAGTTCGGATGAAGGCATCCGGTAATATTTCTTGTAAATTGGGGCTGTCCCGGGCACAAGCTCGATTGAAAATTCCAGCTCTCGATCAGGTGGCATGCCTGGCAATTCATCTGGAAACACATCTGGAAATTCACAGACCACTGGGACTAGATTCATTTCGGTAGCAATTGCTGCATATATCATCCCCTTCTTTGGTATGGCTCGACCGGCATAGAATCGAGCGGACTAGCCAGAGGGATTTATTAGTGTGACTTCTCTTGTTGCGCAGTTGATGCATTCCTGGTGTCTTGTCAACCAATCCATGCCCAAAATAATATCCAAGTGGTAAGTCCAAAATAAATGACAGAAAACCTCAAATGCAAATAAAATAATTCAATAAATCCAAATAAAAGAAAAAGGCAAAAATCCAGGGTGTTACACCGTGCATTGCGGGGTGATACGTCTCCAACGTATCTATAATGTTTTATTGTTCCATGCTATTATATTATCAATCTTGGATGTTTTTATATACATTTATAGCAATTATATATCATTTTTTGGGACTAACCTATTAACTTAGTGCCCAGTGCCAGTTGCTGTTTTCTGCCCTGTTTTTGTTTTACAGAATATCAATACCAAACGAAGTCCAAATGCCACAAAACTTTTTGGAGATTTTTTTCTGGACAAGATAAACACTAGATGCTTTGGGAGGAGGCCAGAAGCCCCAGGGGGTGCCCACGAGGCACCAGGGCGCGCCTGGGGGGGCAGGCGCGCGCTGGTACATCGTGGGGCCCACAGAGCTCCGTTTGACCTAATTCCTCCACTATAAATTCCCAAAAAATTAGAAACCCTCAGGGGAGTCCACGAAATACTTTTTCCGCCGCCGCAAGTTTCTGTTCTCGAGAGATCCCATCTGGGGTCCTTCTCCGGTACTTCGCTAGAGGGGGAATCGATCATGGAGGGGCTCTACATCAACCTTGCTGCCCTTCCGATGATGCGTGAGTAGTTTACCACAGACCTTCGGGTCCATAGTTAGTAGCTAGATGGCTTGTTCTCTCTCGTTTTGATCTTCAATACAATGTTCTCCTCGATGTTCTTGGAGTTCTATCCGATGTAATCACTTTTTGCGGTGTGTTTGTTGGGATCCGATGAATTGTGAGTTTATGATCAGATTATCCATGAGTATTATTTGAGTCTTTGCTGCACTATTTTATGCATGATTATTATAGCCTCGTATTTCTTCTCCGATCTATTGATTTGGTTTGGCCAACTAGATTGATTTATCTTGCCATGGGAAGAGGTGCTTTGTAATGGGTTCGATCTTGCGGTGCTCAATCCCAGTGACTGAAAGGGACATGACACATATGTTTCGTTGCTATTAAGGGTAAAAAGATGGGGTTTATTCATACGTGAGTTTATCATGTCTACATCATGTCATCGTTCTTAAGGCGTTACTCCGTTCTTTATGGACTTAATACACTAGATGCATGCTGGATAGCGGTCGATGTGTGGAGTAATAGTAGTAGATGCAGGCAGGAGTCGGTCTACTTGTATTGGACGTGATGCCTATATACATGATCATTGCCTTGGATATCGTCATGATTATTTGCTTTTCTATCAATTGCCCAACAGTAATTTGTTTACCCACCGTATGCTATTTTCTCGAGAGAAGCCTTTAGTGAAAACTATGTCCCCCGGGTCTATCTAAATCATATACTAAAACCCTAAAAATATTTGCTGCACTTTTCTTTTATTTATTTTATTTTGTATTTTTGTTTCAATCTATCTATCTATCACATACAATTTAATCTTGCAATTAACCGCCGAGGGATTGACAACCCCTCGTTTGCGTTGGGTGCAAGGATTTGTTGTTTGTGTGCAGGTGCTGCTAACGAGGTGTTGCATGATTCTCCTACTGGATTGATAACCTTGGTTTCATAACTGAGGGAAATACTTACCTCTACTGTGCTGCATCATCCCTTCCTTTTCGGGGATAAAACCAACGCAAGCTACAAGTAGCAGGAAGATTTTCTGGCGCCGTTGCCGGGGAGAAGTCACCTCAACACAGTCTCCCGTCAACTTGCCAATTTCTGGCACTGTTGCCGGGGAGACATCATCAACATCTATCAAGTACCTTTGCATAAACTCTCATCTCCTTGCATTTATTTTATTTGCCTCTCATTTTCATCTCCCCCACTTCTAAGAAGTTTTTACAAAAATATTTTCCGTTTGCCTTTTTCTTGTTTGCTTTTTTGCTTGCTTGCTATCTTTGCTTGTGTTGCCATGTGCCATCTATTTGCTTGCATCTTCGCTTGCTAAAAATCTATTGATATCGATTCTCATCCACTTGCTAATCTTTTCAAAAGACCCAATTATGATGAACCAATTGCTAGTGAGTTGAGTGCACTTGATTTCCTCTATGAAGTTTTGCTTGAAAATCATGCATCTGAAAATTGTGATGAAGTGCTGAAAGAAGAAATTTATAAAGTGATTCATGATAGCTCCTTGAATTAAAAGCATGATTGCAATAATGTTATTATAAATTCTATTAATGTCAATTGTGCTAATAATATGCAAAACTACGAGCTTGGGGATGATAATTTTGTTATATCCACTACTTATTGCAATGATCATGATTGGGGTGATAATGCTTCTTATGATCTTGAAAATTTATTTAAACCTCATGATGAATATGTTATTGATAATAATGTTTGCAATATCTTTGAAAGTGGGTTTGGAAGAGCGTCAACTTTAGGTAATAATAATCCCACTATTTTGGAAGACTATAAGAATTTTATGCATGTGGATCATGGAGAGAAAATTTTATATGATAGCTATATTGTTGAATTTAATTATGATCCTACATGTAATTATTATGAGAGAGGAAAATATGGTTGTAGAAATTTTTCATGTTACTAAATTACCTCTCGTTATGTTGAGATTGTCAATGTTTTACTCCTCTCCTTTGCATATGCTAGATATTTCTCGTCTTGATAATTTGTTTGCATATAAAAAGCCCATGCATAGGAAGTATGTTAGAATTAAATGTGTTTGTCACATGTATTATGATGGTCTCTTTGTGCTTCAATTCTTATCTTTCATGTGAGCATCATTGAAATCTCAAAGCCTATCTTAATGGCTATAAAGAAAGAGCTTCTTGGGAGGCAACCCAATGAATAAAATAAATTTCTACCTTTACTTTCTGTTATTTTGTGTTTTCACAATTATTCTACTGTTATGATTGTTTTTTTGTGTTTTTAATTAGTGTTTGTGCCAAGTAAATCCTTTAGGATGATTTGGAAGATAGTATAATTGATGCTGTTTGCAAAACAGAAAGTTTTGCGTCCAGTGCTGGAATTTTGGTTCTGTACTGGAGCGTCAGAAAATCTGAAATTTTTACACAGTATTGGTATATGAATTTCCCACGTTGTCCTAATTTTTCAGAATTTTTGGAGTTACAGAAGTATGGCTTTTAAATAGATTGCTACAGACTGTTCTGTTTTTGACAGATTCTGTTTTTGATGTGTTGCTTGCTTGTTTTGATGAAACTATGGATTGTATCGGGGGGTATAAGCCATGGAGAAGTTAGAATAAAGTAGGTATAATGCAAAAATAAAATATGAATGGGTTTGCAACAGTACTTAAAGTAGTGATTTGTTTTGTTATACTAACGGATCTCACGAATGTTTTGTTGTGTTTTGTGTGATTGAAGTTTTCAAGTTTTGGGTGAGATCACGATGGATGAAGGAATAAAGAGTGGCAAGAGCCTAAGATTGGGGATGCCCAAGGCACCCCAAGGTAATATTCATGGAAGACACAAGCGTCTAAGCTTGGGGATGCCCCGGAAGGCATCCCCTCTTTCTTCTACCAACCATCGGTAATTTTACTTGGAGCTATATTTTTATTCATCACATGATATGTGTTTTGCTTGGAGCGTCGTGTATTATATGAGTCTTTGCTTTGTTTGCTTTTTAGTTTGTCACAATCATCTTTGCTGAACACACCAATTTTGAGAGAGCCACACGTTATCATGATTTGTTAGAATACTCTATGTGCTTCACTTAATTTTTTTGAGCTAGGCAGTTGCTCTAGTGCTTCACTTAAATCTTTTTGAGAACGGCGGTGGCTATATTTTGAAGAAATAAACTCTCATGCTTCACTTATATTATTTTGAGAGTTGATTAAAATTTTGAAGAAATAAACTCTCATGCTTCACTTGTATTATTTTGAGAGTTGATAGATTGAAATTTTGAAGAAATAGATTTTCATGCATCACTTATATTATTTTGAGAATTGATAAGATTGAAATTTTGAAGAAATATTTGCACTCTCATGCTTCACTTAAATCTTTTTGAGAGTTGATGAAAGTAACGGTAATTTGCACAAGATATGAATTTGGTCCCAAAGTGATGAATATTCAAGAGGGATATAATTAAAACTTTCATATAGATCATTGGATATGATAAGTGTGATTCCTTGCAATAGTTTTGCGATATGGAAATGATAATATGTGAGTCATGTTAGTGAGTAATTGTGATTCAGTAAGAATATTCGTGTTAAGGTTTGTGATTCCCTATGCATGCACATCAAGTCAATAGTTATGCAAAGAAATTATATCCTACTTATGGTGCATTATTCGGTGTTAGTTATGTTCAATGCATGTTTCTGACTGTTTTCTTTTTTTGGTTGGTTGCTTCTCAATCTTTTGCTAGCCTTCATTTGTACTAAGCGAAAATACTGCTTGTGCATCCAAAATCCTTAAACCCAGTTGTGCCAAATGAGTCCACTATATCTACCTATATGCGGTATTTCAATGCCGTTACAAGTAAATTTGCGTGTGCCAACTCTAATTTTCAAAATATTTTTTCTGTTTTGTGTGCCCGTACCGCTCATGAGGCGGAAGGGGGTGGCCAATATTTTCTATGCTAGGTGGGTTATTCTCACGATGAGTGTTTATTCAGTTGTCATTGCACGAGAGTATGGTTGGTAATAGGGATGCCCAGTCCCACAATGAAATCAAAAATTAATAACAACAAAATTACTTGGAAAGTGATGGTATGGAGGGCACCCGTGGATACGGCTAGCCATGGATTGTGAAAAAAATGGTGGAAAAGAAATAAACTTTACTTTCTGTTTGGGAACCACCTATAATGTATCTAGCTTGGAAGATATTGGGAATTCTCGTTCGTTTTCGTTGACAGGAAAAGCATGCCTCTCAAAATATTTTTATCTCTCTAATTTAAGCTTTGAGCTCTGGCACATTTGACAAATCTATGCTTCCCTCTGCGAAGGGCCTATCTATTTACTTTTATGCAATTTTTATTTTTCTTGAGTCTCCATCTTCTCTTATAAAGCACCAACTAGAGAGAATTATTGTCATACTTGTGCATTGGATGTAGCTAATATTTAAGTGTGTTTCATGAATGGATAATGATTGAGCATAATAGGCTAGGGATAACTTTCTTTAGCATTGATATTTTGAAAGACATGGTTGCTTGTTAATATGCTTGAGTATTTATATCGTCATGTCAAACTATGGACTATTGCTTTGAATCATTCAAGTCCAATGTCCATGCTACATAAGAAAAGAATATATGATGAATATGATAGGCAGCATTCCACATCAAAAATTCTGTTTTTATCATTTACCTACTCAAGGACGAGCAGGAATTAAGCTTGGGGATGCTGATACGTCTCCAACGTATCTATAATTTTTTATTGTTCCATGTTGTTATATTATCAATCTTGGATGTTTTTATATACATTTACAGCAATTATATATCATTTTTTGGAACTAACCTACTAACTTAGTGCCCAGTGCCAGTTGTTGTTTTCTGCCCTGTTTTTGTTTTATAGAATATCAATACCAAACGAAGTCCAAATGCCATGAAACTTTTTGGAGATTTTTTTCTGGACAAGATAAACACTAGAAGCTTTGGGAGGAGGCCAGAAGCCCCAGGGGGTGCCCATGAGGCACCAGGGCGCGCCTTCCTCCACTATAAGTTCCCAAAAAATCAGAAACCCTCAGGGGAGTCCACGAAATACTTTTTCCGCCGCCGCAAGTTTTTGTTCTCGAGAGATCCCATCTGGGGTCCTTCTCCGGTACTCCGCCGGAGGGGGAATCGATCACGGAGGGCCTCTACATCAACCTTGCTGCCCTTCCGATGACGCGTGAGTAGTTTACCATAGACCTTCGGGTCCATAGTTGGTAGCTAGATGGCTTCTTCTCTCTCTTTTTGCTCTTCAATACAATGTTCTCCTCGATGTTCTTGGAGTTCTATCCGATGTAATCACTTTTTGCGGTGTGTTTGTTGGGATCCGATGAATTGTGAGTTTATGATTAGATTATCCATGAATATTATTTGAGTCTTTGCTGCACTCTTTTATGCATGATTATTATAGCCTCGTATTTCTTCTCTGGTCTATTGATTTGGTTTGGCCAACTAGATTGATTTATCTTGCCATGGGAAGAGGTGCTTTGTAATGGGTTCAATCTTGCGGTGCTCAATCCCAGTGACAGAAAGGGACATGACACGTATGTATCACTGCTATTAAGGGTAAAAAGATGGGGTTTATTCATACGTGAGTTTAACTTGTCTACATCATGTCATCGTTCTTAAGGCGTTACTCCGTTCTTTATGGACTTAATACACTAGATGCATGCTGGATAGCGGTCGATGTGTGGAGTAATAGTAGTAGTTGCAGGCAGGAGTCGGTCTACTTGTATTGGACGTGATGCCTATATACATGATCATTGCCTTGGATATCGTCATGATTATTTGCTTTTCTATCAATTGGCCAACAGTAATTTGTCTACCCACCGTATGCTATTTTCTCGAGAGAAGCCTCTAGTGAAAACTATGGCCCCCGGGTCTATCTAAATCATATACTAAAACCCCAAAAATATTTGTTGCACTTTTCTTTTATTTATTTTATTTTATATTTTTGTTTCAATCTATCTATCTATCACATACAATTTAATCTTGCAATTAACCGCCGAGGGATTGACAACCCCTCGTTTGCGTTGGGTGCAAGGATTTCTTGTTTGTGTGCAGGTGGTGCTAACGAGGTGTTGCGTGATTCTCCTACTGGATTGATAACCTTGGTTTCATAACTGAGGGAAATACTTACCTCTGCTGTGCTGCATCATCCCTTCCTCTTCGGGGATAAAACCAACGCAAGCTACAAGTAGCACGGGGGAGTGGGGATCGTGGGCGCAGACGATCCCACTCCCCCATGTTCTGTCATGGTCTTTAAATGGGAAGGGAGGGGGAGAGGCCAAGGCATTCGCTCCCTTGCCCCCGCCCGTTGCTTCGTCTCTACCTCCCCACACTCCTTCTCGCGCACACCGTCGTCGTACGCCGTCGCCCGCTCGAGCTGCAACCGCGCCGCGCTGCGTGCCTTGAGCGGCCATTCTCTCCCCGCTTCACCGCCGCCGCTCTCTCTTCTTCGACCGCGCCCCTTCCACTCTCGCCGATGGCGCCACCGAAGGGTTCTTGGGAGGGGTCAGTGGTGACCGTCGACGACATCGAGTACCTGCGCCGCACGCGGCGGTTGCCGCCGGCGGAGGAGGTGGAGGCGCGCGCGCCCGGCTCGGAGATGGCGCCGGCGCCGCGGAACGGCGAGGAGGTGGTGTTCTACACCCACTTCCTCCACGGGCTTGGGCTTCCCACGAGCGTCTTCTTCAGGCGCTTCCTCACGTATTTCGGCCTCCAGCCGCATCATCTGGGGCCGAACGCCATCTTGCAGCTCGCCGGCTTCGTGACACTGTGCGAGGGCTACGTCGGCCTCCTCCCATACGTGGAGTTGTGGTATCGCATGTTTTATCTGAAGCAGCAAGGAGCATCAGCCGGCGTCATATCCGAGTGCGGGGCGGCCATGCCGGTTACCCGGACGGCGGGCCCCTTCCCGAAGCTGCCGCTCGAGGACTCGGCCAAGAAGTGGCAGAAGTCCTTCTTCTACGTGAAGAACGTCGACCCGGTCAACGACCGCATCAACCTCCCCCCCTTCATCGACGTGCCGCCGGCTGAGAAGCTGAACTGGGGGCACAACCCGAAGAACCCGTCCGCGGAGATCTTGGGCATCTGCCGCCGGGTCAAGGAGATGACGGACCACGAGGGGCTCACCGCCGTGAACCTCATCACCACCTTCATCGGCCGCCGGGTGCTGCCGCTGCAGCGGCGGCAGCACCGGATCTGCGATATGAGCGGCCGGCGCGACCCCTACCGGCTGTCCACGAAGGAGCTGACGCTGGACGAGATCGCCCAGCGCGTCAACGACGTCTCCGCCACCGGGCTCAAGATGAAGGAGTGGCGATTCGGCAAGGAGCCGTACAGCCGGGATGCCCCGGTGCCTGCGGTGAGTCTCTGGTCTTTGTTCTTCACGGCGTCCGCCCTCTTCATGCGCCCTGACGCCCTGGGCCGGCTGCAGCGCTTTCCGAGCCAACTGGTGCATGATCAAGCCGGTAAGTCTTCAGTCCCGGATGTTTTGCGCGAGTGGCCGGATGATGACGAAGATGACGAGGCCGGGGCGGGCGATGCAGCTCCGTAGGACGTAGAGGCGGGCGACGGGGCCGCCCCTAGGGGGCGGCAGCGGAGGGAGACTAGGGAGTCGGTGGGCCCAAGCCGGCCGCACGGGAAGCAGCCGGTCGAGGCACGGCCGGTTGCGAAGCGCCCAGCCACGGCGCAGTCGGGCGCCATGAAGAGGTCGGTCAAGAAGGCGCGCCGGATGGCGCCACCGGCGGGCCCGAAGCGGGCGGTCCCCATGGCCATCGGGTGAGTTACACTTTACTTCTAAGTTATTGCCTCTCTGCTGCTATTGTTTTTGTTCTTCTTCCTCATCTCTTTCAAGCGCTGTCCAGGAACGCGCTCGAGCTCGTGGAGGCGGCCGCGGAGGAGGCCGACCGGCGGCGGGGCCGGAGCGACGCAGAGGAGCGCGAGGTGGCGGAGACCATCGAGGAGGTGCTCGCGGCCCGCCAGTCCGGCACCACCCTGGAGGACGCCGAGCGGGACGCCTGGAGGGCCCGGGCCAGTCCGAGAAGGACATGGCTGAGGCGTCAGCCAAGGCGTGGGGCGACGCCGTGTCCGAGGTCGTGGCGAGGCGGCGTCGGGTCGCGGAGGAGGCCGCGTGGCCGGAATGGACGGTGTCATCGCCACCGCCGTCGCCGATTGCGGACCATCTCTCCAAATCGGTGCATGACCCGGCCCGCCGGGCTGAGGCGGATGCCCGTGCCGCCGCCGAGGAAACAACCGGTCTTGGCGAATCCGGCGATCACGAGCCGGAGGCCGACCCGACGGCCGGCCCGGAGGTGCCGCCGGCTGTCGACCCGGCTGACGGGGCCGGAGGCGGAGATGGAGGGAGCCACGAACCGGAGGCCGCGCCAGGCAGAGTGGGAGCGCCGCCCCAGAGGACGGAGGCCACGCCAGGGAGCTCTCGCGCCCTGTTGACCGGGGAGCCACGGGCCACGGGGCGCAGCCTCGAGCTGAGGCCGGTCGGCAGCGGAACCAGTGTCGGGTCCGCGGTTCAGCCGTAGTGGGCCTGGGCGGTGAGCTCCAGCGAGGCGACGAGCGGCGCCCCTCGGAGCGAACTGGTCGCGGCGGTGGACTCCCTGCGGCTGCAGATCGCCAACCACCACGGCCAGTGGAAGAGCTTCGCCCACGCGGAGAGCGGCCGGTTGCAGCAGCTGGAGCAGACCTTCGCGGTAAGTTCGCTTGTCCTTCGTGCTCTCTTGCGTCTAGTTTCTTCTTTCCTTTTCTTGACCGGCTTGGTCGCTCTCCAGTGGGGGCGCATCAGCGCACCCACTGGGTGTAGCCCCCGAGGCTCGGGCCGGCTGCGCAGCAGGCGGGTCGGGCCTTCTCAGGCTTCTGTGTGTTAACTTTCTTTCCTTGCAGTCCATCTACGACCAGCGGGTGGTGGCGTACAACCGTCTCCTGGGCCGGTACCACACAGCCAGGGACCAGCTGGTGGCCAAGGAGGAGGAGCTTCGCCGGGCCAAAGGTACGTCTTCGAGTTTTTGCATTTCTTCCAGTGGGGGCGCGCCAGCGCACCCACTAGGTGTAGCCCCTGAGATCCGGGCCGGTTTGCGCAGCAGCCGGGACGGATCTTCTTGCTCCATATTTTGCTTTGTTGTCTGGCTTCTGACCGGAATCCGGATCCGGATGCGCAGCCGCCGTCGTCAACCCGGCAGTGATGGAGGGGCTCCAGCGCCAGCTGGCCGAGGCTGGTCAGCTCCGTGACCAGGCGATCGCGGAGCGCAACCGGCTGCAGGAGGAGACGACCCGGGCGGTCCGGGAGAGGGACGAGGCCGCCGCTGCCCACAAGGCCGAGCTGGACCGGCTCGCCAAGGAGCGCCGCCAAGCGGCGGCGCGGCAGGAAGAGGAAGCGAAGAAGGCCACCGAGGAGGTCGCCCAGCTCAAGGCGGACCGCGACCGCAGCGCCAGCGCGCTGGCAGCGAGGGAGCGGGAGGCGCTGCAGGAGGTGCTGTACATCGACGAGCTCCTCACGCGTAAGCGTTTCTACTTGCTTGTGTCTTTATTTCTTTCTGTTTTCGGCCATTCGGCCTCTTGATCGATCCTTCTTCCCCTTCTTTTCCAGGGGTCTTCCCCGAGACCCAGGAGCCGGCCGAGGAGGCGGTGAACGCCCACCGGCAGGAGCAGAGGGCAGCGGGGGTCGCCGTCGAAGAGTATGCCGCCTGGTCGGTGGCGGAGATCACCGTGGCCGCCAAGGCTCGCTTGGAGGCGGTGGAGCGCAACATGAACTGGCTTTTTGAAGCCGGTTTGTCGATGGTGGCCGCCCTCTAGCCGGGTGCGGTGGTGCCGACCACCGTGAGCCGGCTGGCACGTTGGCTGGAAACTGGCGCGGTGCGTCTCAGCGCGTGGAGGGCCTCCGCGGCCCGAGCCGGCACGGAGATGGCGCTTGGGCTCATGGTGTCCTGGTATCCAGGCATCCGCTTGGACCGGCTGCAAGCGTGATGGGCCGGAGCGGAGGCGGATCTGGTGGAGAGGGCAACGCCGATTGCTGTGCGGGCCATCGACATCACGTCGTTCACCCCGCACGACGAGTTCGTGCTAGAGCGGGCGCCGGACGGCTAGGAGCTTCCCGTCGACGACTTTGCTCTGGCGCTCGAGGACCCGGAGGGTAGCTCGGCCGAGACGGGAGCCGGCGCGGATGGCGACACCGACGACTTGGACGACACCGCCACCACGGAGAGTCCGGCGCAGAGCGACGCTGACGAGGCCGCCGCCTAGGTTTTTTTTTTGCTTTTCCCTGTATTTTGTTTTCTCTTGAACTTGCAACTTTTGTTAGCCGGTAGATCTACCCACTGGGGGTGTATGATATGTAATGAATTCCTGGCCGTGGGCCTTGCTTGTGCGTAAATGCGTGTTTGCTCTTCTGTATGCTTGTGTTTGCCGTCTGGCGGTTCGCTCTTGCTCTTTTTCCCAAGCCGTCTTCCTGTTCTCTCCCCTTCTCGCCCTCCTCCCCGCCAGCCGGACAGCCGGGAGCCGGTTTGTAGCTGGGACGGGGAGCCAGACTCGAAAGAGAGCGAGCGGTACTTAGGCCTTAGGATTTTGAGCGTGAGCGAAACGCCCACTGGGCCGGCTGGCTGCGGGCGGCGAAGCCGGCCGGAGCACAGCCGGTCTGTGCGGCGGAAAATGAAAGAGGAGAAGAGCCGGGTTGGCCAAGCCAGACGTTCGTACTTAGCCGTTTTTCGCGTGGGGATGCTTTCAGCCTTTGGCTCTTGCCAGCCTGGACAGCCGGGGGCCGGACTGTGGCTTATGGCAGAGAGAGGGCCTCAGCGGTGCGCACGTTACTCGCCGGGTTGAGGAGAACACGGCGCGGGCTAGCCGGCGAGCCCCCGAGCCGGTCGTGCCGACCCGGCGGGAGGGAAGCGAAGGCGGTAAATTGCGCAAGAATTTGATAGAGATGAAAAGGTAGCCCCCGAGTGTCGTTCGGGGGACCTGCTGCTTTCATTAAGTTCAAAAGGGGTAGTGATACATACATACATGATTCAACTGTAAAACGGACGGAGGAGCTCCGCGTTCCAGGGGCGTTCTGTCTCTTCGCCGGAGGCGTCTCTCTTGCGCTTGTTTTGCTTTTGCACGTCGATGAGGTAGTACGCGTTGTTGCATAGGGCCTTGCTGATGATGAAGGGGCCCTCCCATGGGGAGGATAGCTTGTGCTGGCTGGCTGTTCGTTGGATCAGCCGGAGTACGAGGTCGCCCTCGCGGAAAGCAAGGGGCTTGATCTTCTTGCTATGGTAGTGGCGTAGGTTCTGTTGGTAGATGGCCGACCGGCTGAGGGCCAGTAGGCGTGCCTCCTCTAACAAGTCGACGCCGTCTTGGCATGCTGCTTCGGCTTCCACTTCCGTATACAGGGTGACCCGAGGCGAGTCGAACTCGAGATCCATGGGGATGACTGCCTCGGCCCCGTAGATGAGGAAGAATGGCGTGAAGCCGGTTGAGCGGTTGGGGGTGGTCCGGAGACTCCATAGGACGGTCGGCAGCTCGTCGATCGAGCTGCCGGGTGATCGCACAAGCGGCACGACGAGTCGCGGCTTGATGCTGGCCAAGATGAGGCCGTTCGCCCGCTCCGCCTGGCTGTTGGACTGGGGATGTGCGACAGAGGCCAGGTCAAGCCGGATGCCGGAGACGGAGCAGTAGCGCGCCAGCGCGCCTTTGGCGAAGTTGGTGTTGTTATCGGTGATGATGTTGTTGGGGATGCCGTAGCGGACAGCGATGTCTTTGATGAACTTGACGGCTGTGGGGCTGTCGAGTTTCTTGATCGGCCTTGCCTCGATCCACTTGCTGAACTTATCGACGGCCACCAAAAGGTGCGTCATGCCACCTCGAGCGGTTTTGAAGGGTCCCACCATGTCGAGGCCCCAGACGGCAAAGGGCCACGCGATGGGGATTTTCTGGAGAGCCGCAGCCGGCTGGTGGCTCTGAGCCTTGAAGTGTTGGCAGCCCTTGCATTTGAGGACCAGTTCCTCGGCGTCTTTCAGGGCGGTTGGCTAGTAGAAACCATGGCGGAATGCTTTGGCCCCCAGAGACCGGGAGGCAGCGTGATGCCCGCACTCACCCTGGTGGATGTCAAGCAAGATCTCAAGACGTCTGGTCGTCTCGACGCAGCGCTGGAAGACGCCGGTTGTGCTGCGCTTGACGAGCTCGTGGTTGATGATGCTGTAGGCGGAGGCCCGGTGCTGCACCTGCCGAGCCTCGACCTCGTTCACCGGGAGCTCGCCACTCACCAGGAAAGTGAGGATCGGTTGGCCCAAGACGGCGCCTCCAGCACTGTGAGGACAGCCACTTGCGAAGGTTCGGCTGGGTCGGGAGGCAGCGAGCCGGAGCCGGCAGCCCCCGGGACCGAGAGGGCAGCCCCCGGGGCTGGGTTGGCGACAGCAGCCCCCGGGGCCGGGATGGCAGTCCCTGGGTTGGCGCTGGCAGTCCCCGAGCAGGAGCCGGAAACCCCCGGGACCGGGACGGCAGCCCCCTGGGCTGGGTCGGAGGCGGCAGTCCCCGAGCCGGAGCCAGCAGCCCCGGAGCTAGGAACAGGGACCGTCGAGTCGGGCGGGACGAAGATGGACTCCGAATCCGGGGACGGCTTGATGGAGGGCTTGCGCAAGTGCTCGAGGGAGACGCCGATCGGGATTGCTTGCCGGCTGGAGCCAAGCTTGGCTAGAGTGTCCGCCGCTTCGTTCTCGCTTCGGGGGACGTGGAGGAACTCGCAGCCGTCGAAGCTGCAGGTCATCTGCTGGACCAGGTTGCGGTAGCTGGCCATGTTGGAGTCCCTAGCGTCCCACTCGCCGGAGACCTGCTGGACCACCAGGTCGGAGTCGCCGAAGCAGAGGATACGCCAGATGCCGATTTCTTTGGCTAGCCGGAGGCCGTGGACAATGGCTTCGTACTCGGCGACATTGTTGGAGGCGGCGAAGTGGATTTGGAGCGCGTAGCGCAGCCGGTCGCCCTTGGGGGAGGAGAGCACGATGCCGGCTCCCAAGCCGGAGGCCATTTTCGAGCCGTCGAAGTGCATGCACCAGTGTGTTGCATCGGGAGCCGGCGGCAAGTACTGGGTCTCCGCCCAATCGACGAGGAAGTCGGCCAACGCCTGCGATTTGATGGCGGTGCGAGGCTCGTAGAGGTTGGTGTGGCCGGCTAGCTCGATGGCCCATTTGGCGATCCGGCCAGAGGCATCCCGGCATCCCATGATCTCGCCTACGGGGGCCGTGCTCACCACGGTGATGACGTGCTCCTGGAAATACTGCTTCAGCTTTTTGGCGGCCAAGTACACACTGTAGCACATCTTCTGGTAATGGGGGTAATTCTGCTTGGAGGTGGAGAGGACCTCGCTCAGGTAGTACACATGGCGCTGGACCGGCTGTGCCTTGCCTTCCTCGGGGCGCTCTACCACCAGCACCACGCTGACCACGCGGGTGGTTGCCGCGATGTATATCAGGAGCGGCTCCTTCTCAGCCAGCGCGGCCAAGACGGGCGTGGTGGAGAGCATGCGCTTGAGTTCGCGGAAAGCTTCGTCCGCCTGGTCGGACCATTCGAACGGCGTCGTCTTCTTCATCAGCTGATACAGGGGCAGGGCCCTCTCCCCCAGCTGTCTGACAAATCGGCTGAAAGAGGCCAAGCAGCCGGTGAATTTCTGGACATCGCGCAGCCGAGCCAGCTTGCGCATGCGCTCGATTGCCTTGATCTTTTCCGGGTTGGCCTCGATACCGTGCTCCGAGATGAGGAAGCCAAGGAGTTGGCCGGCTGGCATGCCGAAAACGTCTCCTTGAGGTCCTCGAGGAGGGTAGGTGCTGCTTGGTCTTCACCACGATGTCATCGACGTAGACGTGCACGTTCCTGCCGATTTGCGGCAGGAGGCATTTTTGCATGCAGCGCTGGAAGGTGGCTCCGGCGTTCTTCAAACCGAATGACATGGTGATGTAGCAATACGCCCCGAAGGGGGTGATGAAGGACGTCTTGAGGGCATCCGCCGGGTCCAGCTTGATCTGGTGGTAGCCGGAGTACGCGTCCAGGAAGGACAGAAGCTCGCAGCCGGCGGTGGAGTCGATGACTTGGTCGATCCGGGGTAGGGCAAACGGGTCCTTGGGGCAGGCCTTGTTTAGGCTGGTGTAGTCGATACACATGCGCCAAGTGCCGTTCTTCTTCAGGACGAGGACCGGGTTGGCCAGCCACATGGGGTGGAACACTTCCATGATGAACCCGGCTTTGAGTAGTCGGGCGATCTCTTCGCCAATGGTTCTTCGCTTCTCCTCAGAGAAGCGGCGCAGCGGCTGCCGGACCGGCTTGGCATCCGGCCAAACGTGGAGTTTGTGCTCGGCGAACTTCCTCGGAACACCCGGCATGTCTTTAGGGGACCATGCGAAGATATCCCGATTCTCACGGAGGAAGTCGACGAGCTCGCCTTCCTATTTGCTATCGAGGCCGGAGCCCACGACGACGTACTCGCTGGAGTTGGGGTTGGACGGGTCGAGCGAAACCTTCCTTGTGCCCTTGGCCGGCTTGAAGGATCCCTCATCGACCGGCTGCTTGGGCTGAGCCGGCATAACTGGCTGCTCACCAGCCAGCGCGACAAGACGGTCGAGCTGGCGCTGCTCCTCGACGATGACCAGCAACTCGGCCAGCTTAGAGCCGGCTTTGGTGCACTCCAGGGACTTCTTGTAGTCGCCGGTGATGGTGATTATGCCCTTGGGACCCGGCAGCTTCATCTTGAGGTAGGCGTAGTGGGGGACCGCCATGAACTTGGCCAGGGCGGGCCGGCCCAAAAGCGCATGGTAGGGGCTGGCCAGGTCGACCACCTTGAACCAGATCGGCTCGCGGCGGAAGTGGGCGTTGGTGCCGAACAACACGTCCAGCCGCACCTTGCCGATGGGGGAGCATGAGGTGCCTGGCATGATGCCGTGGAACACCGTCTGGGTAGGCTGCAGCTTGCTTTTCTCGATGCCGAGCTTGACCACGGTGTCGTGGTAGAGGATGTTGATGCTGCTGCCGCCGTCAATCAGCACCCGCGAGAAGTGGCAGGTGCGCTTCTCAGCGACGAAGGTGGGGTCGAGGACGAGCGCGTAGCCACCCGGCATGGGCATCACGGCCGGGTGGTCCTCCCGGGTCCAGTTGACGGGACGGTCGGACCAGTGCATGTACAGGGGGACCAGGGGGACGATGGCGTTCACCTCGTACTGGTACTTGCGCTTGCTGTGCTTGTCGTCACCCTCACTGGTGAAGACGACGTAGGCCGCGTCCGGCTGAGGGTAGGGGTTGTTGGCGAGGGCGCCGGCTGCCGAAGGTGGCGGGGGAGGCGGCGGGAGCTGCGGGTTGGGACCGGGCGGTGGCGGTGGGAAATCGCCACGCATCAGGCGCTGGGTGATGCTGTAGTTCCGGAGCGTGTGCGTGGATGGCTTCGCGTCGGTGTGGTGCTTGCAGGGGCGTCCAGTATCTGCTCGAAAGAGAATTTGGGCTGCCAGGCCATCTTGCCTGTGCGCTGGCGCTTGACGCCGCCTTGCTCGGCCGGCTGTTCCTCCACCACGGCGGCCACTTGCTGGTTGTTGTAGCGAGGAGCCGGCTGCTCGGCCTTCTGCTTGTTGTTGTTGTCTTGCCGGCACTGGTTGGTTTCGCCAGCCGGCATTGGGGTGGCTGGCTGGACCGGGACCGGCTTGCCGTCTACGTCGACGGTGATCTTTATGCGCATTGCGGAGTCGGCCGTGGCGTACTTGTCCGCCACCGCCATCAGCTCCGCCAGGGTGTCCGGCTCGTCACACATCAGGCGGTGCTTGAGCAGGGTGTCGTCTCGGCATCCGTTGATGAAGTACTGGACGGCTTGCACTTCGTGGACCCCTTCGCAGGAGTTGCGCAGCTCGGTCCATTGCGTGAGGAAGTCACGGAGAGGCTTGCCCGGGCCCTGAACGCACATGGAGAGTGGGTGAGGCTGACCCGGTCGCTTGTATGTGCTGGTGAAGTTGCGTACGAACGCGTCCTCGAAGTCCAACCAGGAATTGACGCTGCCGGCCCTCAGGCTGTTAAGCCATGTCCGAGCCGAGCCGAGCAGCATGAGGGGGACGTAGCAGACCGCCACGCGCCTGTTGCAGCCGGCTATGCCGACAGCCGTGGTGTAGTCAGTTAGCCAGTCTTCCGGCTTGGTGATGCCACTGTACTTGGGGGTGTCGCGGGCCAACGTGAACCCTTTGGGGAAGGGCTCTTCACGGATGCGGTGTCCGAAACAGGCGGGGCCGACGGAACTCTCCTCCTTGAGAACCGTGGACCGCGTCAGCCGGTCGATGCGGTGGAGCGCGTCGGTTTCGTCGTAGGGCTCGCGGGGGCCCAGCCGGCTTGCGACGGGGCCGCGTGGCACCGTGCCAGCGGAAGCCGGCCGGGGCCGTCGAGGCGGCGGGGGGGGGAGGAGTTCCGGCTGTTGGACCCGGTCGTTACCGGCAGTCTCGTTGACAATGCCGTCGCCAGTCGTCGTGACGCGGTTGTGCCAGCTCCGGCTTGCCCGACGCCAGCCAGAGTGGCTGGCGCTGCCGGCAGGGGAAGACGCCTGCTGCGTGTCCCGAAGGGCCCTCTTCGGGTTCGCGGTGTTTCCTGAAGTGGAGGCGGGTGGCTGGGTCGGGTCGAAACGCTTCTGCTGCTCGTTCGCCATGGTGATGAGGTCGCGGATGCGCTGCTGCTGCTGCAGCAGTTCCTCGCCCTCCAGGAACTCGAGATCCGCCATGGCCATCTGTGTCGCGCGCATGTTCTTGACGGGGGTGTCATAGACGGGCTGGCCTGGGCCTAGCGCACGGCCGATTGCGCCCCCACAGATTCGCACCTCCGCGGCCCGGTTGGGCTCAGCGGTGGCCGGCGTAAAGCCGTGGACGCTGTCGTACTCTCGCTAGGCGGACTCCAGCCAGCGCCGCGTTGTCGCGAGCGCCGTGGCCTCGACCAGCAGTTGCTGACGGTCCTCGTTGAGCTGAGCCGCTACGGCCGCCATGTCGGTGTCGGGCGTGATGGGGGCTTTAAGGCTTCGGATCGTCTAGTGAAGCGGGTCGACCCGGCGAGAGGGGACCGCAGCCGCGGCGGCCTTCTCCTTGCTGCGCGAAGAGCCAGAGCTAGCGCCGATGGTCAACACCTCTGCACGGGCGCAGAGCACCGTGACGTCGTCGGAGACGGCGCAGCCAACGGGGATGGGCGAGTCGGTGAAGCTGTGTACCTGGCCAGGGTACTGTTCGGGGATGAGCGCGACGAAGACGCGCAGCGTGCTGAAAGGGATGACGAGGCAGCCTGCGGGGTAGGCGGCGTCCGCGCCTGGCGCAGCGTCGCAGCAGGACGGGTTGGCCGCGCGAGGCGCGCGGATCAAGCCGTGCGTAATGCGCTCGCCGGAGCTGGTGAAGGGCCTCGTCCGGAACTTGACTCCGGCCGACGCCGCGAGCAGCCCCACGGTGGGCGCCAACTGTCATGGTGAAATCACAGCAGATGCCATGAGATGGCTAAAAGTGGGGGGCTGCGTGAGGATGCCGGTGGGTTCCAGAAGCGAGGTTGGTATGCGCGAGCGCGGGACACAAGGCGTACCCAGGTTCGGGGCCCTCCGGAGAGGTAACACCCCTAGTCCTGCCGAATGAGATGATATGCGCAAGGGCTACAACGGTGCTCCTGGAGCTGTTTGAGAGGAGGAGGAAGAAGGGGCCGGGCCACCGTTCGGCCTCTCCTGTGAATGTGAGTGTGCGGGTATGAACTACGAATGGAGCTGAACCCCTCTGCATGGAGGCCTCCTGGGGGGTCTTATAGCCCAACCCCCCAGGGTTACATGGGTAAATCTACATTGGGCGAGACCCGGATGTCGGCATCTGGAGCCGGCTATGGGGTCCGCCGGCTGCTGGGTCCCGCCGGTTGCGGAACCCACCGGCTGCGGGACCCGCCGGCTGCTCGGCACTGTGGTCCGTCGCCTCGTGCGTCATGGAGTGGTTGGTGTCATGGGGCTACAGTGGCGCGCTGGTGCTAACGTCGGTCACCCCAGTCAGCGGGGTTGGCATCCCCGTGGTCGTGCCTTCCCGAGGCGGATTGCACTGTAGCCACGCTCTCCCGTCGTGGGGGGCTGTCTTGTCATTGGGAGCGATGGGACCGCCGCTGACCTGTCGCCAGCCGGCTAGCGGGGAGCCGGACCCGGCCCGGGGCCGGGCCTAGCTGGCTTGTGCTAGGAAGCCGGCCGGACGGCCAGCCTGCGGGGAGGGGCACGGGCTGCCCCGAAGTTTTTGAAAAGGGGCTCCGGGTCCGCTTGCCTACCCGGGGGTCATCCCCCCGACAACCACGTTAAGCGATGTGACGATAGAGATCACCATTGTTAAACGAAGGGCTTTCATTTCTAGCCGAAGTGTGTTATGGCCTAGACCTCGGCCGACCTGGCTGAACACTTCCTACACCGGGGGCTGGTCATCAGCCCCACAGTCAAACTCCTATGACTAAGTGAAAGTTATAAAGCCAATATAGTCTGATTGCCTAGTTCCTATAAAGCACCGGCCACCTCCGGGTACCGAGACGTCGGCTAAGGGTCAAGAGTGCCTTAAGGAACACCCTCTGTATGATCTACACTGGGGCTGAAGCCGACGACTGGCCACTCTCATTTTAAAACAGTCATACAGGAGGTAAAACTAATTAAAAACAAAACACACGGAATTTAAAGCCATATTCATTCAACCAAAAGATAAAGTTTTATACATCATACACTTCGGCATCCCGAAGTACTGTTTAGAAATACATAGTGTCCTTTGGACACATGGCTTCGGTGGTACGAGCTCCTGCCTCCACCTCGGTGAAGAACTGTTCGGCGGTGCGCGGCTTGTCAACAGGAGGGCCCGCGGCACATGTCACCACATCAACCTTTCGGAAGTGTGTCTTCACGTAGGCGTACGCCCTCCGCGCTCCTTCAAAGCACGCGGACCTCTTCCAGCGGTTTAGGCAGGGCATGACATCTCGGAGACGGGCCGTAAGGCCGAAGAGGCTCCTCGGCATGGCTTCGGCAGGCCACAACACGATACAGAGGTCCTGGAGCGCCGGTCTCGTCATGCGAAACAACTCTACCAGCTGCTTCACTCAATGATTCAGCAGCTGTGCAGACGGCGACCCCGGGAATTGTCCCCCAAAAAGCCTTCTCCACCTCGTGGCCTGCTAGCTGGCCGAAGTACGCCACCGCATCCGCCGCGCTCTGCGGAAGATCCGCAAAGACCTCTGCGGGACGCCATAACTGGGTGAGCTCGACACACCCTTTGCTGCCAAACGAACACTGTAGTAGAAATAGCTTACCCGAGGCGATTTGCTCCACCTGCTGTAGCACCTCGTGGGCTGGCGGAGCCGAAGTAGATGTCGGCTGGGCCGATGACTGGCCCAGCCCCTCTTCAATGACCACGGGGCGCTTCTCCCCCGGGTCTGGTTGGGCCGAGGTGTCGACCTCGACCATGATGGCCACCTCGTCGGCCCCCGTCGTGTTGACGTTAGGGGCCAGGGTGGATGTTGCCTCCCCTAGCCCGTCGTGTGCCGGGGGAGGAGCGGCGGGCTCTGGAGTCCCGCTGGCGGATGGTAACCTGCTCGAGGAACCGCTGGGGATTACCCTCGGCGGACTGCATGAGAAAAGACGCTTCTGAAAGTTTTCCCTTGCTAAAAATAACTTGTCAAATTCAAAGACGGGATACAAAGACGATGGTTTACCCTCGAGGCACCGGCTTCTTCCTCCCCACGGCAAGGAGGTCTTCTTCTGAGTCACCGGAGAGCTCGGCTCTCTCCGGTAACTTATTGGCAGCCCCGGACGAGGTTCGCCTTGGCCTCTTCAGGCCCTTCGGCGGCATGCCAACTTCGACGTCCTCTGACGCCGACCTCTTCCCCTTTGGGGAGGGACCTCCTCCTCCTCACCCTCCTCCGCGTCGCCGTCTTGGGCGGCGGAGGTGTGGGTCTCTTCGGACCGGGTGACCGAGGTCCCCCGAGTCCGAGCACTTGACCAACCCCTCTGGGCCTTCGTCCCTTTGGGGGCCACTACGTGCGGCTCCTCGGTCAGGAGCGCCGAGAG
Source organism: Elymus sibiricus (assembly GCA_039707655.1). NCBI lineage: Eukaryota > Viridiplantae > Streptophyta > Magnoliopsida > Poales > Poaceae > Elymus > Elymus sibiricus. The sequence goes on from CM077676.1 coordinate 162,922,234, forward strand.
CAGGAGAGTCGGAGGCTCCTCTGGCAGTGGGGCCGGGCATCGCACTCCTTGCACCCAGACCAACCACTTCTGCAAAACACCAATCATAACGATTCATTAACACACTACTCCTCAGTGCGGAGGAGAAAGTTGATAGTTGGTGGATAGAATCATTTACCGGGGGGGTTTCATAGCCGTCCTCGAGGCCGCGGTCCTCCCCTTCCTTGGGAATCTTGTCCTTGGCCAGCTTCATGAGCTTCGTCCACATGGTGGCCAGGGTGGAGCGGAAGAAGGTGGTGATGGAGTCCATGTCCTCGGGCTTTTGCGCCCACATCGGGGTAGCCCGAAGTTGGAGAGGGAGTATGCGGCGGTTGAGCATGACGTTGATGACGTCGGCAAGCTCAACCTTCCCTGTGGTAGACCACCACATGATCCTATCGATCAGGGTCTCCACCCCTTCTGGGTTCCCCCAAGGGACGCCCTTCTCCCTCCAAGATTTGAGCTTCTTGGGAGGCCCGGCTGAGAAAGCGGGGACCTCGGTCTGGCCAGGGGCGAGCGGTTCAGTGATGTAAAACCACTCTTTTTGCCACTCCTTCATTGTTTCGATAAAGGTGCCCTTGAACCAGGTGGCCCCCTGGTTTTTGCTAATCATAGCCCCTCCGCACTCCGCGAGATCTGAGCCGCTGGACTTCGGCTTAATCCGGAAGAGCTTCAGCCATAGGCCGAAGTGGGGCTCACAGCGGAGGAAGACCTCGCAGACCGTGATGAAGGAGGCGAGGTGAAGAATGGAGTTGGGGGCCATGTGGTGGAAATCTAGCCCATAGTAGAACATCACCCCGCGCACGAAGGGATGTAGCGGGAACCCCAAACCCCGAACGAGGTGGGGTGATACGTCTCCAACGTATCTATAATTTATGAAGTATTCATGTCATGTTTATTATAGTTTTGTATGATTTTGGTGCACTTTTATATGGCTTTTATATGATTTTTATGGACTAACATATTGACCTAGTGACCAGTGCCAGTTGCTGTTTTCTGCTTGTTTTTGGTTTTCCAGAAAATCCATATCAAATGAAGTCCAAATGCAGCGAAACTTTTTGACGATTTTTTCTGGAAGGAAACAGACCCAGGAAGCATCGGGGGAGCAGCAAAAGAGCCACAGGGGCCCCATGAGCCACCTGGGCGCGCCTGCCCCCCCCCCCCAGGCGCGCCCTGGTGCCTCGTGGGCCCCCCGTGGCACCTCTTTGCGTGATTCCAACGCTGAAAAATCCTATATATTCAGAAACCCCCGAAAGTTAACCTAGATGAGTTTTTACGCCGCCGCAAACCTCTGTACCTCCACGATCTTATCTACAGCCCTTTTCCGGAACCCTGCCGGAGGGGGGGGGGAAGCATCACCGGAGGCCATCTTCATCATCCCGGCGGTCTCCATGACGAGGAGGGAGTAGTTCACCCTCGGGGCTGAGGGTTTGTACCAGTAGCTATGTGTTTTATCTCTCTCTCTCTCTCTCTCTCTCTCTCTCTCTCTCTCTCTCTCTCTCGTGTTCTTGATTTGGCACGATCTTGATGTATCGCGAGCTTTGTTAATATAGTTGGATCATATAGTGTTTCTTCCCTCTCTATCTTTGTTGTGATGAATCGAATCTTTTCCCTTTGAGGTTTCGTTATTGTCGGATTGAATATTTCAGATTTGAGAACACTTGATGTATGTCTTGCATATGAATACCCGTGGTGACAATGGGGTATTATATTGATTCACTTGATATATGTTTTGGCACTCAACTCGCGGATTCCCGAGGTGACATTGGGGTAATCTATGCATAGGGGTTGATGCACGTTTTCGTCCTACTTTCTCGGGTAGAAATCTTGGGGCACTCTTTGAAGTTCTTTGTGTTGGATTGAATATTATGAATCTGAAGTTGTTTGATGCATATCGTATAATCAACTCATGGATACTTGTGGTGACATTGGAGTATCTAGGTGACATTAGGGTTGGTTGATGTGTATCATATGGTGTTATTTTAGTACGAACTCTAGGGCTATTTGTGACACCTATAGGAATAGCTCAATAGATTGATCGGAAAGGATAACTTTGAGGTGGTTTCATACCCTACAAACAATTTCTATCTTATGTTCTCCGCTAATAGGAACTTGGGAGTGATTCTTTATTGCACGTTGAGGGATGGTTATATGATCCAATTATATTAGCATTGTTGAGAGATTGCACTAGCGAAAGTATGAACCCTAGGCCTTGTTTTCAAGCATTGCAATACCGTTTGTGCTCACTTTTGTTACTTGCTACCTTGCTGTTTTTATATATTCAGATTACAAAAACCTATATCTACTATACATACTACACTTTTATCACCATCTCTTCGCCGAACTAGTGTACCTATACAATTTACCATTGTATTGGGTGTGTTGGGGACACAAGAGATTTCTTGTATTTGGTTGCAGGGTTGTTTGAGAGATACCATCTTCAACCTACGCCTCCCACGGATTGATAAACCTTAGGTCATCCACTTGAGGGAAAATTGCTACTGTCCTACAAAACTCTGCGCTTGGAGGCCCAACACGAGTCTACAAGAATAAGTTGTGTAGTAGACATCATGGGGGACGAAAACTACCCGCTCCCCGGCGTTGGGAGCGGGCACCTGCTGGCCAGCGGCTGGAGCGCGGGCGGCGACGGCGAGGGTTAGATACCCCGCGCTGCGCAGCTCCAGGATGGTGCCCTCCGTCATGATGGAGCCACCCCAGTGCCCCTTGAGAGTGTCGGCCATGGCGGGTGGAGGAGGTTGGACTTGCAGAGAGAAAAAGGAACAGATGGGATCTGGGCGCTAGACCTAGACGAAGCAGCAGAGGGGGAGAATGGGAGCGTGGTCGATTGCGCTGTCCTCCTTTTTGCTCTTATAAGCCTGTGAAAGGCTAAGAGTCCCCCTCGCTGCGCCGATAAACTTTCTATTCCCATCAAAAATGCCATTGAGCATATGGGGGGAAACAAAATCTTGATGATATCCCTAAGAAAACGGGCACGATCTCTGCCTCGAGGGGACGTGCCAGTAAAAGGCTGCCTCGAACCACGATTTAAGGGGGAGGCAGTAACTACTCGACCTGTCGTGGGGCAAGCCTCTTCGAAAAAGTTGTCAGGCCGGATTGGACCGTTCATACCTGAACGACGGGCCTTCGAGGCTAAGATATCTACCCCTTTCGGGCAGGGTGCAAGCTCGGTTGGACCTTGGATGCCAGTGCTCCATCAAGAGAAGGTGAAATATGAAGGGGAACTCGTCTGTCAAGCCAAGGACTCCGGATCCGAGGTGGTGTCTGTTGAGAAAGTCGTCCTCGGCGTAGAAGACCAGTTCGGGGGCTACTGACGGTGTCCTGGATCAGGGGGTGCTAGCCCAGCCGGCCCGTCTCCTCGGATGGTCCGAGGGGCCCTCGTACGTGATCAAGATGGACTCCGAAGGTCGTACACAGGAAGCGTGATCGAGACTGTCTCTACTGAAGACTTGATGTATACTCCAAGATCTCTCCTGCCGCCTCTCTCCTAGATACCGACTTTGTAATCCTATATACCCTCCCTGGCGTGTATATAAGCCATAGGGTTTAGCCCGTAGGGGGGACATCAACGCAATATCGCTCACCTAGCCTTAGAAGTTAGACACACATTACGATCTCGAGGTAGATCAACTCTGTATTCGATACATCTTCATCAATATAAACAAGAGCAGGACGTAGGGTTTTACCTCCATCAAGAGGGCCCGAACCTGGGTAAACACCGTCTCCTCTGTCTTTGTTACCACCGATCCGTGATCCACAGCTCGGCACCCCCTACCCCGAGGTCTGCCGGTTTTTACACCGACACCCGGTGCACCAAATACGTTCCAAAGTGGATATAGTGCTTGCCTTGCTAGTTGCAGTGTTCGAGCAGCCGCGTATAGTCTGGGAAGGAATCATCGATGACTTCATCAATTATGAACGTGGTCTAAAATATATGAAAATCGGGATGGATTCATGTTATTACCTCTTCACAAGACACAGAGGCTACGTTGCATTCTAGCTAATGAATCTTTGAGGATGGGTCATTCCATTCAGGAAATTATCAACTTTGCACTCCATGAAACATTTTATTTATCATTTGCACTTAATTTTTTACCACAAATTTAACAGTATTATTCACAAATACACCTTTGTGCCCTATCTTGTTATGGGGCAATGTGTACTTTCTATTTTCTGAAATATCAATTAAGGTACCTCTTGCATAATACATTCCAAAAATATTTATCTAAAACTGTTCAATTTTTTCATATATGAAAAAATATTATATTTTATAGTTAATGTGTTAAGCTAGGAAATTTCTTTTGAATTCGTTTGATAATATTTAGGTATTGAACGATTTTCTAGATTTTTAGCGGAGATAACGCAAATTTGAACCACATGTATCATGTATCAAAAAAAGAACTACATGTATCTTAAAAACATATAATTTTTTCATAATACATTTAAATAATCTCGTACATATTTTTGCTTCTATTTATAAAATGCATAAAACAATTCAAATTTAGTTCAGACTTATTTGAACTATATTTGAAACATTGAATTACACTTATTTCTTAACAATAGATTAAGTCCTACAGTGAACATGCATGAAAATAACATGAATATACAGATGGAAATATTATGAATATTTGTACATATTATTCATATTTTTGCTAGTTTGCATGAATTAGCTATTATTACTGTACAAGCCTAAGTTGTTGTTGTTTTTAAAATGAGTGAGGGTTGCTTGGGCTGGTCTCGGTTTGATTATTAAGCCATATGGCCCATTATGTGCTATGTAATAAGTAACGATTCCAATCTGTGGCCCATTTCATTATAGAAAACATTACTCTCATTTGGGCATGTTGGGCCTACTTTTGATCGGTGGCAAAAATTTCGAAACTGTCACAGAATTAGGCCGATCCAGGAGAGCAACTAGTTGACGAGCGCTCATTCGAGAGCCTCCCAACGATCACTTGGGGTGAGCTAAGAGCACACCACTTGGCGCGCTCTCAGCCGCTGCCACGTGTCGCGCTCTGGGCGCTCCCTCCGGATTTGTATTTATTTTTCCGCACGCGTTTTCGGCTTTTAAAACAGTTTTTTTTCCTGGTTTTTTCGGCCTTTTGGTTTTTTACCGGTCTTCCTTAGCTTTTGGACCAAAACAATTTTTGAAAAAAAAAATTGCGCGAAAAAACGCGTTTTTTTGCTTCTGCGAGAGGCACAGCCATGCCTCTCGGAAATGGAAAAAAAACGCATTTTTTTATTTATTTTTCCTTCCGTCAGAGCCACAGTTTTGCTTCCGCGAGAGGCACGATTTTGCTTTCGCGAGAGGCACGCCCGTGCCTCTCAGAAAAGAAAAAAAAACACGTTTTCTGTTTTTTTTTCCTTCCGCGAGAGGCACGGTTTTGCTTCCGCGAGAGGCACGGCCGTGCCTCTCGGAAATGGAAAAAAAACGTGTTTTCTGTTTTTTTTCCTTCCGCGAGAGGCACGGTTTTGCTTCCGCGAGAGGCACGGCGTGCCTCTCGGAAACGGAAAAAAAACGCGTTTTCTTTTTTTTTCCTTCCGCGAGAGGCACGGTTTTGCTTTCGCGAGAGGCATGGCCGTGCCTCTTTCGGAAAGGGAAAAAAAGTGCTCCCGGGTCGGTTTTTTCGTTTGGTTTTTTTCGTGAAAAAAAGATTCGTCAAAACCTATCAACATAGGATCTAGTTTTGAAGATCTCGACGCGAGGAATCCAATGGTGAAAACGGTTCGAGATTTGGATGCACGGTTTAAGAGATAAAACATTTTGAATAAACGGATGTACGAAAAAAAAACTCAGTTTGCGACAAGTGGCGCGCATGCAGTGCGCCATTTGTCATAACATGAGGAGGTGGGGGTGATCTTTTTTTGAGGAGTACTCCTCAATTAGTGATTTCGCCGATACATTGCGGCAATAAATCCAAAGATACCTTGTAGCGGTTGGGCCCCTTCTAGCCAACAAACACATGTTCCTTTTTTTATATGAAAATCTGATATATTTCTATTAACCAAAGTGTCGAGCAAGATCGCTGGCCACCAAGTCATGCAAGAACATAGGTGTGCCGCCTAGCCATACAGCTTGGGGATTGACGACCATCTAGGGCATCCGCTAACGTATTACATTGTCTCGTCAAGTACTTCATTAACCAATGACATGTTGATTCTCAAAGATGCAAATTTTGCATGTCATCACGGGAGTAAGAACTTTGTTTACATCTGTATATCTCATTTTCAAAATTAATAAAAATATAGTACATAGCAAAGTCCTGTTGCTTCCCCTAAAAAACTGTGTTTACATGTCGTCTACAAAAATAACTTTTTGTGTACATAAAATAATTTACAAATATTGCCAGCTGCTTGAGAATGAATAGTTGGAAGCACATAATTCAGGCCATCAAATTACCGAGCTAGCTAATTAGCAGTATAATAGTAAGAAGTATTGTACTCCGTTTTTATTTACTCTGCATATTAGTTTTGACTGAAGTCAAACTTTATAAAGTTTGACCAAATTTGTACTCCCTCCGTCCCAGTAAAGTTGAGACACTTATTTTGGGACGGAGGGAGTAGAAAACAATATGAACATTTACAGTAACAAATTTATATTATGTGAAAATATATGCAATGATGAATCTAATGATACAATTTAATGGTGTATATGTTAATATATTTTTCTACAAATTTGTTGAAAGTATATAAAATTTGACTTTAGACAAACCTAATATGCACTAGTTAACCGATCAGCATGTGAAGCAGCATGTCGTTGCACGCGTCCATGGCGCCGGGCAGGCACCAGTGTAGGCAGTCACGGGACACCCTAAACTTCTCCGGCTCCCACAGCCGGTACTTGCTCGGGTGGGCGTCCGGCCGCAGTGCCATTGCCTCCGTCGCGTCCATCAGCAGCATCCTCACCCCTTTCCCTCTCGCCGCAGCCTCTGCCGCCGCGAACTCCTCCACCTGTATCCGGCGCATCTCCTTCTGCTCCTCGTCCATCTCCCACTCGCCACGCCGGAGAGGCCGCGTCCGGACGCAGTCGCCGTCTTCGTTCCGCGTCCCGTTCTCGTAGTGCGACGGCGAGATCGTCCGCACGATGATCGTCCTGGAGCGGCTGCCCGGCGCGCCCACGGCCGCGCGGAGCGCGCTCCGGAACGCCAGCCGCAGGGAGTACCGGAGCGTGAGGTCGGTGACGTTGGGCGCGAGGCAGCCGCTGCACCCGACGAGGCGGCCGCGCTCGTAGAACACGGACGGCCGGTAGAACCAGCTGCCGGCGGAGACGACGATGTAGTCGAACATGCCGGCGTGGGCCGCCCATCCAGTGTCCGGCTCGTCCAGGTGGAGGCTCCACAGACCCGCACCGCTACGCGTCGGGCCGTCCCGGTCGGTCTCGACGGCGCGGACGAGGAACGGCGACCAGAAGTCGGCGACGGCGAAGCCGTGGCGCTCGTAGCGGTAGACGTAGCCTGCTTTGGTCCACGGCACGGGCCGCTCGGCCCGCGCCAGGAGGCACACGAGCGAGTGCATCTGGTTCCTGGCGAGCGAGTCGCCGACGAACGCCACGGATTTGCCCGTCATGGCGCCGAGGAACCGCGCCGCGTCGAAGCGGGGCAGCTCGCACCCGTCCGGCCGCCACCGCCACCGGACGAACCCGAGGTCCGGCTTGCCGTACCGCATGCAGTCGTAGTGGCCGTGGATCACGGGGCACGTCTCGTTGGTGTATCGCGGCGCGCCCGGGTCGGGCACCCACTCGCCCTTGAATATGTCGCAGGACCTGTTGACGCCTCGTCCATGGCCCGTCATGCTCGTGACAGCCGGCACGCGGCCCGGCAGGCTCATCGCCGCGAGGACTACAAGGCACGTCGAGAGGACGGCGGCGGAGAACACATAGTGCCAGTGACGGCTGTAATGGGCAATCGACGGGAGCTTAACTCCATGAAACTTCATCGGTGTTAACATCTATTCCAACGAACTACGGGTCATGAGAGCGTTATGTTTATGATATAGTATGAATGAGTATATGTATACGGATTCTTTTTTGTGCTGCTTCATGAACGTTCATGAGTGTAGTGGCAGCTGGAAGTAGCATGTCGATGCGGTAGCATTGACGACGAAGACGGTGGTGACTTGTTAATGTTGCACGGTACGTAATTGGTATGCGGCTTACACTTGTGATGGTGGATTCCACGTGACCTCGAGTGCTAAACAGGTGCGCTTGTACGAGGCTATGAGCACTGACCGAGCTGTAAACTGAGCTAGCGGTAGAGCTCCAATCTTTTTTGAACACAGTACAGACGCAAGCGCTCATATATACGTGCATACACTCGCCTTCCTGAACACGTACACTCTACCCCTATAAGCATCTTTGAGAGACTGAGCCGTCATATCATCTTGAAATTTTACGAAGTCACTATAGGCACTTCGTAGTCGACGGAAACGTCTCCTCACACTGAACGCGCATCGCCGGAAATCCTGAAATAAATACAGGATAAATGCGAGCACCAGAACTTGAATTCTGACGGACTAGGAATACCACTGTCCTCCTAACCATCCAAGCACAGATTGATTCGTGAGCTCCAATCTTTTTGACTGTCGTGTCGAGATCTAGCTAGGAACGGGAGATCACCCACCATTCCAGACATTCGAGAATGAGCATTTTATTTCTAGATCTGTCACGTACTTTCCAACGCTATGGTCATGACAATCTCAATCCAGGCCAGTAGCGTAGGCTACTTCTTGTTGAACTCCAGTAGCATAACTGTCCAACTCCCCACTTCCTACTAAGGACATCTTCTGAACGGACCCTCAAACCGACCGCAATCGTCCAGACTGCATGGTCCGGAAGTGTTTAGCCATACAGGCCCGCTGAGCGGTCTGGGCGTACTTTTTCTGACAAAGCCTAGACAAATTGGGGGAGGGGAGCTTTGCGGGTGTCCGGACAGCACCCACGTAGGACTCCGACACCCCTGGTCCACCCAAAACCCCACCGACAACCCTCCCAGATCCCGCGCCTCCATCCTCCTATTTTCCCTCCTAAGTTTTTCTCTCTGGCCGTCGCCGCCGCTCTACCACCCCCGTCCGCCACGCCACACCCCTGCCGGAACTCGACGAGTCCGTCACCTCCAACGGTACACCCGGGCTCCACACTGCTTCTCCTCCGCCACCGTTCCACACCTCTCCACTACTAGGAAATACCTTATAGGGGGAGGCTTAACAGTAGCACGGGTCAAAGACCAGTGCTACTGGTAATTAGCAGAAGCGCGGGCCAAGGACAGGCGCTACTGGTATCAACTTAGCAGTAGCGCGGGTGTACGTGACATCGCTGCTGCTAAGTGGGCCCCACCGTACCCACCAGGCCACGAATAGTAGCAGCGCGTGCTGGGGAACACGTGCTACTGCTATTGCTATTAGCAGTAGCGCGGGTCATGTACCCACCGCTGCAACTACGGCTGCACTGCCCCACGTGGTGGTCCCCGCTTAGCAGTAGCGCGGTTTGCGGACCAGCGCTGCTGCTATCACTCTTAGCAGTAGCGCCGTGCGCCAACCCGCGCTACTGCTAAGCCGCAGCTGCCACCTTTTCCAACCCCCCTTTCCCCCCTCTCCCTCCTATCTCCCTCACTTGCTTTCCCCATTAGCTAGCTTTGTTTTCTCTTCCTTCTCCTACCTCTCTTCTCTCTCCTTTAATGCCCTCTCCACCATCTCCATTAATGCACCCCTTAGCTTTCTCTCCTAGCTCCCTCCACTAGTTAGAGCCATCTCCTTCCCCAACTAGCTACATCTACCCATTTAATGAAGTGACCTATCTACCTCCCCAACTAGATCTATCTATTTAATGAAGTAAATCCATCTTTGTCCACTTTTGATCCCTAGGTGTGTAGCGACACCGACCTCATCACCGTGCTCGATCTCTCTCGAGATAGGTGAGTAAAAATGGTGCTTTGGATGAATGGAAATATGTGTGTGTGTGCGATATGACCGAATCGGGCGATATGATGGGAATTTTGCGTGACATGACATGAGTTTGCTTATGTTTTGCCGAAATGTCAATTTATTTCCATTTCGGCAAATTTCGAACAAACTCTATTGGTCCCTATTTTTAGGGAAGGCCATGTCAAATTTTTGTATTATTTTGATGCATGCATGCGTTTATAATCCTCTTGCTTATTATACCGCGCAGGCGATCATGAAGGTCAGTGGAAGTATGGTGGAAAGATGGTTGCGATCCGCGGTGCACGACATGCATGAAAATAACCGAAAGGAGATTTTATGTCCGTGTCGAAGATGCAAAGGAGGAGTCTGGCTCGACCCCTTTAAGGGAGGCCGTTTGAAGGCGCACGTGCTCATGACTGGTTTCATGGATGGCTATACTCGGTGGATAAGTGAAGATGATGATGATGATGATGACGTCGACGGGGCAGCCAATGACGACATGGGGCTAGACGAAGAGATGACCGATAATGGCGGCGGAGAAGAGGCCGGACATGGTGGCGGAGAAGATGTCGGACATGACGGAGAAGACGCGGACACGCCAGAGCCTTCGTCGCTACTAAGTTCAGTCATGCGGGACCCTCATGTTCGAGACCTGCTTCGCAAGAAGACGACTAACGACGGAGCTGCTTGTAGAGAAGAGGCCAAGCTGGAGCAACTGGAGGTAGACTCTCAGACTCCATTGTATGATGGTTGCGATCTCGAGGTGACCCGCTTGAGTTTCCCGCTTGAACTTCTAAAGACAAAGGCTAAAAACAAATGGACCGACAGAAGCCTCGATGAGCATTTGAAGTACCTACAAAAAGTTCTTCCCGCGGGGAACCTGTGTCCTACTAGTGTTGATGAGGCCAAGAAGATTGTGTGCCCTCTTGATCTACCGCACATTAGATACCATGCATGCATCAACGATTGCATCATTTATTGGAACGAGCACGCGGAAAAAACCAGCTGTCCGGTGTGCAATGCTTCTCGATACAAGAAGGCCGGAAAGAAATCTCCCCAGAAAGTTGTATGGTACTTACCGATCACTCCCCGTCTGCAGTGTTATTTCGTAGATCCTAAGGAAGCAAAGCTCATGCGCTGGCACGCGGAGAGGGTGAAGCCCGACGATGGAGATGATCCGAAGCTGAGACACCTCGCGGATGCAAGCCAGTGGAGAGTTCAACGCCGAATATCGATTTTTCGTAGTTGATCCAAGGAACATCGTGCTTGGCGCGAGTACCGATGGCATGAATTCGTTTGGCAACCAGAACACCAACCATAGCACATGGCCCGTGTTTGTATGGATGTACAACATTCCCCCCAGGAAGTGCATGAAGACAAAGTACATACACATGAGTATGCTGATTCAAGGGCCGAAACAACCGGGAAATAATATTAATTTGTATCTGGGGCTACTGAAAGAGGAGCTAGACACGTTATGGATAGCACCGGTCAAGACATGGGACGCCAGCAAAGGACAGTATTTCGATATCCCGCTGATGACGACTGTGCACGACTATCTCGTTTACGGATATGTATAAGGCCAGGTGTGCCACAGATATTGCGGATGCACCAGGTGCATGGATGATACAACGTCTCAGCAGCTAATGAAAGATGGCGGGTCTGGGAAAATCGTGTACATGGGGCATCGAAGATGGCTCGAGAAGGATAACCCGTGGAGATCTATTCAATGGTGAGGTTGAGCATCGAGGACCTCCACGTAAGAGGAGCGGCACCGAAATCTATGAGTTGTTGAAAAACTGGGAAGAGTGCCCCGCGCCTCGAAAGATGAAAAAAGCGCGGGAGCCGCTGCTGAAGGTATGGAAAACGAGGTCTGTTTTCTGGGACTTGGAGTACTGGCCCAAACTCGAGATGCCTCATTGCCTTGATCAAATGCATATCACGAAGAATGTCCTCGAGAGCTTGCTTGCCACACTGATGAACATGCCGGAGAAGACCAAGGATGGGCCGAAGGCAAGAAGAGACTTGGAAGATTTGAAAATCAGGGCAGATCTCCACATGCCCCGTAAAAAGTCGTCGGAGGAAACGGAGACAGAGACGGAGGCGGGGGACAAAAAAGTCAACAAGAAGGAAGAGAAATATTGCCCCCCTTCTTGCTTCACCTTAAGTCCGAAGGAGATCGATCAATTCTTTAAGTGCCTTACCGGGATCAAAGTTAGTTCCGGTTACTGTGGGAAGATAAGCAGATTTCTAGACACCAAGAAGAAAAGGTTCAGCGGGATGAAGTCTCATGACTGTCACGTGATGATGACGCAGATACTCCCGGTTGCCCTTAGAGGGATAATGGACAAGCATGTCCGTGACACGCTTACTGGTCTCTGCAACTTTTTCGACGTTATCTCTCGAAAGTCGATCAGTGTGAAGCAGCTCCGAAGGCTACAGGAAGAGATCGTTGTCATACTAAATGAGCTTGAGATGTACTTCCCGCCCGCGTTCTTTGACATCATGGTGCATCTGTGTGTCCACATTGTGGACGACATCATCGACCTCGGGCCGACATTCTTGCACGGCATGATGCCGTTCGAGAGGATGAATGGGGTCATCAAAGGATTCGTTCGTAACATGTCCCGTCCGGATGGAAGCATCGTCCAGGGCTATCTGACCAAAGAGTGCATCTCCTTCTGCGAGAATTATCTATACGGCGGAGAACAGGTTGTTGGTTTGCCCGTTAACAAGCACCTTGGGAGGCTCGGAGGAGAAGGTCACACCAACGGCCGGAGGGAACTGCATGTGGACCACTCGGATAGACGCAACGACTTTGACAGAGCAAACGTAGTAGTGCTACAGCACCTAGACGTGGTAGATCCTTTCGCGACACTACACAAAGAAACCATCGCAAAGAAGTACCGTGACCGGGGGCTACGCAAGACGGACGCCGAAGTTATTAGAGAGCACAACTCCACTTTCTTGCGTTGGTTCAAAGAGCATGTTCTTGCTAATCCCCCGGAAGAGGCTCTATAGACGGATTGCTCATATACGCCTTAGCACATGGCCCCGCGGCCAACCTTGCGACCTATCAGGCATACGATATCAACGGATACACGTTCTACACGGAGGCCAAAGATATAAACAGTGATTTCCAGAACTCAGGGGTGATGATGGAATGCATGACCGACGACAACGACACAACTGAAAGATTCTACGGAAGGGTCGAAGACATCTGGAAGCTTGACTACTCTGGAGTGCACAATGCGACGATGTTCCGTGTCAGATGGTCTAAGAACGTCGAAAGAGAAAACTGGTATTTCACTACCATGTCTATACCCGACGCCAAGAGCGCTACTGTGAACGTCATCGCCAAAAATGAGCCATGGGTACACGCTAAGCATGTGACACAATGCTTCTTCATAACCGACCCGAGCAATCTCAGTCGTGTTGTCGTGAGGAGAGGCAAAAGGAACATCGTCGGAATGGATGGAGTCGCCAACGAGGAAGACTACGACCAGTACGGCAACCCGATGAGGGAAGATGACGATGACGATGAAGCATACATCAAAAGAAGAATCAAGACTACATTACCTAAGAAAGATCGTACTCCATGGAAAAGGAAAAGTCACAACGAGGGGCTCAATTATTCGACAACGAACAAGAAAGGAAAGAAGCTCACACAGAAACATCGTTGACGCTGAGAAACCATCATTTATATATATATATATATATATATATGTATGTATGTATCTATTTTGTGTACGCACTTAACCATTATCGGTCAAATTAATGATGTAATATATATACATTGTATCCCTTCTTCCCACCATATATGTGCATGGTTCCGGCTCGGTCGTCTTTTGGAAAAGAAAAAGAAAAAGGAGAAAGGAAAAAAGAAAAAGAAAATCAAAAGAAAAATGAAAGGAATAGAAAAGAAAATGAAAAGAAAAAGAAAAAGGAGAAAGGAAAAAATGAAAAGAAAAACAAAATGAAAAGAATAAAAAAATGAAAAGGAGAAAGGAATAGCAGTAGCGCGGGTCTGTAACCCGCGCTATAGCTAACTTAGCAGTAGCGCGGGTTTGGTAAACCCGCGCTACAACTACTGAGGATAGCAGTAGCGCGGCTTTTAGTACCCGCGCTATAGCTAAGTTAGCTATAGCACGGGTCCTGGACCCGCGCTACTGCTATTTTGAGTTAACTCCCCGCGCGGTTCCCCCCAATTCCACATTCGTCCCAAACCCCCATCTCCTCCCGACGCCGCACGCCCTCCCTCGCCGGCCCCGTCCGTCACCCGCCGCCTGCCCTCCGTCGCCATCGCCCGCTGCCCGCCCTCCGTTGCCGTCACCGTCGCCCGAGCCCCTGCTTCACCGCCGCCCAGTCCATCGTCACCGCCACTTGCACGGTTGGCCCAAGACGGCGCCTCCAGCACTGTGAGGACAGCCACTTGCGAAGGTTCGGCTGGGTCGGGAGGCAGCGAGCCGGAGCCGGCAGCCCCCGGGACCGAGAGGGCAGCCCCCGGGGCTGGGTTGGCGACAGCAGCCCCCGGGGCCGGGATGGCAGTCCCTGGGTTGGCGCTGGCAGTCCCCGAGCAGGAGCCGGAAACCCCCGGGACCGGGACGGCAGCCCCCTGGGCTGGGTCGGAGGCGGCAGTCCCCGAGCCGGAGCCAGCAGCCCCGGAGCTAGGAACAGGGACCGTCGAGTCGGGCGGGACGAAGATGGACTCCGAATCCGGGGACGGCTTGATGGAGGGCTTGCGCAAGTGCTCGAGGGAGACGCCGATCGGGATTGCTTGCCGGCTGGAGCCAAGCTTGGCTAGAGTGTCCGCCGCTTCGTTCTCGCTTCGGGGGACGTGGAGGAACTCGCAGCCGTCGAACCTGCAGGTCATCTGCTGGACCAGGTTGCGGTAGCTGGCCATGTTGGAGTCCCTAGCGTCCCACTCGCCGGAGACCTGCTGGACCACCAGGTCGGAGTCGCCGAAGCAGAGGATACGCCAGATGCCGATTTCTTTGGCTAGCCGGAGGCCGTGGACAATGGCTTCGTACTCGGCGACATTGTTGGAGGCGGCGAAGTGGATTTGGAGCGCGTAGCGCAGCCGGTCGCCCTTGGGGGAGGAGAGCACGATGCCGGCTCCCAAGCCGGAGGCCATTTTCGAGCCGTCGAAGTGCATGCACCAGTATGTTGCATCGGGAGCCGGCGGCAAGTACTGGGTCTCCGCCCAATCGACGAGGAAGTCGGCCAACGCCTGCGATTTGATGGCGGTGCGAGGCTCGTAGAGGTTGGTGTGGCCGGCTAGCTCGATGGCCCATTTGGCGATCCGGCCAGAGGCATCCCGGCATCCCATGATCTCGCCTACGGAGGCCGTGCTCACCACGGTGATGACGTGCTCCTGGAAATACTGCTTCAGCTTTTTGGCGGCCAAGTACACACCGTAGCACATCTTCTGGTAATGGGGGTAATTCTGCTTGGAGGTGGAGAGGACCTCGCTCAGGTAGTACACATGGCGCTGGACCGGCTGTGCCTTGCCTTCCTCGGGGTGCTCTACCACCAGCACCACGCTGACCACGCGGGTGGTTGCCGCGATGTATATCAGGAGCGGCTCCTTCTCAGCAAGCGCGGCCAAGACGGGCGTGGTGGAGAGCATGCGCTTGAGTTCGCGGAAAGCTTCGTCCGCCTGGTCGGACCATTCGAACGGCGTCGTCTTCTTCATCAGCTGATACAGGGGCAGGGCCCTCTCCCCCAGCCGTCTGACAAATCGGCTGAAAGAGGCCAAGCAGCCGGTGAATTTCTGGACATCGCGCAGCCGAGCCAGCTTGCGCATGCGCTCGATTGCCTTGATCTTTTCTGGGTTGGCCTCGATACCGTGCTCCGAGATGAAGAAGCCAAGGAGTTGGCCGGCTGGCATGCCGAAAACGTCTCCTTGAGGTCCTCGAGGAGGGTAGGTGCTGCTTGGTCTTCACCACGATGTCATCGACGTAGACGTGCACGTTCCTGCCGATTTGCGGCAGGAGGCATTTTTGCATGCAGCGCTGGAAGGTGGCTCCGGCGTTCTTCAAACCGAATGACATGGTGATGTAGCAATACGCCCCGAAGGGGGTGATGAAGGACGTCTTGAGGGCATCCGCCGGGTCCAGCTTGATCTGGTGGTAGCCGGAGTACGCGTCCAGGAAGGACAGAAGCTCGCAGCCGGCGGTGGAGTCGATGACTTGGTCGATCCGGGGTAGGGCAAACGGGTCCTTGGGGCAGGCCTTGTTTAGGCTGGTGTAGTCGATACACATGCGCCAAGTGCCGTTCTTCTTCAGGACGAGGACCGGGTTGGCCAGCCACATGGGGTGGAACACTTCCATGATGAACCCGGCTTTGAGCAGTCGGGCGATCTCTTCGCCAATGGTTCTTTGCTTCTCCTCAGAGAAGCGGCGCAGCGGCTGCCGGACCGGCTTGGCATCCGGCCAAACGTGGAGTTTGTGCTCGGCGAACTTCCTCGGAACACCCGGCATGTCTTTAGGGGACCATGCGAAGATATCCCGATTCTCACGGAGGAAGTCGACGAGCTCGCCTTCCTATTTGCTATCGAGGCCGGAGCCCACGACGACGTACTCGCTGGAGTTGGGGTTGGACGGGTCGAGCGAAACCTTCCTTGTGCCCTTGGCCGGCTTGAAGGATCCCTCATCGACCGGCTGCTTGGGCTGAGCCGGCATAACTGGCTGCTCACCAGCCAGCGCGACAAGACGGTCGAGCTGGCGCTGCTCCTCGGCGATGACCAGCAACTCGGCCAGCTTAGAGCCGGCTTTGGTGCACTCCAGGGACTTCTTGTAGTCGCCGGTGATGGTGATTATGCCCTTGGGACCCGGCAACTTCATCTTGAGGTAGGCGTAGTGGGGGACCGCCATGAACTTGGCCAGGGCGGGCCGGCCCAAAAGCGCATGGTAGGGGCTGGCCAGGTCGACCACCTTGAACCAGATCGGCTCGCGGCGGAAGTGGGCGTTGGTGCCGAACAGCACGTCCAGCCGCACCTTGCCGATGGGGGAGCACGAGGTGCCTGGCATGATGCCGTGGAACACCGTCTGGGTAGGCTGCAGCTGGCTTTTCTCGATGCCGAGCTTGACCACGGTGTCGTGGTAGAGGATGTTGATGCTGCTGCCGCCGTCAATCAGCACCCGCGAGAAGTGGCAGGTGCGCTTCTCAGCGACGAAGGTGGGGTCGAGGACGAGCGCATAGCCACCCGGCATGGGCATCACGGCCGGGTGGTCCTCCCGGGTCCAGTTGACAGGACGGTCGGACCAGTGCATGTACAGGGGGACCAGGGGGACGATGGCGTTCACCTCGTACTGGTACTTGCGCTTGCTGTGCTTGTCGTCACCCTCACTGGTGAAGACGACGTAGGCCGCGTCCGGCTGAGGGTAGGGGTTGTTGGCGAGGGCGCCGGCTGCCGAAGGTGGCGGGGGAGGCGGCGGGAGCTGCGGGTTGGGACCGGGCGGTGGCGGTGGGAAATCGCCACGCATCAGGCGCTGGGTGATGCTGTAGTTCCGGAGCGTGTGCGTGGATGGCTTCGCGTCGGTGTGGTGCTTGCAGGGGGCGTCCTGTATCTGCTCGAAAGAGAATTTGGGCTGCCAGGCCATCTTGCCTGTGCGCTGGCGCTTGACGCCGCCTTGCTCGGCCGGCTGTTCCTCCACCA
Organism: Elymus sibiricus; assembly: GCA_039707655.1. NCBI lineage: Eukaryota > Viridiplantae > Streptophyta > Magnoliopsida > Poales > Poaceae > Elymus > Elymus sibiricus. The sequence continues at coordinate 162,939,848 of CM077676.1, forward strand.
CGGCGGCCACTTGCTGGTTGTTGTAGCGAGGAGCCGGCTGCTCGGCCTTCTGCTTGTTGTTGTTGTCTTGCCGGCACTGGTTGGTTTCGCCAGCCGGCATTGGGGTGGCTGGCTGGACCGGGACCGGCTTGCCGTCTACGTCGACGGTGATCTTTATGCGCATTGCGGAGTCGGCCGTGGCGTACTTGTCCGCCACCGCCATCAGCTCCGCCAGGGTGTCCGGCTCGTCACACATCAGGCGGTGCTTGAGCAGGGTGTCGTCTCGGCATCCGTTGATGAAGTACTGGACGGCTTGCACTTCGTGGACCCCTTCGCAGGAGTTGCGCAGCTCGGTCCATTGCGTGAGGAAGTCACGGAGAGGCTTGCCCGGGCCCTGAACGCACATGGAGAGTGGGTGAGGCTGACCCGGTCGCTTGTATGTGCTGGTGAAGTTGCGTACGAACGCGTCCTCGAAGTCCAACCAGGAATTGACGCTGCCGGCCCTCAGGCTGTTAAGCCATGTCCGAGCCGAGCCGAGCAGCATGAGGGGGACGTAGCAGACCGCCACGCGCCTGTTGCAGCCGGCTATGCCGACAGCCGTGGTGTAGTCAGTTAGCCAGTCTTCCGGCTTGGTGATGCCACTGTACTTGGGGGTGTCGCGGGCCAACGTGAACCCTTTGGGGAAGGGCTCTTCACGGATGCGGGGTCCGAAACAGGCGGGGCCGACGGAACTCTCCTCCTTGAGAACCGTGGACCGCGTCAGCCGGTCGATGCGGTGGAGCGCGTCGGTTTCGTCGTAGGGCTCGCGGGGGCCCAGCCGGCTTGCGACGGGGCCGCGTGGCACCGTGCCAGCGGAAGCCGGCCGGGGCCGTCGAGGCGGCGGGGGGGGAGGAGTTCCGGCTGTTGGACCCGGTCGTTACCGGCAGTCTCGTTGACAATGCCGTCGCCAGTCGTCGTGACGCGGTTGTGCCAGCTCCGGCTTGCCCGACGCCAGCCAGAGTGGCTGGCGCTGCCGGCAGGGGAAGACGCCTGCTGCATGTCCCGAAGGGCCCTCTTCGGGTTCGCGGTGTTTCCTGAAGTGGAGGCGGGTGGCTGGGTCGGGTCGAAACGCTTCTGCTGCTCGTTCGCCATGGTGATGAGGTCGCGGATGCGCTGCTGCTGCTGCAGCAGTTCCTCGCCCTCCAGGAACTCGAGATCCGCCATGGCCATCTGTGTCGCGCGCATGTTCTTGACGGGGGTGTCATAGACGGGCTGGCCTGGGCCTAGCGCACGGCCGATTGCGCCCCCACAGATTCGCACCTCCGCGGCCCGGTTGGGCTCAGCGGTGGCCGGCGTAAAGCTGTGGACGCTGTCGTACTCTCGCTAGGCGGACTCCAGCCAGCGCCGCGTTGTCGCGAGCGCCGTGGCCTCGACCAGCAGTTGCTGACGGTCCTCGTTGAGCTGAGCCGCTACGGCCGCCATGTCGGCGTCGGGCGTGATGGGGGCTTTAAGGCTTCGGATCGTCTAGTGAAGCGGGTCGACCCGGCGAGAGGGGGCCGCAGCCGCGGCGGCCTTCTCCTTGCTGCGCGAAGAGCCAGAGCTAGCGCCGATGGTCAACACCTCTGCACGGGCGCAAAGCACCGCGACGTCGTCGGAGACGGCGCAGCCAACGGGGATGGGCGAGTCGGTGAAGCTGTGTACCTCGCCAGGGTACTGTTCGGGGATGAGCGCGACGAAGACGCGCAGCGTGCTGAAAGGGATGACGAGGCAGCCTGCGGGGTAGGCGGCGTCCGCGCCTGGCGCAGCGTCGCAGCAGGACGGGTTGGCCGCGCGAGGCGCGCGGATCAAGCCGTGCGTAATGCGCTCGCCGGAGCTGGTGAAGGGCCTCGTCCGGAACTTGACTCCGGCCGACGCCGCGAGCAGCCCCACGGTGGGCGCCAACTGTCATGGTGAAATCACGGCAGATGCCATGAGTTGGCTAAAAGTGGGGGGCTGCGTGAGGATGCCGGTGGGTTCCAGAAGCGAGGTTGGTATGCGCGAGCGCGGGACACAAGGCGTACCCAGGTTCGGGGCCCTCCGGAGAGGTAACACCCCTAGTCCTGCCGAATGAGATGATATGCGCAAGGGCTACAACGGTGCTCCTGGAGCTGTTTGAGAGGAGGAGGAAGAAGGGGCCGGGCCACCGTTCGGCCTCTCCTGTGAATGTGAGTGTGCGGGTATGAACTACGAATGGAGCTGAACCCCTCTGCATGGAGGCCTCCTGGGGGGTCTTATAGCCCAACCCCCCAGGGTTACATGGGTAAATCTACATTGGGCGAGACCCGGATGTCGGCATCTGGAGCCGGCTATGGGGTCCGCCGGCTGCTGGGTCCCGCCGGTTGCGGAACCCACCGGCTGCGGGACCCGCCGGCTGCTCGGCACTGTGGTCCGTCGCCTCGTGCGTCATGGAGTGGTTGGTGTCATGGGGCTACAGTGGCGCGCTGGTGCTAACGTCGGTCACCCCAGTCAGCGGGGTTGGCATCCCCGTGGTCGTGCCTTCCCGAGGCGGATTGCACTGTAGCCACGCTCTCCCGTCGTGGGGGGCTGTCTTGTCATTGGGAGCGATGGGACCGCCGCTGACCTGTCGCCAGCCGGCTAGCGGGGAGCCGGACCCGGCCCGGGGCCGGGCCTAGCTGGCTTGTGCTAGGAAGCCGGCCGGACGGCCAGCCTGCGGGGAGGGGCACGGGCTGCCCCGAAGTTTTTGAAAAGGGGCTCCGGGTCCGCTTGCCTACCCGGGGGTCATCCCCCCGACAACCACGTTAAGCGATGTGACGATAGAGATCACCATTGTTAAACGAAGGGCTTTCATTTCTAGCCGAAGTGTGTTATGGCCTAGACCTCGGCCGACCTGGCTGAACACTTCCTACACCGGGGGCTGGTCATCAGCCCCACAGTCAAACTCCTATGACTAAGTGAAAGTTATAAAGCCAATATAGTCTGATTGCCTAGTTCCTATAAAGCACCGGCCACCTCCGGGTACCGAGACGTCGGCTAAGGGTCAAGAGTGCCTTAAGGAACACCCTCTGTATGATCTACACTGGGGCTGAAGCCGACGACTGGCCACTCTCATTTTAAAACAGTCATACAGGAGGTAAAACTAATTAAAAACAAAACACACGGAATTTAAAGCCATATTCATTCAACCAAAAGATAAAGTTTTATACATCATACACTTCGGCATCCCGAAGTACTGTTTAGAAATACATAGTGTCCTTTGGACACATGGCTTCGGTGGTACGAGCTCCTGCCTCCACCTCGGTGAAGAACTGTTCGGCGGTGCGCGGCTTGTCAACAGGAGGGCCCGCGGCACATGTCACCACATCAACCTTTCGGAAGTGTGTCTTCACGTAGGCGTACGCCCTCCGCGCTCCTTCAAAGCACGCGGACCTCTTCCAGCGGTTTAGGCAGGGCATGACATCTCGGAGACGGGCCGTAAGGCCGAAGAGGCTCCTCGGCATGGCTTCGGCAGGCCACAACACGATACAGAGGTCCTGGAGCGCCGGTCTCGTCATGCGAAACAACTCTACCAGCTGCTTCACTCAATGATTCAGCAGTTGTGCAGACGGCGACCCCGGGAATTGTCCCCCAAAAAGCCTTCTCCACCTCGTGGCCTGCTAGCTGGCCGAAGTACGCCACCGCATCCGCCGCGCTCTGCGGAAGATCCGCAAAGACCTCTGCGGGACGCCATAACTGGGTGAGCTCGACACACCCTTTGCTGCCAAACGAACACTGTAGTAGAAATAGCTTACCCGAGGCGATTTGCTCCACCTGCTGTAGCACCTCGTGGTTAGCTCGGGCCGAGGTCTTGAACTCGGAGTAGGCAAGTTGAAGCTTCTCGAGCTCCTCCTTTGTTCGTTGCCCCTCCTCCTGAAGCTTGTCGCATGCTTCAAACACGCCCTTCAGGGTCTCCTCAACCTCCAGCACCCGCGCCTGGTGCTTGTCCCCGGCCGCCTTCTCGGCGGCCCGGGCCTTCTCTGCCTCGGCGGCAGCAGCCTTCTGCTGTCGCACCTCCTGCCGAGCCCTTTCGAGCTCGGCCTTGAGCGTCTCCAGCTCCGCTAACACTGCTGTTGTCAAAACAGTTCGGACTTAGTTGATTTCTTTAATGAAACACATCATACCTCCTTTTGTACCTAGTACAACACAATTTTAACTTGCTTACCTCGAGACTGCTCGAATTTTTGGTTCACCAGGGTAAGCTCTTCCTGGGACCTCTCGAGCTTCCGGTTCATCTCCGCAATCTCCTCGGAGACGGAGTCCAGAACCGAGGTCGAAACCTGGCAGTAAAATTCTTATTACAAAGGGAACGGTTAAATTATTAAAAGGTTCCAGGACGGCTGCCTTACGCAGCGCCCTGGGGGCTACTTAACAGGCTCCTACTTAGTCAAACGACCCCCAATGCCGGTTTCTTGAAACCGACTTCGGGCTCGGGGGCTACTCACTCACTAAGACGTTTAGCAGGCTGTACTCTTATGTCCTCGAACAAATACATAACTCAAAAAAGCTCAAATAAACAAATTAGACTGGATGCGCGGATAGAAGCGTACCTCGAAACCTGCTACGAGGTTCTTGAAAACCTCATGCAGACTGGCCCCTGTGGACCGGTAGCCCTATAGCACCGCGCCTATCAAGGCACGGTGCTCTTCCTTGATGGAGGAGCCCTTCAGGGCGTCCTCCATCTCCTCGGTCCACCCTGCGCCAGCCCGTCCTTGGGCAGTCGGCTGGGGTGGAGGGATGACCCCGGATACATCTACCCGGGTAGCCTCCACCTGGGCTGGCGGAGCCGAAGTAGATGTCGGCTGGGCCGATGACTGGCCCAGCCCCTCTTCAATGACCACGGGGCGCTTCTCCCCCGGGTCTGGTTGGGCCGAGGTGTCGACCTCGACCATGATGGCCACCTCGTCGGCCCCCGTCGTGTTGACGTTAGGGGCCAGGGTGGATGTTGCCTCCCCTAGCCCGTCGTGTGCCGGGGGAGGAGCGGCGGGCTCTGGAGTCCCGCTGGCGGATGGTAACCTGCTCGAGGAACCGCTGGGGATTACCCTCGGCGGACTGCATGAGAAAAGACGCTTCTGAAAGTTTTCCCTTGCTAAAAATAACTTGTCAAATTCAAAGACGGGATACAAAGACGATGGTTTACCCTCGAGGCACCGGCTTCTTCCTCCCCACGGCAAGGAGGTCTTCTTCTGAGTCACCGGAGAGCTCGGCTCTCTCCGGTAACTTATTGGCAGCCCCGGACGAGGTTCGCCTTGGCCTCTTCAGGCCCTTCGGCGGCATGCCAACTTCGACGTCCTCTGACGCCGACCTCTTCCCCTTTGGGGAGGGACCTCCTCCTCCTCACCCTCCTCCGCGTCGCCGTCTTGGGCGGCGGAGGTGTGGGTCTCTTCGGACCGGGTGACCGAGGTCCCCCGAGTCCGAGCACTTGACCAACCCCTCTGGGCCTTCGTCCCTTTGGGGGCCACTACGTGCGGCTCCTCGGTCAGGAGCGCCGAGAGCAGGAGAGTCGGAGGCTCCTCTGGCAGTGGGGCCGGGCATCGCACTCCTTGCACCCAGACCAACCACTTCTGCAAAACACCAATCATAACGATTCATTAACACACTACTCCTCAGTGCGGAGGAGAAAGTTGATAGTTGGTGGATAGAATCATTTACCGGGGGGGTTTCATAGCCGTCCTCGAGGCCGCGGTCCTCCCCTTCCTTGGGAATCTTGTCCTTGGCCAGCTTCATGAGCTTCGTCCACATGGTGGCCAGGGTGGAGCGGAAGAAGGTGGTGATGGAGTCCATGTCCTCGGGCTTTTGCGCCCACATCGGGGTAGCCCGAAGTTGGAGAGGGAGTATGCGGCGGTTGAGCATGACGTTGATGACGTCGGCAAGCTCAACCTTCCCTGTGGTAGACCACCACATGATCCTATCGATCAGGGTCTCCACCCCTTCTGGGTTCCCCCAAGGGACGCCCTTCTCCCTCCAAGATTTGAGCTTCTTGGGAGGCCCGGCTGAGAAAGCGGGGACCTCGGTCTGGCCAGGGGCGAGCGGTTCAGTGATGTAAAACCACTCTTTTTGCCACTCCTTCATTGTTTCGATAAAGGTGCCCTTGAACCAGGTGGCCCCCTGGTTTTTGCTAATCATAGCCCCTCCGCACTCCGCGAGATCTGAGCCGCTGGACTTCGGCTTAATCCGGAAGAGCTTCAGCCATAGGTCGAAGTGGGGCTCACAGCGGAGGAAGACCTCGCAGACCGTGATGAAGGAGGCGAGGTGAAGAATGGAGTTGGGGGCCATGTGGTGGAAATCTAGCCCATAGTAGAACATCACCCCGCGCACGAAGGGATGTAGCGGGAACCCCAAACCCCGAACGAGGTGGGGTGATACGTCTCCAACGTATCTATAATTTATGAAGTATTCATGTCATGTTTATTATAGTTTTGTATGATTTTGGTGCACTTTTATATGGCTTTTATATGATTTTTATGGACTAACATATTGACCTAGTGACCAGTGCCAGTTGCTGTTTTCTGCTTGTTTTTGGTTTTCCAGAAAATCCATATCAAATGAAGTCCAAATGCAGCGAAACTTTTTGACGATTTTTTCTGGAAGGAAACAGACCCAGGAAGCATCGGGGGAGCAGCAAAAGAGCCACAGGGGCCCCATGAGCCACCTGGGCGCGCCTGCCCCCCCCCCCCAGGCGCGCCCTGGTGCCTCGTGGGCCCCCCGTGGCACCTCTTTGCGTGATTCCAACGCTGAAAAATCCTATATATTCAGAAACCCCCGAAAGTTAACCTAGATGAGTTTTTACGCCGCCGCAAACCTCTGTACCTCCACGATCTTATCTACAGCCCTTTTCCGGAACCCTGCCGGAGGGGGGGGGGAAGCATCACCGGAGGCCATCTTCATCATCCCGGCGGTCTCCATGACGAGGAGGGAGTAGTTCACCCTCGGGGCTGAGGGTTTGTACCAGTAGCTATGTGTTTTATCTCTCTCTCTCTCTCTCTCTCTCTCTCTCTCTCTCTCTCTCTCGTGTTCTTGATTTGGCACGATCTTGATGTATCGCGAGCTTTGTTAATATAGTTGGATCATATAGTGTTTCTTCCCTCTCTATCTTTGTTGTGATGAATCGAATCTTTTCCCTTTGAGGTTTCGTTATTGTCGGATTGAATATTTCAGATTTGAGAACACTTGATGTATGTCTTGCATATGAATACCCGTGGTGACAATGGGGTATTATATTGATTCACTTGATATATGTTTTGGCACTCAACTCGCGGATTCCCGAGGTGACATTGGGGTAATCTATGCATAGGGGTTGATGCACGTTTTCGTCCTACTTTCTCGGGTAGAAATCTTGGGGCACTCTTTGAAGTTCTTTGTGTTGGATTGAATATTATGAATCTGAAGTTGTTTGATGCATATCGTATAATCAACTCATGGATACTTGTGGTGACATTGGAGTATCTAGGTGACATTAGGGTTGGTTGATGTGTATCATATGGTGTTATTTTAGTACGAACTCTAGGGCTATTTGTGACACCTATAGGAATAGCTCAATAGATTGATCGGAAAGGATAACTTTGAGGTGGTTTCATACCCTACAAACAATTTCTATCTTATGTTCTCCGCTAATAGGAACTTGGGAGTGATTCTTTATTGCACGTTGAGGGATGGTTATATGATCCAATTATATTAGCATTGTTGAGAGATTGCACTAGCGAAAGTATGAACCCTAGGCCTTGTTTTCAAGCATTGCAATACCGTTTGTGCTCACTTTTGTTACTTGCTACCTTGCTGTTTTTATATATTCAGATTACAAAAACCTATATCTACTATACATACTACACTTTTATCACCATCTCTTCGCCGAACTAGTGTACCTATACAATTTACCATTGTATTGGGTGTGTTGGGGACACAAGAGATTTCTTGTATTTGGTTGCAGGGTTGTTTGAGAGATACCATCTTCAACCTACGCCTCCCACGGATTGATAAACCTTAGGTCATCCACTTGAGGGAAAATTGCTACTGTCCTACAAAACTCTGCGCTTGGAGGCCCAACACGAGTCTACAAGAATAAGTTGTGTAGTAGACATCATGGGGGACGAAAACTACCCGCTCCCCGGCGTTGGGAGCGGGCACCTGCTGGCCAGCGGCTGGAGCGCGGGCGGCGACGGCGAGGGTTAGATACCCCGCGCTGCGCAGCTCCAGGATGGTGCCCTCCGTCATGATGGAGCCACCCCAGTGCCCCTTGAGAGTGTCGGCCATGGCGGGTGGAGGAGGTTGGACTTGCAGAGAGAAAAAGGAACAGATGGGATCTGGGCGCTAGACCTAGACGAAGCAGCAGAGGGGGAGAATGGGAGCGTGGTCGATTGCGCTGTCCTCCTTTTTGCTCTTATAAGCCTGTGAAAGGCTAAGAGTCCCCCTCGCTGCGCCGATAAACTTTCTATTCCCATCAAAAATGCCATTGAGCATATGGGGGGAAACAAAATCTTGATGATATCCCTAAGAAAACGGGCACGATCTCTGCCTCGAGGGGACGTGCCAGTAAAAGGCTGCCTCGAACCACGATTTAAGGGGGAGGCAGTAACTACTCGACCTGTCGTGGGGCAAGCCTCTTCGAAAAAGTTGTCAGGCCGGATTGGACCGTTCATACCTGAACGACGGGCCTTCGAGGCTAAGATATCTACCCCTTTCGGGCAGGGTGCAAGCTCGGTTGGACCTTGGATGCCAGTGCTCCATCAAGAGAAGGTGAAATATGAAGGGGAACTCGTCTGTCAAGCCAAGGACTCCGGATCCGAGGTGGTGTCTGTTGAGAAAGTCGTCCTCGGCGTAGAAGACCAGTTCGGGGGCTACTGACGGTGTCCTGGATCAGGGGGTGCTAGCCCAGCCGGCCCGTCTCCTCGGATGGTCCGAGGGGCCCTCGTACGTGATCAAGATGGACTCCGAAGGTCGTACACAGGAAGCGTGATCGAGACTGTCTCTACTGAAGACTTGATGTATACTCCAAGATCTCTCCTGCCGCCTCTCTCCTAGATACCGACTTTGTAATCCTATATACCCTCCCTGGCGTGTATATAAGCCATAGGGTTTAGCCCGTAGGGGGGACATCAACGCAATATCGCTCACCTAGCCTTAGAAGTTAGACACACATTACGATCTCGAGGTAGATCAACTCTGTATTCGATACATCTTCATCAATATAAACAAGAGCAGGACGTAGGGTTTTACCTCCATCAAGAGGGCCCGAACCTGGGTAAACACCGTCTCCTCTGTCTTTGTTACCACCGATCCGTGATCCACAGCTCGGCACCCCCTACCCCGAGGTCTGCCGGTTTTTACACCGACACCCGGTGCACCAAATACGTTCCAAAGTGGATATAGTGCTTGCCTTGCTAGTTGCAGTGTTCGAGCAGCCGCGTATAGTCTGGGAAGGAATCATCGATGACTTCATCAATTATGAACGTGGTCTAAAATATATGAAAATCGGGATGGATTCATGTTATTACCTCTTCACAAGACACAGAGGCTACGTTGCATTCTAGCTAATGAATCTTTGAGGATGGGTCATTCCATTCAGGAAATTATCAACTTTGCACTCCATGAAACATTTTATTTATCATTTGCACTTAATTTTTTACCACAAATTTAACAGTATTATTCACAAATACACCTTTGTGCCCTATCTTGTTATGGGGCAATGTGTACTTTCTATTTTCTGAAATATCAATTAAGGTACCTCTTGCATAATACATTCCAAAAATATTTATCTAAAACTGTTCAATTTTTTCATATATGAAAAAATATTATATTTTATAGTTAATGTGTTAAGCTAGGAAATTTCTTTTGAATTCGTTTGATAATATTTAGGTATTGAACGATTTTCTAGATTTTTAGCGGAGATAACGCAAATTTGAACCACATGTATCATGTATCAAAAAAAGAACTACATGTATCTTAAAAACATATAATTTTTTCATAATACATTTAAATAATCTCGTACATATTTTTGCTTCTATTTATAAAATGCATAAAACAATTCAAATTTAGTTCAGACTTATTTGAACTATATTTGAAACATTGAATTACACTTATTTCTTAACAATAGATTAAGTCCTACAGTGAACATGCATGAAAATAACATGAATATACAGATGGAAATATTATGAATATTTGTACATATTATTCATATTTTTGCTAGTTTGCATGAATTAGCTATTATTACTGTACAAGCCTAAGTTGTTGTTGTTTTTAAAATGAGTGAGGGTTGCTTGGGCTGGTCTCGGTTTGATTATTAAGCCATATGGCCCATTATGTGCTATGTAATAAGTAACGATTCCAATCTGTGGCCCATTTCATTATAGAAAACATTACTCTCATTTGGGCATGTTGGGCCTACTTTTGATCGGTGGCAAAAATTTCGAAACTGTCACAGAATTAGGCCGATCCAGGAGAGCAACTAGTTGACGAGCGCTCATTCGAGAGCCTCCCAACGATCACTTGGGGTGAGCTAAGAGCACACCACTTGGCGCGCTCTCAGCCGCTGCCACGTGTCGCGCTCTGGGCGCTCCCTCCGGATTTGTATTTATTTTTCCGCACGCGTTTTCGGCTTTTAAAACAGTTTTTTTTCCTGGTTTTTTCGGCCTTTTGGTTTTTTACCGGTCTTCCTTAGCTTTTGGACCAAAACAATTTTTGAAAAAAAAAATTGCGCGAAAAAACGCGTTTTTTTGCTTCTGCGAGAGGCACGGCCATGCCTCTCGGAAATGGAAAAAAAACGCATTTTTTTATTTATTTTTCCTTCCGTCAGAGCCACAGTTTTGCTTCCGCGAGAGGCACGATTTTGCTTTCGCGAGAGGCACGCCCGTGCCTCTCAGAAAAGAAAAAAAAACACGTTTTCTGTTTTTTTTTCCTTCCGCGAGAGGCACGGTTTTGCTTCCGCGAGAGGCACGGCCGTGCCTCTCGGAAATGGAAAAAAAACGTGTTTTCTGTTTTTTTTCCTTCCGCGAGAGGCACGGTTTTGCTTCCGCGAGAGGCACGGCGTGCCTCTCGGAAACGGAAAAAAAACGCGTTTTCTTTTTTTTTCCTTCCGCGAGAGGCACGGTTTTGCTTTCGCGAGAGGCATGGCCGTGCCTCTTTCGGAAAGGGAAAAAAAGTGCTCCCGGGTCGGTTTTTTCGTTTGGTTTTTTTCGTGAAAAAAAGATTCGTCAAAACCTATCAACATAGGATCTAGTTTTGAAGATCTCGACGCGAGGAATCCAATGGTGAAAACGGTTCGAGATTTGGATGCACGGTTTAAGAGATAAAACATTTTGAATAAACGGATGTACGAAAAAAAAACTCAGTTTGCGACAAGTGGCGCGCATGCAGTGCGCCATTTGTCATAACATGAGGAGGTGGGGGTGATCTTTTTTTGAGGAGTACTCCTCAATTAGTGATTTCGCCGATACATTGCGGCAATAAATCCAAAGATACCTTGTAGCGGTTGGGCCCCTTCTAGCCAACAAACACATGTTCCTTTTTTTATATGAAAATCTGATATATTTCTATTAACCAAAGTGTCGAGCAAGATCGCTGGCCACCAAGTCATGCAAGAACATAGGTGTGCCGCCTAGCCATACAGCTTGGGGATTGACGACCATCTAGGGCATCCGCTAACGTATTACATTGTCTCGTCAAGTACTTCATTAACCAATGACATGTTGATTCTCAAAGATGCAAATTTTGCATGTCATCACGGGAGTAAGAACTTTGTTTACATCTGTATATCTCATTTTCAAAATTAATAAAAATATAGTACATAGCAAAGTCCTGTTGCTTCCCCTAAAAAACTGTGTTTACATGTCGTCTACAAAAATAACTTTTTGTGTACATAAAATAATTTACAAATATTGCCAGCTGCTTGAGAATGAATAGTTGGAAGCACATAATTCAGGCCATCAAATTACCGAGCTAGCTAATTAGCAGTATAATAGTAAGAAGTATTGTACTCCGTTTTTATTTACTCTGCATATTAGTTTTGACTGAAGTCAAACTTTATAAAGTTTGACCAAATTTGTACTCCCTCCGTCCCAGTAAAGTTGAGACACTTATTTTGGGACGGAGGGAGTAGAAAACAATATGAACATTTACAGTAACAAATTTATATTATGTGAAAATATATGCAATGATGAATCTAATGATACAATTTAATGGTGTATATGTTAATATATTTTTCTACAAATTTGTTGAAAGTATATAAAATTTGACTTTAGACAAACCTAATATGCACTAGTTAACCGATCAGCATGTGAAGCAGCATGTCGTTGCACGCGTCCATGGCGCCGGGCAGGCACCAGTGTAGGCAGTCACGGGACACCCTAAACTTCTCCGGCTCCCACAGCCGGTACTTGCTCGGGTGGGCGTCCGGCCGCAGTGCCATTGCCTCCGTCGCGTCCATCAGCAGCATCCTCACCCCTTTCCCTCTCGCCGCAGCCTCTGCCGCCGCGAACTCCTCCACCTGTATCCGGCGCATCTCCTTCTGCTCCTCGTCCATCTCCCACTCGCCACGCCGGAGAGGCCGCGTCCGGACGCAGTCGCCGTCTTCGTTCCGCGTCCCGTTCTCGTAGTGCGACGGCGAGATCGTCCGCACGATGATCGTCCTGGAGCGGCTGCCCGGCGCGCCCACGGCCGCGCGGAGCGCGCTCCGGAACGCCAGCCGCAGGGAGTACCGGAGCGTGAGGTCGGTGACGTTGGGCGCGAGGCAGCCGCTGCACCCGACGAGGCGGCCGCGCTCGTAGAACACGGACGGCCGGTAGAACCAGCTGCCGGCGGAGACGACGATGTAGTCGAACATGCCGGCGTGGGCCGCCCATCCAGTGTCCGGCTCGTCCAGGTGGAGGCTCCACAGACCCGCACCGCTACGCGTCGGGCCGTCCCGGTCGGTCTCGACGGCGCGGACGAGGAACGGCGACCAGAAGTCGGCGACGGCGAAGCCGTGGCGCTCGTAGCGGTAGACGTAGCCTGCTTTGGTCCACGGCACGGGCCGCTCGGCCCGCGCCAGGAGGCACACGAGCGAGTGCATCTGGTTCCTGGCGAGCGAGTCGCCGACGAACGCCACGGATTTGCCCGTCATGGCGCCGAGGAACCGCGCCGCGTCGAAGCGGGGCAGCTCGCACCCGTCCGGCCGCCACCGCCACCGGACGAACCCGAGGTCCGGCTTGCCGTACCGCATGCAGTCGTAGTGGCCGTGGATCACGGGGCACGTCTCGTTGGTGTATCGCGGCGCGCCCGGGTCGGGCACCCACTCGCCCTTGAATATGTCGCAGGACCTGTTGACGCCTCGTCCATGGCCCGTCATGCTCGTGACAGCCGGCACGCGGCCCGGCAGGCTCATCGCCGCGAGGACTACAAGGCACGTCGAGAGGACGGCGGCGGAGAACACATAGTGCCAGTGACGGCTGTAATGGGCAATCGACGGGAGCTTAACTCCATGAAACTTCATCGGTGTTAACATCTATTCCAACGAACTACGGGTCATGAGAGCGTTATGTTTATGATATAGTATGAATGAGTATATGTATACGGATTCTTTTTTGTGCTGCTTCATGAACGTTCATGAGTGTAGTGGCAGCTGGAAGTAGCATGTCGATGCGGTAGCATTGACGACGAAGACGGTGGTGACTTGTTAATGTTGCACGGTACGTAATTGGTATGCGGCTTACACTTGTGATGGTGGATTCCACGTGACCTCGAGTGCTAAACAGGTGCGCTTGTACGAGGCTATGAGCACTGACCGAGCTGTAAACTGAGCTAGCGGTAGAGCTCCAATCTTTTTTGAACACAGTACAGACGCAAGCGCTCATATATACGTGCATACACTCGCCTTCCTGAACACGTACACTCTACCCCTATAAGCATCTTTGAGAGACTGAGCCGTCATATCATCTTGAAATTTTACGAAGTCACTATAGGCACTTCGTAGTCGACGGAAACGTCTCCTCACACTGAACGCGCATCGCCGGAAATCCTGAAATAAATACAGGATAAATGCGAGCACCAGAACTTGAATTCTGACGGACTAGGAATACCACTGTCCTCCTAACCATCCAAGCACAGATTGATTCGTGAGCTCCAATCTTTTTGACTGTCGTGTCGAGATCTAGCTAGGAACGGGAGATCACCCACCATTCCAGACATTCGAGAATGAGCATTTTATTTCTAGATCTGTCACGTACTTTCCAACGCTATGGTCATGACAATCTCAATCCAGGCCAGTAGCGTAGGCTACTTCTTGTTGAACTCCAGTAGCATAACTGTCCAACTCCCCACTTCCTACTAAGGACATCTTCTGAACGGACCCTCAAACCGACCGCAATCGTCCAGACTGCATGGTCCGGAAGTGTTTAGCCATACAGGCCCGCTGAGCGGTCTGGGCGTACTTTTTCTGACAAAGCCTAGACAAATTGGGGGAGGGGAGCTTTGCGGGTGTCCGGACAGCACCCACGTAGGACTCCGACACCCCTGGTCCACCCAAAACCCCACCGACAACCCTCCCAGATCCCGCGCCTCCATCCTCCTATTTTCCCTCCTAAGTTTTTCTCTCTGGCCGTCGCCGCCGCTCTACCACCCCCGTCCGCCACGCCACACCCCTGCCGGAACTCGACGAGTCCGTCACCTCCAACGGTACACCCGGGCTCCACACTGCTTCTCCTCCGCCACCGTTCCACACCTCTCCACTACTAGGAAATACCTTATAGGTGGAGGCTTAACAGTAGCACGGGTCAAAGACCAGTGCTACTGGTAATTAGCAGAAGCGCGGGCCAAGGACAGGCGCTACTGGTATCAACTTAGCAGTAGCGCGGGTGTACGTGACATCGCTGCTGCTAAGTGGGCCCCACCGTACCCACCAGGCCACGAATAGTAGCAGCGCGTGCTGGGGAACACGTGCTACTGCTATTGCTATTAGCAGTAGCGCGGGTCATGTACCCACCGCTGCAACTACGGCTGCACTGCCCCACGTGGTGGTCCCCGCTTAGCAGTAGCGCGGTTTGCGGACCAGCGCTGCTGCTATCGCTCTTAGCAGTAGCGCCGTGCGCCAACCCGCGCTACTGCTAAGCCGCAGCTGCCACCTTTTCCAACCCCCCTTTCCCCCCTCTCCCTCCTATCTCCCTCACTTGCTTTCCCCATTAGCTAGCTTTGTTTTCTCTTCCTTCTCCTACCTCTCTTCTCTCTCCTTTAATGCCCTCTCCACCATCTCCATTAATGCACCCCTTAGCTTTCTCTCCTAGCTCCCTCCACTAGTTAGAGCCATCTCCTTCCCCAACTAGCTACATCTACCCATTTAATGAAGTGACCTATCTACCTCCCCAACTAGATCTATCTATTTAATGAAGTAAATCCATCTTTGTCCACTTTTGATCCCTAGGTGTGTAGCGACACCGACCTCATCACCGTGCTCGATCTCTCTCGAGATAGGTGAGTAAAAATGGTGCTTTGGATGAATGGAAATATGTGTGTGTGTGCGATATGACCGAATCGGGCGATATGATGGGAATTTTGCGTGACATGACATGAGTTTGCTTATGTTTTGCCGAAATGTCGATTTATTTCCATTTCGGCAAATTTCGAACAAACTCTATTGGTCCCTATTTTTAGGGAAGGCCATGTCAAATTTTTGTATTATTTTGATGCATGCATGCGTTTATAATCCTCTTGCTTATTATACCGCGCAGGCGATCATGAAGGTCAGTGGAAGTATGGTGGAAAGATGGTTGCGATCCGCGGTGCACGACATGCATGAAAATAACCGAAAGGAGATTTTATGTCCGTGTCGAAGATGCAAAGGAGGAGTCTGGCTCGACCCCTTTAAGGGAGGCCGTTTGAAGGCGCACGTGCTCATGACTGGTTTCATGGATGGCTATACTCGGTGGATAAGTGAAGATGATGATGATGATGATGACGTCGACGGGGCAGCCAATGACGACATGGGGCTAGACGAAGAGATGACCGATAATGGCGGCGGAGAAGAGGCCGGACATGGTGGCGGAGAAGATGTCGGACATGACGGAGAAGACGCGGACACGCCAGAGCCTTCGTCGCTACTAAGTTCAGTCATGCGGGACCCTCATGTTCGAGACCTGCTTCGCAAGAAGACGACTAACGACGGAGCTGCTTGTAGAGAAGAGGCCAAGCTGGAGCAACTGGAGGTAGACTCTCAGACTCCATTGTATGATGGTTGCGATCTCGAGGTGACCCGCTTGAGTTTCCCGCTTGAACTTCTAAAGACAAAGGCTAAAAACAAATGGACCGACAGAAGCCTCGATGAGCATTTGAAGTACCTACAAAAAGTTCTTCCCGCGGGGAACCTGTGTCCTACTAGTGTTGATGAGGCCAAGAAGATTGTGTGCCCTCTTGATCTACCGCACATTAGATACCATGCATGCATCAACGATTGCATCATTTATTGGAACGAGCACGCGGAAAAAACCAGCTGTCCGGTGTGCAATGCTTCTCGATACAAGAAGGCCGGAAAGAAATCTCCCCAGAAAGTTGTATGGTACTTACCGATCACTCCCCGTCTGCAGTGTTATTTCGTAGATCCTAAGGAAGCAAAGCTCATGCGCTGGCACGCGGAGAGGGTGAAGCCCGACGATGGAGATGATCCGAAGCTGAGACACCTCGCGGATGCAAGCCAGTGGAGAGTTCAACGCCGAATATCGATTTTTCGTAGTTGATCCAAGGAACATCGTGCTTGGCGCGAGTACCGATGGCATGAATTCGTTTGGCAACCAGAACACCAACCATAGCACATGGCCCGTGTTTGTATGGATGTACAACATTCCCCCCAGGAAGTGCATGAAGACAAAGTACATACACATGAGTATGCTGATTCAAGGGCCGAAACAACCGGGAAATAATATTAATTTGTATCTGGGGCTACTGAAAGAGGAGCTAGACACGTTATGGATAGCACCGGTCAAGACATGGGACGCCAGCAAAGGACAGTATTTCGATATCCCGCTGATGACGACTGTGCACGACTATCTCGTTTACGGATATGTATAAGGCCAGGTGTGCCACAGATATTGCGGATGCACCAGGTGCATGGATGATACAACGTCTCAGCAGCTAATGAAAGATGGCGGGTCTGGGAAAATCGTGTACATGGGGCATCGAAGATGGCTCGAGAAGGATAACCCGTGGAGATCTATTCAATGGTGAGGTTGAGCATCGAGGACCTCCACGTAAGAGGAGCGGCACCGAAATCTATGAGTTGTTGAAAAACTGGGAAGAGTGCCCCGCGCCTCGAAAGATGAAAAAAGCGCGGGAGCCGCTGCTGAAGGTATGGAAAACGAGGTCTGTTTTCTGGGACTTGGAGTACTGGCCCAAACTCGAGATGCCTCATTGCCTTGATCAAATGCATATCACGAAGAATGTCCTCGAGAGCTTGCTTGCCACACTGATGAACATGCCGGAGAAGACCAAGGATGGGCCGAAGGCAAGAAGAGACTTGGAAGATTTGAAAATCAGGGCAGATCTCCACATGCCCCGTAAAAAGTCGTCGGAGGAAACGGAGACAGAGACGGAGGCGGGGGACAAAAAAGTCAACAAGAAGGAAGAGAAATATTGCCCCCCTTCTTGCTTCACCTTAAGTCCGAAGGAGATCGATCAATTCTTTAAGTGCCTTACCGGGATCAAAGTTAGTTCCGGTTACTGTGGGAAGATAAGCAGATTTCTAGACACCAAGAAGAAAAGGTTCAGCGGGATGAAGTCTCATGACTGTCACGTGATGATGACGCAGATACTCCCGGTTGCCCTTAGAGGGATAATGGACAAGCACGTCCGTGACACGCTTACTGGTCTCTGCAACTTTTTCGACGTTATCTCTCGAAAGTCGATCAGTGTGAAGCAGCTCCGAAGGCTACAGGAAGAGATCGTTGTCATACTAAATGAGCTTGAGATGTACTTCCCGCCCGCGTTCTTTGACATCATGGTGCATCTGTGTGTCCACATTGTGGACGACATCATCGACCTCGGGCCGACATTCTTGCACGGCATGATGCCGTTCGAGAGGATGAATGGGGTCATCAAAGGATTCGTTCGTAACATGTCCCGTCCGGATGGAAGCATCGTCCAGGGCTATCTGACCAAAGAGTGCATCTCCTTCTGCGAGAATTATCTATACGGCGGAGAACAGGTTGTTGGTTTGCCCGTTAACAAGCACCTTGGGAGGCTCGGAGGAGAAGGTCACACCAACGGCCGGAGGGAACTGCATGTGGACCACTCGGATAGACGCAACGACTTTGACAGAGCAAACGTAGTAGTGCTACAGCACCTAGACGTGGTAGATCCTTTCGCGACACTACACAAAGAAACCATCGCAAAGAAGTACCGTGACCGGGGGCTACGCAAGACGGACGCCGAAGTTATTAGAGAGCACAACTCCACTTTCTTGCGTTGGTTCAAAGAGCATGTTCTTGCTAATCCCCCGGAAGAGGCTCTATAGACGGATTGCTCATATACGCCTTAGCACATGGCCCCGCGGCCAACCTTGCGACCTATCAGGCATACGATATCAACGGATACACGTTCTACACGGAGGCCAAAGATATAAACAGTGATTTCCAGAACTCAGGGGTGATGATGGAATGCATGACCGACGACAACGACACAACTGAAAGATTCTACGGAAGGGTCGAAGACATCTGGAAGCTTGACTACTCTGGAGTGCACAATGCGACGATGTTCCGTGTCAGATGGTCTAAGAACGTCGAAAGAGAAAACTGGTATTTCACTACCATGTCTATACCCGACGCCAAGAGCGCTACTGTGAACGTCATCGCCAAAAATGAGCCATGGGTACACGCTAAGCATGTGACACAATGCTTCTTCATAACCGACCCGAGCAATCTCAGTCGTGTTGTCGTGAGGAGAGGCAAAAGGAACATCGTCGGAATGGATGGAGTCGCCAACGAGGAAGACTACGACCAGTACGGCAACCCGATGAGGGAAGATGACGATGACGATGAAGCATACATCAAAAGAAGAATCAAGACTACATTACCTAAGAAAGATCGTACTCCATGGAAAAGGAAAAGTCACAACGAGGGGCTCAATTATTCGACAACGAACAAGAAAGGAAAGAAGCTCACACAGAAACATCGTTGACGCTGAGAAACCATCATTTATATATATATATATATATATATATATATATGTATGTATCTATTTTGTGTACGCACTTAACCATTATCGGTCAAATTAATGATGTAATATATATACATTGTATCCCTTCTTCCCACCATATATGTGCATGGTTCCGGCTCGGTCGTCTTTTGGAAAAGAAAAAGAAAAAGGAGAAAGGAAAAAAGAAAAAGAAAATCAAAAGAAAAATGAAAGGAATAGAAAAGAAAATGAAAAGAAAAAGAAAAAGGAGAAAGGAAAAAATGAAAAGAAAAACAAAATGAAAAGAATAAAAAAATGAAAAGGAGAAAGGAATAGCAGTAGCGCGGGTCTGTAACCCGCGCTATAGCTAACTTAGCAGTAGCGCGGGTTTGGTAAACCCGCGCTACAACTACTGAGGATAGCAGTAGCGCGGCTTTTAGTACCCGCGCTATAGCTAAGTTAGCTATAGCACGGGTCCTGGACCCGCGCTACTGCTATTTTGAGTTAACTCCCCGCGCGGTTCCCCCCAATTCCACATTCGTCCCAAACCCCCATCTCCTCCCGACGCCGCACGCCCTCCCTCGCCGGCCCCGTCCGTCACCCGCCGCCTGCCCTCCGTCGCCATCGCCCGCTGCCCGCCCTCCGTTGCCGTCACCGTCGCCCGAGCCCCTGCTTCACCGCCGCCCAGTCCATCGTCACCGCCACTTGCACGGTTGGCCCAAGACGGCGCCTCCAGCACTGTGAGGACAGCCACTTGCGAAGGTTCGGCTGGGTCGGGAGGCAGCGAGCCGGAGCCGGCAGCCCCCGGGACCGAGAGGGCAGCCCCCGGGGCTGGGTTGGCGACAGCAGCCCCCGGGGCCGGGATGGCAGTCCCTGGGTTGGCGCTGGCAGTCCCCGAGCAGGAGCCGGAAACCCCCGGGACCGGGACGGCAGCCCCCTGGGCTGGGTCGGAGGCGGCAGTCCCCGAGCCGGAGCCAGCAGCCCCGGAGCTAGGAACAGGGACCGTCGAGTCGGGCGGGACGAAGATGGACTCCGAATCCGGGGACGGCTTGATGGAGGGCTTGCGCAAGTGCTCGAGGGAGACGCCGATCGGGATTGCTTGCCGGCTGGAGCCAAGCTTGGCTAGAGTGTCCGCCGCTTCGTTCTCGCTTCGGGGGACGTGGAGGAACTCGCAGCCGTCGAACCTGCAGGTCATCTGCTGGACCAGGTTGCGGTAGCTGGCCATGTTGGAGTCCCTAGCGTCCCACTCGCCGGAGACCTGCTGGACCACCAGGTCGGAGTCGCCGAAGCAGAGGATACGCCAGATGCCGATTTCTTTGGCTAGCCGGAGGCCGTGGACAATGGCTTCGTACTCGGCGACATTGTTGGAGGCGGCGAAGTGGATTTGGAGCGCGTAGCGCAGCCGGTCGCCCTTGGGGGAGGAGAGCACGATGCCGGCTCCCAAGCCGGAGGCCATTTTCGAGCCGTCGAAGTGCATGCACCAGTATGTTGCATCGGGAGCCGGCGGCAAGTACTGGGTCTCCGCCCAATCGACGAGGAAGTCGGCCAACGCCTGCGATTTGATGGCGGTGCGAGGCTCGTAGAGGTTGGTGTGGCCGGCTAGCTCGATGGCCCATTTGGCGATCCGGCCAGAGGCATCCCGGCATCCCATGATCTCGCCTACGGGGGCCGTGCTCACCACGGTGATGACGTGCTCCTGGAAATACTGCTTCAGCTTTTTGGCGGCCAAGTACACACCGTAGCACATCTTCTGGTAATGGGGGTAATTCTGCTTGGAGGTGGAGAGGACCTCGCTCAGGTAGTACACATGGCGCTGGACCGGCTGTGCCTTGCCTTCCTCGGGGTGCTCTACCACCAGCACCACGCTGACCACGCGGGTGGTTGCCGCGATGTATATCAGGAGCGGCTCCTTCTCAGCCAGCGCGGCCAAGACGGGCGTGGTGGAGAGCATGCGCTTGAGTTCGCGGAAAGCTTCGTCCGCCTGGTCGGACCATTCGAACGGCGTCGTCTTCTTCATCAGCTGATACAGGGGCAGGGCCCTCTCCCCCAGCCGTCTGACAAATCGGCTGAAAGAGGCCAAGCAGCCGGTGAATTTCTGGACATCGCGCAGCCGAGCCAGCTTGCGCATGCGCTCGATTGCCTTGATCTTTTCTGGGTTGGCCTCGATACCGTGCTCCGAGATGAAGAAGCCAAGGAGTTGGCCGGCTGGCATGCCGAAAACGTCTCCTTGAGGTCCTCGAGGAGGGTAGGTGCTGCTTGGTCTTCACCACGATGTCATCGACGTAGACGTGCACGTTCCTGCCGATTTGCGGCAGGAGGCATTTTTGCATGCAGCGCTGGAAGGTGGCTCCGGCGTTCTTCAAACCGAATGACATGGTGATGTAGCAATACGCCCCGAAGGGGGTGATGAAGGACGTCTTGAGGGCATCCGCCGGGTCCAGCTTGATCTGGTGGTAGCCGGAGTACGCGTCCAGGAAGGACAGAAGCTCGCAGCCGGCGGTGGAGTCGATGACTTGGTCGATCCGGGGTAGGGCAAACGGGTCCTTGGGACAGGCCTTGTTTAGGCTGGTGTAGTCGATACACATGCGCCAAGTGCCGTTCTTCTTCAGGACGAGGACCGGGTTGGCCAGCCACATGGGGTGGAACACTTCCATGATGAACCCGGCTTTGAGCAGTCGGGCGATCTCTTCGCCAATGGTTCTTCGCTTCTCCTCAGAGAAGCGGCGCAGCGGCTGCCGGACCGGCTTGGCATCCGGCCAAACGTGGAGTTTGTGCTCGGCGAACTTCCTCGGAACACCCGGCATGTCTTTAGGGGACCATGCGAAGATATCCCGATTCTCACGGAGGAAGTCGACGAGCTCGCCTTCCTATTTGCTATCGAGGCCGGAGCCCACGACGACGTACTCGCTGGAGTTGGGGTTGGACGGGTCGAGCGAAACCTTCCTTGTGCCCTTGGCCGGCTTGAAGGATCCCTCATCGACCGGCTGCTTGGGCTGAGCCGGCATAACTGGCTGCTCACCAGCCAGCGCGACAAGACGGTCGAGCTGGCGCTGCTCCTCGGCGATGACCAGCAACTCGGCCAGCTTAGAGCCGGCTTTGGTGCACTCCAGGGACTTCTTGTAGTCGCCGGTGATGGTGATTATGCCCTTGGGACCCGGCAGCTTCATCTTGAGGTAGGCGTAGTGGGGGACCGCCATGAACTTGGCCAGGGCGGGCCGGCCCAAAAGCGCATGGTAGGGGCTGGCCAGGTCGACCACCTTGAACCAGATCGGCTCGCGGCGGAAGTGGGCGTTGGTGCCGAACAGCACGTCCAGCCGCACCTTGCCGATGGGGGAGCACGAGGTGCCTGGCATGATGCCGTGGAACACCGTCTGGGTAGGCTGCAGCTGGCTTTTCTCGATGCCGAGCTTGACCACGGTGTCGTGGTAGAGGATGTTGATGCTGCTGCCGCCGTCAATCAGCACCCGCGAGAAGTGGCAGGTGCGCTTCTCAGCGACGAAGGTGGGGTCGAGGACGAGCGCATAGCCACCCGGCATGGGCATCACGGCCGGGTGGTCCTCCCGGGTCCAGTTGACAGGACGGTCGGACCAGTGCATGTACAGGGGGACCAGGGGGACGATGGCGTTCACCTCGTACTGGTACTTGCGCTTGCTGTGCTTGTCGTCACCCTCACTGGTGAAGACGACGTAGGCCGCGTCCGGCTGAGGGTAGGGGTTGTTGGCGAGGGCGCCGGCTGCCGAAGGTGGCGGGGGAGGCGGCGGGAGCTGCGGGTTGGGACCGGGCGGTGGCGGTGGGAAATCGCCACGCATCAGGCGCTGGGTGATGCTGTAGTTCCGGAGCGTGTGCGTGGATGGCTTCGCGTCGGTGTGGTGCTTGCAGGGGGCGTCCTGTATCTGCTCGAAAGAGAATTTGGGCTGCCAGGCCATCTTGCCTGTGCGCTGGCGCTTGACGCCGCCTTGCTCGGCCGGCTGTTCCTCCACCACGGCGGCCACTTGCTGGTTGTTGTAGCGAGGAGCCGGCTGCTCGGCCTTCTGCTTGTTGTTGTTGTCTTGCCGGCACTGGTTGGTTTCGCCAGCCGGCATTGGGGTGGCTGGCTGGACCGGGACCGGCTTGCCGTCTACGTCGACGGTGATCTTTATGCGCATTGCGGAGTCGGCCGTGGCGTACTTGTCCGCCACCGCCATCAGCTCCGCCAGGGTGTCCGGCTCGTCACACATCAGGCGGTGCTTGAGCAGGGTGTCGTCTCGGCATCCGTTGATGAAGTACTGGACGGCTTGCACTTCGTGGACCCCTTCGCAGGAGTTGCGCAGCTCGGTCCATTGCGTGAGGAAGTCACGGAGAGGCTTGCCCGGGCCCTGAACGCACATGGAGAGTGGGTGAGGCTGACCCGGTCGCTTGTATGTGCTGGTGAAGTTGCGTACGAACGCGTCCTCGAAGTCCAACCAGGAATTGACGCTGCCGGCCCTCAGGCTGTTAAGCCATGTCCGAGCCGAGCCGAGCAGCATGAGGGGGACGTAGCAGACCGCCACGCGCCTGTTGCAGCCGGCTATGCCGACAGCCGTGGTGTAGTCAGTTAGCCAGTCTTCCGGCTTGGTGATGCCACTGTACTTGGGGGTGTCGCGGGCCAACGTGAACCCTTTGGGGAAGGGCTCTTCACGGATGCGGGGTCCGAAACAGGCGGGGCCGACGGAACTCTCCTCCTTGAGAACCGTGGACCGCGTCAGCCGGTCGATGCGGTGGAGCGCGTCGGTTTCGTCGTAGGGCTCGCGGGGGCCCAGCCGGCTTGCGACGGGGCCGCGTGGCACCGTGCCAGCGGAAGCCGGCCGGGGCCGTCGAGGCGGCGGGGGGGGAGGAGTTCCGGCTGTTGGACCCGGTCGTTACCGGCAGTCTCGTTGACAATGCCGTCGCCAGTCGTCGTGACGCGGTTGTGCCAGCTCCGGCTTGCCCGACGCCAGCCAGAGTGGCTGGCGCTGCCGGCAGGGGAAGACGCCTGCTGCATGTCCCGAAGGGCCCTCTTCGGGTTCGCGGTGTTTCCTGAAGTGGAGGCGGGTGGCTGGGTCGGGTCGAAACGCTTCTGCTGCTCGTTCGCCATGGTGATGAGGTCGCGGATGCGCTGCTGCTGCTGCAGCAGTTCCTCGCCCTCCAGGAACTCGAGATCCGCCATGGCCATCTGTGTCGCGCGCATGTTCTTGACGGGGGTGTCATAGACGGGCTGGCCTGGGCCTAGCGCACGGCCGATTGCGCCCCCACAGATTCGCACCTCCGCGGCCCGGTTGGGCTCAGCGGTGGCCGGCGTAAAGCCGTGGACGCTGTCGTACTCTCGCTAGGCGGACTCCAGCCAGCGCCGCGTTGTCGCGAGCGCCGTGGCCTCGACCAGCAGTTGCTGACGGTCCTCGTTGAGCTGAGCCGCTACGGCCGCCATGTCGGCGTCGGGCGTGATGGGGGCTTTAAGGCTTCGGATCGTCTAGTGAAGCGGGTCGACCCGGCGAGAGGGGGCCGCAGCCGCGGCGGCCTTCTCCTTGCTGCGCGAAGAGCCAGAGCTAGCGCCGATGGTCAACACCTCTGCACGGGCGCAAAGCACCGCGACGTCGTCGGAGACGGCGCAGCCAACGGGGATGGGCGAGTCGGTGAAGCTGTGTACCTCGCCAGGGTACTGTTCGGGGATGAGCGCGACGAAGACGCGCAGCGTGCTGAAAGGGATGACGAGGCAGCCTGCGGGGTAGGCGGCGTCCGCGCCTGGCGCAGCGTCGCAGCAGGACGGGTTGGCCGCGCGAGGCGCGCGGATCAAGCCGTGCGTAATGCGCTCGCCGGAGCTGGTGAAGGGCCTCGTCCGGAACTTGACTCCGGCCGACGCCGCGAGCAGCCCCACGGTGGGCGCCAACTGTCATGGTGAAATCACGGCAGATGCCATGAGTTGGCTAAAAGTGGGGGGCTGCGTGAGGATGCCGGTGGGTTCCAGAAGCGAGGTTGGTATGCGCGAGCGCGGGACACAAGGCGTACCCAGGTTCGGGGCCCTCCGGAGAGGTAACACCCCTAGTCCTGCCGAATGAGATGATATGCGCAAGGGCTACAACGGTGCTCCTGGAGCTGTTTGAGAGGAGGAGGAAGAAGGGGCCGGGCCACCGTTCGGGCTCTCCTGTGAATGTGAGTGTGCGGGTATGAACTACGAATGGAGCTGAACCCCTCTGCATGGAGGCCTCCTGGGGGGTCTTATAGCCCAACCCCCCAGGGTTACATGGGTAAATCTACATTGGGCGAGACCCGGATGTCGGCATCTGGAGCCGGCTATGGGGTCCGCCGGCTGCTGGGTCCCGCCGGTTGCGGAACCCACCGGCTGCGGGACCCGCCGGCTGCTCGGCACTGTGGTCCGTCGCCTCGTGCGTCATGGAGTGGTTGGTGTCATGGGGCTACAGTGGCGCGCTGGTGCTAACGTCGGTCACCCCAGTCAGCGGGGTTGGCATCCCCGTGGTCGTGCCTTCCCGAGGCGGATTGCACTGTAGCCACGCTCTCCCGTCGTGGGGGGCTGTCTTGTCATTGGGAGCGATGGGACCGCCGCTGACCTGTCGCCAGCCGGCTAGCGGGGAGCCGGACCCGGCCCGGGGCCGGGCCTAGTTGGCTTGTGCTAGGAAGCCGGCCGGACGGCCAGCCTGCGGGGAGGGGCACGGGCTGCCCCGAAGTTTTTGAAAAGGGGCTCCGGGTCCGCTTGCCTACCCGGGGGTCATCCCCCCGACAACCACGTTAAGCGATGTGACGATAGAGATCACCATTGTTAAACGAAGGGCTTTCATTTCTAGCCGAAGTGTGTTATGGCCTAGACCTCGGCCGACCTGGCTGAACACTTCCTACACCGGGGGCTGGTCATCAGCCCCACAGTCAAACTCCTATGACTAAGTGAAAGTTATAAAGCCAATATAGTCTGATTGCCTAGTTCCTATAAAGCACCGGCCACCTCCGGGTACCGAGACGTCGGCTAAGGGTCAAGAGTGCCTTAAGGAACACCCTCTGTATGATCTACACTGGGGCTGAAGCCGACGACTGGCCACTCTCATTTTAAAACAGTCATACAGGAGGTAAAACTAATTAAAAACAAAACACACGGAATTTAAAGCCATATTCATTCAACCAAAAGATAAAGTTTTATACATCATACACTTCGGCATCCCGAAGTACTGTTTAGAAATACATAGTGTCCTTTGGACACATGGCTTCGGTGGTACGAGCTCCTGCCTCCACCTCGGTGAAGAACTGTTCGGCGGTGCGCGGCTTGTCAACAGGAGGGCCCGCGGCACATGTCACCACATCAACCTTTCGGAAGTGTGTCTTCACGTAGGCGTACGCCCTCCGCGCTCCTTCAAAGCACGCGGACCTCTTCCAGCGGTTTAGGCAGGGCATGACATCTCGGAGACGGGCCGTAAGGCCGAAGAGGCTCCTCGGCATGGCTTCGGCAGGCCACAACACGATACAGAGGTCCTGGAGCGCCGGTCTCGTCATGCGAAACAACTCTACCAGCTGCTTCACTCAATGATTCAGCAGTTGTGCAGACGGCGACCCCGGGAATTGTCCCCCAAAAAGCCTTCTCCACCTCGTGGCCTGCTAGCTGGCCGAAGTACGCCACCGCATCCGCCGCGCTCTGCGGAAGATCCGCAAAGACCTCTGCGGGACGCCATAACTGGGTGAGCTCGACACACCCTTTGCTGCCAAACGAACACTGTAGTAGAAATAGCTTACCCGAGGCGATTTGCTCCACCTGCTGTAGCACCTCGTGGTTAGCTCGGGCCGAGGTCTTGAACTCGGAGTAGGCAAGTTGAAGCTTCTCGAGCTCCTCCTTTGTTCGTTGCCCCTCCTCCTGAAGCTTGTCGCATGCTTCAAACACGCCCTTCAGGGTCTCCTCAACCTCCAGCACCCGCGCCTGGTGCTTGTCCCCGGCCGCCTTCTCGGCGGCCCGGGCCTTCTCTGCCTCGGCGGCAGCAGCCTTCTGCTGTCGCACCTCCTGCCGAGCCCTTTCGAGCTCGGCCTTGAGCGTCTCCAGCTCCGCTAACACTGCTGTTGTCAAAACAGTTCGGACTTAGTTGATTTCTTTAATGAAACACATCATACCTCCTTTTGTACCTAGTACAACACAATTTTAACTTGCTTACCTCGAGACTGCTCGAATTTTTGGTTCACCAGGGTAAGCTCTTCCTGGGACCTCTCGAGCTTCCGGTTCATCTCCGCAATCTCCTCGGAGACGGAGTCCAGAACCGAGGTCGAAACCTGGCAGTAAAATTCTTATTACAAAGGGAACGGTTAAATTATTAAAAGGTTCCAGGACGGCTGCCTTACGCAGCGCCCTGGGGGCTACTTAACAGGCTCCTACTTAGTCAAACGACCCCCAATGCCGGTTTCTTGAAACCGACTTCGGGCTCGGGGG
This sequence comes from Elymus sibiricus, assembly GCA_039707655.1. NCBI lineage: Eukaryota > Viridiplantae > Streptophyta > Magnoliopsida > Poales > Poaceae > Elymus > Elymus sibiricus. The sequence continues at coordinate 162,967,374 of CM077676.1, forward strand.
CTACTCACTCACTAAGACGTTTAGCAGGCTGTACTCTTATGTCCTCGAACAAATACATAACTCAAAAAAGCTCAAATAAACAAATTAGACTGGATGCGCGGATAGAAGCGTACCTCGAAACCTGCTACGAGGTTCTTGAAAACCTCATGCAGACTGGCCCCTGTGGACCGGTAGCCCTATAGCACCGCGCCTATCAAGGCACGGTGCTCTTCCTTGATGGAGGAGCCCTTCAGGGCGTCCTCCATCTCCTCGGTCCACCCTGCGCCAGCCCGTCCTTGGGCAGTCGGCTGGGGTGGAGGGATGACCCCGGATACATCTACCCGGGTAGCCTCCACCTGGGCTGGCGGAGCCGAAGTAGATGTCGGCTGGGCCGATGACTGGCCCAGCCCCTCTTCAATGACCACGGGGCGCTTCTCCCCCGGGTCTGGTTGGGCCGAGGTGTCGACCTCGACCATGATGGCCACCTCGTCGGCCCCCGTCGTGTTGACGTTAGGGGCCAGGGTGGATGTTGCCTCCCCTAGCCCGTCGTGTGCCGGGGGAGGAGCGGCGGGCTCTGGAGTCCCGCTGGCGGATGGTAACCCGCTCGAGGAACCGCTGGGGATTACCCTCGGCGGACTGCATGAGAAAAGACGCTTCTGAAAGTTTTCCCTTGCTAAAAATAACTTGTCAAATTCAAAGACGGGATACAAAGACGATGGTTTACCCTCGAGGCACCGGCTTCTTCCTCCCCACGGCAAGGAGGTCTTCTTCTGAGTCACCGGAGAGCTCGGCTCTCTCCGGTAACTTATTGGCAGCCCCGGACGAGGTTCGCCTTGGCCTCTTCAGGCCCTTCGGCGGCATGCCAACTTCGACGTCCTCTGACGCCGACCTCTTCCCCTTTGGGGAGGGACCTCCTCCTCCTCACCCTCCTCCGCGTCGCCGTCTTGGGCGGCGGAGGTGTGGGTCTCTTCGGACCGGGTGACCGAGGTCCCCCGAGTCCGAGCACTTGACCAACCCCTCTGGGCCTTCGTCCCTTTGGGGGCCACTACGTGCGGCTCCTCGGTCAGGAGCGCCGAGAGCAGGAGAGTCGGAGGCTCCTCTGGCAGTGGGGCCGGGCATCGCACTCCTTGCACCCAGACCAACCACTTCTGCAAAACACCAATCATAACGATTCATTAACACACTACTCCTCAGTGCGGAGGAGAAAGTTGATAGTTGGTGGATAGAATCATTTACCGGGGGGGTTTCATAGCCGTCCTCGAGGCCGCGGTCCTCCCCTTCCTTGGGAATCTTGTCCTTGGCCAGCTTCATGAGCTTCGTCCACATGGTGGCCAGGGTGGAGCGGAAGAAGGTGGTGATGGAGTCCATGTCCTCGGGCTTTTGCGCCCACATCGGGGTAGCCCGAAGTTGGAGAGGGAGTATGCGGCGGTTGAGCATGACGTTGATGACGTCGGCAAGCTCAACCTTCCTTGTGGTAGACCACCACATGATCCTATCGATCAGGGTCTCCACCCCTTCTGGGTTCCCCCAAGCGACGCCCTTCTCCCTCCAAGATTTGAGCTTCTTGGGAGGCCCGGCTGAGAAAGCGGGGACCTCGGTCTGGCCAGGGGCGAGCGGTTCAGTGATGTAAAACCACTCTTTTTGCCACTCCTTCATTGTTTCGATAAAGGTGCCCTTGAACCAGGTGGCCCCCTGGTTTTTGCTAATCATAGCCCCTCCGCACTCCGCGAGATCTGAGCCGCTGGACTTCGGCTTAATCCGGAAGAGCTTCATCCATAGGCCGAAGTGGGGCTCACAGCGGAGGAAGACCTCGCAGACCGTGATGAAGGAGGCGAGGTGAAGAATGGAGTTGGGGGCCATGTGGTGGAAATCTAGCCCATAGTAGAACATCACCCCGCGCACGAAGGGGTGTAGCGGGAACCCCAAACCCCGAACGAGGTGGGGTGATACGTCTCCAACGTATCTATAATTTATGAAGTATTCATGCCATGTTTATTATAGTTTTGTATGATTTTGGTGCACTTTTATATGGCTTTTATATGATTTTTATGGACTAACATATTGACCTAGTGACCAGTGCCAGTTGCTGTTTTCTGCTTGTTTTTGGTTTTCCAGAAAATCCATATCAAATGAAGTCCAAATGCAGCGAAACTTTTTGACGATTTTTTCTGGAAGGAAACATACCCAGGAAGCATCGGGGGAGCAGCAAAAGAGCCACAGGGGCCCCATGAGCCACCTGGGCGCGCCTGCCCCCCCCCCCCCCCAGGCGCGCCCTGGTGCCTCGTGGGCCCCCCGTGGCACCTCTTTGCGTGATTCCAACGCTGAAAAATCCTATATATTCAGAAACCCCCGAAAGTTAACCTAGATGAGTTTTTACGCCGCCGCAAACCTCTGTACCTCCACGATCTTATCTACAGCCCTTTTCCGGAACCCTGCCGGAGGGGGGGGGGAAGCATCACCGGAGGCCATCTTCATCATCCCGGCGGTCTCCATGACGAGGAGGGAGTAGTTCACCCTCGGGGCTGAGGGTTTGTACCAGTAGCTATGTGTTTTATCTCTCTCTCTCTCTCTCTCTCTCTCTCTCGTGTTCTTGATTTGGCACGATCTTGATGTATCGCGAGCTTTGTTAATATAGTTGGATCATATAGTGTTTCTTCCCTCTCTATCTTTGTTGTGATGAATCGAATCTTTTCCCTTTGAGGTTTCGTTATTGTCGGATTGAATATTTCAGATTTGAGAACACTTGATGTATGTCTTGCATATGAATACCCGTGGTGACAATGGGGTATTATATTGATTCACTTGATATATGTTTTGGCACTCAACTCGCGGATTCCCGAGGTGACATTGGGGTAATCTATGCATAGGGGTTGATGCACGTTTTCGTCCTACTTTCTCGGGTAGAAATCTTGGGGCACTCTTTGAAGTTCTTTGTGTTGGATTGAATATTATGAATCTGAAGTTGTTTGATGCATATCGTATAATCAACTCATGGATACTTGTGGTGACATTGGAGTATCTAGGTGACATTAGGGTTGGTTGATGTGTATCATATGGTGTTATTTTAGTACGAACTCTAGGGCTATTTGTGACACCTATAGGAATAGCTCAATAGATTGATCGGAAAGGATAACTTTGAGGTGGTTTCATACCCTACAAACAATTTCTATCTTATGTTCTCCGCTAATAGGAACTTGGGAGTGATTCTTTATTGCACGTTGAGGGATGGTTATATGATCCAATTATATTAGCATTGTTGAGAGATTGCACTAGCGAAAGTATGAACCCTAGGCCTTGTTTTCAAGCATTGCAATACCGTTTGTGCTCACTTTTGTTACTTGCTACCTTGCTGTTTTTATATATTCAGATTACAAAAACCTATATCTACTATACATACTACACTTTTATCACCATCTCTTCGCCGAACTAGTGTACCTATACAATTTACCATTGTATTGGGTGTGTTGGGGACACAAGAGATTTCTTGTATTTGGTTGCAGGGTTGTTTGAGAGATACCATCTTCAACCTACGCCTCCCACGGATTGATAAACCTTAGGTCATCCACTTGAGGGAAAATTGCTACTGTCCTACAAAACTCTGCGCTTGGAGGCCCAACACGAGTCTACAAGAATAAGTTGTGTAGTAGACATCATGGGGGACGAAAACTACCCGCTCCCCGGCGTTGGGAGCGGGCACCTGCTGGCCAGCGGCTGGAGCGCGGGCGGCGACGGCGAGGGTTAGATACCCCGCGCTGCGCAGCTCCAGGATGGTGCCCTCCGTCATGATGGAGCCACCCCAGTGCCCCTTGAGAGTGTCGGCCATGGCGGGTGGAGGAGGTTGGACTTGCAGAGAGAAAAAGGAACAGATGGGATCTGGGCGCTAGACCTAGACGAAGCAGCAGAGGGGGAGAATGGGAGCGTGGTCGATTGCGCTGTCCTCCTTTTTGCTCTTATAAGCCTGTGAAAGGCTAAGAGTCCCCCTCGCTGCGCCGATAAACTTTCTATTCCCATCAAAAATGCCATTGAGCATATGGGGGGAAACAAAATCTTGATGATATCCCTAAGAAAACGGGCACGATCTCTGCCTCGAGGGGACGTGCCAGTAAAAGGCTGCCTCGAACCACGATTTAAGGGGGAGGCAGTAACTACTCGACCTGTCGTGGGGCAAGCCTCTTCGAAAAAGTTGTCAGGCCGGATTGGACCGTTCATACCTGAACGACGGGCCTTCGAGGCTAAGATATCTACCCCTTTCGGGCAGGGTGCAAGCTCGGTTGGACCTTGGATGCCAGTGCTCCATCAAGAGAAGGTGAAATATGAAGGGGAACTCGTCTGTCAAGCCAAGGACTCCGGATCCGAGGTGGTGTCTGTTGAGAAAGTCGTCCTCGGCGTAGAAGACCAGTTCGGGGGCTACTGACGGTGTCCTGGATCAGGGGGTGCTAGCCCAGCCGGCCCGTCTCCTCGGATGGTCCGAGGGGCCCTCGTACGTGATCAAGATGGACTCCGAAGGTCGTACACAGGAAGCGTGATCGAGACTGTCTCTACTGAAGACTTGATGTATACTCCAAGATCTCTCCTGCCGCCTCTCTCCTAGATACCGACTTTGTAATCCTATATACCCTCCCTGGCGTGTATATAAGCCATAGGGTTTAGCCCGTAGGGGGGACATCAACGCAATATCGCTCACCTAGCCTTAGAAGTTAGACACACATTACGATCTCGAGGTAGATCAACTCTGTATTCGATACATCTTCATCAATATAAACAAGAGCAGGACGTAGGGTTTTACCTCCATCAAGAGGGCCCGAACCTGGGTAAACACCGTCTCCCCTGTCTTTGTTACCACCGATCCGAGATCTACAGCTCGGCACCCCCTACCCCGAGGTCTGCCGGTTTTTACACCGACACCCGGTGCACCAAATACGTTCCAAAGTGGATATAGTGCTTGCCTTGCTAGTTGCAGTGTTCGAGCAGCCGCGTATAGTCTGGGAAGGAATCATCGATGACTTCATCAATTATGAACGTGGTCTAAAATATATGAAAATCGGGATGGATTCATGTTATTACCTCTTCACAAGACACAGAGGCTACGTTGCATTCTAGCTAATGAATCTTTGAGGATGGGTCATTCCATTCAGGAAATTATCAACTTTGCACTCCATGAAACATTTTATTTATCATTTGCACTTAATTTTTTACCACAAATTTAACAGTATTATTCACAAATACACCTTTGTGCCCTATCTTGTTATGGGGCAATGTGTACTTTCTATTTTCTGAAATATCAATTAAGGTACCTCTTGCATAATACATTCCAAAAATATTTATCTAAAACTGTTCAATTTTTTCATATATGAAAAAATATTATATTTTATAGTTAATGTGTTAAGCTAGGAAATTTCTTTTGAATTCGTTTGATAATATTTAGGTATTGAACGATTTTCTAGATTTTTAGCGGAGATAACGCAAATTTGAACCACATGTATCATGTATCAAAAAAAGAACTACATGTATCTTAAAAACATATAATTTTTTCATAATACATTTAAATAATCTCGTACATATTTTTGCTTCTATTTATAAAATGCATAAAACAATTCAAATTTAGTTCAGACTTATTTGAACTATATTTGAAACATTGAATTACACTTATTTCTTAACAATAGATTAAGTCCTACAGTGAACATGCATGAAAATAACATGAATATACAGATGGAAATATTATGAATATTTGTACATATTATTCATATTTTTGCTAGTTTGCATGAATTAGCTATTATTACTGTACAAGCCTAAGTTGTTGTTGTTTTTAAAATGAGTGAGGGTTGCTTGGGCTGGTCTCGGTTTGATTATTAAGCCATATGGCCCATTATGTGCTATGTAATAAGTAACGATTCCAATCTGTGGCCCATTTCATTATAGAAAACATTACTCTCATTTGGGCATGTTGGGCCTACTTTTGATCGGTGGCAAAAATTTCGAAACTGTCACAGAATTAGGCCGATCCAGGAGAGCAACTAGTTGACGAGCGCTCATTCGAGAGCCTCCCAACGATCACTTGGGGTGAGCTAAGAGCACACCACTTGGCGCGCTCTCAGCCGCTGCCACGTGTCGCGCTCTGGGCGCTCCCTCCGGATTTGTATTTATTTTTCCGCACGCGTTTTCGGCTTTTAAAACAGTTTTTTTTTCCTGGTTTTTTCGGCCTTTTGGTTTTTTACCGGTCGTTCTTAGCTTTTGGACCAAAACAATTTTTGAAAAAAAAAATTGCGCGAAAAAACGCGTTTTTTTGCTTCTGCGAGAGGCACGGCCATGCCTCTCGGAAATGGAAAAAAAACGCATTTTATTTATTTATTTTTCCTTCCGCCAGAGCCACAGTTTTGCTTCCGCGAGAGGCACGATTTTGCTTTCGCGAGAGGCACGCCCGTGCCTCTCAGAAAAGAAAAAAAAACACGTTTTCTGTTTTTTTTCCTTCCGCGAGAGGCACGGTTTTGCTTCCGCGAGAGGCACGGCCGTGCCTCTCGGAAATGGAAAAAAAACGTGTTTTCTGTTTTTTTTCCTTCCGCGAGAGGCACGGTTTTGCTTCCGCGAGAGGCACGGCGTGCCTCTCGGAAACGGAAAAAAAACGCGTTTTCTTTTTTTTTCCTTCCGCGAGAGGCACGGTTTTGCTTTCGCGAGAGGCATGGCCGTGCCTCTTTCGGAAAGGGAAAAAAAGTGCTCCCGGGTCGGTTTTTTCGTTCGGTTTTTTTCGTGAAAAAAAGATTCGTCAAAACCTATCAACATAGGATCTAGTTTTGAAGATCTCGACGCGAGGAATCCAATGGTGAAAACGGTTCGAGATTTGGATGCACGGTTTAAGAGATAAAACATTTTGAATAAACGGATGTACGAAAAAAAAACTCAGTTTGCGACAAGTGGCGCGCATGCAGTGCGCCATTTGTCATAACATGAGGAGGTGGGGGTGATCTTTTTTTGAGGAGTACTCCTCAATTAGTGATTTCGCCGATACATTGCGGCAATAAATCCAAAGATACCTTGTAGCGGTTGGGCCCCTTCTAGCCAACAAACACATGTTCCTTTTTTTATATGAAAATCTGATATATTTCTATTAACCAAAGTGTCGAGCAAGATCGCTGGCCACCAAGTCATGCAAGAACATAGGTGTGCCGCCTAGCCATACAGCTTGGGGATTGACGACCATCTAGGGCATCCGCTAACGTATTACATTGTCTCGTCAAGTACTTCATTAACCAATGACATGTTGATTCTCAAAGATGCAAATTTTGCATGTCATCACGGGAGTAAGAACTTTGTTTACATCTGTATATCTCATTTTCAAAATTAATAAAAATATAGTACATAGCAAAGTCCTGTTGCTTCCCCTAAAAAACTGTGTTTACATGTCGTCTACAAAAATAACTTTTTGTGTACATAAAATAATTTACAAATATTGCCAGCTGCTTGAGAATGAATAGTTGGAAGCACATAATTCAGGCCATCAAATTACCGAGCTAGCTAATTAGCAGTATAATAGTAAGAAGTATTGTACTCCGTTTTTATTTACTCTGCATATTAGTTTTGACTGAAGTCAAACTTTATAAAGTTTGACCAAATTTGTACTCCCTCCGTCCCAGTAAAGTTGAGACACTTATTTTGGGACGGAGGGAGTAGAAAACAATATGAACATTTACAGTAACAAATTTATATTATGTGAAAATATATGCAATGATGAATCTAATGATACAATTTAATGGTGTATATGTTAATATATTTTTCTACAAATTTGTTGAAAGTATATAAAATTTGACTTTAGACAAACCTAATATGCACTAGTTAACCGATCAGCATGTGAAGCAGCATGTCGTTGCACGCGTCCATGGCGCCGGGCAGGCACCAGTGTAGGCAGTCACGGGACACCCTAAACTTCTCCGGCTCCCACAGCCGGTACTTGCTCGGGTGGGCGTCCGGCCGCAGTGCCATTGCCTCCGTCGCGTCCATCAGCAGCATCCTCACCCCTTTCCCTCTCGCCGCAGCCTCTGCCGCCGCGAACTCCTCCACCTGTATCCGGCGCATCTCCTTCTGCTCCTCGTCCATCTCCCACTCGCCACGCCGGAGAGGCCGCGTCCGGACGCAGTCGCCGTCTTCGTTCCGCGTCCCGTTCTCGTAGTGCGACGGCGAGATCGTCCGCACGATGATCGTCCTGGAGCGGCTGCCCGGCGCGCCCACGGCCGCGCGGAGCGCGCTCCGGAACGCCAGCCGCAGGGAGTACCGGAGCGTGAGGTCGGTGACGTTGGGCGCGAGGCAGCCGCTGCACCCGACGAGGCGGCCGCGCTCGTAGAACACGGACGGCCGGTAGAACCAGCTGCCGGCGGAGACGACGATGTAGTCGAACATGCCGGCGTGGGCCGCCCATCCAGTGTCCGGCTCGTCCAGGTGGAGGCTCCACAGACCCGCACCGCTACGCGTCGGGCCGTCCCGGTCGGTCTCGACGGCGCGGACGAGGAACGGCGACCAGAAGTCGGCGACGGCGAAGCCGTGGCGCTCGTAGCGGTAGACGTAGCCTGCTTTGGTCCACGGCACGGGCCGCTCGGCCCGCGCCAGGAGGCACACGAGCGAGTGCATCTGGTTCCTGGCGAGCGAGTCGCCGACGAACGCCACGGATTTGCCCGTCATGGCGCCGAGGAACCGCGCCGCGTCGAAGCGGGGCAGCTCGCACCCGTCCGGCCGCCACCGCCACCGGACGAACCCGAGGTCCGGCTTGCCGTACCGCATGCAGTCGTAGTGGCCGTGGATCACGGGGCACGTCTCGTTGGTGTATCGCGGCGCGCCCGGGTCGGGCACCCACTCGCCCTTGAATATGTCGCAGGACCTGTTGACGCCTCGTCCATGGCCCGTCATGCTCGTGACAGCCGGCACGCGGCCCGGCAGGCTCATCGCCGCGAGGACTACAAGGCACGTCGAGAGGACGGCGGCGGAGAACACATAGTGCCAGTGACGGCTGTAATGGGCAATCGACGGGAGCTTAACTCCATGAAACTTCATCGGTGTTAACATCTATTCCAACGAACTACGGGTCATGAGAGCGTTATGTTTATGATATAGTATGAATGAGTATATGTATACGGATTCTTTTTTGTGCTGCTTCATGAACGTTCATGAGTGTAGTGGCAGCTGGAAGTAGCATGTCGATGCGGTAGCATTGACGACGAAGACGGTGGTGACTTGTTAATGTTGCACGGTACGTAATTGGTATGCGGCTTACACTTGTGATGGTGGATTCCACGTGACCTCGAGTGCTAAACAGGTGCGCTTGTACGAGGCTATGAGCACTGACCGAGCTGTAAACTGAGCTAGCGGTAGAGCTCCAATCTTTTTTGAACACAGTACAGACGCAAGCGCTCATATATACGTGCATACACTCGCCTTCCTGAACACGTACACTCTACCCCTATAAGCATCTTTGAGAGACTGAGCCGTCATATCATCTTGAAATTTTACGAAGTCACTATAGGCACTTCGTAGTCGACGGAAACGTCTCCTCACACTGAACGCGCATCGCCGGAAATCCTGAAATAAATACAGGATAAATGCGAGCACCAGAACTTGAATTCTGACGGACTAGGAATACCACTGTCCTCCTAACCATCCAAGCACAGATTGATTCGTGAGCTCCAATCTTTTTGACTGTCGTGTCGAGATCTAGCTAGGAACGGGAGATCACCCACCATTCCAGACATTCGAGAATGAGCATTTTATTTCTAGATCTGTCACGTACTTTCCAACGCTATGGTCATGACAATCTCAATCCAGGCCAGTAGCGTAGGCTACTTCTTGTTGAACTCCAGTAGCATAACTGTCCAACTCCCCACTTCCTACTAAGGACATCTTCTGAACGGACCCTCAAACCGACCGCAATCGTCCAGACTGCATGGTCCGGAAGTGTTTAGCCATACAGGCCCGCTGAGCGGTCTGGGCGTACTTTTTCTGACAAAGCCTAGACAAATTGGGGGAGGGGAGCTTTGCGGGTGTCCGGACAGCACCCACGTAGGACTCCGACACCCCTGGTCCACCCAAAACCCCACCGACAACCCTCCCAGATCCCGCGCCTCCATCCTCCTATTTTCCCTCCTAAGTTTTTCTCTCTGGCCGTCGCCGCCGCTCTACCACCCCCGTCCGCCACGCCACACCCCTGCCGGAACTCGACGAGTCCGTCACCTCCAACGGTACACCCGGGCTCCACACTGCTTCTCCTCCGCCACCGTTCCACACCTCTCCACTACTAGGAAATACCTTATAGGTGGAGGCTTAACAGTAGCACGGGTCAAAGACCAGTGCTACTGGTAATTAGCAGAAGCGCGGGCCAAGGACAGGCGCTACTGGTATCAACTTAGCAGTAGCGCGGGTGTACGTGACATCGCTGCTGCTAAGTGGGCCCCACCGTACCCACCAGGCCACGAATAGTAGCAGCGCGTGCTGGGGAACACGTGCTACTGCTATTGCTATTAGCAGTAGCGCGGGTCATGTACCCACCGCTGCAACTACGGCTGCACTGCCCCACGTGGTGGTCCCCGCTTAGCAGTAGCGCGGTTTGCGGACCAGCGCTGCTGCTATCGCTCTTAGCAGTAGCGCCGTGCGCCAACCCGCGCTACTGCTAAGCCGCAGCTGCCACCTTTTCCAACCCCCCTTTCCCCCCTCTCCCTCCTATCTCCCTCACTTGCTTTCCCCATTAGCTAGCTTTGTTTTCTCTTCCTTCTCCTACCTCTCTTCTCTCTCCTTTAATGCCCTCTCCACCATCTCCATTAATGCACCCCTTAGCTTTCTCTCCTAGCTCCCTCCACTAGTTAGAGCCATCTCCTTCCCCAACTAGCTACATCTACCCATTTAATGAAGTGACCTATCTACCTCCCCAACTAGATCTATCTATTTAATGAAGTAAATCCATCTTTGTCCACTTTTGATCCCTAGGTGTGTAGCGACACCGACCTCATCACCGTGCTCGATCTCTCTCGAGATAGGTGAGTAAAAATGGTGCTTTGGATGAATGGAAATATGTGTGTGTGTGCGATATGACCGAATCGGGCGATATGATGGGAATTTTGCGTGACATGACATGAGTTTGCTTATGTTTTGCCGAAATGTCGATTTATTTCCATTTCGGCAAATTTCGAACAAACTCTATTGGTCCCTATTTTTAGGGAAGGCCATGTCAAATTTTTGTATTATTTTGATGCATGCATGCGTTTATAATCCTCTTGCTTATTATACCGCGCAGGCGATCATGAAGGTCAGTGGAAGTATGGTGGAAAGATGGTTGCGATCCGCGGTGCACGACATGCATGAAAATAACCGAAAGGAGATTTTATGTCCGTGTCGAAGATGCAAAGGAGGAGTCTGGCTCGACCCCTTTAAGGGAGGCCGTTTGAAGGCGCACGTGCTCATGACTGGTTTCATGGATGGCTATACTCGGTGGATAAGTGAAGATGATGATGATGATGATGACGTCGACGGGGCAGCCAATGACGACATGGGGCTAGACGAAGAGATGACCGATAATGGCGGCGGAGAAGAGGCCGGACATGGTGGCGGAGAAGATGTCGGACATGACGGAGAAGACGCGGACACGCCAGAGCCTTCGTCGCTACTAAGTTCAGTCATGCGGGACCCTCATGTTCGAGACCTGCTTCGCAAGAAGACGACTAACGACGGAGCTGCTTGTAGAGAAGAGGCCAAGCTGGAGCAACTGGAGGTAGACTCTCAGACTCCATTGTATGATGGTTGCGATCTCGAGGTGACCCGCTTGAGTTTCCCGCTTGAACTTCTAAAGACAAAGGCTAAAAACAAATGGACCGACAGAAGCCTCGATGAGCATTTGAAGTACCTACAAAAAGTTCTTCCCGCGGGGAACCTGTGTCCTACTAGTGTTGATGAGGCCAAGAAGATTGTGTGCCCTCTTGATCTACCGCACATTAGATACCATGCATGCATCAACGATTGCATCATTTATTGGAACGAGCACGCGGAAAAAACCAGCTGTCCGGTGTGCAATGCTTCTCGATACAAGAAGGCCGGAAAGAAATCTCCCCAGAAAGTTGTATGGTACTTACCGATCACTCCCCGTCTGCAGTGTTATTTCGTAGATCCTAAGGAAGCAAAGCTCATGCGCTGGCACGCGGAGAGGGTGAAGCCCGACGATGGAGATGATCCGAAGCTGAGACACCTCGCGGATGCAAGCCAGTGGAGAGTTCAACGCCGAATATCGATTTTTCGTAGTTGATCCAAGGAACATCGTGCTTGGCGCGAGTACCGATGGCATGAATTCGTTTGGCAACCAGAACACCAACCATAGCACATGGCCCGTGTTTGTATGGATGTACAACATTCCCCCCAGGAAGTGCATGAAGACAAAGTACATACACATGAGTATGCTGATTCAAGGGCCGAAACAACCGGGAAATAATATTAATTTGTATCTGGGGCTACTGAAAGAGGAGCTAGACACGTTATGGATAGCACCGGTCAAGACATGGGACGCCAGCAAAGGACAGTATTTCGATATCCCGCTGATGACGACTGTGCACGACTATCTCGTTTACGGATATGTATAAGGCCAGGTGTGCCACAGATATTGCGGATGCACCAGGTGCATGGATGATACAACGTCTCAGCAGCTAATGAAAGATGGCGGGTCTGGGAAAATCGTGTACATGGGGCATCGAAGATGGCTCGAGAAGGATAACCCGTGGAGATCTATTCAATGGTGAGGTTGAGCATCGAGGACCTCCACGTAAGAGGAGCGGCACCGAAATCTATGAGTTGTTGAAAAACTGGGAAGAGTGCCCCGCGCCTCGAAAGATGAAAAAAGCGCGGGAGCCGCTGCTGAAGGTATGGAAAACGAGGTCTGTTTTCTGGGACTTGGAGTACTGGCCCAAACTCGAGATGCCTCATTGCCTTGATCAAATGCATATCACGAAGAATGTCCTCGAGAGCTTGCTTGCCACACTGATGAACATGCCGGAGAAGACCAAGGATGGGCCGAAGGCAAGAAGAGACTTGGAAGATTTGAAAATCAGGGCAGATCTCCACATGCCCCGTAAAAAGTCGTCGGAGGAAACGGAGACAGAGACGGAGGCGGGGGACAAAAAAGTCAACAAGAAGGAAGAGAAATATTGCCCCCCTTCTTGCTTCACCTTAAGTCCGAAGGAGATCGATCAATTCTTTAAGTGCCTTACCGGGATCAAAGTTAGTTCCGGTTACTGTGGGAAGATAAGCAGATTTCTAGACACCAAGAAGAAAAGGTTCAGCGGGATGAAGTCTCATGACTGTCACGTGATGATGACGCAGATACTCCCGGTTGCCCTTAGAGGGATAATGGACAAGCACGTCCGTGACACACTTACTGGTCTCTGTAACTTTTTCGACGTTATCTCTCGAAAGTCAATCAGTGTGAAGCAGCTCCGAAGGCTACAGGAAGAGATCGTTGTCATACTAAATGAGCTTGAGATGTACTTCCCGCCCGCGTTCTTTGACATCATGGTGCATCTGTGTGTCCACATTGTGGACGACATCATCGACCTCGGGCCGACATTCTTGCATGGCATGATGCCGTTCGAGAGGATGAATGGGGTCATCAAAGGATTCGTTCATAACATGTCCCGTCCGGATGGAAGCATCGTCCAGGGCTATCTGACCAAAGAGTGCATCTCCTTCTGCGAGAATTATCTATACGGCGGAGAACAGGTTGTTGGTTTGCCCGTTAACAAGCACCTTGGGAGGCTCGGAGGAGAAGGTCACACCAACGGCCGGAGGGAACTGCATGTGGACCACTCGGATAGACGCAACGACTTTGACAGAGCAAACGTAGTAGTGCTACAGCACCTAGACGTGGTAGATCCTTTCGCGACACTACACAAAGAAACCATCGCAAAGAAGTACCGTGACCGGGGGCTACGCAAGACGGACGCCGAAGTTATTAGAGAGCACAACTCCACTTTCTTGCGTTGGTTCAAAGAGCATGTTCTTGCTAATCCCCCGGAAGAGGCTCTATAGACGGATTGCTCATATACGCCTTAGCACATGGCCCCGCGGCCAACCTTGCGACCTATCAGGCATACGATATCAACGGATACACGTTCTACACGGAGGCCAAAGATATAAACAGTGATTTCCAGAACTCAGGGGTGATGATGGAATGCATGACCGACGACAACGACACAACTGAAAGATTCTACGGAAGGGTCGAAGACATCTGGAAGCTTGACTACTCTGGAGTGCACAATGCGACGATGTTCCGTGTCAGATGGTCTAAGAACGTCGAAAGAGAAAACTGGTATTTCACTACCATGTCTATACCCGACGCCAAGAGCGCTACTGTGAACGTCATCGCCAAAAATGAGCCATGGGTACACGCTAAGCATGTGACACAATGCTTCTTCATAACCGACCCGAGCAATCTCAGTCGTGTTGTCGTGAGGAGAGGCAAAAGGAACATCGTCGGAATGGATGGAGTCGCCAACGAGGAAGACTACGACCAGTACGGCAACCCGATGAGGGAAGATGACGATGACGATGAAGCATACATCAAAAGAAGAATCAAGACTACATTACCTAAGAAAGATCGTACTCCATGGAAAAGGAAAAGTCACAACGAGGGGCTCAATTATTCGACAACGAACAAGAAAGGAAAGAAGCTCACACAGAAACATCGTTGACGCTGAGAAACCATCATTTATATATATATATATATATATATATATATATATATATATATATATATATATATATATATATATGTATGTATCTATTTTGTGTACGCACTTAACCATTATCGGTCAAATTAATGATGTAATATATATACATTGTATCCCTTCTTCCCACCATATATGTGCATGGTTCCGGCTCGGTCGTCTTTTGGAAAAGAAAAAGAAAAAGGAGAAAGGAAAAAAGAAAAAGAAAATCAAAAGAAAAATGAAAGGAATAGAAAAGAAAATGAAAAGAAAAAGAAAAAGGAGAAAGGAAAAAATGAAAAGAAAAACAAAATGAAAAGAATAAAAAAATGAAAAGGAGAAAGGAATAGCAGTAGCGCGGGTCTGTAACCCGCGCTATAGCTAACTTAGCAGTAGCGCGGGTTTGGTAAACCCGCGCTACAACTACTGAGGATAGCAGTAGCGCGGCTTTTAGTACCCGCGCTATAGCTAAGTTAGCTATAGCACGGGTCCTGGACCCGCGCTACTGCTATTTTGAGTTAACTCCCCGCGCGGTTTCCCCCAATTCCACATTCGTCCCAAACCCCCATCTCCTCCCGACGCCGCACGCCCTCCCTCGCCGGCCCCGTCCGTCACCCGCCGCCTGCCCTCCGTCGCCATCGCCCGCTGCCCGCCCTCCGTTGCCGTCACCGTCGCCCGAGCCCCTGCTTCACCGCCGCCCAGTCCATCGTCACCGCCGCCCGCCCTCGACCTCACCGCCACCGCCCGAGCCCCTACTCTGCCGTCGTCGCCGCCGCCCCGTAAGCCTCTCCCCTTCCCTCTTCCCTTCTCTCCCCTCCCCTCTTCCCTCTCTCTCTCTCTTTCTCTCTCTCTCTCTCTCTCTGCTCTCTATCTCATATGAACCCTAGGAGGCAGTAGTATGAACCCTAGGCAGAATTTTGAACCCTAGAACCCTAGTTCTAGATTAGAATTTGAACCCTAGTGCTAGATTAAAATTTGAACCCTAGTGCTATAATAAAATTTGAACCCATGGCTTTTTAAGATTGGGGAAAAAGATGCAAAATTAGAAGTAGGGCAGAAAATTCAGAAAATTTGAAGTGCTTCAAAATTCAGATAATTCATAGAAGTTTTATGTTGGACAGTAGCTAGGCATTTAGCTAGGTTTTTTTTATTAGGACAGTAGTTGTTTTATATTTGAACCCTAGTAGCTAGGAATTTAAAGAAAAAACAAAATTGTTGCTATTTAAAAAAACTTAGTAAGCAATTGTTGCTATTTAAACAAAGAACAGAACTGTTGCTATTTACAGAATTTTAGTATGAGATAGAGAGCAGAATTGTAGTATGAATTTTTTTCTAGGGTTCATTAGTGATTAGGGGATCTTTCTAGGGTTTCAAATTAGGACAGTAGGCAGTAGGCCTATGTTTCAAATTAGGACAGTAGGCAGTAGGCCTATGAATTTTAGTATGAGATAGAGAGCAGAATTGTAGTATGAATTTATAGAATTGTTTCAAATTAGGACAGTAGGCAGTAGGAATTGTAGTATGATTTTTTTTCTAGGGTTCATTAGTGATTAGGGGATTTTTCTAGGGTTTCCCTCTCTCCCCCCCGGCCCCCTCAAATTCTAGGTTATCTTCAAGTAGACAGTAGGAATTTTTAGTGCTGCTGCCATTAGTTTTCATAGATGTTTTTGTTTTTAAATATAAGTTGTTCTGAAATTTGTGTGCTATATATTTATTGAAATTCAGTTCATTCAGAATTACTACTCCTATTATTTTCATTCATAGAAGATGGAGGCCAGTGAGAGCATGATCTTGGCTTATATTGTGAAATTGTATATCTTGTGAGAGCTAGTCTGCCCAAGTGCTATATCTTGGCTTATATTGTTTGCAGGGATCCGAGTGGCCTATGTTTTGCCGGAATGTTGATTCATTTCCGTTCTGGCAAATTTCAGGCGCTCGATATGTCCACTTTTTAGCAAAGGTCATGCCGAAATTTCCCGTGAATTTTGACATGACTTGTGCTAGAAAGTATGACATATCGAGTGCACGGGATTTGCCGGGACGGGAATGAAACGGCATTCCGGCAAACCATAGGCCTTTTTTATGTCATTATTCATTTTATTATAGTTTGAGAATTAAACTAACAGACTTAATCGTAGGAAACATGTCGAGCAACGACGAAGCCGGGGCTTCTGCCCATGCTGACGAGGTTTGCAGGGCCCCCTTACAGAATGAGCATGATTACCTGGACTTTTTGGCTAGTCAGCAAAGCCGAGGTTTCCATGGCCCCCTTGTCATAGCAGACGATGGTACTGCCGCGGACGCCGACACCGAGACCGGCACCGATGGCACCGACACCGGCGGCGCCGAGACCGGCACGGAAGGTATCGGCGCCGAAGCCGCTAACGAACCGAAGAAGAAGAAGTCAAGGACATGATGCCCAAACAAGCTCGGCAACGAAAGACTGCTGGTCACAGAGGTGCACCCTGGCAAATTCGAGCCAACAGCGCCGGAGGAAGCTCGCAAGTGCTACGGCAACCAAGTCGGATGCATCCTACGGGAAACCGCGAGCATCAACGACTGTGAGTTAAGGAAGATACCAAATATGGAGCACTTGCTCCTAACAAAGCTGCACAACAGATTCCAGTTCCCCGGCCGGGACGAAGACATCAAATTTCCGTGGGAAGATCCAGCCATGCTCAAGATAAACAACGCCGCCATGAACAAGTTCAGCAACGCGTTGGCCGCCTGGAAAGGCAGGGTAAAACGATCGATTGACAAAGAAGAACCCTACTCCAAGATTTGGGCGGACAATCCGACACTTTCGGAAAAGGAGTTTGAAAAATTCAAGGAGACTTGCACTACTGATGAAGCAAAGCTTAAGTCCGAGAAAGGCAAGGAGATGCGGGAAAAGAACACGGGGACCCACCGCCTCGGAAGCCGTGGTTATATTGGCAAGAGGCCCATATGGGCTAAGGAGGATGCGGAACGTGAAGCCGCGGGGGATCCAGACCCCTTTGCGGAGTTCACCGACCAGTAGGAGCGTGACTTCATCAGGGCCCGTTACAAGTTTGACAAGGAGAAGAAGGTTTGGTACACGGACGCGCCCACGAGGAAATTGATTAGATATATGGTAATTATGATTTTTCCACCTTATATTAGCTTCTGATCAAGTCGATTACACATTGTAGTAACATTTGTAAACGGTTCATGTTTCTTTTGCAGAAAGAGCAACACAAACTTGCGGCCGAAAGTGACTTCTCGTCTCAGTCGTCGGCGTGGCCCAAGTGGGACACCCCTCTGAACCGGGCCTTGAACATGCTAAAGGGGCTCCCTTTGCACAATCGGCCACAGTATGGACGTGTGCATGGCGCCGGAGATGGTGCCACATGGAAGTACTACTACCACGAGGACCCGGAGGCCAAGAGGCAAAGAAGGAAGTTTAGTCAGGTGAATATCGACGAGAAGGTGAAGCTTGCGGTCGAGAAAAATGCAACTGAGACCGCTGTAGCGACAAGAGATGAGATGATCCAGCAGGCAGTCAATGCAGCTTTAGCTGCCTGCAGAAGTGATTTCGTAGCTTCGGTTAATACCTTGATTCCAGCTGTTATCGACTGGACAAGGCAAAATCCAGGCAAAACTACAGCGGATTATCCCCGTCCCAGCTTCGTCGGGAGCAACTCGGTGAACATCGCACCATCGCCTGCTCTCGCAACCGTACCTGCTCCCGCACCCGCTCATAGCAGCCCGTCCTCCGTCTCTGGCATGCTCGGCGGGGCTTCCACATTGGCTGAGCTCGACGCCCTCACGGTAATTACACGTCGCACCCTCATCAACATATCTTTAATCTTCCGTTCCCGTTGCCTTTCGGATGTCTGACACACCGCACACATGTCTTCGCAGGCCGACGAAAATCCATGCACCCTACTGTACCACATCAACGGTCAGTTGGTGGATGTGGGAAAGGGTACGATAACAAGGCCCAAGGAGCGCTTGTTCCATGGCCGGCGGATGGCCGATAACGTCTTCAGGGTTTCTGTGGCAAGTGTGAAAACTGCCTACGAGAATTTTCCACCACCGCTACGAACTGGGGGAGAGGACGACGAGAGCCCGGCGCAGTTGGGCCAATGCAAGAATTGGCCGTTGTTGTGGCTGAAGAATCTTCTTCGTGTGGAGGCAGCCGGGAGCACACCAATGACTACAATACCGATTCAAGGTATGACCACCACCCCATCCACGCAATTACCACCACCGTCTGTCGTGTTGGGTGAGAGCGCACAATGCGAGCAAGGGGGTCCAAGCGTCGCCCCCATGGAAGAAGATATGAATGATGACATGGATGAGGATGACCCTCTCCGGTACCTTAATACCGGCTATGGCGACGCAGAAATGATGAGCCAGCCGCCATATGACTCAGGCTATGAGCGTGAAGATGAGATGCATGATGCACAAGAGCCAGAACATCCTCGGGTTGAGTGCAAGAAGTCTTTGTTTATGCAATCCTCGCAGGACACGCCTCCGGATGCCACCTCAACCCATGGTCAACTACCCGAGGGTCATGCAGTGCTTAGCCCGACAACACTGGGGGTGGGGGTCAGGAAGGGTCTGGAAGGCTCAGTAGCTCAACCCAAGAAGAAGCAGAGGAAGAGACATGTGAAGAAAGGCTCTGCTGCCGCCAAAGCTGCTTCTAGCAGCCAGCCGCCTCCGGTGAACAGGGTTGCGGACAGTGTATCGATAAGAGATTCACCGTTACTCCATGTCGCGGGCAAGCCGATGCTACCGCCGGACGGTCTCATGGCCATACATGGGGATCTCAGGAGACTCCATGACCATGTGTTGTCGACAGAGAAGAGTCTTCTCGCCTCAGAGGATCCAAGATACCCACTATACACGGTTTGTGTGCCGATGGGCAAGGGCTATGTCGCTACATGCCCCGCGGATATGTTCTTCCTGCGGTTTGATCACATCTTCGATATGTATCTCCAGAGGCGGCTCGATTTTACGCTCGTCCACCTTTTTGCGCTACATATGAGCTACATCATCAGGAAAGAGTAAATCTTGCTAATCGCCGTAGCGGACCCCTACTACATGCATGAGGGATTCCTGGGAATCAGTGATGTGGAACGTCTAGCTGCGACTAAGTACATCGAAGACTTCATGGTAATGAATAAGGACAAGGAAAGGATTATGCTGCCTTATCATCCCATGTAAGTCATTCCCGGATAGCCGCTATAACACATCCTTTGGTACATTTCAATCATTCCTTCGCACGTAGGGAGGCTAATTTGAGGTGTATTTATTTTGCGCAGCGACGGGCGTGCCATCCTTATTGTTCTTTACCCGCGAGTCTTCTACGCTCTGTATTTGGACTCGTCCAAAAACATGGTGAAGAAAGACTACACACACATCAAGAGAGTTCTGGATCGTGCTCTCCTTGGCTTCAGCATGAGGGGTGGCCACATTCAAATCAAGAAACAAAGGAATAACACGCCGGCTTTCTTACATAAAACCGAGTTCTGCTGCGTCCAGCAACCGGCAGCAAGTACGAACGATGGATTCTACGTCATCCATCACATAATGGAATTCAGAACGGATCGTCAACAACTTGGCATGACATCTTCATCCGATGCCCATATCCGCAAATGGGCCGAAGCCATAGGAGCCGAACCAGATTATAAACTGAGGAATGACTTCTTTCGCATCCAGCAGGACATTGCAACGATCATCGTGAAAGACGTCGTCGAAGAGAATGGGATGTTCCACGGCGGCCCTATATCGCGGGGTGACGTCCGAGCTCGCATAGGCCTACGGCGTATGGACATGACGCCTTTCACGAAGCTAGGGTGCACCCTTCCAGACATGGACGAATGGAAGTTCCCGTGATTGACGATCACGATGATGGCGTGTCTGTTGAATTTGAACTTTATGTATTCGACGCAACTTTGAAACTTTGTGATGTAAACGGTCCTGCTGAACTTGCGTAGCGCTAGTTAATTAGTTACGATGAACTTCGTTAATTATGTTTACTATATGTTGCTTCTATTTGCTTACTCTTTCTCTTCATGTTGCTCAAGTATATATATTATGTTGCATATTATATATCGTTGAATACATCTCTAACAGGTACATAGATCATCGATGGCGAAGAAGTGCTATGCCGTGTACATAGGGAAGGTTCCAGGAGTGTACGACGAGTGGCCAGAGTGTCAGGCCCAAGTGTACCGGTTCCCGGGCGGCAGCCAGAGAGGGTTCGATAGTAGAGGGGAAGCGGAAGCTAGTTACTTGAGGTTCACGCTAGCGCGAGAGAGGGATCAGAGGCGGCGTCTCATGAGCTACTGCATAATTCCGCTCTTCCTCATAGTGATCGCTCTTCTCTTCTATATCATAGTTTAGATGGATCGGATGATGAAACATGTGCATGTGATGACCATGTAGTTGCATGTATTCGAGACATGTGACAACTTCTATCGCTATTTCGAGATGATGACGAGAGACATCATTTGTGTTGGATCATGATGTTGATGATGACATGATATATATGATGATCAGACTCTTGTATGTGTGTATGATATGATGTGAGATTTGTATGTGTATGATATGATGAAATTTGTATGTGCATAATATGATGAGACTATTGTGTGTATCATATGATAGAGACTATTGTATAAAACCTGTACAAATACAGAGAAAATACGTAGGAAAAAATAAAGAAAATAAATCATAGAAAAAAAATACAAAAAATAATAACAGTAGCGCGGGGTATGAGCATAGCACCAGCGCGGCATTATCAGTAGCGCGTGGTAGATAGACGCGCTGCAGCTTTTAGCAGCAGCGTCGGTTCGACCAGCGCTACTGCTATCTTTTGGTAGCAGTAGCACGGGTCAGAACACACGCTACTGCTAAAAGTTAGCTGTAGCGCCGTATCAGTAGCGCGGCGTCCCGCGCTACTGATAGGCCTTTAACCCGCGCTACTGCTAGGGTTTTCCCTAGTAGTGCTCCTCCAATAGTCGCGCATGTACCATCCACTCTCCTACGATACTCACCATGCCCGGCAACAATGTTGGAGTGTAAAATTTGAATTTTTTGAAATTAGAACTACTGCTGCATTTGAACATTTGAACTATTTTAGACTACATATGCGGCTATTTGAACACGCGGACTTTAAAAACATCTGGGTCGGATGTATGCGGGTAGCGTTGGATGGTCGCCTCCCGCATCCATGTCGGTGGACTGGCCCCCCTGTCCGCGGATTGATGTGGTAGAGAATTTCCGGATCAACATTGGAGATTCCCTAAGGGCATGGCCAACGCCCCACGCTGGACAACTGCCTCGCATGTCCACGTCAGAGGCGAGCTGCCGTGGAGGAGAGAGGCGAAAAAGACCTTAGCTTGCAGAGGAGGTAGCAGCTTGAGGGGGAGAGAGTGTGGTCCATGGACAAATGTGGTAGTGCATGCTGCTCTTGGGAGAGAGAGAGAGAGAGAGAGAGAGTGCGGGGAAGAAGAAAAGGTGAAGTTCATGTGCTATTGGGAGAAAAAGATGAGAAGTGAGAAGAGGCTAGCTCATGTTGTAGGATCGAAAGTATGTCTAGAGGGGGGTGATTAGACTACTTGACCAAATAAAAACCTAACCTTTTCCCAATTTTAGAAGTAGGCAGATTTTAGTAAGCATACAAGTCAAGCATCACCCTACACATGCAATTCTAAGAGTGTAGCAGTGGAAAATAAACAATTGCATATGTAAGTAAAGGAGGGGATCGGAGATTTCAAACGCAATGAAGACACGGTGGTTTTTGGCGTGGTTCCGATAGGTGGTGCTATCGTACGTCCACGTTGATGGAGACTTCAACCCACGAAGGGTAACGGTTGCGCGAGTCCACGGAGGGCTCCACCCACGAAGGGTTCACGAAGAAGCAACCTTGTCTATTCCACCATGGCTTACGTCCACAAAGGACTAGCCTCGCTCGGGGTAGATCTTCGCGAAGTAGGCGATCTCCTTGCCCTTACAAACTCCTTGGTTCAACTCCACATCATGTCGGAGGCTCCCAAGTGACACCTAACCAATCTAGGAGACACCACTCTCCAAAAGGTAATAGACGGTGTGTTGTTGATGAACTCCTTGCTCTTGTGCTTCAAATGATAGTCTCCCCAACACTCAAACAACTCCTCACAGATTTGGCTATGGTGGAAGAAGGATTTGAGTGGAAAGCAACTTGGGAAAGGCTAGAAATCAAGGTTCAAATGGTTGGATTGGAATAACTTGATCTCAACACATGAGTAGGTGGTTCTCTCTCAGAAAATGAATGGTGGAAGTGTAGGCACGTTCTGATGGCTCTCCTTACTGAGAAGGAAGTGGTGGAGGGGTATATATAGCCTCCACACAAAATCCAACCGTTACACACTTTTGACCCAACTCGGTGGCACCGATTCAGAAGTCTCGGTGGCACCGAACTGTGCAAAAGATATGAACGTTAGGAATCTCGGTGGGACCGACTAGAACAACTCGGATGGACCGAAGTGCAATGGCTAGGGCAAACCTCGTCTCGGTGGCACCGATTGCATCAACTCGGTAAGACCGAAGTGAAGCAATAAGGCAACAAAGAGTTGGCAAGCCATCTCGGTGAGACCAATTTGCAAAACACGGTGGGACCGAAGTGAGTGCAAACGATTACAGAGAGTTGGCAAGGCCATCTCGGTGAGACCGAGATCCATATCGGTGGATCCGATTTGTTAGGGTTTTGGCAGTGGCTAAGTCCAGATGAACTCGGTGGCTCCGGATAGGAAATTTCGGTGGGGCCGAGTTGGAATGTAGGTTTTGGACATATTTGGATGGAGAAAGTGGTTGAGAGTTTTGGAACACTGTCACTAAGCACTTGAGCAAAAAGACCATTAAGCAACACCTCATCCCCTTTTAATAGTATTGACTTTCCTATGGACTCAATTTGATCTTGGATCACTAAACCAAAAATGTAGAGTCTTGATCTTTTGCCAATCCTTGTCCTTAGCATTTTGAGGGGTCCACATCTCTAGTCCTTGCCATGCCAATCATTGAACATCCTGAAATCTTTAACTTGAATGGACATTAGTTCAATGAGATATATGTTGTTATGAATTACCAAAACCACCAAGGGAGCAAATGTGCTTTCAATCTCCCCCTTTTTAGTAATTGATGACAACATATAGATCAAAGTTTCGACAAATGATTAAATGAATGAAATACATCGTCGCTTTGAGAAGTATGTGATAAGCAAGAGCTCCCCCTAAATTTGTGCATTATTAAAAATTTGCGTTTGAATGCAAATGCACAATCGATTATGATCATGGGTCACTCTTTCATGTCACATACAACTTGGTGGAGCGCGCAAAATGATATGAATGGAATAATAGGCACGCATCACCAACACAAGTGAATGATCATACAAGATAATGATAAGCAAGAGCATCACATAGGGCATAGTATGATCAATCACATCAAGTAGTAGCTCACAATCATAACGATCAAAGTACTCACAGACATAGTATCAAGCACACACATCGAAACAAAGTACCATAAAGCAAATAGTAGCAAAAGAACTCGAGAAAAATCCAACGAGCAAAGCAAAGCAAGACTCTCTCTCTCTCGAAGCTAAGATCTATACAAATTCTCCTTTTTGGCAACAAGTACCAAAAAGCTCGAATAGGTATAGGACTAATACGGCACGCTAGGCACGATCCTCGGAAGCTCCTGAAGGGGATCTCCGGCTGGCAGCTCCGGTGTGCGTAGATGGTGTCGAGAGAAGTGCATCCGCGAAGGCTTCAGCTGATGTCTGCTGGGCTGGTGGAGTGGAGACCGGAGGTGGCACTGTAGCAGCAGCAGCAGGTGCAGAGACTGTGGTCCTCGAATCCACAACTGACACTGCAGCAGAACTGGCTGCCATGGGCACTGTCTGGAATCTCTCCGTAGTGGGTCTGTCATCTCCACTATCATCTGAAGCAGCTGTCCTGGCTGCATCAACATCGTCCTTCAGCTTCTCCACTATAGTCTGGACCTCAGTGATTTTGACATCTAGATCATGAATCTTCGTCTCGACTATCTGCTCTAAGCTAGCCTGGTTCTGGGTGAGGTTGGCCAGACTTCGCTCAATCCTCAAGGTGGCTTCTAGCAGATAAGTCATTTGGTCAGTCTTAGACTTGAGGTTGGCAATGGGAGCATTGGGAGAAGATGCCTCCTTGGCTGCTTTTGCTTCCTTGGCTACTCGGATCTTCTCTTGTGCTTGAGCAAAGGTGGGATGCGAAGGATCCATCACAATGATATTGTCCTCAAACTCTGGACGCAGTGGGAGATGCTCACGATCAAGAAGATAAGTGCTCGTTCCAACCTTGGAATTGATGAGCATCTGGATGTGTGGAGCATATCTGCAAGATCTCTTCTGATCAGCAGCTATCCTCTTGATGGTTTCTACAATCAAACTCATCACCTTGAACTTCTGAGGTGTGTCAAAGAGGTGCAGCAGGTTGATGGAGTGGCCACGTATCATCTTATCATCTCCTGACTTGGGCAACAGAGTGTACCGCAAGATAGTGTTTGTGGTGGCCAAACCAGGCAGCAGGTGATTCATTGATCCTAGCTTGTGTGTCTCGATGTCCTTCTCTGGAATCGTTGTGTACATATTGGCCATGGAGTTGTGGTCCATCTTGAGCTTGGCATAGATATCAACATCATCATCTTCTTCTTCTGGAGCACCAAGAAGAGTAGCCCACTCAGAGATGGTTGACTGGTACCTGGAACCCTCAGTCATCCACACAATCCTGCCATCAGGATAGAAATGAGCTGTGGAGTAGAATTGCATGATCATCTCATCATTCCACTTTGTCAACTTCTGTCCAACAAACTCATCAACACCAGCAATCCGGAAACTCTCATGAACACGGGGGAAATAATCCTCATTGGCATCAATGTACTTCCAATCCACCCATCTCATGTCGCTGACAATTGGCTTCTCATCAAGCAGAACTGTCTCATAGAAGTCTTGCTGCTCTCTGGTCTGGAAGCGATAGTCACAAGATGTTCTCCTCCTGGCGGCATAGGGATCTGACAGTCTCCACTGACGCAGTCCTTTGTCCTTCCTTAGCATCATATTCTCTGCAACCGGGTGTGCATTATCATGTTCTGGAATCTTGGGCTTCAATTTCCTGAGCACTAGTGGCTCCTCATCAACATGGGCTTTAGGCACTGGGGCCTTGTTCTTTTCACTAGCAGAAATGTTTCTGGTCGACCTCTTGGGTGCTGAAGCTTTTGGTTTGGACTTTGTGGGGGCAGCAGTCATAATAGCATCTGACATGAGCTTCTGAGCTTTTGCAGGGGGTGCATTAGCTGCTGGCTCCTCCTCTTCCTCTGAATCACTCCTCATGGAGGGTTTTCCAAGCACATGAGCAGTAGTTTTCCTTGCTCTCTTCTTCTTTCCTCCTGCAGCTGTTTCTGTGTCACTTGGCTCTTCAAGTGTAAATTGCATAGTTTTCTTGGGAACTTTCTTCACAGCAGTTTTATCTTTGGCAGCAGTTGGCTTGGTGCTATATTCCTTTGCAAGCACAACGCTCTTCTTCTTTGTTGCTGCTTCACTAGCAACAAAGTCCTCATCCTCACTGTCTGAGGTTCTCTTCTTCATGGTTCTTGTTGCAGCCTTTGGAAGATCTGGAGAGCTTCTCTCTCCCTCATAAAAGCTTTCTGCAGAACTAGAGCCTGCGCTGAGATCTGTGTGCTGCTCTGACATGTTCTGGCTATCGCTGGCATCAGACATCTTGCAAAGCTGACCCTGTGAATAGATGGGTATGGGCAGAGTACATGAGTCATCACAAAAAGCAGAAGTTTTTCATAAAAATTGAGTTCAACTCTTAGTTTCAAGTTTTCACAGAAGGCATTTCGGATGGACCGAGTTGATCATCTCGGTGATACCGAAGCACTCAACAGAAACTTTACACGCCATTTTGGTCAGACCGAGATGGGGTTCAGTGACTCTGAGATGCTAGGGTTTCACAGAGATTTTACTTTCGGTCTCACCGATTCATACAACTCGGTGGCACCGAGACGTACTAGTGCTATGGCCTGGGGCCAAATCGGTGACTCCGAAAATTTCTAATCGGTCGGTCCGAGATGCGTTCGGCGGAAACTTAAACCTAAAATTTTTACTCGAATCTAATCTATGGACATTGCAGTGTAATGGGAGTTCTCAATCCGTGGCAAGAATCATGGCAATCCTATCGTGCATTGAATCAGAAATTGGAGCACGAAAGGGGTCGAATCTCACCCTAACTTGGTGGAAATCCTCTACGGCGGCAACGGCGGAGTAGATTGTCATTGACGGCGGCAGAATCCGGCGGCGAGGGCACACTGGAGACGAAAGCGACGATCCAGAGACTTGGGCGACGGCAGCAACGGGGTGTGGGAATGAGAGGGTTTGAGAAATTTCAACCGTTCGGGCCCGCGAGATATATATACCCGTATGCTGTTGGTGGCTCCGAGTTGGACAACTCGGTGGCACCGATATGTGTAACTGCAAGCAGGTTAGCACATCGGTGGCGCCGAAATGGTTCAACTCGGTGGCACCGAGATGAAAACCTAGATCAATCTAAATGATTTCGGTTGGACCGAGTTTGAGTGAATTGGTTCAGCCAAAATCATGTAGAAGGTTTTGGAGGTTCAGCCCTTTCAGATCGGTGGCTCCGAGTGCTCCTTACCCGGAGGGTCCGAAAATGACTTGTTCAATTTTTGTGATGTAGCAAGAATAGAATTTGAGACAAGAAAGCATAGATAGCTAGAGAAGGTACTTAGGCATTCTTGTACATCTACTTGGCCAGAAAAACCAAGACAATCAAAACAACAAATGGATGTCCCCGAATGATGAAAACATGCAAACCAACATGCTCACACAATAAGATAGCAAATGAAATATGTGTCAAACATGCACAACCAATTCTAGCATCTATCAAGCAATGACGATGACTAGGTCATCTATATATGAGTATATTGACTTAGGAGCCAAATGAGAACATTTGATCATAGGTCATACTCATCGTTTAAACACAAGTGGGGTTGCCACTTTTACATAAAGCATTGATGTGTTCACACCATTAGAGTTGCTTTAGCTCAATTGTTTAGAGCAAAGCTCCCCCTAGATGTGATATCCCCCCTAAGAGGGATGAACTAACCTTGGGTTTTGTCGATGATGACTTCATGTAGATGTTGAAGATGTGGATGCTCAATGTTGATGTAGACCATCAAGAGTTGGGAGCAATCCTTTGGAGTTTTGTGCTTTCAATACCTACATGGGTTAGTCCCACACAAGGAACATACAAGGATATCCATAGACATAGAGTGAAATACACATATATAATGTCCATGAATGCATTGAATGCCTCGTCCCTTGCCTTACCAACAAGAGGGTTTGTGACTCCATGTACTAGTGCAAAATGTGGAAGTTGGTTGCACAAGTTCTTGCCATAATGAATATGAATGAAGTTTGTTGGCGGAGTCACCCTCAAGAACTCTCTAGTTCTTCTTCTTTTGGACCCACATCAACTTGATGGGAATCCTTGGAGTTGTAGTAGCACTTGATGAAGTAGAACTTGATGAAGTCTTGGGAACCCACTTGACCAAGGCTTGAGGAGCTTCTTCAAATGAATCAATCTCTTCTTGAAGCTTGTCCTTGCCTTTTAGCTTGTGGTCTTGTGGTGGAAGATCTTCTTGAGCTTGTGTTCCCTTGAAGGAAGTAGGATCATACTTCTCTTGTTGAGGAACAAACTTCATCTTGGGGTATTGATCTTCTTCCCACTCAACTCCATTGGCATTGAACTTTCGTTCAAAACCAACACCTTGGTTCTTCCGGTGCCTTCCTTGCTTGCGTCCAATTTCCTCAAATTGCTTACTCCCGGCAAGACTCTTGTAGACACCTTTTTCTATAATTCCTTTCAATAGCATATTTTTTTGCTCAAGTGTAACTTGGCTAAGAGAATCATTAGTGGAGTCAATAGAACTACTAGAAGCAACAACATTGGATTTAGCATTGTTATTGTTACTACTAGAGGTAGAACCCTTTTTACCCTTGTTGCTAGTTTGCTTAGGTTTAACTTGTGGCATAAAGGTAGACAAGAGTAAACGTTTGGCAAGATATGAAGAACTCTTCTTTCGAAGATCGTCATTGATAGCTTTAAGAAACTCATGCTCTTGCTCTAAATTTAGCTTCTCGAAGCGTAGCTTCTCATGAGTTCTTAGAAGTTCTCTATGATCCTCTTGAGTTGTTTCATGAGCTAACTTAAGAGCATTTAGTTCTTTAGTTAGACGCTCAATCTCCTTCATAGCATTGTCACTCGTTTCCTCTTGACTATCATGATTACTAGCATTTTCATTATAGCTCACATCACTAGCCTTATCAACAAGTAAATCATCATCACCAAGCAAATCATCTTCATCACTATTGAAATCAAGATACTCGGGGTGTGATACCTTAGGGCCTTTTGCCATGAAGCATCTTCCAATTCCTTCATTTGGTGAGTCAAATAGATCATGGGAGTTGGATGACACAAGAGCATGTCCGGCAACACCTTCATCTTGACTATAGTCGGAGCAGGGGTGGAGCCAGGATTTAGGTATAGGGGGGGCCAAGCCAAGTTGGTTAAAAAAATCGTGCAATGCAAAAAAAAAATTGTTCCGATGTATAGTACTCCCTCCGTTCCTTTTTATAAGGTGTATTTTTTTAGCACGGTGACCAAGGCACCAAATTATAAAGAATTTAGGATAAAATTACCCTTGGCTAATTTGGTAGTTAGTGACAAGTAAATCTGTTAGGCCATGAAAGGAAGAAATACAATCAATCAGGCTAGAGATACTTTCCTTCTTTTTTCTACAAGAAGACATACATGGAATCAGGTGAGAGATACTTGCCATTTTTCTAGACGGCTAAAAAGGGATTATGAGAAATAAGAACAAATGCACCTTACATTGTGGAATTTTATGAAAAAATAAATACACCTTATAAAAAGGAATGGAGGGAGTAATATTTTGTTTCAACACTATTAAAACATAGCTAAATTTATATTATTTTAAATTTGCCTCTACAATTGCCAATAAGATCAAAATATAAATAATTTCATCGGAAGATAACCTAGTTGCTACTTGCTAGGTAAATCTCTATCTATGAATATTATCATGTAATTTTGAAACAAATCATCTCCTACTACACTTGGATTGGTAACTTCAACGTTAGCCTTATTAACAATTTCAATAGGTCAAGATCTCAAAATAACATCCTTAAAAGTTGAATTAATTTTTATAGTGTGTGGCAGGGTTTTTGTCTTCATTACCACATCGTAAATCAGACAATCAAAGGAAATTAAAAATGAATTAGCATTGCAGATCACACCATCAAAATAATTAAAATTGAATGTGCAATTTCAACACATATAAAGTGAGAATTCAGAGGGATTAGTAGACACTCGATAGTGCTAACCTTGGACCTGAACGGCCAGAGAATTGACAGTGTATTTGTACGATGATTTGCCTGTAGCGTAGCTGGTGTCCCCTGATTTAATCGACTTCGCGAGGCGGCGGCCGCCGGCAGCGCCAATGGCCTCAGGTCACACGTTAATCATGTCGGGGCCTTTTTTAAGGAAACGGCAGAGGGGCTAGCAGGCCATGATCATGCGTGGGCTCTCTTATGGGCCTTTTTTTAGATTTTATTCTCTCCGTTCGAGTTAAGGGGGGCCAAGTACGTATATTTATCCAACCTGGTCGCTAATTACTCGTAGGTTCCTGAATATTTGTCGATCGTTAGGGGGGGCCAGGCCCCTGCTTGCCCCCCCTTGTCTCCGCCACTGAGTCGGAGTTGGAGTGATAACTTCTCTCGGAGTGATTGTCGGAGTCGGAGCCGGAAACCCATTCACCAACATGAGCTTGATGTCTTCTTCTTGTGTAGCTCTTGGATGACTTGTCCTTCCTCTCTGAATCCTTGCTTCTTCGAGAGTGTCTTCGTTCATAATGATCATCTCTACTCCTTCTCTCCTTATGAGGTGATTCATCTCTTCTATGTCTTCCTCTTGGTGATTCGTCTCTTTTCTTGTAGGGAGCCGTACACTCATTGGAATAGTGTCCGGGTTTTCCACAATTGTAGCAATTACGGTCACGACTTGATGATCTTCTCTCATAGTGTCTTGATCTAGAGTTTCTTTCTTTCCCTTTGTTCTTGTAGAACTTGTTGAATCTTTTCACCATTAGGCTTATCTCTTCATTGGATACTAGCTTGTCACTTGGAGTTGTTGGAGCATCGGTTCAGGCTTTGTAAGCACCACTTGATTTGTTGTGTAGCTCCTCTTTGTCCTTGAGTGACATTTCATGAGCAACAATCCTTCCAATGACTTCCGTGGGCTTGAGATCTTTGTAATTTGGCATCATTTTGATCAATGTGCAAACGGTATCATATTTTTCATCCAAAGCTCTAAGTATCTTCTTGATGATGAATTTGTCGGTCATCTCTTCACTTCCTAAGCCGGCAATCTCATTTGTGATGAGAGCAAGCCTAGAGTACATTTCTGCGACTCCTTCACCATCCTTCATCTTGAACTTGTCAAGTTGACTTTGAAGCATATCCAACTTAGATTCCTTGATGGACTCGGTACCCTCATGCATATCAACCAAAGTATCCTAAATTTCCTTTGCATTCTCGAGGCGGCTGATTTTGTTGAATTACTCGGGACACAAACCGTTGAAGAGAATGTCACAAGCTTGAGCATTGTATTGCAACATCTTCAATTCTTCCGGGGTTGCTTCACGATCCGGTTCCTTGCCATCCTCGAAGAAATCACCTTGCAAGCCAACATGAACAATAGCCCAAACGGCAGGGTTATGACCAAGAATATGCATTTTCATCTTATGTTTCCAACTAGCAAAGTTTGTACCATCAAAATATGGACCTCTACGGTGATAGTTACCCTCACTAGACGCCATACTCTCCTAGGTTGTGAAACCAAGGCTATGATCACCAAAGCAATGGAAATCAAGGCTTACGGAGACCAAAGCTCTGATACCACTTGTAGCATCGAAAGTATGTCTAGAGGGGGGGTGATTAGACTACTTGACCAAATAAAAACCTAACCTTTTCCCAATTTTAGAAGTAGGAAGATTTTGGCAAGCATACAAGTCAAGCATCACCCTACACATGCAATTCTAAGAGTGTAGCAGCAGAAAATAAACAATTGCATATGTAAGTAAAGGAGGGGATCGGAGATTTCAAACGCAATGAAGACACGATGATTTTTGGCGTGGTTCCGATAGGTGGTGCTATCGTACGTCCACGTTGATGGAGACTTCAACCCACGAAGGGTAACGGCTGCGCGAGTCCACGGAGGGCTCCACCCACGAAGGGTCCACGAAGAAGCAACTTTGTCTATTCCACCATGGCTTACGTCCACGAAGGACTAGCCTCACTCAGGGTAGATCTTCACGAAGTAGGCGATCTCCTTGCCCTTACAAACTCCTTGGTTCAACTCCACATCATGTCGGAGGCTCCCAAGTGACACCTAACCAATCTAGGAGACACCACTCTCCAAAAGGTAATAGACGGTGTGTTGTTGATGCACTCCATGCTCTTGTGCTTCAAATGATAGTCTCCCCAACACTCAAACAACCCCTCACAGATTTGGCTATGGTGGAAGAAGGATTTGAGTGGAAAGCAACTTGGGAAAGGCTAGAAATCAAGGTTCAAATGGTTGGATTGGAATAACTTGATCTCAACACATGAGTAGGTGGTTCTCTCTCAGAAAATGAATGGTGGAAGTGTAGGCACGTTCTGATGGCTCTCCTTACTGAGAAGGAAGTGGTGGAGGGGTATATATAGCCTCCACACAAAATCCAACCGTTACACACTTTTGACCCAACTCGGTGGCACCGATTCAGAAGTCTTGGTGGCACCAAACTGTGTAAAAGATATGAACGTTAGGAATCTCGGTGGGACCGACTGGAACAACTCGGATGGACCAAAGTGCAATGGCTAGGGCAAACCTCATCTCGGTGGCACCGATTGCATCAACTCGGTAAGACCGAAGTGAAGCAATAAGGCAATAGAGAGTTGGCAAGCCATCTCGGTGAGACCGATTTGCAAAACTCGATGGGACCGAAGTGAGTGCAAACGATTACAGAGAGTTGGCAAGGCCATCTCGGTGAGACTGAGATCCATATCGGTGGATCCGATTTGTTAGGGTTTTGGCAGTGGCTAAGTCCAGATGAACTCGGTGGCTCTGGATAGGAAAATTTTCGGTGGGGCCAAGTTGGAATGTAGGTTTTGGACATATTTGGATGGAGAAAGTGGTTGAGGGTTTTGGAACACTGTCGCTAAGCACTTGAGCAAAAAGACCATTAAGCAACACCTCATCCCCTTTTAATAGTATTGGCTTTCCTATGGACTCAATGTGATCTTGGATCACTAAACCAAAAATGTAGAGTCTTGATCTTTTGCCAATCCTTGTCCTTAGCATTTTGAGGGGTCCACATCTCTAGTCCTTGCCATGCCAATCATTGAACATCCTGAAATCTTTAACTTGAATGGACATTAGTTCAATGAGATATATGTTGTTATGAATTATCAAAACCACCAAGGGAGCAAATGTGCTTTCACATGTCACAAGGCTACCGTTTAGATTGAATGAAAACTGAACGGTGGTCTCATTTTTATTGTGATGATGTGGAGGTCTTGGGGCGGCACTAGGTGATGCCACCATAGTTCATGCCCTAAGAGCACCCCGAAATGGAAATTTTACCGATAACGGTATAGATCTATGGTCGGTGGTCTTTGCCCCAAGATTCGTGCGATGACATGAGGTATAAATGTGTCAAACATTTTGCTGCCGGTATACATTGCAATACACACTGACATGGGTTCATCATAGCAGCCTTTTGTCAGGTAAGATAAGATTCTCCCTCTTCAACTTGAATTTTATTTCTCTTATGATATTTTAAATTACTCATAATTTTTGAACCAAATTTATGTTTCTGAATTTCTTTACACATTTGAATTTATGGCGATGAGACCTTTAAAACAAGACCGATCTTGAATATAATTTAAAGGAGTTTAAAAAATGGATTTCACTCATATAAAAAAGATTTCACTGATTTCAAACACATAATTTCACTAATTTCTAAGAACAGATTCCACTCAATTCAGAAGGATTTCTCCAATTAAAAAAAAACAACTTCACTGATTTCTAAAGAACAGGGAGTATAGAATACATTGAAAACACTAATTTCACTCATTTCAAAAAATAGGTTCCATTCATTTCAAACCAAAAAAATTCTCTAAAATCTGTCTCTTATTTCACTTATTTTCAAACCACTGATTTTACACAGTTCGAAACATGATTGCACTCATTTCAAAAACTGCACTCATTTGGAAAAATGGATTTCACATATTTTTTTAAAAAATCAATGAATCTACTATTTTAAAAACTATCCGTTTCACATACTGAAAAAATCAGTTTCGAAAAATGATTTCATTTTTTTCAGTAACTAATTTCACTATTTAAAAAAAACACTCTTTAAAAAATGATTTCAATTCCTTCGAACAACATATATCGACCCTTTCGAGAGACAGATTTCACTCATTTTAAGAAACTGATTTCACCCATTTCAATTAACTGAGTTCACTTATTTCAAGAAACCGATTTCAATAAAACGAGTGAAAAAGTTTTTTGAAATGAGTGAAATTAGTTACTTCAATGACTGGAAAACTGATTTCACTCATTTAAAAAACAGATTTAATATTGTTTTTTTTAAGCACTGAATCTATATATTTTTTGAAAACTATAAGTTTCATATTTTTGAAATAATCAGTTTCACACACTGAAACAATCAGTTTCAGAAAATGATTTCAATTGTTTCTAGTAACTAATTTCACTCATTTATAACAAACTGATTTCAATTCTTTCGAACAACATATTTCAACTCTTTGGAGAGGCATATTTCACTCATTTTAAGAAACTGATTTCACTCATTTTATTTAACTGAGTTCACTTATTTCAACGAAGCGATTTGAAATAAGCAGTTTCACAAACTGAAATGGATTGAAACGTTGAAATTTAAACGTGTTTGAGATGTATCCAAGATTGGCCTTGTCCGAAGGCACTAGTAGAAAAACAGGCATTACTAGCGACCCATGGAGGCAGTTTTGGCCAAACAGACTACAACCGCCTCCAATAATATTCTTGTTAAAAATATAGGAATCTGTGGAGGCGGTTTTGAAATCCAAATCCGCTTCTAGCGGCCCAACTCATGTCACACTGGCCATAGCCCGTTCTGACTAACCCACTCCCCAACCCCTCTCCGTCTCTCTCCCTTATTTTCTCTCAAAAAAAACATGTCTCCCTCATCTTGTCCCCTATGTTCTAATTATATTGTTTACAGATATCTATCTTGTGATGTTAATACAAGGATATATTTTATTTCTGAAAGAACCAGTATGTTTTTCTTTATTGTGTGCAGGCCGTTCACCAAATGCAGTTGATAAAAGTATTTGAGAAGTACCGGAGGAGTATCTGAGAACCATAATGGAGGCATCAATATCTAGAGAACCAGCGGGCCTATAGAAGTGGTGATTAGAGTAGTGAGTAGATGTTGTACTCCCATGTATTCAAGATGGCAGTAATGTTTTCCTAATTAATAGAAGTTCTTGGTTCAAAAACAGAAACCGTATTGGAGGCGTATTCGACTCTTAGGTTTTTTCGCTCGGGTCATAGTGGCTAGAAGCGGTTCTGGAATTTTAGCCGCATGTGGGCATTGAGTAGTATTGTATTAGAGGCGGCTCTGTAAATCAAACCGCCTGAGCTATCCCGAGTATTGCAGGCGGTTTTGAAACCGCCTGCTGTAGGGGAACGCGACAGAAAACAAAAAATTTCGGTATAGCGAGCGCACCCAGGATCACTATGGAGATTGCATACAAGGTTTGATCTGATCCGTACCGACTCGTAGCGCAGCGGATGAAGAGTCGGTGGAGATCGTTGGTGCAGATTCCCGCAGCTAGGATTTTACAACCTCCCAACCGCGAGAATGTACTCCCTCGTCGGACAGCCCTTCGGGAGGCGGTCGGACAGTCCCCCGGACGATGTCACGGACAGCCCTTCGGGAGGACCCTCGAAACTCGAACGGAAACTCGGACAGCCCTTCGGGAGGACCCTCGAACAGCCCCTCGGGCAAAAGATCGAAACTACGACCTCTCTATGGGGTTGCACACATACGGTGTCATCTATCCGACAGGGCTTCGCCGTCCAGAACTAATTCCTGTTGGAACCCAGACAGCCTTTCGGCTCTACGAAAAACTCTTTTCGTGTGAGGGAGAAGAGAGAGCTTGCAAAGCAAAGCATGTGTATGAGAGCAAAGGATATCTCTTATGGCAGCCCACACACCTCCTATTTATAGGAAACCCAAGGGGTAGGGTGGTTTTACAAGAAAACCCAAAACCCACATGGAAAGGAGTCCTTCCCAAGGACCTAAAAGGTGAAACCAAGGAACAAGGGGGACTCCATGAAGGAGTCCACCATGAGGCCGGCCACACCCTCATGTGGGGCCCCAAAATTGGCCCCTATCCATCCATGTCATCCCCAAGATCTTTTGGAGCAAAGCCCCAAAAGGTGGCTTTCCAAAAATATCCCAAAAAGCACTTTCACTATTCACGACGACATTTTTCAGCGTCTGATCGAACTGAAAATATTCATGTGGGCTTAGAACAATTCTAGTACCCACCAAAATAATTTTCAACGCGAGCCGGAACAATTCCGGTTTAGTGATTTCATCTGCGAAAAGCATCTGAAGCGGTTTCGGCAGCTCCGGAACATTTCCGGTTTGCATCCCGGAAAATTCCAGAAAGTTTCCAGAATGATTCTGGCACCCTCCAAGAATTATCAGGCATGTGCCAAGACCAATTTGACTTTATGGTATCCCCTGAAACAACTTTTCCAGTTTCACCGAAACTCATCCGGTGACCTCTCTCTGCGGAACTTTTCCGCTGTCCGAAACTTTTCCGGCGTCCGAAACCTTTTTCGGTGTTTTTCTCTCAGACTCCCTGTCTAGTATTCAACAGATAGATGACCCTTAAGCGTGTGACCCTATAGGTTCGGTGAAGTATAGACATGACTCGGAACCCCTTCCGATCAATGATCAACATCGGAGCCGTGGACACCCATATCGATCCCTATACCCACACGAATAAATATTCGAGTGAACCTCCAGTTGCCGTGTGTTATTCCTGTTGCTTCGCGATATGTTACAAATACCCGAGGTGAGACATGTTGGCATCCCCGTGGATCAACAACTTGTCCACTATGCCAGTTACCTCGTTGCCGGTATTGTTCTCTTTTCTCGTTCCCGTGTTCCGGCATCCCCGTGATCAAATCACAAGGTGTCTGGCCAGACGATGATGGACACCGTAACACCGAGAGGGCCCAGAGATATCTCTCCATCGACGGAGGAGCAAATCCCAATCTTGAGCTATCAAGTTACTTGACATACTTTTCCATGAACCCGTAAGCCGCCGTAATAGCCACCCATTTACGGATGACGTTTAACAAACCCCAAAGTTCATGAAGCAAGCATGAAGAAACTCGATACTCTCATGGTCTAAGGAATCATGCAAACGTTAACCATCTCTGTATTATTTAACCATTAACTTGTGACGAATATATCTCATAGTATAACATCAATTCGGATCGATTCAACACAAGTGTTCTACCAACATCGTGCCCTCAAAATTGCCGGCATAGCCATGCCCATGATCAGGAAAACAGGATCATCATGCAATACTTGAGCCAGTCTTAGAGGCAAGACTAGGAATACAATTTACCGTTTATTATACCACACGTGCACATGAGTTTCCCTCCAAGCCTCGTTTAATTTGCAGACTCGAGAATCATTGCAGTTATAGCATGGATCATAAACTTTCATTACAAACTCGGAGATACAAAAGTAACTGAAATTACTGCCTCTAGGGCATATCTCCTACACCTGCGCTAACATGAGTATTAGAGGTGATGCCTTCGAGGCAGAATTGAAATCCGCTTTCGTTCCATGTGCCAAACCCGCCTGTACTGTTCGTTTCTGTATTAGTGAGATCTTGGTGTTAGGAGTGCAAATATATAAAATGTTTCAAAAGATATGAATGGGTTTAATTGGTTAAGATGATAAAGTCCATTGATTTGTTTGGGGAGAGATGAGAGAGGATGCATGTGTTTTTATTTAACATTGTTTTAATTTCTGCTAGGGTGCACCTTGGCTGCGAGTTAGAGTCCCAGGGTAGCCTTTTGTCGGCCATGTCATGTCAACTTACAATCTTGAAAATGCCATAACTTGGGCCAGGCACTTAGAGCAAGTATAATGGAGTGACATAAGCAGGCTACAAGGGTTACCACCTCAGATTGTGATGATGCGGAGGAGAGAGGAGAATAGAGAGAAGAGGGGTTGGCTGTAAACTTATAGCCAACTACAATATGAACTCCAACAAACTTTGTGAGAAAATATGGGTCAAGCATTAATTACATACTCCCTCCATCCCAAAAAGCTTGTCGACTTATCTAGATACATATGTATCTAGACGCGTTAGATACATCCGTATCTAGATAAATCTAAGACAATCTTTTTGGAACGGAGGTAATACAACGCACAGCCAGCAACTATTATATAAGTGAGATTTTAGATTGATTATAGGTGATGTGGCACAAAGATAGAGCTAGCAGTCGGCTCTATTATTGGCTTTGTTCTCAAATCAAGCCGACCAGTGCGGGCATGTGTTCGTGCAGAGGGCACCCTGTTTTGGATCTCTCGGCCTGATACAAAGTTTAGAACGTCTTTGGTTCAACCTTTTCTGCCTGTCATTCGTTACCTGTTTTCTTAACACTTCCCGCTCCTACGACTCTTTATTAAAATTGGTGAAGGCATGTCTGATTGCAAGGTGAGCTCACCGGAGCTCCGGCGTCGATGCGGTCTGGCGGGATTGCGCGCCCGTGGGACTGGTGGTGAAGCAGGAGATCTTCGCCAGTAAGAAAGCAGCTGGAGCGCGCGCTCGGGCTCGCGTGATGCTACGCTTGAGGTGGTGGAGGCGGGATCCGAGTGGAGGATTAGAGGGCGGCAGCGAAAGTTTGTTGCGCCGGTGCGACGGGTTACATGGCCAACGAAACATAGCATGAGGCTGGGATGGCGCGAGGAAGCCGAGGAGAAGAGAAGCATGAAGCGGGGCTAGCGGAGACTCACCGGCGGTGGCCGCCAGGCCAGGACGGAGCGGCATCCAAGTCGGATGACGCAGAGGATTTAGTGAGTGGGCTAGTGGGGGAGATTGAGAGGATAAGGTGAGGGAAGCCGTTGGCACGTTCGCGCGATTGAAAGTTGGAACGATCTTCTGAAAACTACGTGGCAACTAGCCTTGCTGTGCTACAAGATCAGATGGTAATCAACCCGTTTGCGCCGGGATCATAAAAATCTGATGTCGGTATTTTTATGATTTTTGAAGAAAAAAGGCCCTCTTTAGCCAGGTTTCTCATCTAGCATGAATCACAGCGCTTTTAATCCAACGGTTGACAACGTGAACGGGACCAAATTATATCTCAGGTAGCTGAGTTTTACCATTGCCGATCATATTAATATGAGCAGGTAATTTCGGATTAATAACCTACTAGTAGAATATTTATGTCCTGGTTACTAATGAACAATTATCTAGCGAGTGAGTAAAAAACCTTCTTTTCTAAAAAAAGAAAAAAGAACAAACGGCAAATTCTTTGTCATCTATTTCCACATGGAATTTCCGTAACAACCAGCAGATGAGAAGCACACAGCTGAAACCAGAAAACGGCCAACGACATTGGACACATGCCAACCACGGTGCATCAGGGCAGTACCATCTGGAGCAGCAGCTCGTTCCACGCATCGATCGGCCAACGACATTGGACACATGCCAACCACGGTGCATCAGGGCAGTACCATCTGGAGCAGCATCTCGTTCCACGCATCGATCGGGCCGGGCAGGCACCAGTGCACGCAGTCCTTGTACAGGGTCACGTTCTCGTGCGCCCAGTGCCCGTACCGGCTCGGGTGGCCGTCCGGCCGGAGCAGCATCGCCGCCGTGGTGTCCATCAGCACCAGCCTCGCGCCGCCCCCTCCTCTCCTCCTGGCCGCCTCCTCCGCCTGCGCGAACTCCTCCACCTGCGCCGTGTGGAAGTCGAGGCTCAGCCCGGCCATGCGCGTCTCGTTTGCCGCGTACGGCCGCGTCCGCCGGCAGTCGCCGCCCTTGTTCCACTCCCCGCCCTCGAAGTGCGTCGGCGACACCGTCCGCACGATCGCCGTCCCGTTGAAGCCCGGGTGGCTCGTGACCGCCCGCAGCACCGT
The DNA here is from genome assembly GCA_039707655.1 of Elymus sibiricus. Taxonomy (NCBI): domain Eukaryota; kingdom Viridiplantae; phylum Streptophyta; class Magnoliopsida; order Poales; family Poaceae; genus Elymus; species Elymus sibiricus. The sequence continues at coordinate 163,007,429 of CM077676.1, forward strand.
GCGGAACGCCACGCGCTGCGAGTGCCGCAGCGTGAGGTCGGGCACGCCCGGGATGAGGCAGTAGTGGCAGGCGACGAGGCGGCCCGACTCGTAGAACAGGGACGGCCGCGTGAACCAGTTCGCCGCCGAGAGGACGAGGTAGTCGGCGCCCGCCACGCCCGGCAGCCAGGCGTCGTCCGGCTCGTCGAGGTAGAGGTTCCACAGCCGGCCGCTGCCGTAGTCGGAGTCGGACTGGTTCGCCTTGACGAGGAATGGCGACCAGAAGGTGGAGATGGTGAAGTTGTAAGACTCGTAGTGCAATGTCCTGAATTCTTGGTTTTTCGTCGTGGAAATGTCTTTGGGGTACTCCAGCTGCAATTAAAAAAATTGAATCAAAATCAAGTCCCTCTCTCTAATCATCGAAATGCAGATCATACATTCTGTAGATCAGTAAATTTGGCAGTAATCAGTGGATTGAAATTGAGAATATCAGCTAACTGAACTGACTATTACCTTGGACAAGAGGCACATGAGGGACTGCATGTGGTTCCTGGCGAGCGAGTCCCCGACGAACACCATGGAGCGGCCCCTGACGGCGTCGAAGAAGGCCGCCGCGTCGAACCGCGGGAGCTCGCACTGCGCCGGCCGCCAGCGCCATCTAAGGAACCCGAGGTCGGGGCGGCCGTACTTCATGCAGTTCTGGTGCTCCTGGATCAACGGGCAGGTCCGGTTCGTGTAGTACGGCGCGCCGCCGTCGTCCGGCACCCACTCGCCCCGGAAAATGTCGCATCCCTTGGGCACCCGGGCGACAGCAGGACGCCCGGGCTCGAGCCGAGGCGAGCCCGACGAGGAAACGGAGGCGAACCCGGACCTGTAGGTGTCGAGGAACGAGCGTTGCTGGCGCGCGGCGAGGAGGAAGAGGACGAAGAGGCAGAGCGCCGGGAGGGACACCGCGGTCGGGCTGGCGAGCTGGAGCTTCTGCATCCGCTGGTTCAGGGATCTGCTTCGCTACAATGCAAGGCCAGAAGCGGCGGCTGGCTGGCTGCAGGGAGAGCGGGCGCACAGAGGGTGGGGTGACGAGCTCGCTTGCTAGCGCTGCGAGTAAACAATGGTGGACGCAGTACCTGCTCTGCTCGCCTTGTCGTGGGGCAGGCTGGTCGTGTACTCGTTTTTTACGGTTGTGAGGCGAGTTGTTTTTAATCCGAGGACAACGTCGCGGCGATGGCAATGCACATGGCGACGAGGGTTAATTGTCTCTGCCGCGCATGTGACGGTACGTCAGCTTTGGTTTGATGGGAAGGGCCGGGCCGGGCCCCCGCCAGCGCTTTATTTTGAACCGCGCGTACTGGGCCCGCTGAGCGACCGGTCCATCACGTGACGCTTTGTCGAGCCGATGCTGTCACTTGGGCAAGCAGCATGCGAGCAAAACATTCCTTCACCGTGAGCGTGAGAGCACTCGAGAACTGAAAATGTCGTAGCACAAGGGCGGCGGACGCGCGCGCATGGTATGATGAGGAGGTGCCGAGGTGCCGCGTGCATGTGCGATCACACCTTGGTATGAATGTGTCACGTAAAGGGTAGCAGCCCCACGGCCGTGTTCACCCAGGCACAGAGTGAGAGACCCAGCATCGGCGGCCGGTGATGATCTGAAGCGCATGCCACCGGCCGCAGGCATGCCATGTTGTCTTGTGTGCGAAGCGCCAAATCCGGGGGACGTCCGTTGCCCTTGTGCTACGGGATGATGAACGAACCTGACCTCCGCCTCTGCTTGTTCCTTTTTGGATAAGAGCGTCTGGCAGATCGGACAGCCCGGTTTGCGGGATCAATCCCGTATTCCCGTCCCGAACAAATACCCCAAATCTGGGCGTCCCGAATTTTTTTTTGTGGGATCCCGAATCCGTGAGCCCAATTCCTCCATATCTGCGGGATTTCACCCGATTTGCCCGGACCCCCTTTCGGTTGGCACGAACCCACTTCCGCCGGCTTCAGTTCCCGCCTCCACTTCCCGGCGCCGGCGCCGGCGCCGCCGCACATCCCCGCCCCTTCTTGCTGCCCGCGGCTGCCCCGCGCCGCCCGAAAGCTCTGCCGCCCCTCGCCGCAACCATTCCACCTAGTTTCGGCGGCGGGGGTGACCATTTGTGCCCGCTACTCGCGGCTGCCGCCAGCGCCATGGATCCGCCCGAGAGCTCAGCGCGCGGGCTCGTAGCTTGCGGATCTGGTTGGTTCTGGCGCCTGTGAGCGGCGCGCGTCGGAGGAAGCGGCGCGGCGCGGGTTTGGTTCGGCCGGCGGGGAGAAGAAAGGGGGCGGCGCGGCGCGGGTTTGCTTCGGACGCCGGGGAGAAGAAAGGGTCGGCGCGACGCGGCTTTGATTCGGGTGAGGTATGTCCAACACCCGCCGGTTCGTGCTTGATTTGCTCCCGAGTAGGTCCGGGTGATTCATGGCGTTTTGTGTGCATTTCTAGATGGATTGGCGTTCGTCCTCGTCGTCTTCGTCCGATGATTCGGACATTGAAGATTTGATCCTCGACGACGATGACGACAACCTAGTGTTGTTGCATCTCGTCAACGAATTTGAGGAGGGGCCAAAGAAAAAGCGCCGCGCCTCCACGGTCGGCCGGCTGTGCATTCCCCGCAACCGAGCTCTCGGCGACAAGATGCTCATGAAGGACTACTTCGCCAAGGTACCGACATATCCGGCTCACCTCTTTCGTAGGCGATATCGAATGCGTAGGTCACTTTTCGTCCGCATCGTCGAGGCTTGCGAGCAAAATTGTCGTTTCTTCACTCAGCGTAGGAATGCCGCCAGTTTGATTGGCTTTAGTGCATATCAAAAAATATCTACGGCGATGAGAGTGATTGCATATGGTGTTCCCGCCGACTACACGGATGAATATCTTCGCATTGGCGAAGATACCACCATCAAATGTGTCCATGTCTTAGCGAAGACAATGATCCGGGTTTTTGGCCCGGAGTACCTTCGAGATCCAAACGAAGAAGACACAAAGAAGCTCATGGAAATGAACAAAGCAAGGGGATGGCCGGGCATGCTAGGTAGTATCGATTGCATGCATTGGAGGTGGAAGAACTGCCCGGTAGCTTGGGCAGGGCAATACACCAGTCACAAACGTAAATCCACCATCATGCTTGAAGCCGTGGCTTCACATGATCTATGGATTTGGCATTGCTTTTTTGGTTTGCCGGGGTCTCTCAATGATATAAATGTTTTCCAGCGATCTCATTTGTTTGCTCAGCTAGCTAGTGGCAAAGCTCCAGCTTGCAGCTATACCGTTGTAAGTGCATCTAGTGCCACCCCTTGTTGGTTTGGAGTATTGACGACAAACTTGGTTGAGGGACTCATGTGTTTGTGAGATTCACAGGATAACACAGGTAGAAGTCCCCATTGATTCGGTTTACCCATCAGAGATGACCCCTAAAAATGTATGAAGACATTGAAGACAATGGTGGTTCACGAAGACATTCGTGTTGAAGATAATGGTTCACGAAGACAATCACTTGAAGCCAATGGAACACAAAGACGTAGTCTTTTGGTAGTTTCATTTTCTTCTTTCTTGAGTCATAGGAACCACCGTACTGTTAAGTGGGGTCGAGGTAAACGAAGTCGGAAACTGACGTGATGCTCAACCTAAAATTCTATGTCTTCGAGCGAAGACAAATGAGAGAAAATCTCTTCCAGAATTGGTTGAGTCAGCTTTACTTGGAGCCCAAGTAAAGCTGCCGCGTGTGTTTGGAATTTGACCGTTGGACACGTGTCAGTTCCCCAATGACCCAGGGTCATTTCAGACAAATCATGTCGGGTTGCCCCTGGCTATAAATAGCCACCCCCTCCACCATAAGTTGGTGGCTGCTCTGAGTTATTCGCACGGCTTTTGTCGTTTGAGAGCAACCCACCTCCGGAGCCTTTGAGAGAGAATCCTTGCGAGAACAAACCCTAAACACCCAGAGCCCAAAGTGATTGAGCATCACTGAAGGCACTCTGTTCTGAGTGAACCGAAGACTTATTGCACTTGAAGAATGTGATCTTCCAGCCGGTTATGCGTCGCGTTCTGAGCATCCAAGAGTCATTGTGGATTGCTGATACGTCCAATTTGCATCATGATTTCCTACTAATAATTATTATGTTTTTTATCATTATTTCACTTTATGGTACAATTCTTATGCCTTTTCTCTCTTATTCTGCAAGATTCACATGAAGAGGGAGAATGACGGCAGCTGGAATTCGGGACCGGAAAGGGGTGAAACAGAGATAGCTATTCTGCACAACTCCAAATGATCTAAAAATTTACGGAGAATTATTTTGAAATATATAAAAAATACTGACGAAAAGAATTACCAAGAGGGGGCCCACCAGGAAGCCACAAGCCTCGGGGCGCGCCCTACCCCCTGGGCGCCCCCCCCCCCCCCCGAGCTTGTGGGGCCCTGGCAGGCCTCCGCCCCCCTCCTTCTGCTATATGAAGCCATTTGCCCTAGAAAAAATCAGAAGAAGACTTTCGGGACGAAGCGCCACCGTCTCGAGGCGGAACCTGGGCAGGAGCTATTTTGCTCTCTGGCGGAGCGATTCCGCCGGGGATACTTCCCTCCGGGAGGGGGAAATCGAAGCCATCGACATCACCAACGATCATCTCATCGTGGGAGGACCAATCTTCATCAACATCTTCACCAGCACCATCTCATCTCAAACCCTAGTTCATCTCTTATATTCAATCTTTGTCTCAAAACCTTAGATTGGTACCTGTGGGTTGCTAGTAGTGTTGATTACATCTTATAGTTGATGCTAGTTGGTTTATTTGGTGGAAGATTATATGTTCAGATCCTTAATGCTATTCAATACCCCTCTAATCTTGAACATGAATATGATTTGTGAGTAGTTACTTTTGTTCTTGAGGACATGGGAGAAGTCTTGTCATGAGTAATCATGTGAATTTGGTATTCGTTCGATATTTTGATGCTATGTATGTTGTGCTTCCTTTAGTGGTGTCGTGTGAACGTCGACTACATGACACTTCACCATCTTTGAGCCTAAGGGAAGGCATTGTGGAGTAGTAATTAGATGATGGGTTGCTAGAGTGACAGAAGCTTAAACCCTAGTTTATGCGCTATTCCGTAAGGGGCTGATTTGGATCCATATGTTTCATGCTATGGTTAGAGTTATCTTAATTCTTATTTCGTAGTTGCGGATGCTTGCGAGAGGGCATAATCATAAGTGCGAGGCTTGTTCAAGTAAGAACAGCACCCAAGCGCCGGTCCACCCACATATCAAATTATCAAAGTAGCAAACGCGAATCAAACAAACATGATGAAAGTGACTAGATGAAATTCTCATCTGTCCACGAGAATGCTTTGCTTATTATAAGAGATTGTTCCGGCTTGTCCTTTGCTATAAAAAGGATTGGGCCACCTTGCTGCACTTTATTATACTTGTTACTTGTTATGAATTATCTTGCTACCGAAACTATCTGTTACCGCTACCTTCAGTGCTTGCAGAGAATACCTTGCCGAAAACCGCTTGTCATTTCCTTCTGCTCCTCGCTGGGTTCAACACTCTTACTTATCGAAAGGACTACGATTGATTCCCTATACTTGTGGGTCATCAAGACCCTCTTCTGGCGCCGTTGCCGGGGAGTGAAGCGCCTTTGGCGAGTGGAATTTGGTAAGGAAACATTTATATTACGTGCTGAAATTTACTATCACTTGTCACTATGGAAAGTAATCCTTTGAGGGGCTTGTTCGGGGTATCTTCACCTCGACCGGAAGCATTGAGAGTTGCTCCTCAACCTATTGAACCTACTAAAAATATTTATTATGAAATTCCTTCGGTGGTAGAGAAACTGCTATCTAATCCTTATGCAGGAGATGGAACTGTACATCCTGATATGCACTTGATATATGTGGATGAAATTTGTGGATTGTTTAAGCTTGCAGGTCTATCCGGAGATGGAGTTAAGAAGAATGTGCTACTTGTAGTCTGCGTTGGTATTTCCCCGAAGAGGAGAGGATGATGCAGTACAGTAGACATAAGTATTTCCCTCGGTTAAGAACCAAGGTTATCAATCCAGTAGGAGAACCAAGCAAAATTCCGTTAAGCGCACCTGCACACACAAGAGCAAACACTTGCACCCAACGCAAATAAGAGGGTTGTCAATCCTCTTAGCGGTTATTTGCAAGGATTAAATCTTATCGAGGTAAATAGATAAACTAAAATACTAATTAAAATAAAAGTAAATAAATTGCAGCAAGGTATTTTTTAGGTTTTTAATATGATAAAGATAGACCCGGGGGCCAAAGTTTTCACTACAGGCTTCTCTCTCGAGCGCAGAAACATACGGTGGGTAAACAAATTACTGTTGGGCAATTGATAGAAAAGCAAATAATTATGACGGATTCATGGCAATGATCATGTATATAGGCATCACGTCCGAGACAAGTAGACCGACTCCTGCCTGCATCTACTACTATTACTCCACTCATCGACCGCTATCCAGCATGCATCTAGAGTATTAAGTTAATAAAAACAGAGTAACGCCTTAAGCAAGGTGACATGATGTAGAGAAGCAAATTCAAGCAATATGAATAAACCCCATCTTTTTTATCCTTAATGGCAACAATACAAATACGTATCATGTCCCCTTCTGTCACTGGAATTGAGCACCGCAAGATTGAACCCATCACAAAGCACCTCTCCCATTGCAAGATAAATCAATCTAGTAGGCCAAACCAAATCGATAGATCGGAGAGAAATACAAAGCTATATTTAATCATGCATAAAAGAATTCAGAGAAGACTCAAATATTTCTCATGAATAATCTGATCATAAACTCACAATTCATCGGATCCCAACAAACACACCGCAAAAGAAGATTACAACGGATAGAACTTCAAGAACATCGAGGAGAACATAGTATTGAAGATCAAAGAGAGAGAAGAAGCCATCTAGCTACTAGCTATGGACCCGTAGGTCTGTGGTAAACTACTCACACATCATCGGAAGGGCAGCAAGGTTGATGTAGAAGCCCTCCGTGATCGATCCCCCCTCCGGCAGAGTACCGGAAAAGGCCTCCAGATGGGATCGCGAAAGAACAGAGGATTGCGACGGCGGAAAGGTTTTCTCTTCTGGCTCTCTGATGGTTTCCGAATATTTGTGAATTTATAGGAGTGGAATTAGGTCAAACGGAGCCACGTGGGCCCCACAAGGCATCAGGGCGCCCCCCCCCCCTTAGGGCCGCGCCCTGTTGCCTTGTGGAGGCTTTGCCAACCTTCTGGCCTCCTCTCCAAGTCTCCAGGGTCTCTTTTGTCCAGAAAAAAATCTTCAAAAAGTTTCGTGGCATTCGGACTTCGTTTGGTACTGATTCTCTGAAAAGCCAAAAAGAAGCAGAAAACAGCAACTGGCACTGGGCACTAGGTTAATAGGTTAGTCCCAAAAAATGATATATAATTGCATATAATTGCACATAAAAACATCCAAGTTTGATATTATAATAGCATGGAACAATAAAAAATTATATATACGTTGGAGATGTATCAAGCATCCCCAAGCTTAATTCCTGCTCGTCCTCGAGTAGGTAAATGATAAAAACAGAATTTTTGATGTGGAATGCTACCTATCATGTTTCATCATGTAATCTTTCTCTTACGGTATGAATAATAAGATCCAAATGATTCAAAGCAATAGTCTATAATTTGATATAAAGACATCAATACTCAGGCATACTAACAAACAATCATGCCTTTCAAAATAACGATGCTAAAGAAAGTTATCCCTACAAAATCATATAATCCTGTCATGCTCCATCTTCTTCACACAAAGTATTTATCATGCACTACACCGATGACAAGCCGAGCAATTGGTTCATACTTTTTAACGCGCTTCAGCTTTTTCAACTCCCACTCAATACATGAGCGCAAGCCATGGATATAACACTATGGGTGGAATAGAGTGTGGTAGTAGAGGTAAATAAGAGAAGTCAAAAATAAGAAGATAGTCTCACATCAACGAGGCTAATCAACGGGCTATGGAGATGCCCATCAATTGATGTCAATGCAAGGAGTAGGGATTGCCATGCAACGGATGCACTAAGAGTTATAAGTGTATGAAAGCTCAATATGAAAACTAAGTGGGTGTACATCCAACTTGCTTGCTCATGAAGACCTCGGGCATTTGAGGAAGCCCGTCATCGGAATATACAAGCCAAGTTCTATAATGAAAAATTCCCACTAGTATATGAAAGTGACAAAATAGGAGACTCTCTATATGAAAAACATGGTGCTACTCTGAAGCACAAGTGTAGGAAAAGGATAGTAACATTGCCCCTTCTCTGTTTTTCTCTCATTCATTTTTTTTTCATGGCTCTTTTTTGCCTTTTTTTATTTAGAACGGTTTCATGGACCTCATCCCCACTTTTTCGAGGACTCATTAGTCTCCACCATTCTTTCCTCACTGGGACAATGCTCTAATAATGATGATCATCACACCTCTATTTACTTACAACTCAACATTACAACTTGATACTAGAACAAAAATATGACTATATGAATGCCTCTGGCAGTGTACCAGGATGTGCAATGATGCTAGCGTAACATGTATAAAAATGATGAACGGTGGCTGAGCCACAAATACTATGTCAGCTATATGATCATGCAAAGCAATATGACAATGATGATGTATGTCATAAAAACAGAACGGTGGAAGTTGCATGGCAATATATCTCGGAATGGCTATGGAAATGCCATGATAGGTAGGTATGGTGGCTGTTTTGAGGAAGATATAAGGAGGCTTATGTGTGATAAAACGTATCATATCACGGGATTTGGATGCACCGGTGAAGTTTGTACCAACTCTCGATGTGAGAAAGGGCAATGCACGGTACCGAAGAGGCTAGCAAATTGCAGAAGGGTGAGAGTGCGTATAATCCATGGACTCACATTAGTCATAAAGAACTCACATACTTATTGCGAAAGTTTATTAGCCCTCGAAGCAAAGTACTACTACGCATGCCCCTCGAGGGATAGATTGGTAGGACAAGGTCCATCGCTCGTCCCCGACCGCCACTCATAAGGTAGACAATCAATAATAAATCATGCTCCAACTTCTTAGCATAACGACAGATCATACGTGCATGCTTCGAGAATCACAAACCTTAACACAATTATTCTTACTAAACCACAATCATCTACTAGTACCTCCCCCATATTACCATCTTAATATCGCAAAACTATTGCAAGGAATCAAATTTATCATATTCAGTGATCTACATGAAAGTTTTTATATATCCCTCTTGAATACCTATCATATCAGGACCAAATTCATAACCCGTGCATATTACCATTGCTATCATGAGACTCTCAAAAAGATATAAGTGAAGCATGAGAGTGCAACTATTTTTTTTAAATATAATCACCACCGTGCTCTAAAAGATATAAGTGAAGTACTAGAGCAACTGCCTAGCTCAAAAGATATAAGTGAAGCACATAGAGTATTCTAACAAATCACGAATAATGTGTGTCCCTCTCAAAAAGGTGTGTTCAGCAAAGATGATTGTGACAAACTAAAAATCAAATAAAAGCAAACAAACTATATCACAAGTCGCTCCAAGTAAAACACATATCATGTGATGAATAAAAATATAGCTCCAAGTGAGTTACCGATAGATTGTAGACGAAAGAGGGGATGCCTTCCGGGGCATCCCCAAGCTTAGACGCTTGAGTATTCCTTGAATATTACCTTGGGGTGCCTTGGGCATCCCCAAGCTTAGGCTCTTGTCGCTCCTTATTCCTTTATCCATCGTAGTCTCACCCAAAACTTGAAAATTTCAGCACACAAAACTCAACAGAAACCTCGTGAGATCCGTTAGTATAACAAATAAATCTTTAACTATTGGTACTGTTGTAAATTGATTAATATTTAATATTGGAATAATGCTACTATACTCCAACTTCTCCATGACTCATACCCCCCGATACGATCCATAGATACATCGAAATAAGCGAACTATGCAACAAAAACAGAATCTGTCTAAAACAGAACAGTCTGTAAAGATCTGAATTATGGTCATAATTATGTAACTCCAAAAATTCTGAAAAATTAGGACAACGTGGGAAATTCATATATAAATATTGTGTAAAAAACTCAGAAGGTTCTGATTTTCCAGAGAAAATTAGAAATTCTAGAACTAGACGCAAAAGTTTCTGTTTTCAAACAGCATCAATCATACTATCTTCCAAATCATCCCAAAGGAATTACTTGGGACAAACACTAATTAAAACATAAAAATACAATCAAAACAGAAGCTATAATTGTGCAAACACTCAAAAACAGAAGGTAAAAGCAAAATTTTATTTTATTCATTGGGTTGCCTCCCAACAAGCGCTATTGTTTTATGCCCCTATCTAGGCATAATGCATAGTTTCAAGTGTTGTCATCCTTCAAGTTAATTCCATAAGTGGCCCTCATAATGTATTCATAAGGTGCTTTAATTATTTTTCTAGGGAAGTGTTCCATCCCTTTCTTTAGTGGAAATTGAAATCTTATATTAACTTCTTTCATATCAATAATAGCACCAATTGTTCGAAGAAAAGGCCTACCAAATATTATGGGGCAAGAAGGATTACATTCAATGTCAAGAACAATAAAGTCCACGGGCACATAATTTCTATTTGCAAGAATAAGCACATCATTTATTCTACCCAATGGCTTTTTAATAGTGGAATCCGCAAGATGCAAATTAAGGGAACAAGGATCCATGTCAGTGAGACCTAGCACATCACACAAAGACTTTGGTATAGTGGAAACGCTAGCACCAAGATCACAAAGAGCATTACATTCATAATCTTTAATTTTGACTTTAATAGTAGGTTCCCATTCATCTTGTAACTTTCTAGGAATTAATACTTCCAATTCAAGTTTTTCTTCATGTGCTTTCATCATGGCTTCTACAATGTGTTTAGTGAAAGCTTTATTTTGTTCATATGAATTTGGTGAATTAATCATGGATTGCAACAAGGAAATACACTCAATTAAAGAACAACTATCATAATTAAAGTCCTTGTAATCCAAAGTAGTGGGTGCATTACTATTTAAAGTTTTGACCTCTCCAAACCCACTTTTTTCATTTTTATGATCAAGATTATCACCCTCCAAGCAAGTGGGACTCCTTCTATCTAAAGTTGACTCTTCTCCAGTCCCTTTTTCATCAAGTTTTATGTTACTAAATAATGATTCAATAGGAGTGACACCAATCATTTTGATATCTTCATCATTACTACGATAGAAACCGGGTGGAATCGCTTTTTCTAGAAATTCTCGCTTAGCTCTCAACCTAGCGGTCCTTTCTTTACTTTCATTAATGGAGACATAGATAGATTTAATAGACTCATTTATATCATGCTTGGATGGCAAAATTTTAGTTTTGAGATTTTTCACATCATGAGCAATTATATCCATGTTCCTAGCCAATTCATCAACTCTATTCAATTTTTCTTCTATCATAGTATTAAAATTCTTTTGTGAACTAATAAATTCTTTAATATTACTTTCAAGATCAGAGGGCATCCTATTATTATTATTGTAAGAATTACCATAAGGATTGCCATAATTATTAGAGGAATTTCCAGGAAACGGTCTAGGATTGAAATTACCCCTATAAGCATTGTTGTTGAAATTATTTCTAGAGACAAAATTCACATCAATAGCATCATTATTTTGCTCAATCAAAGTAGACAATGGCACATCATTAGGATCAATATGAGCATTTTTACTAGTAACCAATTTCAATAGAGTATCCATCTTATCACTCAAAGTATTAATTTCTTCAACGGAATTTACCTTCTTACCAGTTGGAGTTCTTTCGGTGTGCCATTGAAAATAATTTTCCATAATATTATCAAGAAGTTTTGTAGCTTCTCCCAATGTAATTTCCATAAAAGTACCACCTGCGGCAGAGTCTAGCAAATTTTTAGAGACAAAGTTTAGTCCCGCATAAATTTTTTGTATGATCATCCACAAATTCAAACCATGAGTTGGGCAATTTCTTATCATTAATTTCATTCTCTCCCAAGATTGTGCAACATGTTCATGATCAAGTTGCTTAAAATTCATAATTTGATTTCTTAAAGAAATAATCTTAGCGGGAGGAAAATACTTGGTAATAAAAGCATCCTTACACTTATCCCAAGAATCAATACTATTTCTAGGCAAGGATGAAAACCAAGTTTTAGCACGGTCTCGTAGTGAGAACAGAAATAATTTTAATTTGACAATATCATTATCCACATCTTTCTTCCTTTGCATATCACAAAGTTCAACGAAAGTATTTAGATGGGATGCAGCATCTTCATTAGGACTACCAAAAATTGTTCTTTCATAACAAGATTAAGCAAGGCAGCATTAATGTCACACGACTCCGCACTAGTGGCAGGAGGAGCAATAGGAGTACTAATAAAATCATTATTATTAGTATTGGAAAAGTCACATAATTTTGTATTTTCTTGAGACATCGCGACAAAGCAAGCAAACTAGCAAATAAAATATTTTTGTGTTTTTGTAAAAAAAATTAGAAGTGGGGGAGATGAAAACGAGAGGCAAATGCAAATAAAAGGTAAATCAAGTAAATGCAAGTGAATGATAATTTGTGCGAAGGTACTTGGTAATTTTAATGATGTCTCCCCGGCAACGGCGCCGGAAATTCTTTCTGCTACTTGTAGTCTGCGTTGGTATTTCCCCGAAGAGGAGAGGATGATGCAGTACAGTAGAGATAAGTATTTCCCTCAGTTAAGAACCAAGGTTATCAATCCAGTAGGAGAACCAAGCAAAATTCTATTAAGCGCACCTGCACACACAAGAGCAAACACTTGCACCCAATGCAAATAAGAGGGTTGTCAATCCTCTTAGCGGTTATTTGCAAGGATTAAATCTTATTGAGGTAAATAAATAAACTAAAATACTAATTAAAATAAAAGTAAATAAATTGCAGCAAGGTATTTTTTAGGTTTTTAATATGATAAAGATAGACCCGGGGGCCATAGTTTTCACAAGAGGCTTCTCTTTCAAACGCAGAAACATACGGTGGGTAAACAAATTACTGTTGGGCAATTGATAGAAAAGCAAATAATTATGACGGATTCATGGCAATGATCATGTATATAGGCATCACGTCTGAGACAAGTAGACCGACTCCTGCCTGCATCTACTACTATTACTCCACTCATCGACTGCTATCCAGCATGCATCTAGAGTATTAAGTTAATAAAAATAGAGTAATGCCTTAAGCAAGGTGACATGACGTAGAGAAGCAAATTCAAGCAATATAAATAAACCCCATCTTTTTATCCTTAATGGCAACAATACAAATACGTGGCATGTCCCCTTCTGTCACTGGAATTGAGCACCGCAAGATTGAACCCATCACAAAGCACCTCTCCCATTGCAAGATAAATCAATCTAGTAGGCCAAACCAAATCGATAGATCGGAGAGAAATACAAAGCTATATTTAATCATGCATAAAAGAGTTCAGAGAAGACTCAAATATTTCTCATGAATAATCTGATCATAAACTCACAATTCATCGAATCCCAACAAACACACCGCAAAAGAAGATTACATCGGATAGAACTCCAAGAACATCGAGGAGAACATGGTATTGAAGATCAAAGAGAGAGAAGAAGCCATCTAGCTAGTAGCTATGGACCCATAGGTCTGTGGTAAACTACTCACACATCATCGGAAGGGCAGCAAGGTTGATGTAGAAGCCCTCCGTGATCGATTCCCCCTCCGGCAGAGTACTGGAAAAGGCCTCCAGATGGGATCGCGGAAGAACAGAGGCTTGCGGCGGCGGAAAGGTTTTCTCTTCTGGCTCTCTGATGGTTTCCAAATATTTGTGAATTTATAGGAGTGGAATTAGGTCAAACGGAGCCACGTGGGCCCCACAAGGCATCAGGGCACGCCACCTGGGGCCATGCCCTGTTTCCTTGTGGAGGCTTTGCAAACCTTCTGGCCTCCTCTCCAAGTCTCCAGGGTCTCTTTTGTCCAGAAAAAAATCTCCAAAAAGTTTTGTGGCATTTGGACTTCGTTTGGTACTGATTCTCTGAAAAGCCAAAAACAAGCAGAAAACAGCAACTGGCAGTGGGCACTAGGTTAATAGGTTAGTCCCAAAAAATGATATATAATTGCATATAAAAACATCCAAGATTGATACTATAATAGCATGAAACAATCAAAAATTATAGATACATTGGAGACGTATTAGAAGGTATTCCCTTTATCTTTGGAGGGAAAGGCATTGACATGGTATAGGCTATGTGATGATACTGAAACATGGGACTAGAACCGGATGAAGCTGGAATTCCACCAGAAATTTTATCCTATGCATTTGGTTCATCGTGATCGGAATTATATATATATACAATTTTTGGCCTCGTGAAGGAGAAAGTATCGCTCAATCTTGGGGGAGGCTTAAGTATATGTTGAACACATGCCCCAATCATGAGCTCTCAAGAGAAATAATTCTTCAAAACTTTTATGCTCGGCTTTCTCATAATGATCAATCCATGCTCGATACTTCTTATGCTGGTTCCTTTATGAAGAGAACTATTGAATTCAGATGGGATCTTCTGGAAAGAATTAAACGTAACTCTGAAGATTGGAAAATCGACAAAGGTAATGAGTCAGGTATAAATCTTGAGTTTGATTGTGTTAAATCTTTTATGGAAACTGATGCTTTTCATAAGTTTAGTGCTAAATATGGACTTGACTCTGAGATAGTAGCTACCTTTTGTGAATCTTTTGCTGCTCATGTTGATCTCCCTAAGGAGAAATGGTTTAAATATCATCCACCTATTGAATTAAATGAAGAACCCATTATTGTTAAAGAATAAACAATTATTTACAATGTTGATCCAGTTGTGCCTACTGCTTATATTGAGAAACCTCCTTTCCCTGTTAGGATTAAGGAACATGCTAAAGCTTCAACTGTGGTTAATAAAAGTAATATTAGAGCATCTAGACCTTCTGAACAAATTAGAGTTGAACCTAATATTGCAATGGTTAAAGATCTTTTGGTTGATAATATTGATGAACATGTCATATATTTCTGTGATGAAGCAACTAGAATTGCTAAGCCAGACACTAAAGATAAAAACAAACATGTAATTGGCATGCCTGTTATTTCTGTTAAAATTGGAGATCATTGCTATCATGGTTTATGTGATATTGGCGCTAGTGTGAGTGATATTCCGTTTACTCTCTATCAAGAAGTCATGAATGATATTGCACCTGTTGAGATTGAAGATATTGATGTTACTATTAAGCTTGCAAATAGAGATACTATTTCACCACTTGGGATTGTTAGAGATGTTGAAGTCTTGTGTGGTAAGATCAAATATCCTACTGATTTTCTTGTTCTTGGATCACCACAAGATGATTTTTGTCCCATTATATTTGGTAGACCTTTCTTGAATACAGTTAATGCCAAGATTGATTGCAATAAAGAAACTGTCAGTGTTAATTTTGGTGAGGTGTCTCATGAGTTTAATTTCTCTAAGTTTCGTAGACAACCTCATGATAAAGAATTACCTAATAAGGATGAAATTATTGGTCTTGCTTCTATTGCTGTGCCTCCTACTGATCCTTTAGAACAATATTTGCTAGACCATGAGAGAATGATATGCATATGAATGAAAGAAATGAAATAGATGAGCTGTTCTTTAAACAAGCACCTATCCTTAAACATAATTTGCCTGTGGAAACCTTGGGAGATCCTCCTCCATCCAAGGGTGATCCTGTGTTTGAATTAAAGCAATTAGCTGATACACTTAAATATGCTTATCTTGATGAAAAAAAGATATATCCTGTTATTATTAGTGCTAACCTTTCAGAGCATGAAGAAAAGAGATTACTTAAAACTCTGAAGAAGCACCGTGCTGCTATTGGATATACTCTCGATGATCTTAAGGGCATTAGTCCCACTTTATGTCAGCATAAAATTCATATGGAGCCAGACGCTAAACCAGTTGTTGATCATCAAAGAAGGCTGAATCCCAGAATGAAGGATGTTGTAAGAACTGAAATATTGAAGCTTCTTGAGGCAGGTATAATTTATCCCATAGCTGATAATAGATGTGTAAGTCATGTTCATTGTGTTCCTAAGAAAGGAGGTATTACTGTTGTTCCTAATGATAAAAATGAACTTATTCCACAAAGAATTGTAACTGGTTATAGGATGGTAAATGATTTTAGGAAATTAAATAAAGCTATTAGGAAAGATCAGTACCCCTTGCCATTTATTGATCAAATGTTAGAAAGATTATCTAAGCATACACACTTTTGCTTCCCAGATGGTTATTCTGGTTTCTCTCAAATACCTATTTCACCTGAAGATCAAGAGAAAACCACATTTACTTGTCTTTTTGGAACTTATGCTTATCATCGCATGCCTTTTGGTTTATGTAATGCACCTGCTACCTTTCAAAGATGTATGACTGCTATATTCTCTGACTTTTGTGAAAAGATTGTTGAGGTTTTCATGGATGATTTCTCCGTTTACGGAACTTCTTTTGATGATTGCTTGAGAAACCTTGATCGAGTTTTGCAGAGATGTGAAGAAACTAATCTTGTCTTGAATTGGGAGAAGTGCCACTTTATGGTGAATGAAGGTATAGTCCTTGGGCATAAAATTTCTGAAAGAGGTATTGAGGTTGATAAAGCTAAAATCAATGCGATTGAGAAAATGCCATGTCCTAAAGATATCAAAGGTATAAGAAGTTTCCTTGGTCATGTTGGTTTCTATAGAAGGTTTATAAAAGACTTCTCTAAAATCTCTAGGCCTCTTACTAATCTCTTGCAAAAAGATGTGCCATTTGTTTTTGATGTTGATTGCGTAGAAGCCTTTGAAATACTTAAGAAAGCCTTAATTTCTGCACCTATTGTTCAACCACCTGATTGGAACCTACCCTTTGAAATTATGTGTGATGCTAGTGATTATGCTGTTGGTGCTGTCCTAGGACAAAGAGTCGATAAGAAATTGAATGTTATTCATTATGCTAGTAAAACTTTAGACAGTGCTCAAAGAAATTATGCTACTACTGAAAAGGAATTTTTAGCAGTTGTGTTTGCATGTGATAAATTCAGATTTACATAGTTGATTCCAAAGTTACTATTCAAACTGATCATGCTGCTATTAATTATCTTATGGAAAAGAAAGATGCTAAACCTAGACTTATCAGGTGGGTTCTTTTGCTACAAGAATTTGATTTGCATATTGTTGATAGAAAGGGAGCTGATAATCCCGTAGCTGATAATTTGTCTAGAATGGAGAAATGTTCTTGATGACCCACTTCCTATTAATGATGATTTCCCTGATGAACAATTAGCTGTCATAAATGCTTCTCGTAATACTCCTTGGTATGCAGACTATGCTAATTACATTGTTGATAAATACATACCACCTAGTTTCACGTACCAACAAAAGAAAAAGTTCTTCTTTGATTCAAGACATTACTTTTGGGATGATCCACACTTATATAAAGGAGTAGATGGTATTATTAGACGTTTTGTACCTGAGCATGAACAGGAACAAATACTACGTAAGTGTCACTCCGAGGTATATGGAGGCCACCATGCGGGGGACCGAACTGCACACAAGGTATTACAATCTGGTTTTTATTGGCCTACTCTTTTCAAGGATGCACGTAAGTTTGTCTTATCTTGTGATGAATGTCAAAGAATTGGTAATGTTGGTAGACGTCGGGAAATGCCTATGAATTATTCACTTGTTATTGAACCATTTTATGTTTGGGTTTTTGATTATATGGGACCTTTTCCTAAATCCAACGGGTATACTCATATTTTAGTTGCTGTTGATTACGTTACTAAGTGGGTAGAAGCTATTCCAACTAGTAGTGCCGATCATAACACTTCTATTAAAATGCTTAAAGAAGTTATATTCCCGAGGTTTGGAGTCCCTAGATATTTAATGACTGATGGTGGTTCACATTGTATTCATGGTGCTTTTCGTAAATTGCTTGCTAAATATGATGTTAATCATAGAATTGCATCTCCTTATCATCCTCAGTCTAGTGGTCAAGTTGAATTAACTAATAGAGAAATAAAATTGATTTTGCAAAAGACCGTTAATAGATCTAGAAAGAATTGGTCTAAGAAACTTGATGATGCACTATGGGCTTACAGAACTGTTTATAAAAATCCTATGGGTATGTCTCCGTATAAAATGTTCTATGGAAAAGCATGTCATTTACCTCTTGAATTAGAACATAAAGCATATTGGGCAATTAAAGAACTCAACTATGATTTTAAACTTGCCGGTGAAAAGAGGTTATTTGATATTAGCTCCTTAGATGAATGGAGAACACAAGCTTATGAAAATGCCAAGTTGTTTAAAGAAAAATTTAAAAGATGGCATGATAAAATAATTCAAAAATGGGAATTCAAAGTAGGTGATCATGTTCTATTATACAATTCTCGTTTAAGATTTTTTGCAGGAAAACTTCTCTCTAAATGGGAAGGGCCGTATATCATCGAAGAAGTTTATCGCTCCGGAGCCATCAAAATAAACAACTCCGAAGGCAATAATCCGAGGGTGGTTAATGGGCAAAGAATTAAACATTATATCTCAGGTACGCCCATTAATGTTAAAACTAATATTATTCAAACCATGACACCGGAAGAGCACATAGAAGAAACCTTCCGGAACGCTCCAGAATCCTGAAAAGGAGTAGGTATGTGGTACGGTAAGTAAACCGACTCCAAAACTTCCATAAAAGTACTTTCTGTCCGTTTTGGAATATATAAAAAATTAGGAAAATAATAAACAGTCCAAAAAGTGCACGAGGAGGCGACAAGCCTGGGGGGCGCGCCCTACCCCCTGGGCTCTACCAGGCTTGTGGCTCCCTCGTGGACTTGCCCGACTCCGTTTTTCTTCCATATTACTTGTTCTGCACGGGAAAAATTCGTTATATATACTCACGGGTGTTTTGACCACTGTATCGCAAGTTTTTCCTCCATTCTTGTTTTGTGTTGTTTTCTGTCAGATTCTCGAGGTCGAGCGCCATGTCATCTCAGGATTCGGACGGGGAAAGCTATGTTTCTCATCTTATTGCAAACCCTAGAGTCTATGGGGACACTGATCCCTATGGTTGGACAACTGATGAGGAGGAAGATGCTGATTTGAGGGAAAAGCAAAGACGTTCCAGCGAGGAGGACGAGGATCCCCCACTGCCTCAACCAGGAGATATGCACATTGAATTCAAGAGGTCCAGCTTACCTAACATGGTGAAGGTTCCTAAAGTTCAATTCACTCCTTTTCGTCATGTGCAGAAAGATTCGGATGAATTACATCGCAAAATTTGTGATCTTGAAAGAGAGAATGACAAATTAAAAGAAGAAATTTGCGTCCTCAAGTGGAAGGACAAGCCCATCACTTCATCACCACCATCACCGAAGAAAGAGACTTGAGCACATGGGTATGGGCACCACCCTTGGCTTGTGCCAAGCTTGGGGGAGGTGCCCCGGTATCGTATCACCATCACTTTTTATCATCATTATCTATCTTAGTTCGATCCTTAGTTATTTCGTGATTTAGAAGAATAAAGTTTTAGTATGATCTAGTTTTGAGTGCTTGCTTAGTGATCTATCTATCTATGTAATAATGTGTGAAAGTTATATAATAAAGATTAGTTTGAGTTGAGTGTTTTGCTTTTGTTGATCCAATCTTGGAAATAAAATAAAAATAATAAGAAGTAAGATCATATGCTAATCCCATGGGGAGTGATGACTTCACATAAAAGAAGTATAATTGATAAAACTTGTTGGAAGTTGACAAACATAGCATTGGTCATTGTTGCAATTCATGAAAAAGTAATAAAGGAAGAGAGGTCTCACATATAAATACACTATCTTGGACATCTTTTATGATTGTGAGCCCCCATTAAATATTCTATGTCAATTAGTCGACGTTGGACAAGGAAGACAACGTAATGAGTTATGTTTGCTTATATTCACATAGAAGTTATATTGTTTTGGATCCTCTAACATGTGGTGCTTGCCCCCTATCTTTTGCTAGCCAAGATTCTGTACTAAGTAGAGATACTACTTGTGCATCCAAAAACCCTTAAACCCAGTTTCATGCCATGAGAGTCCACTATATCTACCTATGGATTGAATAAGATCCTTCAAGTAAGTTGTCATCGGTGCAAAGCAATAAAAATTGCTCCTAAATATGTATGAACTTTTATTGTAAGGAAAAATAAGCTTTGTACGATCTTGTGATGGTGGAGTAATAAAAGCGACAGACTGGATAATAAAGGTCGCTATCATAAGGGGCAATATAAAGTGATGTTCCTTTACATTAAGAGCTTGCACATCCAAAAACAAAAAGCGCATGACAACCTCTGCTTCCCTCTGCGAAGGGCCTATCTTTTACTTTATGTATTTATTTTCATGCAAGAGTCAATAGTATCCTCCTCTATTCTGTTTTTATTTTCTCTCTTGGCAAGCATCATGTGGTGGGGATTAATCCAGGCATATATATCCAATTGGATGTAGGTGACCATGAGTTATTATTGTTGACATTACCCTTGAGGTAAATACGTTGGGAGGTGAAATTATAAGCCCCTGTCTTTCTATGTGTCCGACTGAAACTTTTGCTCCATAAG
Organism: Elymus sibiricus; assembly: GCA_039707655.1. Classification (NCBI taxonomy): domain Eukaryota; kingdom Viridiplantae; phylum Streptophyta; class Magnoliopsida; order Poales; family Poaceae; genus Elymus; species Elymus sibiricus. Next base: position 163,028,084 of record CM077676.1, read on the forward strand.
TATGTCGTGAGTGTCAGCAATCATAGAAGACTAAATGATAGTTGAGTATGTGAACTTGCTAAACAATTGCTTCAGTGACTGAGATCATAGTTTGTTCGTTTTCAATTTGGTTTATAGTTCATACTTTAACTTGTGATCAAATTGTCACTTTTTCATGAGAAGTTTTGTGATGATATATTGTTGTTATAATAAAGATCATGATGCTCCATGTCCGTATTTTATTTTTATCGATGCCTCTCTCTCTAAACATGTGGTCATGATTATCAATTTCAGCTTTCGCTTGAGGACAATCGAGGTCTAAGCTTGGGGGAGTTGATACGTCCAATTTGCATCATGATTTCCTACTAATAATTATTATGTTTTTGATCATTATTTCACTTTATGGTACAATTCTTATGCCTTTTCTCTCCTATTCTACAAGATTCACATGAAGAGGGAGAATGTCGACAGCTGGAATTATGGACCGAAAAGGGGTGAAACAGAGATAGCTATTCTGCACACCTCCAAATGATATGAAAATTTACGGAGAATTATTTTGGAATATATAAAAAAAATACTGGCGAAAGAATTACCAGGAGGGGGCCCACCAGGAAGCCACAAGCCTGGGGGCGCGCCCAACCCCCCTGGGCGCGCCCCCCGAGCTTGTGGGGCCCCTGGCAGGCCTCCGGCCCCCTCCTTCTGCTATTTGAAGCCATTTTCCCTAGAAAAAAAATCAGAAGAAGACTTTCGGGACGAAGTGCCGCCGTCTCGAGGTGGAACCTGGGCAGGAGCTATTTTGCTCTTCGGCGGAGCGATTCCGCCGGAGATACTTCCCACCGGGAGGGGGAAATCGAAGCCATCGACATCACCAACAATCCTCTCATCGTGGGAGGACCAATCTTCATCAACATCTTCACCAGCACCATCTCATCTCAAACCCTAGTTCATCTCTTGTATTCAATATTTGTCTCAAAACTTCAGATTGGTACCTGTGGGTTGCTAGTAGTGTTGATTACATCTTGTAGTTGATGCTAGTTGGTTTATTTGGTGGAAGATTATATGTTCAGATCCTTAATGCTATTCAATACCCCTCTGATCTTGAACATGAATATGATTTGTGAGTAGTTACTTTTGTTCTTCAGGACATGGGAGAAGTCTTGCCATAAGTAATCATGTGAATTTGGTATTCGTTCGATATTTTGATGCTATGTATGTTGTGCTTCCTTTAGTGGTGTCGTGTGAACATCGACTACATGACACTTCACCATCTTTGGGCCTAAGGGAAGGCATTGTGGAGTAATAATTAGATGATGGGTTGCTAGAGTGACAGAAGCTTAAACCCTAGTTTATGCGCTATTCCGTAAGGGGCTGATTTGGATCCATATGTTTCATGCTATGGTTAGAGTTATCTTAATTCTTCTTTCGTAGTTGCGGATGCTTGCGAGAGGGGGTAATCATAAGTGGGAGGCTTGTTCAAGTAATAATAGCACCCAAGCGCCGGTCCACCCACATATCAAATTATCAAAGTAGCGAACGCGAATCAAACAAACATGATGAAAGTGACTAGATGAAATTCCCATGTGTCCTCGAGAACGCTTTGCTTATTATAAGAGATCGTTCCGACTTGTCCTTTGCTATAAAAAGCATACCTTGCTGCACTTTATTATACATGTTACTTGTTACTTGTTACGAATTATCTTGCTACCGAAACTATTTGTTACCGCTACTTTCAGTGCTTGCAGAGAATACCTTGCTGAAAACCGCTTGTCATTTCCTTCTGCTCCTCGCTGGGTTCGACACTCTTACTTATCGAAAGGACTACGATTGATCCCCTATACTTGTGGGTCATCAATTGCCGGTGAACGAAGTCTGTGAAGGTTTGGAAGTCTACCTTGAAGACTTACCAGAGTGATTCGGCGAGATCTGCGGGTCTTAGCTCAAGGGGAATAAGGTGAAGACGTGGTCTTCTGAGTTCAATCGCAGCCTCCCTAACTAGATGTACAACTGTCGCGGTAGTTGGAACTAGTCAAACAAATCATTGTCTTCCCCGAGCTACTGGTTCTATCCTTTCACCTCCTTACTTACTGTTTCGTACTGTGAAGCCTTTGCATGCTTGTCTGTGTTTGAAGATATTCCCTGAAGCCATTCATCTGTTTGCCCATTTGTCTTCATGCCTCTTGTGTCTATGTTCAATGCATGCATGTATGTATGATGTCTATGCCTGCCATATATGTTCATCTTATTCATAATCATTGATAGATCTTGTCTTGCTTTCGCTTACTTCAAAGACATTGCCTGTTTTCGAAGCCTTTCATAAAAATTGCCTATTCACCTCCCCCTCAAGTCGATAACTAGCACTTTCAATTGGTATCAGAGCAAGGTGCTCCCTTGTTCTGTGTGATTCGGTTTAACCACCTAGAGTTTTAGCTATGTCGACTGCAGGGATAATCAAGGTTTCCGCTGTGTGCCCCGTCTTCGATGGCACTGATTACCCCTACTGGAAGAATAAGATGCGCATTCATCTTGAAGCCATTGACAACGACCTCTAGTATGTCGTCAAGACCGGCGCTCCCAAGGTCGGTGAAGGTGTCACCGCTGCTGATGTGAAGAGGTTCGCACAATTGGACTCAAGCGCCAAGAATATCATCTGTGGTCATCTGACCAAAGGGTAGTATGGTCGTGTGAGTGCTCTGGAATCTGTGAAGATGGTCTGGGACTGGCTCTCCAAGGTCAACGAGGGCGTCTCATCTCAACGAGACTCCCGAATCAATGTTCTTCGCAATCTATTCAACCTCTTCAAGAGGCTCAAAAAATGAAAATGTTCAGCTCACATTTGATCGTCTCACTGATATCACCAATGAACTTCATGCTCTCGGCGCCACTGACATCACCAAGCATGAAGTTGTGAAGAAGCTATTGAGGTCTCTTGACAGTTCATTCAACACCCTATCTCTGATGATTCAAGAATGTCCTGACTTCAAGCAATTGGATCCTGCTGATATTCTTGAGAGGCTCAATACTCATGAATTTCAGCTGTCTGAGAAGAGAGATATCTATGGTCCTAGCTATGGACGTGCCCATGCTTTGAAGGAAAAAGCTGTATCTTCATCTGAAGACTCTGACTGCAGTTCTGGTGGCCCTGAAGAATTTGGTAGAGAACCTGCAATGCTTGTGAAGAAGTTCCAAAAGTTCACCAAGAAGAACCGCTTTGGGAAGTCTTCAAAATGTGACTCCAAGAAAGCTAAAGCCTCCACTCGTGACTCCAAGAAGAGAACTTGCCACAAATGCAAGAAGCCCGGTCATTATATCGCTGATTGTCCCCAATGGGAAAAGGACTCAAAGAGGAAGAAGAAGAGCAAGGATTATGACTCTGACAAGAAGAAGAAGAAACACTCAAAGTCTTCATCAAAGTCTTCGTCAAAGTCTTCATCGCACAAAAGAAGTTCCTCCGGCAAAGCTCGTGCATTCATCGGCAAGGAAATGGATTCAGAGGAGGAGTCTGCTTCTGAGGAGGTGGTGGAGGAGTCAGAGGAGGAGTCTGATTCAGGCGTGGCAAGCCTGGCACTAGCTTCAGCATTTGTCGCCAAGTCCATCTTCAACAATGAAGACAATGGCTACACCTCCGACACTGAAGCTGGTGATGACGACGACTCTGCTCCTACTTGCTGCTTCATGGCAAAAGGCGCTAAGGTAACATCTCGCGCTAAAGACACTAGCATAATGAAACCTCAAGTGAAGATGACTCTGAATGTGAATCCAAACCTAGCTATAAGACACTTGCTAAAATTGCAACTGAGCAATAACATGCCATGGAAAAGATTCAAAAACTGTTAGACAAAAGCGATGATCTGTTGGACGAGAAAATGAATCGAAGTCAATCCTTAATTGAAGACATAAAAAATCTTCAAGTTAAGTATGATGAACTTCTAAGTCGTCATGATACCCTCTCAGCAGATCATGAGAAGCTCTCCTATGAATATCTTCAAAGGAAGCAAGAGCTTGAGAAGCTGAGAGCGTCTCATGATGATCTTCGAACTGAAAATGATTCACTACTCGCTCAACAGATCAGTACCGCTCAGGATGAATTTGTGCCACCTTGCTTGAAATGCCTTGAGCGTGATAACGCTAATTCTTCTGCTGAATGCTCCACTATTTATGATGTACTCAAGAAACAGATCCTGAACAAAAACCCTAGGAAAGAGGGCATTGGTTTCGAAAGAAACATGAATGTTGATGGTACATATTGGAAGCCTGAGCAGTATCCCAAAACCACTTGGGTTGCCGCAAAGGGAACCCCAATAGACCCATCTACATTATCTGGCTATACCTTTTCTAACCCCATCATCATTGATGAGTCATTTGACTCAAACTATAAACTATTCAAAAAACAGTATGGTGAAGTGTTTGCCAGGTTTATTGGAACTAACTGCAGGAATGGTCCTCCCATGAAGAAGATCTGGGTTCCTAAAGGTCGTCATGAAAAGCTTCCCGTGAATGTCATCATGACACCACCAGGGAAGAAGACAAACACCAGGGCAAAATCTTCATATGGACCAAAGTCTTCATACAGACGAAGGTCCTCCTATGATCGTGCTAACACTCATGTTTCACAGGGTTACAATGATAAGTCTCATGAATATGAGCATCAATCTTCGAACCATTATGTTCACAAATCGAAGAATTTTTCTACATATTCATTCGAGTACTCTAACCCCCCCTGTGAAGCTATTTGCTAGGGCTTCAAAGCCAAAATTCTCAGATGCTGCACTTAGACTTATTGCTTCTAAGCCATCCTTTCAGATGTGGGTGGTTAAGAAGAACTGATTTCTCTTGCAGGGTCGGGTCTCCAGCCAAAATGCATTGGGTTCTGAAGACAATGCAGGCAACCTGAAAATTCTTGTTGGACGCAAGATAAAATGTCGAAATGGTCTTACCATTTATTTCGTCCATGGATTTCTTGATGATCGTCCTACTATATCCTCCAAGAAACTTACATTCTCTGAAAGTCTTCACCGTCAAATGTTTGCTCTTCACAATTGTCTTGATGAAGCCTATCCTACTAACTGCACTGTGGGATACTCGTCCGAAAGCTACTGATTGGATCCTGGACAGTGGCTGCACTAACCATATGACTGGTAACCGAAGCTTACTCATGGACTCTACACTTCGGCCATCTTCACAAACTCACATCACATTTGTTGATACTGGGAAAAGCAAGGTATTCGGTCTAGGTAGGGTTGCTATCTCAAAGGATCGGCACATGGATAAAGTGATGCTTGTCGAATCCCTTGGTTACAACCTCATGTCAGTCTCAATGCTTTGTGATCTTGATATGATTGTCATCTTTGGCAAATTTTGATGTCTTGTGCTAATGGCTTCTAACAAATCTCAAGTCTTCGAAGGTTGTCGAAGAGGTGACTTGTACATGGTAGATTTTCATCAGGACCACAGCTTGCCACATGTCTTCTAGCAAAAGCTTCGGAGTGCTGGCTTTGGCATCGATGGCTAGGACATGCTGGCATGAGGAACTTACACACCCTTGTGAAGAAGAAGCAGATCATTGGGATCGAGGGTGTCAAGTTCAAGAAGGATTACTTATGTGGTGCCTGTGAAGCTGGGAAGATGACTAGGGCGAAACATCCCTCGAAGACAATCATGACGACCACTCGTCCTTTTGAGCTACTACATATGGTCTTATTCGTCCCTACTCATTACTCTACTCTTACTACTTCTGCACATCTATATGGATTCGTGATTGTTGATGATTACTCTCGATATACCTGGGTGCACATTATCTTGTATAAGAATGAAGTGCAGGATGTCTTCAGGCGGTTCGCCAACCGTGCCATGACCAACTATGGCATCAAGATCAAGCACATCAGGAGTGATAATGGCACCGAGTTCAAGAACATTGGGCTCGACACCTATCTTGACGTCCTTGGCATCACTCATGAGCTTTCTGCTCCATACACTCCTCAGTAGAATGGTGTCGTGGAGTGCAAGAAGAGGACTCTCATTGAGATGGCTCACACTATGCTTGATGAATACAAGACACCACGCAAGTGGTGGCTTGAAGCTATTGATACTGTATGCCACATCATCAACAGAGTATATCTTCACAAAGTTCTTCAAGAAGACATGTTATGAACTAATCACTGGTAAGAAGCCAAATGTAAGTTATTTCAAAGTCTTCGGTACTAGGTGTTGGATAAGGGATCCACATCACACTTCCAAATTTGCACCGAAAGCACGTGAGGGTTTTATGCTTGGCTATGGAAAGGATTCGCACACCTACAAAGTATTCAACCTCTTTCACCATAAAGTGGTTGAAACTGTAGATGTGCGGTTCGATGAGACTAACGGCTCGCAAAGAGAGCACCTGCCACATGTGCTAGATGAACTTCCTCCTAGTGAATCTATCAAGCTAATGGGTACTGGAGATATAATACCCACCGTGGAACCTATAGATGAAGAGGTTGTGATACCTGCTCCTGTCCAGCGTGAAGACAATGATCAACCTGAAGATAATGCTGAGCCCGAAGACAATGCTCAGCAACACCAAAGTCTTCGCCCTGTTCATCCTCGTGTGGCCAATGAAGTTCAGATCGAGAAGATACTTGACAGCATAAATACACCTGACCCACTCACTCGTTCAAGGGCCACACAGCTATCAAACTTTTGTGGGCATTTCGCTTTTGTCTCCATCACTGAACCCACCAAAGTAGATGAAGCCTTCATGGAACCGGAATGTGGATTCAAGCTATGCAAGAAGAGCTTCAGCAATTTAAGCTCAACAATGTGTGGGAACTTGTCAAGCGTCCTGACCCTCGCAAGCATAACATCATTGGAACCAAATGGATATACCGTAACAAGCAAGATGAACATGGTCAAGTTGTCAGAAACAAAGCCCGTCTTGTTGCTCAAGGTTACACACAAGTTGAAGGGATTGACTTTGATGAAACCTTTGCTCCGGTGGCTAGGCTTGAAGCCGTCCATGTACTTCTTGCTTATGCCAATCATCATGATATCCTCTTATATCAAATGGATGTGAAGAGTGTCTTTCTCAATGGCAAAATTGAAGAAGAAGTCTATGTTGCTCAACCACTTGGGTTTGAAGATCCCAAACACCCTGACAAGGTCTATAGGCTCAACAAGGCTCTGTATGGCCTCAAACAAGCTCCACGAGCCTGGTATGACACACTTACGGAATTCCTGAAAAGCAAAGGCTTCAAACCCGGTTCACTTGATCCCACTCTCTTCACCAAATCATATGATGGTGAACTATTTGTATGCCAAATCTACGTTGATGACATTATCTTCGGCTGCACCAACAAAAGATATAGTGATGAGTTCAGTCATATGATGCAAGAGCAATATCAAATGTCCATGATGGGAGAGCTGAAATTCTTCCTTGGTCTTCAAATTCGTCAACAACGCAATGGTATCTTCATCTCACAAGAAAAGTATCTCAAGGACTGCTTGAAGAAGTTTGGTATGCAAGATTGCAAGGGGTATAAGACGAAAATGCCAACCAATGGTCATCTGAGCTCCAACAACAATGGTAAAGAGTTCGATCAAAAGGTATACCACTCCATGATTGGTTCTTTATTGTACTTATGTGCATCTAGGCCAGATATAATGCTTAGGGTTTGCATGTGTGACCGATTCCAAGCGGCACCAAAGGAATCGCATCACCTCGCGGTGAAGCGAATACTTCGATATTTGGCTCACACCCCAATGCTAGGATTATGGTATCCAAAGGGCTTAGAGTTTGATCTAGTTGGATTCTCTAATGCTGATTATGCTGGTGACAAGGTGGATCGCAAGTCTACATCAGGCACTTGTCACTTTCTTGGCCGATCACTTGTATGTTGGTCTTCAAAGAAGCAGAACTGTGTATCACTCTCCACTGCTGAAGCTGAATACATTGCTGCTGGTTCCTGCTGTGCTCAGCTTCTCTGCATGAAGCAAGCCCTCAAGGACTATGGCATCAACAAGAAGAAAGTTCCTTTGTTCTGTGACAACGAAAGCGCCATCAAGATCGCCCACAACCCTGTGCAGCACTCCAAGACGAAGCATATTCAGATTCGACATCATTTCCTTCGCGACCATGTGCTCAAAGAAGACATTGACATCATTCACGTCAACACAAAAGATCAACTGACAGATATCTTCACGAAGCCTTTGGATGAGAAGAGGTTTTGCAAGTTGCGGTGTGAGCTAAATATCTTAGAATCCTCGAATGTCCAGTGAATGGACACACATCCTAACGCTTATGCATTGTTGATGACTATGATGTACAACACACGAAGTAACGTATGTCTTCAATCAATGAAGATATACACTCTAAGTGTGAAGATATTAATGCGGAATTTGACTTCAGAGCGCCATGATAATTGTGCGCCGTGTCTGGGTCTAATACTTCCTATACGGTGGGTAACGCCACCACCAAACTTTCTTGAAGATTTTCATTTGGCGTCACATCTATTGCATTATCTTCTTGACTTTGTTTGTCTTCAACTCTATTGTTTATCTTCGCATTTTTTTGTCTATGTTATATATATATATGAGTTTGTCCTCAACAACATTCACTTATAGCTATGTCTTCAAGTTGATTTTTCTGCACTAAGTGAATGTGATCGGACCCTTACCTCTCTATGCTCATCTCTTCCAATCTCTCTAAATCTTCATATGCATTCTACTTGACACGTGTCGATTGTGTTCACTGTGTCCTTGTTAGTCGAAGATTTTGAGACCAATATTTAAAATGTTTTTATTATCCTTATCCACTTTGCCGGTCGTCGTAGAAGCCGGAACGACCTCCCGCCAAAACAGCTGGGTAGTGGGGTCAAGGCATGGCAGCAAAACTGCGCATGAGTGCCACGCGTCTCGCAAATACATATCATCAGGGGCAAAATTGTCCTTTCACCTGGGCTGAACTACCCCTTATAAATACTTAGCCCCCACGGTCATTTATGACCTTCACTCCTATCGCTCTCGCCTCCACATAACCCTAGCGCCATCGCTAGCCTCCATCGACGCCGGAGAAGAAGCGCTTCGCTGATGCGACCTCTTCGACGCCGTACTCATGCCGGCCTCGAACATCCTCGCTCTGCCGCCGCCGTAGCTGTCTTCCACCGCCAAGTTAGGGCGTGGGAGATTGGACTACTTGGCTTCCTTCACGCCTCGTCGAGCAGTTCGTCATCTGTTCATCGTGCGGTAAATATAAACTCATTTTTTACCGTTCGTTTGATCCGAAAATTCTTCGAATATCTTCAGAAGCAGTTCTTTCACTTCCACATCTTTATCTTCAGTTGTACACATCTCATGTCTTGCCAAATTATTTCACTTATGATACATGACTCGTATGATTCCTCACTTGTACCTATTCTCGAATTCGTACAAATCTGGAACCAACCTCTCACGATAAGTGAATGTCTTCGCAGTATGAGGTCATTATCTTCAAACTAATTTATCTTCAAAATCCTCTGAGAATGCATATGACCTCTCCTCCTTCCCTCGCATCAATAATTCTTTCACAGGTACATGTTCGTGGGTGAGTCACTTGGTTCTCACAGTCTGAATTCATTTGCAGACTACTTACAGCTTCATCTTGATTCACCTGAAGCTAGCTCTTGCCGCATCGATTATGTGAAGCCAATGGCTGATCAGAGTACTTCAAAGAAGGGAGGAAGACAAAGGCGAGCTAACACAGCTCTAGACCTCCCTCCAGATCTTTATGAACTGTACAAGTCAGATCCTGAAGAGACATATGGTCAGCGCAAGTCACGGGTCCAATGGATTCGAAGATACTGGGTAGAACGATGGTTCTTTTATCACTTTGCTACGCCTGAATACTCTGCCAAGAATGCTGTCAGGCCACCATGGGCAGATATAGTGTACAGGAAGTTAATACCAAAGACAAAGGCTGACGCCATTGCACCGAACTTCTATCCATGCATGGTCAGAGGCGTCTTGCCTCAAAATCCTGATCCATCTAGCATTCAATGGAGTCGAGAAGATGAGCTATTTGAAGCCAGTTATCAGTTTGCAAAGGGCTCTGCAGAACAAAACAAGAAAGACTTTGGCTTTGACTTCAACCCTGGCCCTACGGAGCCGAGGCCCGATGGCACACATGAAGCTGATCCAAATCTGACTGGGCCATGGGATAGTCTTCAGGCGTACATAGAGCACATTGACACTCTTCGTACTGGCGCTGCTGCTGCTCATCAAGAAGCTCAAGGTGAAGATACTGCTCCTGCCTCACCCAAGCCTCATCGCAAGCCGAAAGCTTCCAAGGCTAAAGGTGCTCAAGCTTCAAAAGCCACTGATGTACCAAAAGCTTCAAGGGTGAAGCCTATGAGATCTGCACCTCCAGAATCCAGTGTGCACTCTGAAGATGTGTCACGAAACTGTCCGAAGACAAAGCATTCTGCAGGGCGAGGCCCTAAACCAACTAGCACTTTGCGTGATGATGATGCTATCATTGACTTATCTGATGATGAATTCGATGATGATGCCCTTAAGCAGCTCATCAAGAACAAGCAAGAAGAGGCCGATATCTTCAAGGACCTGCCTCTGTTTGACCACGACATCCTCAACAACTTCATTGATGAATGGTTTCGCGACCCATCTCTCTCCATTGACGATCTGCAACTTCCAATTGACATCAGCGTCACGTTCCAAGGCGTCATAACCAAGGAACTTGGGATCATACAGAAAGTAATTGAGCAGAAGAATAAGATTGAGCATGAAAAGAGAATCTTCAAGAAGCATGTTGAGAAGTTCAGCGTCAAGGAAATCTAAGGATTCAAGAAAATGATGGTTGAACTAAAAGAAGAATTTCAAAGACGTCGTGATGAAGCCAAAGGCGCCAGAGAACGCCTCAAGAAATATGCTGAGAAAACAGTGCAAGCTCACAATGAGGGCTTGAAGAGAAAAGCACTTGGACGCCCCGCTATTGATCCGAAGTTGATCAAGAAAACAAAGAAGCCAGTCACACCAGCTACTGAGCCTTCCTGGCAAGATGCGCCCAAGATTGTCTTCCCGCCAAACTTCTCTGGCTTGAAGCCATCTGCCCCCTCAATTGCTTCAGAGAGAAAGAAGACCCAGCAAGCTGAAGCCAAAGCTAGAAAGCGCAAGCAATCTGAAGCCTCTGCTGCTTCCCCTTCTAAGAAGCGTTAGAAGGCAAAAGCTTTAAAGGCTTCACGTAGGGCACAAGCACCACTGATACGTCTCCAACGTATCTATAATTTTTGATTATTCCATGCTATTATAGTATCAATCTTGGATGTTTTATATACACTTACAAGCAATTATATATCATTTTTTGGGACTAACCTATTAACTCAGTGCCCAGTGCCGGTTGCTGTTTTTTGCCTATTTTTGGTTTCTCAGGATATCAGTACCAAACGAAGTCCAAATGCCATGAAACTTTTTGGAGATTTTTTTCTGGACATAAGAGACACTAGAAGCTTCGGGAGAGGGCCAGAAGACAGAGGAGGTGGCCACGAGCCACCAGGGCGCGCCCCAGGGGGGTGGCGCGCCCTGGTGCCTCGTGGGCCCACCTCTGCTCTGTTTGACCTAATTCCACCACTATAAATTCTCTAAAATCAGAAAACCAACAGGGGAGTCCACGAAATACTTTTTCCGCCGCCGCAAGTTCCTGTTCTCGAGAGATCCCATCTGGAGGCCTTTTTCGGCACTCTGCCAGAGGGGGATTCGATCACGGAGGGGCTCTACATCAACCTTGCTGCCCTTCCGATGATGCGTGAGTAGTTTACCATAGACCTTAGGGTCCATAGTTAGTAGCTAGATGGCTTCTTCCCTCTTTTTGATCTTCAATACAATGTTCTCCTCGATGTTCTTGGAGTTCTATCCGATGTAATCACTTTTTGCGGTGTGTTTGTTGGGATCCGATGAATTGTGAGTTTATGATCAGATTATCCATGAATATTATTTGAGTTTTCTCTGAACTCTTTTATGCATGATTGTCATAGCTTCATATTTCTCTCCGATCTATTGATTTGGTTTAGCCAATTAGATTTATTTATCTTGCAATGGGAAAGGTGCTTTGTAATGGGTTCGATCTTGCGGTGCTCAATCCCAGTGACAGAAGGGGACATGACACGTATGTATCGTTGCTATTAAGGGTAAAAAGATGGGGTTTATTCATGCGTGAGTTTACTTTATCTACATCATGTCATCTTGCTTAAGGCGTTACTCCGTTCTTTATGAACTTAATACTCTAGATGCATGCTGGATAGCGGTCGATGTGTGGAGTAATAGTAGTAGATGCAGAATCATTTCGGTCTACTTGTCTTGGACGTGATGCCTATATACATGATCATTGCCTTGGATATCGTCATGATTATTTGCTTTTCTATCAATTGCCCAACAGTAATTTGTTTACCCACCGTATGCTATTTTCAAGAGAGAAGCCTCTAGTGAAACCTATGGCCCCCGGGTCTACCTTTATCATATATTGAAAATCCTAAAAATACCTTGCTGCAATTTTACTTTATTTATTTTATTTTGTATTTTTGTTCGATCTATCTATCTATCACTATACAATTTAATCTTGCAATTAACCGCCAAGGGATTGACAACCCCTTGTTCGCGTTGGGTGCAAGGATTTGTTATTTTGTGTGCAGGTGCTGCTAACGAGTTGTTGCATGATTCTCCTACTGGATTGATAACCTTGGTTTCATAACTGAGGGAAATACTTATCTCTACTGTACTACATCATCCTCTCCTCTTCGGGGGGAAACCAACGCAGATCACAAGTAGCAGGAAGAATTTCTAGCGCCGTTGCCGGGGAGACATTATCAACATCTATGAAGTACCTACACATAAACTTTCATCTCCTTGCATTTATTTTATTTGCCTTTGCCTCTCGTTTTCCTCTCCCCCACTTCTAAAAAGTTTTTTTTTACAAAAATACAAAAATATTTTCCGTTTGCCTTTTTCTTGTTTGCTTCTTTGCTTGCTTGTTATCTTGTTTGCGTAGCCACGATGTCTCAAGAAAATACAAAATTATGTGATTTTTTCCAATACTAATAATAATGATTTTATTAGTACTCCAATTGCTCCTCCCGCCGCTAGTGCGGAGACTTGTGATATTAATGCCGCTTTGTTAAATCTTGTTATGAAAGAATAATTTTCTGGTAGTCCTAATGAAGACGCTGCATCCCATCTTAACACTTTCATAGAATTGTGTGATATGCAAAAGAAAAAATATGTGGATAATGATATTGTGAAATTAAAATTGTTCCCGTTCTCATTGCGGGATCGTGCAAAAATTTGGTTTTCATCTTTGCCACGAAATAGTATCGATTCTTGGGATAGGTGTAAAGATGCTTTTATTACCAAGTATTTTCCTCCCGCGAAAACTATTTCCCTTATAAATCAAATTATGAATTTCAAGCAACTTGATCATGAACATGTTTCCCAATCTTGGGAAAGGATGAAATTAATGATAAGAAATTGCCCTACTCATGGTTTAAATTTGTGGATGATCATACAAAAAATTTATGCGGGATTAAATTTTGTTTCTGGAAATCTTTTAGATTCCGCCGCGGGTGGTACTTTTATGGAGATTATATTGGTAGAAGCTACTAAATTGCTTGAGAATATTATGGCAAATTATTCACAATGGCATACTGAAAGAGTTCCTACTAGTAAAAAAGTGAATTATGTTGAAGAAATGAGTACTTTGAGTGATAAAGTTGATGCGCTTATGAAATTGGTTGCTAGCAAAAATACTTCTATTGATCCTAATGATGTGCCTTTATCCACTTTGATTGAGCAAAATAATGATCCCGTAGATGTGAATTTTGTCTCGCGAAACAATTTTAATAGTAATGCTTATAGAGGTAATTTTAATCCTAGGCCATTTCCTGGAAATTCCTCTAATAATTATGGCAATCCCTATGGTAATTCTTATAATAATAATAGGATGCCCTCTGATCTTGAAAGTAATATTAAATAATTTATTAATGCTCAAAAGGTTTTCAACACTACAATAGAAAAAAAATTGAGTAAACTTGATGATATGTCTAGGAGCATTGATAGAATTATTCATGATGTGAAAAATCTTAAGACTAAAATTTTGCCACCCAAAATTGATATTAATGAATCAATTAAAGTTTTATATGTCTCCATGGATGAGAGTAAGAAAAGAACCGCTATGCTAAAAGCTAAACGAGAATTTTTAGAAAAAGCAATTCCTCCCGGTTTTTATCGTAGTAATGATGAGAATGTTAAAATGATTGGTGTTTCATCTATTGATTCCTTGTTTAGCAATATAAAACTTGATGAAAAGGGGACTGAAGAAGAGTCAACTTTAGCTAGAAGGCGTCCCCATAATTCGGAGGGTGAAAATCTTGATAAAAAATTGATAAAAGTGGGTTTGGAGAGGTAAAAACTTTAACTAGCGATGTGCCCACTCTCTTGGATTACAAAGACTTTAATTATGATAGTTGTTCTTTGATTGAATGTATTTCTTTGTTACAATCCATGCTAAATTCACCCAACGCTTATGAACTAAATAAGGCTTTTACTAAACACATTGTAGAAGCGATGATGAAAGCGTTAGAAGAAAAACAGGAACTAGAAATTTCAATTCCTAGAAAATTATATGATGAGTGGGAACCCACCATTAAAGTCAAAATTAAAAATTATGAGTGCAATGCTTTATGTAATTTGGGTGCTAGCGTTTCCACAATTCCAAAATTGTTATGCGATGTGCTAGGTTTTACCAATATAGATGAATGTTCTCTTAATTTGCACTTGGCGGGTTCTACTATTAAAAAGCCTTTGGGTAGAATTAATGATGTGCTTATTCTTGCAAATATAAATTATGTGCCTGTGGACTTTATTGTTCTTGACATTGAATGCAATCCTTCTTGCCCCATAATACTTGGTAGACCTTTTCTTCGAACTATTGGTGCTATTATTGATATGAAAGAAGGTAATATAAGATTTCAATTTCCACTAAAGAAAGGGATAGAACACTTCCCTAGGAAGATAATTAAAGCACCCTATGAATCCATTATGAGGGCCACTTATGGAATCAACTTGAAGGATGACAATACTTGAAACTATGCATTATGCCTAGCTAGGGGCATAAAACAATAGCGCTTGTTGGGAGGCAACCCGATGAATAAAATAATTTTTTGCTGTAATCTTGTGTGCACACAATTATGATACTGTTATGATTGTGTTTTTATGTTTTAATTAGTGTTTGTGCCAAGTAATGCCTTTGGGATGATTTGGAAGATAGTATAATTGATGCTGTTTGGGAAACAGAAAGTTTTGCGTCCAGTGCTGGAATTTTAATTCTGTACTGGAGCGTTAGAAATATCTGAATTTTTTACACAGTATTTGTATATGAATTTCCCACGTTGTCCTAATTTTTCAGAATTTTTGGAGTTACAAAAGTATAGCTTTTAAATAGATCTTTACAGACTGTTCTGTTTTAGACAGATTCTGTTTTTGTTGCATAGTTTGCTTATTTTGATGAATCTATGGATCGTATCGGGGGGTATGAGTCATGGTGAAGTTGGAGTACAGTAGCATTATGCCAATATTAAATATGAATAAATTTACTACAGTACTTAAAGTAGTGATTTATTTTATTATACTAACGGATCTCACGAAGGTTTTGTTGAGTTTTGTGTGATTGAAGTTTTCAAGTTTTGGGTGAGATCATGATGGATGAAGGAATAAGGAGTGGCAATAGCCTAAGCTTGGGGATGCCCAAGGCACCCCAAGGTAATATTCAAGGACTCCCAAGCCACTAAGCTTGGGGATGCCCCAGAAGGCATCCCCTCTTTCTTCTACCAACTATCGGTAATTTTACTTGGAGCTATATTTTTATTCGTCACATATCATAAGTTTTGCTTGGAGCGCCGTGTATTATATGAGTCTTTGATTTATTTTATTTTTAGTTTGTCACAATCATATTTGCTGGACACACCTATTTGAGAGAGCCACACGTTTATCATGATTTGTTAGAATACTCTGTGTGCTTCACTTATATTTTTTGAGCTAGGCAGTTGCTCTAGTGCTTCACTTAAATATTTTTGAGCACGGCGGTGGCTATATTTTGAAGAAATGTTTGCACTCTCATGCTTCACTTATACCTTTTTGAGAGTTGATAATAGTAATGGTAATTTGCACAAGATATGAATTTGGTCCCAAAGTGATGAATATTCAAGAGGGATATAATAAAAACTTTCATGAAAGATCATTGGATATGATAAGTTTGATTCCTTGCAAAAGTTTTGCGATATGGAGATGATAATATGTGAGTCATGTTAGTGAGTAATTGTGATTTAGTAAGAATATTGGTGTTAAGGTTTGTGATTCCCTATGCATGCACATAAAGTCAATAGTTATGCAACGAAATTATATCCTACTTATGGTGCATTATTCAGTGTTAGTTATGTTCAATGCATGTTTATGACCGTTTTCGCTTTTTGGTTGGTCGCTTCTCAATCTATTTGCTAGCCTTCATTTGTACTAAGTGGGAATACTGCTTGTGCATCCAACTCCTTACACCAAAGTTATGCCAAATGAGTCCACCATACCTACCTATATGCGGTATTTCCTTGTCGTTCCAAGTAAATTTGCATGTGCCAACTCTAATTTTTCAAAATAATTTTCCATTTTGTGTGCCCGTACCACTCATGAAGCGGCAGCGGGTGGCCAATATTTTCCATGCTAGGTGTGTTATTCTCACGATGAGTGTTTATCCACTTGTCATTGCATGAGAGAGTGGCATGTATTAGGGATGCCCAGTCCCGAAATGAAAAAAAAATTAATATGATGATAATAATAAATTCCTTGGAAAGTGTTGGTATGGAAGGCACCCGTGGATACGGCTAGCCATGGATTGTGAAAGAATGGTGGAAAGGAAATAAACTTTATTTTCTGTTTGGGAACCGCCTATAATGTGTCTAGCATGGAAGATATTGGGAATTCTCGGTCGTTTTCGTTGACAGGAAAAGCATGCCTCTCAAAACAATTTTATCTCTCTAATTTAAGCTTTGAGCTCTGGCACCTCTGCAAATCTCTGCTTCCCTCTGCGAAGGGCCTATCTATTTACTTTTATGCAATTTTTATTTTTACTTTGAGTCTCCATCTTCTCTTACAAAGCACCAACTAGAGAGCACTATTGTCATACTTGTGCATTGTGTGTAGCTAATATTGAGTGTGTTTCATGAATGGATCAATGATTGAGCATAATGGGCTAGGGATAACTTTCTTTAGCGTTGATATTTTGAAAGACATGGTTGCTTGTTAGTATGCTTGAGTATTTATGTCTTCATGTCAAACTATAGACTATTGCTTTGAATCATTCAAGTCCAAATGTCCATGCTACAGAAGAAAAGATTATATGATGAATATGATAGGTAGCATTCCACATCAAAAATTCTATTTTTATCATTTACCTACTCGAGGACGAGCAGGAATTAAGCTTGGGGATGCTTGATACGTCTCCAACGTATCTATAATTTTTTATTGTTCCATGCTATTATAGTATCAATCTTGGATGTTTTATATACACTTACAAGCAATTATATATCATTTTTTGGGACTAACCTATTAACTCAGTGCCCAGTGCCAATTGATGTTTTTGCCTGTTTTTGGTTTCTCAGGATATCAGTACCAAACGAAGTCCAAATGCCACGAAACTTTTTGGAGATTTTTTTCTGGACATAAGAGACACTAGAAGCTTTGGGAGAGGGCCAGAAGACAGAGGAGGTGGCCACGAGCCACCAGGGCGCGCCCTGGTGCCTCATGGGCCCACTTCTGCTCCATTTGACCTAATTCCACCTCTATAAATTATCTAAAGTCGGGAAACCAACAGGGGAGTCCACGAAATACTTTTTCCACCACCGCAAGTTCCTGTTCTCGAGAGATCCCATCTGGAGGCCTTTTCCGGCACTCTGCCGGAGGGGGATTCGATCACGGAGGGGCTCTACATCAACCTTGCTACCCTTCCGATGATGCGTGAGTAGTTTACCACAGACCTTCGGGTACATAGTTAGTAGCTAGATGGCTTCTTCTCTCTTTTTCATCTTCAATACAATGTTCTCCTCGATGTTCTTGGAGTTCTATCCGATGTAATCACTTTTTGCGGTGTGTTTGTTGGGATCCGATGAATTGTGAGTTTATGATTAGATTATCCATGAATATTATTTGAGTTTTCTCTGAACTCTTTTATGCATGATTGTTATAGCTTCGTATTTCTCTCCGATCTATTGATTTGGTTTGGCCAACTAGATTGATTTATCTTGCATTGGGAGAGGTGCTTTGTAATGGGTTCGATCTTGCGGTGCTCAATCCCAGTGACAGAAGGGGACATGACACGTAAGTATCATTGCTGTTAAGGGTAAAAAGATGGGGTTTATTCATGCGTGAGTTTACTTTGTCTACATCATGTCATCTTGCTAAAGGCGTTACTCCGTTCTTTATGAACTTAATACTCTAGATGCATGCTGGATAGCGGTCGATGTGTGGAGTAATAGTAGTAGATGCAGAATCGTTTTGGTCTACTTGTCTCGGACGTGATGCCTATATACATGATCATTGCCTTGGATATCGTCATGATTATTTGCTTTTCTATCAATTGCCCAACAGTAATTTGTCTACCCACCGTATGCTATTTTCAAGAGAGAAGCCTCTAGTAAACCTATGGCCCCCGGGTCTACCTTTATCATATATTGAAAATTCTAAAAATACCTTGCTGCAATTTTACTTTATTTATTTTATTTTGTATTTTTGTTCGATCTATCTATCTATCACTATACAATTTAATCTTGCAATTAACCGCCAAGGGATTGACAACCCCTTGTTCGCGTTGGGTGCAAAGATTTGTTATTTTGTGTGCAGGTGCTGCTAACGAGTTGTTGCGTGATTCTCCTACTGGATTGATAACCTTGGTTTCATAACTGAGGGAAATACTTATCTCTACTGTACTGCATCATCCTCTCCTCTTCGGGGAAAAACCAACGCAGATCACAAGTAGCAACCACCTGCTCCATCTGCTCATCAAAAGCCGCTGCTTGTGACGCCCATTTTTGTTGCTCCTCTTGCCTCAGAAAATGCTAAAAGAAGAATTGTTGTGCATGAATCTGCTTCCATAGAGGTTCCTAAAACTGAAGCGGTTCCAGCTGGTGACCCCATCGCAGCTGAAGACATTGATACTGAAGCCAATGTAAGACAAGATGATGATGACATCCTTCCTCAGCTCACCCGTGATGTGGTATCATCGCTTGTTCAAGAGAGCAGTAAGCCCATTAGCATTGGCAATCCCCCGACGCCAATGGTACAAGATGAGTTCTGGGATGATCAGCATCCAAACTCTCCACTGCATGAAGTGATTCCCACTACTCCTCCTCATATTGCAACACCAGTGCTCCAATCACCTGAGATCACACCAGAATCCATGGAGAAAGGTAACACTTCCCCAAATGCGTCGCCCTCTTTTCGAAGACTTCACAAAGGCCCAAGGCCCTCCTCCTCCATGACAAGCATCCCTGAAGATGCAGCTCAAGATGACACCTGTTGCTCAAGAGGTCACTCATGAAGCCACTCCAGCTAGCACCACAGCAGAGCTTGAAGCCAAAGGCTCTGAAGATATTCCAGAAGATCAAGCTCGTGTATCTGACACCACTACTGCTGCTGCTACCTCCACCGTGCATGAGGTTCCACAGACAGAAGCCAATGAGGCTGAAGCTAATGCTACTGAAGTCAATGTGACTAACGCCAATGCTACTGAAGACTCATCTCAGCGTGAGGTCGATCTTGAACATGCTCTGGCTGTCACCACTGAGACCAATCAGCCTCCTACAACTGAAGCCAATACTGCTGCAACACCCGCTAAAGACAATACAACTTTGGCTTACAATCGCTCTGGTGAGTTGGTTCGAGTACAATGGCCTCGTCTGTCTGTCCCTGAAAGATCCGGCCCACAGTATGAGTTTAATATCAACAATCGGCCACTCATTCAGAAGCCAGTGCCTAGGATGCCAAGGCTTCACAGCGCGCCATCAACTGACTGCACCTTTAGTGTCGCTGCCTTCAGAAATGAGAACACCTTCTTTGACAGCTCCAAGAATCCCTTCAAAAAGGAGCGAATATCTTCTGATAGATTCTGGAGTCATCATCAACGCAGCTACTGCATGTGCGTCTTATACAATCAAGGAAGGATTCATCCTCACAGGCGTCTGAATCATGAAGCCATGACTGGCCTCCCATGCCTGGAATAAGCTCTGGATTGCTTCAAGGATGTTGGACTATTGCCCTTCGTCACTGATAAGGAACATTGGAATGAGGAGCTAGTTCTACAATTTTATGCAACTCTTCACATCTCTGGCTACAACAGGGACCCCAAGACTTGGACCCTTGAGTGCATGATAGGTGATATTCATCATGAAGCTAAAGCTCAAGATCTTCTCGAGCTCACAAACTTGCCCACTCCTGGTGACTTCTATGAACCAGGTTGTGAAGTCTATGCAAAAGAGGTTGAGAGCATCTTCCTGAAGCCTGAGCCAAACATGACAGAAATGCTCATGATGATGAAGCCAATGCCTGCTGAAGCTGATTGCCCGACACATTTTCTGGTCAAGGACCTTGAGTATTTGCCTCGCACCATATATCACATACTTAGGCATACTATGTGGCCAATCAAAGGGCATTCATCTTCAACCAAGCTCGAAGGCACCATGAAGACCTTGGTCTACTATGTCCTCAACGGCATAAGGTTCAACACCCATGACTTCTTCATCAGGCAGCTAGCTGCTTCTAGCATCGATCTCTTTGGCCTCAAATTTTATGCGCCTTGGATAATGCGGTTGATTAAGCTTCGCTCACCTGTGCAATATCAACCATCAGCCCGCAATCATCATCTCTTCTTGCCTGAAGTTGATGTTCCTCATGAAGTCATTTATCCTCGGGCAGATAAGACTCCCATTGATGCTGACAATGCTGCACACCAAAGCTTCTCTGGCCATATTGAAGTTGTTCATATTCCGAACACTGTTGCTCCTGGTCTTCTTGTTGGTCAAATTCGTCAGCCTCATCATGCTAACACTGACGCAACCACCAGCACAGTACCCCAAAGGCCTCAGAAACGTGCACGTACAATGACTGATAGAGAACTGATTGTTTCTCTTCATCAGAAACATGATAAGCATCATGACTGGATGAAGCATTAGATGCAAAGTCTTCTCACTGACGTCAATCGCATAAAAAATCTCTCCACCAAAAATGCGTTTGTCGCTCATGAAGCTAATCGCCGTGCTTGGAAGAGCCTCACTATGTTATGCTCTGAAGACGACCTTGCTGTCGATGGCTTCAAGGAAAACTTCAAGTTTAGCTCCAAGCCTCCAAAAACTAAGAAGTGACATAAGACGCCATCACTCGAAGATTCAGACTATTCTTCTTCAGCGCCTACTGTTCATGCTCGGGTTGTTGATGAAGAAGATGATGCCACATCTCCAGCTATGACTTCACTGCGTCAGGCCCGTCTGCACCACCTACTGAGCCAACATCTTCTCCGCCTTGTCGGGACGATTAGACACCCTATGTCTTCATACCTTTTTGGTCATTTGATGATAAAAAGGGGGAGAAGCATATGGGTTGATAGTCTTCAAGCGGGCATATTGGATTGGGCCTGGTTATTTTGTTAAGTTTGCAACTCTCGTTCTTGAACATTTGGTATTTGGGTTGTAAACTTAAGTCCCGATGGACGTCTGCGACATTCGTTGCTGTTTCTTTTTGCGCGCTACTTAACTTTGATCTTATGCGCATGAAGTCATTTCGCAGACGTCCATATTCCATTGTGCATTTCATTATCTTCAAAGTATTTCCCATATGCACTATGGTTTGACTTCATGATAATGAGGGAGATCTCCACAAAGTGAAACTTGCCATGTGCATTTGCATTCAAAGGCAAATTACTTATATGCACATCTTCAGGGGGGCCCCCTTAAATTCATGAAGCCAAACACCTTGTTCCTTAACTTTCACATACTATTATCCCCGTTGAAAACTTCAACCAGTTTGTCATCAATCACCAAAAAGGGGGAGATTGTAAGTGCATCTAGTGCCACCCCTTGTTGGTTTTGGAGTATTGACGACAAACTTGGTTGAGGGACTCATGTGTTTGTGAGATTCACAGGATAACACAGGTAGAAGTCCCCATTAATTCGGTTTACCCATCAAAGATGACCCCTAAAAATGTATGAAGACATTGAAGACAATGGTGGTTCACGAAGACATTCGTGTTGAAGATAATGGTTCACGAAGACAATCACTTGAAGCCAATGGAACGCAAAGACGTAGTCTTTTGGTAGTTTCATTTTCTTCTTTCTTGAGTCATAGGAACCACCGTACTGTTAAGTGGTGTCGAGGTAAACGAAGTCAGAAATTGACGTGATGCTCAACCTAAAATCCTATGTCTTCAAGAGAAGACAAATGAGAGAAAATCTCTTCCAGAATTGGTTGAGTCAGCTTTACTTGGAGCCCAAGTAAAGCTGCCGCGTGTGTTTGGAATCCGACCATTGGACACATGTCCGTTCCCCAATGACCCAGGGTCATTTCGGACAAATCATGTCGGGTTGCCCCTGGATATAAATATCCACCCCCTCCACCATAAGTTGGTGGCTGCTCTGAGTTATTCGCACGGCTTTTGTCATTTGAGAGCAACCCACCTCCGAAGCCTTTGAGAGAGAATCCTTGCGAGGACAAACCCTAAACACCCAGAGCCCAAAGTGATTGAGCATCACTGAAGACATTCTGTTCTGAGTGAACCGGAAACTTATTACACTTGAAGACTGTGATCTTCTAGCCGGTTAGGCATCGCGTTCTGAGCATCCAAGAGTCATTGTGGATTGCCGGTGAACGAAGTCTGTGAAAGTTTGGAAGTCTACCTTGAAGACTTACCAGAGTGATTGGGCGAGATCTGCGGGTCTTAGCTCAAGGGAAATAAGGTGAAGACGTGGTCTTCTGAGTTCAATCTTAGCCTCCCTAACCAGACGTACAACTATCACAACAGTTGGAACTGGTCAAACAAATCATTGTCTTCCCCGAGCTACTGGTTCTATCCTTTCACCTCCTTACTTACTGTTTCGTACTGTGAAGCCTTTGCATGCTTGTCTGTGTTTGAAGATATTCCCTGAAGCCATTCATCTGTTTGCCCATTTGTCTTCATGCCTCTTGTGTCTATGTTCAACGCATGCATGTATGTATGATGTCTATGCCTACCATATCTGTTCATCTTATTCATAATCATTGATAGATCTTGTCTTGCTTCCGCTTACCTCGAAGACATTACCTGTTTTTGAAGCCTTTCATAAAAATCGCCTATTCACCCCCCCCATCTAGTCGATAACTAGCACTTTCAACCGTCAATGGCCATGACTATACCATGGGGTACTATCTTGCCGACGGTACTATCTTTCAACCGTCAGTGACCCCAAAATCAAGAAGCACAAATTTTTTGCCGAGTCACAAGAAGCTTGCCGAAAGGATATTGAGAGGGCATTTGGTGTGTTGCAAGCTCGGTTTGCCATTGTTCGAGGTCCTGCTCGCTTCTGGGATAAGAAATCCCTCAGAAACATCATGACTACTTGTGTAATTTTACACAACATGATCGTCGAGGACGAGAGGGATTTGAACTTGGAGTACAACTATGACAATGTTGGTAGCCGTGTGAAGCCTGCCAGGGACGTGGATGAGGTCAGTACATTTCTTGAGACCTACCGGAAGATCAAGAACCGTGATTCACACAACCAACTCCAGCATGATCTTATCGAGCATCGGTGGCAACTCTATGGGGGGAGATAGATCCCCATTTTTATTCATATGTATTCGTGTGTGATTTGAACAATTTGGTGTTGTAATAATTATTCGAATTTGAACATTTGTTGTATTGTGAATTACTTTTCGGACCATTTATATATTTATATGTTGAATTTATATTATGATTTCATTCGGCTCATATTATTGAAATCTGTAATTTGTTTGATGCTATGCAAAATTTACGGTCCCGCGAGCGCTCCGGCGGAACAGATCCCGTAAACGCTAACGGGACGCGTTTACGGGATCTGTTCCGCCATAGCTCTCGCGGCACTGTAAAAAAGTTTTGCGGGAGCTGCTACTTGTGAGCAGCGTTGGGATTTTCCCGAAGAGGAAGGGTGAAGCAATACAGTAGAGATAAGTATTTCCCTTAGTGAGAACTAAGGTTTATCGAACCAAAAGGAGAAGCACGCAAACCCTAGTGAACAGCACCTGCACACACAAAAGCAAATACTTGCACCCAACGCGGGCATGAGGGTTGTCAATCCCCTTGAACTCGTTACTTGCAAGGATAAAATCTTGTATAGGTGGATATATAAATGTGGAACAAAACAAAAGTAAATAAATTGTAGCAAGGTATTTTTGGTTTTTATAATATGCTTAAAGTAGACCCGGGGGCCATAGTTTTCACTAGAGGCTTCTCTCTCGAACACATAGCATACGGTGGGTAAACAAATGACTGTTGGGCAATTGATAGAAAAGCGCATAGTTATGACGTATTCATGGCAATGATCACATATATAGGCATCACGTCCGTGACAAGTAGACCGACTCCTGCCTGCATCTACTACTATTACAACACCAATCGACCGCTATCCAGCATGCATCTATGGTATTAAGTTCATGACAAACGGAGTAACGCCTTAAGCAAGATGACATGATGTAGACAAAGTAAACTCAATCAATATGAATAAACCCCATCATTTTATCCTTAGTAGCAACAATACAATACGTGCCTCGTCCCCTTCTGCCACTAGGTGAGGACACCGCAAGATTGAACCCACTACAAAGCACCTCTCCCACTGAAGATAAATCAATCTAGTTGGCCAAACCAAACTGATAGATCGGAGAGATACAAAGCTATAATAATCAAGGATAATAAAGTTCAGAAAAGACTCAATTACTTTCAATGAATAATCTGATCATAAACCCATAATTCATCGGATCCCAACAAACACACCGCAAAAGAAGATTACATCGGATAGAACTCCAAGAAGATCGAGGAGAACATTGTATTGAAGATCAAAGAGAGAGAAGAAGCCATCTAGCTACTAGCTATGGACCCGTAGGTCTATGGTGAACTACTCACACATCATCAGAAGGGCAGCAAGGTTGATGTAGAAGCCCTTCGTGATCGATTCCCCCTCCGGCAGAGTACCGGAAAAGGCCTCCAATCCAGATGGGATCGCAGAAAAACAGAAGCTTGCGGCGGTGGAAAAGTTATTTCGGGTGGCTCTCTGATGGTTTCCCAATATTTGAGAATTTATAGAAGTGGAATTAGGTCATACGAAGACACGTGGGGCCCACAAGGCATCAGGGCGCGCCTACCCCCCCCCCCCCCCAGGGCATGCCCTGTTGCCTTGTCGTCTCCTCGTTTGCCGTCTGGTCTCCTCCCGAAGCTTCTAGGGTCTCTTATGTCCAGAAAAAAATCATCAAAAAGTTTTGTAGCGTTTGGACTCCGTTTGGTACTGATTTTCTGGAAAACCAAAAACAGGCAAAAAACAGCAACTGGCAGTAGGCACTGGGTTAATAGGTTAGTTCCTAAAAATGATATAAAATTGCATATTAAGGCATATAAAGTATCCAAGATTGATAATATAATAGCATGAAACAATCAAAAATTATAGATATGTCGGAGACGTATCAGCATCCCCAAGCTTAATTCCTGCTCGTCCTTGAGTAGGTAAATGATAAAAATGGAATTTTTGATGTTGAATGCTACCTAACATGTGTATCATGTAATCTCTTTACGGTATAAATGATGAGAAACGATGAAGTAACAATATCAACATAATAATATCCATGAATATAAGAAGCATAATCATTAAACTTTCAAAATATATGATCCTTAACAAATGTTATCCCCACTCATTTTATCATGTTAGCATGGCATGACTCCGCCTTCACCGTATAAATATAAATCATGAGCACCCCGGTGTTAAACCAGGCAATTGGATCATACTTCTAGCGCACTTCAGCATTTTCAACTTCATGCAATACATGAGCGTGAGCCATGGATATAACACTATAGGTGGAATAGAATGCGGTGGTAGAGATCAATAAGGGAAGTCAAAAAGGAAGAAAGTCTCGCATCAAATCGGCGGATCAACGGGCTATGGAGATGCCCATCAATCGATATCAATGCGAGGAGTAGGGATTGCCATGCAACGGATGAACTAAGAGATATAAGTGTATGAAAGCTCAACGGAAACTAAGTGGGTGCGCATCCAACTTGCTTGCTCATGAAGACCTCGAGCATTTGAGGAAGCCCGTTATCGGAATATACAAGCCAAGTTCTATAACGAAAAATTCCCACCAGTATATGAAAATGACAATATAGGAGACTCTTTATATGAAGAACATGGTGCTACTCTGAAGCACAAGTGTGGAAAAAGGATAGTAGCATTGCCCCTTCTCTCTTTTTTTTCATTTTTTTCATTTTTCCCTTTTTTCATTTTTTTCTTTTGTTGGGCTCCTTTTTGGCCTCTTTTTTTTCTTTTTCTTTTTAATTTTTCGTCCGGAGGCTCATCCCGACTTGTGGGGGAATCATAGTCTCCATCATCCTTTCCTCACTGGGACAATGCTCTAATAATGATGATCATCACACTTTTATTTACTTACAACTCGATAACTGAAACAATGTGACTCTTGCTACTTGTAGTCTGTGTTGGTATTTCCCCGAAGAGGAGAGGATGATGCAGTATAGTAGAGATAAGTATTTCCCTCAGTTAAGAACCAAGGTTATCAATCCAGTAGGAGAACCAAGCAAAATTCCGTTAGAATGCACCTGCACACAGAAGAACAAACACTTGCACCCAACGCAAATAAGAGGGTTGTCAATCCTCTTAGCGGTTACTTGCAAGGATTAAATATTATAGAGGTAAATAGCTAAACTAAAATACTAATTAAAATAAAAGTAAATAAATTGTAGCAAGGTATTTTTGGGTTTTTTATATAATAAAGATAGACACGGGGGGCCATAGTTTTCACTAGAGGTTTCTCTCTCGAGCACAGAAACATACGGTGGGTAAACAAATTACTGTTGGGCAATTGACAGAATAGCAAATAATTATGACGGATTCATGGCAATGATCATGTATATAGGCATCACGTCCGAGACAAGTAGACCGACTCCTGCCTGCATCTACTACTATTACTCCACCCATCGACCGCTATCCAGCATGCATCTAGGGTATTAAGAATGAAACAGAGTAACGCCTTAAGCAAGATGACATGATGTAGAGAAGTAAATTCAAGCAATATGAATAAACCCCATCTTTTTATCCTTAATGACAACAATACAAATACGTGTCATGTCCCCTTCTGTCACTAGGATTGAGCACCGCAAGATTGAACCCATCACAAAGCACCTCTCCCATTGCAAGATAAATCAATCTAGTAGGACAAACTAAACCGATAGATCGGAGAGAAATACAAAGCTATAACAATCATGCATAAAAGAGTTCAGAGAAGACTCAAATATTTCTCATGAATAATCTGATCATAAACTCACAATTCATCGGATCCCAACAAACACACCGCAAAAGAAGATTACATCGGATAGAACTCCAAGAACATCAAGGAGAACATTGTATTGAAGATCAAAGAGAGAGAAGAAGCCATCTAGCTACTAGCTATGGACCCATAGGTTTGTGGTAAACTACTCACACATCATCGGAAGGGCAGCAAGGTTGATGTAGAAGCCCTCCGTGATCGATTCCCCCTCCGGCAGAGTACCGGAAAAGGCCTCTAGATGGGATCGCGGAAGAACAGAGTCTTGCGGCAGTGGAAAGGTTATTTCTTCTGGCTCTCTGGGGGTTTCCCAATATTTGTGAATTTATAGAAGTGGAATTAGGTCAAACGGAGTCACGTGGCCCCCACAAGGCAGCACGGCGCCCCCCGAAGCCTGCCCTAGTGCCTTGTGGAGCCTCTGTGAGGATTCTAGCCTCCTCCCGAAGCTTCCAAGGTTTCTTTTGTCCAGAAAAAAATCTCCAAAAAGTTTCGTGGCATTTGGACTTCATTTGGTACTGTTTCTCTGAAAAGCCAAAAACAAGCAGAAAACAGCAACTGGCACTGGGCACTAGGTTAATAGGTTAGTCCCAAAAAATGATATATAATTGCATATAAAAACATCCAAGATTAATACTATAATAGCATGGAACAATCAAAAATTATAGATACGTTGGAGACGTATCAACTCTATATGAATGCCTCTGGCAGTGTACCAGGATGTGCAATGATCTAGCGTAACATGTATAATAATGATGAACGGTGGCTGTGCCACAAATATCATGCCAGCTCTATATGGTCATGCAAAGCAATATGATGATGAACACACAAGTCATGAGATGGAACAGTGGAAGTTGCATGGCAATATATCTCGGAATGGCTATGGAAATGCCATAATAGGTAGGTATGGTGGCTGTTTTGAGGAAGATATAAGGAGGCTTATGTGTGATAGAGCATATCATATCACGGGGTTTGGATGCACCGGCGAAGTTTGCACCAACTCTCAAGCTGAGAAAGGGCAATGCACGGTACCGAAGAGGCTAGCAAATTGCGGAAGGGTAGAAGTGCGTATAATCCATGGACTCACATTAGTCCTAAAGAACTCATATACTTATTGTGAAAGCCTATTAGCCCTCGAAGCAAAGTACTACTCGCATGCCCCTAGGGAGGAGGTTGGTAGGAGTTAACCATCGCGCACACCCGATTATAACAGCACTCAAGGATTTCATTTCAGACATAAAAATGCTCAAACCTCCCCACCATGCCATGACCAACACTTAGACGAGAAGTTAATAACAAGTTTTAATACCGATATTTCTACTAACCAATGATCATGAACCAATATCCTTTCATATTACGACATCAATATTATTAAACCATACATTTCATATTTACTGATCTACATGAAAGTTTTTATTATATCCCCCTTGAATACCTATCCTTTTGGGACTAGTCTTATAACACGTGCATATTGCCATCACTATTTATTAGACTCTCAAAAATATTTAAGTGAAGCATGAGAGTGCAATCATTTCTACAAAATATAACCACCGCCGTGCTCTAAAAGATATAAGTGAAGCACTAGAGCAACTGCCTAGCTCAAAAGATATAAGTGAAGCAGATAGAGTATTCTAAAAAATCACGATAAATGTGTGTCCCTCTCAAAAGGTGTGTCCAGCAAACAATGATTGTGGAAAACTAAAAAGTAAACAAAGAAAAGAAAACTATGGAAAAAGATGCTCCAAGTAAAACTCATAGCATGTGATGAATAAAAATGTAGCTCCAAGTAAGTTACCGATAGATTGTAGACGAAAGAGGGGATGCCATCCTGGGCATCCCCAAGCTTAGATGCTTGGATCTTCCTTGAATATTACCTTGGGAATCCCCAAGCTTAGGGTCTTGCCGCTCCTTATTCCTTCATCCATCGTAATCTCACCCAAAACTTGAAAACTTCAGCACACAAAACTCAACAGAAACCTCGTGAGATTCGTTAGTATAATAAATCAATCATTCACTTTAGGTACTGTTATAAACTCATTCATAATTGTTCTTGCATAATACCTACTGTATTCTAACTCTTCCATGACTTATACCCCCCCCCCCCCCCCGATATAATCCATAGTTTCATTAAAACAAGCACACTATACAACAAAAATAGAATCTCTCTAAAACAGAACAGTACGCAATGACAGAATATTTATCCATACTTCTGTAACTCTAAAAATTCTGAAAATTTAGGATAACGTAAAAAAAATTGTATCCCAATACTGTGTAAAAATTTCAGATTTTTCTGACATTCCGGTACAGAATATAAATTCCAGAACTGGGTGCAAAACTTTCTGTTTTCAAACAGCATCAATTATACTATCATTCAAATCATCCCAAAGGCATTACTTGGCACAAACACTAATTAAAAGATAAAAACACAATCATTACAGTAGCAAAAATTGTGTGACTCAAGAAAAAGAAAAATTTCAATAAAGATAAATATTGGGTTGCCTCCCAACAAGCGCTACTGTTTTATGCCCCTAGCTAGGCATAATGCATTGTTTCAAGTATTACCATTCTTCACATCCAACTCCTCAATTATACATACACGCTTCCTAGGAGGTTTAGCATATAGATTTTTAATAATCACATTCCTAGGGACAACTTCCTACATCTGCGAGTAAGGGGCAACCTTTTTTATTGAAGAGATAGATTGAATAACAGGCAGATTCCCCTCCTCTAATTCCTCAGCCAGATATTCCCCTTGCTAGACTTTCCCAACAGAAGAGCGGATCCAATACACATAATACTTTTTAGCAGGAAATTCCTAATGTAAATGATGAATTTGGGATGTCATGCCCCACAAGTTAGTTGCCCAAGAGCTCCCTAGAGGAATTTGCTTTCATAAATAGGTTCCTTTATTATATCAATGAAATTGGGGTGTACACTAATCATTTTAAGATCCTCGTTTTCTTTACTAGATGTGGCACCCTTATTCTTAGGAACATACATGAACTTGGGATTCTTATTAGGAGAAGTTCTCTCAATAGTTTTGACAGAAGAAAAAGCAGAACTCAAATTATTAATGATTTCTTCCAACTTATCAATTCTAGCGGGACTTTGTTCTACTCTTTCATTAATTATCGGTTCCTTCTCCTTTAACATCTTTAATGTAGTTCCTACCTTAGAACCAAATTGATTAACTTGATTATGGACCTTTTTGTCTAAATTCTCAATATGTTTTATGGTAGGCATTTTATTTTCAATAGCTTCTAACCTTCGCATAACATGTTAAAGTCAATGTCGTTTCATTAATAGTAATAGGTGGCGATCCTACCAAATTTCACATAGCATTGAAAGCATCATTAGGGTGACTACTCAAGAAATTCCCTCCAGTAATAGTGTCAAGTACAAATCTATACCAAGTAGTACCAACTACATAACAATTGTGAAGAAGGACGGTAGTAGATTGCTTACGAGTTGATCTACTTTGAGCATCGCAAATCCTATACCAAGTATCTTTTAAACTTTCTCCTCCCCTTTGTTTAAAATAAAGCACTTCATTCTCGGGGGTACAAGCAACAAGTGAAGAACTAGCCATTATGGCAAAGCAAGCAAACGAGCAAACAGAAATATTTTTGTGTTTTTGATTTTTTAAAGAAGTGGAGGAAGATGAAAAAGAGAGGCAAATAAAAAAACAAATAAAAAGTAGAGCAAGTAGATGATAGTTTGAGTGAAGTTACTTGTAGTGATTTGATGATGTCTCCCCGGCAACGGCGCCAAAAATTCTTTCTACTACTTGTGAGCTGCGTTGGGATTTTCCCCGAAGAGGAAGGGTGAAGCAGTACAGTAGAGATAAATATTTCCCTCAGTGAGAACCAAGGTTTATCGAACCAAAAGGAGAATCACGCAAACCCTAGTGAACAACACCTGCACACACAAAAGCAAATACTTGCACCCAACGCGGGCAAGAGGGTTGTCAATCCCCTTGAACTCGTTACTTGCAAGGATCATATCTTGTATAGGTAGATATATAAATGTGAAACAAAATAAAGTAAATAAATTGCAGCAAGGTATTTTTGGTTTTTATAATATGCTTAAAGTAGACCCGGGGGGCATAGTTTTCACTAGAGGCTTCTCTCTCTAACACATAGCATACGGTGGGTAAACAAATTACTGTTGGGCAATTGATAGAAAAGCGCATAGTTATGACGTATTCATGGCAATGATCACATATATAGGCATCACGTCCGTGACAACTAGACCGACTCCTGTCTGCATCTACTACTATTACTCGACCAATTGACCGCTATCCAGCATGCATCTATGGTATTAAGTTCATGGCAAACGGAGTAACGCCTTAAGCAAGATCACATGATGTAGACAAAGTAAACTCAATCAATATGAACAAACCCCATCGTTTTATCCTTAGTAGCAACAATACAATACGTGCCTCGTCCCCTTCTGTCACTGGGTGAGGACACTGCAAGATTGAACCCACTACAAAGCACCTCTCCCACTGAAGATAAATCAATCTAGTTGGCCAAACCAAACGGATAGATCGGAGAGAAATACAAAGCTATAATAATCATGCATAATAAAGTTCAGAAAAGACTCAATTACTTTCAATGAATAATCTGATCATAAACCCACAATTCATCGGATCCCAACAAACACACCGCAAAAGAAGATTACATTGGATATAACTCCAAGAAGATCGAGGAGAACATTGTATTGAAGATCAAAGAGAGAGAAGAAGCCATCTAGCTACTAGCTATGGACCCGTAGGTCTGTGGTGAACTACTCACACATCATCGGAAGGGCAGCAAGGTTGATGTAGAAGCCCTCCGTGATCGATTCCCCCTCCGGCAGAGTACCGGGAAAGGCCACCAGAAGGGACTGCGGAAGAACAGAAGCTTGCGGCGGCAGAAAAGTTATTTCGAGTGGCTCTCTATTGGTTTCCCAATATTTGAGAATTTATAGAAGTGGAATTAGGTCAGACGGAGCCACGTGGGGCCCACAAGGCATCGGGGCGCGCCTACCCCCCAGGGCGCGCCCTGTTGCCTTGTCGTCTCCTCGTTTGCCGTTTGGTCTCCTCCCGAAGCTTCTAGGGTCTCTTATGTCCAGAAAAAAATCGTCAAAAAGTTTCATAGCGTTTGGACTCCGTTTGGTACTGATTTCCTGGAAAACCAAAAACAGGCAAAAAACAACAACTGGCACTAGGCACTGGGTTAATAGGTTAGTTCCCAAAAATGATATAAAATTACATATTAAGGCATATAAAGTATCCAAGATTGATAATGTAATAGCATGAAACAATCAAAAATTATAGATATGTCGGAGACGTATCAGGAGCCCCTAACCGAATTTTGCGGGACACCCGGTTGCGGGATCTACTAGAGATGCTCTCTAAGGCGTCATCTCGATGTAAATCCTGAAAACGGACACTGTAAATGATCAAGGACACGTCTTCCTCCCAGACATGATACGGGAGGGAGTCATCCAATGATATCCCCAAAAATTCCTCATTTGTCCGGTCCTCCTCTCCATCACCCATCACCACGCCGCCGTCCTTGAGCACAGCCGCTGGTACGTACTGGTTGGGCTTGGTTGCCTGTAGCTGCCACGACACATCGAAAACCTTTGCCACTGGACCCAACTCCTCCGCCCAGACCTCTAGTGCCGTAGCCAGAATATGCATATGCCCTAGGCCATCCTTGTAGTCACAGTACCTACTTTTTTTAGACAAACTTCGAAGCTTTATTGCACCGTCACAATGTTTACAGGGACGAAATCAAGTCCTTGGGTTTGTCCTATCCAAACATGGCGGCCAGACCCAAGGGATAATGAGTGATTCGCAAGTTTGTGAGCCTCAATATTCAAGCTCCTAAATTCATGACTAATCTTACAAATTTCAAAAGTAGCTTGTCGGTGTATTATTTCATGTAAGATTGCGCCGTAGATAGCCTGGTTCTTCTGGTAAATATCATCGACAACCACCTTGCAATCGGAGGCCACTTGGATCTTCCTCTCGTAGAGATCGTCCGCTAGGGATAGAGCCTCCCTGGTGGCAAGAGCTTCAAGTGTAGCAGGATCTGAAATATAAGGGAAAACAATGGCATATGCTCCAAGAAAAGCTCATGTCTGGTCTCTGCAAACTGCACCAACACCTCCAAAAGAACTCCCTCTTCCTACTGCTGCATCCACATTTACCTTGGCGAGCCCTGCCGGAGGCGCTAACCACTGAGTTGGGCGGGGCTGAGATGGCCTGGCTGTTTGCACTGCCGGTGCTTGAATGGCCTTCAGTTCTGCAACATAAGATTGTACGAAACCATGGATGGTAAACAGGCTCTGGTAGATCTCATCGTACATAGCTTTTCTGCGCGCTCCCCATAATGCCCACAAAGTGACCACAAAAATGATAAAATCATCGTGCCATCTCTTTGCATTGATATCCACATTGGCGCTAATCTGCTCGACAGTTGAGCCGCTTGAAAGGGCCCAAGTACTCCGGGATACTGAACAATCCAGTAGCGCGTGTCTCCAGGTGTCTTCTGCCCTGCAGAGGCAACATACGGACGTAGTTGCCATCTTGCAATGGTTAAGTAGAGCTATTGTTGGTATGGAATGTCACGTGAGTCTCCACAGGAAATTCTTAAGCTTAGACGGGACCTTCATTCTCCACAGATCAGACCAACCCTGACTATCCGCATCTGAATGAGAAGCACCTTCTTGTTCATATAGCCATGCTTCCCTACTTAGTTTTGTCCTCTAGATCATTCTGTACGCTGAACGAACTGAAAAATTGCCTCGTCTTTCCTCGCTTCATGCCCAGAAATCGTCCGTATGTCGGGTACAAAGAGGAATTTGAAGTATAGCAGCCGCGTCAATCGGTATAAAAACTGACCGAACCAGGCTCTCTTTCTAGGAAGACAATGTATGATCGATTAGCTCAGATATCCTCCATGGAGGTTGAGATATAAGTGAAGTAATTGGCCTCTTCATGTTTGCTCTAGGCAACCAGTTACAATTCCATATGTCCGTTGTCTCACCATCGCCAATCCTTCTTATGAGTCCTTGCACCATCATATCACGTCCATCCAAAACGGCTCGCCAAATCTGAGAGGTGTGTGAGCCCAAACTAGCCTCAAATAGATTGGTCTCCGGATAATAAACAGCTTTCAGAATATGACTGCTTAATGACATCGGGTTTTGCAACATGCGCCAAGCCTGCCTCTCTAGTAGGGCTAAATTAAAGATCTCCGGATCTCGAAAGCCAAGACCCCCCAAGTGTTTGGGCAAAGTCATGACATCCCATGACACCCAGCTGGGTTTTCATTTTCCTTGCTTACTGCCCCACCAGAATTGCCTGATAAGAGAGGTGACACTTTCACAAAGTCCTCGCGGTAACCGAAAGCAAGCCATTGAATAAACTGGAATTGCTTGTGCTACTGCTTTGATCAATACTTCCTTGCCAGCAGATGACAAAATTTTCTCCATCCAGCCTTTCACCTTTTCCCACACTCGATCTCTGAGGTATTTGAAAGTCCCATTCTTTGAATGTCCCACTTCAGTTGGCATACCAAGATACCTATCACTAAGAGATTCATTTTGGACATTCAAAATATTTTTAACATTTTCTCTTACCCCTTGAGGACATCCTCTGCTGAAAAATATTAAAAACTTGTCATGATTTATTCTCTGTCCTGAAGCCAAACAGTAACTGTTCAGTAGGTTTGATACTGCAACTTCCCCATCATTACTTGACTTAAAAAGCAGCAGGTTGTCATCAGCGAACAGAAGGTGGTTCACAGCCAGAGCCATGGGTGCCACCTTTATTCCATGAAGATGTGATGACGAAGAACTGGATTTCTGGAGGCATGAAAGGCACCCTGCTGCAGTTAAGAAAGGATATGGTGATATAGGATCTCCCTGCCGAATACCTCTGCTCGGTGTAAACTGATCAAGCCTCTCACCATTAAAGAGAACCAAGAAAGAGACTAACTGAACCATACTCATCACAATCTTGATCCAGGGAAGCGAAACCTAGTCTCACCATGATGGCTTCCAGATAATCCCACTCAAGCCTAGCATACGCCTTCATCACATCGAGCTTCAGTGCACAATAACTGTTCACCTTTGCCTTGTTGCGTTTCATAAAGTGTAGACATTCATATGCACTGATTATGTTATCTGTAATGAGCCTTCCTGGGACAAAGGCGGACTGTTCCTCAAAAATAATATCTGGCAAGATTTGCTTCAATCTATTTGCAATGACCTTGGATGCTATCTTGCATAACACATTACATAAACTTATTGGCCTGAACTGTGATAATAAGGATGGGTTCATTACCTTGGGGATCAAAACCAACACAGTATCATTAATGCACTCTGGGATCTCCTCCCCCCTCACAATTCTCAACACCGCCGCCGTCACTTCTGCACCGCAGAGATCCTAGTGCCTTTGATAAAAGTGTGCCAGAAAACCGTCAGGGCCCGGTGCTTTGGTTGGGAACATCTGAAAAGGTGCGGTCTTGACCTCCTCACAAGTGTAAGGTGCACACAACATCTCATTCATTGCAGCAGTTACCTTTCCTGGAACACAGTCAAGAACAGCAGCCATGTTTCTCACCCCCTCGGTGGTATATAGATTCTTGTAGAAGTCATTCACCATAGCTTTGAGCTCAGTCGGGTCATCGGTTAACACACCTAGTGAATTCTGAAGAGCCTTAATCATATTCTTCCTTCTGCGTATGCTAGCTCTTAGATGAAAGAACTTGGTGTTCTTGTCTCCCGATGTAAGCCACTCCACCCTCGACCTTTGACGCCACATGATCTCCTCGCGGAGGTACAACTCCACTAATTTCTCATCGATCTTCAGATCCGCATGTGTGGGCAACGTACGACTTGGATCAGAGTGCAGCTCCTCTAACTCCTGTTTCGTCTTCTTTATCTCCTTACGAACACTTCCGAAAGTGTCATTGTTCCAACGCCTCAGGCCCCGCGAGATTTCTAGCAGTTTAGCACGGAGCTCCTCAACTCTGTCCAAGGATCCATGTTCTGCCCATGCCGAAGTAATAGTGCTTTTCCAGGAGTCGTAGCCTTCCCACATAACCTCATAACGAAAATATTTTGGCTACTGGTGCCGGTTTTGTTCTCTGTTCATGCTCGCCAAAATTGCACTGTGGTCCGAGGTTGCTGCAACTAAGTGCTTCAAATTAGCTAAGGGGAACCTGGCCTGCCAGTCCACTGTAACCAGTGCCCGGTCCAGGCGTACCCTCGTGTACGTACCCCCTGTTACGTTTTTCTTAGACGTCCAGAAATTGCCTGAATAGCCAATATCGAGCAGCATGCAAACGTCAATGGCATCTCGAAAGGCCTGAATTTGTGCATTACTCCGATGTCCGACTCCCATATGTTCATCCGGACGTAGTACTTCATTAAATTCCCGAGGCAAAGCCAAGGGAGGTTGCTGGAAGTGCTAATGTTTTTTAAAGTGTCCCATGTTTGATGCCTGAGATGAGTTTGAGATTCTCCGTAAACCACCGTGAGCCTCCATGGATCATAACCTGATTCTAGAACTGAACAGTCAATGTGATACACAGAGTAACCCAGAATATCTTGTTCCAAAAAATAATGATGCCACCACTTCTACCCTGACTATCAATAGCGTAACCATTATCATAACCAAGAGTTCCTGCTAAAGCTTCTACCCTCGAGCCATCAAGCTGAGTTTCTACAATGCAGAGAAGGGTAGGGACA
This sequence comes from Elymus sibiricus, assembly GCA_039707655.1. Taxonomy (NCBI): domain Eukaryota; kingdom Viridiplantae; phylum Streptophyta; class Magnoliopsida; order Poales; family Poaceae; genus Elymus; species Elymus sibiricus. The sequence continues at coordinate 163,065,413 of CM077676.1, forward strand.
AATTTGTTCGCAAAATCGTGAAGTTCACAGACTATCGCGGCTTTGCCCGCGCCACGACAGTTCCAGCAGAAGACGCTCATTGGGTTCGGCGGCGCCCCTCGCCGGGGCCCGCCAACTTAGGGTCACTCTTGTTCTGTGTTCCACCCTTAGCCGTCAAATTCTTGTCCCCCTCGGTCACCACTTTAGCTCTCTTGGGGTCCTGTTTAGCGCTTGGACTTTGCGGCACCACAGGGGGTGGCAAGGCAAGTAGCTTCCCCTGATTAGCACTAGTCGCGTGATCTATAATCGGTTGTCCAGTTGAGTTATGGATCGCTGCAGATTCTGACCCCCTCTTCCTGTTTTTCTCTGCATCGTTCATGTCAGCATCTAACTCCACATCTGGATCCTCATGCCCGCCGGTTCTGCTATTCTGTGAGCTGGTATTGGCATCCCGGCCACCTCCTCCGGTGCGTCCGCCTCTGCGGCCACCTCGGCGGCCTTGGCCACCCCCTAGACCTCGCCCGGAGCACATGAACCAGCTTGCCCTGAGATCCTTAAATACCAAAGCAGATGGGGGATGAATCCCGCTTCCATGTTCCTTAAAAAGATGCCCCAGCATGCCGCACACAGCGCACCACTCCGGGAGCTTCTCGTACTTCACTTTATAGATTTGACGCTTGCCATCACGGACATGGAGACCGCTTTCTTCAGCGGTTTGGTGACTTGAATTCTGATCCAAATGCGGTAAAAGTTTCCTGTGAAATCCTGGGATTGGGGCTCGGTGAACAGAACCTTACCCACCTTCGCAGCAAGGGATGGCACCAGATGTGTGTGTATAGGTCAGGGACATCATGGATCTGAATCTAGATTTCGAGACTGTCCAAACTGATTGTGGATGGCTCCGTGACACCATCATAATGCTTCAAGATCACTGCATCTCCACGGAAGTGCCAAGGCCCCCCCTGCATGACTCTCTCCCAATCCCCTAGGCAGGAGAATTGGATGGTATAGAGATTGTCCTCTAATGGCCTGAACTTCGCTTCTCGAGCGAGATCCCAAGCCGCTCTCATATTCCTGTAAAACCAATATTGGCTATAGGGTTTATCAGAGTGAACCCTAGCCATGACAATCTAGCAAGCAGCCGCCTCCGGGGTTTCCTTCTCATCGAAAACCAAGTCATATGGGTCTTCTTCCTTCAGACCCAGCTCTTGCATCAATCTCTCCACATCACTGACCCCCGCAGAACTCGAAGGTACATCTGAAGCCATGTAGATCACTAACCCGAGTAGATCAGATCGGGTGTTTGGTGGAACCTAAATCCCCCGCCTCTAGCAGTAGGCCCCTGGCCCAGTAGCGATCTCGCGATCACCCCGGCGTGCAGGAGAGAAACTATGGAGGGAGATCGAGGGCAAGGAAGATCAAAACTCGACAACGGTGAATCGCCCCGCGAGAACCATAACCCTAGCTAGAGGAAAAAATGGAAGGTAAATAGTAAATCTGTCACAGTACCTACTATAGCTACAGTGTGCGACTGTAGCCCGAGGCGTAGCTTTATAGGGGCCAAACCGGGCCATGACCCACCTAGGATTTTGACCAACTTTTTTACCTATGCATCTTCCAAGCCCAACCCGCCTGCAAGTTGGTAACTAGCGCATCCTCTCGCTTCCTGTCAAACTGGTCTCATGCAAACGCAGACAAGCAGGCAGCGCATCCCCAATTCCCAACCTCTCCTGTCTCGAGCTGGGAGCACCGGAGCAAGCCGCCGGCGCCTGCTGCCCGACAACGTCTCTCCTCTCTCACCGCGTCTAGCGAAGCAAGACGCCACCCACCGGAATCTCACAGATCTCACAACCAGTAGCCAGCCCCCTGCCCTGCTCCCTCCCCCAGACTCCCTGGCCCTGCAGCTACCTGCAGTCGGTCACGACATCCACTCGGGCTCGGCCACGCCGTCGTGCTACCGCTACCGGACCACTCCTGGCGGCTGGCGCATGCGGATGAGCCTCCCTCGTGCGGCCCTGCGTGGCTACGTTCGCTCTCCTAGTCTCCTACTCTCCTCCAGCAACACTCTTCCCTCGCTTCACCCGCCGCTGCCCGCGAATACTGACGGACAAAGCCTGCTCGGCGGACAGCGGGGCCCCCTCATCGCGCGCCCCACGGCTTTGGCCCCGGACGAAGGCTGGCGTCTGGTGGTGGTTACGTCTCACCGGCGCAGGCAAGCCGGGCTCGGCGGCGGCGCTGTTCCTCCCCTCCCTCGGCTGGGGGCGTGAAGGGCGACGCTGAGGCCGACCGTCATCGATCTGCCGCCCGGCGTCCGGATCTGGCAGTGGAGGCGCTCTGGCGTGTTGCGGACTTGCGGTGGTGATGCTCCGGTGTGCTACGGCTGTGGGGTGCGCTGGGTGCCTGGGGACTGGGGTCTGGGGAGCAGTGGTTGTTGGGTAATAACTAATAAGCCACGAGGGGCATGTCCGGAGCGTGTGCGTGCGCGCGCTGGGCGTGTCGGGCACTGGTCCGAGCCGCGCAGGGTCCGTGGTGGGCGTGCGTGTGTGCGTGCGTGTGTAGCACAGGGGTGTGCGTATGTGTGTAGATCCAGTGTGCGTGTGTGGGGCCAGGTTGTTGGCGAGTTGCACGGGGTGATCGTGGCCGTTCTGTTGAGGCTCGCCGTGAGCCGCGCGCGTCGGAGCACGTCATGGGCGCGGCCAGAGTGGGCGCACGAGAAGAGTGGAGGCGTGGGTGCGTGCCCTGGCGCTGGCTTTGGGTATAAGACCCGTGCAGTGACCGTTGTAATGACTATGGCGTCGAGTTTGAGATCGGGAAAAAATGCCATTCATGCGGCGGGCGTTCGTGCGCCGGAAACCACCGAGTCCTCTGTGTTCTTCCCTTCCTCCTTCTTCCTTTTGTCGTTCGAGCGCAGCAAGCGAGAGAGAGAGAGGGAGAGAACTACGTGAGGGAGAGAACTAGGGCAAGGGCTTCGGCACCAACAATTGGCATCAGAGCTTCGGGAAGATCCTGTCGGCGACCATGTCGATTGTCCCGTACGGCGCCGGCGGTGGGGGCGCGATGCCGTTGCTCGTCCCGCCGCTGCCGCCAGTGAACTACACCTCCTGGGCGATCAAGGTGGAGGCAATCCTTGATGCCCAGGGGCTGTGGGGCATGGTGGCTCCGGCGGACGGCACGGCGATTGACGCCAAGAAGAGCAAGATGGCGTGGGCGTTGCTGTTGGGCGCGCTGTCGGAGGACGTCCTGATGCAGGTCGCGACGAAGCCGACGGCGAAGAGGTGTGGGACAGCCTCAAGGTCCGCTTCGTCGGCGCCGATCGGGTGAAGGCGGCGCGGCTCGCAACCCTCCGCGGCGAGTTCGATCGCTTTCGCATGGAGGACGGCGACGAGCTGGATGCGTACGCCGGGAGGGTCAGCAGCATGGCAGCGAGGTACGCGGCTCTCGGGGCAACACTCGACGACGCGGCCATGGTGAAGAAGCTGCTCGACACCGTGCTGGACCGGCTGTACGCCGCGGTGGCCGGGATCGAGCAGTTCTGTGACGTTGACGAGATGCCGTTAGAGGAGGCTCTTGGGCGGTTGAAGGCTTTCGAGGAGAGGACGCGGCGGCGCACCCAGGATGGCGGCAGACGCGACGGCGAACAGCTCCTGCTCACGGCGGCGCAGTGGGCAGCACGGCAGCGACATCAAGGCGGCGGGTTCGACGACGACGATGGCGGTGGCAGCATGACATCGGGCGGCGGAGGAAAGCGGTGCGGTCGCTGCTACAATTGCGGCCAGCGCGGGCACTTCCGGCGCGAGTGCACGAAGTCGCGGAAGGCGGAGGCGGTGGAGCAAGCTCTCGCTGCGGAGGTCGGCGACGTCGGGCCGGCACTCCTCTAGGCCGTGGCTTAGGGGGTGAATGTTGGGTAATAAGCCACGGCGGGCATGCCCAGAGCGTGTGCGTGCACGCGCTGGGCGTGTCGGGCACTGGTCCGAGCCACGTCGGGTCCGTGGTGTGCGTGCGTGTGTAGCACGGGGGTGTGCATATGTGTGTACGTCCAGTGTGCGTGTGTGGGGCCAGGTTGTTGGCGAGCTGCATGGGGTGATCGTGGCCGTTCTGTTGAGGCTCGCCGTGAGCCGCGCGCGTCGGAGCACGTCGTAGGCGCGGCCAGAACGAGCGCACGAGAAGAGTGGAGGCGTGGGTGCATACCCTGGCGCTGGCTCTGGGTATAAGACCCATGCAGTGACCGTTGTAATGACTGTGGCGTCGAGTTTGAGCTCGGGAAAAATTGTCGTTCGTGCGGCGGGTGTTCGTGCGCCGGAAACCAACGAGTCCTCTGTGGTCTTCCCTTCCTCCTTCTTCCTTCTGTCCTTCGAGCGCAGCAAGCGAGAGAGGGAGAGAGAGAGAGAGAGAGAGAGAGAGAGAGAGAGAACTACGTGAGGGAGAGAACTAGGGCAAGGGCTTCGGCGCCAACAGTGGTGGCGGCGGCGAGCCGCATCTCTTGGATGGCGGCGCAGCGGGATTTTCGATGGTACCGATAGATTTACCATTTTCTATGGAGGTCATGTGGCCAAACGAGGTGGCTCGTAGGCGGTAAGATAAATAGAGATGTGCGTTATATATTTGTTACAATCTGTACTATATTTTAAAGGAAAAAGTCCAAAACAAATCTTAAATTTGTAGATGAAAGCTAAATCAAACCCTGAACTTTCAATCCCGAAAATTAGCACAGTATTCGGGCCGGTATTTTAAACCTTGAGGGCGTTTAGCTAGTATTCGCTGGCGTGGCAAGGATCGTTGACCGGGCTGGCTGGACATTAGGATGATTCGGGCCGGCCCATTAGCGCAGTCACTCGTGCGCTCTCTTTTTTATTTTTCGTTTTCTTTTCTTTGTTTTACAATTTCATAATGATAATAAATTCTTTTACATTTTCGCAATGACAATAAATATATTTTTAAGCTACACTAACCCACTTGTCTCACGAGGACTAGGGACCTCACACTCACGAGGGGCTGGGCATAGCCAATAGCCCTGAAGGCTTGTAGTGATTATATATCGTGCGTAGCATATAAGAACAACAGAAGCATTCGTTGTGCTAAAAAAAAATAGGAGCGTTCATATATGGTAACATTTTTTAAAGCCTTTGAAAGATTTCTTGAAAAAAATTGAACAATTTTAAAATATCGAATGTATTTTTTAAGCGCAAATAGTTTACGAAATTCCAAAAATAGTTTTTGAAAATGTGACACGATAACATTTTTTCCAAATACATTATTTAAATTTTATAAAACTATACGAATTTTTTTATATTGTTTAATTTTTTAAAATCTTTTGTTCAGGTTTCAATATTTGTTGCGTTTTTTCAAAGAATGTATATGTTTCAAATAGTGTCCGTTTTTCCAAAACTGATTGTGTTTTAAAAAAATGTTCGTTTTTGAAAAAGTATTCAGAATTTTCAAAAAGCGTTCACACTTTAAAAAAATCGGAGATTTCAAAAATTATCCGGGCCTGCACGTTTTCAATATTTATTTGCACTTAAAATATTTTCAAATCTCAACGCAGAGGTGTGTGGTTAAATTGCTCGGGCCTCTCATTACAACATTAATAGCCAATGCTTCTACCCGCAAAAAGAAAAAAGCCAACGCTTCTAGTGGCTAGCGAGAGGAGTCAGAAGCTCCAGGGCACTAGTTCAATTTCTCCAGATTTAATAATTTTTCGGTATTTGTACTCCGCGTGTTATGAAAAAGAAAAAAGAAATCGCTTCACGTCTGTTGGGCCGGCCCAGTCACGACCGCAGTCAACAATCCCGGGATTCGACCTGCCATGTGCACAATCCCTGTTTGGAACGCTCTTAAGGTTCAAAATAGACCGGGATCAAATAGTTCGGTGTGCTAATTTCCGGGATTGAAATTTCAGGGTTCTATTTAGCTATCGCCTACAAGTTTAAGGTTTGTTTTGGACTTTTTCCTATTTTAAACTAATTAGTATTGCAATTAGAGAGAAATACATATTTCAGCCTAAAACTTATGCCCTAGTTTAATTGGCAACCCTAAACTTCAGAAGTAATTAGGACACAACCTCAAACTATCAATACTGTTTACTTTGCTCCCCTAGAAAATTGTGATGTGATTTTGACCCCGTTGACCGTCCAGTCAGCTAGCCACGTCAGCGCAAAATTTCATTTCTGCCCCTTTTTGCCAAATTTTGTCAAAAAATCAATGTTCCTAGATTTTTTTTGATAAAATGATGTAAAATCAATCAAACGATACTCAACATTATGAGAATATTTCAGTTTTTTTGGCTTAAACTAATGAAAAGTACCGTCAAATTTCACTTTCTACACAAAAAATTTGTCAAGAAAACATATTTTTCAAAAAAAATCTGGAAAATCAATAAAACAATACTAAACATTCTCAGAAGTTTCAGAATTTTATGCTTAAAATAATGAAATTACCGTGAAATTTATTTTTCTGACCAAATATTTCCCAATTTTTGTCAAAATTTCAAAGTTTTCAACCAAATTTGAAAACAATTTGTGAATTAAGAAAACAATACTAAGCGTTCTAGGAAAGTTTTGTAAATTTTTATATAATTGTTTCAAATTTTTCTGAAAACTTTGAAAAAAAAATAGAAATTTTTGACAGAAAAAGCAATTTGATGGTAATTTTTATTATTAATTTTTTTAAAACTTTCCCAGAATGCTTAGTGTTGTTTTATTGCTTTAGAGAAGTTTCCCAAAAAAAATTAAAACTTGGAATGATTGAAAAAATATGGGAAAATTTTGGACGAAAAATCATATTTGACGGTAATTTTCATTATTTTGAGCAGAAAGTTCTGAAACTTTCCCAGAATTCTAGGTAATTTTTGCTTTTTTTTAATATGGAATTCTGAATGTTCACAAAATTTGGCAGGAAATAAAAGGCCATGAGTTTGAGGTTGAAATATGCACTTCTCTCTTGCTATTTCGACTAATGTGGGTAACGTGCTCTCCTAAACAAAAACTATATATTAATCGACCAAGAAACATATACCGCAAGCGGCCACGTTCATGCATGCATATTAGCGCACCCACATGGTCACCACGTCTGGATCACGCACATCTCGTCCGCACGACCACCAATCATCCACGTTGAGCCCATGGGGCTTGGGTTGACTTGTCGATGTCAATGGAGATGCCAACCTACCACAACTTGTTTGCTGACTAAAATTACTTCAGATTAGAACCGAGATCATACTATGCTATATACTACGTAGTTCAGTTCTAAAGCACCAGTGCTTCTTACTTGGCTGGGCAATTCAGCATTCTGATTGGATTGCAGTAGAGACTAGAGACCCATAAACACCAGAACCAGTGTACTACTCGTGAAGGGCCTTCCAATGATTCCTTCCCTCGGCGCTCTCCTCGCCGGAGTCCGCCGGAGCCGCCATGCCATTGCCAAGACCACACCTGTTTCCGCTCTCGCTGCCCTCCTCTTCCTCGCAGCAGCCACATTCTGGCTCCTCTTCCTCGGGCCTCTCGGATCGCCGCACACCACCTCGTCGTCCGGCGCCAATACCCACGGCATGGGCACCACCGCATGCGACACCGCGCTGGGCGAGTGGGTGCGCGACCCCGCCGGCGCGCGGCCGCACTACACCAACGCGACATGCGCCTTCATCCAGGACTACCAGAACTGCATGAAGCACGGCAGGCCCAGCCTCGACTTCCTGCAGTGGAGGTGGCGCCCCGACGGCGGCCCGGGCTGCGAGCTCGCGCGCTTCGACGCGGCGCGTTTCTTCCGCCTGGTCCGGGGCAAGTCGATCCTGTTCGTTGGGGACTCGCTGGCCAGCAGCCACGTCACGTCCCTCGTGTGCACCCTGTCGGAGGTGGAGATCCCGACGAGGCGGAGCGCCGATGGGTTCGAGCACTGGCGCTTCCCGGCGCACGACTTCGCCGTATCCTTCTTCTGGACGCCGTTCCAGGTCCGGTGGCGCCTGACGAGCGGCCCGCCCGCGGCGGTCGGCCTCGACCGGCAGGGGGATGTGTTCGCCGGCCCAAGCGACCTCCACCTCGACGAGCCCGACGAGCGCTGGATGCCCGCGGCCAAGGAGCACGACTACGTGGTCGTATCCGCCTCGCACTGGTTCGCGCGCCCGGCCGTGTACTACCGCCGCGGCCGCGCCGTCGGCTGCCACGGCTGCGGCACCACGGACGGCAACGTGACCGCGCTCCCGCCGCGGTACGCGCAGCGCGCGGCGTTCCGCACCGTGCTCCGGGCGCTCGCGGGCCTCGACGGGTTCAAGGGGACGGCGATCCTGCGGACGGTGGCGCCGACGCACTACGCCAACGGCGGGTGGTTCGACGGCGGGGAGTGCCCGGACACGCAGCCGCTCGACCGGGACGAGACGGCGGACATGGCGGAGCCGGAGGGCGGGTTCTACAGGGCCCAGCTGGAGGAGTTCAGAGCGGCGGAGGAGGTGGCGACGAAGAACGGCGTGCGGCTCAGGCTGATGGACGTGACCCGGATCATGCTGCGACGTCCGGACGGGCACCCCGATCGGTACGGACACGGCGCCGGCGACCACGGCGGCTTCGACATCGACTGCCTGCACTGGTGCTTACCCGGACCGATCGATGTGTGGAACGAGCTGCTGCTTCAGATCATGGCCGGTTAGACTCTTCGGGTTCCTGTGCGTTCTTGCATTGTTGCGCGCGAGTTTCTCTGTTACCTTACACGAGCATGAATTTTCGCCTAGCCTCACATGAGCATCTCTGTGAAATAGGTATTTCATTTTATTTTTCTCGGCTGTGCTATGACTATGAGGGACAACAGCCGACCAGTTGTTTGATGAACCAAGTTTGTCTAGGTAACAGATTTTTGAAATTTTAACGCCGACAACATCACATTGCATGTATGACACGCTGAAATTTTAATTCAACTACAGATCAGTGTTGCTTACAGGCTTATTTACAAATTACACATACGCATCAGGCGAGCTTGTCAATTTTTCTCTTCGAAAAATGCCCACGCGCGCTCAGGTCAAAAGAAGGCAAGCTGTGCTCCAGTTAAATTCAATATGTCCTCACAAGCAAGCGGCCGACGCTAGGACGGTCGACCGGCGTCAGCTCAGGCCGGTCACCTCCTCCAACGTCCGATCCTGTGATTTCTAAGTCCTAACCGTCTGATCTATACCTTTTGTGCACTTTTGTCTTCTCCCCCAACACGCACGGGAGAAAAAGAGCTTTGCTACACCTACGTAATAAGAATTCTTACATAACTTACGTAGGAGCTGACTGGAAAAAAAATCCTATGCGACCCGGGTGGCACACTCCTTCTCGTAAGACCATCTCCACCAGTTGACACGTGGAAAACCGAATCTCAAAGCCATCGAACCACTCATCCCCCATCCCGCTTCCTTCGCCAGTATCGCTCCTGCCGCCGCCGCCGCAACTTTTCTGTTTCTCCCGGCTCTCCCGGTGCCGCCGCTGCCGCAACTCTTTTGTTTCATGATTTTAGCCACTGTTCATGCACCAGCCGGCAGCTTGCACTAGGCGTGTTGATCCTTGACAGGAGGGCACCCAGATCATGCCGCTTCCACAACGTTGAGAGAGGGCACGGGCCGCGGCTCCGCTGTGGAGATGTCGCCGTCGTCACTGCCGCTCATCGCCTTGCTCAGACCATCTACTAACACCATGGAGAGAGGTCTCAGCGGTCACAAGTTTGGGGAGGAGCCGCTATCAGAGTAGACGGGAGTCCGTCGTGCCATGATTAGAGATGAGAGGAAGAGAGACGGGGAGGATGGACGGAGCGCCGGTGGTTCAATGAAAGAGAAAAGTTGCGTCGGCGGCGGCGCCGGGAGCGACACTGGCGAAGGAAGTGGGATGGAGGATGGGTGGTTTGATTGCTTTGAGATTCAGTTTTCCACGTGTCAGCTGGTGGAGATGGTCTTACGAGGAGGAATGTGCGACCCGGGTCGCATAGGATTTTTTTTTCCCTATCTTGGCTTGGTTTGGTTGGAAGAAAGAAAAGGCTCATACCCACACCGTGAAATTCAGGGTGGCTGATTAGTTTAGGAAGGAAAGAACGTAGGTTTGCGTAGGTAGATTATGTAGGTCTAGCATTTTTGGGAGAAGAAAAAGGGGGAAAGTAGGAGAGAGTGCCGCCATTTCAGTTGCATCATGGCGTGCTCATAGTCGCATCCCCCTCGCCGTAGCCGGTAGCAACCTCACCACTCGTGTCTCTATCGCCCCATGGCCGCTCGTAGCCTTGCCGTCGCAACATCTTGTTCCCAGTGTTTCTCCTCGCGTCGCAGCGCTACGCGTTCCTGGTTCCAATAGCCCCAGTCGCCGGTTCTAGTACCCTCACTCGCCAGTTCTAGCAAAAACCGAACCTGCGAAATGATTTGATGCACGGCAGCACGGGAAAGAAGTTTCGCCAGTTAAAGTTTCAAAGAACTTTCTTTGCAGCTATCTTAGCTCGATTAGTAACATCAAGCATCTATCTATCAAGGAAATTATAAAAGGTAAATCCCCTGTGGTGGACATAGGCCCGACACAGGTTGCAAGGCCGCCACTGCCAGCTCCCAGTTGGCTGTCACCGCTAGTTGGCACTTTCGTTCGACCACTCTTTTAACCCCGAGGATGGTTCGGCAGGGGCGGGCATGATCTTGAGGAACGGCATAGGAGAGATGGTCTTCACTGCTGGTAAGTGCTCTTCTTTTGCAACAATGCTCTGGAAGCCGAAATTCAACCAATACTGCAAGGGATGAACCTTGCTATCTAATGGTCTAGTATGCCGATTCTGGTGCAATCTGATTCTATGGTAGCTTTGTTCGGACACTTCGCTCATCAAATCACAACTAGGGAGTTTGAACCTTTGAAGGTAGCAATAGATTAAAATAGGGTAGCCAGAGCCCAATGGGCCAACCCTGTAGCACAGGCTACAGGGTCAAAAAAACTTTTAGTGCTAATTATAAGGTATAGGGCCCCAGGCAACAGGGTGGCCCATCATGTGTGCATCAGGGAGGCCCATCAAACCAAGGAACCAGGCCACACCAGCTCCCTGTCTTCAGCACGTACGCGCGTACGCTTGCAGACCAACTCGCGGATTCACGGGAGCTCCTATTGCGCGCCTTCGGCGCCCGGCAACGCAACCGGCGCTCACAGCCGTGTCTGGGTGGGCCGGCCCAAGAACAAAGCGGAGCGCGTAAAAAATCCGCAGAATATGGCTGTCGAGAGGATTCGAACTCGCACCGTCGCCCTTCTGTACAGGCAGCCTAACCACTCGACCACCTACTTGTTGGTGAATGTTTACATCGCGAAATCTTTAAGAACTAAATAGTGACGCGCTATTTATTGCGCATTAATAGTACCGTTTAGATTTTTTAATTATTTGAAAACTTGCTCACGGATTTCAAATGAAGTTTACGAACATGCAGAAAAAAGTTCATTGAATTTGAAAAAAAGTTCATCGAATTTGAAAAAAGTTCACCGATTTTGAAAAAAAGTTCATCAATTCGAAAAAAGTTCATCCAAATTGAGAAAAAGTTCATCGAATTAGAAAAAAAGTTCATCGATTTTCAAAAAAAGATCATCGAAAGTTGAAAAAAATTCAACGAATTTGAAAAAAGATCAACCAATTTGAAAAAAGATCATCAAATTTGAAAAAAGTTCATCGAATTTGAAAAAAAGTTCATCGAATTTGAAAAAGAGTTCATCGAATTTGAAAAAAGTTCACCGATTTTGAAAAAAAGTTCATCCATTCGAAAAAAGTTCATCAAATTCGAAAAAATTTCATCCAAATTGAGAAAAAGTTCATCGAATTAAAAAAAAAGTTCATCGATTTTCAAAAAAAGATCATCGAAAGTTGAAAAAAATTCAACGAATTTGAAAAAAGATCAACGAATTTGAAAAAAAGATCATCAAATTTGAAAAAAGTTCATTGAATTTCAAAAAAAGTTCATCGAATTTGAAAAAAAGTTCATCGAATTTGAAAAAGAGTTCATCAAATTAGAAAAAAGTTCATCGATTTTGAGAAAAAGTTCATAAATTTGAAAAAAGTTCATCGATTTTGAAAAAAGTTCATTGTTTTTTCTTAAAAAGCAAGAACCAAAAAATCATTGATTGTCGAAAAAACTGGATTTTAAAAAACACGAATTTAAAAAAACTAAAAAAGAACAAAAAGAAAAGAAAAGAAAAAAGGAAAACCCAAATAAAACCTCCCTGGAAATGATGAGCGAACCCATAAAAAACCAGAGGAAGTCCGCGTCTTAAGGGAACAATAAGAAAAAAACCAGTTACGAAGCACTAGTAATTCGGTGGCGTGGTGGTTGCTGCCCTTGCTGCCGACTAAGAGGTCGTGAGTTCGAACTCCATCAACGTGCTTTTTTGAAACGGTTTTACAGAAAAAGCAGATATACATGGGCCGGCCCAGCTAGCGAGCGTAGGAGGTGCGCTGCACGCGCCCGTTTGCGAAAAGAACTATAACGGGCGCCTGCAGCGCTAAATAGGAAATGCCCGGATTCACGTAGGCTCGATCGAGCACACGATCGTAGAGGCGGCTGGGCGTTCGGTCTTCTACTACGTGATCCTGACTTTTCAGTTTTCCACTCGAGAAAAAAAAACAGCGATCCGAAATCTCAATCCCATCGTCTTCTCATCTCCTGAGATCTGTTCCTGGCGGCTGGGCGGCCGGCTCACGCGTTCGTACAGCAGCGGCAAACCGGCAACCAGCAGGCCGCCGATCAACGGCACGACGCCGGACGCCAGACTCCTCCAACGCGAGACGCGACTAGCCAACTACGCCGCACGCCGTAAAAATTTTCCTCCCCGGCCCCCCTCTCTCTTAGGCCTTAGCAAAATAGCAACATAATTTTGAGTTTAATGGTCTCAAATCATTAATCATGAGAGAAAAGTAGTACGGCTTATTATGTTCATTGCTTTGCTCACCAACTCCAGTTAGTTGTTGTGGCTGTTGTAAGGAAACATAAAGGATTTAGTAATTTCTTCGGTATGATTTCTACCTTGTTAAATGTTATGGGTGGATCTTCCAAGAGAAGAGACATGATTAGAGATATAAATCTTGAAGAAATGAGCAAGACTTTAGGGTGTGGGCAGCTTACAACAGGAACATGTCTGAATCAAGAGCAATGCCTTCAAAGATCCGGAGACACTCGTTGGGGTTCACATGCTAAAACACTTAAGAGTTTGGTTGCCATGTTCAAGTCAGTTATTAAAGTTCTTGAATTTGTTGAAGAAGAAGACACTGACAGAACAAATAGAGACCAGGCAAATGGTCTTCTAGTGTACTTTCAATCTTTTGACTTTGTCTTCTATTTGCATCTGATGTTGACAATCCTCAGTACTACCAACACATTGTCATTAGCATTGCAGCGGAAGGATCAAGACATAGTAAATGCCATGAAATGTGTCAAGTCAACTAGAACAGTTTTGAATGAACTTAGAGAAGATGGATGGGAATCTATGCTAGGTGATGTTCATGTGTTTTCTGAGAAACATGATATTGTAGAGTTGGACATGGAAGAAGCATATGTTAATCCAAAAAAGAGAAGGCAGGTAACTGGAATTACCAACAAACATCACTATCAAGTTGATTGCTTCAATGATGTTTTTGATTGGCTAGTTCAAGAGCTTGACAGCAGGTTCAGTGAGACATCCTCTAATTTGCTTGTTTGGTCAGCGGCTTTGAGTCCAAGAGACTCATTTCGTGATTTCAATTTGAAAAATCTCATGAGTTTGGCTAAACTATATCCTTAGGATTTTGATTCCGGGGATTTGAGGGATCTTGATAAGGATCTACGTCTCTATATTGCTGATGTGCGCACAGATGATAGCTTTTCCAACATAGCAACAATCACCGAGCTTTCAAAAAATTTGGTGCAGACAAGGAGACATATTATGTATCCTTTGTTTTATCGGTTGTTGAAACTAGTAAGTGTGTTGCCTATTGCTACTGCTACAGTTGAGAGGTGCTTTTCATCAATGAAATTGGTCAAAACTGACTTGCGCAATCGCCTCAACGATGACAGCTTGAGTGATGATGTTATTTGTTATGTGGAGAAAGAAGAGATGAAAAAGGTCACCAATGATCAAGTAGTTGAGTATTTCATGGCTCGAAGGAAAAGAATGTACTAAAGGTAATTTATAAAAAATTAGCAAATTTAGGTACTTTGATTTGTGCATTTTTATTATGTTTCACACTTCTACTTGAAAATGTAATACTAGTTTTTATATTGTAGGTTACTGAACCTTGGTGTGTGATGAGGTATTTTGGAATTTGAGAATGCAAGACATCCTTTTCAAGTAATTTTGTCATTTGTTTTAGCATTATATTAAGCCGTTTAACTCTTACATTTTCTTTTTATAAATCGACTTAGATTATGTTTTGTAACCATGTTACAAGCTATGAAACTTTTCTTTATTTAATGCATCCTCGCTTGAAAAATTTATGCCATGGTTAAGTGGTGCTTCAGGGTAGGATTAGCTCCAGATCCGTCCCTGGTAGCATACTGTCTGGCTAATTATGCTCGCACGGCCCATAGCACCGCTTGTTGGTTGCAACGGGGGCTGGTCTTCATCTCCGATTTGTATTGGCCGATTGTAACCCTGTTGAAGTCCCTGATTACTCGCAAGAAGGAAGAAAAAAACCTCGCAGGTGGGCCGTGGGCTGAAGCCAGAGCTAAGCCCCAAACGACCTAATTTATCCTCGCCCAACCTTTGCAGGCCGGCCGCGAGCCGAAGCCTTCTCGATCAACGGAGGAGGTCCACTACCTCGCTCTTCGCCGCAATCCCCACATTCTTACCGAGAATCCCCAAAAAAAAACCGAGAATCCCCAAATCCCAACCCCGACTGACGACGAGTGGATCTGTTCCGGTGTCTCCTCCCGCCGTCGACCATGGCGTCTTCCAACTCCGGCGGCATCCCCATCAAGGTCGGTGACTCCCCCTTCCCTCTCATCCACGCCCCTCGAGGCCACGAGCGCTGTTTGAGGATTTAGCGGCGAGCCGGGTAGGGTTCCTGTGGATCGCCCGAAGAAGAGACTGGTGTTTGTCATCTCCACCGGTTCTTCCGGGGACTTTCCTGCTCCAAACTCCATGATGTCTCTAGCGCTTGCGATTTTGCCGGCCTTCTGGAGCTTCCGCGTCCTAGCCGCTTTGTAGAGTTTATTATGTGGTAGCCTCCGTTTCGGAAAAATAGGTTACTTTGGGTGAACATGCGAAACGGCCCGCCGCAGTCATCTCGTCTAACAAAGTTCAAATTTTGTGCGGCGTCATGCAGGACAGTTATAATCACTTGTGATTGGACGCCTCTGAATTTGTGATGCCTGTGGGCTGTGGCAGTATTCCTCTAGTCCATTTCATGGCCATAGGGTTAAACAGGTTTTAACCGAGTTTATTCATTCAATATATTCCTTGTCAATTGCAGGCCGAACAGGATTCGGACGGCTCGGCCCAGAGCACAGCTGATATGACTGCTTTTGTATGTATTTTATCTTACTATTGAGTTTATATAGATTGTAAATTTGAGGCGTATTTCTCACTCATCTTTTGCTTTTGCCCACTGCTTGCAGGTGCAAAATCTTCTAGTTCAGATGGTAAGCTCTTACTTCTGTTTGCAGTGCACTTTGTGTATAAGTCCACCTACTTTTCTCTTACTGAATCTGATTTCCTTGCAGCAAACGAGGTTCCAAACCATGTCAGAGAACATCATCACAAAGAATATCCTTATAAATCAGTTCATTTTTGCATTTTATTTTATTTTATTTCATTCGGTTTTCTTGTCACGGTATTTTTTGAGATAACGAATTTTCAATCACAGGTGAACATTTGACAAATATATTCGTGTTCTACTAGATTGTTGATTTATCCATTTGTAAGGGAAAATTATAGTGCAAATGCATCACCCAGATTCTCGTAGTAACTGAGAATCTTTAAAATTTGGGAATTTAATTAGGAAGGTAGTCCATGTGCAAACTTTCAAACCCCTTGCAGACTGCAATCTTCTTTCTTCGGTGTTCCTTAAATTCTTAAAAGTATGGAAAAAGCACTCATATCGTTTGCTAACATGTTAGAGCTGATGTATGGGACCATTTCTATAAGAAGTGACACTAGGTACTAGTGGTACTAGTTTTGAATAATGTCATCTTTGTTATCAGCATTCACACCATTTACCTCCCTTTGAAATGTTCACTTTTCGAGCACTTACTGATATGAGCAACATACTATTGTCTTCATATGCCTACCTGCTTTTGTGTATAATCCTTAACCAGTACTTACTAGATGAAATGGGTGCAAGAATCGATGAATTGGAGCTGAGCATCAATGACCTCAAGGCTGAAATGGGCAGCGATGGTATGACCCCTACTAAAGTGAAGGACGAAGAATCAAAGCCAGCAGACAGCTCTGCCTGAGTGAAGCAGAAGTAGCAGAAGCAAGTCGTATTAGTCTTGGTTCCATGTCAATATCATCAGCCATTCATCACTAACTTAATGCATGTTATGAGATGTTATTCGCACTGTTATATGCATTTGAGGTATACAGTACCTGTCGTGAGAGATTTCTCTTGACGCATTGATGCTTGCTGAGTGGTTTGCTATAAATTTTAGTTCCCAGAAATTGTTTTATCATCCCCTTCCTAAGGGGCAACTTTTTCTAGAGGATGGAACTAGTGTAAAAAATGGAAAATGTGGCGCAATTTTTTTTAGAGGATCAAACTAGTGTGGTGCTCATTTTCTTTGAAAGAGCCCTATTATCAGTCTTGCAGCAAAACTTAACTATTCCATGAGCAATGCAATGCATAGCAAGCCTGGCACAGTGTAAGCATCATTTATCGCGCTTTCATGTTTTCTTAAGGCCATCGTAGTTGAGAGATAGTTTTCCTCAACTTCTAAGAAGTGAGGGTCTTGAAATCCACATGATTCTTCCTCAATTAGGATGCCTTGATCCTACTAAGAGGAGATAGATTGAGCAAAGCTCCCAAGTTTTGGCATATGCTTTGCTAACCCTAGAAAATGAAAGAGGTACAAAATACATGGGTCCCGGGGGGGGGGGGGAGGGTTACAAAGGACATTTTGCAAGGCCAAGGCCACGGGGTAGGCCAGAGAGCTGGACAACTGGAGCCCAGAGACCCAGGGTGTCCAAAGAGTTTCAGCTAGAGGCCGAGGACCAAAGGGTCCAGAAGCCCGGCCCCCGGGGTGTCCAAAGAGCTTCTCCTTGCTTTGGACCTTGGGGCTTCATCTTCTTCTCCTTGCTAGTTGCTACTCCTCAAGGATTTGACTATCCTTCCTCGCTTCTCTGTGGCAGTCATCATCATATCTAATCACACACAAGGTTCCACTTTGAGGTGGTAGTCATGTCTCATCCAAATGTATAAGGAGCTCAAGTAGGAGCAAAGTCACCTCAGTGAAATTCACTGGCTCTTGCACAAGATCTTGTTATTGGATCACTTGGCCTTGGCGACAAGTCCATGGTGATGTTGATGGGATTGCTCCGCATGTTACATGTCTTTTAACCACTACTGTGTTCATGTTTTCCAAAACACTAACGCAGGTCATACATGATCACTAGCAAAAAAAAGAGCAGCTCACTCAACACCATTAATTAGTCAAATGGAAGATAAACTCAACTTCATTGGCGTTAACAGGCGGGGACACGCCCAAATAACATCTTCCTGCCTTTCTTTCAGGAACCGAACATGCACCATCCAATACAACAAAGGCATAAACGAATAGCAGTATCTTGCACACTAACAAAACCTCGCACCACCAACGACAAATAATGTACATACACGCCAACAGCCCAATCAGATACAGGGCAGTATTTCTCTGGAGAGTTTTGGTATTTAGTTCAAATGTGGACTAAACACCGAAGCTACCAGAAGTACTCATCCAAACACCACCAAACCAATGAGCATACACCACATGCATTGAACCTAACAAATCACTAGGAGAAATCTGAAGCCCAATAAATAATCTCATGTGAACGGTTCACTTCCGCAAAACCTTCTGTACGGCAACCCTTTGTGGATTTGTTAAGCCCTGCAAACAGTAATTCGGTTCAACAATACTGTATTCTCATGAACATGAGATGCAGCAGGGTAAAGTAAACAGCCAAGGACACCTTACCTGGCAAAGATACTCAAAAAGTGGCCGATCACTGTCCCACAGGTTGACAAAGGTGTTCGTTAGAAAGTCCGACAACTTCACCTGCAAAACAAGAGTATTATGTGGTTGAGTTAAAATCATACTAATTTTAATGATGGATCTTTGCAGCCAAAGGCTGAAAAAACACCTCATTAAGAGAGTCAGTTTTTGCCAGATCATCATCATAACTGTCGTCTTCATCCTATAGAAGATTGGAGTAGGCAGAGAAATGAGTATGACAAAATTGCATGCTAACAACAATTAACTACTCACGATATCTCCCCAAAAAAAAAACTTCTTATTAATATATACCTCATCGAAAACTTTTGCCATTGCATTTAGATGCTCAACTGACGGATTAGCATTCGAAGGAACTGATGCTGAATACATTATATCATGTGGAGTCGCATCACCGTTCTGAACCTCTTCCCAGTCACTATCCTGTATAGAAAAACACTCTAAGTGGACCATTCTAGTTTACAATTTAATTGATGAGTTAGTGCAGAAACCTCTTCATCAACATTGTCAGCATCATCACCGACTTGCTCTTGAATTTCAGCTAAAGTATCTGCTAACAGTGCAAATATCTGCATAATCCATATTCGGGGATGCTATGAGTAAATGCTAAAGATATAATGGAAACATAAACTGATGTCTGGCCCAACATTTGAACATTAGATATGAGAAATACTGATCTTCGTAAGAGATTTCTTTATAGACTTTGAAAATCTGCATGAAATGTTCCTTCAAAAGTAAATCTGCTGGGAGAGAAGCTATGGTTGTGAAATCATTGGTTACCTTAGATGGGAGTGGAATCTTGGTCCAGTTATCTGGAGCTACCCGAGCTTTTGACCGTGTGGTTATACCTGCACTAGTCTGAACTTTTCTAGGTAAGACTCGTGAAACTCTATCAGACAAGGCATGAACTATTGTGCACCAAATAGACTTGCAATGGTAGTACCTTAACAAGATTTCCGTTAACTTCAATCCTAGATAGCTCAGGATGACGCGTAGATATGAGCAGAGCTAATGCAGTAGTTGTTACCTTTATCTGGTAGGCTCCCTGAATTTCACCTATATTTATATTTACCAGGAAACCTCTTATTAAGGGGGAAGAAGAAAGAAGACACTTATCCCCCCTATGTTATTATGTTGCACATGTACTCACCTTGTAGCTGTGACCATTCTGACATAATATAAGCCAATGAATTTCCATAGCCCTGGGCAGGAATTGCAAGTAGAAGGTTGATAAACTGATCGACGTTTGGTGCACTTAGATGTACCTGCAACAGGTGGTAAATATTTAAATAATCCTGTATGGAACACTTGATGCGCTATAACAAAAGGTTCAATGATAGGGTTAAATTTCTTTTGAGGGAAGTGTTATCCATAATGGTACAGAACAAATAATAACAGAACACTAAGGACTATTTGACATCTGGATCGTCGATACCTATGTGAAACATAAATGGCATGTTGCTCTCTCGGAGGTGCAATGGCATCCTCAGAACATCAAAAAGGTGAGTTGGCTAAGTACAGTACGAAATGGCAAATTTTAAGGTGGAACAACAAATAAAAACTAAGGATCCAAACGAATACCTTGAATTGTTTCCACGTAAGAGGCTCAAAAAACAAATATATTGCTAAACGCACTCAAGCCTAAATGGGGACTGGTCGTGGCAGAAAAGAAACAAGAGCAGTAAACCAAATAAACATTAAATTAACTGACTAAGATACCAGATGCATATGTTAGACTTTTGTTTATACTGGTTTCTCTTGGACAAGGTTGAATGCACAGAGTCAGAGATGTCTTAGGTAGAGATCCAAATGACTTCACTAATCTAGAGAGAGAGAGAGAGAGAGAGAGAGAGAGATGCAACTCACTAGTCTGGCTATTATAACAACAAGAGAGCTCTTCAATCCTGCAATGTCGCTCGTTTGCATACGCCTCACAATGGCAGCAATGAGTTCCGGAATGTGGGGAGATAGGTGTGAAGGTAGATGTAAAATAAGTTGCAAAATGTAACTCCCAACGAAAAGTGACACTGAACTTTCCAATTCTGGATCTAAAAGCCTGTTAAGATAATGAAGAACCATGGCGTAAGCATGCAGCTAAATATCAAAACAAACACTGCATCGAGAATATGCAATAAGCAGTTTACTATAACATCACACTTCAGCAAGGCTAAGTGGCTAATGGTTAGTTGTTCACTTTTATCAAATTCCTTTTGATTGCTGGTGAAGTATGTGCAATAAATTAAGAACTATGTAACTGATTTTCCCACATCCTGTAATGGTACAAAATAACTGGAACAACAGTAAGTGAAATATACACAATCTTCAGTTACCTCGAAGCTGCACTAAGCAGCATCTTCAATGTACTTCCTTGTTCACCACCCCAAACAAGCAACTCCTGCCGGCCACCTGATATAAATGCTGCCAAACATTCTGTCGCGTTCTGAATTGGCAATAAAGTACCATATCAATAATAAATCCAAACAAAATATGTCAACTATACTTGAATGATCTAATCATTTACCTGCATCTCTCCATGGTCATCACTTTCAAGAACAATCTGAATGGTAGATGTAAAGCATGTGTCAAACACTGCCTTAACCACAGCAGCTGGAGCATTCTGAAATTTACACAACAGCATTAAGATTGGCATTAATAAGTTTATACAGTATTTTTACAATAATATTTTCCTTTAACTACATTGAACTTAGGAAACGTGGACTATGAAGACATACTTTGAGTATCATCGTCAGGAGGTCCAGTGAACCTGCAACTAGTCCATCCGGCTGGATCTTGGACTAGCAAATGAACCACAAATAAGATTTGCATTTTGCGGGCAAATGCAGAAAAATCATGACAATGATGTAACACTGGCTTTAGCATCTTACTTTTGATAAAATTGTCCCTATTGTTGGAAGAATCCGGGATACAAGCGGTTCTAAGCATCCAGGAGCATTCTTGATGGCCTAAAAACTAAGGGATCCTGTTAGGTAGGCTGCAATTTTATGGGTTGCAATAACCAAAAATATGTGTACAAAATTGCCGACATCAAATGATAAGAGACACACAGGTAAGTTCTTGTAAATGGCCTAAACAATACACAAAACCAGCCACAATAAAGAAAAATCATGCAGAACTCATGCATGCTCATAGAGTCAAAATTAATTGATACTTAGGAGAAGTATTACAGCAAAATATACATAAGCATTAATCCATATAGAAAATCTCCTTTTGGTAAATTCCCATTTGCCATCTTACAGAAATTTGGACATAATAGTTCCAATTTCCAGGAACACATAACATCTGTCAGACCAATCTCAACTTGTAAACTGCAACAATTAAATTTCAAAAGTTTCTTGGTGTACATCATTGATAATGTGTTCAAAATATGAAGTCAGATTGGAGTATCATTTAAACATGAACCACAATCACCTTTGGATGCATACAATAGTGAGAAATTAAATAAGAGAAGCCGTGGATAGAACAGCCAATTCTGACGAGAACTTACCTCTAGAACTTCTACAGCATCGATACTGATGAATGGGTCAGCAATGTGTTGGGCCCATACATCTAGTATGATAGGAGAGATGACTGGCTCGATTGATGTTGATTGTTCACCACCTACATATAAAGTGGAAAGATATTGATATTATGGGCAAACAAAACTTTAATTATCAATATACCATACACATATTTTGCTATAATATGCATTGACAAGTGTGTTGAGTAGCTGACGTACCAGATTTAATGGCTGATTGGAGGGTTTCTAGAACAAGATGCAGTGTTTCATCAGATGCCTGCCATAAAACTTCCATGTACTTATTTCCTTCAAGAAGTCGAAGCAGGTAAGTTTACAATTTTAAATACAACATTACCTGCCTCAGAAGATCAACAAGAGATGAGAGTATGCCCATAATGTTTGGCATCGAGCTTTGATTAGATTCCGGTAAAAGTTCGGCCAGTGCCCTACATGCTCCTACTTTAACTGGTGGTGGCCTGCCAAACAAATATTGCACCGATGAATACAGTTCTCCATTGTGTCAGGAATTGGACGACATATAAGTTCATGGGCTTACACATCTGAAGCAATTGCATGAGCAGCATTGTATAGATATTGATCACAGATCCCCTTGCTTATCTGACATTTTTTTCCCAAATCAGCTTTGCTGAACATATAGCAATAAATATAGGGAAAAAGAGGTAAGGAAGTTCACCAATGAAGAGAACTTGGCCACAACGGAGAATGCACGTGCATGAAGAAATGGGTACTGGTGCACCCCTAAAAATCAGAAGATTAGTAAATAGCATAGGGAGAGATACAATTTTCCAAACCAAAGTAAGGAAAGATACCTGTTCCCACAATGTCAGTTACCATCTGCTCAAGTAAATCTCGCACATTGTAACCAGAATCCTAAACAATCAGAAGGCACTTAATGAATAAAACACTCACAAATTCTATTATTGATTTCGATAACTGAAAAAAGGAAAAAGGCGAAATTGCATCTGGGCAGTACTCACAAGCACGTCTGTCTAGCTGACACACACAGCCAAACGCCTCGATAAGTGGGATTTATCTATCTGAATGTGCAAAAGGACTTATCCAGCCTTAACGTGAGACTACACTACATGTAATAACAAACAAAAAATTGCCACTGCAGCCAGGCCCATTAGCAGACAATTTTGGCATGTGCGTACATTTTGACTCGTCAACAGAATTGTGAGTATGGGCCTGCTCATGTGGTAAAGGATTATTGGCTGCATGAAATTCTCAGGATTTTCTAGTTTGCAATCAATCAACAACACTAACTCATACACAGAGCATCTGATTTGCAATTTGTTTGAATATTGAGTTTGGAATGGGGAGATTACTAAAATGAGGATTGTATTAAATACATCATGATGCCTTGGAATATAAACCTGCAGGGTGTGCTCTTTCCCTGGAAAAGTATTATATAGTCATGGCAGGTTAGATAGTATTCGACTACACTCTCTAACACACTAGACAAGACCATGGACTTGGGCAATGGCATACTTGACAAACATTGGCTTACACATGGCTAATCCTTCTTTGCTCCAAAGAACTCTTCCCATATTCTGGATCCTACTGCAGTCACACCCATTATCCAGCTTGGTCGAAGGACTCTTCTCTAATCTCACTAAACAAAACCTTAGACTTGGTGATGCCACTTCATCAACTTCCCCACAGCACCAGGGGTTCCTTTGCACTCTTCTCTAATCTCACTAAGCAAGACCTTAAACTTGGTGATGCCACTTCATCAACTTCCCCACAACACCAGGGGTTCCTTCGCACAGCCTTGCCGTAGCGCCAGCGCCTTCTCCCTCTGCAGCAAAGGCTGGGGTCATGAAGGTGACTAGGTGGACAACGGTGCTGGTGAGAAAGCTGTTGTGGATTGTGCTGCGAATGTGGCTGCATGTGCAAGCACATGATGCCGCACATCACAGTGCAGGAATGTGTTCATGGGGACAGGCAATCGGCTGCCTATTATAAGTTGCATTAGTGTTCGCATCAATATGGTCAACCTCCAGGCCAACATAAAGGCAAGCTACAACTGACTCACCCAGCTGGTAGGTTGGATAGCACATGTAAGCTTCTTGTGACAATTAACTATGGGGCATGGGGACTAACAAGCTCAAGCCTAGTTCGACTCAGGCGGAAGCAGAAACAGAAAGATGGCGGAAAGAAAATAAATACAAGTGAAAAATGTATCAAAGTGAGTAATGACTTGGTGTCAATTTTAAGCAGATTTATTTATTTATTTCTCTCCAATTCAAAGGGCCGTTCTCTTTCATTTTTGCGGCTTTTGAGAGATACCACGTCATACTATTACAGGCTATCCAAGGTGGCAGACTAAACATGCCACACCATCCCCAGAAGTGCTCAATTGTAAGATCAAGGTAATAAAGTGGCATTGCAAACATATATAAAAAGTGGAGGGATCTTGCCAACTGAAGAGCAGTGATTTAATGAAACTAACCGGCACAACAACAAAATTAAACCAACCTGTGCTTCACACAGATGTTCTGATAGTGAACCTAGAGCAAAAAGTGATGCTTCATGAAGCTGGCACACAAACAAATGATGTATTAGATAGCATCAACCGCAAAAAGACACTACGATACTTGGAGGGTAATAAAACGAGTAAACAACAGTTTTAAATATGGCTAACTACTAAACAAGACAACTTAAGGGGAGCAACTTCGAACTTTTGTCAAACAAGATTCACCAAATTGACTTAGTCTAAAATCATAGTACATCACCAAAATAGTGAGGAACATAATTAGAGTAGCATTATTGATAGTTGATAAGAGCTAAGATCTTAAGCGGTGATTTCCTTTAGAACTTTTTCAAAAGCTAACAACTCACTCTCCACCAGTCGGCAGAACCCGCTTGTTTTAATTCACGTGATTCACGAAAACAAACTTGTGAAGCTTCCAAAATTGCATCAATTCCGTAATCCTCGTAGGCAGTGACTATCTCTTCCAGCAAAAGAGATCCTGAAACCATGAGCATGTGAGGAAAACGTCTTGTGTTTGACAAATTCCTATTTAAGAGGAGATTTTAAATCTGTGTGAACATGGTTGTTTACCCCCAAGCAAAAGATGGAAGCAAGCAAAGACATTTCAGGTTAACATTTCAATGTTGATTGTTTAATATAAGCAAGCCTACAATAATATAATTTTAGTTTATTACTAAACAAGGGCACTAAAACATTCCACTGTTAATATAGATTGAATAAAATTGACAAACAGAAGCAAAATTTCAGCTCATACCAGACACACGACAGCTATAAGTTACATCATCCTCATCAGCAACATACTGGTTAGCATCACGTGACCAGTTTTGCACCTAGAATAACAAAATAAATAGATACGTTTGAATTTCCAAGCAAAAAACTAGCATGCCGATAATCTTTGCTAATGTAAGATCAGATATATACTAGCCATGTATCAACCAGTTCATATACCTGTTCCTCAGTTATCTGTTGAAAGGATATAGTGTAGTATGCTAGCTCTTTAATGTTTCCTGCAATAACCTAGTGTGACAGCAGAGACAATTATTACAAGAAAAAAGATGCACAAAATGTATGTTGTTAAAAAGGGATACCTTTGCTAACATAGAATTTCCCACAATTGTTGTCCATAGCTCAAATAACTGGAAAATATGAGAATATGGTAAAAGACACGCAAGCAAAGGCACCAAATAGACTACAGTACAATGATAATAAAAGAGAAAAGTAACTAGAACAAAATTACCAATGGAATAGAAATAGAGGACGCATGAAATTACCTGAATCTCAAAGGATTCGAGACTTCTTTCACTACCATCAGAATCATAGCCCACAATATCAGCATCCTCTGAAGCTTGAATGATTGACAGGTGATAGACCTTGAAGGATGAAACAAAGGTCTGCCACAGAGGCGCAAGAACAGCTGTACAAAATTGGCCCATTAATCAGAAAGGCAAAAGAGTAGAAGCAAAGCTAATAGTGTATTATACTTGCCAGAAATTTTAGCTTCAGGTAGTCTAGGGAAGTTCTGGATAAGCTGGAGTAAACACTTCAGCACCTGATCATCAGACAAGCATAGGATTTGACAACTACGAATAAAGGAAGCCTTCAATCTTACAAGACAGATTGTATGAGGCATACCTCCATCTGCATGCTCCAGTCATCAGGATTTGGGGACAGCACCGGTGAATTTAAAATTATACAGAATTGCTCCACAAGAGGATCAAGCATTGAAGTCATCAAATTGACAGTCTCTCTCTGTGCCAGCAAATCACCTCAGTTCATATTCCATAATGTGAAGAAACGACAGAAATACTGCAGCATAAGCTATAAAACTACCTTGTAAACACCACTCATTGATCCAAGCATGGAAATACACGAATGGACTATTCCAAGAGCCTTTGAACGAAGAGAATTTTCATACAGCTGCTTTTCAAAATGGGTGAGAACATATTGCATTGTCTCCATAAATAGTCACTAAAAAAAAAAGAGGAGTAAACGGTAACAAACTTACGTGTGGAGATGATATTATTCTGTACAATGATGGGAATAGCTCTGGCACTAGTTTTGGAATACAAGTGTCATCCAAATCATCTGATAGAAGGGCTAGGCATCTTAATGCTCCACGAACTGCCATGGAAAGTACGCCAAAGCTTTCAGGATAACGGCAACCATGAAATTCTAAAATGGACATAACCATAGTTTTCATAATTTTCTATTCAAAATGTTTGGGCTACATGACCATCCTGAGAAGAAACGCAGATTGGGGCTATCTAGCACCAACGGTGGAGCTTAGGGCCAAGGTCTGGCAGTCTGGCAGAACCCCAACACAACAGTGATAATCAAACTATCGACACACTGAAGCCTAAAACAGGAGAACTTACAGGTGATGTTGTAAGTGCCTTTTTGGTTTGACTAAGGCATAATAGTTTCTCGGAATGAACACTATAACAGATTCAAAGCACAAAAACAAGTGATTCTTATGTGACATATTTCAGGTCCTCATTGATGCAGAAAAGGGCACAGTTATGTTTAAACAAACTTAGAAAAATTGTGAATAATGATGTACCGCATTACTAAAAGCCGACTCATTTTTTTTTTGATAAAATGATCTCCCAGCATCACCATGAATGCATATTGTCATGTCAACTACCCATGTTTGTACATATGCGACATAGATTGTAGTTCATGTTCCAATAAGGTTTGGATTTCGCATGACATGAGTATGAGCAGAAGGGAGATGTTTTGAACTTCTTTAGATACATAATTGTGTGCCCTATTTGCCACAACCTGAGCTTCACTTTAAAGCAATAAGAAGTTCAAGGTCTCCTGAAAGGGTGCACCTTTTGGAGCTTCTCCGGAAATCCGAAGCCCTCTTTTTGTATTAAGAAGCCTCCACAAGCTTCTCATAGAAGTTAGCTATTGAAAGAAGCTGTTCTGCTACCGATTAATTTCTTATAACGTACTCTATTTTCTTTGCCAAATAAGCCAGCAAACGTCGACGCTTTCCCAAAAGTCTTTGTAGACCTCTTTCCAATGAAAAATCTTTTTTGTGTATTTCCAAATGTGACCATTTGGGGGAGCTTATGCTGGTCAGAAGCTGATGTCTCCTAGTTCAAGTTCAAGGCTTCCAAACAAGCCTGTATATCCTGATTTGAAAATACTGGGAGAAAACAAAATACTCATGTACCTCCATTCCCATTGCTTTGATCACCAATTAACTTCAAGAGAAATGGAAGTAACTCAGGCCAGTCTTCTGGCCAATCATTCTGCCCAATAGCTGCTACAGCCATGCCAATGGCAGTACGAATCTTCCCATTAGAATCATCCAGTGAGGTAAGAAGGAGTTGGCGTATAACAACCTGATGAGGAACAAGGGTGAAAACAATGTCAAATACTAAGAACTCGACAACAAGAAATAAAAATAATTAACACAGTAAGCACATGTTTTCTGGTGTTTTAACAGAAAACTCAGTTTTAACAACGGGAGCAGATGTGCTGCCATATGCCATAGAATAATCAATGATCAATTCAGGAAAACATGAGTTTTGAGCAGAGCATTTACTCTACTAGTTTGGATACGTTAACCCCTTCACACAACCATCTGATGTGTATTTTCAAAGCATATTATTGATTTTTTGTGAGATAAGAACAAGCAATCAGCTCCATTTGTTTCAACAAGCCAAAAGCAATGGGAAATGACATCAGGAGTATGCTATGACCTGAGTCCTAATTTGTGGCATTCAACAAAGAACAGGGAATAACCTAAGTACCTTTTCTGAGGCAGAAACAACAGGAGGCACAAAATTGTCTTCGTCTTCCTCCCAGTGCTGCTTGATGAACTGTTTTAACAAAACAGCAGCTAGGTAGCAGGAAGTAAAGGACCAACAAACAACAACAGGATTGTCCAACAAGTGACACCAAGTCAAACAAAAAATACAGTGTACACAACAGAGTACCCATGAAAAGAAACTGCAAATAAAAGACTGAGGATATCTGACGTAGCCCAAACGGGACCTCCTTGTTGACTGTGACCTTCGTGAGGGCAGCTCCATATCCTGAGGAAACATTATAGCAAAACCACGAAGTTGTCAGCTGACAGCAGGAGATTAGTGAGTGAAAATACACTTCATGTCTCAAGATAATGACCAATTCAAATAACTTGTTCCAGCAGTTAAGTAGTCAGAGGTTATGAGCTACCATGCAGCAAAAACCATAACTCAAGAACCCACAAGAACTGAGCAAGAGGACGTGAGTCAGGAACTCAGGATGCTACAAAACCAAACTATATGGTTCTTATGTGGTTGAAAAGCATGAGTACAGTAAAATGACCTCATGGATTAGGGCCCAAAGATGCTTCCAAGAGAAATGGAGGTAGTAAACCACCACAATGGCAAATGGAGCCTTGTAATGAAACCTTTCATCAAGAGAGAAGTTGGTCCTAGCAACAACAACAAAATATCTCCCTCTCACTCCCCCCACTCCCACCCCGCCACCCACCTTCTCCACATGCGGCATCAGTGCCAGAGCCAGGTTTACCAGAATGGGTGTAGAGTTCAAGATTTTGCGAATTCCCTAGCTATTTTCCAGTTTATACGTAGTTTATGCTTTCTTACAAGAATTAATGGGTGTACATATGTATACACATGTCCCCTTCTGGCTCCGCCCATGTGCAGCATGCATCAACCACCACCAGCCATGTTTGGAGCACCACAAGGAGAGAAATGTGACAGCGACTTTAGAGCACCAAAAGATACAGGTCCTCAAGGGCGACAAAACGACGGTCACTATGCAGCTCGCGGCCTCCGTCCTCACCGCCAGCCACGCTGCTGGAATTTCACACTTGCTAACAAGAATTTCATGCTTGTTCTACTCCGACAGACATCCAGCTTGACGCACTCTTCTTCTCCCGTGAGTTTTGGAGCAATTACTTTTGCCTTCACGTTCCAACCCTATGAGAATTTCCCCTCAATCAATTGCTTTCGATATGTTTTAAAAGATAAGATTTTCTCCACGCCCTCTGGACATCCTGGAGGCCGACGCAAACACCACATGCAGCCGCTCTTCGAGGCCTTCTGCGACGGGGGCGGCGTGCGGGCCTCGCTCGTGACGCTCCTCAAGGAGCTCTCAACGTCTAACCACCATGTCATCATCCTGCACAACCACATGGCAGCATTCGTGGCGCCATCTGGGCAAAGCACACGGAGGAATTTGGGCAGGACGGACCATCTAGCAAAACCATTGCCTTCAAGGCGTGGGTGCGGACGCTTCAGGGCCAGCGGAACCAAGGCGAAGGCAATGCCGTCGTTCATGGACTAGCTAGGAGGAAAACTCTACCAGCGACTTGCACTCCAGGATTTTGTCCTTCACCCTCCGTCACCGCATCACGTGTCAATCCTCCTCCGATGGGCGCACACCCTCAACTGATGGTGGGGGGTATTTATTTTGGAGAGAATAGAGAGAAGGGAAAGAAATGGTGGAGCCTATATCTAATTATGTGTATTGTCCATGTACGTGCCACATCTGCCCTGACAGTGCGTCCGGGCCATTAGTCTGGTTGTTTAGCTCGAGTCAAACGGAGCCAATCGAGAACCAGTGCTATCTGCAACGGTTAGTCCCAAGAATTGTGGTTTTCTGGAGAAAAAAAAGTTCAAGCCAGTTGTTTTGTTTTGTGTAATTTACTACACTGCTGCAATGGTGCGCGGCACAACAGGCAACAGCTGTTGCGGTAACGGAAGTTAAGCAGCTCTATGGGTAGTTTCTAGGCATTTGCATCTGCCAGCCGTCTTTTAACAGCAGTGACATGGGGCACAGGAGCTTTAGGACACTGCGAAGCAGTCACTGGCGCATCTAGAGGGATCAAATTCGAAGCTCTCGCACTCTCAAATCGTCAACAGAGCGTGGCCACCAACTCGGAGCAGAAACAGCCTCGATCCAGCAAGGACAGTAACTGGGTGAGGGGTGGCGAAGCCGAACCTGGTTGGAGGGAGGCCTGGCGGAGCGACTCCTCGGCGAAGGCGCGGACCTCGCGGGCGGTGTCGAGGGTGGCCGTCAGGCAATCCACGAGCCACCGCTGGTCCCCGTCCGCCGCACCCGCCGCCGCCATTGCAACCGATCGACCGCAACCGCCGCCGACGACGCCTCGCCTGGGCCTAGGGTTGGGTTGGAGCTCGGCGCGGTCGCCTTTTGGTTGAACGGGATTGATTTTGGTTTGAGCGGGATCGCGCGGAGAAGGCGGGTGGGTGGTGGGAATGGTGGGGGATTTGGGGGTTTTGCGCTAGGGTTTTTATACGGGAGCAGAGGGTAGGCCGAAGAGGAGACAGGGGTGGCGGCCGGGAAGAAGAGGAAATGGTGATTGGAGAGCGAACGGGTTAAGAAAAAGGCTGCGCTGGACTGGGCCGGCTTGCCAGGCTGGTCGGTGGTACGCGTTCGCTAGACGGCTGCTGTTTTGAATGGCGGGAAAGGGCATGCCAGATAGCTGAATAGCTGAACCCTATTTAGGGCTCCTTTGATTCAAAGTAATTCTATAGGATTTTTGAAGGATATCCTTAGGAATTTTTTCTAAGTTGGTCCTTTGATTTATAGGATTGGATCTCATAGTAATTTTTTTTATGGAATCTTTTACACTATATCTCATAGAAAATCTGACATCCACTCCAACCTCATTTTATAATTCTTTTTTCTTCCTATGGCATCAAACACTCCTTGCAAATCCTATAGGATTCAAGTGGGCATGCCACTTCAATCATATACTTTTCCTATTCCTGCATTTTCAAAATTCTGCGAATCAAAGAGGCCATTAGCCGAAATCACTAAATTAAGGGTACTCCTTGAGTTTTCTCCTTTTTCATAGATTCGTTTATTCAAAACGTTTTATCTCTTAAATCATGCACCCAAATCGTGAACCGTTTTTACCTTTAGATTTCTCGCGTCGAGATCTTCGAAACTAGATCCCAAGTTAATAGGTTTCGACGAAGTTTTATTCATGAAAAAACAGGGGGAAATGGAAGAAAAATCTGAGCCGGAAGCACAATTTTTCCCCCACATTTTTTCCTTTCCGGAAGCAAATTTGTGCCTCCATGCGAAGCAAATATATGCCCTCGCGGAAGAAGAAAATTTTGTGCCTCCACGCGAAGCAAATACAGTTGTGCCTCTTGCGAAAAAAATGTATTTTTTCCCTTTCTGAGAGGCACTGTGCCTCTCGCGGAAGCAAACCTGTGCCTCCATGATAAGAAAAATATGTGCCTCTGGCGAAAGAAAAAAAAAGTGTTTTCTGCCCAAAAAAATCCATAGTTTTTTTTGTCCAAACCTAGAGAAAACCGGGCAAAAAACAAAATGTCGAAAATAAATTATCTAAACCCGAAAACGCGTACAGAAAAATAGAAAACCAAAATCCCGAGGGAGCGCCCATCACGCAACATGTGGCGGCAGCTGAGAGGTGCGCTCTCAGCCCACCAAAAGTGACCCTTGAGGTGAGAATGTATCAGGTGAAACGAACGAATCTGTGCACCCAGTGCACCGTGCAATTTTGAGCCTTTGGATGGAAAACTAACGGACAATGTTGCACTACAGATGAGTTGTTGGCGCATTCGCAAAATAGACCTCCCATTTTATTGAAATCAACCCGCACTCCACCCAGTAGCCTAGCTCATTGCCAATAAAGCACTTACGTTTCACCGAAATCAACCCAACGTAGCGAAATTGCTGTGCAAATTGAACTGCGGGTTGATTTTGACGAAATAAAATGTTCTGTTTACAAAATATGTTCACAGCCCCGAGTTTGCCTCAATCATGTCCATCGTTTTTTAATCTAATGGTCCAAAATGGTGTGGTGCATCGGGTACACAGGTTTGTTCGTTTCATAGGATACGTTCTCCCCTTGAGGTACTCTTGCAAGGGGTACCCCTCAGTTAGTTGCTCTCCTATTCAGCGACTTCTGCTCCGGTTAACTGTGTGTATTCGACAGACCGACGCACATCCCCCTCTACACCGGGTCTCGACCAATTTAATTTTTCTCTCTTTCACTACCACATTTTTTCCTACATTTGCGCAATGCACCACTCGTGGATGGGCCAGCCAGTCGCTGCTTTTGTTTTTTTGAATCATCCCAGCCGATTTTGTAAACCTTCTAGAAGCTTCCGGCCAGTTTTGGGAAGCTTCTGATCTTTTTTCCAGTTTTTCTATTAGGTATTTTTCATTTTCATTTTTTTCTTTTCTTTATTTATTTTTGCCTTTTTTTCAAATGTATGAACTATTTTAAATTTTGTAAAAAAAAATCCATGAATATTTTTGAATGCATGAACTTTTTTCAAATCCCACAATTTTTTTTTTGAACTCATGAACTTTCTGAGTTCATGAACTTTTTACAAATCCATGAATTTTTTTGAACTCGCGAACTTTTTCAAGTGCGCAAACTTTTTTCAAATCCATGATTCTTTCGAGTTCGTGAACTTTTTCAAATCCGCAACCCTTTTTTAAAATCCATGTAATTTTTCGAATGATTTTTTAAAATTTAAAAATATATTTGTGAACCTTTTTACAAATCTATGATTTTTTTCCAAATCCACATTTTTTCATGTTTTTTGCTCTTACGATTTTTCTAGATTCATTTGTTTAAGTCAACGGTTAAACATATCTACAGGAGACTCTTTCGAGAGCGAACGAAGCAGGTCACATATCGACCGAGAGCGAATGATGCAAACATTTTTTGTAACACCCCCAGATTAAGTCCAGTCATTAACCAGTAATAATGTGCCATGTCACCATGATTAACAGTGCTTGATCATCATTTGGATAATATCTCATTTCAAATTCCAGTTCAAATTGAAATTCAAATTTAAAGTGAATTTAAAATTTGTTCAAATCCAGGATCAAAAATGTTCATTAAATAGCAAATAATCCAGAAGCATTTATAAAAATGTAATCAACATTTATTGAATTAGTTAAGTGACCCTAACATCCTAAAACAGAATCAAATCAGCAATATTTAATACATTTTTATTTAATTAAAATTCATATGAAATCATATTGACTCCAAACCAATTTCTGGTAGAAACTAACATTGCACTGTAAATATTGGGCCTAGTCACTTATTTTACAAAACTCAATTTGTGTCTAACCATTTTATAAAACAGAAACTAGAAAAAGAGAAAACAGAAAAACAAAAGCTAAAAAGAAAAATAAATAAAAAAAGAACCCCCCCCTTCCCCACTGGGCCTCGGCCCAGCCGGCCCACCCGCTCGCGCCCCTGGTGATGGGGATATGTACCTAGGGTAGGGTCATAGGCCTGGGTTACATGCCCTACCTAAGGACACTGCCCCAGAAAGCTTAAGAGCTACAAGGAAGTCTCCGACTGAAATCGCCAAGACATACAAGTCACTCGACAATATACACTCGGACAGAGGCGGACCACGAAAAAAAATTTAAGGTGTGGCGAAGTCTCACCAAACACGGTTGAAGCCGTCGCGCCGCTGGAGTCGCCGCCGGAGCTGCCGCTGGAGCCGCCGCTTGCTGCTGCCGTCGCTTGCTGCGCCGCCCTCCAAGGCTCCAAGGTCCAAGCCCCCAGCCTTCCGCCGCCCGTGCCCGCCTGGTCCTCGCGCCCGCCTGGTCCTCGCGCCTGGTAAGCCGCCGCCGCCACGCTAGCTAGGTTTGGTCGCGGCTGGGTCTGGGTCTCGGGCAGGGACGGAGCGTGGAGTTGGTCGAGTCGTTCTCCGCATGGTCGTTCGTTTTCTTTTTTTTAGGTACTATACGTGGGACCAGAGGGGACGTGGGGTCGTGGGCGCTCGAGCCAGCTGCGGTCGAGGGCTCGAGGCCACCGCTGGCTGCCTGGCTGTGGTCGAGGACTGGAGGCTCGAGCGGCCGAGTGATAGATACATACGTATAAAATTTTTTTTGCCAACAATCAAGGTATGGCAGGTGCCATACCTCGCCCACCGGAGCGGTCCGCCAGTGCACTCGGAGGTACCTTTCACTCGACGCTTACCTTTCACTCGGAAGGACCAGAAGACAGTCGACCACAGAAGCCCAGAAGTCACCCCAGGGAGGCTAACGGGCAGGCGTTCATCAAGACCATTGATAGCATTTATGTTGTACGTTACCAGTAACGTACGTCTTTATAGCCACGATCTGACCCTTAGATGCCGGACACTTATGAGGGGCAGCGCACTCTATATAAGCCACCCCTCCCCTCTGGCATAAGGGTTGGTTCGCACTCCCTGTAGCGATACTCCTATTACACTCGACAAAGAGCTCCCGAGCACCTGAGACGTAGGGCTATTACCTCCACGAGAGGGGCCTGAACTCATACATCTGTGTGTACACCCTCGCCGTAGCTAGGACTCTGCCCTCTCCTTACGTACCCCTACCTTCTACTGTCAGACTCGTTCCCACGACAGTTGGCGCCCACCGTGGGGCAGGCGTCTAAGCGACTTCCGGCGAGGTTGCATTTGTTTTCCTTCGTCATGTCTTCCGGCGGTGATTTGTTCCTGGGCCGCGAGATCCGTCTCGGAGCGCTCACCTTCATCGCCGACGGTTCGGCATGGCTCCAGGAAGCGCCTCTAGATGTTGAGGCGCTCCCAATACGCGGAGCGACGCACTTCTGCGCAAGCTCCTGCAGTGTTCTTCTCCTTCAGCCGTCGACTCCGTACATGTCGGCCCTCCATGTTGTTCGTCGCCGCAAGCAATCCGGTCGTTCACGGCTACAGCGTTGGGTTTGACATGCAGCGGCCCGCCAGGCTTCGTCCCCGCAGATTGCGGCCATCGAGCCCGTCGAGTCACTTCTCGGCGTGTTCGACTCGGCGTCGGATCGGTCTGGCGTTCCCTCTGAGTGCGAGAGCTGCGATCCTGCGGCTGAAGTTTTTATGGCTGGCTCTCATCAGAGTCCGCCGCCTGGCTTCAACCACGCCAGGCGCGAGATTGGTGAAACGTCGAATGAACAGCAGCACCGGGATGAGGATGTTCTCTGTACTCCCATCGTCGGCACGACTGCTGAGGCCCAGGCCATGGAGGCGACTCGCCTTCGACTCAAAGAGATGCAGAAGGCACTCGACGAGCGTGCTCGACAACGTCCGCCGCGTCCCAATCGACATCAGCGACAGTTGTTTCCGAGTGGATCGCGGAATAACGTCGAGGTATTCCGTACTCCAGTGTTGAATGTTACGGCTGCTGCTAGGATTGCAGATTCTATACAGCCATCACGGTCGGAAGCTGGTAGAGGTTTGCAACAGATCAAAATGCTGCTCGAAGCAGCGCAGCAGCAGAATGCGGCTGTTTCTCAGTCGCAGAACAGGTTACATAGCAATTCGCCCAGGGCGGAAACAATTCAGTCGGCCCACAGCCCTGGGTCGCCCCTGCGCCACAGAGGCGGAGACTTCCATGAAGATCGGTACAGAGATCAGGGGCGAGATCAGTTTGCTCCCCGTTATCACCGCGATGACCGCCGTCGAGTGCTTTCTCCTCCGCGGAGTGGTTCATATGTGCCCCGGCACAATGATGATAGGCGCCCGTTCGGTGATGAGCGGAATCCTGGATTTGACGCAAGGGATGTCCTCGCTCAAAGACGGGTCGACAGAGGCAGAGCCCACAGAGATGGTTATAACGGAGACTATCCGAGTGGAAGTGGAGCTGTTGTGTCTGGTCCCGAGTGTTTTAGCAGAGCCATTCGCTCTGCAGAGATTCCCCCCAACTTCAGGTTGGCGGCTGGAATTGGCAAGTTTTCTGGCGAGACGAAGCCCGAGACATGGTTAGATGATTACCGAGTGGCCGTGCAGATTGGTGGAGGAAACGACAACATAGCCATGAAGCATTTGTCCCTGATGTTAGATGGTTCGGCCAGAGCTTGGTTGAATCGTTTGGCTCCCTCTAGTATCTATTGCTGGGAGGATTTGGCCCGAGTGTTCATCAGAACCTTTGAAGGCACCTGCAAACGTCCGGCTGGTTTGATTGATTTGCAGCACTGTGTTCAGAAACCCAATGAGACCTTGCGAGACTACATTCAGCGCTGGTCCACCCTGCATCACACGGTGGAGAATGTTTCCGAACACCAGTCTGTTTGTGCTTTCAAGGCTGGTGTTAGATACAGAGAGCTCTATCTGAAATTTGGTCGCACTGGTGATATTTCTCTGAGCAAGATGATGGAGATTGCCACTCGGTACGCCAATGGTGAAGAAGAGGACCGCCTCCGAAGCGGTAAAGGAAAAGCAGTCGACAATGATGCAGGCGGAAATTCCAATCGGAAGCAGAAGCGCAAGGCTGATCCCCCCGCTCCGGCAGAAGCGGCCGCTCTGGCGGCTCAGGCCAAAAATAAAGGAAAGTCCAAAGCTAAGTTCACCCCCAAGAAGTCAAAGAATCAGTCGGGTACAGATGTTATGGATTTACCGTGTGCAATCCACACGAGGAAAGATGAAGAGGGCAATTTATTATTGCCAAAGCATACCACTCGATAGTGCCGTTTGCTGATCCAACAATTCAAAGAGAGCCAGTCGAGTGAAAAAGACCCTGAAAAGGAAGATGAAGAAGATAAAGAAGAGTTTCCTGAAGTCAATGCAACTCTGTTGATTTTTGCTGATGTTGAGAGCAAGAGTCGACTGAAAGTTATCAACAGAGAGGTTAACATGGCGGTTCCCTCTACCCCCCACATATCTCAAGTGGTCTCAGACTGCTATCACGTTTGATCAGTCAGATCACCCTGCGCATATTGCAACCCCCGGGCGGCAAGCGCTGGTGGTGGACCCAGTTATGGGGGGCACTCGACTCCGCAAGGTTTTGATGGACGGTGGGAGCGGTCTGAACATCCTATATGCAGATACCCTCAAGGGGATGGGCATTCCAATGTCCCGACTCAGTGAAAGCAACATGCAGTTCCATGGCGTCATCCCTGGGAAAAAGGCCCGTTCACTCGGTCAAATAGCGTTGGATGTTGTGTTTGGTGACAATAAGCATTTTCGCAAGGAAAAATTGACATTTGAAGTGGTGGACTTCCAGAGTGCATACCACGCCATCCTTGGTCGTCCGGCTTATGCCCGTTTCATGGCCCGTCCGTGTTACGTATATCTCAAGTTGAAGATGCCCGGACCCAAGGGTGTGATCACAGTCACTGGCAATCGACAGAGGGCTGAGGAGTGCCTTCAGTAGGGCTCCAAGATCGCCGATCATTAGATGGCTATGGTTGAATTGGAAGAATACAAGAAAAACGCTGATCCTTCCGACCTGTTGCGCGCTAAGAAGCCTGCTTCTGAGTCAGCTTTTCAGTCGGCAGGAGAAGTGAAGAAAGTGAACATTCACCCGACAGATCCCACTGCTGCCCCAACCAACATCTCGACGACACTCGACAGCAAATAGGAAGCCGAGCTCATCCAGTTCCTCCGTGAGAACTGGGACATCTTCGCATGGAAGCCTGCTGACATGCCTGGTGTACCCAGGGAACTGGCTGAGCACCGATTGAGAGTTGACCCGAGGGCCAAGCCTGTGAAGGAGCATTTGCGTCGGTCGGCAACGGAGAAGCGAAAAGCAATCAGCGAGGCGGTGGCTCGTCTCTTGGCGGCTAAGTTCATACGTGAGATTTACCACTCCGAGTGGTTATCGAACGTCGTTATGGTCCCTAAGAAGGACAAGTCACTCCGCATGTGTATTGATTTCAAACATATCAATCGGGTCTGCCCGAAAGATCATTTTCCACTCCCCCGCATTGATCAGATTGTCGACTCAACTGCGGGGTGTGAGCGTCTATCTTTTCTGGATGCTTACTCTGGCTACCATCAGATCCGTCTGTTTGGTCCGGATGAAATAAAGACAGCCTTCATCACCCCTTTCGGGTGTTTCTGTTATATCACCATGCCTTTTGGTTTGAAGAACGCTGGCGCTACTTTCATGCGCATGATTCAAAAATGTTTACTCGATCAGATCCCTCGGAATGTTGAAGCGTACATGGATGACATTGTCGTCAAGTCTCGCAAAGGTTCCGACCTATTGTCTGACTTAGCTGAAACATTCGCCAATCTGAGGAGATATGATATCAAGCTAAATCCGACTAAGTGCACTTTCGGTGTTCCTGGCGGCAAATTACTCGGTTTTCTCGTTTCCGAAAAGGGAATCGACGTTAATCCTGAAAAGATCGGTGCCATCACCCGAATGAAAAGCCCTAAGCGTGCGCACGATGTCCAGAAGCTCACAGGTTGCTTGGCAGCATTGAGTCGATTCATTTCTCGTCTCGGCGAAAAGGCTTTGCCTTTATACCGACTGATGAAGAAGTCTGATACATTCGAGTGGACTCCAGAAGCTGAAGCAGCGTTTGTCGAGCTCAAAGCTCTGCTTTCCACCCAGCCGGTGCTTGCTGCTCCGCATAGTAAAGAGCCATTGCTATTGTACATAGCGGCTACTAATCAGGTCGTCAGTACAGTTCTCACTGTCGAGAGGAAAGAGGAAGGTAAAGCTTACAAAGTCCAGCGTCCTGTTTATTACATCTCTGAAGTGTTGACTCCTTCAAAGCAAAGATATCCACATTACCAGACGCTCGTGTACGGTATATATCTGTCAGCTAAGAAGGTGGCACATTATTTTCAAGATCACTCAATTTCAGTCGTCAGTCAGGCTCCATTGTCTGAAATTCTCCACAATCGAGATGCGTCTGGTCGAGTGGCCAAATGGGCTATTGAGCTCCTTTATTTTGACATCAAGTTTGAAGCAAAGAAAGCAATCAAGTCTCAAGCCCTCGCTGATTTCCTGGCCGAGTGGACTGAACAGCAGCAGCCGGTCCAAGTTTACTCGGCACACTGGACCATGTTCTTTGATGGCTCGAAGATGCTGAATGGGTCTGGTGCTGGCGTAGTACTGGTGTCCCCAAAAGGCGACAAACTCAGTTACGTCTTGCAGATTCACTTTGATTCCTCCAACAACGAAGCTGAATATGAAGCACTCTTGTATGGGTTGTGTATGGCCTTTTCACTCGGCGTCCGGTGCCTGATGGTATATGGCGACTCTGATTTGGTGGTCAATCAAGTGATGAAAGAGTGGGATGTCAGGAACCCTGCTATGACTAGATACTGCAATGCAGTAAGGAAACTCGAGAAGAAATTCGAAGGTTTGGAACTCCATCATGTTCCCCGAGTGAAGAATCAAGCAGCTGATGAGCTGGCAAAGATTGGATCCACTCGG
Source organism: Elymus sibiricus (assembly GCA_039707655.1). NCBI lineage: Eukaryota > Viridiplantae > Streptophyta > Magnoliopsida > Poales > Poaceae > Elymus > Elymus sibiricus. The sequence goes on from CM077676.1 coordinate 163,104,707, forward strand.
AAGCCTGTCCCCAGCAATGTATTTCTCGAGCACCTTCATTCTCCTTCGGTGCAGGAAGATCCCTTCACTGAAGAGCCCCCGCAGGCAAAAAGCGCCTCTGATCCGACTGAAGTCGATGTCCCAGCTATCATTGATCTGGTCATGGAGATTTTAGTGATCACGCCCGACTGGACTGTACCCTATATTGCGTACATTCTTAGGAGAGAACTCCCAGATGATGAAGATGAAGCTCGACAGATAGTCCGTAGATCCAAGGCTTTTACTGTTATGGATGGACAACTCTACAGAGAAAGTGTGACTGGCGTGATTCAGCGGTGTATTTCTCCTGAAGAAGGTCGACTGATTTTGGAGGAGATTCACTCGGGAACTTGTGGTCATCATGCGTCCTCTAGGACAATTGTTGCCAAAGCTTACCGAGCGGGTTTCTTTTGGCCACGCGCCAATGAGATGGCTAAAGATATAGTTGATCACTGCGAAGGATGCCAGTTCTATTCGAACCTATCACACAAACCTACGTCTGCCTTGAAGACTATTCCACTCGTCTGGTCGTTTGTTGTATGGGGCTTGGATATGGCTGGACCCCTTAGAACAGGCCAGAGTGGATTCACTCACTTACTGGTTGCAGTCGACAAGTTCACTAAGTGGATTGAAGCTAAACCCATCAAGAAGCTGAACGCCCGCACTGCTATCAAATTCATGAAAGAGATAACATTCCGGTATGGAGTCCCCCACCGTATCATTACAGACAACGGCTCTAATTTTGACTCGGAAGAGTTCAGATACTTTTGCTCCTCTCAAGGCACTCGGGTGGATTACGCGTCCGTTGCGCATCCCCAGTCTAACGGTCAAGCTGAGCGAGCAAACGGCCTTATCCTCCAAGGACTGAAGCCTCGGCTCATGCGAGATCTTGATCATGCTGCTGGAGCTTGGGTCACTGAATTGTCGTCTGTTCTGTGGGGCTTGAGGACGACTCCAAACCGGTCGACTGGACGCACTCCTTTCTTCCTTGTGTATGGAGCTGAAGCCGTTCTGCCAAGTGACGTCCTTCACAATTCTCCCCGAGTGGATCTTTACTCTGAAGATGAAGCTGAGCAAGCAAGACAGGATGGAGTGGATCTCCTAGAGGAAGAACGAGAGATGGCCCTAATCCGATCGACTGTATATCAACAAGACCTTCGCCGTTTCCATGCAAGGCACGTCAAGGGCCGTTCATTCCACGAAGGTGATCTGGTGCTCCGAGTGGATCAGCAGCGACCCCACAAGTTGGCCCCAGCGTGGGAAGGCCCATTCGTCGTCACCAAGGTGCTGAACAACGGAGCGTACCATCTTTTCGACTTGAAGAAGAATATTGATGAGCCACGCGCCTGGAACGCGGATTTGCTTCGACGCTTTTATACTTGATGACTGAGTTATTTTGATGTAATAAGAGTGCTCCAGACGATGTCGCTTGTTAAGTAATGACTTCCGCAGTCTATTGTCGATTCCGATCGCACAATTTCGCATTCAAAGACTTCTCCGAGTGAAGAGCGATCCTCTCTCTCGGGAGCTTAGCTGCGATTCCGTATCGCCTAAGTTAAAAACCCTTCCGAGTGTATAACATTCAATACACTCGGAGACTTAGCCGCGAACCAGTCTTCGCCTAAGTCTAAAACTTCTCCGAGTGAAGAGCGATCCTCTCTCTCGGGGGCTTAGCTGCGAACCCGTTTCGCCTAAGTTAAAAACCCTTCCGAGTGTATAACATTCAATACACTCGGAGACTTAGTCGCGAACCAGTCTTCGCCTAAGTCTAAAACTTCTCCGAGTGAAGAGCGATCCTCTCTCTCGGGGGCTTAGCTGCGAACCCGTTTCGCCTAAGTTAAAAACCCTTCTGAGTGTATAACATTCAATACACTCGGGGACTTAGTCGCGAACCAGTCTTCGCCTAAGTCTAAAGCTTCTCCGAGTGAAGAGCGATCCTCTCTCTCGGGGGCTTAGCTGCGAACCCGTTTCGCCTAAGTTAAAAACCCTTCCGAGTGTATAACATTCAATACACTCGGGGACTTAGTCGCGAACCAGTCTTCGCCTAAGTCTAAAACTTCTCCTAGTGAAGAGCGATCCTCTCTCTCGGGGGCTTAGCTGCGAACCCGTTTCGCCTAAGTTAAAAACCCTTCCGAGTGTATAACATTCAATACACTCGGAGACTTAGTCGCGAACCAGTCCTCGCCTAAGTCTAAAACTTCTCCGAGTGAAGAGCGATCCTCTCTCTCGGGGGCTTAGCTGCGAACCCGTTTCGCCTAAGTTAAAAACCCTTCCGAGTGTATAACATTCAATACACTCGGGGACTTAGTCGCGAACCAGTCTTCGCCTAAGTCTAAAGCTTCTCCGAGTGAAGAGCGATCCTCTCTCTCGGGGGCTTAGCTGCGAACCCGTTTCGCCTAAGTTAAAAACCCTTCCGAGTGTATAACATTCAATACACTCGGGGACTTAGTCGCGAACCAGTCTTCGCCTAAGTCTAAAACTTCTCCGAGTGAAGAGCGATCCTCTCTCTCAGGGGCTTAGCTGCGAACCCGTTTCGCCTAAGTTAAAAACCCTTCCGAGTGTATAACATTCAATACACTCGGGGACTTAGCCGCGAACCAGTCTTCGCCTAAGTCTAAAACTTCTCCGAGTGAAGAGCGATCCTCTCTCTCGGGGGCTTAGCTGCGAACCCGTTTCGCCTAAGTTAAAAACCCTTCCGAGTGTATAACATTCAATACACTCGGAGACTTAGCCGCGAACCAGTCTTCGCCTAAGTCTAAAACTTCTCCGAGCGAAGAGCGATCCTCTCTCTCGGGGGCTTAGCTGCGAACCCGTTTCGCCTAAGTTAAAAACCCTTCCGAGTGTATAACATTCAATACACTCGGGGACTTAGTCGCGAACCAGTCTTCGCCTAAGTCTAAAACTTCTCCGAGTGAAGAGCGATCCTCTCTCTCGGGGGCTTAGCTGCGAACCCGTTTCGCCTAAGTTAAAAACCCTTCCGAGTGTATAACATTCAATACACTCGGGGACTTAGTCGCGAACCAGTCTTCGCCTAAGTCTAAAACTTCTCCGAGTGAAGAGCGATCCTCTCTCTCGGGGGCTTAGCTGCGAACCCGTTTCGCCTAAGTTAAAAACCCTTCCGAGTGTATAACATTCAATACACTTGGAGACTTAGCCGCGAACCAGTCTTCGCCTAAGTCTAAAACTTCTCTGAGCGAAGAGCGATCCTCTCTCTCGGGGGCTTAGCTGCGAACCCGTTTCGCCTAAGTTAAAAACCCTTCCGAGTGTATAACATTCAATACACTCGGAAACTTAGCCGCGAACCAGTCTTTGCCTAAGTCTAAAACTTCTCCGAGTGAAGAGCGATCCTCTCTCTCGGGGGCTTAGCTGCGAACCCGTTTCGCCTAAGTTAAAAACCCTTTCGAGTGTATAACATTCAATACACTCGGAAACTTAGCCGCGAACCAGTCTTCGCCTAAGTTTAAAACTTCTCCGAGTGAAGAGTGATCCTCTCTCTCGGGGGCTTAGCTGCGAACCCTTTTCGCCTAAGTTAAAAACCCTTCCGAGTGTATAACATTCAATACACTCGGAAACTTAGCCGCGAACCAGTCTTCGCCTAAGTTTAAAATTCTTACGAGTGCAGAACACCCGTTCCATTCGAGAATTAAATAAATTCAGCCAAGCAAATGTCGGAAAGCAAAATGCGAGTAAGACTAGAATCTCTAGCGTAGAAAGAACTTGTTCGCACAAAGGGAAGTTCTCAGGCTTGAGGCCTGAACGAAGTTTAATCGGTTACACCATCACTCGGCATACCGAGGTAAATAAAGTTTTAACTGAAAGCAAAGCACTTGTTCAAGCTCCAGTAGGGCTTGAGGGCTCGACAAAGGTGTCCAGGTCAATTCCGTCGGCGATCCGAGTGGCTGCTTCGATGAAAGTCTCCATGAAATCTTCAAACTGAAGTTTCTTTGTGTTGATCACTCGGAGAGCCTTCAGTTTGTCCTCCGTGGCCTCCTTGCAATGAACCCTGACGAGTGAAAGTGCCACATCAGCACCACAATGAGCAGCGGATTTCTTCCACGCCTGCACTCGACTGGGGGTTTCATTGAGGCGAGTCATCATAGACTCGAGGTCAGTCTGGAGAGAATCTTCAGGCCACAACTCCTTGTCGACCTTCTCGAACGCAGCCTTCAGCCGAGTGACATATCCTTGGACACTCTTAAGACGAGCTTCGAGTCGAAACATATCCATGGCCACGGCGTCCCCGACGAGTGACTTCGTGGGGTCCAGATTGTGCTCGATCTCTTCAGTTTCCTTCTCAAAGTCTTGACAGAATTCTGCATGAAGAGAAAGGGAAAAGGTGATCACAATACCGTTTTGAAGAAATCAAAGAAATTCATTCGACAGAAAAAAGTCACCTTCAAGCATGCTAAACATTTTCTTCGCGAAGTCTCCTAAGTGTTTTTCCAGAGCACTCTTTCCCTTGGTCTGCACTTCAAGTTTTTTGATCCAGTCGGATCGTTCCTGCTTGAGTTTGGCGTTCTCTTCTTCCAGTTTACTGGCTGCAGCAAGTTTCTTCTCAGCAGCTTCAGTTTTCTCCTTCGCTTCCTTCTGAGCATCAGCAAGTGATTTGTCCTTGTCCTCGAGCACCTTCTTCATGGTATCTAAAGAAATAACATTGTTGAGTCGCGCTCGGAGACGACGGTTCTCATCACGTACGTCTGTTCGAGTGGATTCACTCGGTTCAAAGGATGGAAGATGAAAGTGATAATGCAATTGATCGACAAAGATTACCTCCAAAAGTCTTCAATTCGGTCTGTGCACGGTCCAGGTTGTTGTTCGTCAGCTCCAGATCCAGCAGAAGTCGATTCTTTTCCTTCTCCAGCTCGACGTACTTGGTCCCGAGCCCACAGGCTTTCTGAAATCAGCAAAAAAGGGGTTCAGTCGACATGGATATTTCTCTACTCCCGAGTGGAAAAGCATAAGTGCAGTCGACTGAAAGGCGGCTCGCCGCCCCACCCCACAACCCTATACAGCGTCATATCATGGTTGATGGAAATGATGTCCATGAAACCTGAAGAATGGTTCTTAAGACTACTGCCCATCGTCAACGATCGACAGTAGTCTCGGGGACTACACCCAGTGGGTGCACTCAGCGTGCCCCCACTGGATACAAAAACACTCGACCAGGTCTGGCCTGTCAGAGTATAAACAAAGAAGCAAGCAGGCGAACATTGTCTCTATCAGACCCCCGCCGATGCAAGCACTCGACGGCGGTCTCGGGGACTACACCCAGTGGGTGCACTCAGCGTGCCCCCACTGGACCTACTATCACTCGACCAGGCCCGTCCTGTCGAGTGACAAGCAACTTTCAAATCAACTCTAAGACCCCTGCCGATGCCTTCGTCATTCGACAGCGGTCTCGGGGACTACACCCAGTGGGTGCACTCAGCGTGCCCCCACTGGACCAGAAACTACCTGATCTACTTGCGAAGAAAACACCCAGTGGGTGTAAAATCAAGATGGACAGGAATTCAATCGGAAATGAACTTACAATAGCACTTACTCGGACGTTGGCTTGAAGCGCTGAGCTGGCATCATAGGCTAACTTGCTGGCTTCATACGCCTCCTTTGTTCGCAGCATCATCTGCCCAGCCTGAATCATAGCTTCCTTGGCAGCTCCAGTTTGGTCCTCTGGGACGTGATACAAAGGGTATGCGGGCGTCGAATGAGTTGGTGTTGTAACTGAGGCAGCAGGTGGTGCTTCAGGTTGTCCAATAGGTGCTGAAGCCACCAGAATTGAAGTGGCTGGCGGAGCACTCGACAGCAGGGCCACAAGGGCTGGAGGCGTCGCAGCAGTCGGCCCATGGGGTGTCTATCCTGAAGATGTTCTCCGAGTGTGTACGTGTGGAGCCTCCAGAGGCACAGCTTCATCTTGCGTTCCTCGTTGCAGCTCCTCGTCATCTTCCAGTTCGATGACTTTGTCAGCTATCAATCGGCAATTTTAATCAAGTCACTCGACGATTATTCTTCAAAAAACAGAGTAGAGTGTGGGTTTGTTATACCTCGTTGGGAGGTGGCCGCATCAGGAGTGTCCACTTCCATATGGTCCCCATCATTTCGCTGGGGCGACGTCACAGAGGTAGCAGCTCTGGCGGATAAACTCCACTCGGTCAACAGAGACATGAAGTGCCACAATCACAATTGCGGGAAAATAAACACTTACATTGAGGCAACAGGCACAGCAATCTTGATGCGAGGCAGGGCCTTCCGAGGTTTTGGCGCGTCCGGCTTGAGTTGTTTCGCAGCTTTTTCAGTCGACCCCGGTGTTGCGGTGCGGTCATGCTTTGGGTTCCTTGTGCTCGACGCCACAGTTTTGCTCGGGGCAACCTCTGGGTCTTCCTGCTGCTTGGTGCGACGCCCAGGGCGCAGAGGGACCTGAGCTTCCACCTTACCTTCCTCCAGGTCGTCATCGCTACTCTCGCTGTCGTCGGCGTAATCGCCGTCTGCGCTGCCATCTACGCTCCCTTCTTCTTCGTCAGGCTGTTCTCCGTTCGGCACGGGCGAGTACATGTTTGTAAATTCCTGCAAGATACAAGCTTCAAAGTCAGTCGACTGAAGATCCAGTTACTCGACAGATATTAAAACAATCGACAGAGATATAACTCACCAAGTTCTTCGGTGGGTTCAAAGCAGAGAAGGGCGGAATTCGCTTGGCTCCCTCGGGATTATCACAGGCTCCGGTGATGCTCTTGAGCCACTGAGAGACGGTCTCGTCGGAAACTTCTTCAGGATGAGTCCGAGTGGTATCCTCAGGGCCCGAGTAATGCCACATGGTGTGATACCGGGCTTGGAGAGGCTGGATTCGTCGACTGAGAAACGTTTCAAGGAGATCCAAGCCAGTCACTCCGCCGCGAATCAGATCAGATACAGCGTTCACTAGGATCCCTACCTGGATTTCCTCTACCTTTGTCACGTACAGTGGTTTGGGGGTGGTAGGTCGATCCAAGGTGAAAGGAGGAAGTCCAGTCGACATATTTGGTGATGCCACATCCTTGCAATAGAACCATGTCGACTGCCAACCCCGGACAGAATCAGGAAAGGTCATAGAGGGGAATGCACTCCTACCTCTCTTTTGGATCCCTAAGCCACCACACAGTTGGATTACATTGGTTTTGCTATCACTGGGATTGGCTTTCTTGACGGATTGAGATCTAACAGAGAATATGTGTTTAAACAAACCCCAATGCGGAGGACAGCCCAGGAAGCATTCGCACAAAGTTATGAAACAGGAAAGATAGGCAATTGCATTCGGAGGGAAGTGGTGGAGCTGTGCCCCGAAATAGTTCATGAAACTACGGATGAATGGGTGAGGTGGCATGGAGAAACCTCGTTCGACGTGGGTGAGAAGCAGAACTCGCTCGCCGTCGCGTGGCTCTGGCTCGGTCTCCCCCTTCGGCAATCTCCAGGACTCCGCAGCAATCAACCCGTCGTCGACGAGATTTTGCACATCCTCCGCCGTGACCGTCGATTGGAGGAAATCCCCCTGGATCCATCCCGGCGGCACCGTCGACCGGGAGCCCGACGGCTTCTTCGTCTTGGCTCCTCCCTTCTTGGTGCGCTCGAGCTTCTCCGTCTTGCCCTTCGTCATGGCGGCGGCGGTCGTTGGAGCAGAGTTGAGCAGAGGAGGAGGTGGAGAAGAGCAGATTTGGGGGAAGAATACTGTACTAGCACCGGCGTCGTCGCCCCTTATATCCGCCCGTGTGGGTCACTGACCTGCGGGCCCGCCAGATCTCTGGGTATCCCGAATCCAGAGGAGGCGCGGTATGTGGCGATTTTGGCGGCGCGGTAATCGAGGCGTCGTGCCCCCACTTGCCTTTGCGGTTGCGTCTTCCCCGCTCGGCGCGCGTTTATCCAATTTTCGAATCCCGTAAAATCTGGACCCGACGGAACGAACCGTCACATCAGAAGACTCTGTAGATCACTCGGACCTGATCTCGAGCTCAGTTTCACTCGGAAATACTTCAAGACAGAATCGATCAGGGCGAACGATAAAGGTTCCAATCGACGCAGATTTCTAAGAAGCCTCAAAATGCACTCGGAATTTTTGTGTCTTGTCAGAACCTGCATTGACACTTTTTACACTCGAACCCCGATCCATTCGGGGGCTAATGATGGGGATATGTACCTAGGGTAGGGTCATAGGCCTGGGTTACATGCCCTACCTAAGGACACTGCCCCAGAAAGCTTAAGAGCTACAAGGAAGTCTCCAACTGAAATCGCCAAGACATACAAGTCACTCGACAATATACACTCGGAGGTACCTTTCACTCGACGCTTACCTTTCACTCGGAAGGACCAAAAGACAGTCGACCACAGAAGCCCAGAAGTCACCCCAGGGAGGCTAACGGGCAGGCGTTCATCAAGACCATTGATAGCATTTATGTTGTACGTTACCAGTAACGTACGTCTTTATAGCCACGATCTGACCCTTAGATGCCGGACACTTATGAGGGGCAGCGCACTCTATATAAGCCACCCCTCCCCTCTGGCATAAGGGTTGGTTCGCACTCCCTGTAGCAATACTCCTATTACACTCGACAAAGAGCTCCCGAGCACCTGAGACGTAGGGCTATTACCTCCACGAGAGGGGCCTGAACTCATACATCTGTGTGTACACCCTCGCCGTAGCTAGGACTCTGCCCTCTCCTTACGTACCCCTACCTTCTACTGTCAGACTCGTTCCCACGACACCTGGCCTATATGGCCCTCCCCGTGCACCCCCCCGAAACCCTAATCCCCTTCCCCTCCCCTCGTCGCCCGTCGCCGCCCCCGTCGCCCGTCGTCGCCGCCGCCTCGTCCTCGCCTCGTCGCCGTCCCCGACCTCCTCCTCATCGGACCACCCCGAGCCTCGCCGCCCCCTCTTTTCTGCAACCGGGGTGAGCCCCGCGGCCGTATCCTTCTCCCTCTCCGTCGTCCGTCACCGTCGCTCGCCGCGCCCGGCGCCCGTCCGCGCGCGCTCGCCCGCGCAGCCCCGCTGCTGCCGCTGCCCTGCGCCGCCTCGCCACTGCTGCCCGCTGCCCCTCTCCGTCGTCGCGCCGACGCCCGCTCGCCGCTGTCGCTCGCGCGCCCGCCGCCGCGCTCGCTCGCGTCCGCCCGGCCGCGCCCGCCGCCTGCCCCGCGCGCAGCCACTCCCTCGCCGTGCCCGTGGTCGTCGCGCCGTCTCCGGACACATCCGGCCCCCTCTGTGCCCGCGCACGCGCTGCCCGGACATGTCCGGCCCTTGGACAGGCACAGCCCGGACATGTCCGGCTGTGCCACTGACCGCTGGGGCCCACCCCCTGTTTAAAACGGAAAAGAAAAATAAATAAAAATAATAGTAATAATAATAATAAATAATAAATAAAAGTAAAGAATTAAAATAAATAAATAAATAATTAATTAATTAGTTAATTAAATTAATTAATTTTGTTTAATTAAACTAATTATTTAATTAGTCTAATTAATCTGTAATTAGTTTAATTAACCCTGATTAACTAAATGTGACACTGACAGGTGGGACCCACTGGTCAGTTTGACCAGTCAAGTCAGAGTTGACCGCTGACGTCACTGTGACGTCATGCTGACGTCAGCAAATACTGTTTCGGATAATTCTAATTTAATAATTTAAATAATTCCAGAAATTCCAGAAAATGATTAAAACTTTGAAAATTAATATAAAATAAACCGTAACTCGGATTAAAATAATTTATATATGAAAAACGATCAGAAAAATATGACGATTCCGGATACGCACTCCGTTCATCTGTCACATGCCCCTAGCATGCTGAACATGGAACCGTCCCCCTTTGTTTCATCTGTCCGAAATGCCTAACGCTGGGAAAACATTCCCGGATGTTTTCCCCCTTCGCCGGTAACGTGTAGTACTGCGATAGGTCACCCCTAGCACTTCGTGTTGTCATGTCGTGCATCTGTGTTACATCTATGTGCTTTATATTTACTGTTTCTTCCCCCTCTTCTCTCCGATAGACCCCGAGACCGATGCTGCCACTGTGATCGACTACGTCACCGACGACCCTTCTTCCCTCTTCAGCAGAGCTTCCAGGCAAGCAAACCCCCTTGATCATACAGATATCGCCCACTCCTTCTCTCTTATGCTTGCATTAGTATCGCTTCTGTTGTTGCTCCGATAGCTCCTATTTTGATGCATGGCCTGTTTTCGTCGCCTACTGTTGTTACCTACCCCTGTCCTATGATGCTTACATAGCTATGTTGTTGTTCCATCTGTGGCCCTTCGCCTTGTCCATATGCCATGCTTGTTATCGGGCCGTGATCACTCTGGGTGATGATCATGGAAATTCTTACATATTGCACTACTTTAAACTGTTAAAGTCGGGCTGGCCCCAAGGGTGCCCACGAGAGAATAATTCTAAAGACGGGTCGGCTCCAAGAGCACCCGCGCAACATGTGATACCAAGTCGGAGCGACAGGGATCCTGTGCGTCTTCGCGAGTTACTAAACACGCCTAACGGATTTGGGTATTTGATCTGACTTGGCCACTGGCCTATACGCACTACCACCACGTGGGATAATGGTTTAATGGGGCCCTCTACGCCGTATGTATCAGCCGAAAGCTCTGACAGACGTCCAATTCAGCATTGCGGCGCGTTCGGTCAGGTGCCATCCAAGACAGAGGTGGTGCTTGGTTCCGTTCACCCACGCAACGACCCGGAGTGCACAGGGCGATGGCCCAAGACCCCTGGGCACTTAGGATGTAGACCGGCGGGGACCTCTCTGCTTAGCCTAGGTAGGACTGCGTCGTGTCGATTGCCCGAGGCCGGGCATTACCCAGCAAGTGTGTCCGGCCGGATGTAATTGAGCGTGTTGGGTAACAGTAGTGCACCCCTGCAGGGAAGTTATCTATTCGAATAGCCGTGTCCACGGTAACAAGACGCTCAGTGTTGTATCCCGATCTATTACTACTTGAACTGGATACATGTTAATTAATTGTAAGCTCCGGGATTGCTTTCTCGCAGGGAGCCGAGAAAGGATCCCTAGGCTTTGTTACAACATGCTTGTTATTTTAATTATGCTACTAATCTGCACTCTTCTGATGCTGCAAGATTGCTTCAAGATGCTAGTCTTAGATAGGCTAGGCTTCTCCCCCTCTGTTCTGGCATTTCTGCAGTATAGTCTAGAGATATAGCCCCATTCCTTTGATACCAGTGCATAATTAGTATAGATCTGATGTCAGTCTTGCGAGTACTTTGGATGAGTACTCACGGTTGCTTTGCTATCTCTTTTCCCCATACCCGGTTGCTGCGATCAGACGACGGAGCCCAGGAGCAGGAGATCCCCGGAGGAGCCTACTACTACGTGGAGACCGCCGACGACCAGGAGTAGATTCGGAGGCTCCCAGGCAGGAGGCCTTGCCTCTTTCGATCAGATGTCGTTGTTTGTTTTCGCCTTCTTAAGGCACCTTTGTTTAACTTTGTGTCTGTACTCAGATATTATGTTGTTTCCGCTGACGCTTGATCCCGAGCTTATGTATTCGAGCCCTCGAGGCCCCTGGCTTGTAATATAAAGCTTGTATTATTTTTATTTTGTGTAGAGTTGTGTTGTGATATCTTCAAGTGAGTCACTAGGCTTGATCGTGTGCATTTGCGTGTATGGTTAGCGCACGATTAAGTCGGGGGCGTCACATTTTTTTAGGCAAGCGAACAAAGCATACCTAAGCACCTTATTGGACCAGGCCCAAGTCGCGAGCGCGTGAGCGCCAGCGAACACAAGCGGTGCTGCCATCTAGCTGGGAATTTTGCCAAAAAAATAAGATAACCAGGAATTCTACGATCTTCCTCTTTTTATTAGCTGGGAATGGTAGTATTTTTCGAGCTTCTAGCATTCTAAGATCTTTCTAACTCTCCCTTAAATCAAAAGAAAAGATCTTTCTAAGTCTCAAGCCGTTCGATGCAATTGTCACGCTTCACGTCTTTTTACGGTGTGGGCTCGTGTGCGCAAATCCTATTGGACGCTCATTGAATCCAAATGTACGTGGTTCGCATAGGAGCGTGCGAGGCGAGGTAAAGATGGACCAGCTCATTTAAGCCATCTGTACGTTCTACAGATCCCGCTTTTGGAACCTTCTATATTCCAATCTGGTTTTAAGAAGTTCTACGAACCTTCTAGATGGTTTAGGTCCGGCTTTTCCTATTTTTTATATGATTTCCTATTGTTTCCTTCCCAGTTTTTTCTTTTTCATTTTTTCTTCAGTGGTTCTTATCTTTTTTCAAAAAAAAATATTTTAAAAAATTGATCAGAATTTCAAATTTTGTTCACTTTTCAAAAAAAAGATTGAGAATTTTCAAAAAATGAACGTGTTTTTTCAAAAAAAAAAACTTCACGTACTCAGAAAATGTTCAGAATTTTTAAAAATGTTCAAATTTTCGGAAATTCAAAATATTGATAGCTTCCCCAAAAAATATTTAAAATTATCAAAAAATTATTCATAGTTTCAAAAAATTGATAAACCTTGATGTTAGAAATCTTGTGAAGTTGAATCTAGTTTAATGTTTCGATATTGTGTTGTACTGCAATTCTCTAGTGGTGATGTGTGAACATCGAGTTCACATCACTTTACTTTTAAGGGCCTAGAGGAGAGCATTGTGTGATTAGTTTGTTCATCGATGAGTGGCTGGAGTAACAGAAATTATCATACCCTGAGCTTACGAACTACTGCATGAGGGGTTGTTGGGACCCCAAAGTTTATGACTATGGTTATTTCCTTGTATTTGTGGATGCTTGCATAGAGGGTATAATCATAAGTACGTTGTTTCAAGTGAGAACAACACGTTATTATAGGTTCCACCGCACAACAAATTATCAAAGTAATGAACAGTGACTCAATGAATCTTGATGAAAGCAACTTGGTGAAACTCCCGTGCGTCCTTGAGAATGACTTGACCCTATAAATAAAACCTCCGGCTTGTCCTTAGCACAATTAAAGATTGGGCCACTTGCTGCACCGTTGCACTTTTGTTATTATTTACTTTCTTGCAATTACTCTTACTTTCAAACAAACCACCAAACACTTTTTGCGTTTTTACAATGAACTTTTGCTAGTTTCCATCAACCAATTCCTTCTGCTCATCCTTGGGTTCAAGACTCTTACTTATGAAAATAGCTACGATAGATAACCTACACTTGTGGGATATCAATGACCAGGACATGGATGTAGGCCTCGGGTGGCCGACCGATTCTCCCATAATTCTGACGGCAGCAAGACACCAATTTTGCCGCCTCTCCCATAGTGGAGAGGTTTCTCCCTCTCGTTCATGATGTTCATGGCCCCTAGAGGGTGAGAGCCTCCTTCAAGATTGGATCCTCTCTCCGACGATATTTTTTTGCAATTTATCTCTGCGTTGTTTTTTGAGTCGCTTCACCATTTTATAGATTCCCGGAAATTCGTAACTCCGACAAATATAATTTTTTAGGGCAGTTTAGAACCTTCTTGAGCAAGGCTTCGACCGAAGGGCGGCGCAAACCTACACAGACACCACTCGGGTAGGGGGTGGCCGCATGGCCACCCTGTGGCCCCCTATGGCCCATCTTCTGGCCGGTGGTCACTTCTAGTATAAAAAATAATTGTCATGATTTTCCCCAAAATTTTCCAGCTCATCGATCTCTAAAATAGCCAAATACACTAGAAAATAGCAACATGCCTTTGGCCCTATATTAATATGTTAGTCTAATAAAAATGATATAAAATTGTGTCAAAAACATGTATAGTTGGTGTAAATATAACATGGACATAACAAAAATTATAGATATGGCGTAGACGTACCAAACATGAAAATAGAATAATAACAATTTTACTATTACCTTTAGGGCATATTTCGAACACAACATGTCACCGTTGTCGAGTCGTGTCACACCGCCTAGGGCCGCCACAACGAGCCACACGGGGGCCCCCCCGCCCCAATGTTCGCCAAGCAGGCTTTTGTCCATTGTTTCTTTTGGGGACGATGAGCAGAACGGGGGAGAAGGTGGAGGACGGGGCAGCGGCTAGGACGCAAGAGCGACAACAAAGATGACCTGGATAATGCTAAGTCAGATTACCACCTCTTTAGTTGATTGAAAGCAGAGACAAGCGCTTGCCAAAATACATAGTAAAATTCCTCGAAAAAGAAAATTACTTCGAGCCAACCTTGAGAGATCGAGAGAGAGAGAGAGAGAGATGCCAAGGAGAAACTTGAGTTGTATTAGGGCATCTCCAATGTCGTGTCGTAAATCAAACTCACTATCCGTTCGCGGACGTGTCCGGATGCGTCCACACACACGGATACGGGAGCCGGTCCTTTAACCGCATGCCCGAAACGTCCGCCCGCATCCCAAAAGGAAATTGAACAATCCGAATGAATTTCATGCAAACCGAACCTAATTCATGCAAAGTTCGACATATATTACATTAACGGTTTTGCTAGTTCTCAGCTAGCTGAGAAATAGTTAGGTCTCAATCACCTCCATACCTGTTGGATTAAATGCGCTGAGATTTGTGCATATACAGTTGTCTCATGCTCCTGTTGTCGGTTTTGTTACGTGAGCAATGTTGTTGGGCCTTTGTGTGGTAATTTTTTATTTATTTTTTCTTTGGGACTACTATGGCGTTTCAACGCTAGTCTTTTTCTTCACTTTTTGTTGTTTGTCCTGGGCTATACGCATGTGGGAGAGAAGCTGAAACGAAGCAAGTTTTTTTTTTCATTTCGTTTTCTTGTTGTTATCATATGTTTTTTTTAATTTTCTTCTCTCAATCTTTTCTTTCTTCTGCTTTAACCTTTTCTTTTTATATGTAAACGCTTTGTAACTAATTTATATTTGGATGAGATTTATCATTTTTATATTTTTTTCTCATTTTTCATTTTTTTCTCATTTGTCTTCTTCTTGTATTCTTCTTATTATTATCCTTATTTGTGTGCCGCGTGCGGCGGCTCGCAAACAGGCGTGTTTCATTGTCTTGTGCCAAGCGCAGCTTTTTTTAGGAGGTTTAGCCGGCCATTTTTAGTTTATGTTTCTTGTATTTTGTTTGGTAACTGGAGGTTTTTAAATGGGTCCCAAATCCAAGTTTTCAAGGGGTTGTAACGGTAAGTTTTCAAAGTGGGTCACATTTGCAAGTTTTCAACGGGGTCACAATTGCATTGTTTTCAAATGAGGTCGCAATTACAAGTTTTTAAGGGTGGTCGCAACCGCAAGTTTTCAAGGGGGTTCGCAAGTGTAGTTTCAGTTGGGTCGCAACTGCATGTTTTCAAGGGGGGGCGCATGTTTAAGTTCTCAAATGGGGTTGTAACTGCATGTTTTGAGGTCGCAACTACATGTGTTTCAAATGGGGTCGCAACTACAAGTTTTTAAATGGGGTCGCAATTGCATGTGTTCAAGGGGGTCACAGCTGCATGTTTTCAAATGGGGCCGCAATTGCAAGTATTCAAGTGGGGTCGTAACTGCATGTGTTCAAGGGGGGTCTCGACTGCATGTGTTCAAGGGGTGTCGCAACTGCTAGTTTTCAAGTGGGGTCGCAACTGCATGTGTTCAAGGAGATCGCAACTGCATGTTTTCATATGGGGTCGCAACTGCAAGTTTTCAAGTGGGGTCGCAACTGCATGTGTTCAAGGGCGGTCGCAACTGCAGGTTTTCAAATGGGGTCGCAAATGCAAGTTTTCAAGTGGGGTCGCAAATGCATGTTTTCAAATAGGGGTCGCAACTGCATGTGTTCAGGGGGGTCGCAACTGCATGTTTTCAAATAGGGGTCGCAACTGCATGTGTTCAAGGGGGGTCGCAACTGCATGTTTTCAAAGGGGGTCGCAACTGCATGTGTTCAAGGGCGGTCGCAACTGCAGGTGTTGGTGCAATAATTTGCCTCCTTATGTTTTGGAGATTGTTGACAAACAGTGAGGGACTGATGTGTTTGCTAGTGCACACAGAGTAACAGGTCCCTGGAGTTAAGAGGAGTTTTGGATTCACAACTCCGAAGATTATTCCCTGTGTAGCAGTGAATGTTATCACCGAAGGTTATGATGACAAGAGTGACCCCTCAAAACTGCTGACGTGAAGCATTTGATTCGGTGCCTGTCCGAAGGAAGTGACTGCAGCCGAGGAAATTGAAGACGAAGAGAAGACGTAGCATTCTTTTCGTTGTTTCTTTTCTCCTTATTGAGTCATAGGACCACCGTACTATTAAGAGGGGTGTAGCGTTCGAAGCTTTGATTCTCTGATGCTAAACCCAAATCCTATGAAAGCTGTGAGAGAAATCTATTTGTGTTCCGAGCAAATACTTGCCAGCAAGAGACTGTGATCTTCTTCGCTGCGAGAGAATTGTCTCTGACAGAGGAGTTAGCATTACTTGTTCCTCAAGTAATGTTACCGTTGCTCCCAAATCCGACCGTTGTGAACGTGTCGGTTGGCCATTGGCTGGACCGCGTGTCCAAAATGGTCATTTCCCATCAGGGAAGGCTGCGGCTATAAATAGCCACCCCGCACCGGCGTTGTCCGGTGGCTGCTCCGTTTGATTCTGAGAAGATTGTTGAGCAACCCCTCTCCGAGAGATTTGAGTTTAAAATCCACCGAGAGAAAACCCTAGAGCCGAAAAATTAGATAGTGGTTCAGCATCACTAGAATCCAAGTCCAGTACGCTCCGCCTATTACTCTTGAGAGCTGCAAACTCTCTAGACGGTTAGGTGTCAATTTCTTCAGAGACCAAGAGTAATTGTGGTTCTCGAAGAAGAAGTCTGTAAAGGTTCGGAGATCGCCCTCAAGCATCTACCACGAGTAATCGGCATTGGTTGACGAACCAATTGTCGAGGAGAAAAGGGCGAAGAGAGTTTATCTTCTGTGTTAAATCACAATCCCTCCAACCAGACGTAGTCCTTGTGCAGAAGGGCGAACTAGTCTACCAAACACCTTGTCGCCATCGAGCATCACTGGTCACTTCTGCTACCCTCTCTACATTCGAACTGTGACATGCCATATTTCAATCATGTGATTTACCTCGGTACATGTTGTTAGTTTCCATTCGGTAGTTTGTATTCGCTCACTGTTTACTGTATTTTCATTCGTTCCGCTGCTGGGTTCCGAGAGTTTTAATATTTCCGAGAAAAATTTAAAACTCCCATTCACCCCCCCCCCTCTGGTAGACATACTTCGATCCTACAATTGGTATCAGAGCAAGGTACTCCTTGACTCTGCTCATTTTGGTCTAACCACCTTGGAGTTTAAGTATGTCTTCAGTGAGCTACAAATCGCACCTCAAGATTCCCATCTTCGATGGGACGGACTATCCCTTCTGGAAGGAGAAGATGAAGATCCGTCTCCGAGCTATTGATGATGATATGTGGAATGTGGTGCGGAATGGATTCACAGTTGAAGTGCCCCAGGTCCCCACTGACCACGAGAAGAAACTCATTCAGATGGATGCTCAAGCTAAAGATGAAATTGGTGGCCATCTCTCTCGTGCTCAATTTCTTCGCTACCGTCAGTGTAAAACTGCAAAGGAATTGTGGGACATTCTCGAAAAGATAAACGAGGGTGTTTCAACTCAGAAAGAAGCTCGCATTGATACACTTCGGGCCAAGTTCAATAGGTTCAAGCGAATTGGAAATGAAAGCTGTCAGCAAACTTTCGATCGTCTGAGTGACATTGCAAACGAGCTACAAGGTCTCGGCGCTAAAGACATCACTGATCATGAAGTTGTGAAGAAGTTGCTCCGATCCCTTGACAGTTCGTTCGACACACTTGTTCTGATGATTCGGGAACGAGCTGATTTCGAAGTCCTCGACTCTACTGATATCATGGAAAGGCTGAACACCCACGAAGAACAAGAAGAAGAGAAGAGAGATCTCTATGGCTCAAGTCACCGAAAAAGTCATGCTCTCAAGGCTGTGCCTGATTCTTCTTCGGAAGGAAAGGCCGATGAAGATTCAGATGACACCGAAAGGATTAGTCAGGATCTCGCATTGATCACGAAAAGATTCCAGCGCCTTCATAGGAAAAATTAGTTTCAGAAGAAAGGATCCAGCAACTCTGGCAGCTCCAAATCTTCATCAAAGCCAACAGGAGATTACACCTGCTTCAAGTGCAAAAAGCCAGGTCATTTCATTTCAGACTGCCCTCTCTGGGAAGCTGAAATCCGTGCAAGTGGAAGATATGATTCAGGAAACCATGGCAAAAGCAAGAGCAAAAGCTACGACTCCGATGATGAGAAGAAAACGAAGAAGTTCTTCAAGAAGAAGGATTCCTCCAAGTCCTCGTCAAGATCTTCCTCAAAGAATCCCTCCAAGTCCTCGTCCAACCGCAAGAACACTTCACGCAAGGCCAAGGCGTACATCGGCAAGGAAATGGATTCCGAAGAAGAAGCATCCTCTGACGCCGAAGAGATTGCTGAATCAGAGGAGGACTCCGATTCCGGCATGGCGGGTATAGCATGTGGCTCCGCTCCAGCATCGAACTTCTTCGAGAATCATTCGAGCGATAACGAGTCTCCTGCGTACTGTTTCATGGCCAAAGCCTCGAAAGAAAAGGTATCATTCAAACATCACAAGGTTCACTCCAGTGATCAATATTCTTCTGATGAGGATGACCATGCTAAACTGATAAAAATTGCCCATATTCAACAAAACTCTCTCGAGAAAATTGAGAAAACCCTCAGGAAGTCTGAAGGGTTGTTGGTTGAGGAGATGGAGAAAAATCAGTCGTTGACTGAAGAGCATTTTGCTCTCGAGTCTCGAATGAAAGAACTATCAGATCATCATGATTTTCTCTCGACTGACCACGAAAGATTGACTTATGATTACCTGAAACGGAAACAGGAACTCGAGTCGCTGAGAGAGGCTCATGATGACTTGATCAGGGAAAATTCTCTTCTCACCCAACAACTCAAAGAGAAACATGAAGTGTTTATACCTCCTTGCTTAAAATGTCTCGAATGCAGTAATGCTGAATCAAATGCTGAATCTTCTGTGAATGCTAACCCCTCGGTCGAGGAAAATGGTTCTGTTTCTGATGAAAATGCTAGGTTGAAGGATCTTCTTCAGACATGAATGTTCAAATCTGTCAAAGGGCATCAAACCCTGTGTGATGTTCTGAAGAAATCCATTCTTCACAAAAACCCCAGGAAGGAAGGTATCGGTTTCGAAAGGAAACTAAATGAGAGTGGCTCCTACTGGGAACCAGATCAATATCCTCGCACTGTGTGGGTGCCTGCTAAGAGCTAAACGCTCGATCCAGCTTTACTTTCGGGATATGACTCGCCGATCCCCGAATACTCATATGATGATTCTCTGGACAACTATAAGTTGTTCAAAAACCAACGTGGTGAGGCTGTTGCTCGCTATGTTGGACCGAACAGCAGGAATGGCCCTCCAAAGGAAGCTATCTGGGTGCCTAAGAAAACTATCGAAGCATTACCTGTTACTAGACTACTAACCATGCAGGAAGAAAATGCTCGATATATTCTGGAAAAGATTCGACAGAATGAGTACATGCATGTGTCACCCAACCGCTATACTCATTCGTCTGGAAGGAATTTCAGTGCATACTCTTTCGATTATTCTCGTACTCATTCAAGTTACAATTCACATGACTGTCGAAAGAAATCATATCCTGCTCGCTCATATGTTTCGAAGCCACCTACAATGATGTGGGTGGTTAAGAAAGCCTGATTTCTCTGCAGGACTATGTCTCCGGGTGTACCGAATGGATAATGGATAGTGGATGCACTAGTCATATGACCGGAGACAAGTCATTGTTTGTCGACCCCAACTTAACTGCTTCATCTGAGAAGTACATTACTTTCGGCGACAACAATAAAGGAAAGGTACTTGGGTTAGGTAAAATTGCTATATCCAAGGACAAGAACATTGATGATGTTTTACTTGTTCAGTCTCTTGGATTCAATCTTATGTCTGTAGGCAAGCTTTGTGATCTAGGCATGCTAGTTCTATTTTCTAAATCCAAATGCATTGTCTTCATGGCCACTGACAATTCCTTCGTGTTCGAAGGAAATAGAAAAGGTGATTTATATATTGTGGATTTCTCTAAGGGTCCCTCAGTCCGAACTTGTTTGCTTGCAAAAGCAACCGAAGGATGGCTGTGGCACCGAAGACTTGGTCATGCAGGTATGAGAAACTTGCAGACTCTCGTGAAGAAAAATCATCTCCGTGGTATTCCTGATGTAAAATTCGACAAGGATCGTCTCTGTGCTGCTTGTGAGGCTGGTAAATTGGCCAAGAAGCATCATTCATCAAAAACTGTCATGACCACAACAAGACCACTGGAAATTCTACATATGGACTTATTCGGGCCTCAAAACTATGCAAGTTTCGGAGGCAGTCATTATGGTCTGGTTATTGTTGATGATTTATCTCGATACACTTGGGTATTCTTTCTCGAAGACAAAACTTGCACCCAAGACATCTTCAAAAGATTCGCCAAGAAGGCTGAAAATGAATATGAAGTGCGAATTAAGCATGTCAGAAGCGACAATGGTACTGAGTTCAAAAATACTCATATCGAAGATTTTCTCGATGAAAATGGTATCACTCATGAATTCTCTGCCGCATACACTCCCCAACAGAATGGAGTTGTTGAGCGAAAGAATATAACTCTTATTGAAATGGCGAGAACAATGCTTAGTGAGTATAAAACTCCTATTCGTTTCTGGGCTGATGCTATTAATACTGCTTGCCATGTTGTGAATCGTGTTTATCTTCACAAATTCCTTAAGAAAACTTCATATGAACTTATCACTGGCAAGAAACCGAATGTTTCTTATTTACGTATTTTTGGTGCACCTTGCTATATTCGTGACATGAATCATAATTCCAAGTTTGCACCCAAGGCACATGAAGGTTTTCTTCTTGGTTATGGCTCGAACTCGCATACTTATCGTGTCTATAACTCTCACCACGGGAAAGTTATGGAAACGGTAAATGTGCGGTTTGATGAATCTAACGGCTTCCAAAAGGAGCACCTGCCTAATGTGATAGATGAACCTCCGATTTCGGATGCTATTCGGCAAATGGCTATTGGGGACGTCAGGCCAGTCGAAGGAAATGTACCTGATTCTTCCGATGATGATGCTCCCATAGCTCGACGAACACGCCAAGCTACTGCCGAAGCAAATGCCGCTCCGAACACAAATGGCAACCCAAATGCGAATGCAAGTGCTGATCAAAATGCCAATCATGATGAAAATGGCGATACTAATGCCAATCCTGATGATGATGATGAGGAAAATGAAAATGATCATCTCGAAGGAAATCCTCACCCATGAGTGGCAAATCGAGTTGACCCTGCATTAATCCTCGAAGATCTCGAGAATATTGGTTACCGACCCACAACTCGCTCTCGCACTCGTTTGGCTAACTACTGTGGCAGCTTCTCTTTCGTCTCATTGACAGAACCTACCAAGTATGAAGAAGCTATGAATGATCCCGATTGGATGAATGCCATGCAAGAAGAGTTGGTGCAATTCGAATTGAATGATGTGTGGGAATTGGTTGACAAACCGAATCCGAAGAAGCACAATATCATCGGCACAAAATGGATTTTCCGAAATAAGCAAGATGAAAATGGCATTGTTGTGAGAAACAAAGCACGTCTTGTCGCTCAAGGGTATACACAGGTAGAAGGTATTGATTTCGGTGAAACATATGCTCCTGTTGCTCGCTTTGAGGCAATTCGTATTCTTCTCGCTTATGCAAATTACAATGATATTCTGCTTTATCAAATGGATGTGAAAAGTGCTTTCCTCAATGGTGAAATTGACGAGGAAGTATATGTTAGGCAGCCACCTGGCTTTGAAAATCCTCAGTTTCCTAACAAAGTTTTCAGGTTGAAAAAGGCGCTGTATGGGTTGAAGCAAGCCCCTCGAGCTTGGTATGACACTCTAAAGAGGTTTTTGCTCGACAAAGGGTTCAAGCCAGGATCCACTGATTCCACTCTTTTCACTCGTGCTATCGATGGTGATCTATTCGTGTGTCAAATTTATGTGGATGATATTATTTTCGGTTGTACTAACAATGGTTGCAGCATGGAATTCGGGCGAATGATGTCCGAGAAGTATCAAATGTCTATGATGGGTGAACTTAAGTTCTTTCTCGGACTGCAAATTCGTCAACAGGACAATGGAATTTTCATATCTCAGGAGAAATACCTGAGAGATTGTCTTAAGAAGTTCAAAATGCAAGATTGCAAACAGAAGGGTTACAAAACTCCCATGCCAACAAATAGCCAGCTGGACGCAGATGTGTACGCTGCATCGAAAGAATCGCATCACCAAGCGGTCAAGCGTATTCTGAGATATTTGGCTCACACCCCCACCTTAGGTTTATGGTATCCTAAGGGAGCACAGTTTGACCTCGTTGGATATTCAGACTCAGATTATGCAGGTGACCGGGTTGACAGGAAATCTACTTCGGGGACATGGCATTTCCTCGGTAGATCATTGGTTTGTTGGTCGTCAAGGAAGCAGAATTGTGTCTCACTCTCTACGGCTGAGGCCGAATATATTGCTGCTGGCGCTTGTTGTACACAGTTATTATGGATGAAGCAGACTCTGAAGGATTACGGCATCAAGGTCAAGAAGATTCCTCTATTGTGCGACAATGAGAGTGCGATCAAAATTGCACACAATCCTGTGCAGCACTCTCGCACCAAGCATATTGAGATCAGACATCATTTCTTACGCGATCATGTTGCTCGAGAAGATATTGTTATCAGTCATGTCAATACCGAAGAAAATCTCGCCGATATCTTCACCAAGCCTCTCGATGAGAAAAGATTCTGTGCGTTACGGTGTGAGCTAAATATCCTAGATTCCGCAAACGTGCAGTAAGCTGGACTCGGCACCCGTACCAACACTTCCACATCTTTGAAGGAATGGGTGCATAAGACTCGAAGAGTTTGAAAATTTCGACAAAGTGAAATTTTCTTTCTGAGAGTGAATACATTAACGAAGAACTAGACTAACCGGGTGCCACAATAATTGTGCGACGCTCGGGGTCATACAGTTCTTATACGGTGGGTAACACCACCACAATTTCTCTTCGCTGAAATTGCATTTGAAACCTTTCATGTTTGTCCGAATGTATTTCACTCATAGCTTGTTTTTCGGGTATTTGTGTTTCTTCGTCTGAGTGAAATGCCTAGGACCCTGTTTTCCCTCTATTCTATCTCTTCCAGTCTATGCCGCTCTGTTATGAATGCACAAATTTCATTTGTGAACGAAACTTTATCTGGTGTCCTTGACCGCGTTAAAGTTTCGGTCCGAACTTAATCTGTTTTGGCGAAAGCCGTCCAAAATTTGGGGTTTCCCGCCCAGGTCTGGACCACGTTCTTTGATGACGGTTGCCACATGCTCATCATCAACTGCCAGCTTATCCTATCCGTTGAAGAGAAAGCGTCCCTTGACTCCGTCCGTCCGATCAGATTCAGGGTGCGGTCATTTTCCCCTCTCATATATAAACTGCGCCGCCCCCTTTCTCGTTTCACTTCACATCTCTCACCATCACCACCTTACGAAGCCCTACGACACTGCTCCTCCTCGAGCTCGACGACGCCGACCATCTTCGCCGCTTCACTGCCGGAAAGAGGTCGCCGAAGTCCTTCCTCACCGCCGCGGATCATCTTCGTCTCCGCGCCGCCGTAGTTGCTACACATCACCAAGTTAGGGTATGTGCAGTGTGAACTTGTTCTTCCGTTCATCCAGTTCAAGTTCGTCTGCGGTAGAAATAGCCTTGTTTTTACTGCAATTTCTCAGATCTTTACTGCTAGGTAACTTCTGTGGATGTGGTTTGTAGTTGTCCCTCGCATCCGAAACATTTCAGATCTAGGGTTTGTGTTATGTCTCGTACAAACGGAATGCATAGCTCGATTACTAGTATTTATTCGAATCTACTAGTTCGCTCTACACATTTCTCTCGGCCGAAACATTTCTCAAAGTCTACATCTACTTTTTAATCAAAAATGATTTCTTGTTCAAAATCTTCGCTGTGTGCATTCGTAACCCTGTCCCCATTTTCCCTCACATCTATCTCTGTTCACAGGAAAATGCAGTCAGTTGCGGACTCAGCTCAGCGTAGCCTGCCTGACGGAGATGATATTGTATTGGGCACTGTTGATGAATCGAAAGCTCCAAATGCCAAGGGCCCAACGGTAGGCCCGTCAACCAGCAAGAGAAAAAGGGCCGAATAGAATGACGACGAGCAAGTAGAAACTGCTCCGAAGAAACAGAGGGGTGGCAGACAGGCTCTCACAAACACAGCAGAATATATCTCTCATGATCGATACAACACAGTTCCAGGCGAATCAAAACACGATCGAGATACACGACAGCAATGGATTCGACGCCACTGGGTGCGCAAATGGTTCAACTATGAGTTCGTTGCTCTTCGTTTTGCTCAGAATTTTGCATTCCATCCACCGTGGGGTGACTGTCGAGAACTTTCTCTAATCAAGTCTAATGGACCTCAAGAAAGACCACCTCCTCCGGCAAATGCTCATGAGTCTTCCCTTCGCACTCCTGCCTCATATCCCGATGAGCTCGCCAAGCGTCAACGCAATGCCGTCAAAAGAGCTGAGAGGGCTGAAAAGAAAAAGGCTCGAGAAGCAGAAAACCTTCGTCTTCTCAAAGATGATGTGGAAAAGAAAAAGGCCGAAGGGATGTCTGAAGGACGCACCAAACATAAGCATGATCCCAGTGTTGCTGCTTCAAAGAGAAAGCGTGCACCAAAGAAGAAAAAGGCTGTACCAGCAGATGAAGCAAATATGGATGATTCCTCCGCTGATGAAGATGATCCTCCGCTCACCAAAGAAGAGGTCGCTGCTACTCTCAGCGAGGATGTGAACATTACCACTTCAACCGTGCTGCCTGATCTTCGGATCAATTTGGCCTCATCGAAGAAGATGCCAGCCAGGAAAACGCCAGCTACCACTATCACCATGAAACAGCACGTGAACACAACTCCTCATCCAGATGCAATTAACGTGAAGGATTTGGTAGTTGATGCTCCAGTGAATGTTGCGAAGCCTGGCGAAAACATTCCCAAACCTGAAATGAAGAAAATCAAGGCGCCTACCGAGCAAAATGATCCTCAATCCTCTGCTCCGAAGGAAAAGGTTGCTAAATTTGCTCCTACCCTAACTCAACCATTGGCTTCTAAGCCGCCTTCCGAGCAAGTTCCTGTTCCTGTTCAGACTGCTCCCTCTGTCAAATCAGATGCACCTCATTATTATGATCACATATTCATCATGGAGCAGCTCGATAAGTTTGTGGAGAACCCTTTCGATGGAGAAGTGGCATCTTTGCCTATCCCTGCCGAAGTTATTACTAAAGCAACTTCTGTAGTGCAAGAACTGAGAGATGATGCAGTTGAGATTAATTCTCTCTCTGCCGAACTGATGAATCTTAATGAGCGAATGAAAACTGCCTCATCAAAGTTTATCATCAACACACTCGAAGATTCCTACAAGGATATCAACCGAGCCATGAGTCTTCTACGAAACCGAAGGTTGCGCTTTCACACAGATCTCGATGAAATTGTTTGGAAAATCTGTGATGAACATCAAGCCAAAGTTACTGGCTACAATGATCTGGTAAAGGGTCACATTGATCATGTTGCTAAGCAGAAGATCAAGCAAAGAAAGAAAATAGCGAAGAAAAATGTACCTTCTGTTCCGAAGGAACCGTCGCCTGTCCGTCAAGATGCTCAGTCTCAGAAAGAAAAATCTCCTGAGCCTGCTATTCCTTCGCCACCACCTGTTAAGGACTCAGATTCTCCTCCCTCGCCAAGGCCAACTGAATCAGTGCCTGTGGCCTCCCCTTCTCGGGCTGAAATTCCCTCGCAACACGTTGTTTCTGAGGAAGGTGAAATCCCTCGCTCCGAGCCCCAAGCCTCTCTAGCTCAAGAAGCGCCGCAAGTTTTGGTTCCATCTGTCGACGAGCAAAATCAAGTCCCTGTGGAACAGTCTCAGCCTCCTCCAATGGATGTTTCGGCCTCGGCGCCCAAAGTTGATGAACCTGCTCCAGTGCCAAGCGCCCCTGCTGCACCATCTGTTGTGCCTCATGCTCCCTCTCCACTCAAGTTATCCATCGATACAGTCGCACGGATGCCAGATGTTGGTCCCTCCGAACACAAATCTGTCTCTGCCCGCCGGTCTGACTCAGTTGTATATGGTGATGAGTATCTTTCTCCTGAAGAAGAACTCAAATATCCATATACCCGTGAAGAATTGCCATTGTTCTCGACAGGCGCAGGCGCAAAAGGACCGCTTTTTAATCGGAATGCCCATCCAAAATTCTTTCAGGCCAATCCGTATGATGGCCCGCGCACCTCTGAATCGCCTCGTTTCTGGACCAAGGAACAAGCTATTTATTACTCTCGGGTCCTTTATGAGAGCAAGAAGATTTTTCCTCATGAATTTCCGGACGTTCCTGCCATGCGAAATATTGGCTGTTTTAATTAGTTACTTCAGGATCTGGATGATTTCTGCCTCACAAAGGTCTTTGAGTTCGAGCACCCGTGAAACAGAGAAATTATTCTTCAATTCTATGCAACATTGTACATCTCTGGTGATGAAAAATATAGCTCAAAATGGATTATGGAATGGATGACCGAAGGAAAACGCATCAAGTGCACTTCGACAGATTTTGTCTCGCACTTCCATTTCCCTCGCTTTGAGCACGGCAACACTAACATTCAAGTTCATAACATTGATGTCATATCAGATGAACTTTTTCGCTGCACAATGGATCCCGAAAAGATTCGTGACTACACCGGTCCTCCTCGTCCTGAGCATTTATCATTCGACAATCAGACACTATTCCATATGCTCTCATACACCATTTGCCCATTGGCTGGTATGAATCCGGACAAATCCATCTCAGATGTTCTTCGCAATGCAATATATGCAATCTCTGAGCGATACATTTTCGATGTGGAAGACATGTTCCTACGCATTCTGAAGGATTCTGCTCAATATCCCTTTTGCATCAAAGTGTTTGCGCCATGGATCCAGAAAGTTGTTGATCATGCCATGCGCACAGTGTATCTTGCGAAGGAAAGCCACAAAAGCTTTATTCCTCCTGTTCGCGATACTTTGCAAGTTATGACTGATCTTTCTTCGGGCAAGTCACCTGCTTCAAGCTCGCGCGATTATCACAAGTAATCTGATGGGCCTCGTCTGCCTCAGCGCGACCGAAAGATTTTGCCTCAACCTCCGTCGCAACTTGAAGTGAGTTTGCGTACACAACAAATGCTGCTGCAGCATATCGCTGAGGATCGACGCGAGAAAGAACATCTCGCATCCGAGCTGAATGAACTTAACAATCGCACGAGGATAATGCATCTGATAGCTGATGAAAATAAGAAGAGACTCTGGAAATTGCTTCGCAAGTTCTTCACCGAGAAACAACTCCTGAATGTCAATCTCCAAGAGCTCTATGACTACATTGACAAAGGCTTCACTATCGAGGATTTTCAAGATAGGACTCCTTCTCTACCTGCTCGTGAGCCTACAACTGATCTTCTTCATCTAAAGCTGCGTAAATTGCTTGATGAATCTGAAGCCACATCACCAACAGAGAAACCTACCGAAGGCAATGTGCAGTCTCGTGCTCCTCCTGTGGTCCCTCCAGCTATTCCTTCGTCTGCTCAGCCCCAAGCTCTTATTCTTGAAGGAAAATCTGTTACTGCTGAAGACGAAGCCATTCCGGTCACTTCCGAAGAGGAAATCACCTCAGACAGCTCATCTGGAGATGCCACCGATTGATCCAAGATCTGCATTTCTTTCACTCATGTTATTCGTCACCTTTTTGACACTTGTTGACAAAAAGGGGGAGAATCACATCGAGTCTCGATAGAATTGCTTTTGGTATTTCATTTGTTTTTAGTTTCGTTCGAGTTTGCAACTTTTGGTCTATGTCCTATCCGTACTATGTTGTAAAACTCGATAACTTCTGTGCTGTAATGTTAATAACCCCTGCTGCTGCACCATTTCTCTCGAAGTATTTGTCTTGCAGGTGGAATTATTATCAGAAGTTATCTTTGATTGCACTAAGATCTCGATGGATTATATCTCATCAGTGCGAATCAAATGTCTCGAATGATTGAAATTTCCTCCATATACTTCAATTATTGCAGGAGAATCTATCTCATATCTTTCGTCCCTGCATACATTTAGGGGGAGTTCATTTCATATTCGAGCAAGTAACTCTTAATCACTCTTGTTAGATTCATTTTACACTTATCTATCTTCACTTCGATGATTATCCGTTTTGTCATCAATCGTCCAAAAAGGGGGAGATTGTTGGTGCAATAATTTGCCTCCTTATGTTTTGAAGATTGTTGACAAACAGTGAGGGACTGATGTGTTTGCTAGTGCACACAGAGTAACAGGTCCCTGGAGTTAAGAGGAGTTTTGGATTCACAACTCCGAAGATTATTCCTTGTGTAGCAGTGAATGTTATCACCGAAGGTTATGACGACAAGAGTGACCCCTCAAAACTGCTGACGTGAAGCATTTGATTCGGTGCCTGTCCGAAGGAAGTGACTGCAGCCGAGGAAATTGAAGACGAAGAGAAGACGTAGCATTCTTTTCGTTGTTTCTTTTCTCCTTATTGAGTCATAGGACCACCGTACTATTAAGAGGGGTGTAGCGTTCGAAGCTTTGATTCTCTGATGCTAAACCCAAATCCTATGAAAGCTGTGAGAGAAATCTCTTTGTGTTCCGAGCAAATACTTGCCAGCAAGAGACTGTGATCTTCTTCGCTGCGAGAGATTTGTCTCTGACAGAGGAGTTAGCATTACTTGTTCCTCAAGTAATGTTACCGTTGCTCCCAAATCCGACCGTTATGAACGTGTCGGTTGGCCATTGGCTGGACCGCGTGTCCAAAATGGTCATTTCCCATCAGGGAAGGCTGTGGCTATAAATAGCCACCCCGCACCGGCGTTGTCCGGTGGCTGCTTCGTTTGATTCTGAGAAGATTGTTGAGCAACCCCTCTCCGAGAGATTTGAGTTTAAAATCCACCGAGAGAAAACCCTAGAGCCGAAAAATTAGATAGTGGTTCAGCATCACTAGAATCCAAGTCCAGTACGCTCCGCCTATTACTCTTGAGAGCTGCAAACTCTCTAGACGGTTAGGTGTCAATTTTTTCAGAGACCAAGAGTAATTGTGGTTCTCGAAGAAGAAGTCTGTAAAGGTTCGGAGATTGCCCTCAAGCATCTACCACGAGTAATCAGCATTGGTTGACGAACCAATTGTCGAGGAGAAAAGGGCGAAGAGAGTTTATCTTCTGTGTTAAATCACACCCCCTCCAACCAGACGTAGTCCTTGTGCAGAAGGGCAAACTAGTCTACCAAACACCTTGTCGCCATCGAGCATCACTGGTCACTTCTGCTACCCTCTCTACATTCGAACTGTGACATGCCATATTTCAATCATGTGATTTACCTCGGTACATGTTGTTAGTTTCCATTCGGTAGTTTGTATTCGCTCACTGTTTACTGTATTTTCATTCGTTCCGCTGCTGGGTTCTGAGAGTTTTAATATTTCCGAGAAAAAATTAAAACTCCCATTCACCCCCCTCTGGTAGACATACTTCGATCCTACAGCAGGTTTTCAAATGGGGTCGCAACTG
Source organism: Elymus sibiricus (assembly GCA_039707655.1). Taxonomy (NCBI): domain Eukaryota; kingdom Viridiplantae; phylum Streptophyta; class Magnoliopsida; order Poales; family Poaceae; genus Elymus; species Elymus sibiricus. The sequence continues at coordinate 163,134,382 of CM077676.1, forward strand.
TAAGTTTTCAAGTGGGATCGCAACTCCATGTTTTCAAATAGGGGTCGCAACTGCATGTGTTCAAGGGGGTCGCAACTACATGTTTTCAAATAGGGGTCGCAACTGCATGTGTTCAACGAGGTTCGCAACTGCATGTTTTCAAGGGGGGTCGCAACTGCATGTGTTCAAGGGCGGTCGCAACTGCAGGTTTTCAAATAGGGGTCGCAACTGCATGTGTTCAAGGAGGTCGCAACTGCATGTTTTCAATGGGGGTTGCAACTGCATGTTTTCAAATAGGGGTCGCAACTGCATGTGTTCAAGGGGGGTCGCAACTGCATGTTTTCAAGGGGGCGCAACTAGATGTATTAGGGTGGGGAGGGGGGTCGCAACTGCAAGTTATCTTTCTGCCGGCTGCGATTAACATGTTTAAAATTTGCAAACATTTTTCAAATTCTTAATTTTTTTAAATTCACTACTATTTTCAAATTGACAAACATTTTTCAAGTTCATGAACAGTTTTTTTTTAAATCTTGAATATTTTAAAATTCACAAACATTTTTAAAAAATTGCCAATTTAAATTCCAAAATAGTTTTTAAAATACATGAGTATTTTCTAAACATTTTGACTAAAAATTAGTACATTTTCGACATTTCATTTGAAAGCTATATTTTTTTGAATTTATATTATACGCAAGTGCAAAGCTTGCTATCCTTCAAAGAATGTAACTAGTTTTGCCGTGTGCTTGCATTTCTTCTATGGCTAGCGCTCATTACACGGCTAGCGACCTGGTGCTTTTTTCCACGTGCTTGTCATTAGTTGGGCCAGCCTAGTTACGTTATTGGCGAGCGATCTGATGATATCGATCACATATATCAATGGATTAATAATAGAGATGATGTTAGCTGATGTCACGTGAATAAGACCAAAGTATATTTCATCTAGATGAGTTCTAGGCATTCCCTTACATTAAAACAGGACGACATTGACAAATTCAACTAAATTTTAGACAGCCTAACAAAACTACGCGAGGTACCTGGACGGTAACATGGCCTCACTGACCGACGGGACCTTCATCGTTGTCCACTGTTGCCGTGGGAGTCGTCGTCGTCGTGGTCCTTCCAATGATGGAAGGACACGTAGAGCCCGCGATAGCCCTAATTGACCGTCGCCTGCCGCTTGGCTTCCTCCGCCGCCGCGCGCATATATTTTTATTTCGAGCAAAAGGATTTCCCGTGATTTTCATTAAGAAAACCACCGCCAGGGCCATCATCAGTCGATGACTATGAAAACGGGCACCCTCATCGTGCAGATGAGCCCCAACTGTACTACCACATCACTGTGGCATGATCCCGTGACGAAGACGAACTGTCTGGCGTGAGACCACACTTATGTGCTAGGTTATCTCGTCTCGTGAGACGAACTGAGAGAAATTTCCTGTTGTTTTATGAAACGAGTGTAAACTGTTTATGGGGATCATCAGATCTTTTCGTGTTGTTTACGTGCTGTGGACATTGCACCGGGCCAACTTCTGCACTCGAGTGCAATGTTTTGCACGGGCTCGGGCTCGGGCATGCCGACGACGACGAGCGGCCGACTGGTCGATTTCTGCGCGGCTGGCACGAGCGGATGAGACGCCGGGAGCGGCCGGGACACGTCCGCGTCTGTCGGTCCTGTGACGGAATCTATCCTTTTGTAGCGAGGCCGGCTGCTGACGCGGCGCAGGGGCTCGACCAGCAGTTTGCTCTTCTCGTGCTGCCCTGCGTTTACGGCCCTATTTGCCATGTCTTGTTGCGACAGGGTAATGAATGGCATCGCACGCAGACGCGGCAGGCGGTGTGGTTCGGGTTCAGGTTCAGGGCTGTTGGCGCAAGCAACAAGCTCGGTTCGGGTTGGCCTGCCGGCCTACCTGAACCTGATGCAGGCGCGAGCTTGATATGGTCCAATCTCCGCCTCGGTTTGGGAGACACTGGGCATGTGTAATTCATGGTCCCCTCGGTTTGTAGCGCTTGCGGTCAGTAACTCAGGCCCAAAGGATAGACAGACATAGACGTATGTTACAAGGTCACACTGATAAACATGGATAAAAAGCTACCCCGTTCCATAATATAAGAACACACTAGTGTCAAAAACGCTTTTATATTATGGGACGAAGGGAGTAGCACTGATCAAGAAACAGAAATAGAGCCCCGTGTCGCTCCCCGCGAGGGACCCGGGCGCTAACCCTAGCCGCCGGGCACCGCCGCCACTCATCCACCCCTCCCCCCCGGCCGCCGCCGGGCAAAGCCCGTGTGGTGTCAGCGGCAGCGAGCTCTTCCTCTCCCGCACGCGAGGTGGGCTGCTGCGGGGCAGCTGCGCCAAGCGGAGGCGCGAGGCGCTGCGGCGTGTGGCTGAGCGCGGGCCGGCGCTGCTCGGCACGCCACGACGGAGAGGTGGCTAGCGCGCACGCCGCCGGCGCGAGGAGGCCACTGGCGGCGTAGGAACTGTGGGCGTGGCGTCTGAGCCAGATCTGGGCTCGGGCAAGCCGGCGACCGGGAATGCTCGCGAGCCACGAGGAGGCAGGTCACGGTCGACCAGGGCGTCCGGATCTGGCGGGCTGCTGCTATGCGTGATGCGTGGGGGCGGCTGGCACACATGGTGCGGCGCGTGAGCGCGCATGCGTGGTCAGCAGCAGGTTGGGCCGTCGGCGAGGCGCGGATCTGGTGGGGCGTGATCGCGGTGGCGGGTAGGGCTGCTGGCTGAGCGCGGGACGGCGCGCCAGGGCAGCGGGGAGGCGTGCGCGAGCGTTGCGGGAGCATGGAGCTCCGGGCGTTGGAAGCAGGGTTCGAACCTGATTTGGGCGAACCTACTTGCGTGGCGCGCATTTGGCTCCCCCTGTGCAGATCTATCGGGTGGCTGGCCGGCGACCTCCGGGGCGCGGCGTGAGGGCGAGATGTGATACAGTGCTCGTGCGTCATGGAGGTGGCATGCTCGAAAGGCTGGCTGGGTCGTGGGTTTGGGCGGGTGAGGCTGCCGGTGAAAACCGCATTCCGGCTGCGGCCGGAGCAGTCGATGGCGGGGCCTACGGGCTCCGTCCCCTTGTTGGAGGCATCATTGTTGCAGTCCTCCGCTTCCCTTGCTTGACATGCTTCGGGGGAAACCTTAGACCCGATCTTCCGGATCGGACGATGACGGCGCTATCGGCTTTGTTCAGTGCCGTGATTCCTCTTGAGGACATTGTCTTGAGCTTGACTCGGTCAGAGGGACTCGGTGCTCGTGAAGGTGGTTGGCGGCGGCTTGTGTAGCATCTCCGTGAGTGCAGTAGAGGCACCCTCCACATGCAAGGTGCGCCAGGCGAGTTATGTCGTCCAACCTCGCGGGATTGAAGCGGCATATGTTTGCTCTTTCGGATATAGCGTTCCTCTTCAATGTCATCGAGATTCGCAGATATGCTTGTGGCAGCCCGGATTGATACGGCGGTTTCGGTGTGCATTCTAGTAGCAGCGAAGATGCTCGAGTGCCCGACCGGGTGTGTTGTGTGGTGTAGCTTTCTGACGTGTTGTATGTTTTGCGGTGCTTTAGGCCTAGTCTTGCTAGGGGCTGTTATAGGTTTTCGTCCGGTCTTCCTACATAAACCGAGCAACCCTTTTTCTTTTTCTTATTTGACACTCGTCTTATGCGGTGCATTCCTTCTCTGGGGTGTTACCTGTAATGCCTCTTTCTCATCAATGAATTTGGCAGCTCTTCTGCTAACATTTGAAAAAAAAATCAAGGATAAACATGAAAGAAAAAGATAAACATGTTCAGTTTGGCAACATCCGCAAATGATGGCAAAGCGCCCTGGTGCTCCTCAAATTTCGAGCGGGCGCTGTCCAGCAAAGCGGGAGGGGGCGGGAATGGGATCATTGCTCGACATAGGAAGTGACAGCCGGTTACCTCTTTTTACCTTTTTCCTTTGTGGATGGATGGAAAACGGGCTGGTGCTTTCGCCTACATCGTGGAAGAGGATCCATAAGGAAGAGGATCTGGAGAACTTAGGGTGCTCCACCCCCTATACGAGTATAAATTAAAAAAACAGGAAAAAAAACCCCTCCAATTTTGGGATATCAAACCTCTTTTTTTGCGGGTGATACATTGTATTACTCAAATCATAGTGTCCATACAATCAGCAAGAGTTAGCTCAACAGCAACATCTGGACCAGAACCAACCCAAGTCATGGTTCGTCCTTCTAATCTAGCAAAACTAGCTAAGCTATCGCTAACTTTATTTTGAGAGCGATTTACATGAGTATCACTAACTTTATTTTGAGAGCGATTTACATGAGTAATACAAGAATCACAAATTCCCAAAAGGTACTTGATCTCCTTAACTATTGAAGAATAAGCCGATCTGTCCAAATCCCTTGTTGGGATATCAAACCTGTGTGCCCAATCTACTCTGTGTGAAGCTTCGTTGAAAAATACCAAGAAAAGTATTCTCAGTAAAAAGACAAAAAAATTATATGTATAGAAAAAACGGTTTTGATGGATCATAGGTCAGGCTGTATTTTCTTCGCCACGGATACTTTTCCTGGTATTTTTTCACGAAACTTCACACGGGAGTAGATTGGGCACCCAGGTTGGATATCCCAAATTCCAGGTTTTTTGAATTTTCCTGGTATTTTTTGAATTTAATGTTCATATAGTTGGTGGAGCACCCACGAGCCTCCGTGTATTTTCCTTTCCATAAGTCATTTTTCTTTCTCTTTTGCACCGAAAGAGTTCATCAAAGAGAATTCTGCCGAAATCAGTCTGTTTTCCGCATGATATGTACCACAAATTCTCATGTTCCAAAAATGGGCCTTAATTAATTGGTGCCACTTTAGGGATTCTATCCGTCCGACACTTGTTGCCACTTGACTCAAAATGATTGCCACATTTTATTACACAAAGTCAAGGTCTACGGGGTGAGTGGGGAATCGAATTAAGCAGGGCTGTCACACGTAGTAGAGAATCAAAAGATAAAAGCAAAACTACGAACTCAAGTGCGGAACTAGTGGGCAATTGTTATTCTACGTGTCACGAAAAATTAAAACCGATTGATCAATCATGCAACTACTCGATGGGATGTCGCTCTCTCCTCCCCTCCCGCTCCCCCCCTCTCCCTCCTCATCTCCCTCCGCTCTCTCCTCCTCCTCCTCGCTCGTCGCCGCCGTCGATGTCTCCGCTCCCCCTCCCTCCCCCGGGCGGCTGTCCCTGGTCATGGCCGGGGCCGGTTCGGCCGTTGGCTCGCTGCTTGCTCCCCTCGAGGGGGCCAACCGCTTTTGGGCGTTGGGGGATGATGCGTCCGATTCCGAGCGTGATGTGCCGGCTGTGCCTCCGGTCCTCGCCGCGGCTGGGCCTTCCGCCGCCCCGCATCGCCGCCGCTTCGCACCGGGCGGCCGCGGTGGGGCTTGGAGGGTTCTGTCGCCGCCAGTGCTTCCTGATCCGGGTTGGTCATCGGTGGTGCCCCGCCATTCCCGCCGCGCTGGTAAGTTTGCTCGCCGCTCCCTCGCCGCCGGTATCCTTTGTCCTGGTTCTCCGTCCTCCCCTATTTCTCCTTCTCCTGAGTTGTCCTCGCCGTCCCCGGCGCCCGCTTCGCCGACTTTGGATTTGGGGATCCTCGATGTGCGGACGGCGGCGGCGGGGGTGGGTGGTCCTGCGGCGTCCCTAACCCTAGCCTTGGGTTGTTGTGCGGCTGGCTCCGGGGTCCCGCCTGGGCCTCGGGCGTTGGGTGATGGGCCGTGACCTGGGCCTGGGTTGGCCCTGTCTGCCGTGGCCTTCCCTCCGCTCTTGGGCTCTGGTGGGCCCTCTGGTCCCGCTCCATTGCCTATCGCGACCGGCCCGCCTCGGCCCCGTCTTCGCGGCCTGTTATGGGTCCTTAAAAGCCACCCTGACCCTTGGTTAGGGTTTCCTGCTTCCCATTCTGATCTCCTCAGATCCAGAACCCCCCCGCACTCTCACTCCCGTCCCATCCCCTCCTCCCCTCTCCCGTTCGTTCACCGCCGTGGTTGCCATGCATCGGTCAAGGGGCTCGTCCAGCGAGCACAACTCCAATGGCAAGCGTCCGCTGGAGTCGGCGGGCGCTGGCGATGGCGACTCGGTGGCCTATGAGGCGGCTCTTCGGGGCAAGCTGCAGGATGCTCAGTCGGCTAGTGCTCGTGCCTCCGATGGGTGGGGGGCATCATCGGGTGCGGCTGGTGGTGGCGCGACTTCGGATCCGTGGGAGGCTGCGGCCTCGGCCTCCGGGGCCACTGCTGCGGGCCTGACTAGGTCCTCTCCTCCCCTCGCGGCGCCCAGATCTGGCGTGGTGGGGGCGGGGGCGGGGGCTGGCTCGGGCAATGGCGGCCCCCGTCCCAACCAGCGCTTCCCCAACAACTTTCAGCCTAACAAATCCCGCAAGTTCGGGCCGGTGGGCCGTGGCGATGGTATTCTTCCTCCTCCCCCTCCGGGTGCTCCGGTCTCTTTCCCTCCTCCCGCGTCGCACAGTTCCGCATCCCCGTCTGGTTCTATGTCGTGCTTCGTGTGTCATCGGCCTGGCCATTTCCAATCCCACTGCAAGTTTCCCCCGTTTTGCCTCATCTATCGCCAGGATGGTCATCTTACTGTTGAGTGCATTAACCGCTCTCCTCCGCCTGTGCTCAAACACCTTGGGTTGGGGCTGCTTCGATGTGAGTTCTTCGCGCTCGTAGGTGAACTGGACCGCGTCTCCCCTATCCCCGTCATCCAGAATGTCGCTGTGATTTCTGTCCTGTCTAAAGACTTCTCTCCCCAGATGCTCGCTGATGAACTTAAAGCTTGGGGCCCCGATGGTTGGGATTGGCAGATTCAGCAATTGTCTCCGTCGTCTTTTGGTGTTATCTTTCCGTCCTCCGACAGTCTTAGGATGATTGCGTCCTGCACCAGTTTTACTCTCCCTCGTAACCATGTTGTTATCGCTGTTAAGGAGGCGGATGAGGGTGGGAAGGCTTCCGCTGCCCTGACTGATTCCTGGGTCTTGTTGGACGACGTCCCGCCGGTGATGCGTAGCTCTGGCGCTCTCATGGCCTTTGTGGATCTGGTTGGGTTGCCTGTTTCTGTGGATGCTGCCTCGCTCGCTAGACCTGGCCCAGTTCGCCTGCTCATTAAGTGCATCAATCCCGAACGCGTTCATGGTCATGTTTAGATTTTCCCCGGCTCTTCGGCTTATCGCATCTTCGTTCATCTTGAAGGGTCTGCGCCGTTTTCTGTTGAGGTCCCACCCCCCTCCTCCTGCATCGTCTGATGATGGGAAGAATGATGGCAACCGGGAGGGGGGCAGCCAGAACGAGTCTCGCGACTCCAGGCCTCCCTTCTCGCAGAGCGAATGGGATGCTCTCAGTCCGCATATGCAGGGTGTGTTCAAGGATCGGGCTCCACGCGGTGAGGGTGGTGGGGGTGCGGTGGCTTCAGCCTGCCCTAACCCCCGTCGCGGTTCCTGTTGCTGGGGGCCCCGCTGCCATGGTGATGGATCCGGGGTTTCTGAGCCCGCTGTCTGCCGTCTGCACCAATCGTCTTGCCAGGCCCCTCTCTCCGTCTCTCTCGGGCGTGGAGGATGGGCTCGTTCCTCCCGTTGTGGCCCCCACCCCTCCATCGGCTGCGCCTCGCTCCAAGTCTGCGATCCGGAAGTTTTCTGCCCGAAGCCAGGGCTCCGGTGCCTCCAAGCACTCCGCGACGGGCATTTGCCGCCAGCTCGATGGGGACCTGGGCAGGGTGGCGTCTCCCAAGACTGCTGTGGCCTCGCCATCCTCGGGGCGCTCCTTCCCCGTCCGCACTCCCATCTCCACGGCTCGCAAGAGCCGCCGTTCCGAGGACGCGGGGGAGTCGGTGTCGGTGCGCGCTGCTCGGAGGGCCGAGGCAAAGGATATCGGCTCTATAGGTACGCCTCCTGTCTCTCCCAAACGCGTGTTACTCTCAGATTTTTCTGATGCTCATTTTCTTGAGGTAGCCTCCCAGTCTGGTCTTATTTTGGGTTCTTCTTCTAGGCTTCCTTCCCGTCTCCTTTCTGTCGTTCGGGCGAACAAGCTTGTTCAGGCGGCTCTGGCCAGGGCCAAAGATCACGCGGCCACCTCGGGCTCCTCCTCGGTTGTGGCTGAGGGGAGCCCTGCCGCGAGGGTGGCGGTGCCTTTGTCACAGGCTCCCAAACCTCGCCGCAAAAGGTCGGTGCCGCCGGTGGCCCCGTGCAGGAGCAGTCTTCGCATCAAAAACCTGAATTGTAGATGAGAGCTCTGTTCTGGAATATGCGCGGTTTCGGGGCTAGGGGGCGCCAGAATTTGCTTAAGGAGTATATCCGTACCAATGATATTGACCTTATTTACTTGCAAGAAAGTATTAAGGCTTCCTTTTCTTATGTTGACCTGGCTTCCTTGGCTGCTGATGGGACCTTTTTTTGGAAGTGGTTGCCGGCCTCTGGTCATTCGGGCGGTATTCTTTTAGGGGCGCGTCAAGACGTTTTCAATTTAGTGTCATTCGATTCTGGCTCTTATTTTGCTAGTCTGGTCCTGCTTCACCATGTTCTGGATATTGGATAAAAGATGGGAATTCATTGGGGTGTATGGGCCGGCTGATCATTCCTTGTCTAACGATTTTCTTTTGGAGCTTGCTGCTAAAGTTGAAGCCACTAATCTCCTCTTTCTCATTGGTGGCGACTTTAACCTTGTTAGGTTTCTCTGGGACAAAAATAATGATAATTTTTCCTGGTCTAGGGCCAAGGGTTTCAATGATTTCATCATTAACTTTGCACTTCGCGAACTTCATAGGTTTGGGGCGAGGTATACTTGGTCTAACCATCAACTTGATCCTGTTCGTTCGGTCTTAGATAGAGTGCTCATCTGTCCCGATTGGAATAAGCTGTTTCCTCGTTCGTCTCTCGTTGCGGAATCTTCTATTGGGAGCGATCACACCCTCCTCCTCCTCAATTCGGGCATGGCTCCCTCCCTTTTAGGTTTGACGCTTCTTGGCTTCTGATCGAAGGTTTCTCGCAGCTGGTGTCGGGCAAGATTCTTAGTATTTATGGTTTACCTCACCGCTCCTTCGGCCCTGTGGACGATTGGCATTTCCTTTCCTCCAATCTCCGGCATTTTCTTAGGGGTTGGAGCTAGAATCGGTCTGCCGATTCTCGCAGAGAGAAGGAGAGTCTCCTCTCTTGTATTAAGTCTCTTGATGCGATAGCTGATTCTGTTGGTTTGGATGAGAGGGGTTGGGCCCATAGATACGAGTTAGAAAATGCTCTTCTGGATTTGCACAAGCAGGAGGAGGTGTACTGGCAACAGCGTGGTTGCATTTCTTGGATCCTCAAAGGTGATTCTATTACTGCTTACTTTTTCGCGATAGCTAACGGCCGGCATCGGAGGTGTTCCATCTTGAGGCTCATTATCAATGGGGTGGTTGTGGCCGACCCTGTGGTGATTAAGGGTCATATTTTCTCTTTCTTCTCTGCTCTTTTGGCTGCCAAACCCCCAGCTGATATCAGGACCAGTCCCAATCTTTGGGGGGCTAATGAGAGGGTTTCTGTGGAGGATAATATTGCACTCATGATCCCTCTTTCTCATGACGAAATTGACTTGGTGGTTTCTTCGTCCAAAGCTAACTCTGCCCCTGAGCCTGATGGGTTTTCTATTTCCTTCTTTCAAAAGTTTTGGCAGGTTCTTAAATACCTGGTCTATGCGGTTGTGGTGGGTTTTTGTTTGGGTATTGTGGATATCTCTGCGCTAAATTATGTTGTCATTTCTTTGCTCCCCAAGGTCAAAGGGGCGAATTCCATGAAACTATTCAGACCGATTGCCTTGATTAACAATATTGCTAAATTCCCCTCTAAGGGTTTTGCCACGCGGCTTTCCCCTGTTGCTCATAAGGTCATTGGGCAGCAGCAATCGGCGTTCATTAAAGGGCGCTTCATCCTTGATGGGTTCCTTAGTTTACATGAAATTATCCATGATCTGAAAGTCAGGAATTGTAATGTTGTGGTGTTAAAGCTGGAATTTGAGAAGGCTTACGATTCGGTGAGCTGGGCCTTTCTTCGTGATGTTCTCCTGGCTAAGGGATTTGAGGGTGTTTATGTTCATCGCGTTGTGCAACTGGTCTGTGGCGGTCACACGACGGTCTCTGTGAATGGTTCTATTAGTCCTTATTTTAAAAACGGCCAGGGCCTTCGTCAGGGTGATCCGATCTCGCCCCCGCTCTTTAACTTTGTGGCTGATGCCTTTTCCTGCATCTTGAACCGGGCGGCGGCGGCCCGCCATATCCTTCCTATCGCGTCTCACCTCATCCCTTCTGGTGTGACTCACTTACAGTACGCGGATGATACTATTATTCTGGTGGAAAATATGGATCAATGCCTAGCTAATTTGAAGTTCCTTCTGCTATGCTTTGAGGAGATGTCTGGTCTCTAAGAGCGAAGTTTTGGTTTTGGGTGCCCCGGCGGAGGAGGCGAGGCGGGTTGCCTCACTCCTCAACTGCTCCCTCGGCTCGTTTCCCTTCAAATACCTTGGGATGCCCATCTCCCCCTACAAACTTCTGTCCAAAGATTTTTCCTTCTCTTTCACTAAGGTTGGTAATAGGGTCATGCCATGGAGGGGGCGTTACAACTCTACCGCGGGCCGGGTGTGTTTGATCAATGCCAGTCTATCTTCCCTGCCTATGTTTCTCATGGGTTTTTATCGGCTGCCTGAAGGCACGCATGCAGGTTTTGATAAACATAGGAGTGGGTTCTACTGGAACACTGCGGATAATAAGAAGAAATACAGGCTGGTTAAGTGGAAACTCATGTGCAAACCTAAAAATTTGGGAGGGTTGGGGATCCTCAACACTTCCATCATGAACAAATGCCTCATTCTCAAATGGTGGTGGCGTATTCTCTCTTCTCCTCCTGATGCGTTGTGGTTGCGTATTCTTAAGGCTAAATACTTCCCTACCTCCTCCCCCCTCTTGTGCAACTCGGTGGGCTCTCCTGCCGTGTCTCAATTTTGGCACCAACTCCTCACTGTTAGAGATGATTTTAGGGCCCTGGTTAAATTTTCTGTAGGTAATGGTGCTTCTGTGAGATTTTGGCTGGACTGGTGGGTGGGGAGGGTCCCCTAGCGGCGGCCTTCCCTACTTTATTTTCTTATGTTGCGTCTCCTTCTGTCTCTGTCGCGGAGCTTGCGGCCATGCAGTGGGACTTTGGCTTTCGCCGGGCCCTGTCTCATGAAGAGTTGGAGGACTGGCACTGTCTTGTTGCCATCCTCCCTACGCTCTTGGAGTCTCTGGATGCGGTCTCTTGGCCTCATTCCGCCTTTGGTAATTTTTCTGTCAAATCCTGCTATCGTTTGCTGTCCTTGGGTTCGGTTGTTAACAAGTTTAAGCCTGTTTGGGCGGCTAGGGTGCTGCCTAAGATTAAAATTTTCATGTGGCAGGCCATGCGTGGCCGCCTACCGGCCGCGAATCAGATTAAAAAATGGCATGGGCCGGGCTCGGAGTTCTGTGCCTTGTGCAGCGACCCTGAGGATACGGACCACATTCTTTTCCGCTGCCCTTTGGCTAAGTTCTTCTGGAGCTGCCTCCGTGAGTGGTTGACTGTATCTTGGGCCCCGATTAATTTTGCTGACCTCCGTTCCATTGTCTCTCCTCTGCTTGGCCAAACTAGGAGGTTGTTCTGGTTCGGGTTTTTCGCCATGTGTTGGACCCTGTGGACGACCCGTAATAAGTTTACCATTGAACAGGTGTTCCCTAACAAGGCGGTTGACTGTTTGTTCAAATTCTCTATCCTTTTGCAGCAGTGGAAATCTCTGATTAAGGACGACGACAAGGCGGCTGTGGAGCTTCTTTTTCTCGTGTCCGTTCTTCGGCAAGCACTATCCTGGCCGGTGAGCGCGCCGGTTCGCAACAGCCGCAGTAGTTGGTGCTCCTCCTCGTCGTCCAGACGCTTAGCTAGTTTGTTGGTTTTGTGTTGTGTGGGTTTGTGGGCCTGCGTGCCTGTTTGCTGGTTGTGGTCTCTATCTGAACTTATGTGATGCCATAACTTTGTCTTGGGTGTGGTTTGTATTTGTTACTCTGGTGCCTGGTGGTTTTATTAATTTAAAGTCGGGCTGCGGCCTTTCCTCTAAAAAAATTAAAACCATTTCCAACCCCACCAAACAAAATAATCCTCTATAACACTAAGCTCCCTAGTTTTAAAGAGCCCACATTCAATTGAGGTCTCCAATTGGAATTGGGTCACCTGATTTTGACCGGGTCAACAATTTCTCAAAGTTTTTTCATTCAATTCTTTTATACTACATACCATGCTCCCTAATTTTAAGGCTTCAAAATTAATTGAGGTCTTCAATTTAGAATTGTGTCACCTGATTTTAACCTGGACAACATTTTTTTTCAAGGAGCTCTCCCATTTAATTCTTTTAATTTCCTATGTTCCCTAATTTTGAAACTCTTTTATTCAATTGAGGTATTCAATTTTGGATTTGGTTTACAATTTTGACCGGACCCACGATTTTTCAAATCAATTAGCGGCAACCGGCCTATAAATACATATCAATACCGCACACCCTCCTACCACCTAGAAAAAGAAGCGCCACAATGTGATACTGTAGCACCAATATAGTACATTCCCCCATCGACGCAGAAATTTCCCCTCATAAATATATGTTGGTGACGGTGTCCTGGACTAGGGGGTACCAACCTAGACGGCCCATAGTCCTCGGGCTGGGCCCGAAGGCCCTGTTCTCATCCAGATGGACTCCGAAAGCTGTGACGTGATCAAGACTGCATCCGCCAAAGACATGGAGTATACCCCAAGACATCTCCTGCCGCCTCCATACGCATCCCTGGATACTGCCTATGTAACCCTAGATGCCCTACCTGGAGTGTATATAAGCCGGAGGGTTTAGCCTGTAGAGGATACGGAATCACAATTACCATCCACCTAGCCCTAGGGTTAGACTTCTCCTTACGATCTCGAGGTAGATCAAGCTTGTACTCGATACTTCATCATCAATATAAACAAGAGCAGGACGTAGGGTTTTACCTCCATAGAGAGGTCCCGAACCTGGGTAAACACTGTCTCCTTCGTCCCTGTTACCATTGATCCGAGATCCACAGCTCGGGACCCCCTACCCCGAGGTCAGCCAGTTTTTACACCGACACTGGTGCTTTCATTGAGAGTTCCGTTGTGAGATCAAAGAAAGATGGACGGCTCACCTGCAGATCAACTGCAGCTCCGGCTACGAGGACATCTTCGTCCCCGGCCAGTTTTTTGTTTTCGGCAGCATGGTCTTTTGCGCTGACTCTTGATACGTCCCAAACGTATCTACTTTTCCAAACACTTTTGCTCTAGTTTTGGACTCTAATTTGCATGATTTGAATGGAACTAACCCGGACTGACGCTGTTTTCAGCAGAATTGCCATGGTGTTGTTTTTGTGTAGAAATAAAAGTTCTCGGATGGACCTAAAAATTTACGGAGAATTATTTCAGAATATATAAAAAATACTGGCACAAAGATCCAACAGAGGGGGGGCCACCAGGCGCCACAAGCCTGGGGGGCGCGCCCACCCCCCAGGGCGCGCCTGGCAGGCTTGTGGGGCCCTGCCAACTCCGTTTACCCTAATTCCAGTGCTATAAGTACCTATTCATGGAGAAAAAAAATCAGGGAGAAAGAATCATCGCGTTTTATGATACGGAGCCACCACCACCTCCTGTTCTTCATCGGGAGGGCTGATCTGGAGTCCGTTCAGGGCTCCGGAGAGGGGAATTCGACGCCGCCGTCATCATCAACAATCCTCCATCACCAATTTCATGATGCTCACCGCCGTGTGTGAGTAATTTCTTCGTAGGCTTGCTGGACGGTGATGGGTTGGATGAGATTTACCATGTAATCGAGTCAATTTGTTAGGGCTTTGATCCCTAGTATCCACTATGTTCTGAGATTGATGTTGCTATGACTTTGCTATGCTTAATGCTTGTCACTAGGGCCCGAGTGCCATGATTTTAGATCTGAACCTTTGTGTTTTCATGAATATATTTGAGTTCTTGATCCTATCTTGCAAGTTATATGCACCTATTACGTGTCATGATCCGCATACCCCAAGGTGACAATAATTGGGATTCTTTCCGGTGATTGCCATAGTTTGAGGAGTTCATGTATTCACTATGTGTTAATGCTTTGTTCTGGTTCTCTATTAAAAGGAAGCCTTAATATCCCTTAGATTTCCTTATGGACCCGGCTGCCACTGGAGGGTAGGACAAAAGATGTCATGCAAGTTCTTACTATAAGCACGTATGACTATATACGGAATACATGCCTACATTACATTGATGAATTGGAGCTATTGTGTATCACCCTAGGTTGTGACTGTTACATGATGAATATCATCCAACATAATTATCCATCATTGATCCAATGCCTACGCTTTTTGCATTTTGATCTTTGCTAAGTTACTTTCATTGCTACTGCTGTTGCAATCACTACAAAACTGCTACTGTTATTGTTTTTGTTACTATTGCTACTGTTACTACTGTGCTACTAAACACTTTGCTGCAGATATTTAGTTCTCCAGGTGTGGTTGAATTGCCAACTCAACTGCTAATACTCGCAAATATTCTTTGGCTCCCCTTGTGTGAAATCAATAAATCTGGGTGAAATACTACCCGCGAAAACTGTTGCGATCCCCTATACTTGTGGGTTATCAAGACCTTTTTCTGGCGCCATTGCCGGGGAGCATAGCTCTATTTGTTGAGTCACTTGGGATTTATATCTGTTGATCACTATGAAGAATCTGAAAGACGCTAAGACCAAGATCGTCCCCTCTATGACTAGAGGAGGTAAGGAACTGCCATCACACTCTGCACTTGATTCACCTTCTGTTTTGAGTAGGCTTGCGACACCACCACCTGCTATTCATTCTGATATGTCACAAGTTATTGATGATAATACTTCTGCTATGAATGAAACTGTTGATGATGCTAGTACTATGCTTGATAATACTGTGCCACATGGTGAATTTCTTGATGAACAAATTGCTAAAGCTAAAGGAATTGAAAATGTTGAAACTCTTAAAAATTATGATTCACCTATTATGCCTAGCTCTCCTACTAGAGTTGAAATGCCTGAAACATTGGATGGTTATGTTTTTGATAGGGAGATAGCTAGGGCAATTCTTGCTTGTAATGATAGAGATGAGGTTAGAAAATTGCTTGCTGAGTTGAAAGAAAAATCTATGAGGGAGAGAATGAAATATGATCCTAAGTTTGCTACTTCTACCATATTTATTACTGATAAGGATTATGAATTCTCTGTCAATCCTGAGTTAATTACTTTGGTTGAATCTGATCCTTTTCGTGGTTATGAAACTGAAACTGTTGTGGCACACCTTACTAAGTTGAATGATATTGCCACCCTATTTGCTCATGAGGAAAAAATTCGTTATTACTATATTCTTAAGTTATTTCCTTTCTCATTAAAGGGTGATGCTAAGAAATGGTTTAATACTCTTGCTCCTGGTTGTGTGCGTAGTCCCCAGGATATGATATATTACTTCTCTGAAAAATATTTTCCTGCTCATAAGAAACAAGCTGCCTTACAGGAAATATTTAACTTTGTGCAAATTGAAGAAGAGAATCTCCCTCAAGCTTGGGGGAGCCTTCTCCAACTACTCAATGCTTTGCCTGATCATCCTCTTAAGAAAAATGAAATACTTGATATCTTTTATAATGGACTAACCGATGCTTCTAGGGATTGCCTAGATAGTTGTGCTGGTTGTGTTTTCAGGGAATGAACTGTTGGACAGGCTGAAGTACTATTGAATAATATATTGAGAAATGCCGATGATTGGACACTTCCTGAACCACCACCTAAGCCAACTCCAAAGAAGTGAGGTATTCTATTCCTCAGTCCAGAAGATATGCAAGAAGCTAAGAAATCTATGAAGGAAAAGGGTATAAAAGCTAAAGATGTTAAGAATTTACCACCTATTGAAGAAATCCATGGGCTCGATATCCTGACACAGGTAGTGAAGGAAAATTGTCTCACTAGATTCGATGAAGGTGATATTCCTTATAATAAATCTGCTAGCCAATGCCTGTGAATTTGATAATTACATCATTAAACAGGAGCACTTTAATATGTATGTTAGCAATCAACTAAAACGGAATGCCATCATGATTGAACGCTTGAGTGATTTGATGTTTAGAACTGCTAATGATGTTAAATGCTTGAGTAAACATGCTTCTATGGTCCAGATTCAGTTAGAACAAATTGCTAAGTCACAAAATGATTTGCTTGATGAGATGAATAATAAAAGGAATGATCATGCTGTTAGAGTTGTTACTAGAGCAGGTAGCATGACTCAGGATCCTCTATATCCTGAAGGTCATCCTAAAAGAATTGAACAAGATTCTCAAAGAAATAATATTGATGCACCTAGTCCATCTAATAAGAAAAAGAAAAAGAAAAATGATAAAACTTTGCCTGCTTCTAGTGAACCTGAGATAGAAAAACCTCCTGAGAATCATAATGATGTTTCTATTTCTGATGTTGAGACACAATCTGGTAATGAACATCCACCTAGTGATAATGATAATAATTATGATGATGTTCATGTTGATGCTCAACCAGATAATGATGTAGAAATAGAACCTGCTGTTGACCTTGATAACTCACATCCTAAGAATAAAAGATATGATAAAAGAGACTTTGTTGCTAGAAAACATGGAAAGGAGAGAGAACCATGGGTTGAAAAACCCATGCCTTTCCCTACTAAACCATCTAAAAACAAGGATGAGGAAGATTTTGAGCGCTTTGTTGAAATGCTTATACCTGTCTTTTTGTGCACTCGCTTGATTGATATGTTGAAAATATCTCCCTATGCTAAATACATGAAAGATATTGTCACAAATAAAAGAAAAATACCTGAAGCTGAAATTTTCACCATGCTTGCTAATTATTCTTTTAAGGGTGGAATACCTAAGAAGTTAGGAGATCCAGGAATACCTACTATACCATGTTCCATTAAAAGAAGTTATGTCAAAACTGCTTTATGCGATTTGGGAGCCGGTGTTAGTGTTATGCCTTTCTCTTTATATAGAAGACTTGATTTGAATAAGCTCACGCCTACTGAAATATCTTTGCAAATGGCTGATAAATCAACTACTATACCCATTGGAATTTGCAAGGATGTTCCCGTTGTAGTTGCAAATGTTACTATCTTGACAGACTTTGTTATACTTGATATGCCCGAGGACGACAACATGTCGATTATCCTTGGTAGACCCTTTTTGAATACTGCAGGGGCTGTTATTGATTGCAAAAAAGCAAGGTTACTTTTCATGTCAATGGCAATGAGCATACGGTTTATTTTTCGAAGAAACAAAGTTCGGTGAATGGTATCAATTGTATTGAAAAAGTTTCGATGATCACTATTGGAGGTTTCAAATTTCCTCTTCCCACTGTTAAAAAAAATATGAAATTCTTATTGTTGGGGAGATGCATATCCCCATTGAGGTAACTTAGTGTTATACGAAAATTCTTCGGTTTCATGCCATTCGGAAATAGTTTGTTAATAAGACTTGATCAACCTTATTAATGGATTCTTTTTGAGGTGCATGTGGTCGATGAATTTAGTAAGCACAACTTTATGTACCCACCTTTTGCTCTCTGTTATTTTTAGTAGAATAAAATAAAATGCCATGATTATCCTGTTTTCTGAATTTTCCGTGCAATAAAAAATGGCCCCAAAATAAAAGTTCTCAGAATGCCTTGAAAATTTAGTATGATTTTTTTCAGAATATTTAAGAAATTTTGGCACTGAACACACCCCAGGGGGGTGTACCTATGAGCCACAAGCCCACAGGGCGCCCTGGGCGTGCCCAGCAGGCTTGTGGGTCCCACAGGGACCCACTCACTTATGCCAGCCACCCATCTCCTTCTTCTTCCTCCAGAAAAATCAAACTTGCTCCCAAGCCTGTGTTCTTGCTCATTTTGCTGTGATTTTCGATCTCCTTGCTCAGAACTCCATTTCCAAAACTGTTTTGAGGAATTACTCCTTGGTATGTGACTCCTCCAATGCTCCAATTAGTTTTTGTTCTAGTGCTTTATACTTTGCAAATTTTTGCTGCTGTGGTGACCATGTTCATGAGCTTGCATGTTGAATTTGTATGGTCCAAAGTAGTTTTGATGCATTATATAGCCTCTAGATACTTGTAGGAGTAGTTGCTATCAATTTTGTTGAGTTTCGTTCACTTTTATTTTGAGTCACTAAAAATTTCAGAAATTTTTCAGAGAAAAGAAAATGTTTAGGAAGATGTTCCATGGTGGTTCCTTGAGCAAGAGTGCTCCTAGGCCCGCAATACGCGAGCCGGATACCGAACCGCCACGAGAGGCCGCGGTGCTACCGTGCGAGTGGCCGTCGGATGCCTTCATGATTAGAGCGGCATCAAGGAAGAGTTTGATATGTACGTGCGCAACACTGAGCTCACGGAGTTCCTGGCAGACAGGTGCCCGCAATACTATGACCTCACTGACTCCTTTGTGCGAAGATTCAAGTATGTATATCAGCGCACTTCACATGATGTTATATTCAACCTATATGAAAATCCTTTTCGCAAGTCTGTTGAAGAATTTAGTGAAGTATGCAAAATTCCATTCTGGGGAACTTGCACTGAACCCCGTAAATCTGATTGCAATGAATTTCTCATGACCATTACTAGGGGTGAAACTAGAGGCATTACACAAGCCACTATGGGGAGCATTCATTTTCCTGCCATACATTATTTTGCTCTGTTCATTGGTAGATGCATTAATGGTAAACATGATCATAGTCATCTTTGCGCCCCTGACCTGAGCATTCTTAAGAGTGCGGTGCTGGGAGATAGACAATTTAACATGGGGGCCATTGTTGCACGTCATTTACATAATAATGCCTTAGTTGGTGATTTCTTTGGTGGAATTTATGCCACTCGCTTAGCTACCTATCTTGGTGTGCCCATTAAACAAAATGACACCCTTTTGCCACCTAGTTTTCTTGATTATGATGCTATGGAACGCCACCAGTTCCTTGAGAGGGGTTACCCCCCATTCAAATACAGGCTAATCTTTAATAGGCATCGTGTTTTCCATATTTTTTTGCCTGCTCCTACCTTCTTTGATTTCTGGGGAAAACATAGACATTTCATACTTGAGGAGGAGGCTGAGGAGTACGAGAGGGCAGTAGAGACCGAGCGCCTTAACGAGGCAGCTCGCCAAGCTGTGGCAGCTGCATTTTAGTACAACCCGAACTATCACCACGGGCACTATCCAGGCCAGGAGTGGCCGTAGACCAACTTAGGCCAAAAGCCTAAGCTTGGGGGAGTACGTATTTCTCACCGACATTACATGTTCACACACTCATTCCAGTTGTCGGTGTTCATTCTTTTTCATTGTATATCCATGCTAGTTTTATTTTCGCTTTCTTCTTGTGTGTTTGAAAAACTTTCGAAAATTTAAAAAAATTAGCTGTAGTTTCTTTCTTGTTTAGTTAATTCGTAGTAGTAAAAGAAAACCCAAAAAGATTTCTCGTTTCTTCTTTTACTTGTTGGGAGCTTTCCTGTGTAAATAGTTTTTCTCGTCTTTCGTTTTCCTTCGTTAATTTGCTTTCTTTAGAAAAACCAAAAACTCCAAAAATATTTCAGTGTGTTTCTCTGAATTTCTTTTCTTTGCATTGAGTCATAGTAGGGAGAAGACCACGATGAAAATGTTGAGTGGCTCTCATATGCTTTATTGTTGATCTAACAAAGAGCCACTATTACCTTGTCTTCTCCTTTGAATAAATGTTTGCAGATTCCAGCTTAGTCCACGGCACCCTTGCACCATTATAATTATTATCACATCATTAGGTTGTGCAAGTGAAAGGCAATAATGATGATATTTGATGAAGTGATTGCGGTGAAGAAATGCTGGTATGAACTCTTCTTGTTTTTGTCTTTGTAAATATGTTTAGCTCAGTATTCATGATTCAGCATTATTATGAGTAAACATATTTGTGATGAAAATTAGAGATTATAGTTGCTCATGCCATGCTTAAATAGCTAGGAGTGGATAATGATTTATCTTGAGTGTCAACATGCATTAAAATGGTTGTGATGTAGTATGTTAGCATGGTATCCTCCTTTG
Source organism: Elymus sibiricus (assembly GCA_039707655.1). NCBI lineage: Eukaryota > Viridiplantae > Streptophyta > Magnoliopsida > Poales > Poaceae > Elymus > Elymus sibiricus. The sequence goes on from CM077676.1 coordinate 163,154,491, forward strand.
AGTAATTCGAGTGGCTTGACTTGGCACATGTTCATACATGTAGTTGAATCAAAACCAACATAGCCTCCGTGATATTTATGTTCAGGGTGTTGATATCCTACTCATGCTCGTATTCAGTGTTAATTATTCACAATGCATGTCTATGACCGTTTTCGCTCTCTAGCTGGTCGCTTCTCAATCTATTTGCTAGCCTTCGCCTGTACTAAGCGGGAATATTGCTTGTGCATCCAAATCCTTAAACCAAAGTTGTTCTAGATGAGTCCACTATATCTACCTATATGCAGTATTACTCTGCCGTTCCAAGTAAATTTGCATGTGCCACCTCTAAATATTCAAACGAACATCTGTTTTGTGTGCCCGTACCGCTCATGGAGCGACAGGGGGCGGTCAGTATCTTCCATGCTAAGCGGGTTACTCTCAGATGAGTGTTTATTCACTTGTCATTGCACGAGAGAGGCTGGTAATCGGGATGCCCAGTCCTATGCTCAAATCGAAATCATATAATGCAAACAAACTCCCCTAAAAAGTTGTTGGTATGGAGGGAACCCGTGAATTCGGCTAGCCATGGCTTGTGTTGGTACGGTGGAGGGGGAGTAAACTTTACCTTGCCGCTTGGGAACCGCCTATAATGCGTTTAGCATGGAAGATATTGAAAACTCCTGGCCGTGACATTGACAGGAAAAGCATACCTCCCAAAATTATTTTCATCTCTAATTTAAGCTTCGAGCTCTGGCACCGCTGCAAATCCATGCTTCCCTCTGTGAAGGGCCTATCCATTTACTTTTATGTTATTTTATTTTTATTGTTGAGTCATCACCCTCTCATTTAAGCACCAGTTGGAGAACACTATTGTCATTTTTGTGCATTGAGTATAGTTAATGTTGGGTGTGACCATGACTGGATATCCTCTACCCTGAATTACAATGTTTAGTCATTGCTTGAATCTCAGAGGTGCTCTGCATTTATGTTTTGCGGTCTCAGAAAGGGCTAGCGAGATACCATGTTCTCATATTATATCATGATTGTTTTGACAAAGTGTTGGCATTCGAGATATCTTATTATCGCTTGCTAGTTGGTTATGTTATTGCCATGAGTAAATGTGAGACCTAAGTGTTATCATCAATATGGTTAGTTCATAATCTTTGCTGAAAACTTGGATGCTAGTTAAGTATATATACAGACAACAAGAACAAAAGAGTTTGTAAAAGTTTCTCTTTATCACTTTCAGTTTGTCAACTGAATTGCTTGAGGACAAGCAATGAGTTAAGCTTGGGGGAGTTGATACGTCCCAAACGTATCTACTTTTCCAAACACTTTTGCTCTAGTTTTGGACTCTAATTTGCATGATTTGAATGGAACTAACCCGGACTGACGCTGTTTTTAGTAGAATTGCCATGGTGTTGTTTTTGTACAGAAATAAAAGTTCTCGGATGGACCTGAAAATTTATGGAGAATTATTTCAGAATATATAAAAAATACTGGCGCAAAGATCCACCAGAGGGGGGGTGGCACCAGGCGCCACAAGCCTGGGGGGCACGCCCACCCCCCAGGGCGCGCCTGGCAGGCTTGTGGGGCCCTGCCAACTCCGTTTACCCTAATTCTAGTGCTATAAGTACTATTAGTGGAGAAAAAAATTAGGGAGAAAGAATCATCATGTTTTACGATACGGAGTCGCCGCCACCTCCTGTTCTTCATCGGGAGGGCTGATCTGGAGTTCGTTTAGGGCTCCGGAGAGGGGGATTCGACGCCGTCGTCATCATCAACAATCCTCCATCACCAATTTCATGATGCTCACCACCGTGTGTGAGTAATTTCTTCATAGGCTTGCTGGACGGTGATGGGTTGGATGAGATTTACCATGTAATCGAGTCAATTTGTTAGGGTTTTGATCCCTAGTATTCACTATGTTCTGAGATTGATGTTGCTATGAGTTTGCTATGCTTAAGGCTTGTCACTAGGGCCCGAGTGCCATGATTTCAGATCTGAACCGTTATGTTTTCATGAATATATTTGAGTTCTTGATCCTATCTTGCAATTTATATGCACCTATTACGTGTCATGATCCGCATACCCCAAGGTGACAATAATTGTGATTCTTTCCGGTGATTGTCGTAGTTTGAGGAGTTCATGTATTCACTATATGTTAATGCTTTGTTCCGGTTCTCTATTAAAAGGTGACAATAAGTGTGGTTTAATTGACAACTCAACTGCTAATACTCGCAAATATTCTTTGGCTCCCCTTGTGTCGAATCAATAAATCTGGGTGAAATACTACCCGCGAAAACTGTTGCGATCCCCTATACTTGTGGGTTATCAACTCTTCGGGCCATCTGATGACCCACAAGTATAGGGGATCAATCGTAGTCCTTTCGATAAGTAAGAGTGTCGAACCCGACGAGGAGCAGAAGGAAATGATAAGCGGTTTTCAGCAAGGTATTCTCTGCAAGTACTGAAAGTAGTGGTAACAGATAGTTTTGATAGCAAGATAATTCGTAACAAGTAACAAGTATAATAAAGTGCAGCAAGGTGGCCCAATCCTTTTTGTAGCAGAGGACAAGCCGGAACGATCTCTTATAATAAGCAAAGCATTCTCGGGGACACATGGGAATTTCATCTAGTCACTTTCATCATGTTTGTTTGATTCGCGTTCACTACTTTGATAATTTGATATGTGGGTGGACCGGTGCTTGGGTGCTGTTCTTACTTGAACAAGCCTCCCACTTATGATTACCCCCTCTCGCAAGCATCCGCAACTACGAAAGAAGAATTAAGATAAATCTAACCATAGCATGAAACATATGGATCCAAATCAGCCCCTTACGGAATAACGCATAAACTAGGGTTTAAGCTTCTGTCACTCTAGCAACCCATCATCTAATTAGTACTCCACAATGCCTTCCCTTAGGCCCAAAGATGGTGAAGTGTCATGTAGTCGACGTTCACACGACACCACTAAAGGAAGCAACAACATACATATCATCAAAATATCGAACGAATACCAAATTCACATGATTACTTATGACAAGACTTCTCCCATGTCCTCAAGAAAAAAAGTAACTACTCAGAAATCATATTCATGTTCAAGATCAGAGGGGTATTCAATATCATTAAGGATTGATGTCTACTACGCAACTTTATTCTTGTAGACTAGTGTTGGGCCTCCAAGCGCAGAGTTTTGTAGGACAGTAGCAAATTTCCCTCAAGTGGATGACCTAAGGTTTATCAATCCGTGGGAGGCGTAGGATGAAGATGGTCTCTCTCAAACAACCCTGCAATCAAATACAAGAAATCTCTTGTGTCCCCAACACACCCAATACAATGGCAATTTGTATAGGTGCACTAGTTCGGCGAAGAGATGGTGATACAAGTGTAGTATGGATAGTAGAAATATATTTTCATAATCTGAATAAATAAAAACAGCAAGGTAGCAAACGATATTGCAATGCTTAAAGACAAGGCCTAGGGTTCATACTTTCACTAGTGCAATCTCTCAACAATGCTAACATAATTGAATCATATAACAATCCCTCAACGTGCGACAAAGAATCACTCCAAAGTTCCTATTAGCGGAGAACATAAGATAGAAATTGTTGTAGGGTACGAAACCACCTCAAAGTTATTCTTTCTGATCAATCTATTGAACCATCCCTATAAGTGTCACAAACAGCCCTAGAGTTCGTACTAAAATAACACCATATGATACACATCAACCAACCCTAATGTCACCTAGATACTCCAATGTCACCACAAGTATCCGTGAGTTGATTATACGATATGCATCAAACAACTTTAGATTCATAATATTCAATCCAACACAAAGAACTTCAAAGAGTGCCCCAAGATTTCTACCGGAGAAAGTAGGACGAAAACGTGCATCAACCCCTATGCATAGATTACCCCAATGTCACCTCGGGAATTCGTGAGTTGGGTGCCAAAACATATATCAAGTGAATCAATATAATACCCCATTGTCACCACGGGTATTCATATGCAAGACATACATCAAGTGTTTTCAAATCCATAAAAATATTCAATCCGATAATAGTGAAACCTCAAAGGTAAAAACTCAATTCATCACAACAAGATAGAGAGGGAGAAACACCATATGATCCAACTATATTAACAAAGCTCGCTGTACATCAAGATCGTGCCAAATCAAGAACACGAGAGAGAGAGAGAGAGAGAGATCAAACACATAGCTACTAGTACATACCCTCAGCCCCGTGGGTGAACTACTCCCTCCTCATCACGGAGACCGCCGGGATGATGAAGATGGCCTCCGGTGATGATTTCCCCCTCTGGCAGGGTGCCGAAAATGGGCTGTAGATGAGATCATGGAGGTACATAGGCTTGCGGCGGCGTAGTCAAAGTTCTAGGGTTATTTCTGGTTGTTTCTCTATTTATAGGATTTTTTAGCGTTGGAATCACGCGAAGATGGGCCCACGAGGTACCACGGTGCCATACCCCCCCTGGCGCGCCCTGGTGCCTCGTGGGCACCTCGTGGCTCTTCTGGTCCTTTCACGAAGCTTCGGGGGTCTCTTATGTTCCAAAAAAATTGTCAAAAAGTTTCGCTGCATTTGGAGAACTTTTATTTCTGCACAAAAAACCAACACCACGGTAGTTCTGCTGAAAACAATGTCAGTCCGGGTTAGTTCTAATCAAATCATACCAAAACCATATAGAATTGTTATAAACATGGCATGAATACTTCATAAATTATAGATACGTTGGAGATGTATCAGCATCCCCAAGCTTAAGTCCTACTCGTCCTCGAGTAGGTAAATGATAAAAGAAATAATTTATGAAGTGTGAATGCTAGCATACTGCATAAGTTTGATCAATGATAATTTCAATCACTTTTCCTAGCATCATAACGGCAACTTTTTCTCATAAAACTCATCATGATAAAGTAGCAATCAATTCACATGTTATTGTTCAAACAATGCATTCTCTTGAAACTTAACAACCTATGTTCTTAGTCACCAAACAATTGCAATTCAACTTAATTTCAACAAAGTCTAAGTAAGAGCTCCACATACTCAATTATCGTATAGTCTTCTATGATTGCTAGTACTCAAAGCATATTTTTAGAACAAATGGCATCCATCGAACACAGAAAAAGATAGGGGCTAAGTGTAGGGGAACGCAGCAGAAAACAAAAAAATTCCGACCTACGCACCAGCCCAGGACCACTATGGAGACTGCATACAAGGTTTGATCTTTTCGTTACCGACTCGTAGCGCAGCGGAAGTAGAGTCGATGACGATCGTTGGTGCAGATCCCCACAGCTAGGATTTACAACCTCCCAACCGTGAGGATGAACTCCCTCATCTGCCCCTCGGACAGTCCCTCGGACAGCCCTCCGGGAGGCGGTCGGACAGTCCCCCGGACGGTGTCACGGACAGCCCTTCGGGAGGCACTCTCGAACTCGGACAGTAACTCGGACCGCCCTTCGGGAGGACCCTCGAACAGCCCCTCGGGCAAAAGATCGAATCTACGACCTCTCTACGGGGTTGCACACATACGGTGTCAACTATCCGGCAGGGCTTCGCCGTCCAAAACTAGTTCCTGCCGGAACCCAGACAGCCTTTCGGCTGTACGAAACTATTTCGTGGGAGGGAGAGAGAAAGCCAGATAATGCATGGCATGTGTATGAGAGCAAGGGATGAGTGTGGAGAGCTCCTCTCCACCTCTATTTATAAGAAAGCCAAGGGGAAGGGTGCCTCCAAAAATTACCAAAACACCCATGCATTAGGTCACATATGATGGGCATTAAGGGCAAAATGGGAGGCCATGTGGAGCTCCAAGGAGGAGCACCACCCTTGGCCGGCCACCCCATGCCCCCCCAAAAGGGGTTCTTTCCCTTGCAAGCCTCTTCCTTCTAGAACTTTGACTAAAGTCCTAAAAGGTGGCTATCCAAAATAGTAACCATAAAGTGATTTTCACTATTCACAGAAACATTTTTCCGCGACCGTTAAATCCGAAAATATTTCTGTGGGTCTTAGAATAATTCCAGTACCCACACAAATGATTTTGGACGTGTTCCGAAACAATGCCGGATTAGTGATTTTCATCTGCGAAAAGCAACCAAACTGGTTCCGGCAGCTCCGGAACATTTCCGATTTTTATCCCGGAAAAATCCCAGAAGTTTCCAGAACAATTCTGGCACCGTCCAAGAATTTCCAGGCGTGTGCCGAAACAAATTTGACTTAATGGTATACTCTGAAACAACTTTTCAGTTTTACCGAAGCTATTCCGGTGTTCTCTCCGGAACGTTTCCGTTGTCTCCGAAACTTTTCCGGTGACTTTCTCTCAGACTCCCTGTGTAGTATTCAGCAGATAGATGACCCTTAAGCGTGTGACCCTATAGGTTCGGTGAAGTATAGACATGACCCGGAACTCTTTCCGATCAATGATCAACATCGGAGCCGTGGACACCCATATTGATCCCTATACCCACACGAAGAAATATTCGAGTGAACCTCCAGTTGCCGTGTGCTATTCCTGTTGCTTCGCGATATATTACAAACACCCGAGGTGAGAATTATCGGCATCCCCGTGGATCAACAACTTGTCCACTATGCCAGTTACCTCGTTACCGGTTTTGTTTTCTTTTCTCGTTTCCGTGTTCCGGCATCCCTGTGATCAAATCACATCGTGTCTGGCCAGACGATGATGGATACCATAACACCGAGAGGGCCCAGAGATATCTCTCCATTGTCGTAGGAGCAAATCCCAATCTTGAGCTATCAAGTCCCTTGCCACACTTATCGATGAACTCGTAAGCCGCCGTAATAGCCACCCATTTACGGATGACGTTTAACAAACCCCAAAGTTCATGAAGCAAGCATGAAGAAACTCGACACTCTCATGGTCTAAGGAATTATGCAAACTTTAACTTTCTCTGTGCTATTAACCATTAACTTGTGACGAATGTATCTCATAGCATAACATCAATTCGGGTCGATTCAACACAAATGTTCTTCTAACATTGTGCCCTCAAAGTTGCCGGCATAGTCATGCCCATGATCAGGAAAACAGAACCATCATGCAACACTTGAGCTAGTCTTAGAGGCCAGACTAGGAATACATTTTACCATTTATTATTCCACACGTGCATATGAGTTTCCCTCTGAGCCTCGTGGTTATTGTAGACTCGAGAACCATAGCAGTTATAGCATGGAATATAAACTTAATTACGAACATGGGGATAAATAATAACATTTATTATTGCCTCTAGGGCATATCTCCTACACTTAGTGTTTCGCCTCCCAACTTATTTATCATAGAGATAATTGTCAACAATAATAAACCATGATCAAATATATTTGACTGGCCATATATGCCTGGATCTTTCCCCACCACATGATACTTGCCAACTAGAGAATAATTGAGGTTGAAATGAGAAGGAATACTATTGACTCTTGCATAAAAGTAAATACATAAGGTAAAAGATAGGCCCTTCGCAGAGGGAAGCAGAGGTTGTCATGCGCTTTCGATTTTTGGATGTGCAAGCCCTTAATGCAAAGGAACGTCACGTTATATTGCCCCTTGTGATAGCAACCTTTATTATGCAGTCCGTCGCTTTTATTTCTTTACCATCACAAGTTCGTACAACGCTTATTTTCCCTTGCAATAAAAGATCATACATATTTTAGGAGCAATTTTCATTGCTTTTTGCACCGATGACAACTTACTTGAAGGATCTTATTCAATCCATAGGTAGATATGGTGGACACTCATGGCAAGAAACTGGGTTTAAGGGTTTTTGGATGCACAAGTAGTATCTCTACTTAGTACGAATTTTTGGCTAGCAAAAGATCCTAAGCAAGCACCACATGTTCGAGGATCCATAACAACATAACTTCTATGCAAATATATCCAAACATAACTCATTACGTTGTCTTCCTTGTCCAACTTCAACTAATTTGCTCAAGTTTGAAAATAATTAATGGATATTCACAATCATAAAATATTTCCAAGATAATATATTTATATGTGAAAGTTCTCTTCCTTATACTAATCATTCATGAATTGCTTGTATGACCAATATTGTGATTGTCAAGCTTCAATAGATTTCACTTTCTAACCCAAATGTGAAACTACTACGAGACATGATATAAGCATATGAAGAACATATAATTTCAACTTTGTGATATTCAATTCATTCAATAATTTACTCTTAGGATATAAGTGAAGCACAAGAGTAAATGACAAACTACTCCAAAAAGATATAAGTGAAGATCAATGAGTAGTCAAACAATTAAGTAGCTATGTGAAGACTCTCTCTCATTTAAGGTTTCAGATCTTGATAATTTTATTCAAACAACAAACAAAACAAAATAAAATGACATTCCAAGAATAGCACATCTCATGCGAAGAAGCAAAAACTTATGCTCAACCGATACTAACCGATAATTGTTGAAGAAGAAAGGTGGGATGCCTACTTGAAATATTATATTGGGATACCTTGGGCATCCCCAAGCTTGAGCTTTTGTGTCTCCTTAATTCCTCTCATATCACGGTTTCCCTAAAGCTTAAACCAATTTGACTTAATGGTATACTCTGAAACAACTTTTCAGTTTTACCGAAACTATTCCGGTGTTCTCTCCGGAACGTTTCCGTTGTCTCCGAAACTTTTCCGGTGACTTTCTCTCAGACTCCCTGTCTAGTATTCAGCAGATAGATGACCCTTAAGCATGTGACCCTATAGGTTCGGTGAAGTATAGACATGACCCGGAAATCTTTCCGATCAATGATCAACATCGGAGCCGTGGACACCCATATTGATCCCTATACCCACACGAAGAAATATTCGAGTGAACCTCCAGTTGCCGTGTGCTATTCCTGTTGCTTCACGATATATTACAAACACCCGAGGTGAGAATTATCGACATCCCCGTGGATCAACAACTTGTCCACTATGCCAGTTACCTCGTTACCGGTTTTGTTCTCTTTTCTCGTTTCCGTGTTCCGGCATCCCTGTGATCAAATCACATTGTGTCTGGCCAGATGACGATGGATACCGTAACACCGAGAGGGCCCAGAGATATCTCTCCATCGTCGGAGGAGCAAATCCCAATCTTGAGCTATCAAGTCCCTTGCCACACTTTTCCATGAACCCGTAAGCCGCCGTAATAGCCATCCATTTACGGATGACGTTTAACAAACCCCAAACTTCATGAAGCAAGCATGAAGAAACTCGACACTCTCATGGTCTAAGGAATTATGCAAATGTTAACTTTCTCTGTGTTATTAACCATTAACTTGTGACGAATGTATCTCATAGCATAACATCAATTCGGGTCGATTCAACACAAATGTTCTTCTAACATTGTGCCCTCAAAGTTGCCGGCATAGTCATGCCCATTATCAAGAAAACAGATCCATCATGCAACACTTGAGCTGGTCTTAGAGGCCAGACTAGGAATACATTTTACCGTTTATTATTCCACACGTGCATATGAGTTTCCCTCCGAGTCTCGTGGTTATTGTAGACTCGAGAACCATAGCAGTTATAGCACGGAATATAAACTTAATTACGAACATGGGGATAAATAATAACATTTATTATTGCCTCTAGGGCATATCTCCTACAGACTCCCACTTGCACTAGAGTCAATAATCCAGTCAATGCTAAAACACTTTACACCTATGGCATACCGGTGTAAAATATGCTTCGCTCGTGGTATAGCCTGACGTCCAACGGATCTGACAACTTCAGTTCCATGTGTATCTTTGCATCTCCTCGCGTTTTCACGCTTTCACAAAATTCATATTTTGTGTGGACTTGGCTTTGTATATATGTGAATCACAGGTCAAACCTTGATTCCTCAGACTGAGCTATGGAGCAACTATCTGCAATAGTGTCCCATTGACCAAAGACATCTTGGAACCATACTAAGTTCATGAATGAACTATATGATTCAATATCTTCTTTGTCGCTTCCAAAGCGTCAACATACTTAGCCTTTGTTATAGAATTCGCCACAGTAACCTGTTTGGAACAATTTCCAACTTACCGTGCCACCATATCGTGTATTACACAAAACCCTTAACTTAAATCGAAAATCGCATGGAGCATTGATGAAGACTGTATCGATGTAACCTTTTACAATGAACTCTTCATAATCTCTGCTTGCGAGAAAACATGTCATCAGTGCTACTCTAGTACACAATGACATTTTTCACTGTTGTCCCATGATCAACACTTTGATCACTATGGTATCTGTACTCGCAACAACTTGGGAGTATTGGACATATCTGGTTGTCTTACATACCATGGAATACATGATTTATCCAAACAAAAGAGTGTGTGGAATCTCCATCATGTATTTTACTCATCAGTGTTTTGGGACACCGAGTCTTGCAAAAACTCTTTCCATGTGACTTCGGCAAGAATCACTCCTTGGCGTTTTAATGCTAAACTGTTTTAGCATCTTGTCAATATGTATTTTGGCTTAGCCTATTAGGCAATTCTATCTCTGAAGATAATTATGCCTAATATCAAGGCTACTTAGCCCAAGTACTTCATCGGGAAAACTATTTTTAATGAAGTCCTAATTCATGTCAAGAAATTTATATTATTTCCAATCAACAATGTGTCAAGCACACAAGGTTTTTAGAAATATTATTATGATCCCACTTACTTTCTTGTAACCACAAGCATCTTCATTATCCATTGATGAAATCAAACTCTTTTGACTATTTATTCAAAAACGAAGATTCCAACTCCATTTTGCTCTCTCCTGTCCATTGCTAGAACTCTTAAGTTTGCATACTCACTAGCATCCTCTGGATTGACAAAATACTTTGGATTGTATCACATACAAGTCCTAGTTTGTATTCCCATTTCATGGAAATCCTTTTGGCATCCATGTTTCATATCTCATGATTGAAATATGTATTAATTGCTAGTTTAACCCGATCTGACTTTAAACATCGCTACGGTGAGACAATCTCATCGTAGTCAACTCCTTGAATTTGTTATTGCAACAAGTCGAGCTTTATGGATAAAACATTTTATCCACATCAGTTTATAGTTCCATTATTGTTCGTTAGACTCTAAGTCTTTTGAAGGGTTTATCAAGATATAATCTTGAATCATTTATATGGAAACTATCTCGGATTATATTGGCATTTAGCCAATTCCGGAGTCAGGGCCCATCAACGCTTCCTTGTGTATCGTAGGTATACTGTTGTCTAACAACAATATCTTGCTTGCGCACCTGACAGGTTTGCACGAGTTTTGCCTACGTGGTTCAGTTGCAAGTTCGACCGAAGTCCATACATCTCATGTAGAGGCTTCCGTATCAGTCGCAGTAGGAAACTCTGGAATTACTTCCAAGGTTTCTTTCCTTTGATCTGATGACGAAGATACTGTTATCTCGTCGAGTCGCACTGTCCTCCCACTCACCTTTTTGCAAGAACCATTTTCTTCAAAAGCATACCGATCTTTGTGGCAAAACCTTTTGCCTCGGTACAGTGGTGGGGGAATACCCAATAACTTGGGATAACCTACAAAGTAGCACTTGTCTAATTTGGAATAGGTTTGCAAATATTTTACACAAGCCCCATGTTCCAAATGTTAAGAAAAGACATAACATGGTTGGGTGTACCATACCATGGAGTCATTTCAACAGATCTGATGGTGCTCTTTTCAGTGTAAAAAGCCACAGTCTCTAAAGCATTACTTTTAAAAGGGATAATGGCAAATTGATTTTTGTCATCTTTGATCTCACCATGTCATAAATGGTTTGATTACATCTTCACGGATATTCCACTCACAGTGGTGCTCCGTGAGGTGTAAGTTATGAAACTCTTTTCACAACTCATCAGACATTCGCTAAACTTGTAACTCAAATATTCCTTTCGGCAATCTAGTTTGCAGAAACATAATTTTCTTGTTACAATAATTTCTACTTCATTTTTGAAAACCTTATGAATGATTTCAAAATATCCAGACTTACGTCTCATCAAGTAAATATCCATATATCTACTTGAGTCATTTCTGAAGATAGATAAATCCACTGCTAGCAACAACATTTATCGGACTACATACATCAAAATGTATGATCACCAATAAGTTCGTTGCTCGTTCTTTATGGCATGTGAACGGTATTTCAGTCACTTCACTTTTCGGAGGAAAGTTGCAAGTGTCAGATGATTCATAATCAAACGACTTCAAAATCCATCATTATGGAATTTCTCCATCCGGGTTTCTCCAATGTGACCAAATGCAGTGCCACACATGTGTGGTATTCTCTTAGTCTTGCGATATTTAGCGTCAGTGTTATGGATGTATCATATTACCATCAATATTCATAACATACATCCCATTCATGATGGAAGTATGGCCCTTATGTTATTCATAACACTGAAAAACAATTGTTCTTTTATGAACAACCCTTTTGCAACAAACATTATGCAATGGGCTAGAGTGTGTAAAACTCTAAAATGAATTATGAAAGTAAATACGGAGGTAATATATTATTATCAATATTCATAACATACATCCCATCCATGATGGAAGCATGGCCCTTATGTTATTCATAACACCGAACATCAAAAGTTCTCTTGTGAACAACCTTCTTGCAAGATACTTTATGCAATGGGCTAGAGTGTATAAAAAACTCTAAAATGAATTATGAAAATAAATACATAGGTAATGTACCGAGTATAGCAACTTTTACTATGTTCCCAGTGCATATTTAAACCTCACTCCGGCAAGTCTTTTAGGCCGTAGTAGTTCTTGCATCGAGTCGCAGCAGAATGCAATCGAGCGGGTATCTTTGTGATCAACTCACAATACCCAAGAATTAGTGACTAACAATTTAATCACAATTCCCAAGAACTATTTGTTTGACCAGCCTTCTATACATCAATAGCTTGTATGACTTTCATACATAAGCTGGACATTCCAGTCTTCTCTCTTTTTGCCTTTATACTTGTAACAGTTTAACTTTCAGTATTTCTCCTACTCTCAGAAGAAGCACTCAACTTAAGAGTGGCGTTAGCCCCGGACTTCCTAGGTGTATAAGTCACACTAACACCCTTTGGACATTTCCTTTCTCTTTAAGTTGTTGTTTTATTCACCTTCATCATATGATAGGCGTTCTTCTGGATCCCTCTCGTATTAGTCAAATGCATAGTAAACACTTTTACTAATAGTTTGCAAACAAACATTTCTTTGGATATCTCATATCTTTTAGCCTTTGTTTGTATCTGAAACTAATTTTCAGTTCCATGAATATCACATAGCTATCCCAAACTTTTGAAGTTCGAGTCTCATGGAAGCAAATATATTGCACTTGACCGTAACGGAATTCTAGCTTTTGGATCGAAGGACGAGAGTCACATCACCCATAGCATTAGCGGGAGGATACCGAAAGCATGCGATAGGACAAAATCCTTCTCGGCACTCTTGAGGACAATCCTCATATTACGTTACCAATCGTAAAGTTTTAACCAGATATATAACAGCTAATTCAGTTTTAACAGGGAAGGTGGAAACGCGAGCCAGTATTCTATAACTATTATGCAATTTTCATTTAGACAATGTCCTTAATTAGTTGCACTAAGAATTAAAAGAATTAATTCTAAAGTGCGCTCCCACTCAAATCAATATCTCTCATAATTGATTGTGAGTGATACAAGACCCATATTACAATTCAACGCCAAGGATGCATCCATCTCAAGTGACGAGAATTGCAATCGGTAGGCCAACTTGCCAATCACATCTCTATGTGACTCTTGTTCATCTTTCGATGGGCGTGTTCCGAGCTCAGGACGATCAAGCCAGAACGTCAAGACAACCAAGTGATCTTGCTGCGAGGTCTCAACTCACCCGCCTCACACTTCTCTAATCGTTCGTACCCATGCATCCATGTGATACCCCGAAGAGATAGGTGCCGTGACGGTGCTACACTTGGGAGAACACTAACTACTTGATATTTTTGTGAGAGATCACCCTAATAAAAAGTGACTACCGCGCAATCAAGAAGGGTGCATCATAAGGGATAAACATCTTAGGCAATTCATAATAGCATGATATGGTATAGCCCTTTCTGACGGAGAAGTCTTGTATTTCTTCGTCTTCGCCATTCGCGTCGGTGTTCACCTTTGCGAAGCTTGCCACCACCTTGTCGATGCACCAGATAATATTGCTATCTCCATAGCTAATAAAATAAGTGCATTACTTAAGGTTGACACGCAGATCATTAAAGTGACAATCATATGGCTCCAGCCATCATGCCGAATCATGACACGCAGGTCATGTTAATTTTACACCATATAGTCATCTCATACATAATCAAATTAATATGAGCATTGCTATACCACATCACATGCACATCCTGCAAAACCAAGTTAGACGCCTCTAATCGGTTTATGCAAAATTTTATTTTACGAGGCTTCTAAGGTTTCGAAACAAACCGAAGCTACCAACGTCCATCATCAAGTATGATTATTCAAGTCGCTAGATTAACTTTGCGGGGTGTATGAAACACAAGATAATAAAATCTCGAGCCCCATACTTAACTTCGTCATACGCATGACCCCCGTGCAGATCATATCTGCATTGCCCTTTCGTCTGCGAAATTTCATCTTTCTTTTAACTATGGTGGAATTCAAAGAATGTTAGCACTTCGTTGATCAATCAGGATCGCGGATTGCCAGAACTTTGAAACTCCACCATACCGTTATCAAGATCAGAAATACGCAAATTCAAGGGAAGCAACAAGAACATCGGGTAATAGATTTCATCTGCTACCCGCATAAATAATTTTCAGCAATAGATCTCATCAACTACAAAATTATATTATGCAACACCCATACATCTCTATGTATTCTAGATCGTAACCTGCATCTACGCATAGCACGGCTCATGATGCCACTGTAGGGGAATGCAGCAGAAAACAAAAAATTTCCGACCTACGCACCAGCCCAGGACCACTATGGAGACTGCATACAAGGTTTGATCTTTTCGTTACCGACTCGTAGCGCAGCGGAAGTAGAGTCGATGACGATCGTTGGTGCAGATCCCCACAGCTAGGATTTACAACCTCCCAACCGCGAGGATGAACTCCCTCATCTGCCCCTCGGACAGTCCCTCGGACAGCCCTCTGGGAGGCGGTCGGACAGTCCCCCGGACGGTGTCACGGACAGCCCTTCGGGAGGCACTCTCAAACTCGGACAGTAACTCGGACTGCCCTTCGGGAGGACCCTCGAACAGCCTCTCGGGCAAAAGATCGAACCTACGACCTCTCTACGGGGTTGCACACATACGGTGTCAGCTATCCGGCAGGGCTTCACTGTCCAGAATTAGTTCCTGCCGGAACCCAGACAGCCTTTCGGCTCTACGAAACTATTTCGTGGGAGGGAGAGAGAAAGTCAGATAATGCATGGCATGTGTATGAGAGCAAGGTATGAGTGTGGAGAGCTCCTCTCCACCTCTATTTATAGGAAAGCCAAGGGGAAGGGTGCCTCCAAAAATTATCAAAACACCCATGCATTAGGTCACATATGATGGGCATTAAGGGCATAATGGAAGGCCATGTGGACCTCCAAGGAGGAGCACCACCCTTGGCCGGCCACCCCATGGGGGCCCCCCAAAAGGGGTTCCTTCCCTTGCAAGCCTCTTCCTTCTAGAACTTTGACTAAAGTCCTAAAAGGTGGCTATCCAAAATAGTAACCATAATGTGATTTTCACTATTCATAGAAACATTTTTCCGCGACCGTTAAATCCAAAAATATTTCTGTGGGTCTTAGAATAATTCCAGTACCCACACAAATGATTTTGGACGCGTTCCGAAACAATTCCGGATTAGTGATTTTCATCTGCGAAAAGCAACCAAACCGGTTCCGGTAGCTCCGGAACATTTCCGATTTTTATCCCGGAAAAATCCCAGAAGTTTCTAGAACAATTCTGGCACCGTCCAAGAATTTCCAGGCATGTGCCGAAACCAATTTGACTTAATGGTATACTCTGAAACAACTTTTCAGTTTTACCGAAACTATTCCGGTGTTCTCTCCGGAACGTTTCCGTTGTCTCCGAAACTTTTCCGGTGACTTTCTCTCAGACTCCCTGTCTAGTATTCAGCAGATAGATGACCCTTAAGCGTGTGACCCTATAGGTTCGGTGAAGTATAGACATGACCCGGAACTCTTTCCGATCAATGATCAACATCGGAGCCGTGGACACCCATATTGATCCCTATACCCACACGAAGAAATATTCGAGTGAACCTCCAGTTGCCGTGTGCTATTCCTGTTGCTTCACGATATATTACAAACACCCGAGGTGAGAATTATCGGCATCCCCGTGGATCAACAACTTGTCCACTATGCCAGTTACCTCGTTACCGGTTTTGTTCTCTTTTCTCGTTTCCGTGTTCCGGCATCCCTGTGATCAAATCACATTGTGTCTGGCCAGACGATGATGGATACCATAACACCGAGAGGGCCCAGAGATATCTCTCCATCGTCGGAGGAGCAAATCCCAATCTTGAGCTATCAAGTCCCTTGCCACACTTATCGATGAACCCGCAAGCCGCCGTAATAGCCACCCATTTACGGATGACGTTTAACAAACCCCAAAGTTCATGAAGCAAGCATGAAGAAACTCGACACTCTCATGGTCTAAGGAATTATGCAAACTTTAACTTTCTCTGTGCTATTAACCATTAACTTGTGACGAATGTATGTCATAGCATAACATCAATTCAGGTCGATTCAACACAAATGTTCTTCTAACATTGTGCCCTCAAAGTTGCTGGCATAGTCATGCCCATGATCAGGAAAACAGAACCATCATGCAACACTTGAGCTAGTCTTAGAGGCCAGACTAGGAATACATTTTACCATTTATTATTCCACACGTGCATATGAGTTTCCCTCTGAGCCTCGTGGTTATTGTAGACTCGAGAACCATAGCAGTTATAGCATGGAATATAAACTTAATTACGAACATGGGGATAAATAATAACATTTATTATTGCCTCTAGGGCATATCTCCTACACTTAGTGTTTCGCCTCCCAACTTATTTATCATAGAGATAATTGTCAACAATAATAAACCATGATCAAATATATTTGACTGGCCATATATGCCTGGATCTTTCCCCACCACATGATACTTGCCAACTAGAGAATAATTGAGGTTGAAATGAGAAGGAATACTATTGACTCTTGCATAAAAGTAAATACATAAGGTAAAAGATAGGCCCTTCGCAGAGGGAAGCAGAGGTTGTCATGCGCTTTCTATTTTTGGATGTGCAAGCCCTTAATGCAAAGGAACGTCACGTTATATTGCCCCTTGTGATAGCAACCTTTATTATGCAGTCCGTCGCTTTTATTTCTTTACCATCACAAGTTCGTACAACGCTTATTTTCCCTTGCAATAAAAGATCATACATATTTTAGGAGCAATTTTTATTGCTTTTTGCACCGATGACAACTTACTTGAAGGATCTTATTCAATCCATAAGTAGATATGGTGGACACTCATGGCAAGAAACTGGGTTTAAGGGTTTTTGGATGCACAAGTAGTATCTCTACTTAGTACGAATTTTTGGCTAGCAAAAGATCCTAAGCAAGCACCACATGTTAGAGGATCACTTCTATGCAAATATACCCAAACATAACTCATTACGTTGTCTTCCTTGTCCAACTTCAACTAATTTGCTCAAGTCTGAAAATAATTAATGGATATTCACAATCATAAAATATTTTCAAGATAATATATTTATATGTGAAAGTTCTCTTCCTTATACTAATCATTCATGAATTGCTTGTATGACCAATATTGTGATTGTCAAGCTTCAATAGATTTCACTTTCTAACCCAAATGTGAAACTACTACTAGACATGATACAAGCATATGAAGAACATATAATTTCAACTTTATGATATTCAATTCATTCAATAATTTACTCTTAGGATATAAGTGAAGCACAAGAGTAAATGACAAACTACTCCAAAAAGATATAAGTGAAGATCAATGAGTAGTCAAACAATTAAGTAGCTATGTGAAGACTCTCTCTCATTTAAGGTTTCAGATCTTGATAATTTTATTCAAACAGCAAACAAAACAAAATAAAATGACATTCCAAGAATAGCACATCTCATGCGAAGAAGCAAAAACTTATGCTCAACCGATACTAACCGATAATTGTTGAAGAAGAAAGGTGGGATGCCTACTTGAAATATTATATTGGGATACCTTGGGCATACCCAAGCTTGAGCTTTTGTGTCTCCTTAATTCCTCTCATATCACGGTTTCCCTAAAGCTTAAATACTTCATCCACACAAAACTCAACAAGAACTCGTGAGATAAGTTAGTATAAATCAACTTAAAACCTTAATATTCTCTACTGTAACAAATCACTAAAATTATAATTAAACATTGCATACTAAATGCCTCCGCATATTTAATACTCTTATCCACAAATAGAAACATTAAATAGGCAAACATATGCAAACAATGCGACTATAACAGCAATCTGCCAAAACAGAACAGTCTGTAAAGGGGGAATAAAACTTCATACTTCCCTAACTCAAAAAATTCTGAAAAATTACCACGTGACAGAGAACTCATGCATGCTTACTGTGTAAAAATTTCAGATTTTTATCATGTTCTGACTATTCAGGAATATTCTGGACATAATAGAAAACTTTCTGTTTTCAAACAGCAACACATGAACTTGCAAACTGAGCATGGTAAAGGCTATAATTGGCATTTTATTGAACTAAAAGATACAAAACATGATTATTGATAACAGCAAGCAAACCCAAACAAAATAAAATGATGCTCCAAGCAAAACTCATATTATGTAACGAATAAAAATATAGCTCCAAGTGAGGTTACCGATAATGTTGAAGACGAAAGAGGGGATGCCTTCCGTGGCATCCCCAAGCTTAGTTGCTTGGGTCTTCCTTGAATATTACCTTGGGGTGCCTTGGGCATCCCCAAGCTTAGGGTCTTGCCGCTCCTTATTCTCCTCATATCGTTATCTCACCCAAAACTTGAAAACTTCAATCACACAAAACTTAACGAAACTTTGTGAGATAGGTTAGTATGATAAAAATAAATCATCCACATAGGTACTGTCAAGACAAGATTCATAATTTTTATCACATAATACCTACTGTATTATATCATTTCCACAATTTATATTACTCAACATAAGCTATGGAAACACTAAAACAAGCAAACTATGCATTGAAAACAGAATCCGTCAAAAACAGAACAACATGTAGTGAGCGATTTAAAAACCATACTTATGTACCTCCAAAAATTCTGAAAAATTAGGACAACGTAAACAATTTGTAACCCAATACTGTGTAAAAATTTCAGAGTTTTATCATGCTCCAGTACAGAATAGAAATTATAGCACTGGACGCAAAAGTTTCTGTTTTTGCACATAATCAAATCAACAAGTATCCACACTATCCCAAAGGCTTTACTTGGCACATTATTGAAAGAAAACATATAAAACATGATTACTAAAGTAGCTTAATCATGTGAAAACACAAAAACAGAAGGTATAAGTATTGATTTGTCTCCCAACAAGCGCTTTTCTTTAATGCCTTTTTAGCTAGGCATGATGATTTCAATGATGCTCACATAAAAGTAAAGAATTGAAACACGAAGAGAGCATCATGAATCACATGGCAAGCTCATTTAAGTCTAACCCACTTCCTATGCATAGGGATTTTGTGAGCAAACAATTTATGGGAGCAAGAATCAACTAGCATAGGAAGGCAAAACAAGCATAACTTCAAAACTTTCAACACATAGAGAGGAAACTTGATATTATTGCAACACCTACAAGCATATGATCCTCTCTCATAATAATTTTCAGTAGCATCATGAATTAATTCAACAATATATATATCACATAAAGCATTCTTTTCACGATCTACAAGCATAAATTTTTTATTACTCTCCACATAAGCAAATCTATTCTCATTCATAATAGTGGGAGAAAACTCAACAAAATAACTATCATGAGATACTTGATTGGCATAATCCAATTGAAAATTAAAATCATGATGACAAGTTTCATAGTTATCATTATTCTTTATAGCATACATGTCATCACAATAATCATCATATATAGCAACTTTGTTGTCATAATCAATTGAAACCTCTTCCAAAATAGTGGGATCATCATTAAATAAAGTTGTGACCTCTCCAAATCCACTTTTATCAATATTGTAAAAAGATTCAACACCCTCCAAAATAGTGGGATGATTAGTACCAAGAGTTGACACTCTTCCAAACCCACTTTAATCAATATAATCATCATAAATAGGAGGCATGCTTTCATCATAATAAATTTGCTCATCAAAACTTGGGGGACTAGAAATATCATCTTCATCAAACATAGCATCCCCAAGCTTAGGGCTTTGCATATCATTAGCATCATGGATATTCATAGAAAGCATACTAACAACATTGCAATCATGCTCATCACTCAAGGAACTCACATTAAACATTTTATTAAATTCTTCCTCTAGAAATTGAGCACAATTTTCCGATCCATCATTTTCAAGAAAAACATTATAAAGACGAATAATATGAGGCAAGCTCAATTCCATTTTTTTTGTAGTTTTCTTTTTTATAAAACCAAACTAGTGATAAACAAGAAACTAAAAGATTTAATTGCAAGATCTAATGATATACCTTCAAGCACTCACCTCCCCGGCAACGGCGCCAGAAAAGAGCTTGATGTCTACTACGCAACTTTATTCTTGTAGACTCGTGTTGGGCCTCCAAGCGCAGAGTTTTGTAGGACAGTAGCAAATTTCCCTCAAGTGGATGACCTAAGGTTTATCAATCCGTGGGAGGCGTAGGATGAAGATGGTCTCTCTCAAACAACCCTGCAATCAAATACAAGAAATCTCTTGTGTCCCCAACACACCCAATACAATGGCAATTTGTGTAGGTGCACTAGTTCGGCGAAGAGATGGTGATACAAGTGTAGTATGGATAGTAGAAATATATTTTTATAATCTGAATAAATAAAAATAGCAAGGTAGCAAACGATAAAAGTGAGCACAAATGGTATTGCAATGCTTAAAGACAAGACCTAGGGTTCATACTTTCACTAGTGCAATCTCTCAACAATGCTAACATAATTGAATCATATAACAATCCCTCAACATGCGACAAAGAATCACTCCAAAGTTCCTATTAGCGGAGAACATAAGATAGAAATTGTTGTAGGGTACGAAACCACCTCAAAGTTATTATTTCCGATCAATCTATTGAGCCATCCCTATAAGTGTCACAAACAGCCCTAGAGTTCGTACTAAAATAACACCATATGATGCACATCAACCAACCCTAATGTCACCTAGATACTCCAATGTCACCACAAGTATCCATGATTTGATTATACGATATGCATCAAACAACTTCAGATTCATAATATTCAATCCAACACAAAGAACTTCAAAGAGTGCCCCAAGATTTCTACCGGAGAAAGTAGGACGAAAACGTGCATCAACCCCTATGCATAGATTACCCCAATGTCACCTCGAGAATCCGTGAGTTGGGTGCCAAAACATATATCAACTGAATCAATATAATACCCCATTGTCACCACGGGTATTCATATGCAAGACATACATCAAGTGTTTTCAAATCCATAAAAATATTCAATTTGATAATAGTGAAACCTCAAAGGTAAAAACTCAATTCATCACAACAAGATAGAGAGGGAGAAACAACATATTATCTAACTATATTAACAAAGCTCACGGTACATCAAGATCGTGCCAAATCAAGAACACGAGAGAGAGAGATCAAACACATAGCTACTAGTACATACCCTCAGCCCGAGGGTGAACTACTCCCTCCTCGTCATGGAGACCGCCGAGATGATGAAGATGGCCTCCGGTGATGATTTCCCCCTCCGGCAGGGTGCCGGAAAAGGGCTGTAGATGAGATCGTGGAGGTACAGAGGCTTGCGGCGGCGTAGTCAAAGTTCTAGGGTTATTTTTGGTGGTTTCTCTATTTATAGGATTTTTCAGCGTTGGAATCACGTGAAGATGGGCTAAGATGGGCCCACGAGGTACCACGGCGCCATACCCCCCTGGCACGCCCTGGTGCCTCGTGGGCACCTCATGGCTCTTCTGGTCCTTCCACGAAGCTTCGGGGGTCTCTTATGTTCCAAAAAAAATCGTCAAAAAAGTTTCGCTGCATTTGGAGAACTTTTATTTCTGCACAAAAAAACAACACCACGGTAGTTCTGCTGAAAACAACGTCAGTCCGGGTTAGTTCTAATCAAATCATACCAAAACCATATAGAATTGTTATAAACATGGCATGAATACTTCATAAATTATAGATACGTTGGAGACGTATCGAGGATCTGAACATATAATCTTCGACCAAGTAAACCAACTAGCATCAACTACAAGATGTAATCAACACTACTAGCAACCCACATGTACCAATCTGAGGTTTTGGGACAAAGATTGAATACAAGAGATGAACTAGGGTTTGAGATGAGATGGTGCTGGTGAAGATGTTGATGAAGATTGGTCCTCCCACGATGAAAGGATCGTTGGTGATGTCGATTGCTTCGATTTCCCCCTACCGGAGGGAAGTATCCCCGGCGGAATCGCTCCGCCGGAGTGCAATAGTGCTCCTGCCCAGGTTCCGCCTGGAGACAGCGGCACTTTGTCCCGAAAGTCTTGTCTTTATTTTTTCTAGGGCAAATGGCTTCATTTAGGGGAAGATTGGCCCTGGAGGCTTGCCAGGGGTGCCACAAGCTCGGGGGTGCGCCCAGGGGGGTAGGGCGCGCCCCTAGGCTTGTCGGTTCCTGGTGGGTCCCCCTCTGGTATTTCTTCAGCCAATATTTTTTATATATTCCAAAATAATTCTCCGTAAATTTTTAGGTCATTTGGAGATGTGCAGAATAGCTATCTCTGTTTCACCCCTTTCTGGTCCAGAATTCCAGCTGCCGGCAATCTCCCTCTTCATGTGAATCTTGCAAAATAAGAGAGAAAAGGCATAAGAATTGTATCATAAAATGAAATAATGATCAAAAACATAATAAATAATAGTAGGAAAACATGATGCAAAATGGATGTATCACCATCTATCTCCCGTCGAGAATTACACCCCAGATCACGTCGTGACTTTCGGAAGCCTGGAGTACACCGTGGACTCCAGCGGAGAGCTCGTCCTTACCGGTTGGGCGCCAGGCCGGATCGAGGGCTTGTCAGAAAACGAGGGATCGACCTCGGAACTGATATCCCTTATAGACGTCGGGCCAAGCCTTCCAACCTCTCAAGATCCCGTGGAGGAAATAATCGTTCCTACCTCGGGCAACTTCCCCTCGGTGTCAAGCCCTTACGCTAGCCTAGCCCCCGATGCGTCGACTGGAGGGGCCGGACCGGATGGCACCTCGGGTACTACATCAGATTTAGAGCCAGCCCGGGTGTCAGATCTAGAATCAACTCCGGTCCCGCACGAGGCCACGGATGCGTCAGGCGTTCCACCGATCACACTTCAGGTCAATTCGGCTTATGGCCAGGCCATGGATCCCGAGGAATTAACCCACCTAAACGAGATGCTTGATCACATCCAGAGCTTATCGATCTCAAACAGTCAGACCTCAGTCTATGACAAGATCGGACTTAAGGCCGACGATTGGGAAATTTATATACCACCCGTCACCCATCTAGTCGCCACGGTCGATGACTTAACCGACGTGTTAGACTACGACGAAGCCACCGACATGGATGAGGATGTCGACGGCCTTGCAGAAACCACCACGCCGCTGGTCAACACCGGCAAGTGGACCGCAACCTCTACCTACGATGTATACATGGTGGATACCCCCAAGAACCCGCCTAGACGTCGACGGAGACGCCCAAGAGGGACCAATGGGGACCCCTGTGGGCATGATGCCACCGCCAACAATACCGACGCGGCGGCAGACAACCTGGGAGAGGATTTTCAGGCCTCCCCAGAGCGCCCATGCATCCCCACAGAGGACGACGACCCAGACGACCTCTTCGAGGGGGCGGACGACGACTACTTACCTCAATCCGAGGAGGATGAGAGCCTTGGTACCGAAGACTTTATAGTCCCTGAGGACCCCTTAGAGCAAGAACGGTTCCGACGACGCCTTGTGGCTACTGCCCGAAGGATGAAAAGGAAGCAGCTGCAGCTGCAAGCCAACCAAGACGCGCTGAATGACAAGTGGGTCGAAATACTCTCAGCCGAGTAGGACTTCGAAGAACGGTGCTGCAGCACGCCTAAATCTTACCCGCACAGGCGTTTGCTGCCTGAGTTCAACGAAGAGCTAACCGACGACGTGTTTTTAACACGTGGACGGGCTGACGAACCTGATCGACCCCCTAGAGGTCGCGATAGGCCAATGCAGGAGAATTTACATATCCAAACAATGACGCGCCGCTACGGCAAGGACCCCGTCGACTACCCCGAGCCTTACAACGCGCGACGCCAGATAGAGTCGAACCGGGCACCACCTCGGTCCATATATGGATCAAGAGGACGAGCACCGGCCGGGCTCGATGGCTACGACGCCTGGATGGACAGGAACGGCCGAGCTCGAGAGCAAGCCTATACACGGATTATCCCCGAAGACCGACGCGAGACTGCTCGGTTGCGAGGTCCCGCCCACCCAATCTGTTTTACAGACACGGTAATGGAACATCAGTTCCCTGATGGGTTTAAACCCATCAACATCGAGTCGTACGATGGTACTACTGACCCAGTGGTGTGGATCGAAGATTTCCTTCTCCACATCCACATGGCGCATGGAGATGACCTCCACGCCATCAAATATCTGCCGCTCAAATTAAAGGGGTCGGTGAGGCACTGGCTTAACAACCTGCCTCCTCATTCAATTGGAAGCTGGGAAGCACTTGAGGACGCCTTCAGGGCTAACTTCCAGGGCACATACATCCGGCCTCCAGATGCCGACAACCACAGCCACGTCATTCAACAGCCTGGCGAGTCGGCAAGGAAGTTCTGGAACAGGTTCTTATCTAAAAAGAACCAAATTATGGACTGCCCCGACGCCGAGGCTATCGCCGCTTTCCGGCATAGCATCCGAGACGAGTGGCTTGCACGCCAGCTCGGGCAAGATAAGCCGAGGACCATGCCGGCCCTCACCTCGCTCATGACTCGCTTTTTGCGCGGGAGAGGATAGCTGGCTGGTCCGCAGTACTCACAACGGCGAGGCCGGCACTTCGAAAACTCGTGACGCCAATGGCAAGCCAAGGCGCAATAAAAATAAGCGCATGCATAAAAATGGTGGGAGCGACACCGAGGACGTCGCAGTAAATGCAGGGTTCAATGGACCTAGACCCGGTCAGAAAAGAGGCCCTTTAAAGGGAGCAAAGACGGACCCAGCCAGCTCGATAAGATCCTTGACAGGCCATGTCAAATCCATGGCACCTCGGACAAGCTAGCATACCACACCAACCGGAACTGCTGGGTCTTCAAGCAGGCCGGAAAGATAGCGACGGAGGGCCAAAGTAAAGCCCAACCTCGCAGCGAAGACAAGGATGAACCTCGCCGATCCAACAATGGAAACCAGAAGCAATTCCCTCCCGAGGTGAAGGACATAAACATGATTTACGTAACCCACATTCCTAAGGAGAGGAAATGAGCACTTCGGGACATCTATGCCCTAGAGCCCATGGCCCCGAAGTTCAACCCATGGTTGTCGGGGGGACGACCCCGGGTGGGCAACGGGACCAGGACCCCTTTCAAAAATATCGGAGCTGACCGAGCCCCTCAATCCGGCTAGCCTGCTCGCCGGCTCCCCAGCGCGAGCCGGCTCGGCACGACGACCCGGCCCAGCCAGCTGGCCCATGCCGGCTGGCCGCGAGGGGGCAATCCCTCGCAACGAGGCAGGCGTGGCTACAGCGCTCCCCCTTTTTTGCGCCGGCCCAAGCGGGCGTGGCTACAGCGCGCCCAGCGCCCCCGCCCATGGCGGGCGGTGGGCGGGCGGCGCAACCCTGTAGCTGGGCGGCGCTGGCCGCCCTGTGACGAAAGACAAGACGTGCCACAGTGACGCGCAGCCGACCGGACCCGCGCCCGGCGGCCCCGGCACGGCCCGCGCCCGACGGACCCGGCGAGACCCGCACCCGGCGGACCTGGCGACCCGGCGGCCCCCACCGCCCGCTCCCAGACGATGACACCAGGGCCCCATGCCCCTGTAATTTACCCATGTAACCCTGGGGGGCCGGCCTATAAGACCCCCCAGGAGGCCTCCATGCAGAGGGGTGGGCAACTACGTTAGCTCTCCCTCTCGTTGGACTCTCCACACACCCACACCCGCATGTAGCCAGGAGAAGGAGAGAGCTAGCTCTTCTTCCTCCTCCCATCAAACAGCTCCAGGAGCACATTGTAACCCCTCTGTGAGATCCACCTAGTAGATCCGGCAGGACTAGGGGTTTTACCTCCCCCAGAGGGCCCTGAACCTGGGTACATCGCGAGTCCCTCTCTGCTAGTCCCCAACCTCGCTTCCGGAACCCACCGGCGTCCTCACGTAGCCCCACCAT
This sequence comes from Elymus sibiricus, assembly GCA_039707655.1. NCBI lineage: Eukaryota > Viridiplantae > Streptophyta > Magnoliopsida > Poales > Poaceae > Elymus > Elymus sibiricus. The sequence goes on from CM077676.1 coordinate 163,181,046, forward strand.
TTTTAGCCATCTCATGGCATCTGCCGTGAGAATACCACGACAGTTGGTGCCCACCGTGGGGCTGCTCGCGACGCCGGCCGGAGTCAAGTTTCGAACGAGGCCCTTCACCAGCTTCGGCGAGCGCATCGTGCACGGTTTAATCCGCGCGCCCCGCGCGGCCGAATCGGACGGCTACGATGTCGCGCCCGGCGTGGACACTGCCTGCCCCGCGGGCCGCTCCATCGTCCCTTTCGGCGCGCTGCGCGTCTTCGTCGCGCTCGTTCCCGACGTGTTTCCCAGCAAGGTGCGCAGCTTCACCGACTCGCCGGTCCTCGTTGGCTGCGCCGTCTCCGGCGACGTCGCGAACCTCTGCGCCCGCACGGAGGTGCTGACCATCGGCACTAGCTCCGGCTCCTCGCGCGGCAAGGAGAAGGCCGCCGCGGCTGCGGCCCCGCCATGCCGGGCCGACCCGCTCTGCGAGACTATCCGGAGCCTACAAGCCCCCATCACGCCCGACGCCGACATGGCGGCCGCAACGGCTCATCTCAACGAGGACCGTCAGCATCTGCTGGTCGAGGCCACGGAGCTCGCGGCAACGCGGCGGCGGCTGGAGTCCGCGCAGTGAGAGTACGACAGCGCCCACGGCTTCACGCCGGCCGCCGCCGAGCCCAGCCGGGTCGCGGAGGTACGGATCCGTGGGGGCGCGATCGGCCGTGCGCTAGGCGCAGGCCGGCCCGTGTACGACACCCCCGTCAAGAACATGCGCGCGGCGCAGGCGGCCATGGTGGATCTTGAATTCCTGGAGGGCGAGGAGCTGCTGCAGCAGCAGCAGCGCATCCGCGATCTCATCACCGTGGTAAACGAGCAGCAGAAGCACTTCGACCCGGCCCAGCCATCCGCCTCCGCCTCAGGAAAAACCGGGAACCCGGAGAGGGCCCTCCGGGACGCGTAGTAGACGTCCTCCCACGCCACTAGCGCGAGCCGCTCTGGCCGGCACCGGTCCGGTCGGAGCCGGCACAATCGTGCCACGACCGCTAGAGATGGCATTGCTGATTAGACGGCTGTCAACGCCCGGGTTCAGCCGTCGGAGCCCCCCGTGCGGCCGGATCGGTGTCTTGAGCCGGCCTCGGAAGCTCCTGCACCCCGCGGTCCCGTGGCTGACCGGCTCGGTCCCCGCGAGCCCTACGACGAAAGCGACGCCCGTCACCGCCTCGACCGGCTGGCGCGCTCCACGGCCCTGGAGGAGGCTTCTCGCCCTTCCCCAAAGGCTTCTCGCTGCCCCGCGACTCCCCCAAGTACAACGGCGTCACCAAGCTGGAGGACTGGCTGACTGACTACACCACGGCTGTCGGCATAGCCGGCGGCAACCGGCGCGTGGCTGTGCGATACGTCCCCCTCATGCTGCTCGGCTTGGCCCGGACGTGGCTTAACAGCCTGCGAGCCGGCAGCGTGAACTCCTGGCTGGATTTCGAAGACGCGTTTATCTGGAACTTCACCAGCACCTACAAGCGCCCCGGCAAGCCTCGCCAGCTCTCCATGTGCGTCCAGAAGCCAGGCGAGCCCCTTCGCGACTTCCTCACGCGGTGGACGGAGCTGCGCAACTCCTGCGAGGGGGTCCACGAGGTCCAGGCCATCCAGTACTTCATCGACGGATGCCTAGACGGCACTCTGGTCAAGCACCGGCTGGTGTGCGATGAGCCGGACACCCTGGCGGAGCTCATGGCCGTGGCGGACAAGTACGCTACGGCCGACTCCGCGATGAATGTGAAGGTCACGATCGACGCAGACGGCAAGCTCCTCCCGGTCCAGCCGGCGCCCCCCAAGCCGGCTGGCGACAACAACCAGCGCCGGCAAGACAACAACAACAACGGCAAGCGCATGAACGACCAGCAGGCGCCCCTCTACGACAACCGGCAGGTCGCCACGGTGGAAGGGGAGCAGTCGGCCGAGCAAGGCCCCAGCCAGCGCCCGCGCACCAGCAAGGCCGCCTGGCAGGCCAAGCCGTCGACGCACACGCTCCGATAGTGCAGCTTCACCCAGCGCCTGTTGAAGGGCAACCTTCCACCCCCGCCACCCGGAGCCGGCCCGCAGCAGCCGCCGCTTCCCCCGCCCCTGCCGCCACCCGACGCCCTCGCCGACAGCGCTTTCCCGCGCCCGGACGTGTCCTACGTCGTCTTCACCAGCGAGGGCGATGACAAGCACGCCAAGCGCAAGCACCAGGCCGAGGTGAACGCCGTCGTCCCCCTGGTTCCCCAATACATGCATTGGTCCGACCGGCCGGTCAGCTGGACCCGGGAGGACCACCCGGCCGTCATGCCCACGACGGGTGGCTACGCTCTGGTGCTCGACCCCACCTTCGTCTCCGAGAAGCGCACCTGCCGTTTTTCGCGGGCGTTGATCGACGGCAGCAGCAGCATCAACATCCTGTACCGCGACACCATGACCAAGCTCGGCGTCGAGGTGCGGCAGCTGGAGCCGACCCGGACGGTTTTCCACGGCATCGTGCTGGGTCTCTCCTGCTCTCCGATCGGCCGGATCCGGCTTGACGTCCTGTTCGGCTCCAGCAGCCACTTCCGCCGCGAGCCGATCTGGTTCGAGGTGGTTGACCTGGCCAGCCCCTACCATGCGCTGCTAGTCCGGCCCGCGATGGCCAAATTCATGGCGGTCCCCCACTATGCCTACCTGAAGTTGAATATGCCGGGTCCCAAGGGCCTCATCACCATCGTCGGCGACTACAAGAAGTCCCTCGAGTGCGCCAAAGCCGGCTCCCAGCTGGCCGAGTCACTGGTCATCGCCGAGGAGAGGCGCCAGCTCGACCGGATCGTGGCGCTGGCTGGCGCGCAGCCGGCCGTGCCGACTCCGCCCAAGCCGGCCGCCAACGAGGCCTCCTTCCAGCCGTCAAAAGACACGAAGAGGGTCCCGCTCGACCCGGCCGACCCCAGCTCCAGCAAGTATGTCATCGTGGGCACCCGCCTCGACAGCAAATAGGAAGGCGAGCTCGTCGACTTCCTCCGTGAGAATCAGGACATCTTCGCATGGTCTCCCAAAGACATGCCGGGTGTCCCGAGGGAATTCGCCGAGCACAAACTTCACGTCTGCAAGGACGCCAAGCCTGTCCGACAGCCGCTACGCCGCTTCTCCGAGGAGAAGCGAAGAACCATCGGTGAAGAGATCGCCCGGCTGCTCGCAGCCGGCTTCATCATGGAGGTTTTCCACCTCGAGTGGCTGGCCAATCCAGTCCTCGTCCTGAAGAAGAACGGTACCTGGCGCATGTGCATCGACTACACCAGCCTGAACAAGGCCTGCCCCAAAGATCCGTTCGCTCTGCCCCGGATCGACCAAGTCATCGACTCCACAGTCGGCTGCGAGCTCATGTCCTTTCTGGACGCCTACTCCGGCTACCACCAGATCAAGCTGGACCCGGCCGACGCCCTCAAGACGTCCTTCATCACGCCCTTTGGGGCGTTTTGCTACATCACCATGTCGTTCGGCTTGAAGAACGCCGGCGCCACCTTCCAGCACTGCATGCAGAAATGCCTGCTGCCCCAGATCGGCAGAAATGTGCACGTCTACGTCGACGACATCGTGGTGAAGACCAAGAAGCACCTCACGCTCCTTGCCGACCTCAAGGAGACCTTCGCCAACTTGCGTTGGTACCAGATCAAGCTCAACCCGGAGAAATGTGTCTTTGGCGTGCCGGCTAGCCAACTCCTTGGTTTCCTCGTCTCGGAGCGCGACATTGAGGCCAACCCGAAAAAGATCAAGGCGATCGAGCGCATGCGCAAGCCGGCCCGGCTGCGACACATCCAAAAGTTCATTGGCTGCTTGGCCTCTCTCAGCCGGTTCGTCGGCCGGCTGGGGGAGAGGGCCCTGCCCCTGTATCAGCTGATGAAAAAGACGACGGCGTTTGAATGGAGCGACCAGGCGGATGAAGCTTTCCGCGACCTCAAGCGCATGCTATCCACCGCACCCGTCCTGGCCGCGCCGGCTGAGAAGGAGCCACTCTTGCTGTACATCGCCGCCACCTCCCGGGCGGTCAGCACGGTGCTGGTAGTCGAGCGCCCTGAGGAGGGCAAGGTGCAGCCGGTCCAACGTCCAGTGTACTTCCTGAGCGAGGTGCTCTCCGCCTCCAAGCAGAACTACCCCCACTACCAGAAGATGTGCTACGGCGTGTACTTTGCCGCCAAGAAGCTGAGGCAGTATTTCCAGGAGCATACCATTACCGTGGTGAGCATAGCCCCCATCGGCGAGATCATGGGCTGCCGAGATGCCTCTGGCCGGGTGGCCAAGTGGGCCATCGAGCTAGCCGGCCACACGATCCTCTACGAGCCACGCACAACCATCAAGTCCCAGGCACTGGCCGACTTCCTCGTCGACTGGACAGAGACCCAGTACCTGCCGCCGGCGCCCGAGTCGACTCACTGGCGCATGCACTTCGACGACTCCAAGATGCGCAACGGCTTGGGAGCCGGCATCGTGCTATCTTCCCCCAAGAACGACCGATTGCGGTACGTGCTGCAGATCCATTTCGCCGCCTCCAACAACGTTGCCGAGTACGAGGTTCTCGTGCACGGCCTCCGGCTGGCCAGAGAGATCGGCATCCGGCGCATCATCTGCTATGGCGACTCGGACCTAGTGGTGCAGCAAGTTTCCGGCGACTGGGACGCCAGAGACACCAACATGGCCAGCTACCGTTTCCTGGTCCAGCAGCTCTCCGGCGGGTTCGACGGTTGCGAGTTCCTCCACGTCCCTTGCGCGGACAATGAAGCGGCCGACGCACTGGCTAAAGTAGGCTCTACCCGGCAAGCAATCCCATCCGGCGTCTCCCTCGAGCACCTGCGGAAGCCGTCCATCAAGCCGTCTCCTGAGTCGGAATCCATCTTCGTCCCGGACGACCCCGACACGCCCCCACCCAACCCTGGAGTTCCCGGCCCAAGCCCGGGGACTGCCGGCTCCGGCTCGGGAGTTCCCGGCCCAAGCCCGGGGACTGCCGGCTCCGTCTCGGGGGCTCCCGGCTCCAGCTCGGGGACTGCCGGCTCCAGCTCGGGGGCTGCCGGCTCCGGCTCTGGAGTTCCCGGCCCAAGCTCGAGGACTGCCGGCTCCAACTCGGGGACTGCCGGCCCTGGCTCGTGGGCTGCCGGCTCCAGCTCGGGGACTGCCGGCTCCGCCTCGGGGGCTGCCGTCCCGAATCCCGTCCCGGTGGCCGTCCTCTCAGTGGTGACGACACCGTCCTGGGCTCGGCCGATCCTCGCCTTCTTGGAAGACGGCAACCTTCCCAGCGACGAGACCGAAGCCCGCCAAGTGCAGCGGCGAGCGTCCGCCTACAGCATCATCAACCACGAGCTCGTCAAGCGCAGCGCGACAGGCGTGTTCCAGCGCTGCGTTGAGCAGGACAAAGGGATCGAGATTCTCCTCGACATCCACCAGGGCGAGTGCGGGCACCACGCCGCCTCGAGGTCCCTGGTGGCCAAGGCTTTCCACCATGGTTTCTACTGGCCCACGGCCCTGCAAGACGCCGAGCAGCTAGTCCTCAAATGCGAGGGCTGCCAACGCTTCAGCAAGCGCAGCCGCCAGCCGACCACAGCCCTCCAAACCATCCCAATCACGTAGCCCTTTACCGTCTGGGGGCTCGACATGGTGGGGCCCTTCAAGACCGCCCGAGGCGGCATGATGCATTTGCTGGTCGCCGTTGACAAGTTCACCAAGTGGATCGAGGCAAGGCCGATCAAGAAGCTCGACGGGCCCACGGCCATCCGGTTCATCAAGGATATCGCGGTTCGCTACGGCGTTCCCCACAGCATCATCACGGACAACAGCACCAACTTCGCCAAGGGTGCGCTGGCCCAATACCGCTCTGCATCCGGCGTCCGACTCGACTTGGCCTCCGTCGCACACCCCCAGTCGAACGGCCAGGCCGAGCGGGCAAAAGGCCTCATCCTAGCCGGCATCAGGCCGTGACTCGTCGAGCCGCTCATGCGCTCACCCGGCAGCTGGCTCGATGAGCTGCCGGCCGTCCTCTGGAGTCTCCGGACGACACCCAACCGCTCAACCAGGTTCACCCCGTTTTTCCTCGTCTACGGAGCCGAAGCAATTATTCCTACAGACGACGAGTTCGACTCGCCCCGGATGACCATGTACACAGAAGCCGAGGCAAAGGAGGCACGCGAAGACGTCGTCGACCTGCTCGAGGAGGCGCGCCTCCTGGCCCTCAGCCGGTCGGCCATCTACCAACAAGGCCTGCGACACTACCACAGCAAGAAGATCATGCCCCTCGCGTTCCGCGAGGGTGACCTCGTGCTCCGGCTCGTCCAGCGGACAGCCGTCCAGCACAAGCTGGCCTCCCCTTGGGAAGGCCCCTTCATCATCAGCAAGGCTCTCTGCGACCAGAACGCGTACTACCTCATCGACGCGCATAAGCCGAACAAGCGCAAGAGAGACGCAGCCGGCGAGGAGTCCAACCGGCCCTGGAACGCGGAGCTCCTCCGTCCGTTTTATAGTTGAACGCATGCACGTATGTACCACTACCTTTTGGGTTTAATGAAAGCAGCAAGTACCCCCGCGCGACACTCGGGGGCTACCTTTTCCGTTTTTACCAAGCTTTGTGTCTATGCACTCCCCCGTTTTTCAATTCTCCCGCCGAGTCGGCACGTCCGGCTCGGGGGCTAGCCGGCTAAACCGCGCCTCATCAATTTTCCTTAGTCCATTTCGAAGCGTACGAGCCGCCAAAGCCCTCTCTTTGCCCCAAGCCACAGACCGGCTCCCGGCTATCCGGCCGGCAAGAGCCAAAGGCCGGAAGCGCCGTCACGCAAGAATGGCTAAGGAGGAGAGCCCGGCTCGGCCAATCCGGTCCAACCCGCCCTTTCTCACTAATTCGCCGCACGACCGGCTGCGCGCCAGCCGGCTTCGCCACCGGCCGCCAGCCGGCCCAGTGGGTGTTTCGCTCGCGCTCAACGTCTGAAAAAGCCTAAGTATTGTACGTCCCCTCTCAAGGCTGAATCCCCGTCCTAGCCACAGACCGCCACCCGGCTGTCCGGCTAGCAGGAAGGAAGTCCAAAGAAAAGACGAACAAGAAAAGGCCCAAGGCCGAACAACAAAAGCGAACTGCATGCAAAATTTATAAATAGCAAAGGCCCGCGGCCACAAGTCCATTACATGAAACTACACCCCCAGTGGGTGGACCTGCTACCTAACCGAGTTCAAGTACAGGAAGGATGAAGATAAAAAGAAAAAAGTCCTAAGCGGCACTCGCGTCGGCTCCGGTTGGCGCCGGCTCGGCTGAGGTGGACGCGGCCGCCGGGTCGGGCCCATGGCGCTCGGTCATGGCGGTGTCGTCCGGGTCGGCCTCGTCATCGGCGTAGACCCCCGTCTCGGCCGAGCTGCCATCCGGGTCATTGAGCAGCAGGCCGAACTCGTCAGCAGGGAGCTCCTCGCCGTCTTCCGTCCGCTCCAGGACGAACTCGTCGTACGGGGCGAACAAGGCCAGGTAGCTGGCCCGCCCGGCGATCCGCTGCGCCCGCGCCACCAGACGGTCGAGGTCCATGCCCGGGTACGAAGACACGACGAAGCGCAGCGCCGTCTCCGCGCCGGCCTGAGCCACAGAGGCCCTCCACGCGCCGAGTCGCTCCACTCCGGCTTCCAGCCACCGCGCCAGCCGGGTGACGCTGTTCGGCACCACCGCACCCGGCCAGAGGCTGCTCGCCATGCTCACCTCGGCCTCGAACAGGCGGCGCATGTGCCCCTCCTCGGCCCCAAGACGGGCCTCACCGGCGAGGACAATCTCTGAAAGGGTCCAGGCGGCATAAGCATCGATCTCCGCCCCTGCCGCTCGCTGGTCCGCCCGGTGGGCGTGCATGACCGCATCGGCCGCCTCCTGCGTCTCTGGGAAGACTCCTGGCAAAGGAAGGAAATGAATCAGCCAAAAGAAAACAACTAGCCGGCTAGGCCGGCCGGACCAAAGAAAAGATAGCACTCACGGGTGAAGGCCTCATCGAGGTGCAGCGCCTCGCCCAGCATCCCGTTCTCCCGCAGGGCCGACGCGCGGGCCTGGGCCTCGAGATCCTTCTCGAGTTGGGCACTCCTCCTGCCGGCGTTTGCCAGCTCCTCGGCTGCCTTGCCACGCTCTTTTGCCAGCCGGCCCAGCTCCGCCTAGTGGGCATCCTCCGTCTTGGCCTTCTCGGCCACCAGCCGGTCCACCTCGGCCCGGAGTCGGTCACGGTCGGCGGCCGCAAGATCGCGCTGCAGGCCGGCTTCGGCAAGCCGGCCTCGGAGACCCGGCACCTCGGCCACGGCGGCTGCATGACGAGACCCCTGGTCAGACGCCGGAAGCAAGGAAAAGAAGAAATAGACAAGCTTCAAAGATTCGACCCGGCTGCTCCGCAGTCCGGCCCGAACCTCGGAGGCTACACCCAGTGGGTGCGCTGGCGCGCCCCCACTGAAGGCATGCAAGTCGTACATCGGACCTGGCGCATCTCCTCTTCCTTGGCGGCAAGCTGGGCCTTGACCTCGCGGAACCGCTCCAGAAGCCGGTTGTACGCGCTGGCCCGCAGGTCGTACAGATGCTGCGCGAAGACAAAAGTTAGAAGAATGCAAAAACGCACATAAAGACCCGACCCGGCTGCTCCGCAGCCGGCCCGGGCCTCGGGGGCTACACCCAGTGGGTGCGCTGTCGCGCCCCCACTGTTCAGCAACCAAGGCAAGCAAAAAGTAAAAACTCACTGCAACCGCCTACTCCAGCTTCCGCGCCGACTCCTGGTCTTCCCGGACGAAGGCCTATAGGCGCTCGCCCCGCCCGCCAAGCTGCGAGCGCAGGGCATTCGCCGCCTCGTCCTCCCGGGTGCACGGCCCGATCACAGCCTCGCCGGCGTTCGCCCACGGCTGCTGCATCGCGGCACCCATCGCGGTCCCCGCGCCGGACCAGCTTCCACCTGGCCGCTCGGAGTTCGTAGCGGCTTGGGGCGAAACAACCACCAAGGCACCAGTGTCCCCGGTCGCGGCCCCCGGGGCCGGCGTCGGCTGCGCTTGGCCGGACGGTGCGGAGCCTGACGAGGATATGTACCTAGGGTAGGGTATTAGGCCTGTCTTACATACCCCACCTAAGGACACCACATTGGAGAACTACAAGACTACAAGAGAGATTCCGACTGAACTAGCCATGGCATATGAGTCACTCGACATATGTTCACTCGGAAGACCCCCCTACACTCGACAGTAAACTCTCACTCGGAGCGGTCGCCAATCACTCGACTGTAGAAGACCGGGAGTCTCCCCAGGGAGGCCAACGGACAGGCGTTACGCTCGCCGCCTTAACTGGCATTTATTGTATACGTTACCAGTAACGTCCCTCTTTACTCCCCACAATCAATCCCTTAGATGCCGGACGTTTATGAGGGGCAGCGCACTCTATATAAGCCACCCCTCCCCACTGGCACAAGGGTTCGCAATCCTTTGTAAACACAACACACGTATCACTCGACAGAGTAAGCTCCCCGGAGCACCTGAGACGTAGGGCTGTTATCACTTCCGAGTGAGGCCTGAACTCATACATCTGTGTGTACACCCTCGCCGTAGCTAGGACTCTGCCCTCTCCTTTCGTACCCCTACCATCTACTGTCAGACACGTTCCCACGACAGTTGGCGCCCACCGTGGGGTAGGCGTCTAAGCGACTTCCGGCGAGGTTGCAGTTTTTCATCTTCACCATGTCTCCCGACGGCAGTTTGATCCTGGGCTGCGAGATCCGTCTCGGTGCGTTCACCTTCATCGCCGACAACTCCGCATGGCTCCAGGAGGCCCCTCTCGACGTTGAGGCTCTCCCCGTCCGCGGGGCGACGCACTTCAGTGCGAGTTCATGCGGCGTTCTCCTTCGTCACCCGTCGACTCCGTACATGTCGGCTCCAGCGTCGTCCACTCTCCCCGCTGTTCGTCGTCGCAAGCGATCCGGTCGTTCGCGGCTCCAGCGATGGGTGAGGCACATGGCGGCGCAGCAGGCGTCGACTCCGCAGATCGCGGCTATCGAGCCCGCCGAGCCACTTCATGGCGCGTTCGACTCGGCATCAGATTCATCCGAGCTCCCTTCCGAGTGCGAGAGCTACGATTCTGCAGCAGAAGTTTTCATGGCGGGTTCTCATCAGAGCCCACCCGGCTATGGCCGTGGCGGCCGCGAGCGTGGCGGCCCGTCGAATGATCAGCAGCACAGGGATGAGGGGGTCCTCCAAACCCACATCGTCGGCACGACTGCAGAAGCCCAGGCTCTGGAGGCTGCGCATCTCGCCACCTTGGCAGAGCGCACGCGCCTCGAGGGGATGCAGAGGTCACTTGACGAGCGCACTCGACAGCGCCGCGAGCGTCAGTTGTTCCCTCCAGTCGACGACAATCGTCAGGTATACCGTACTCCGATTCAGAATGTTGTAGCGGCGGCTAGGATTGCAGATTCTATACAGCCGTCCGATTCCGAGGCCGGCAGAGGACTCGAGTAGATCCGAACCCTGCTTGGGGCGGCTCGACAGCAGAACTCCGCTGTCTCTCAGTCGCGCAACAGGATTCACAGCGAATCAGTTAGAGCAGACACAGTCCAATCGGCCCACAGTCCAGGATCACCTCAGCGTCGCGGAGGCAGAGATTACCGCAACGATCAGTACAGAGATCAGAGGCGAGATCAGTTTGCTCCTCGACATCACCGTGATGACCACCGTCGGGTGCCTACTCCTCCGCGGAGTGGTCCATACGTGCCCCGGTACTATGATGACAGGCGCCCGTACGGTGATGAGCGGGACCCTGGGTTTGACGCGAGATCCGTTCTCGTTCAGAACCGGGTCGACAGAGGTAGATACAACAGAGGTGGCTATGACAGAGATTTTCCGAGTGGCAGTGGTACAGCTGTTTCTGGTCCAGAGTGTTTCAGCAGAGCCATCCGATCTGCTGAGATCCCCCCCAACTTCAGGTTGGCGGCTGGGATTAGCAAATTCACTGGCGAGTCGAAGCCGGAAACATGGCTAGATGATTACCGAGTGGCTGTTCAGATCGGCGGAGGCAACGACAACGTGGCTATGAAGCATCTGCCTCTGATGTTAGATGGTCCGGCCCGGGCATGGCTTAATCAGTTGGCTCCTTCTAGCATCTATTGCTGGGAGGATCTTGCCCGAGTGTTTGTCAAGACCTTCGAAGGCACCTGCAAGCGCCCTGCCGGTTTGCTCGAGTTGCAGCACTGTGTCCAGAAGCCGAATGAGACCTTGAGGGATTACATTCAGCGGTGGACCACTCTTCATCACACGGTGGAAGGTGTTTCCGAGCACCAGGCTGTTTGCGCCTTCAAGGCCGGAGTCAGATACAGAGAGCTCTATTTGAAGTTTGGTCGGACAGGAGATATGTCCCCGAGCAAGATGATGGAGATTGCCAGCCGATACGCCAACGGCGAGGAGGAGGATCGCCTCCGCAGTGGCAAGGGTAAAACAGTCGACAATAATCCCGGCGGCGGAAATTCCAGTCGGAAGCAAAAGCGTAAAGCTGACGGCTCTGTCTAGGCAGAAGTAGCCGCTCTGGCGGCGAAAGGGAAAGTGAAGCCAAAGGGGCAGTTTGTTCAGAAGAAGTCCAAGAACCAGTCTACAGATGTCCTGGATATGCCATGTCCCATTCACTCACGGAAGGATGAAGAAGGCAACTTGATCCTGTCAAAGCATACCACTCGACAGTGCCGATTGCTGATCCAAGGGTTCAAGGGAGAGCAGTCGAGTGACAAAGATCCTGAGAAAGAAGAGGACGAAGGTAAAGAAGACTTTCCTGAGATCAATGCCACATTGGTGATTTTTGCCGATGTAGAAAGCAAGAGTCGATTGAAGGTCATCAACAGGGAGGTCAACATGGCTGCTCCAGCTACCCCCGAGTACCTCAAGTGGTCCCAGACAGCTATCACCTTCGATGAGTCGGACCATCCCGCTCATGTCCCTACCCCAGGTCGACAGGCGCTGGTGGTGGATCCGGTGGTAGGAGGCACTCGGCTCCGCAAAGTTCTCATGGATGGAGGAAGTGGCCTGAATATTCTGTACGCTGATACCCTCAAAGGGATGGGCATTCCGATGTCCAGGCTCAGCGAAAGCAATATGCAATTCCACGGGGTCATCCCTGGGAAGAAGGCCAAGTCACTCGGACAGATTGCGCTGGATGTGGTGTTCGGCACTGACAAGAACTTTCGCAAAGAGAAGCTGACATTTGAGGTTGTAGACTTCAAGAGTGCATATCATGCCATCCTTGGCCGTCCAGCGTATGCACATTTCATGGCCCGCCCGTGTTACGTGTATCTCAAGCTGAAGATGCCCGGGCCCAAGGGTGTGATCACAGTCACAGGCAATCGACAGAGGGCTGAGGAGTGCCTTCAACAGGGCTCCAAGATCGCCGACATGCAGATGGCTGTAGTCGAGTTAGAAGAGTACAAGAAGACTGCTGATCCCGCTGATCTGTTGCGTTCCAAGAAGCCCACCACCGAGTCAGCTTTTCAGTCGGCAGGAGACTTGAAGCAAGTGCACATTCACTCGACAGATCCTACTGCTGCTCCGACCAACATCTCAACCACACTCGACAGCAAATAGGAAGCCGAGCTCATCCAGTTCCTCCGTGAGAACTGGGACATCTTTGCATGGAAGCCCGCTGACTTGCCTGGTGTACCCAGGGGACTGGCTGAGCACCGTCTGAGAGTTGATCCGAAGGCCAAGCCTGTAAAAGAACACTTACGCCGTTCGGCAACAGAGAAGCGGAAGGCAATCGGCGAGGAGGTGGCTCGACTCTTGGAGGCCAAGTTCATTCGCGAGGTCTACCACTCCGAGTGGCTTGCGAATGTCGTCATGGTCCCCAAGAAGGACAAGTCGCTCCGAATGTGTATAGACTTCAAGCATATCAATCGGGCCTGCCCGAAAGATCATTTCCCGCTCCCCCGCATCGACCAGATTGTAGACTCGACTGCGGGGTGCGAGCGTTTGTCTTTTCTCGATGCATACTCTGGCTATCATCAGATCCGTCTGTTTGGTCCAGATGAAATAAAAACGGCCTTCATCACCCCTTTCGGGTGTTTCTGTTACATCACCATGCCTTTTGGTCTGAAGAATGCTGGTGCTACTTTCATGCGCATGATTCAGAAGTGTCTCCTTGACCAGATCAGTCGGAATGTCGAGGCCTACATGGATGATATCGTAGTCAAGTCTCGCAAAGGTTCCGACCTGCTGACTGACTTGGCGGAAACATTCGCCAACTTAAGAAGATATGACCTCAAGCTGAATCCAACCAAGTGTACTTTTGGAGTTCCGGGTGGAAAGTTGCTCGGTTATCTTGTTTCCGAACGAGGAATCGACATCAACCCCGAGAAGATCGGTGCCATCGTCCGAATGAAACGCCCCGAGCGTATTCACGATGTCCAGAAGCTTACTGGTTGCCTGGCAGCGCTGAGCAGATTCATTTCTCGTCTCGGAGAGAAGGCACTCCCTTTGTACCGACTGATGAAGAAATCCGATACGTTCGAGTGGAATTTAGAGGCAGAAGCAGCGTTTGTCCAGCTCAAAGCCCTGCTCTCCACCCAGCCGGTGCTTGCCGCTCCACACAGCAAAGAACCCCTGCTCCTGTACATTGCAGCCACCAATCAGGTCGTCAGTACAGTTCTTACTGTCGAGCGAGAAGAAGAGGGCAAGGCCTACAAAGTCCAGCGACCAGTTTATTACATCTCTGAAGTGTTGACTCCTTCTAAGCAAAGGTACCCACATTACCAGAAGCTTGTCTATGGTATATATCTATCAGTGAAGAAAGTGGCGCACTATTTTCAAGATCACTCAGTCTCAGTCGTCAGTTATGCACCTTTGAATGAAATCCTCAACAATCGAGACGCGACTGGTCGAGTGGCCAAATGGGCCATTGAACTTCTTTATTTTGATCTCAAGTTTGAAGCGAAGAAAGCCATTAAATCTCAAGCACTTGCTGACTTCATGGCCGAGTGGATAGAACAGCAGCAGCCAGTCCGGGTCCACTCAGAACACTGGACCATGTTCTTTGACGGCTCGAAGATGCTGAACGGTTCTGGTGCTGGTGTGGTATTGGTGTCTCCCAAGGGCGATAAACTCAGCTATGTCCTCCAGATTCACTTTGATTCCTCCAATAATGAAGCTGAGTACGAAGCACTCCTTTACGGGTTGCGTATGGCCATCTCGCTCGGCGTCCGTCGCCTGATGGTATACGGTGACTCGGATTTGGTGGTCAATCAAGTGATGAAGGAGTGGGATGTCAGAAACCCCGCCATGACCGGATATTGCAATGCAGTAAGAAAGCTTGAGAAGAAGTTTGAGGGTTTGGAACTCCATCACGTTCCCCGAGTGAAGAACCAGGCAGCTGACGAACTGGCAAAAATCGGTTCCACTCGGAAGCCTGTGCCCAGCAATGTGTTCCTGGAGCATTTGCACTCTCCTTCAGTACAAGAGGACCCCTTCACCGAAGAACCCCCGCAGCCTATAAGTGCCTCCAATCCGACTGAAGTTGATGTCCCAGCAGTCATAGATCTGGTCAGTGAGATTCTGGTGATAACTCCCGATTGGACGGTGCCCTACATCGCGTACATCCTCAGGCAAGAACTTCCAGAAGACGAAGTTGAAGCTCGACAGATTGTCCGCAGATCCAAAGCTTTCACTGTTATGAATGGGCAGCTCTACAGAAAGAGCGTAACCGGCGTGGCTCAGCGATGCATTTCTCCCAAAGAAGGTCGACTGATTCTGGAGGAAATTCACTCGGGAACTTGCGGCCATCATGCGTCCTCTCGGACGATTGTTGCCAAGGCCTACTGAGCTGGTTTCTTCTGGCCACGCGCCAATGAGATGGCTAAGGATATTGTGCAGCACTGTGAAGGATGCCAATTCTATGCAAACTTGTCGCACAAGCCTGCGTCTGCCTTGAAGACCATTCCACTCGTCTGGCCGTTCGCTGTATGGGGATTGGATATGATCGGACCTCTCCGCACGGGCCAGAGTGGTTTCACGCACCTTCTGGTAGCAGTCGACAAGTTCACTAAATGGATTGAGGCCAAGCCTATCAGGAAGCTGAATTCTCGCACAGCCATCAAATTCATGAGGGAAATAATATTCAGATACAGAGATCCCCATAGTATCATCACGGACAATGGTTCTAATTTTGATTCGGAAGAGTTCAGAGCCTTTTGCTCCTCTCAAGGCACTCGGGTGGATTACGCATCCGTTGCGCACCCCCAGTCAAACGGTCAGGCCGAGCGAGCAAATGGCCTTATCCTTCAAGGGTTGAAGCCTCGACTCATGCGCGAACTCGATCACGCAGCTGGAGCTTGGGTTACAGAATTACCGTCTGTTCTGTGGGGCTTGAGGACAACTCCAAATCGGTCAACTGATCGCACTCCTTTCTTCATGGTGTATGGGGCTGAAGCTGTCCTGCCGAGTGATGTTCTTCACAATTCTCCTCGAGTGGACCTTTACTCGGAGGTTTAAGCTGAGCAAGCACGCCAGGATGCTGTGGATCTCCTTGAAGAAGAGCGGGAAATGGCTTTGATCCGGTCGACTGCATACCAGCAAGATCTGCGTCGCTTCCATGCAAGGCACGTCAGGAGTCGGACCTTCCACGAAGGTGACCTCGTGCTCCGAGTGGATCAGCAGCGGCCTCACAAGCTAGCCCCCGCGTGGGAAGGCCCTTTCGTCGTCACCAAGGTGCTGAACAATGGAGCCTACCACCTCTTCAATCTAAAAAAGAACACTGACGAGCCACGGGCCTGGAACGCGGATCTGCTTCGTCGGTTCTACACCTGAAGGTTGATCTGTGTGATGTAATAAGAGTAAACTGTTTTGATTATCAAGGATACGACTCCTGCAGTCTTTTTTCGATTCCGATCGCACAATTCTGAGTTCAAGAATACTCTGAGTGCGAGCGATTTTCCACTCGGGGGGCTTAGCCGCGATTCTGCATCGCCTAAGTTTAAATCTACTCCGAGTGATGGGCGATCCTCACACTCGAGGGCTTAGCTGCGACTCCGTGTCGCCTAAGTTCAGAACCTCGTCGCGTGAATAGCTTCACTCGAAAGCTTAGCCGCGATTCCGCATCGCCTAAGTTTAAATCTACTCCGAGTGATGGGCGATCCTCACACTCTGGGGCTTAGCTGCGACTCCGTGTCGCCTAAGTTCAGAACCTCGTCGAGTGAACAGCATCGCATTCACTCGAAAGCTTAGCCGCGATTCCGCATCGCCTAAGTTTAAATCTACTTCGAGTGATGGGCGATCCTCACACTCGGGGGCTTAGCTGCGACTCCGCGTCGCCTAAGTTCAGAACCTCGTCGAGTGAATAGCTTCACTCGAAAGCTTAGCCGCGATTCCGCATCGCCTAAGTTTAAATCTACTTCGAGTGATGGGCGATCCTCACACTCGGGGGCTTAGCTGCGACTCCGTGTCGCCTAAGTTCAGAACCTCGTCGAGTGAATAGCTTCACTCGAAAGCTTAGCCGCAATTCCGCATCGCCTAAGTTTAAATCTACTCCGAGTGATGGGCGATCCTCACACTCTGGGGCTTAGCTGCGACTCCGTGTCGCCTAAGTTCAGAACCTCGTCGGGTGAATATCATCGCATTCATTCGGGGGCTTGGCTGCGAATCCGCTTCGCTCAAGTTAAAACGTTACTCCGAGTGATGAGCGATCCTCTCACTCGGGGGCTTGGCTGCAAATCCGCTTCGCCCAAGTTAAAAACATACTCCGAGTGACGAGCGATCCTCTCACTCGGGGGCTTGGCTGCGAATCCGCTTCGCCCAAGTTAAAAACATACTCCGAGTGAAGAGCGATCCTCTCACTCGGGGGCTTGGCTGCGAATCCGCTTCGCCCAAGTTAAAACGCTACTCCGAATGATGAGCGATCCTCTCACTCAGGGGCTTGGTTGCGAATCCGCTTCGCCCAAGTTAAAACGCTACTCCGAGTGATGAGCGATCCTCACACTCGGGGGCTTAGCCGTGATTCCGCATCACCTAAGTTATAAACTACTCCGAGTGATGAGCGATCCTCACACTCGGGGGCTTAGCCGTGATTCCGCATCACCTAAGTTATAAACTACTCCGAGTGACGAGCAATCCTCTCACTCGGAGGCTATCTGCGAACCAGTCTTCGCCTAAGTTCTGATACTCACTCCCGAATGACGAGCGGTCCTCTCACTCGGGGGGCTTAGCTGCGAGTCAGTCCTCGCCTAAGTCCGAAATCAATCAAACAAATTTAAGACCCCTGCCGATGTCGCCGCCACTCGACAGCGGTCTCGGGGACTACACCCAGTGGGTGCACTCCGCGTGCCCCCACTGGACCAAAAACCACTCGACAAGACCTGATCTACTCGAGAGGAAATCAAGCAAAGGACTGAAAAAACAAATTCAGATAAATCCAGAGTATTCAGCATGGATAAAAGTTGCCCATGCAAATGACGAAAGTACTCGGGCCCAAGACCCGAAAGAAGTTTTAACGATACACCACCACTCGGCATACCGAGGCAAATTAAAGTTTTTGATCACCAGCAAAGCTTTCTCAAGCTCCAGTGGGACTTGCAGGTTCGACGAAGGTGTCCAGGTCGATCCCGTCAGCGATCCGAGTGGCCGCTTCGATGAAGGTCTCCATGAAGTCCTGGAACTGGAGCTTCTTTGTGTTGGCCACCTGAAGTGCTTTCAGTTTGTCCTACTTGACCTCCTTGCAATGGACCCTGACGAGTGAGAGCGCTATGTCGGCTCCGCAGCGTGCAGCAGATTTCTTCCATGCCTGCACTCGACCAGGGAGCTCGTCAAGCCGAGTCATCATTGACTCGAGGTCAGCCTGAAGTGAGTCTTCCGGCCACAGCTCCTTGTCGACCTTCTCCATTGCACCTCGCAGTCGAGCGACGTACTCCCGGACGCCTGCGACTCGAGCTTCAAGCCGGAACATGTTCATAGCCACAGCATCTCCGACAGGTGACTTGGAAGGGTCCAGATTGGGCTCGACCGCCTCGGTCTCCTTCTCGAAGTCCTTGCAGAATTCTACATGAAGAAGATGGAAAGAATTAGTCATGATACTGTTCCCTGAAAATCAACGGAATTCACTCGACTGGACGAAGTTGGGATTAACAGAATTCACTCGACTGGAGAAAATTACCTTCAAGCAAAACATACATCTTCTGGGCGTAATCCCCCAGATAGGTCTCCAAGCCCTTTGCTCCCTTGGTTGCATGGTCAAGCCTTTTGCTCCAGTCAGCTCGCTCCTGCTTAAGCTTCGTGTTCTCTTCCTCAAGCTTGCTGGCCGCGGCGAGCTTCTTCTCGGCAGCTTCAGCCTTCTCCCTCGCCGTCTTCTGAGCATCGGCGAGTGATCTGTCTTTGTCCTCCAGCGCCTTCTTCATGATATCTAAAGCAATAGCATTGTTGAGTCGCGCTCGGAGTCGACGGTTTTCAGCACGCACGTCTGCTCGAGTGGAGTCACTCGGTTCAAAGATAGAAGAAACAAATAATGAAGTACTCGATCAACAAAGTTTACCACCTGAAGCCTTCAGATCAGCTTGCGCACGCTCCAGGTCTCTCCTCGTCAGTTCCAAGTCGAGCTGAAGCTGAGTCTTCTCCTTCTCCAAGTCAGCATATCGAGTACCGAGCTCACAGGCCTTCTGAGATCAACGACAAAAACAATTCAGTGGACAGAAATATGGGCTTTGAGTCCAAGTTCTAAGACTCCCACCGACTGCCCGCAGTCGACGGCAGTCTCGGGGACTACACACAGTGGGTGCACTCAGCGTGCCCCCACCGGGACGGTATCCACTCGGAACGGTCCGCCCGATCCGAGTGACGGCCGAACAAAAAAAAAGAGATTGTCCACTCGACCAGGTCAGCCCTAGCCGAGTGCGTGACAAGCGATTACCAGTCGACAGACAGAAAACTCCCAGTGGGTGCAGAAGTCAAGTCATGGTAGACGGAAAACGACACAATCAAAAAGCGCACTTACAAGTGCACTTACTTGGACGTTCGCCCGAAGCGCTGAGCTAGCGTCGTAAGCCAGCTTGCTGGCCTCGTACGCCTCCTTCGTACGCTGCATCATATGTTCGGCCTGCATCATCGCCTCCTTAGCAGCTCCAGTCTGGTCTTCTAGAACACGGTGCAGAGAGAAGATGGTCTGTGAAGGGAGCGGCGATGTAGTCGGAAGGACTGGCGCTTCCGAGGCTGGCGCTTGGGAGACAGGCGCTTGTGGTGGACTGGCGAGCTCCACGGCCATCTGGGTCGGTGCTGTAATCGGTACAGTCGGAGATGGGGCTGCGGGGTCGGTATCCATTGGCTCTGCATGTCACCAGTCGACATATCACATGACTGTCGAATGGTTTGAAAAGAATGTCAAATGACAATATGCCATACCTTGGCGAGAAATAGCTGCGTCCGGCGTGTCCTTCTCCGCGCTTTCCTCTCCTCGCCCCGGCGATGTCACCGAGGTAGCGGCCCTGACGATTAAGATCCACTCGGTCAGCAAAAATATGAAGCTCAGCAACAAGTTAAGCGAAGAGCAAGGATACTTACGTTGAAGCAATCGGCACGTCAACCTTGATTCTGGGGAGAGCCTTCCGGGGCTTGGTGGTGGTGACCTTGGGCTGCTTGGCAACCTTTTCAATCGGCTCTGGCGTCGACGTCCGACTGCGCTTGGAGCTCCTGGTGGTCGACCCCCCGGCCCGACCCCGGTCGAGTGTTGGGTCGTGACGCTGCTTGGAACGCCCTTCAGTACGCGGAGGAGACACGACTTCAACTTCATCGCTCCCCGACGAGTCGTCACCGTTGCCTTCGCTGTCCTCGGCGTAGCTGATGCTGTCACTGTCGCTCTCGCTCCCCGCTCCTTCAAGGTTCTGACCGCCATTCGGCACGGGTGAATACATGTTCGTGAGCTCCTGCAAAGATTCAAGTCAGTCAGCTGAAGACATATTCACTCGACAAGATACAAAAGCAATCGATAATGACATGACTCACCACATTCGGCGGATTTGCAGCTGAGAAAGGCGATACTCTTTTGGAACCCCGGGGGTTGTCTCGCGCACCAGTGATGCCGCGCAGCCAAAGCGTGATGGTTACCCCTGAGACATCTTCCGGGTGGGTACGAGTGGTATCGTCAACTCCTGAGTAATGCCACATCGGATGGTCCCGCGCCTGGAGCGGCTGGATCCGTCGACCCAGGAACACCTCCAACAGATCCAAGCCGGTCACTCCATCACGAATCAGATTCACAACACTGTTCATCAAGATCCCCACATTGGCCTTCTCTTCCTCGGCCACGGTCAGAGATGGGGGCGCAGTGGGTCGATCCAGCGTGAAGGGAGGAAGGCCAGTCGACATGTTTGGGGACGCGACGTCGTGGCAGTAGAACCAGGTCGACTGCCAGCCCCACACCGACTCCGGAAGGGTGAGCGCTGGGAAGGCACTCCCCGTCCTCTTCTGAAGGCCCAAACCCCCGCATAGCTGGATGACGTTGGTTCTATTATCACTAGCGTGGGCCTTCTTTACCGACTGAGAACGGATGGTAAAGATGTGCTTGAACAGACCCCAGTGGGCGGGACAACCCAAGAAACATTCACACATCGTCACAAACACGGTGAGATACGCAATTGCGTTGGGAGGAAAATGATGCAACTGAGCCCCGAAGAAATTCAGAAAACCGCGGAAGAAGGGATGCGGGGGCGGAGCAAAACCTCTCTCCAAATGGGTGGTCAGGAGGACCCGCTCACCCTCGCGCGGCTCCAGCTCCGCTTCCGTCCCCGGCAACCTCCACGACCCAGCCGCAATCAGGCCGTCAGCGACGAGCTTCTCCACGTCCAACGCCGTCACGGTTGACGGCAGGAAATCGCCCTGCATCCATCCGGGTGGCGCTGCAGCCCGGGCGCTCGAGGGTTTCTTCCCCTTCGTCGTCTTCTTGGGCGCCATTGTCGCGGCAGTGAGCGGATTCGATCTGAGCAGCGCGGCGGCGGAGCAGAAGAAGCGGAGGAGACGAGGGGAAAATGAGCGCACGGTCGCAAATTCCCCTCCCCTCTCGTTTTTTATGTCCGTCGACCCGAGTCACTGACTCGTGGGCCCGCCAAATCCCTGTGTATCCCACTAACGGAGGAGCCGCGATATGTGGCGATAACGGTGGCGCGAGGATCGAGGAGCCGCTTCCCCGTCGGTTGCGTCATCCCTGCTCGGCGCGCGTTCCCCGAAATTTCGAATCCCGCGAAATCCGGGCCGGACAGAACGTCCTTTCACATCTGAAGATCCTGTTGACCATTCGGACTCGAACCTGCATCTGAATTCACTCGGAAGAGCTGACAAGCTGAATAGATCAAGGCAGAAGTTGGAAGGCCCAGTCGTCACAGGTATCGGAAAAATCTCGAAGCTCATTCGGAACGCTGAGTTCGGCAGAACCTGCACTGTCCCTTCTCCACTCGAGCCCTGATCCATTCGGGGGCTAATGACGAGGATATGTACCTAGGGTAGGGTATTAGGCCTGTCTTACATACCCCACCTAAGGACACCACATTGGAGAACTACAAGACTACAAGAGAGATTCCGACTGAACTAGCCATGGCATATGAGTCACTCGACATATGTTCACTCGGAAGACCCCCCTACACTCGACAGTAAACTCTCACTCGGAGCGGTCGCCAATCACTCGACTGTAGAAGACCGGGAGTCTCCCTAGGGAGGCCAACGGACAGGCGTTACGCTCGCCGCCTTAACTGGCATTTATTGTATACGTTACCAGTAACGTCCCTCTTTACTCCCCACAATCAATCCCTTAGATGCCGGACGTTTATGAGGGGCAGCGCACTCTATATAAGCCACCCCTCCCCACTGGCACAAGGGTTCGCAATCCTTTGTAAACACAACACACGTATCACTCGACAGAGTAAGCTCCCCGGAGCACCTGAGACGTAGGGCTGTTATCACTTCCGAGTGAGGCCTGAACTCATACATCTGTGTGTACACCCTCGCCGTAGCTAGGACTCCGCCCTCTCCTTTCGTACCCCTACCATCTACTGTCAGACACGTTCCCACGACAGAGCCCGCCTCGTGCCCCTCTCCACCGCCCTCGCCTCCTCCTGCCAGGTCAGCCCGGGGCGGCGTGTCCACGGCGATGTTCTCGTCGACGTCCGACTCGCCGTCGGCCGGCTCCGTCCGCCCTGCAGGCTCGCCCGCCCCCTCCGGCCGCGGTTCGATGATCGTGGCGTCTGGCGTCGAGCCCCTCTCCATCTCTGGCCAGGCCGGGTCCGCGGTGGTCCTGGCCCGCTTCGCAGAGGCCCTCTCCCACACCCGGGCCGAGGCCTCCGTCATCTCCTTCTCGGCCTCCGCTCGATCCCGCCACGCAGCGTGGTCAGCCGCGTCAAGATCCCGGCCGGACTGTCGGGCCGCGAGGTCCTCCTCCGCGGTCCGGTCCGGCTCGCGGTCGACGGCGCTGCTCTGGGTTTTCCTCCAGACGGCCTCGCCCACCGCGGCCTCCATTGCCACCACCGCCAGGTCAAGGGCGGACCTGTGCACAGCAAGTTTAGCACAATAAAGCATTGGGCAAGAAACAAGCAAGAAATCAGAAGACAACAAGAGACACTTACCCAATGACCTTCGGGGCATCCCGCCTCGGGCCCACGGACGGGGCGAGCCGGTGCTTCTTCTTGATGGCACCCCTCTCGCGCGCCGGCCCCGCCGCCGCCGGGTGCTTCACGACCGGCCTCGGCTCCACCGCCTCCTTCCCATGCGTCCGGCTGCCAGACGCCGCCGCGCGGGCCGGCCCGACGCTGGCCGTCTTCCGCGGCCGTCTTGGGGGGTCGACGCTGGCGTCCTCCCCAGCCAAGGGCACTGCACCGCGGGCACCGGTCCGGCCCTCCTCGTCGTCATCCGGCCAGTCGCGCAGAAGATCTGAAGGCGGAGACTTACCCGCGTGTCACGTTCCGCCGGCCACGGCGTCGGCCAAGCGCGCTTCAATCGCCCCCTCCTCCGCCTCGGCGCCGGCCTCCTCCACATCCGAGTCGGGCAAGTCGGCCAGCAAAATCTGGGGATTCGGCCCGTCGTGGTTCTGCTGGCTGGCGAATAGCTGCGGCCCTCCCGTCGCGTCAGGGCACAGGAATAATGTTGAAGCGGCAAAGAATAAAGACCAGGGACTCACCGCCGGCGCTGGGTTCTCCCGATGATAGGGCTCCTTCCCGAAGCTCCACCCCTCCTCCTTCAACCCGGCCTTGGAGATGTAGTTCACCCACTGGACGATCCCGGCCGGTGCCAGCTCCTTGGTCGACATCCGGGTCGGGTCGTGCCGGCCGCTCATTTCGCAGATCCGGTGCGCTCGGCGCTGAAGTGGCAGCACCCGGCGGGCGATGAAGGCCGCGATGAGGTCAGCCGGCACCAGCCCCTTGCGCGCCGTCATCTCCCTGACCCGGCTGCAGATGTTCAAGAGCTCCTGCGGTGGCTTCTTGGGGCAGTAGCCCCAATTCGGCTTCTCGAGCGGCGACGAAGGGTGGGAGATTGATGACATCCATCGCCGGGTCAGTGTTTCGGACGTAGAAGAACATCGTCTGCCACTTTTTGGCCGAGTCCTCGAGCGGCAGCTAGGGAAACGGCCCATTCGGCCGGCCGGTGACCACCGCTGCCCCGCAGTCAGACATAATGCCAGCCGACGCCCCCTGCTGCTAGAGGAAGAACATCTTCGCCCACAAGTCTACGTTTGGCAGCATGCCGAGGTAGCCCTCGCAGAGCGTAGCGAAGCCCGCGATCTGCAGCACGGCGTTGGCGCCGAGATGGTGTGGCCGCAGCCCGAAGAAGTCGAGGAAGCCGCGGAAGAAGAGGCTCGTGGGGAGGCCGAACCCGCGCTTGAAGTGCGAGTAGAAGACGACGTGCTCGCCCTCCCGCGGCCGCGGCACCCTCTCCGAGCCGGGCGCGCGCGCGGCCAGCGCCTCCGCCGGCAACAGCCGCTTCGTGCGGCGGAGGTACTGGATATCCGCCTCGCTCGTAATGGAGCCCTCCCAAGAGCCTTTCGGCAGCGCCATTGGAGGGCTCTCCGGGCGTGAAGGTGCGACGACGAAGAAGAGGAGGAAGGGAAGAGTTGCGCGCTGCGGGCCCCTGGTCGCGGTGCGCAGCGGCTAGCACGAGAACGCGCGGCGGCGGAGCACGGCGGAGAAGAAGAAGAATAAGCAGAGCGAGGGGCGGGAGTGCGTGCGTGAGGGTTTCTGTCGCAACTCCCTCCTTTTCATTTATAAGCACGCGAGAACGTGGGGAAGTGGGATCGTCTGCGCCCACGATCCCCACTTCCCCGCACTGTGTGGGCACGTTACCCGCGCGCATTAACTGCCCGGGGAAGTGCAACCGTCAGGGTCGCCACAATAAATCCCACTCGTGCGGGCCGAGGGCGCGGCGTGGTGGGGCCCGGTCCGCCGTCGCGTCCCATCGTGCGCGTGGTCTGGCAGGCCTCCCCCGCCGCCAAGCAGCACGTGGCGGTCCGTCGAACAGTGGCGGGCGCGAATCGTCGTGCGAAACAAGACTCCACCTGCGGACGCTTCCGTTTCCCGCCCCGGCCGGGGTGCCGCGATCCGGCTTCCGGAAGCCGGCGCCCAGCGGGTGTTCCCAGCGTCCGCTGCCGTGTCGCCGGCATACGGATGGACGATGCCGCCCAGCCGGCCTCCCGCACTTCACCAACAAACCGACTCCTCAGGGGGGTAAACTGCGAAGGCCCCCCTGCCTGGAGGCGGCGAGCCTTCACAGCTTCGGGGACTACTGTCGGGGGGACGACCCCCGGGTGGGCAACGGGGCCTGGACCCCTTTCAAAAATATCGGAGCTGACCGAGCCCCTCAATCCGGCTAGCCTGCTCGCCGGCTCCCCAGCGCGAGCCGGCTCGGCACGACGACCCGGCCCAACCGGCTGGCCCATGCCGGCTGGCCGCGAGGGGGCAATCCCTCGCAACGAGGTAGGCGTGGCTACAACGCTCCCCCTTTTTTGCGCCGGCCCAAGCGGGCGTGGCTACAGCGCGCCCTGCGCCCCGCCCGTGGCGGGCGGTGGGCGGGCGGCACAACCCTATAGCTAGGCGGCACTGGCCGCCCTGTGACGAAAGACAAGACGTGCCATAGTGCCGCGCAGTCGACCGGACCCGCGCCCGACGGACCCGGCGAGACCCGCACCCGGCGGACCCGGCGACCCGGCGGCCCCCACCGCCGGCTCCCAGACGATGACACCAGGGCCCCATGCCCGTGTAATTTACCCATGTGACCCTGGGGGGCCGGCCTATAAGACCCCCAGGAGGCCTCCATGCAGAGGGGTCAGCAACTACGTTAGCTCTCCCTCTCGTTGGACTCTCCACACACACACACCCGCACGTAGCCAGGAGAAGGAGAGAGCTAGCTCTTCTTCCTCCTCCCATCAAACAGCTCCAGGAGCACATTGTAACCCCTCTGTGAGATCCACCTAGTAGATCCGGCAGGACTAGGGGTTTTACCTCCCCCGGAGGGCCTTGAACCTGGGTACATCGCGAGTCCCTCTCCGCTTGTCCCCAACCTCGCTTCAGGAACCCACCGGCGTCCTCACGTAGCCCCACCATTTTTAGTCATCTCATGGCATCTGCCGTGAGAATACCACGACAATGGTCGGCTTGCCCGATCACATTCGACAAACATGATCACCCAACCAACATCCGACATGAAGGTTCAGCTGCTTTGGTCCTGGACCCAATCGTCGACGGGTTCCATCTGACGCGCGTCCTTATGGACAGAGGCAGTAGCCTCAATTTAATCTACGCGGATACGATCAGGAAAATGGGCATAGATTCATCCAGGATCAAACCCAGCACCACCACCGTCAAAGGTGTTATACCAGGTGTTGAAGCTCGCTGCACGGGAACAGTAACAATGGAGGTAGTCTTTGGGTCACCCGAGAACTTCCGAAGTGAAGAGTTAATCTTCGACATCATCCCTTTTCGGGGCGGATACCACGCGCTGCTTGGACGCACCGCATTCGCCCGCTTTAATGCAGTCCCGCATTATGCATACTTAAAGATGAAAATGCCAGGACCAAATGGTGTCATTACAGTCAATGGTAACACCGAGCGTTCCCTCCGAACAGAGGAACAGGCCGCGGCTTTTGCAGCCGAGGTACATGCAACCGAGGAGGCAGCTCGTCACATGCCCCGCTCCTCAAAGCGCACACGGCTACGCGGGCCGACCTGGGTCAGGCAACCGTTCCCCCCAAATAGGGATACGGGCTCCTCATTAGCCTCCCCTTGGAAGGGCATTACGTCCCAAGGCTGCACAATTTTGCACTAAAAATTCCATGGGCGGCCGACGAGCCGAAGCAAATGCCGCGTCATTGCCAGCTCGACTGTACTGCGACGCACTTCGGATTTGCCTACCAACAAGGCACTGTAAAAGGCCCAGACAGAAGTAGCTTGTCCACATGGCTTCAACCATCTAAGTGGCAGTCACACACCTTCATAAAGGACTCGACCGACGAAAGCATCAAGCAAACGAATGGCCGAGGTCGTGGACAACCCTTACCTACTTCGCTCTTGACGAGGATAAGCTAGTTAACAGCATGGAGATGCAGACGTGCGGCAGCAACGGGCTTGGGCAAATAAACCCATTAATATATCTGCCCTGTTCTTACTCCTTTACCTTTTTCCTTTTTTCACATTGTATCTTTTATGAATATCTTTTGTTAAAGCTCGGCATGTATGGCTTGACCACATGAAATAAAGAAAATGCACCCATCGAGGCTTTTGCGCGTTTCCTTATGTTCACTGCCTTTGAGCCAAAAGCACACATTCACGATACAACTGTCATTTTTATCATGGGCTTTTAATCTCACGCCCCTACAAGTCCGAAGTATCTATTCGGCGTCTTGGATGTTGCATTATATGAATCAGTTTCGAACCTCGATTTTGGTCAATAGTTGGGTTGCCCGGCTCCTGTGCTTACCCCTTACATTTCTGATCTATTCGGCTAAGGGTGTAAAGGGAGAACCACTGCGATTGCGCTGCTAGCTTGCATGGCAAAGCGCCTTAGTGGATAAAGCTGAAAACTGACTGTCCTGGTAAGCGCAAACTGGTCGGCCATCCGAAGACAGCGTTCAGCAATGTCCCCTCGAGGTTACCCGTGTTAAACGAAGGGCTCCTTATTAAATCAGCCGAAGTGGTTAGTGGCATAGACCTCGGCCATATAGCCGAACTACCCCATGGACCGGGGGTTCGTCATCAGCCCCCATAGTCAAGCTCCTATGACTAAGTGAAAGTTATAAAACCTCTATAGTCTAATTGCCTTGTTTTTGCGAGCATGGACCGCCTTCGGGAACCGAGACGTCGGCTAAGGGTCATGACTGCCGCGGAAACACCCGATGTGCACTGCACAAAGGGGTCGAAGCCGACGACTGGTCACTTTCAGTTAAAAACGGTCACACAGGAGTCAAAAAATAAAAACACACAATCACATGTCGGAAAATAAAGCCGCATTCATTGCAAAATAAAGGATAGATTTTTTCATCTGACCTACACTTCGGCATACCGAAGTACAATCTAAAAATACAAGTTTTCCTTAGAGCATTCCGCCTCGGTGATCCGGGCCCCTTCCATCGCCTTGCCCATGTACTGCTCCATGGTCCGGTTCTTCCCTTCGGGGAGCTGGGCGGCCACGACCGCCGCTTCAACATGCGGGTAGTGCATATTTACACGGGCATACGCCCGCTGAGCACCCTCCAGGCATGCTGAACGCTTCCAGCGCACCAACTGGGGGGCGACCTCCCGCAGACGGGCGAAGAACCCGAAGAAGCTGGTCGGTAGGGCCTCCATGGGCCAAAGGTTGGCGCAGAGGTCTTGAAGCACCAGCCTCACCATGCGCAGGAGCTCCATCAGCTGCTTGATCTGATTGTTCAATAGCTCTGGATGTGAGGGCGCCTGGAATTGCAGCCAGAATGCCCTCTCCGCAGTATGGCCCTCCTGCGCACCGTAGAAGCGGCCGGCGTCCGCCGCGCTCCTTGGAAGATCCTCGAAGGCCTCTGCGGATCGCCATAGCTGGGTGAGCTCGACGAACCCCTTGCGGCCGAAAACACATTGAAGCAAAAACGGCTTACCGGCAGCGATCTGCTTCACCTGCCGGAGCACCTCGCGGTCTGTGCGGGCCTGGGACTGGACCTCGGCGTGGGCCTGATGCAGCTTTTCGAGCTCGGTGCTCGCCACCTTCTCCTTCTCCTAGAGGGCGTCGCGCTCCTTGTAGACGCCCTCCAAGGTCTCCTCCACTTCCAGGACTTGTGCCCGGTCCTTACCCCTGGCCACCTTCTCGGCAGCCAGCTCTTCTTCGGCCTTCGAGGCCGCAGCCCTCTGCTGCTCGGCCTCCTGCCGAGCTTTTACCAGCTCGGCCTTGAGTGCCTCAAGCTCCGCCGTAGCAGCTGTCATACAAAATAGCTCGACGTCAGATTCAAAACTTTCAAGAGCATCCTTTAACAAGTGAAAATGGCACACTTATAGCTTATTGAAGTTTACCTTGAGACAGCTCGATCTGCTTCTTCATCAGATCGAGGTCCTCCTCGGACCTCTGCAGCTTCCTGTTCATCTCCACCACCTCCTCGGAGGCGGAGTTCGGAGCCGAGGTCGACACCTGCAAACATACACTCATGCTTTAGTCCCTATTTTTTCGACTTTAAATCCTCTGGTCAATCCTTTTTGAAGAACGGCCAGAGTCTTGGGGGCTACTAGATCAGCACCTAAAACTTATTCATACATCGACCCCAAGGCCAATTTTTTCAAAACCAGCCTTGGGCTCGGGGGCTACTAGCTGGATATGCTCTTACAGATGACGCGCTAGGCGACAAGTCTTCAGATAAAAGTCCGCTACTATAAATAAATCAATGGAGAGATAAAAAGCGTACCTCGAAGCTCCTCACGAGGCCCTTGAAGACCTCGCGCATTCCGGCTTCCGCTGACCGGAAGCCTTGCAGCTCCGCGCCAATCAAGGCATGGTGCTCTTCTATGATGGAGGAGCCCGTTAAGGCCGCCTCCATCTCCTCGGGCCACCCCGCGCTAACCCGCCCTGTGATGGGAGGCGGGGGTGGAGCAACCTATGAACCCACCACCGAAGTGCTGGGAACGAGGGTCTCCGGGCGCGGCGCAGGCGCCGGAGACTGTTCGGGCTAGGCCGAGGCCTGGCCCAACCCTTCCTTAGGGACCTCGGGGACTTGCTCCCCTTGGCCCGGTTCGGCCGAGGTGTTAACCTCGGCCACGAGGACCGGTACCCGGCCCCCGATGTGTTGGCTGGATGGGCCGGACTGGACGACACTTCCCCCAGCCCCTCGAGAGCTGGGGGTGTCTTGGCGCACTCAGGCGTCCCGCTGTCCGACGGGGGCAGATCGCCCGAGGTGTCGCCGCTGAGGCGAGCCTCGGGCGGGCTGGTGAAATATCCCTCGTGAATCTCATGTGAGAAAATAGGCTCTCAAAGTCTAAATTAAGTAGTAATTACAAACCTCCGGGGCACCGGTTTCTTCCTCCCCAGGGCGAGAAGGTCCTCGTCCGAATCTTCGGGGAAGCTGGGTGCTACTTGTGATCTGCATTAGTTTTTCCCCAAAGAGGAGGGGATGATCCAGTACAGTAGAGATAAGTATTTCCCTCAGTTATGAAACCAAGGTTATCAATCCAGTAGGAGAATCACGCAACAACTCGTTATCAGCACCTGCAGACAAAATAACAAATCCTTGCACCCAACACG
The DNA here is from genome assembly GCA_039707655.1 of Elymus sibiricus. NCBI lineage: Eukaryota > Viridiplantae > Streptophyta > Magnoliopsida > Poales > Poaceae > Elymus > Elymus sibiricus. The sequence continues at coordinate 163,210,716 of CM077676.1, forward strand.
AACAAGGGGTTGTCAATCCCTTGGCGGTTAATTGAAAGATTAAATTGTATAGTGATAGATAGATAGATCGAACAAAAATACAAAATAAAATAAATAAAGTAAAATTGCAGCAAGGTATTTTTAGGATTTTCAATATATGATAAAGGTAGACCCGGGGGCCATAGGTTTCACTAGAGGCTTCTCTCTTGAAAATAGCATACGGTGGGTAAACAAATTACTGTTGGGCAATTGATAGAAAAACAAATAATCGTGACGATATCCAAGGCAATGATCATGTATATAGGCATCACATCCGAGACAAGTAGACCGAAACGATTCTGCATCTACTACTATTACTCCACACATCGACCGCTATCCAGCATGCATCTAGAGTATTAAGTTCATAAAGAACGGAGTAACGCCTTAAGCAAGATGACATGATGTAGACAAAGTAAACTCACGCATGAATAAACCCCATCTTTTTACCCTTAATAGCAATGATACATACGTGTCATGTCCCCTTCAGTCACTGGGATTGAGCACCGCAGGATCGAACCCATTACAAAGCACCTCTCCCATTGCAAGATAAATCAATCTAGTTGACCAAACCAAATCAATAGATCGGAGAGAAATACGAAGCTATAACAATCATGCATAAAAGAGTTCAGAGAAAACTCAAATAATATTCATGGATAATCTGGTCATAAACTCACAATTCATCGGATCCCAACAAACACACCGCAAAAAGTGATTACATCGGATAGAACTCCAAGAACATCGAGGAGAACATTGTATTGAAGATCAAAAAGAGAGAAGAAGCCATCTAGCTACTAACTATGGACCCAATGGTCTGTGGTAAACTACTCACGCATCATCGGAAGGGTAGCAAGGTTGATGTTGAGCCCCTCCGTGATCGAATCCCCCTCTGGCAGAGTTCCGGAAAAGGCCTCCAGATGGGATCTCTCGAGAACAGGAACTTGCGGCGGCGGAAAAAGTATTTCGTGGACTCCCCTATTGGTTTCTCGATTTTAGAGAATTTATAGAGGTGGAATTAGGTCAAACAGAGCAGAGGTGGGCCCACGAGGCACCAGGGCGTGCCACCCCCCGGAGCTCGCCCTGGTGGCTCGTGGCCACCTCCTCTGTCTTCTGGCCCTCTCCCGAAGCTTCTAGTGTCTCTTATGTCCAGAAAAAAATCTCTAAAAAGTTTCATGGCATTTGGACTTCGTTTGGTACTGATATCATGAGAAACCAAAAACAGGCAAAAAACAGCAACTAGCACTGGGCACTGAGTTAATAGGTTAGTCCCAAAAAATGATATATAATTGCTTGTAAGTGTATATAAAACATCCAAGATTGATACTATAATAGCATGGAACAATCAAAAATTATAGATACGTTGGAGACGTATCACTGGGCTTCTCCGGCAGGACGGGATCGGCCCGAGGTCTTGCGCGGCCTCTTCGGGCCTTTTGGCCTCGCCTCCTCTTCTGCGCCCTCGGACGCCGCCCTCTTCCCTTTAGGGGAAGATCTCTCTTCCCCCTCGCTTCCCTCCTCATCTTCGTGGGTGGAGGAGGCATGGGTTTCCTCGGACCGGGTGACCGAGGTCTCCCGACCTTGGAGGCCCGCTCTGCCCCTTGGAGGTCTAAACTCCTTGGGGATCACCACATGTGGCTCCTCGGTCAGGAGGGCCACAAGCTGGGGAGTTCTCTCCCCCTCGGGCTGCGGCGCCGGGCACAGCATCCGCTGTGCCTTGGGTATCCACTTCTGTGAATGATGGATCAGTTAGCCAAAATTTGTGAGGAACTAAGAAGCACAGAGCATATAATTGAGCATTGAAATTTACCTCGGGGCTGTCGCGGGCGGCTTCGAAGCCGAAATCTCTCCCGGCCTCGGGAAAGCCTTCCTTAGACGGCTTGAACAGTAGCTTCCACATCCCAGCTGGGGTGGAGCAGAAGAAGTGGGGGATAGGCACCACGTCCTCGGGCTTGTACGCCCACATTGGGGTAGCCCGAGACTGAAGCGGCAGGATGCGGCGGTGGAGCATGACGTTCACCACGTCCATCAGCCTGATGTTCCTCTGATTGATCCAGAATTCGATCTTCTGGATCAACACCTCCACCTCGGCCGGGTTCCCCCAGTCCATGCCCTTCCTCCTCCAGGATACGAGCTTCTTCGGAGGGTCGGCGGAGAACTCGATCCCGGCCTGGCCAGCAGTGAGTGGCTCGGTGATGTAAAACCACTCGCGCTGCCACTCCTTGACGGTCTCTATGAAGGTACCCTTGAACCAGACCGCCCTCTGGTTCTTGCTGATCATCGCTCCCCTGCACTCTGCGAGCTCGGAGTCGCTGGACTTCGGCTTAACGCCGAAGATCTTCAGCCACAGCCCGAAGTGCGGCTCGATGCGGAGGAAGGCCTCGCAAACGGTGATGAAGGATGCAAGGTGGAGGATGGAATTCGGGGCTAGATGGTGGAAATCTAGCCCATAGTAAAACATGATCCCGTGCACAAAGGGGTGCAGCGGGAACCCCAGGCCTCTGATGAGGTGGGGGACGAAGACAACCCTCTCCCCAGCTTCGGGAGTGGGTACGCGCTGCTTCGGAATCGGCGCGCGTGTGCGGATCTCCGCATGGATGTACCCCGCGCTGCGCAGCTCCAAAATGGTTCCCTCTGTCACGGAGGAGCTGCCCCAGTGCCCCTTGAGGTTGGGCTCCGCCATTGTTGAGGCGAAGGGTGCCGAGGGAGTAGGAAGAGTTCGGATTGGATCTGAGCGATGGAGCTTGGGAGGCGATAGGCAGGGAAGCAAGGGAGCGTGTACTCTCTGTTGTTACCCCCTCGCTCTTATATAGGCTAGTGAAAAGGCCAAGAGTCCCTCTAGCCGCGCCGTTGAAATCGCCATTAACCCGCAAAAGATGGCGTTATGCGTATAGGGAGAAACAAAATCTTAATTGAAAGAACATGTGGTGCCCCCATGTTTGGTTTTGGTAATTGATGACAATCTCTATGGACTAATGGTTGCCATGAGTTATATTGAAGGGTTTGTCCATAGGCATTTCTTGAAGTCCATTTGTTAGTTTCAAGGAGATTATGTGATGACCAAGGTGCTATTCAAGGATTTATCCAAAGATTGGTCATGTGAGAGTTGAGCCTATTGCAAGCATGTCTTGAAGAAGAAGATTGTGTGAACATTCATGTTTACCTTCAAGACATCTGTTGGGGAACGCGACAGAAAACAAAAAAATTCGGTACAGCGAGCACGCCCAGGATCACTATGGAGACTGCATACAAGGTTTGATCTGATCCGTACCAACTCGAAACGCAGCAGAAGAAGAGTCGGTGTAGATCGTCGGTGCAGATCCCTGCAGCTAGGATTTACAACCTCCCAACCGCAAGGATGTACTCCCACTCCGGACAGCCCTTCGGGAGGCGGTCGGACAGTCCCTAGGACGATGTCGCGGACAGCCCTTCGGGAGGACCCTCGGAACCCGAACAGTAACCCGGACAGCCCTTCGGGAGGACGCCGGAAACTCGAACGGTAACACGAACAGCCCTTCGGGCAAAAGATCGAAACTACAATCTCTCTACGGGGTTGCACACATACGGTGTCAGCTATCCGGCAGGGCTTCGCCGTAATAGCTCGTTCCTGCCGGAACCCAGACAGCCTTTCGGCTCTACGAAAAACTCTTTTCGTGGGAGGGAGAGAGAGAGAGCTAGCAAAGCATAGCATGTGTATGAGAGCAAGGGATGATCTTTGGGCAGCCCCCTCACCTCTTATTTATAGGAAAGCCAAGGGGTGGAGGCAAGTGGTAAAAAGACCAAAAGGGGCTTAAGATCTTTTCACCCAAATGGCACATAAGGGTGTGTGTAGAACATATCCACCATGAGGTGGAAGGAAACCCCAAGGGGCCCCTCCCCACCACCTATGGACGAAATTTGGTGCTGCCCCCTTTATCTCTCACCAAAAGTGGTTTTCTTCTAGAAGAAAAACCCCATTTGCAAATCAGCCCAAAAAGTGCTTTTCACTATTCACGACGACATTTTTCAGCATCTGTTCGAACTGAAAATATTTATGTGGGCTTAGAACATTTCCAGTACCCACTAAAATAATTTTCAATGCGATCCGGAACAATTCCGGTTTAGTGATTTTCATCTGCGAAAAGCATCTGAAGCGGTTCCGGCAACTCCGGAACATTTCCGGTTTTCATCCCGGAAAATTCCAGAAAGTTTCCAGAACGATTCTGGCACCCTCCAAGAATTATCAGGCATGTGCCGAAACCAATTTGACTTAATGGTATCCCCTGAAACAACTTTTCAGTTTTACCGAAACTGTTCCGGTGTTCTCTCTGCGGAACTTTTCCGCTGTCCGAAACTTTTCCGTTGTCCGAAACTTTTTCGGTGATTTTCTCTCAGACTCCCTGTCTAGTATTCAGCAGATAGATGACCCTTAAGCGTGTGACCCTATAGGTTCGGTGAAGTATAGACATGACCCGGAACCCCTTCCGATCAATGATCAACATCGGAGCCGTGGACACCCATATTGACCCCTATACCCACACGAATGAATATTCGAGTGAACCTCCAGTTGCCGTGTGCTATTCCTGTTGCTTCACGATATATTAAAAATACCCGAGGTGAGACATGTTGGCATCCCCATGGATCAACAACTTGTCCACTATGCCAGTTACCTCGTTACCGATATTCTTCTCTTTTCTCGTTCCCGTGTTCCGGCATCCCAGTGATCAAATCACAAAGTGTCTGGCCAGACGATGATGGATACCGTAACACCGAGAGGGCCCGAGAATATCTCTCCATCGTCGGAGGAGCAAATCCCAATCTTGAGCTATCAAGTTACTTGACATACTTTTCCATGAACCCGTAAGCCGCCGTAATGGCCACCCATTTACGGATGACGTTTAACAAACCCCAAAGTTCATGAAGCAAGCATGAAGAAACTCGACACTCTCATGGTCTAAGGAATTATGCAAACATTAACTATCTCTGTGTTATTTACCATTAACTCATGACGAATGTATCTCATAGCATAACATCAATTTGGGTCGATTCAACACAAGTGTTCTACTAACATTGTGCCCTCAAAATTGCCGGCATAGCCATGCCCATGACCAGGAAAACAGGATCATCATGCAATACTTGAGCCAGTCATAGAGGCATGACTAGGAATACTTTTTCCGTTTATTATACCACACGTGCACATGAGTTTCCCTCCGAGCCTCGTGGTTATTGTAGACTCGAGAATCATTGCAGTTATAGCATGGAACATAAACATTCATTACAAACTCGGAGATACAAAGTAACTGTTATTACTGCCTCTAGGGCATATCTCCTACAACATCATCCTAATGAAGAGAGTTGGAAAGATTCAAGGTTGATCAAGACTAAGTACAAAGAGTGATTCAAGTTGATCAACACACAAAGCGTAGAAGATGTACCGGGTGGGATCAAGTGATCTCATGGTATGGTAAGCATTGTCGATTGCGCTTTGTGTACTAACCCATTGTCTATGTAAGTGTTCGTTGTGGGGTTAGGTTTGTTTCCATGGGCGTGCATCAAAAGGAAGGTCTCATATGTCCCATGGAGGATGACGTCAAGTGGTGATCGTCATCAAGGTTGCAGTGTGCAAGTTCAAGTGGAGCATCATGAAGAGATCATGCTTGAAGCTTGCCGTCCATTGTGGTGACAATGGACTTGTGAAGATGTGCCGAAGAGTGGCTCACCCATAGTGGAGTATGGTGGAGCAATCAACTAGTCTTCATCGAGCCAACGCAATCAAGAAAGGTGGTCCAACTTGAGGAGGTCAAGATCGTCATCATCTAGCTCAAGTGGACTATGCGCAAGGCAAAGGTTTGGCCTTGATAGGTTTTCTATTTTACCGGTCTCATGGTGGTTGTTGGGAGACCGGGTTATAGGATCGATAGCCGTACTATCAAGGGGGGCTCTCGGATGAGTAGCTTAATCATATCTTTCGTAGAGAGCTCAAACCATTGCATTCTTGCATCATCTTTCTTCGTTCTTGTTTGGCCTTTTTGCTTTGGGAGTCTTTGAGCTTTTGGTCACCTTCATGACAAGCTCAAGTTCATCGAGAACGGATTTCGTTTGCTTCATCTTGTATGTTCTCGATGTTGGGGTTTATGCCGGATCATCACTGATAGAGGTTTCACATCTCTATATCATAGGCATATCTCTACTACCACTTCTTACTATATCCAACAAGCTTGAGTTTGCTCAATTCGGAGCTCATTTGCAGATGTTATGGCAGTTCTGGTTTTTCCTTCTCTGGTGGTTGTACCGCTAGTGTATGCGGTTGTACCGGCCGACCAGTACTTCCAGGACAACCACCACCCTTGGGTTGCAGTCTCCAGGTGTCTGCCAAGCGGTTGTACCGCTGCCTCCGGGCGGTTGTACCGCCTGGTGCTCGGCGAACCCCAGGACTGCTGCTCGGCGGTTGTACCGGCCAAGTACCGCTCCAACCACCGCTAAGGGGTGACTCCCGTCTGATGTGGAGCGGATGCTGGGCGGTGGTGAACCGGTAGTTCGCGGATGGCTTAGGCGTACCGGTACTACCGGTGACTGGAGCGGTTGTACCGCTCCAGACTTAGCCACCACAAGTACTTGGTCCCGACAGTTGTACCGGTCCTAGTACCGCTCCAACTACCGATCATGGGTGATTCCCTACTGTTTTGGAGCGGTAGTAGGGCGGTGGTAGCCCGGTAGTTCCCGGATGGTTTCAGCCGATCGGTACTACTGGTGCAACCTCCGGTTGTACCGCCTGGTACTCTGCCTCAGGGGAACCCGCAAAAAGCGGTTGTACCGGTCCTTGGACCGGTTGTACCGCTCCCGTGTAATTCTGCAACATAACGGGCAGATTCGTGGGGTCCTATAAAAGGGGGTCTTCTTCCCCAATGGACCCACTCTCTTGAGCTCGTGTTTGCCCCCCATTGTTGACCTTCTTCAAGCTTGCCATCTCTCAATCCCTCCAATGATTCTTGCTAGTTCTTGAGGGAAAAGAGAGAGGATATCTAGATCTACGTTTCCACCAATCACTTTCTCCTCTATGTGAGGGGAACCCCTTGGATCTAGATCTTGGAGTTCTTGGTGTTCTCCTTGTTCTTCCTCTCATATTCCTCCATAGCTTTTGTTGCTTTGGTGGGATTTGGGAGTGAGGGACTTGACCACTTCGTGTGTTCTTGCCATTGCATTAGTTGCATCGGTTTGAGTTCTCCACGGTGATATGTGGTGGTGAAAAGTTGAGAAGCTTATTACTCTTGGGTGCTTGGTACCCTAGAGCTTGTTCCTCTTGGGTGCTTGGGCGCCCTAGACGGTTGGTGGTGCTTCGGAGCTCAATCATTGTGGTGTGAAGCTTCGGGCAAGCGTCGGGGTCTCCAATTAGGTTGTGGAGATTGCCCCGAGCAAGTTGACGGGTACCGGTGACCGCCCCCAAGGGTTGCCAAAGTGTACGGGTTCGGTGACCGCCCTCAAGGGTCCCTTAGTGGAATCACAACATCTTGCATTGTGCGAGGGCGTGAGGAGATTATGGTGGCCCTAGTGGATTCTTGGGGAGCATTGTGCCTCCACACCGCTCCAAACGGAGATTAGCATCCGCAAGGGTGTGAACTTCGGGATACGTCGTCGTCTCCGCGTGCCTCGGTTATCTCTTACCCGAGCCCTTTACTTATGCACTTTACTTTGTGATACCTATAGTGTTTCATGTGTTATATCTTGCTATCACTTAGTTGTTTATCTTGCTTAGCATAAGTTGTTGGTGCACATAGGTGAGCCAAGTTGTTGTAGGTTTTGTGCTTGTCAAATTAACCGCTAGGTTTATTCCGCATTTGTTCAAGCCTAAACCGTAATTATTTTAAAGCGCCTATTCACCCCCCTCTAGGCGACATCCACGATCTTTCAAATGATATCCCTTAAAAAGTGGGCACGATCTCCGTTTCGATGGAACGCGCCTGTAAAAAGATTGCCTCGGGCCGCGATTCGAGTGAGCAGTAACTGCTCGCCGGGTCATGGGTGGTGCCGCTTCGATAAAGTTGTCAGGCTAAAAAGCACTATTCAGACCTACGCGGCAGGCCTTTGAGGTTGAGTAACCCTGCGACCTCGGATGTGGATCGTGTTTCTAATTGGGTTCCGAACAAGGGATGCCACCCCTTCGAGGAGTGGTCTGCGGCGGCCTTGAATAAGAAGACAGGTGTCAACAGGAGGAAGGAACTCGTCTGTCGAGCCAAGGACTCCGGATCCGAAGTTGCGAAGGACGAAGGTGTTGTCCTCGGCATAGAAGACTAGTTCGGGGGCTACTGACGGTGTCCTAGACTAGCGGGTACCAACCTAGACGGCCCATAGTCCTCGGGCTGGGCCCAAAGGCCCTGTTCTCATCCAGATGGACTCCGGAAGCCGTGACGTGATCAAGACTACATCCGCCAAAGACTTGGAGTATACCCCAAGACATTTCCTACCGCCTCCATATGCATCCCTGGATACCGCCTATGTAACCCTAGATGCCCTACCTGGCGTGTATATAAGCCGGAGGGTTTAGCCTGTAGAGGATACGGAATCACAATTACCATCCACCTAGCCCTAGGGTTAGACTTCTCCTTACGATCTCGAGGTAGATCAAGCATGTACTCGATACTTCATCATCAATATAAACAAGAGCAGGACGTAGGGTTTTACCTCCATAGAGAGGGCCCGAACCTGGGTAAACACTGTCTCCTTCGTCCCTGTTACCATTGATCCGAGATCCACAGCTCGGGACCCCTACCCCGAGGTCAACCGGTTTTTACACCGACAGTTGGTTAGTGGATAACACAGATATAACCACACCACGAAAGGCACATCAAATCACCGCATTATAAATAAAAATAAAACATTGTCCATCGTCTGCCGCACCCGCCGAAATAAATATTTCATTAGTTCCAAAATATAAGGGTTATTAATTTTTTTGAAAAGTCAAAATTCTTTAACTTTAACCAAGTTCACAGCAAAAAATATCGAATTCTTTAACTTTGACCAAGTTCACAGCAAAAAATATCGACATCCATGATATTAAACAAAAGAAGTATGGAAACTCATTTCATGATGAATCTAATCATACAGATTTGATATTATGGATTTCGATATATTTCTCTATAAATTTGATCAAACTTAATAGGTTTGACTTTTCAAAAAAGTAATACACCTTATATATATTTTAAAACAGAGTGAGTATTTTTTTTAAGAAACCCAACAACACCAACAACGCAGCAAAGCGCGCCCAACCCTTCTAGTGGGACATGGATTCTAATGCGACGTCCTCCGACTCTCGGAGTGTCTTCTCCTCTTTCGCTAGGAAACTTTCAAATAATTGCATTACCTGTTGTTTCATTCGCATATTTCCCATACATACATGTTTACATTTTCTTCCATGGGTGTCGCGAGATAACTCTACAAGAACAAAAATGATGTGGTACAGTACCATGACCTCACATTTTGGTTTCCGCAAAAAAAAAGACGACCTCACATTTTGGACGTCTTAGAGTGAACTGGTACAATGGGCCAAAACGGCTATAATAATGAAAGTAAAAGAAATACTCACACACACATGTATTGCATACCACTAAAGTTATGATGCAAACATAAACATCAAAAATGTTTTTTATTTGCAAAATAATGCGCCATTTGTATGTTACTATAGGATATGAATGATGATTATGAATAGGCCTGGGCATTCGGCTATCCATGTTTTTCGATTCGATCTTTTCGGTCTTCGAGCAAATCGGGTTCTAAAAATGAACCGAATTTACCACTGCCCCATACTAGCCGATTTTGCCTGTTCTGTTTTTATGGGTACCCGTAGAAACTGATGTACAGGCTACAACCATCAGAGGTATCTGCACCAACACTGAGCCCAAGCGTGTCGGCGGGCATTAGTTGCCGAATGAGGCCGGTGACGAAGGAGGTGGAGTAAGCAGCTCACGGTGCACTGAGACGATGATGGCATGGAAAGTGTCGATGTAGAAAGTTAGATATATGAATATATAGGATACATTTACTCCAACTGAAACAACAATTGCATATATATTTTAAAATAATTGGAGTTTGCTTCTTATGGGCGATGAGGGAGGGGCGATGATGGCGGCCAAGCCTATAAATTAAATTTCAGGTCAGCATGCTCAAAGCCTAGATCTCAGGCGATCACCATAGTTATCGTGGCAAGATCTTGTAACTCCGACTAGAAATATTAATTATGAAAATGTTCTTAGTAAGGGATCTGTGGCTAAGGTTTACACACGAATTCTTCCAACCCATACAATAGAGTAGTTGCCATCAAAGATTTGTTTAAAGCGCAAAATAGAGACAATGTGGCTTTCAGAAGATGAGCTTAAACAAGTGTGGTTATACACAGGAACATATTAAGATGGATATGGTACCGCATGACACCAACGTAGCGCCTCTTGGTTTATCCTTTCATGTGGTGCGTGGTTCTTTCTTCCTATTTAAGACGTAAGGCCCATAGATCTTCTTATATATTTGTCTCCGCGCAAACCTAATTGAGTGACTTATGTTTAGTTGAAGCATTTTCTAATCGTATCAATAGTGTACTGACATGCACAATGCATTTTTTTATTAGCAAAATAAGATCTTAATGCATCATATATACTCCCTCTGTAAAGAAATATAAGAACGTTTAGATCACTACTTTAGTTATCTAAACGCTCTTATATTTCTTTACGGATGGAGTATGTGATTATAAGATACAAATGATTATTACAGGATACATGTGCTCCAACTTAAAGAACTATTGAAGGAATATAGTGTGGTGTCAGGGGTAGGGGGCGACACGTAAATATTCAGATTTAAAATCAAATGAACCAGCATCAGATTGGCAAGCAAGAATACAAATTGCACTTGGCGTTACTCGTGGTTTGGAATACTTTTATGATTTGCAACCCTCGACCATCCCCTCATTGCTCGTGCTAAGAGATTTTGGATTGGTAAAGATGATGGAAAAATAAATTGGCATAAACATAAAAATGTAATTTTATTAGCAGATAAAGTCTTAATACAACATGTGTATGTGATTATAGGATACATGTGCTCGAATTTAAACAACCATTGAAGAAATATAGTGTTCTGTCGTGGGTGGAGGCTGGGGGGACAAGCCCCCTGCCATAACATAAGGTGGATGAAGGGGGCCAAGAACACACTTATTAACATGGCCCAGGGCCAACCCCATAAATTAAATTTCGGGTGAGCATGCACAAATCCTAGATCTCGGGCGGACACGATAGTTCTCGTGGCAAGATCTTGTGACTCCAACTAGAAATATTAATGATGAAAATGTTCTTAGCATGGGATCTTTCGCTAAGGTTTACACACGAGGATCCAACCCATACAATAGAGTAGTTACCATCAAAGGTTTGTTTAAAATGAAAAATGGAGATGATGGGGATTTCAGAAGATGAGCTTAAACAAGTGTGGTTATCCACATGAACATATTAAGATCGATATGGTACCACATGACACCAACGTAGCGCCTCTTGGTTTATCCTTCCGTGAAGAACTTGGTTCTTTCTTCCTATATAAGACGCAATGCCCACAGATCTTCTTATATATTTGTCTATGCGCAAACCTAATTGGTTGACTTATGTTTAGTTGAAGCATTTCCTAATCGTATCAATAGTGTAGTCACATTCACAATGTAATTTTTTATTAGAAAATATGATCTTAATAAATCATGTATATGTGATTATAAGATATAAATGATTATTACAGGATACATGTGCTCCAACTTAAAGAACTATTGAAGAAATATAGTGTGGTGTTAGAGGTAGGGGCGAGATGTAAATATTCAGATTTAAAATGAAATAAACCAGCATTGGATTGGTAAGCAAGAATGCAAATTGCTATTGGCGTTGCTCGTGGTTTTGAATACTTTTATGATTTGCAACCCCACGACCATCCCCTCGTTGCTCGTGCTAAGAGACTTTGGATTGGCAAAGATGATGGAAAAATGGATTGGCATAAACATAAAAATGTAATTTTATTAGCAAATAAAGTCTTAATACACCATGTGCATGTGACTATAGGATACATGTGCTCCAACTTAAACAACTATTCAAGAAAAATAGTGTTGTGTCCTAGGTGGAGGGTGGGAGGGCACATGCCCCCTGCCCTATAATAAGGTGGAGGGAGGGGGCAAGCACACACTTCTTGGCATGGCCCAGGGCCAACCCTATAAATTAGCTGATTTCGAGTCAATGACGCGATGCCGCTTCGTTCCAGTCTCCAGGCGATGGATGCACTCACGAACACGTGTATCCTTGGGCGCCTCCCACCAGACCTAGACACAAGCAGCCGCGAGGAATAGACTGAGAATAGCAGATAAGGAACTGGCTAGATTGGATCAGAATTGACCAGTTTCGAATCGATGCTCTACAGATCAAGGGTAACCTCTTTTCTATTACCTAGTTCCTTTTTTGCGAATCTATTCTCTAGTTCTTAGATACTTAGATTGGATATTTAAAAACAACTTAGTTTGTCGATCAGAGTGGATACCCACAATTGTTTTTGATATCTGAATCATCGAACAAGATTAGTGTTTTTAAAACTGGCACTAATTCGTATATAATTTTGTGATGACACCAACATTAAAGTTTTAATGATTGTTGACAGCTTTCCAGTAAAACCGAATTTGCTCAATTTGGATTAATGTTTGTTCAGATATCACCAAACAGTGATGTAATACCAGAATTTTCAGATTTTAGTTTCTAAAAAAATGAATTATCATATTTTAGTAAATTTATGCTTTGCAAGAACTATTCTATTTCTATGAAGAACCAATTTTGGAACACAACATGAAAGTTGTAGATAATTTCCTATTGATAATCACATGCTTGTTTGCTTGATTGGTAAACTTAACAAGATTCAGACTTCAAATTGAAGGGAGGAAGATATATTTTTGGTTTTTGTTGGGGGTTGTAGCTATACTTGTATATTTACCTCATAAAATCAATCAGCTAGATTTAAGAGAGATTTACACAGGTTTTTTAATGCAAAAGATGACGCTAACACATTGATTATTATTTCAATAGTTATATCAAGAGGCCCCAGTTTCTAGCTCCGCCCCGGGACACCGAAATGTCAGGACCGGCCCTGAAAATGTTCTTTGCACGGGATCTTTCGCTAAGGTGTACACACGAGTTCTTTCAACCCATACAATAGAGTAGTTGCCATTAAAGGTTTATTTAAAGCGCAAAATGGAGACGATGAGGCATTCAGAAGATAAGCTTAACCAAGTGTGGTTATCCACATGAACACATTAAGCTTAACCAAGTGTGGTTATCCACATGAACATATTAAGATCGATACGATACCACATGACACAAACATAGTGTCTCTTGGTTTACCATTTCATGGAGAGCTTGGTTCTTTCTTCATGTTTAAGACGTAATGCCCATAGATCTTATAAATTTGTCTATGCGCAAACCTAATTGATTGACTTATGTTCAGTTGAAGCATTTTCTAATCGTATCAATAGTGTATTGACATGCACAATGTATATTTTTATTAGCAAATATGATCTTAATACATCATTGATATGTGATTATAAGATAGAAATGATTATTACGGGATACATGTGCTCCATCTTAAAGAACTTTTGAAGGAATATAGTATGGTGTCGGGGGTAGCCCCCCCCCCCCCCCTCCACACACACACACACACACACACACACACACACACACACACATAAAGGGTGGGAGGAGGGAGGCCCGCCAATCCTAACTCAACTAGTCGTTTATGGTTGGGAGAGTCAGGTATCTACCAACAAAAGTCAATTTTATTTTTATATTTTTGGTGTTATGTTCTCTAAAACATATTTTAGTAATGTATTTATGTCTGTAGATCTATTAGGCACTTTATATTATAGGAGCCCTATGCCGTCCACACTCCTTGTGACTAGCCAATGCCGACCTAGTGTGCATACAACTAAGAATTATTGAAACATCTACATGGCCACACATTCTATTAGAGAGAGAGAGAGAGAGAGAGAGAGAGAGAGAGAGAGAGAGAGAGAGAGAGAGAGAGAGAGAGAGAGAGAGAGAGTAAACACTCGCTTGCATTACTTTATGTTTTGTTTATTACCATTTTTATTAAAATACAATATCTCATAAAATTCCTTTGATGCAATCATACGTATTATATTTTTCTCCTCAAAATCGCAACCCTTCAATTAGTTTCTCCAAAACTCCTAAGCACTTTTGGAGAATGTTATTTGCTTTGAAAATGTATCCTTTATTAGGAGTTGGTTGCAAAGTAGTCAGCGGGCATTCCCGAATGAGTCTTTCCTTCTTATAGTTTTTGTGGGTTTTCCCATATTTTGTGTGAGACAATTTTCCTTGAGTTCTTGCAAGACATTTTAGCAACGTCTATGATATAATTTCAATAGAAAATTTAGAGCGTTTAGCTGTAGGTTCTCTTTGGATTTTAGGATTTTTAAAAGAATATTGAAGGATTTGAATCCTAACGATTTTCACCCTATAGAAGTCTTTTGGATCATAGAATTGTTACTACTAAATTCCTCTGTCCCCAATTTCATACGGATTTGAACATGCACTCAAACATCTTTTTTTCCTTTATAAGAAGATCAATGCTGTTTAACTCTATCTCTCTCTACTCTCTCTTCTGAGTTCTAAAATTTATGTGTATATATTTCCTACGCACCATCGAAATGCACGTCATAGAATTCTAGTGTTTTGAAATTTTATAGGGATTTACAGTACATGACATCTAATTCCTACGTTTCAAATCATGCAATCAAAAAAGCCGTAATTGGATTGCATTTTATATGAATTGCCCAAAAGCCTGTTGTGCTCTCTCACAGAAAAAAAAAAGATCATTTACTCGTACCCGTAGAAAAGAATCATATGTTTTGTGATGGGGCAGGGCTGCACTACGCGTCCGTCGGCTGAAAATTAAGGAACATCAGCCGCCTTACCAGCCGTGTGATCCGTAGGAGTCGGACGACTTGGATTATTTTTATTTACCTCGGGTGCCGATGCCTAAGCGCTCTAATCGGATCAGCCCGACACGCATCGACTGGCTCATTACCGAGTCGATTAACGAATTTCCTGCGGAACTCCGAAGCCTGCAGCTATTAAGTGCTAGCTTCAACTAATTTCTTTTAGCTCTTGCAAATGCAAGAATAGTTTTGGAATCTGGACTATTGCAATATGAAAAATGAAAGGCACGAACTGCATGACCCATGTTTCGCTTGGGGGTTTGCAACATGACCCATGTTTCGCTTGGGGGTTTGCAACATAATCCATATTCACTCAGGGGTTTGCAACATGACTCATGTTGTGTTCGCGTTGTAAACACTCATCGGCGGTTCATGCGTTTCTTTGACAGTTGCGACGTGTCCTATGTTGTCACCGCAACAATCCCTTTCGTTGTTGGTCGGTCCGCAACGCGTCCGTCGGTGGATAAAACAAAAACATCCGCCACCTCCGGGGCCATCCGATTGACGCAAAAACAACCGTCGGATTGCAACAAGCTGGTTGTTGCGATGTTTGCTCTGCAACATCGGCTTCGTTACAAAACCACCTAGAGCATTATTTTGCTTGACACGTTTCTTAAGCATTATTTTTGCAGCAAAGGTCATGTTGCGGATTTTTTTTGCAACAGAGGTTGTGTTGCAGAAAAAAATATCGTTTTTCACCTTTTTGCAACATAGATGATGTTGCGGGAGGATTTTTGCAATAGAGGTCGTGTTGCAGAATTTTTTCCGTCTTCACCTTTTTTAACATCGGTGATGTTATGGAAAAACTTTTACAATATAGGTAATGTTGCAGAAAATTTTGCAATAAAGATGATGTGCCGAAACTCCGGAGCATAGCCGTCGTTCGCCAACGTTTGCAACACCGCCGATGCTAGCCTCCGCCACCGGGAACCCTTCCCCCTCTACTCTGGCCCTTTACAACGACATGTCGCATCATATCATCAGCATTGCGGTTGCAACATGACCGGCGTTGCGGTCACAACATCAACGACATTGAGATTGCAGCATTTGTCCCAGTGTTATCAGCAACATCGTCAATATCGCCTCGCCGTCGTTGCAGCATCACGGGTCGGCTCGCCGAACAACCACTCGCGCACTCGCAACATCAATGACTCTTGCCGGCCATGGCAGTAGCAACGCGTGGCCGGCCATGGGGAAGCAGCGGAAGCTACTTCTCTCCTCAAGTTCACTTGGTGTCCTACTAGCCTACTAGTATTAACTGGCTAGTATTCGTGCGGAGCGCTGAAATTCAAAGACACGGTGGTGAAAACACTGCGTACAGGGCCATGCAACTGAAAAGATAGTATTCCCGTGTGAACGCACGCCCAACATAAAAATCGTGATTAGCGTCATCGGACGGTGCAGCGCGTGGCGGATGCATGTGTAAAATCGGCCGGCTGTTCGGAAGCTTTTCCCAAGAATTAAACTCATTTTTTTTTGCGGGTAGGCAAGAATTAAATTCTAGCATCCTTTTACAGTACATCAACCAAATTTGGACCGTTCATTTTTGTAGTTAGTATGATGTGCCATAAAAAAATTCTCAAATTCTATCGGATACACGAGGACGTGACATTTTCATTGTGCGTTTTCATCTTCCTTTCATCCCTGCATCTGCGTGCGGTGCTGCAGACCAAAATTCCGTCCCGTATTCCATCAATTCCACATCTTACGCTGGACTGATTGGCATCATGATGATGTTTCAAAAAAAAAAAAAAGATTGGCATCATGATGATGAACATCGTCCACGCGCGCGCCTCCCTCATGCAGTCCTGGTAACTATACTTTTGATGCTTCCTTTCTCCTTTTCAATCGCTTTACAGTAGCACACCCGCCTTCCCGCCGTAGAATTTCGACGCACTTCCAAAGGCAGTGCCCGCCTGCCCCTACCTTTGCCACAATTCTTTTGCTGTAAAGAATGCCGTGGAGAAGGCCTCCCACGGCCACGGGTAAAGAAAAATCCTTCAAAGCTGCAGCTGCACCGTACTCCTATCGCTATGTACGACGTGCATGCACAACACGTCCCGATAAAGCTGTGCCCGTAGTTGATAGTGGTTCTGCTCCAGTTTTTTTATCTCTCAGAATTTCCCGTCTTTTGGGTTTGAATCTTTGACATCGCCATTCTTCATGTTCGCCCTGCCAGGTCCGTGGAGAGGCCGATCATCGCCACTGCAGTCGGCGGGAAGGGACCGGAGGCGGTCGCGTGTGTGCGGAAGCTAACGACGACGTTGTCGACGGGGACGAACGCTGCCTTGGTGGTGGCCGTGGCCGTGCCTCGAACTCCTCTGCCACAAGCCCACAACCGGGGCCTCGAGCATGGTTGACACCACATTGAACCTGCTTCACCGTCGGACCATCGCCCTCACCACCGGGTCCTCTCCGAGCTCACGCGCCCGGGACATGATCGAGGAGGCCGCTCCGAGCTAGCTCGCGCCAATCAGACGCCAACGACCTCCCACGTCGGTCGGCCGACCCGCTCGCCGACCTCCTCGTGTAGCAGCCTACCTACCCGCCAACTTCTCGTCGTCGTCCCGTGGCGGCCATATCGAGACTGTCGCCGGCTTCTAGTGCTCGCCACTGTAGGGTGCTAGTTGCTGCTGTTGATAGTTGATGAGATCAGTCTGGCTGGCAACATGCTAGAGGCCTGGTTTGTTAGATGGAAGGAAAGGATTGTATGCATTGATAATTCATTGATCGTGTGCATGATGCACATATATAGGTACAGGGTGGACCGGCCTCTACTTGTCTCCCAAGATATACAAATATACAGAGAGGAGAGAGGAGGTACGACGGTATAAATACAAGACCCTAGTCTTATACATGTACAGAGGATAACGTATGTTCAACACCCCCGCAGTCGAAGCGTCGCCAGAGACGCAGAGACTGGACCGAAACTCCTCAAAGACAGAAGTCAGGAGCCCCTTAGTCATAACATCGGCGAACTGTTGAGCGGTAGGCACATGAAGAACCCGAATACGCCCAAGCGCTACCTGCTCACGAACGAAGTGAATGTCGAGCTCAATGTGCTTCGTTCGGCGATGATGAACAGGATTAGCGGAGAGGTAGACGGCAGAGACGTTATCACAGTAGACGATCGTAGCCTTGTGAACCTCACAAAGCAACTCCTGAAGCAACTGACGGAGCCAAGAGCACTCAGCAACAGCATTAGCCACTGCACGATACTCCACCTCAGCACTCGAGCGAGAGACCGTGGGCTGTCGCTTGGACGACCACGAAATCAGCGAGGGCCCGAGGTAGACACAGTAGCCTGACGTAGAGCGACGTGTGTCTGGGCAGCCAGCCCAGTCGGCGTCGGAGTAGGCGACGAGGTCGGTGGAGGCGGAAGCAGTCAGGGTGAGCCCCAAGGTCATAGTGCCGCGTATGTACCGAAGTATATGCTTCACCAGAGTCCAGTGGGAGTCACGTGGAGCGTGCATATGGAGGCACACCTTCTGAACGGCATACTGCAAATCCGGACGGGTGAGAGTCAAGTACTGCAAGGCACCGACGATGGAGCGATAGAACGCCGCGTCGGATGCAGGAGAGCCCTCCAAGGCAGAGACCTTCGCCTTGGTGTCAACAGGCGTGGTGGCGGGCTTGCAATTAAGCATGCCGGCTCGCTCGAGCAACTCGTGAGCATACTTCTGCTGATGCAGAAAGAATTCGTCGGTGCGCCGAACCACCTCGATGCCGAGGAAGTAATGCAGGGCCCCCAAGTCCTTGAGGGCAAACTCATCACGGAGACGAGCTGTGAGCTGCTGAAGAAGCTCGGGAGAGGATGCCGTCAGGATAATGTCGTCGACATAGAGCAGCAGATAGGCCGTAGTGGCGCCCTGATGATAGACGAACAGTGAGGCGTCGGAGCGAGTGGTGCGAAACCCAAGCTGTTGGAGGAAGGCCGCAATACGCTGGTACCATGCCCGGGGCGCCTGCTTCAGCCCGTAAAGAGAACGGGAGAGCAGACACACGTGATCTGGATGCTCGGCGTCGGCGAATCCAGTGGGCTGCTCACAGAACACCTGCTCGGCAAGGTGGCCGTGCAGAAAGACGTTGGAGACGTCCAGCTGATGAACAGGCCACGCACGGGAGACCGCCAACTGCAGCACTGTACGAATCGTGCCTGGTTTAACAACCGGAGCAAAGGTGTCGGTGAAGTCCACGCCGGCACGCTGTCGAAAACCGTGAACCACCCAGCAAGCCTTGTAGCGCTCGAGAGAACCATCAGGATGTGTCTTGTGGCGGAACACCCATTTGCCAGTGATGACGTTAGCATGGGGAGGCCGCGGAACAAAATGCCACGTGCGGTTGCGCTGCATCGCGTCGAACTCCTCCCACATCGCAGCTAGCCAGTGTGGGTCACGAAGGGCTGCGCGAGCGGAGGAGGGAATGGGTGATGGCGAGGACGTCGACGCGGCACACACGTACTCGTCAGAGGTGTACCGGGTGCTGGGACGATGGACACCAGCGCGGGCCCGGGTCGTCATACCGGGAGGCGGTGCAGTAGCGGCCGATGGAGGTAATGCACCAGGCGAGGACGGAGGCGAGCTCATCGTAGAAGAGCCAACAGCCATTACGGCGCAGGGGATGGCCGAAGTGGACGGAGCGGCCTCGGGTGAGGCACCACCGGAGGCAGCCGCGCCCAGGAGGCGGCAGGAGAGGCCGCCGAGGCAGCGCCACTCGGGGAAGCCGGGCCGGAGGAGGCCGCAGGGGCGGCCGCGCCTGGAGCCGCGCCTGGAGCCGCGCCTGAAGAGTCGGCCGCGACGAGGGGCGGCGAAGGGAGGAGCCTGCCATGGGATGCAGCAGGGGCAGGCCGCGCCCGGGTCAGTCGCCATGCCGTCGAGGGGGTGTCCAGGAGCGCCGGCGAGTCCGCTGCAGGGGGTGGTACCTGGTGAAAAGGAAAAGCTCGCTCATCAAAGTACACGTGCCGGGAGGTGTAGACACGGTGGGAGACAGAATCATAACACCGGTAACCTTTGGTGTTGGAAGGATAGCCTAGGAAGATGCAAGCTAGGGAACGAGGTGCAAGTTTGTGTGGCGTGGTGGACGCGATACCAGGATAGCAGAGACACCCGAATGTGCGAAGGCCGTCATAAGACGGAGAAGTGCCAAAGAGAAGTTGATGGGGAGCATAATTCCAACGAGGACGACACGGTCTAATGTTAAGGAGGAGGGTGGCGGTGGCGAGGGCATCCGGCCAAAACTGGGTGGGGGGGGGGGTACATTGGAGTGAAAGAGCATTGTACGGACGCAGTCATTAAGAGTGCGAAGAATGCGTTCAGCACGGCCATTTTGTTGGGAAGTGTATGGACAAGTTAGGCGAAAGATGGTGCCGTGAGAGGCAAGGAGATTGCAAACGGCAACATTATCGAATTCTTTTCCGTTGTCTGTTTGAAGTGCGAGTATAGGGCGACCAAATTGTGTGGTGACATAGGAATAAAATGTCGTGAGTGTGGCGAGGGCATCGGACTTGCGGCGGAGAGGAAACGTCCACACAAAATGAGAGAAATCATCTAATAGCACAAGGTAATAAAGATAACCTGTATTACTCGCAACTGGAGATGTCCATACATCACTATGAAGTAACTGAAACGGAAAAGTGGAAATAGTTGTGGATGCACTAAACGGAAGACGAACGTGCTTCCCGAGACAGCAAGCATGACAAGTATGGTCATCTGTCTTATTACATGAGAATGAAAAACTCCTAAGGATCTGACGAAGTATGGTGGAGTTGGGATGACCCAAACGAGCGTGCCAAAGGTCTACACCGACGGAGAGGGCAACAGGAGCGGTGGTGGTGGTGGTGGAGGAGTGCACCGGGTAGAGCTCGTCGGGGCTGTCACATCGGTGGAGAACCATCCGGGTACGGGTGTCCTTCACAGAAAAACCGATATCATCAAATTCAACAGTAATAGGATTCTCACGAGCAAGAGGACGAACAGACACACGATTTTTGACAAGATCAGGTGAAACAAGAACATTAGACATGGTTAGTGGCATGGATGTAGATGGAAAATAACTATGACCAATGTGTGTAATGGGTAAGGAGGAACCATCACCGACGGTGATGCGAGTGGAGGTGTGAACCATAGAAGAAGATGTGAGGTTATCGGGATGAGCTGTCATGTGTGCCGTAGCCCCCGAGTTCATGTACCAATCGCCACCCCCGCCTCAGTTGTTTGGCGAGGGAGCAGAGTGCAGCGCGGCCAAAAGGGCCGGGTCCCATGGCGCCGGCGGCAGGGCGGGGCCATCATAGGGTGGGGCCGGGGCGGCCGGGTAACCACCGACGAACGATGGCGCGAGGAACGCCGGGTAGCCGCCTCCAGCCGGCTGTTGAGGCGTTGCGACGAGCGCCTGGTGACCCGCGGGGCGCGGACCCAGAAGGCCCGGGGCAGGGGGCCGCGGGACCGGCATGTGGTAGGCATGAACCACACCCATCCAGGGGTTGGCGCCGACGGTCCAGGGCGGGGAGGGCTGAGGCTGACGAGGTGCCCCCCGGTACTTGGGCTGCTACTGCTGTTGGCGAGAGCGGCCGCCCCCGCCGCGCTTGTTGCACCGGCCCCCGCCGTTCTACTGCTGTGGCGTGGGGGGCGCGGGGGGCAGCGGGTAGAAGCCCGGCGGCGCCGGAGGCCGGAGTTGAGGTGGGGCCGACGGAAGCGGGGTGGGCGCACCGCGGGACGTGCCAGCGGCGAGGGCGGTGTGCTGGAGCCGCGTCTTCACCTTCTTCATCCTACGTTCCTCCAAACGCAGGTAGGCGACGGCGGTATGGAAGGTGGGATTCGACAGAAGTGTGAGGTTGGATGCCGCGTTGCCGAAGTCCTCGTTGAGGCCGGCGGTGAGGGTGCTGAGCATGAGGTCGTCGGACACCTTGGCGCCAATGTCGTGAAGCTCGTCAGCAAGCATCTTGAGGCGCATGCAATAGTCATCAATGGAGGAGTCATCCTGGTGGCACCCAAAAAATTCTTGCTGCAAAAAAGAGACGTTGGAGCTTGTTGTCGGTGAAGAGGGCGTTGATCTTGGTCCAGACGGCGCATGCATCATCATCATCGGCGACGACCTTGTGGAAGATATCCCGAGAGATGGTGAGGTAGAACCATCGGATGAGCGTGGCCTCGATGGCGGACCACTCTGGATCGGCCTTCATGACATCGCCGTCGACGGAGCCATCGATGTGCTCGGTGAGGAAATACTCGCGGAAGACGAGGTTGAAGTAGGTCTTCCACGCGAAGTAGGAGGAGCTAGATTGATCTAGCTTGATGGGGACGCGATCATGGATGTTAAGATCGTGGATGTCGGCGGCGGTGGGAGGATCCGGGCCGGCGAAGGGGTTGGAACCGCCGGAGATGGAGGACGCGGGAGAGGCCATGGCAGCGGCGGCAGGAGGTGCAGGCGGCTGCGGGGAGGATTGGAGGGGCGGCGGCGGCAGGCTACAGCAGCGGCACAAGAGGGGGGGGGGGGGGGGGGGGGGGGCAGACTACAGCGGCGGCGCAAGAGGGCGGCGGTGGCGGTAGGGTGCGGCGGCAGCTAGGGTTAGGGCGGAAGCGAGGAGAGGATCGACGTGTTAAACTGATACCATGTTAGATGGAAGGAAAGGATTGCATGCATCGATAATTCATTGATCGTGTGCATGATGCACATATATAGGTACAGGTTGGACCGGCCTCTATTTGTCTCCCAAGATATACAAATATACAGAGGAAAGAGAGGAGGTACGACGGTATAAATACAAGACCCTAGTCCTATACATGTACAGGGGATAACGTATGTTCAACGTGGTTAATCGCCTGAAAAGGAAAAGCACTCGCTCCCATTCGCAAATGGCAAAGCGGAGGCCCTGGTGCTCATCAAATTTTGGGATGGGCGCCTGTCGAGCCAGGGCCACGGACGGGATTATTATTGCTCGACATGGGAAGGCGACAGCCGGTGCTTAGCTTTGCTGCATTGCGTCTCATGTCTCATCTCCCCTTCTTTCCCATTTTTCTCGGTGGAAAACGGCCCAGTGCTTTGCACCCTGCCGTGTCCGTCTAAATCGTAGTGGTAGTACTGAAGTGGACTATACAAAAGAATCCTGCAATACAAGAAGTCTTCTTTTCTTTTGCAATACAAGAGTTCAAGAGAATTCTGCAGGATTCACTCTGCTTTCCGCATGAATATGTACTTAACCCAAATTTTCATGTTCCGAACCTGGGCATTAACTAGTTTGTTGACACTTTAAGGATTCTACACCACCAGGATTATCCGTCCGACACTTGACTAAAAGTGATTGCTACGTGCATTTTATTACACAAGGTCAAGGTCTTCGGGATCAGTGGAGAATCGAATTAGGCAGGGTTGTCACACGGAGATAGAGAATCATCACAAAAGAACCCAAATGATAAGTGCCACCTGTGTGGCACGGAGCACTCCGGCTCTGACGTTTTTTACAACTAAAGTTGTCATCCGAAAAGAAAAAAACAAACCCCAAAAAATAAACTGAAACTTGCCATCCGAAAAAAAGTTGTCGTGCTTGACAACTAAATTTGTCATCCTCGCGTCACTAAACTTGCTATAAAAAACGTTCGAAGTTGCCATGTGTTCGTGCCACACATGTGACACTTATCAGGGTCCAAAAAAAAAGCATAACTAGAAGGAACTCAAGTGCGGAGCTAGTGGCCAATTGTTATTCTATGTTTCACCGAGAAAATAAATCTATTTTCATCCCTACCAAACAAAAGAACGGGAGATGGATTCTAATGGCATGTTCCCTCAAACTCTTGGGCTGTCTTATTTTCTTCGGCAAGGAAACTCTTGAGTAATTGTATTACCTGTTGTTTCATTTCTATAAACTATAAGTCTGATTTAAATGGTCATGTTCCTTGTGTGATGAAATCAACTCATCTGGGTTCATATTTTAGATTTGATATGGGTGCTCGCATATTTTCTGGATTTATTTCAGGTTTTCAGCGCTAGTATTTCAGTAGTATGGCGTGCCCCGCACTCTGAGGTGTGTAGCCACTTCAACAATCTCGAGATCTACCGGCTGAGTCTCTCGGAAGTACACATAGGGGTTGGGTTTACATGCGTGTATTAATAGGGATGAGTGTGCATGCATGTTGTGATTGTTTGCATCTGTACTGTGTTTCTAAAAATATATTTAAATTTCATTCTCATGGGTGCCACGAGTCAACTCAACAAGAATAGAATGGACGTGCGAACCAACCTGTGGTTGGATGGTTAAAGGGACTGTGGTATCCCCAGCCCACCAGGGTTCAAATCCTGGTGCTCGCATTTATTCCTGAATTTATTTCAGGATTTCCGGCAATGTGCATTCAGTGGGAGAAGACGTTCCCGTCGACGACGAGGCGCCTATGGTGACTTCGTAAATTTCAAGATGATATGCCGGCTCAGTCTCTCGGAGGTGCTCATAGGGGTAGGGTGTGCGTGTGTGCGTTCATAGGGGTGAGTGTATGCGCGTGTATATGAGCGCTTGCGTCTATACTGTGTTAAAAAAAAAAGAATAGAATGGACGTGGTACAATATTCTCACCTCACATTTGGATGAGCGAACCGGGTACAATGGGCTCAATGACTATAAGAAATTAAAAGAAATACATGCATATACATATATTGTATATCATTAAAATCATCATAAAAACATAAACACTAAAAATGTATTTTTTATTGGTAAATTAATGAGCCATGTATATGTAATTATACAATATGAATGATGACTATAGGATACGTGTACTACAAGTTAAACAACAACTGCAGAAATATAGTTCAAAATAGTTCGAATACTCTTCTTATATATTTGTCTATGCACAAAAATCTAATTGGTTGGTTCAAGTTCAGTTGAATTACTGGAAGCATTCAATTCTAATCTAGTCAGTACTGTATTGACAGACACGATTTGAGACTTATGTATGGATAATTGAATTATATGTACTTGATTATAGAACATTGGATAATATGAATGAAATCTTTTAAGGATAATACAATAGCTTGTAAGTCATTTGTTATGAACTATAATATGTGAACTTACGAAAACACGTAAATATTCAAATTTAAAATCAAATGAACCAACATCAGATTGTCAAGCAAGAATGCATATTGCTCTTGGTGTGGCTCATGGTTTGTAATACTTTTATGATTTGCAACCCCTCATTTTAGTCCACCGTGATATCAAGGCTGCCAGTGTCCTGATGAAAATTTTGAAGTTGCGATAGTAAATTTTGGAATGGCAAAGATGATGGAAAAATGGATTGGCATACACATTGAAAATGTAATTTTATTAGCAAATATGGCCTTAATACACCATGTGTATGTGATTATAGGGTAAACATAATTATTATAGGATACATGTGCTCCAGCTTAAACAACCACTAAAGAAATATAGTGTGGTGTCGTGGGTGGAGGGGGGCATTGCACTACGGGGAGAAGGCTTAATTATAGAATATAGGTGGCCTCAAATTAGTGTCGAACATGGCCAGGTACCCGCCACAACTATTTTGGAAAAATTACAGTGACAGGTAGAATTACTCACCCGCCACTGGTGTTAGCACAGCAATGGCGGGCTTAAACTACCACCGGCCACTCCTAAACTCTTCCAAATTTGCTCCTGGGCCAAAAACTACAGTGACGGGCAAGAACGAAGGGCCCGCCACTCTTGTGTGGCACACCAGTGGCGGGCCCAAATTAACACCGCCACTACTAAACTCTTCCAAATTTGCTTGCGGTCCAAAAACAGCAGCGGCAGGCATGTACGAAGAGCCCGCCACTGCTGAGTTATGCATGCGGGCCAAAAAAGTGCCTGCCACAGCATTATTTGGGCGGCCCGCGCCATTTTTTCAAAGCTTCCAAGAGTTTGCAGTGGCGGGCCCTTGGCGCCACCCGCCACACATATATTAAGTCTGAAAAATCCTTAAAAATCAATTTTTCTAAACCCAACAGAGCGTTTTGCCCCTTTTAATGGCCGGAAAAATCCATAAAAAACCTCATTTGCGCGGTATTTCTTACCGAAGAGCGTTCTGCCCCTTGTAGTGACCGAAAAAACAGTTGATGCCTCAAAAATAGCAGACATACTCGAAAAGTTGCCAAATTTAAGCATGTGGCTTTTGATGGTTTGCATTAATCCTAGAAAAATGTGAAGTTCAAATGGTCTAGAAAAGTTAATGAGAAAAGTATGGGTTTACATAGCTAAGGCTTGCGGTGGCAGGCTTTATCAAGCGTCTGCCACAGCTAAAGTTTGCGATGGTGGGCATTTCGGTATGCTCGCCACAATGACATCGCGAAAATAGTTACTCACTTAGCCAGTTTTTTGAATTTCAAATTGCACTCGCATCTCTCTCTTCTTTCGCCCACCGCCGCCCTGTGCCCCCGTAGTTGCCGGTCCTACTTGCTCGCCTTCGTTGCCGCCGTCGTGGGCCTTCCTTTCCAGCACCGTCCCTGCTCCTCCTCGTCTGTTGCCACAACCGCAAGTCGCAACAGTTACCCTCGGCGGCATCCCCGTGCGTCGGCCCTCTCCACGGTCGCCGCCGCCGTCGCAACTAACCGCGTCTTCTCCAACACCGTCGCAGCCCCTCTCCTCCGTCACCGCCATAACAACAAGTCAGGTCTCCTCCCAAGGTATATTGCACCCATTTTCAAATCCATACGCACCACTCCATTGAGGAGGAATATAACGTGTTCGATGAAATGCCACACAAAGTAGTTAGATGTTGTTAGATGTACCCCTACACAAAATATTGGTTCTGTTCGATGTACAAACTTTGTGGGTTGATTTGCAGGACTTAATATGAGTGCCAATGTTTTGATGAGACGTCGATTCGTTTTCGTTTCGTCAAATTTCTGGCACTCAATATGGCCTAGTTTTAGCAAATGTCATGCAGAAATTTTCCGTCGATATTGCGTTGTGTATGTTTTTTCATAACTCTTCGTTACAACTGTATTGGTGTTGTGTGATGTACAACCAGAAGGTTGTGTTTGATTTGCAGGACTTAATATGAGTCCCAATGTTTTGACGAGACGTTGATTCATTTTCGTTTCGTCAAATTTCTGGTACTCAAGATGGCCTAATTTTAGGAATGGTCATGCCAGAAATTTCCATCGATATTTATTTTTTATGTTTTGAACTTTTGATCGTAACTTTTTGTCACAATAGTGCAGTTCGACGAATGGATCCCCACGCCAGAACATCATCTAAGAGGAAGCCAACTACACCAACCCTGACGTCGAGATGGGTGCCCCTGATGTAGATATGGCCAACCCCGACGTAGAGATGGGCGACGACCAACAGGAAGAACCGACCACCGGGCGAGGGGAAATGAGCCACACGAACGGGACATCATCCAGCATCGCTGCCACAAACAAGAGCAAGCGAAAGTCTAGGGATCCGAACAAGCTTCACGAAGGTATCATTACAATCACCGAAGTTGGCCCAAAAGGCGAGCCCGTCAGCCCAGCTGGCGCAACAAGAACGTACAACAAAATGCTAGGTTTCATCATGCGAAATATTGTGTTGATCAGTTGCAAAGATTTTGGCGAAGAAAGCGAGAAGCAACTCAATGCATTACACTGTAGTTATGAATTTCCGCTTGACTACAAAAAAAAGTCGAAGAGTATGCCCTCTCAAAATGGCCAAAGATGTTTAGGGACTGGAAGAGTAGGGCCAATTGCACTCTAAAGGGTAAGGACTTCTAGACCGTTAAGCGGCTGAATCCCACTATGGATCCCGACGAATGGATGAAGTTTTGCAAATCCTCTGAAAGCGAGTTAAGCAAGGAGATCAGGGATCATTTCCATAATTTACGGAAACAACTGCCAGGTAACCACCATCCGGGTCCTGATGGTTACAAATCTGCAGAACCCAAGTGGACGAAGGAGGCCGCGGACTTTGAAGGCGCGGGTAAACCGCCTCCATTCTTTGAACATCGAGATCGTGCTTGTGACTTCCGTTTCCTCAGGGCCCGTGCAGTGCAAGAACCAGATGGTAAGGAGTTGGTCCTCCCGACGTCGAAACTTTGCTCAATGGAGGAGAACCTGGTAACCTCAATCATCACTAATAATTTAGTACCTAATACATTTATTACCTTACTAAACATTTACCACAACATATGTATTTTTCGTAGGGATAAATAAAGCAGGAATTTGGACCCGCTCCTCAAGATTCTTCCCACGGCTTTAGATATGGCAACCCCCTTACCCAGGCAGTGAACGAGGGCTTCAGGGTTAATGATGTAGGGTGGAACTATAGTGATGATCTTTTCACACTTGGAGGGGGAAAAGAGAGGAACAATAAGAACAGCCAAGGGAAATCACTCAAACGAACCCAAATCACACATCCACTAGGATAACATACATGAGATCCACAAGCATACAAGGTCAATCCAAGGAAACAAGCACAAGGGTCCCACTCCAAAGGAGGTGAGGTCTTGGTGATCTAGGTGAGATCCTTCTCCCTTAGGATGTCTTGATGATCCTATGATGGGGATCCTTCTCCCTAGAGAGGTCTTGATTCCCCAAGAGGAGATACAAGGAGCAAAGCTCTACTCAATGTCTCAATATACTTTGCTAACCCTAAAACATAGGTAGGAGACAAGTATATATAGTCTAGGAGGGTGAAGGGGTACATGGGCCTCGGCCCGAGTGGTTGAGACAGTCAGGCGTCGGACGTCCGGACGCTACCGGTCGTCCGGTGGCTCGTGAGGGTCCGGACGTCCGGTAGAGTCCGGACTTCCGGCGTTTTGGTTCTGTTGAGGTGGTGTCGGATTTCCGGAGACGGTCGGACGTCCGGTCGCTGTAGGGTGTAGGATGTCCGGTAAGTGTCGGTCGCCCGGCCGCTGTAGCGTGCGTTGGCTGGGTCTTCGGGATGGTTGAACCTCCAGGCGTCGGACGTCCGACAGGGGCTGGTCATTTGGTGGTTGTAGCTTCCGGCCAGCTCTTCCTCTTGTTTCCCACGCTTGGTGTCCTTGCCATCTTGTCCATTGGTGGTAGCAACTTCATGTCCTTCCTCCAAGTACCTAATCACACACAAGGTCTCCGTTTGAGGTAGTAGCCATGCCTCGCATGTAGAATGTGTAAGTTCGGAGAAGAGCGAGTCCACCTCGGTTTCGATGGCTCTTGCACGTGCTCTAGTCATGGGTCCATGTGTTGTCTTGGGAGACGAAGGTACATCCATGGGGATGACCGTAGGATGCTCCGCATCATCTCCCCCCCCCTTGGGAAAGATCGGTCCTCGGATCAAAATCCACATCACCATGGGAGGGAGATAAGTCCTTGATGTTGAAGATGTCGCTCACGTTGTACTTGTCGCTTGGGATGTCGATCTTGTAGGCATTGTTGTTGTAGCATGCGAGCACTTTGAACGGTCCATCGGCTCGAGGTAGGAGTTTGGACTTGCGCTTGTTGGGAAAGCGTTCTTTGCATAGGTGTAGCCACACAAGATCTCCGGGGTTGAACACCATGGGGTGCTTGTTGATGTTGGCCTTGGTCGCGAGTCGTTGTACTTGGCGCTCGATCGTGTGCCTTGTATCTTCATGCACCTTCTTGAGGTAGGCGGTTCATGCACTCGCGTCCATGTTGATGCGCTCTTGGAGTGGTAGCGGTAGGATGTCCAATGGTGACAATGGGTTGAACCCGTAGACGACCTCGAAGGGGGACTTGCCGGTAGTCGAATGTCTTGCTCGATTATAGGCGTACTCGGCGATGGGTAAGCATTCCTCCCACTCCCTTATGTTCTTCTTGATCAACAAGCGAAGGAGTGTGGAGAGCGTCCGGTTTGTGACCTCCGTTTGGCCGTCGGTTTGTGGATGATATGCCGAAGAGAATAGTAGCTTGATTCCGAGCTTGGCGCATAGGGTCTTCCAAAAGTAGCTTAGGAACTTGACGTCGCGGTCCGATACAATCATCTTGGGCACTCCATGCAATTTCAAGATTTCCCTACAAAAGAGATTGGCAACATGTGAAGCATCATCTATCTTGGTGCAAGGAATGAAATGTGCCATCTTAGAGAAACGATTCACAACAACAAATACCGAATCTTTGCCATTTTGAGTACGAGGCAAACCAAGCACAAAATCCATGCTAATATCTTCCCATGGTTGATATGGAATAGGAAGTGGCATATATAGACCATGAGATTGAGCTTTTGACTTAGCTTTGCGGCATGTAGAGCACCGGTTGGTGTAGCGCGAAATGTCTCAACACATCTTTGGCCAAAAGTAGTTCTTTGAGAGCGTAGCGAAGGTCTTGTCACGTCCAAAATGTCCCATGAGTCCTCCACCATGAGCTTGTTGCAAAAGTAGCAAATGAAGAGAAGACTCGGGAATACAAAGTTTGTTAGCTCTCATAAGATAACCATCTTTCAAGTAATATTGTTCCCAAGTTTTATGAGGTGAACATTTAGCATAAGGAATGGCAAATGATGAATCATGCTCATACAAGTCTTTAATATGCTCAAATCCTATGACATTCAACTCAAGTTGAGTAACCAACATGCACTTGCGGGAAAGAGCGTCCGCTACAACATTTTCCTTACCTTTGATATACTTGATAACATAAGGAAATGACTCAATGAACTCACTCCACTTGGCATGACGCTTATTCAATTTAGTTTGACCCTTTAGGTACTTAAGCGTTTCATGATCCGTATGGATGACAAATTCACGTGGACGGAGATAATGTTCCCACACATGCAATACTCTCACTAAAGCATATAACTCTTTGTCATAAATAGGATAGTTAAGTTGTGCACCGGATAATTTCTCACTAAAATATGCAATGGGTCGCTTCTCTTGCATTAACACACCACCTATGCCATGACCACTAGCGTCACAATGCACTTCAAAAGTTTTCTCAAAGTTGGGTAATGCAAGTAATGGAGCATGTGTAAGCAAGTTCTTAAGCTCATGAAATGCGGTATCTTAGGATGGACCCCAAACAAATGGTGCATTCTTCTTACTCAAAGCGTGCAATGGTGATGCAATAGTGCTAAAAATCCTTCACAAAGCGTCTATAAAATCCGGCTAAGCCAAGGAAGCTACACACTTGAAGCAAGTTGGTTGGTTGTGGCCAATTTTGAATAGCATCAATTTTAGCTTCATCAACATGAACACCCTTAGATGAGACAACAAAACCCAAGAAAACAAGCTTATCAACACCAAAAGTGCATTTTTCCATGTTAGCATAAAGTCGCTCGTCTCTAAGAACTTGCAATACGTCTCTAAGGTGTTTGACATGATCTTCAAGAGTTTCACTAAACACAAGGATGTCATCAAAGTAAACCACAACACAAATGCCAATATATTCGCGAAGAACATAATGCATCACACGCATAAAAGTGCTAGGAGCTTGCGATAAACCCATAGGCATGACTAACCATTCATACAAGCCAAATTTGGTTTTGAAAGCGGTTTTCCATTCATCACCTTCTTGCATGCGGATTTGATAGTAGCCACTTTTAAGGTCAATTTTAGAGAAAATTGTGGCTCCACTAAGTTCATCAAGCATGTCATCTAGGCGTGGAATGGGATGGCGATATCTAACGGTGATAGCATTTATGGGATCGCCGGTTAACGGTCTCAAACCCATAGAGCACATCTCCATGACCGAAGTCTCGGTCACGACAACACCCCCACCTATCATGGGAGAAAACCTTGACCCCTCTCTGATCCCACCAGAGAGTCCCCTCACGGGCAAGGGGCTGAGGTACTTCCTGGAAAGCGGATCGGACAGCGACTCACCAGCAACCGACTCCCAGATCGAATCGGCTAGACCGATAAGGGCGAATCCAGCAAGGACGAGGGTGACGGGGTTCCGCCGTCTTTAGGGATCGGATCTGACCCGCTCATCCACTGCACAGAATATCATCCCGATAACCTTGGCCCGTCTGACATTTGGGACTTAGCCTACGTACGGCAGGTCCCCGGCGAGCCAATTCGACAATACTGGACCAGGTTCTTATCCGCCAAGAACAAGATCCTGGATTACCAAGACTCAGATATAATCGCCGCCTTCGAGCGTGGATGCAAGGATAAAGGCGTCTAAAACGCCCTTACTCGCCGTTGCATCCAAACATTCCCTGAATTAACCAACTTAGTAACTCGATTCTGTGCCATCGAAGACGCCTGGCGGACCGAGGAGAATGCAGACTCGATCTATGACAACTACCCGGGACGCGACCAGCCAGCGCTTCGGCGCAAAAATCGCAAACGGAACATCCCGGCCGATCGACCTCGGAAGAAGAAGAAAACGTCCGATCAGTCCGGAACGGCCCTGGGCGGCTTCCTGGGTAAACCATGCCCGATCCATGCCGTATTAGTTAACTCCTGCCCAACCCACAGCCCTCGAGACTGTTGGGTGCTAAGGCAGGTGGCCAAAGGGGGGCCCGCCCTTCTGGCGGGCACCTCCAGCCACTCTAGACGGACCTCGGACGAAGACGAGGTCTTAATGATTTATGAGACATTTACATCTAAAAACCAGCGCAAACGGGCCTTACGGGAAGTTAACGCCGTCCGGCAGGTATTGCCTCGAGATGCATGGATAGACACGCCGATCTCCTACACTCAGAATGATCAACCGAAGTCTACCCCGGACAGGTGCCCCGCCGCGCTAGTCCTCGATCCTATCGTGGACCGCTGTCGCCTCCATAAGGTCCTGATGGACGGAGACAGCGGCCTGAATTTGATATATGAAGACACTCTGGATAAAATGCACATTGATAGAACACGCATAGAACCGAGCACTACTACCTTTAAAGGAATAGTGCCCGGGAGAGAGGCACGCTGCAGTGGAAAAATAACTTTAGACGTGGTCTTCGGGACCTCGGACAATTATCGCTCTGAAGAGATAACGTTCCATATAGTGCCTTTCAAAAGCGGATATCACGCCATCCTCGGACGGGACGCCTTTTCAAGATTTCAAGCGGTACCGC
This sequence comes from Elymus sibiricus, assembly GCA_039707655.1. Lineage (NCBI taxonomy): Eukaryota > Viridiplantae > Streptophyta > Magnoliopsida > Poales > Poaceae > Elymus > Elymus sibiricus. The sequence goes on from CM077676.1 coordinate 163,243,654, forward strand.
ATTATGGCTACATGAAGCTCAAGATGCCGGGCCCAAAAGGGATCATTACCATTTCAAGTGATCCTGACAGGGCACTCAAAGCCGAGAATAAAACGGCATCCCTCTCCCTCGAGACCCTGGCCGAAGCCTTCGCGGCCGAAGAACTAACCGCACTACACGCCGAAGTCGATCGAGGCGATGTCATCCTTGACAAAAGATCAAAACCTACCTCTTTCAAGCCGGCCGACGAGATTATCAAATTCCAGGTTCACCCCACGGACCCCGCTAAAACGGCGTCCATAGGGGCTAACCTCGACCCGGAAGTTGCCGAAGGCCTACGTGCTTTCCTTAGGGAAAACTGGGATATATTCGCCTGGCACCCTTCCGACATGCCTGGGATACCCCGTAGGCTCGCAGAGCATAGCCTAAACATACTGACAGGCTATGGGCGAGGAACTGGCAAAGCTGCTGGAGGCAGGATTCATCAAAGACATAAAACACCCCGACTGGCTAGCCAATCTGGTCATGGTACCGAAGAAGGATAGGTCCTGGCGGTTGTGCGTCGACTTTAAAGACCTCAACAAAGCTTGCCCTAAAGACCCCTTTCCTCTACCCCGTATTGACCAAATTGTGGACGCCACCGCGGGCCATGACGCATTGTGCTTCCTAGATGCCTATTCAGGGTATCATCAAATAAGAATGAAGGAATCGGACCAGGCAGCAACAACATTCATTATGCCTTACGGACCATTTTGCTTCAATACGATGCCCTTCGGACTAAAGAACGTTGGCGCTACGTACCAGCGTATGATTCAAACATGCCTGAAGGACCACCTCGGAAAAACTATGGAGGCCTATGTAGACGACGTGGTTGTCAAAACCAAACGCGTCGATCAACTGGTGGACAACCTCCGTGATACATTTCCAGCCTACGGGAATATCAAACAAGACTCAACCCCGAAAAATGCGTCTTCGGGGTCCCGGCTGGCAAACTCCTCGATTTTATTGTATCTAGCCGAGGAATTGAGGCCAACCCGGCCAAAATTTGAGCCCTGGATCGACTAGAGATCCCTACAGAGCTCAAAGATGTACAAAAGCTAGCGGGCTGCGTAGCAGCCCTAAGTCGTTTTATATCACGACTTGGTGAAAAAGCTTTACCATTGTACAGGCTGTTAAAGCAGACTAAAACGTTCAAATGGACCAAGGAGGCTGCGGCGGCCCTGGAAGACATCAAGGCCCTCCTTGCCACCAACCCAATCCTGGCAGCACCAGGGGTTTGCGAACCAATGCTATTTTACATCTCGGCTACAAACCAGGTGGTTAGCGCAGTCCTCGTAGTCGAGCGAGACATGGAAGGTCATAAGTTCCAAGTCCAGAAACTCGTATACTACGTGTCCGAGGTCTTAACCCCCTGCAAGACATGCTACCCTCACTACCAAAAGATAGCTTACGCAGTCTTTATGGCATCGTGCAAGATTCGGCACTACTTTCAAGAGTGCGCGGTGACGGTGGCATCCGACGTCCCGTTGAGTGACATAATCAACAATATAGACGCAACGGGGCGCATCGCCAAATGGGCTATAGAGCTCTTACCTTTTGAAATAACCTACAAACCGCGCCGGGCCATTAAATCCCAGGTGTTGGCGGACTTCGTCGCCGAATGGACCGAAGCCGAACTACCCCATGAGTACAGTACCTACTTGCACTGGACGATGTATTTCGACGGTTCCAAGTTGCTTGCCGGTCTAGGGGCCGGCGTGGTGCTCACTTCCCCCACGAGAGATAACATTAAATATGTACTACAAATCATATACGCAGATTCCAACAACGCGGCTGAGTACGAAGCCCTCTTACATGGGCTTCGGATAGCAGTCTCCATGGGTGTTAAGCGACTCGAGGTCCGAGGTGATTCCAACCTCGCGATCTCGCAAATTAATGGCGAATTCGATGCCAAAGACCCAAAGATGACAGCTTACCGCAATGCCGTCATAAAGATCTCGGCCAGGTTCTGTAGGATCGAAGTATGTCTACCAGAGGGGGGGGGGTGAATGGGAGTTTTAAATTTTTCTCGGAAATATTAAAACTCTCGGAACCCGGCAGCGGAACGAATGAAAATACAGTAAACAGTGAGCGAATACAAACTACCGAATGGAAACTAACAACATGTACCGAGGTAAATCACATGATTGAAATATGGCATGTCACAGTTCGAATGTAGAGAGGGTAGCAGAAGTGACCAGTGATGCTCGATGGCGACAAGGTGTTTGGTAGACCAGTTCGCCCTTCTGCACAAGGACTACGTCTGGTTGGAGGGGTTGTGATTTAACACAGATGATAAACTCTCTTCGCCCTTTTCTCCTCGACAATTGGTTCGTCAACCAATGCTGATTACTTGTGGTAGATGCTTGAAGGCGATCTCCGAACCTTTACAGACTTCTTCTTCGAGAACCACAATTACTCTTGGTCTCTGAAGAAATTGACACCTAACCGTCTAGAGAGTTTGCAGCTCTCAAGAGTAATAGGCGGAGCGTACTGGACTTAGATTCTAGTGATGCTGAACCACTATCTAATTTTTTGGCTCTAGGGTTTTCTCTCGGTGGATTTTAAACTCAAATCTCTCGGAGAGGGGTTGCTCAACAATCTTCTCAGAATCAAACGGAGCAGCCACCGGACAACGCCGGTGCGGGGTGGCTATTTATAGCCGCAGCCTTCCCTGATGGGAAATGACCATTTTGGACACGCGGTGCAACCAATGGCCAACCGACACGTTCACAACGGTCGGATTTGGGAGCAACGGTAACATTACTTGAGGAACAAGTAATGCTAACTCCTCGGTCAGAGACAAATCTCTCGCAGCGAAGAAGATCACAGTCTCTTGCTGGCAAGTATTTGCTCGGAACACAAAGAGATTTCTCTCACAACTTTCATAGGATTTGGGTTTAGCATCAGAGAATCAACGCTTCGAACGCTACACCCCTCTTAATAGTACGGTGGTCCTATGACTCAATAAGGAGAAAAGAAACAACGAAAAGAATGCTACGTCTTCTCTTCGTCTTCAATTTCCTCGGCTGCAGTCACTTCCTTCGGACAGGCACCGAATCAAATGCGTCACGTCAGCAATTTTGAGGGGTCACTCTTGTCGTCATAACCTTCGGTGATAACATTCACTGCTACACAGGGAATAATCTTCGGAGTTGTGAATCCAAAACTCCTCTTAACTCCAGGGACATGTTACTCTGTGTGCACTGGCAAACACATCAGTCCCTCACTGTTTGTCAACAATCTCCAAAACATAAGGAGGCAAATTATTGCACCAACAATCTCCCCCTTTTTGGACGATTGATGACAAAACAGATAATCATCGAAGTGAAGATAGATAAGTGTAAAATGAATCTAACAAGAGTGATTAAGAGTTACTTGCTCGAATATGAAATGAACTCCCCTAAATGTATGCAGGGACGAAAGATATGAGGTAGATTCTCCTGCAATAATTGAAGTATATGGAGGAAATTTCAATCATTCGAGACATTTGATTCGCACTGATGAGATATAATCCATCGAGATCTTAGTGCAATCAAAGATAACTTCTGATAATAATTCCACCTGCAAGACAAATACTTCGAGAGAAATGGTGCAGCAGCAGGGGTTATTAACATTACAGCACAGAAGTTATCGAGTTTTACAACATAGTACGGATAGGACATAGACCAAAAGTTGCAAACTCGAACGAAACCAAAAACAAATGAAACACCAAAAGCAATTCTATCGAGACTCGATGTGATTCTCCCCCTTTTTGTCAACAAGTGTCAAAAAGGTGACGAATAACATGAGTGAAGAAACACAGATCTTGGATCAATCGGTGGCATCTCCAGATGAGCTGTCCGAGGTGATTTCCTCTTCGGAAGTGACCGGAATGGCTTCGTCTTCAGCAGCAACAGATTTTCCTTCAAGAATAAGAGCTTGGGGCTGAGCAGACGAAGGAATAGCTGGAGGGACCACAGGAGGAGCACGAGACTGCACATTGCCTTCAGTAGGTTTCTCTGTTGGTGATGTGGCTTCAGATTCATCAAGCAATTTACGCAGCTTTAGATGAAGAAGATCAGTTGTAGGCTCACGAGCAGGTAGAGAAGGAGTCCTATCTTGAAAATCTTCGATAGTGAAGCCTTTGTCAATGTAGTCATAGAGCTCTTGGAGATTGACATTCAGGAGTTGTTTCTCGGTAAAGAACTTGCGAAGCAATTTCCAGAGTCTCTTCTTGTTTTAACCAGCTATCAGATGCATTATCCTCGTGCGATTGTTAAGTTCATTCAGCTCGGAGGCGAGATGTTCTTTCTCGCGTCGATCCTCAGCGATATGCTGCAGCAGCAGTTGTTGTGTACGCAAACTCACTTCAAGTTGCGACGGAGGTTGAGGCAAAATCTTTCGGTCGCGCTGAGGCAGACGAGGCCCATCAAATTGCTTGTGATAATCGCGCGAGCTTGAAGCATGTGACTTGCCCGAAGAAAGATCAGTCATAACTTGCAAAGTATCGCGAACAGGAGGAATAAAGCCAATGGGCAAATGGTGTATGAGAGCATATGGAATAGCGTCTGATTGTTGAATGATAAATGCTCAGGACGAGGAGGACCAGTGTAGTCACGAATCTTTTCTGGATCCATTGTGCAGCGAAAAAGTTCATCTGATATGACATCAATGTTATGAACTTGAATGTTAGTGTTGCCGTGCTCAAAGCGAGGGAAATGGAAGTGCGAGACAAAATTTGTCGAAGTGCACTTGATGCGTTTTCCTTCGATCATCCATTCCATAATCCATTTTGAGCTATCTTTTTCATCACCAGAGATGTACAATGTTGCATAGCATTGAAGAATAATTTCTCTGTTCCACGGGTGCTCGAACTCAAAGACCTTTGTGAGGCAGAAATCATCCAGATCCTGAAGTAACTGATTAAAATGGCCAATATTTCGCATGGCAGAGAGAGAATTAATCTCAACTGGATCATCTCTCAGTTCTTGCACTACGGAAGTTGCTTGAGTAATAACATTTTCCTTCGGAGCAGAGGATTGAGGAGCATTTTGCTCGGTAGGCGCCTTGATTTTCTTCATTTCAGGTTTGGGAATGTTTTCGCCAGGCTTCGCAGCATTCACTGGAGCATCAACTACCAAATCCTTCAAGTTAATTGCATCTGGATGAGGAGTTGTGTTCACGTGCTGTTTCATGGTGACAGTGGTAGCTGGCGTTTTCCTGGCTGTCATCTTCTTCGATGAGGCCAAATTGATCCGAAGATCAGGCAGCACGGTTGAAGTGGTAATGTTCACATCCTCGCTGAGAGTAGCAGCGACCTCTTCTTTGGTGAGCGGAGGATCATCTTCATCAGCGGAGGAATCATCCATATTTGCAAGGTTTCAAATGCAATTTCAGCGAAGAGAAATTGTGGTGGCGTTACCCACCGTATAAGAACTGTATGACCCGAGCATCGCCCAATTATTGTGGCACCCGGTTAGTCTAGTTCTTCATTAATGTATTCACTCTCAGAAAGAAAATTTCACTTTGTCGAAATTTTCAAACTCTTCGAGTGTTATGCACCCATTCCTTCAAAGATGTGGAAGTGTTGGTACGGGTGCCGAGTCCAGCTTACTGCATGTTTGCGGAATCTAGGATATTTAGCTCACACCATAACGCACAGAATCTTTTCTCATCGAGAGGCTTGGTGAAGATATCGGCGAGATTTTCTTCGGTATTGACATGACTGATAACAATATCTTCTCGAGCAACATGATCGCATAAGAAATGATGTCTGATCTCAATATGCTTGGTGCGAGAGTGCTGCACAGGATTGTGTGCAATTTTGATCGCACTCTCATTGTCGCACAATAGAGGAATCTTCTTGACCTTGATGCCATAATCCTTCAGAGTCTGCTTCATCCATAATAACTGAGTACAACAAGCGCCAGCAGCAATATATTCTGCCTCAGCCGTAGAGAGTGAGACACAATTCTGCTTTCTTGACGACCAACAAACCAATGATTTACCGAGGAAATGGCATGTCCCCGAAGTAGATTTCCTGTCAACCCGGTCACCTGCATAATCTGAGTCTGAATATCCAACGAGGTCAAACTATGCTCCCTTAGGATACCATAAACCTAAGGTGGGGGTGTGAGCCAAATATCTCAGAATACGCTTGACCGCTTGGTGATGCGATTCTTTCGGTGCAGCTTGAAAATGAGCACACATACAAACACTCAACATAATATTAGGTCTGGATGCACATAGATAAAGCAAAGAACCAATCATCGAACGATAAGTTTTCTGATCGTAATCTTTACCGTACACATCTGCGTCCAGCTGGCCATTTGTTGGCATGGGAGTTTTGTAACCCTTCTGTTTGCAATCTTGCATTTTGAACTTCTTAAGACAATCTCTCAGGTATTTCTCCTGAGATATGAAAATTCCATTGTCCTGTTGACTAATTTGCAGTCCGAGAAAGAACTTAAGTTCACCCATCATAGACATTTGATACTTCTCGGACATCATTCGCCCGAATTCCATGCTGCAAGCATTGTTAGTACAACCGAAAATAATATCATCCACATAAATTTGACACACGAATAGATCGCCATCGATAGCACGAGTGAAAAGAGTGGAATCAGTGGATCCTGGTTTGAACCCTTTGTCGAGCAAAAACCTCTTTAGAGTGTCATACCAAGCTCGAGGGGCTTGCTTCAACCCATACAACGCCTTTTTCAACCTGAAAACTTTGTTAGGAAACTGAGGATTTTCAAAGCCAGGTGGCTGCCTAACATATACTTCCTCCTCAATTTCACCATTGAGGAAAGCACTTTTCACATCCATTTGATAAAGCAGAATATCATTGTAATTTGCATAAGCGAGAAGAATACGAATTGCCTCAAGGCGAGCAACGGGAGCATATGTTTCACCGAAATCAATACCTTCTACCTGTGTATACCCTTGAGCGACAAGATGTGCTTTGTTTCTCACAACAATGCCATTTTCATCTTGCTTATTTTGGAAAATCCATTTTGTGCCGATGATATTGTGCTTCTTAGGATTCGGTTTGTCAACCAATTCCCACACATCATTCAATTCGAATTGCACCAACTCTTCTTGCATGGCATTCATCCAATCGGGATCATTCATAGCTTCTTCATACTTGGTAGGTTCTGTCAATGAGACAAAAGAGAAGCTGCCACAGTAGTTAGCCAAACGAGTGCGAGAGCGAGTTGTGGGTCGGTAACCTGGATTCTCGAGATCTTTGAGGATTAATGCAGGGTCAACTCGATTTTCCCCTCGTGGGTGAGGATTTCCTTCGAGATGATCATTTTCATTTTCCTCATCATCATCATCAGGATTGGCATTAGTATCTCCATTTTCATCATGATTGCCATTTTGATTAGCACTTGCATTCGCATTTGGGTTGCCATTTGTGTTCGGAGCGGCATTTGCTTCGGCAGTAGCTTGGCGTGTTCGTCGAGCTATGGGAGCATCATCATCGGAAGAATCAGGTACATTTCCTTCGACTGGCCTAACGTCCCCAATAGCCATTTGCCGAATAGCATCCGAAATCGGAGGTTCATCTATCACATTAGGCAGGTGCTCCTTTTGGGAGCCGTTAGATTCATCAAACCGCACATTTACCGTTTCCATAACTTTCCCGTGGTGAGAGTTATAGACACGATAAGTATGCGAGTTCGAGCCATAACCAAGAAGAAAACCTTCATGTGCCTTGGGTGCAAACTTGGAATTATGATTCATGTCACGAATATAGCAAGGTGCACTAAAAACACGTAAATAAGAAACATTCGGTTTCTTGCCAGTGATAAGTTCATATGAAGTTTTCTTAAGGAATTTTTGAAGATAAACACGATTCACAACATGGCAAGCAGTATTAATAGCATCAGCCCAGAAACGAATTAGAGTTTTATACTCACTGAGCATTGTTCTCGCCATTTCAATAAGAGTTCTATTCTTTCGCTCAACAACTCCATTCTGTTGGGGAGTGTATGCGGCAGAGAATTCATGAGTGATACCATTTTCATCGAGAAAATCTTCGATATGAGTATTTTTGAACTCAGTACCATTGTCGCTTCTGACATGCTTAATTCGCACTTCATATTCATTTTCAGCCTTCTTGGCGAATCTTTTGAAGATGTCTTGGGTGCAAGTTTTGTCTTCAAGAAAGAATACCCAAGTGTATCGAGAAAAATCATCAACAATAACCAGACCATAATGACTGCCTCCGAAACTTGCATAGTTTTGAGGCCCGAATAAGTCCATATGTAGAATTCCAGTGGTCTTGTTGTGGTCATGACAGTTTTTGATGAATGATGCTTCTTGGCCAATTTACCAGCCTCACAAGCAGCACAGAGATGATCCTTGTCGAATTTTACATCAGGAATACCACGGAGATGATTTTTCTTCACGAGAGTCTGCAAGTTTCTCATACCTGCATGACCAAGTCTTCGGTGCCACAGCCATCCTTCGGTTGCTTTTGCAAGCAAACAAGTTCGGACTGAGGGACCCTTAGAGAAATCCACAATATATAAATCACCTTTTCTATTTCCTTCGAACACGAAGGAATTGTCAGTGGCCATGAAGACAATGCATTTGGATTTAGAAAATAGAACTAGCATGCCTAGATCACAAAGCTTGCCTACAGACATAAGATTGAATCCAAGAGACTGAACAAGTTAAACATCATCAATGTTCTTGTCCTTGGATATAGCAATTTTACCTAACCCAAGTACCTTTCCTTTGTTGTTGTCGCCGAAAGTAATGTACTTCTCAGATGAAGCAGTTAAGTTGAGGTCGACAAACAATGACTTGTCTCCGGTCATATGACTAGTGCATCCACTATCCATTATCCATTCGGTACACCCGGAGACATAGTCCTGCAGAGAAATCAGGCTTTCTTAACCACCCACATCATTGTAGGTGGCTTTGAAACATATGAGCGAGCAGGATATGATTTCTTTCGATAGTCATGTGAATTGTAACTTGAATGAGTACGAGAATAATCGAAAGAGTATGCACTAAAATTCCTTCCAGACGAATGAGTATAGCCGTTGGGTGACACATGCATGTACTCATTCTATCAAATCTTTTCCAGAATATATCGAGCATTTTCTTCCTGCATGGTTAGTAGTCTAGTAACAGGTAATGCTTCGATAGTTTTCTTAGGCACCCAGATAGCTTCCTTTGGAGGGCCATTCCTGCTGTTCGGTCCAACATAGCGAGCAACAGCCTCACCACGTTGGTTTTTGAACAACTTATAGTTGTCCAGAGAATCATCATATGAGTATTCAGGGATCGGCGAGTCATATCCCAAAAGTAAAGCTGGATCGAGCGTTTTGCTCTTAGCAGGCACCCACACAGTGCGAGGATATTGATCTGGTTCCCTGTAGGAGCCACTCTCATTTAGTTTCTTTTCGAAACCGATACCTTCCTTCCTGGGGTTTTTGTGAAGAATGGATTTCTTCAGAACATGACACAGGGTTTGATGCCCTTTGAGAGACTTGAACATTCCTGTCTGAAGAAGATCCTTCAACCTAGCATTTTCATCAGAAACAGAACCATTTTCCTCGACCGAGGGGTTAGCATTCACAGAAGATTCAACATTTGATTCAGCATTACTGCGTTCGAGACATTGTAAGCAAGGAGGTATAAACACTTCAGGTTTCTCTTTGAGTTGTTGGGTGAGAAGAGAATTTTCCCTAATCAAGTCATCATGAGCCTCTCTCAGCGACTCGAGTTCCTATTTCCGTTTTAGGTAATCATAAGTCAATCTTTCGTGGTCAGCCGAGAGAAAATCATGACGATCTGATAGTTCTTTCATTTGAGACTAGAGAGCAAAATGCTCTTCAGTCAACGACTGATTTTTCTCCATCTCCTCAACCAACAACCCTTCAGACTTCCTGAGGGTTTTCTCAATTTTCTCGAGAGAGTTTTGTTGAATATGGGCAATTTTTATCAGTTTAGCATGGTCATCCTCATCAGAAGAATATTGATCAATGGAGTGAACCTTGTGATGTTTGGATGATACCTTTTCTTTCGAGGCTTTGGCCTTGAAACAGTACGCAGGAGACTCGTTGTCGCTCGAATGATTCTCGAAGAAGTTCGATGCTGGAGCAGAGCCACATGCTATACCCGCCATGCCGGAATCGGAGTCCTCCTCTGATTCAGCAATCTCTTCGGCGTCAGAGGATGCTTCTTCTTCGGAATCCATTTCCTTGCCGATGTATGCCTTGGCCTTGCGTGAAGTGTTCTTGCGGTTGGACGAGGACTTGGAGGGATTCTTCGAGGAAGATCTTGACGAGGACTTGGAGGAATCCTTCTTCTTGAAGAACTTCTTCGTTTTCTTCTCATCATCGGAGTCGTAGCTTTTGCTCTTGCTTTTGCCATGGTTTCCTGAATCATATCTTCCACTTGCATGGATTTCAGCTTCCCAGAGAGGGCAGTCCGAAATGAAATGACCTGGCTTTTTGCACTTGAAGCAGGTGTAATCTACTGTTGGCTTTGATGAAGATTTGGAGCTGCCAGAGTTGCTGGATCCTTTCTTCTAAAACTGATTTTTCCTATGAAGGCGCTGGAATCTTTTCGTGATCAATGCGAGATCCTGACTAATCCTTTCGGTGTCATCTGAATCTTCATCGGCATTTCCTTCCGAGGAAGAATCAGGCACAACCTTGAGAGCATGAATTTTTCGATGACTTGAGCCATAGAGATGTCTCTTCTCTTCTTCTTGTTCTTCGTGGGTGTTCAGCCTTTCCATCATATCAGCAGAGTCGAGGACTTTGAAATCAGCTCGTTCCCGAATCATCAGAACAAGTGTGTCAAACGAACTGTCAAGGGATCGGAGCAACTTCTTCACAACTTCATGATCAGTGATGTCTTTAGCGCCGAGACCTTGTAGCTCGTTTGCAATGTCACTCAGACGATCGAAAGTTTGCTGACAGCTTTCATTTCCAATTCGCTTGAACCTATTGAACTTGGCCCGAAGTGTATCAATGCGAGCTTCTTTCTGAGTTGAAACACCCTCGTTTATATTTTCGAGAATGTCCCACAATTCCTTTGCAGTTTCACACTGACGGTAGCGAAGAAATTGAGCACGAGAGAGATGGCCACCAATTTCATCTTTAGCTTGAGCATCCATCTGAATGAGTTTCTTCTCGTGGTCAGTGGGGACCTGGGGCACTTCAACTGTGAATCCATTCTGCACCACATTCCACATATCATCATCAATAGCTCTGAGACGGATCTTCATCTTCTCCTTCCAGAAGGGATAGTCCGTCCCATCGAAGATGGGAATCTTGAGGTGCGATTTGTAGCTCATTGAAGACATACTTAAACTCCAAGGTGGTTAGACCAAAATGAGCAGAGTCAACGAGTACCTTGCTCTGATACCAATTGTAGGATCGAAGTATGTCTACCAGAGGGGGGGGGGGGGTGAATCGGAGTTTTAAATTTTTCTCGGAAATATTAAAACTCTCGGAACCCAGCAGCGGAACGAATGAAAATACAGTAAACAGTGAGCGAATACAAACTACCGAATGGAAACTAACAACATGTACCGAGGTAAATCCCATGATTGAAATATGGCATGTCACAGTTCGAATGTAGAGAGGGTAGCAGAAGTGACCAGTGATGCTCAATGGCGACAAGGTGTTTGGTAGACCAGTTCGCCCTTCTGCACAAGGACTACGTCTGGTTGGAGGGGCTGTGATTTAACACAGAAGATAAACTCTCTTCGCCCTTTTCTCCTTGACAATTGGTTCGTCAACCAATGCCGATTACTCGTGGTAGATGCTTGAAGGCGATCTCCGAACCTTTACAGACTTCTTCTTCGAGAACCACAATTACTCTTGGTCTCTGAAGAAATTGACACCTAACCGTCTAGAGAGTTTGCAGCTCTCAAGAGTAATAGGCGGAGCGTACTGGACTTAGATTCTAGTGATGCTGAACCACTATCTAATTTTTCGGCTCTAGGGTTTTCTCTCGGTGGATTTTAAACTCAAATCTCTCAGAGAGGGGTTGCTCAACAATCTTGTCAGACTCAAACGGAGCAGCCACCGGACAACGCCGGTGCGGGGTGGCTATTTATAGCCGCAGCCTTCCCTGATGGGAAAGGACCATTTTGGACACGCGGTCCAGCCAATGGCCAACCGACACGTTCACAACGGTCGGATTTGGGAGCAATGGTAACATTACTTGAGGAACAAGTAATGCTAACTCCTCGGTCAGAGACAAATCTCTCGCAGCGAAGAAGATCACAGTCTCTTGCTGGCAAGTATTTGCTCGGAACACAAAGAGATTTCTCTCACATCTTTCATAGGATTTGGGTTTAGCATCAGAGAATCAAAGCTTCGAACGCTACACCCCTCTTAATAGTACGGTGGTCCTATGACTCAATAAGGAGAAAAGAAACAACGAAAAGAATGCTACGTCTTCTCTTCGTCTTCAATTTCCTCGGCTGCAGTCACTTCCTTCGGAGAGGCAACGAATCAAATGCTTCACATCAGCAGTTTTGAGGGGTCACTCTTGTCGTCATAACCTTCGGTGTTAACATTCACTGCTACACAGGGAATAATCTTCGGAGTTGTGAATCCAAAACTCCTCTTAACTCCAGGGACCTGTTACTCTGTGTGTACTAGCAAACACATCAGTCCCTCATTGTTTGTCAACAATCTCCAAAACATAAGGAGGCAAATTATTGCACCAACAGGTTCGAGGGGCTGGAATTTCACCATATACTCCGAGATAGTAACCAGGCCGCAGATGTACTCGCCCGAATGGGCGCAAAACGGGACAAGGTTCCCGAGAACACCTTCCTCGAGCGGATTTTCAAGCCATCCGTAATCTGGTTAGACAGCAAGGGGACACCGGATTCAACCGATGTCGGGCAACAGGCCCCGCACGAAGATGACGACGGTATCATAGGCGGATCAACGATCCGGATGACCGATTCAGTGCACGAGGTCATGGCAGTCATCGCACCATGGACCGAGCCACTCCTCGCATACCTACTCCGAAAAGAGCTCCCTGATAACCAAGCCGATTCCCATCGGATTGTAAGACAGTCTAAAGCTTACAAGGTTCATGAAGGGGAACTTTATAAAATGAGCACAACGGGCGTCCTCCAGAGATGCATATCCGAAGAAGAAGGGAAACTCGTACTACACGAGATACACTCCGGCATGAGCGGACATCACGCCGTGGCTCGGACCCTGGTCAGCAAGGCCTTTCGAGCCGGTTTCTACTTGCTAACGGCAAGTGCCGATGACTCGGCATTAGTACAGTGTTGCCCGGGCTGCCAGGTATTCGCCAAACAAAGCCACATGCCCCCCACGGCTCTGCGCACCATCCCCATTACGTGGCCCTTTGTGGTCTGGGGGATTGATATGGTCGGGCCACTCAAGGGAGGATTAAAAAAAAACAAATACCTACTCATTATGGTAGATAAATTCACTAAGTGGATCTAAGCAAAGCCGGTCACCTCGGCCGAGGCCGTCCAGGTCATCGGATTCATTTCGGGGGTAGTTCACCGTTATGGTGTCCCCCACAGTCTGATCACAGACAATGGAACCAACTTCACGGCCAAAGAGGTCAAGGCATGGTGTAAGAAAATGGGCATCAAGCTCGATTACGCGTCCGTCTACCACCCGCAGTCTAATGGACAATTGGAGCGAGCCAATGGACTCATCCTCAGTGGAATTAAGCCACGGCTCGTCCGCTCCCTTAACAAAGCCGATTGCAAATGGGTTGAGGAACTCGATTCCGCATTATGGGGCTTGCGTACCACACCGAACAAATCCATAGGGTATACCCCATTTTTTATGGTATACGGTGCCGAAGCGGTCCTCCCCTCCGATATCATACACGACGCACCTCGGGTGCGCCTGTATGAGGAGCTGGAGGCCAAACTCGATCGGCAAGACGCCCTAGACGCTCTCGATGAAGAGTGCAATGTCGCACGGGCTAGATCAGCTATTTATCAACAGCAGGCACGGCGCTACCACGCTAGAGAGGTTCGCGCCAAAGAATTTAATGTCGGGACCTCGTAATGAGATTACACCCTGAAAAGCAAAAACACAAGCTCTCCCCTAGATGGGACGGACCGTTTGTCATTGACCAAGTACTCCTCGGAGGAGCTTATCGAATCCGAGACCCAGAAGATGGACGACTGGAGCCCCATCCGTGGAACGCGGCGCTACTCCGACGTTTCTATGCATGAAACTAAAGCATACGGTTCGTGTAAATACCTTGTGCATTTTTCTTTTTTTTCTTCTTCTCCCCTTTTGTCCTTTACCTCGGACAGTCATTTAGTGACCCAGAGAACCATCCCGCATGTTGTTTTCAAAACATAGGCTATTCTGCCCCTTATGAACTATTGTCTTTCACGCCAATATATGCATCGATCCACTTTAAGATTTGGCCAAGCTGGGTTGCCCGGCTCCCGTGCTTGCCCTCTACGTTCCCGATATTTCGGCTAGAGGGCAAAGGGAGCAGCGCTGTGATTATTACTCACGGGTTAACCGATGTAGTACCTCAGACGGACAAAGCCGAAAGCTAGCGTTCTTACAATGTGGATCGGTCGGCTATGACATAGGACAACCCTGGCATGGGTCTTTTCAAACCCCGACCAGGGGCTTTACCCCCGAGGTCATCCGTCTCCGGACGGGCGTGTTCGACACAACACCCGAGAAAAGGAACCGTTGCATGAACTATTTTTCTCGGAAGATGTTTCTTACGTTAAAAATATAACATAACCTTCCGTTACACTCTTGTCCTTTGAGCCGGATAGCCCGATTGCCTGGTCACCCAAAGCGTTTGGCCCGATGACCTCGGCCCGTAGTACGGGACACTCCCCGGAATTTATTCGGGGAGAGAGAAGCCGACGGCTGGCTGACAGAGTTTGGATCAACGAACGGACACAAATTGACATAGTATACTTCGGTACATAAAGTCATATAATCCTTTTCATGCATGGTCAAGCCCGTCTATCAGGATGTCTAACAAACAATCCTTTTGCGAGAGGCGTGCCGCAGGCATTACACTGTCATATGCTTGACTGGTAGAGATCTCTTCCCCGCCAGGCCCCATGGGTCCCACCTCTGCCAATTCCGTTGTCTTCAGACCGGTATAGAGGATCTTCACCATGGCCCAGGCCTCCCTCGCACCTTCTCGACAAGATGACACTTTCCATGCTTGGATCCGGCGCCGTGCTCTCTTTAGCTATTCGGCCAACGCGGCCATGTCCTCGGGCACTGGTACCACCTCGGGCCATAAAGTCTGGTGAACGTCCTTCATCACTTTCCGTGCTCCTTCATGCACGTCGGATAAACGGCTGCTCATGTCTTCGGACGACGGGCCCCGTGGCTCCGGAGGAAGACCAGTCAAGCTTGCTGTCATAAATAACATTCTGCATGACCAATTTTTTGGATTAACCGCATAACAAATGTCTGTCGCGACTTATAACTTACCATAAATCATGTCGTCCGTTCGTCGATTCTTTGCTTCTGCAACAGCTAGGCGAGCCTTTAAGCTCTCAATCTCCTGGGCTCGGCGAGCATTCTCAGCCCTAAGCGCATTCACGCTACCCGCTCTCTGAGTAACCACCTGTTGATTCGCCTGGCATTGCGCTTCAGCATACGCCAGATCGTCGCGGGCCCATTTAAGGTCTCTTTCGAGATGGCTAAGGGCTTCCGTTGCTACAAGCAATTCTGGCGTCAGCTCTACTCTTCGGACATTACTTACTTCAATAAACAAGCACTTACCGTGTGCCTCTCTGGTGAATTTCTTCACCTGCTCAACCTCGGACAACGCCTCGTCAAGCTGCACACTTATTTGATTTAAAGCCAAGGTCAATTGCTCATTCCTTACGCGAGCCTCCTGTTATAGCACAGTTTGCGGGTTAGCATTCAAGTCTTGATTCGACCCCAGGGGCTCGTATCAAGCCTTAGGGGCTACTACCACACTCGGTAGTTATACTTGTCTTTTAAAGACCTTACCCGCAGCCCTCACGACAGGATATCCAGCGACTCGTCAAAGGCACCTCGGGTCGCCCCGAGGTACGCGTCTACCGCACTGAGCGCGTTAAGCTCCCTGTCCGAAAACGCCGGATTGTTTAAAGAAGCCTTTCGCCGACGATAATTTGCGGCACATTGGATTTCGGACGGAGTGGCCGACGTCGCCGAGTCTTCGGGCTGGGTGGATCTGGGGTCCGCCCTGGTAGGATTTCGGACCTCTGTTTCCTTGGGCGGAGACGCGCTTTTCTCGGCCTCCACATGTACATTAGCGGATGGAGGCTGTCTGCAAACAGTTATGGATGTTAGAATCCGAAGTGTCTTTTCTGAAAATATCGACCTAGGAAATACCTAGTGACGGATGGAACACTTTTGCCTGTTCCCGTGCCCTCGACCGGAGTTTCTCGCGCTTCTGGCTAGGCCCTTTCCGGTGGAACTGCTGCTCTACGTAGGCGTTGAGAGTGCCGCCCCTTTGGAGGAGGAGTCAGAAGACTGGAGACGGGGGGACGAGGGACTCTCTTTCGTTTAGAGGAAGGGAGAGTTACCGAAGAGGCTGGCCTCGTCCCCGGCATGTCAGGGACGACCGCTACTTTCGAGCCATCAAGGCTCTCCAGGAAGAAACTCCTCCCTTCATAAATCAATCCTAGATCTTCGTCCTCGTGATGAAGAGGGTCTTCGCCGCGGCTGTGCAACTCCGGCTCGGGGGCCGGACTGCTTACTCCTTCAAGCCAACGTCTCCACCTCTGTTTAACCGAGGTGAAACGGATTAATGTTGAGGATCCCCGAGGTAAAATGAATAAAGCCCGAAGTAAACACTTACTATGTTGGCAGGGTTGTAGTATGACAACCCGTCTTGGAACCGGCGCTTGGCAAACTCCTCGGTCGACCCTTGGTATATGCTGGCTAGTACGGCTCCGAGGGTCATTTGGTCCATAAAAGCCCCTTTGATGGACCGAGAGGCGTCTTCGGACCCATTGTAATCGCACAATAAGTGCTGACGCTGCCGGAGAGGTTGGATTCTTCGGTCTAGAGCAACCGCCATCACGTCAATGATGGTCAGGCCAGCGCTTGATAGGGACTTCACCTTGGCTGCTAGCCTAGTCACGGCTTCGCCCTCCTCTTGAGTCGAACTCAGCGGCCTCCAGCTGTAACGCTTCCGCGGTGGGTCCAATGAGAAGGGCGGAAGGCCTAGCCGGACTGGGTCATACAACAGGACGTCAGTGATGTAAAACCACTTGGAAGGCCAGTAATCGGTTTCCTCCCGAGGTGTCCCCGTTGGGTAGTTGGTCTTGTCAATTCGGCAGAGTTCGGCTCCTCCAACCTCGAATAGCTTGTCTGCCGAAGAGCGGGGCACGACACAGAAATACTGCCGCCACAATCCGAAGTGTGCTTGACAGCCGAGATGTAACTCGCAGAGCGCAACAAACCCCGCAATATGCAGTATCGAATTCGGGGAGAGGTGGTGTAATTGCAGCCCGTAAAACTCCAGCTGACCACGGAGGAAGGGGTGTATTGGGAACCCTAAGCCGCGAAGGAGGAAAGGCACGTAGCATACCCGCTCATCTCCTCGTGGCGTGGGGAAATTTTCGGCATGGGCTTGACCATCAATGGACGTCAGTCCAGGACGTGTAGCGGCTAGATCCGCATCAGGCAGGTACCCTTGCGTCGCCAAGCGCTCCAATTGGAGGCGCACGACGGAACAACTCCCCCAGTCTCCCCTATCAGGGCCATGAGGACGCTTTGACGATCCTTCGCCGCTCGCCATTGTTTGGGCTCTTGAGCCGGAGAGGGGAGGGGATTTTTTGCTATGGTGGCAAATGTGAACTGTCACCAGCAGGGGTTACGCGTCTGGTAAATAAGGGCAGAGGGGGCTGACGTTTCGACGTTTTCTCCATAAAGGAGGCCCAGCCGTCTAGGCCGCACGATTCTCGAAATCTGAAATCGGGCCCCAACGGAATTCTAAGGGTTGACTGAAGTCTTTAAATTGGGTCGGGGAATAAAGCTTGGGAACTTGTCTATCGAGCCAAGACTCCGGGAAGTGAAGGCCGTCGACCTCGGCATCGAAGACCAGTTCAGGGGCTACTGACGGTGTCCTGGATTAGGGGTTGCCAACCTAGCCGGCCTGTCTCTTTGGATGGGCCGGTATGCCCCCGTACGTGATCAAGATGGACTCCGGAAGCCAAAGATGGGAGACGTGATCAAGACTACCTCTACCAAAGACTTGCAGTATACTCCAAGATTGTTCCAGCCGCCTTACTCCAAGATACCGACCTTGTAACCCTAGATACCCTCCCTGGCGTGTATATAAGCCATAGGGTTTAGCCCGTAGGGGACATGAGCGAAACATCGAACACCTAGCTATAGTAGTTAGACATATATTACGATCTCGAGGTAGATCAACTCTGTACTCGATACACCTCCATTAATATAAACAGAAGCAGGACATAGGGTTTTACCTCCATCAAGAGGGCCCGAACCTGGGTAAAACATTGTCTCCCTTTGTCTCTGTTACCCTCGATCTGAGATCCGCAGCTCGGGACCCCCTACCCCGAGGTCTGCCGTTTTTTACACAGACAGACGGCAATCGGAACACATGCGGTAGGAACCATCTTTCTTAGGCACAAGAATTACCGGAACGGCACATGGGCTCAAGCTCTCGTGTACATGCCCATTCTCCATGAGATGTTGCACTTGCCTTTGGATCTCTTTGGTCTCGTCGGGGTTGATGCGGTAAGGTGCCTTATTCCGTAGAGGTGCACCGGGGATGAGATCGATGCGGTGTTCGATTCCGCGTAGAGGAGGTAGTCCGGGAGGTAGCTCATCGGGAAACACGTCCTCGTATTCCTGCAAAAGATGAGACAACACTAGAGGAAGATGTTGTGAAGTATTAGTCCGCTCAACTTCACCTTTGCATAAAATCACAAAGTGAAGAACACTTCATGGGCTCTCACTCACATCCCTCAAATCTCTTTTGGTGGCTAAAAGAACTAGATCTCTTTTGTCGCTCATCGTGGAGTCACTCATTTTTGGCTGGTGGCGCTCACTCTCGTTTTGGTGATTCACTCGCTCACTAGTCTCTCCACGATGGGTAGATGCTTGCTTGTCCGCGATGACTTGACTTGGTGACATTGGTCGAAGAACGAATTCCTTGCCCTTTATCTTGAAGCTATATTGGTTGGTCCTTCCATTGTGGATGACGCCGCGGTCAAATTGCCAAGGTCTCCCAAGAAGTAGATGGCACACGGACATAGGAACCACATCACACTCCAAGGTGTCTTCGTAGGCGCCGATCTTGAAGGATACTTGGACGGTGTGCTCCACTTTAATGGTGCCGGAGTCGCTAAGCCATTGGACCTTGTAGGGGCGAGGGTGCGTCTTCTTGACCAATTGTAGCTTGGAGCATAATTCTTCGCTTGCCAAGTTGTGGCACATTCCGCCGTCGATGATGACCTTGACGGAACGTCCTTGGATACCCGCTTTGGTAGGAAGATGTGGCAACGTTGGTCCTTGTCTTCATGTTGTTGAAGTGTCAAGACCTTGGAGACAACAAGAGAGGGGCTCACATTGTTGTCACAAAAGATTTGCACATCTTCATCTTCATTCACTTGTCGGTGCATAGCCACATGCTCGAGGGCTTCCATTTCATCTTCACTCATTGAGTCGTAGGAGCCGTCGGCGTTGAGGATCATAGTGCGTCGTGTTGGGCACTCAGAAGACTTGTGGCCTCGGCCTTTGCAAGTAAAGCACTTGATGTGACTTGTTTTGTCGGTGGCATCCGTAGGAGTTGTTGATGACGACGCTCTTGGCTTGGAGTTGCTTGTAGTAGTAGTAGTAGGATGACTCGAAGATGTTGAATGGTTCTTGTAGCTTGACTTGTCACCGGTACTTGGTGTAGCTCGAGTCGTTGTATGTGTCACTACTGCAGATGATCGCTAACGCGACACATGAATCAGAGACCCCGCGACCAAACTGTGTGCGCTGCATGCATCGCAAACGGTGTCCTAATAAAACCGTCACCAATAATACGAACCATTTGCGATGCTGGAGACATAAAAATGATTCAGATTAGAGACGCGTGTGCGATACGTGGCATACAGTTGATCCATACGAACTGTTTACGATAAGCCAGAACAACAAACACGGTCAACCGGTTCGAGGTGTGTGCGATACACGGTATACAGTTCACTCGGATGAACTGTTTGCGATGATCCAGAAGAACAGAAACGATTCGGCGTAACAAGATGTGTGTGATATCCGGCAAACAGGCCGGTAATCAGAATTGTGTGCGATAATTATAGACAGCACATACAATTTTTTGTTGTGAATTGTGTGCTCGACAGGGCACACGATTCAAGAAACCAACTATGGGCGATAATGTAAAAGATCTCTGTCGAATACGTATTGCTAACCGTCTGCGATGAGATTGACAGGGGACACAGATTAATATGAGCGAACGGCAACAGAGATATACAGTCTGCTTAATTTAGTCCTTCTTCTTGTTATTGTTGTTGGATGGCCCCGCGACATCGTCTTGGCGAGGACGCTTCTTGCCGCTGACCATTGGCTTTTCATCGCCGCCGCTGTCGTCATCATCGTTGATGTCCTCGTCATCCTCCTCCTCGTTCGAACATTCCTCCTCCTCATCATCATTGTCATCGTCTTCATCATCCTCCGACGGGTCCTCGTGTGTCTGGTCGTCGTCCGATGACTCGGGCGGCGGCGTCCCTTCCATGATCCGGATAAAATCGAGGTCAGGGCTCGACGCCGGACTCATGGAAGACGAGCGGGATGATTCCGAGGTTGACCTATCATCGGGCGGAAGGCTGCTGGCGGAATTGTCGTCCTCACTGTCGCTCGACATGGCTGCGGTACGTACACAAAGCGAGATTGCAGAGTGTGTGTAAGTGTGTAGCGCGGCCAGCCGGGACGATGAAGACGGTGGAGACTAAAGCGGGGTATGAAGAAAAGAGGAATGGCAATTGAAGCGGGGCATTGACGGTTTTTATTGGCGCCTTGGCAGGCGGTTAGAATCCTGGTATAATCAACCACAATTATTAGTACCCGGTCGCTCCAAATTCTCGCGGTTGCGCAGTTCTCAATGTGATAATTACACACACAGGTTGGAGCGTCCAAATGTGAAACAAGCAGTTTTCATAGGACAGTTGGCAAGCAATAGATGAGCTCTGCTTATTGATGTAGCCAGTAATAATCAAACAAAACCCCTAATCATCATTGCAAACAACGCATAGAAGATGGCTAATGCGACAACTACAACTACACATGCTAGTTCCTTCTTGTCTCTTGCTTTCATCTGTTGCCTGTGATTGAGTCTTTCTTGCTTCATCGTAGTGATTGTACACTCCAGATCGGTTAGTTTCTTCTTCAGCTTTATGTTATCTTCTGCGAGCTTGGTGATACACTCCGAGCCCTGCCATGCCATTCACCATCCAACCAGTTAACAAAGGCACAAGCCTCATATCCCTGGCAATGTTAAATATTCAGGATGGGCGGGGGCATTAACTCAACTTAAATGATGAACTTAGCACTAACCTCTAAGGGGCAATTGAGAAACCGTCTGCCAATGTCAAATCCCTCCGTGCATACACGTCGAGCGGGAGTGTGTCCGTGCGCACAACTCAGCTTTTGGTACTTCTCGGTGGCGCAAAACTCGGAGTAACTCATGTTGCGGGAGTCTGGAGTCATACTCCGGATCCGGCGGTTGATCGCTTTCCTGGGTGGGGGGAGCGGGGGTCATTCATGACGGATTGAGCAGGGAGCTACTTTAATTTGGACATGCTAAAAAAGATCGGGATTGATTAGAACCTAACAAGACGATTCGGATCCGTAGTACACCGGCCTTCTGATGACCTTAGGCAAGCGCTCGGCGGTGACCGCCGTCGTGGCGGCGCCGACCATCGCGCTGCCGAGAGCGACGATACGAGCCGGAGCAGCCGCACCAAAACCAAAAGCACCACTCGTCCGCATTCCCCTAATGTCAGCGCCACGTGAGGGAATTTGGGGGCTATCTAGGGATTTGGGGGAAATGGGGAAACTGTGGGGATCTGATAACGGTCGGTGACGGTGTCCTGGACTAGGGGGTACTCACCACGTCGTCTCCCGACCAGGTGGATAGGGCCGAGGACCCCCATGGCGGTTCACTATTGGGCCACTTCGGGCAGACCATGACATACACGAGGAAGATTCCACAAGACTTGGTGATCAAGACAAGGACTCCTCTCCACCGACGTAGCCGACTAGGACTCTTGTTATCCTAGGCCTCTGGTACATTATATAAGCCGAGGCAAGGCTAGTCGATAGATCATCTCATATTCATTAGAATCATACACAACATACGATCTCGGGGTAGATCAACTCTGTACTCGATACATCTCCATTAATATAAACAGAAGCAGGACGTAGGGTTTTACCTCCATCAAGAGGGCCCGAACCTGGGTAAAACATCGTCTCCATTGTCTCTGTTACAATCGATCCGAGATCCGTAGCTCGGGACCCCCTACCCCGAGGTCTGGCGGTTTTTACACCGACACTGGTGCTTTCATTGAGAGTTCCGCTGTGTGATCACCGCGGTTCGATGGGAATTCAGATCGGCTCCGACGCGATCTACATGTCGGGACCGAACTTCATCGTCGACGACGGCATCTTTGTTGCCGGCTCGACTAGCAATCTCGGCTGGACCGAGGACAACGCTACATGTCGGATCATCAAGATCGGACTGGTGCCCTCATTAACTTCAACTCCGATCTCTTTCAAGATCATGGGGGAATCGTCCATGGAGCTCGGGGCTCAAGATCAACATTGCCCTCGGGTGACCGTGCAGTTTTTCTGGACAGCGGAGTCGTGTTCGCCGTCCCCGCCTCCTCGAGCGTCGCTTTGACGATTGCTTCGGTGGAATTGTGCGGAATTAAGTCTAGAACAACCCTGAAATTTTTTGTCGCTTTCCGATGAAGGAATCCCCGGCGATCTCCGATATACCGGAGCCTTGTCAAATCTGGACGGGAATCTGGATGAGTTTAGGGCGTGGGCTCCAGAGGCTATCTCGGAGGTCCTTTGGAAGATCCAACCGTTGATCGGCTGCGGAATTCCTGTGTCTACCACCCCTCAAAATTTGAGCTCGATCCGATCGTCCAAACTCCGGGAACAGTCCGATGAGTGCATCGTGTTTTGTTTCCAAACACATGCTCACAAATTTTGCTCCTTTTCGGAGGTGATCTTCACTGTCACGCCGGTGTCAAACCAGCCCGACAACGTTGCTCCACGGCTGCCGACCTGCGTTAGACAGGTCGTCGCTTCGTCGAGCCGAGGTCAACCTCATCAGGATCATCACCCTGGTGAGCTGACCAAGAGTTCGGCATCACGACTAAATCATCACCAACATCGTCGCCCCACGGATTGCACGGGTCGGGCGCGCCGGCATCTCCGCGCGGTCACTTCATCGAGCCGGCATTGACCGTGTCACGAGTTTCGACCTGCGTCGGCATCGCTGCGCCGTTGCTTCTTCAAGCCAATGTCCACCACGCCGACCTGCTTCGACACCTCGGCTGGCATGGGGCTGCAACGTCACTTTACCGACCGGCTCTGACACCTCGGCTAGACCGGGGACTTCGTCATCTCTTTATCAACATACTCCGGGGACTTCGGCGTCACCAGCCGATCAACTTCGTCACCTCGGCTGGACCGGGGGCTTCGCCTCAACATATCGACAGTGTTGTACTACCACTTCATCAAGCCGAGCTCTTCGCTCGGACACCTCGGCCGGACCGGGGGCTTCACCATCGCTTCATCGACCTACTCCGGCGTCACCCTGTCGACCTACTCTGTCTCCTCGGCTGGACCAGGGGCTTCGCCTCGGCACATCGGCAGTTTTGTGCTGCCACTTCATCAGCCGAGCTCTTCGCTCGGCCACCCCAGGACCGGCTTAGGGGCTGGGATCTCGACCCGTTGCAAGCCCGGACTACGTCATCAACACCGAGCACATTAACTAGCTAAGTCGCTTTCATGCTTAACTTTTTTCAATTTTTAATTTTTGTTTGGTTCAACCAAGCAATATACTTTTGTGTTATATAGACAAGTTATTAGTTAAACACTTAGTTTGTTAAAAACACTCCCTTTACCCATGTTAACTGGGGGATCTTAAATTTATACGAGCCGTTTTATAATAAGTGTTTTCTTCTAAGTCATTGCAAAGTCTTTTTCTGCCACTCCTTTCTCGACACGAGTGTGTGGTCAATAGCCGGATAGCCTGGTTTCTCTCTAAAGCCGCTCGAGTTTGGTTCACTAAACTGTCTTGAGAAGCACTCCGCCTTCGGGAATTGGAGGTTGAAGCCGAAGGCTGACCCGCTTGAAGTCTTGAGATAGGATGTGTCATATTAAAGCACGACGGAAGCACAAACTAATTTTAAGACCAATTTTCGGATTGGCACCTAAAAACTTGATTTAGTTCAGACGTCAGGTTTTTACATAAGTTTTTTGGCTTTTAGAGCTTATGGCACTTTTAAGGTATTTGTATGTTTTTCTTTCAGGAGACGGGACATCCTCATGACCTAGGCGCCCTGAGTAATAATTCAGCTCGGGAGATCTTTTCCGACCCGCAGCTCGGCATCTTTCCTGCCGACCTACACCTCGGCGCGGTTACATCAGGACTCCTGGAGAGCCAAACATATCATTAGCGTTTGTATTAAATATACAAAAGCCGCCTTCCGTAATCATCGTTATAAGGCCATAAAAATGCATCAATTTGACTTAAGATTTTGGCCAAGCTGGGTTGCCTGGCTCCTGTGTTTACCCCTACGTTTCCGATTGTTCGGCTAGGAGGTAAAGGGAGCACCTCTGTGATTGTTACTACCGGGTCATCCGAGTTAGTACCTGAGACTGGGTGAAACCTAAAGCTAGGCATCTTAAGAATACAATTGGTCGGCAACGACGGAAGTGAAAATTTAGGTTCATTAAAGACCACAGAGTTCGGGAAGTTTCCCCAAACTAAATCCTCAATATTTTTCTCCCACATTGATCGGAGTTGAGGTTTCACAATCATGGTCAACCTGATAGCCTGAGAAAAGGAACTTATAGAGGAACTATTTTTCTTGGAAGATGTTTCTTACGCTTAAACGTAATATAACATAAGCTCTGTTCCACTTTGTTTGTAGAACCAAATAACCAGATTGCCTTGTTATCCGAAGAGTCTGGTTCGCCTCGGTGGACCAGGAGTAGGAAACACTCCTCGGCCAATGGTCGAGGAGGGAGAAGTCGAAGGCTAGTTAACAAAGTTTGTAGAACAGAGGCATTTGTAATGATGTAAAGTACTTGGATACATAGAATCATTACACATAAATTGTGATTAAAGTCAATTTACTCTGGATATCGATCCTTAAGTCGGCCACCCGTCCCAAATTAAGGCTCGGGGGCTACTGGGCTTCGCGCTTCTCGATTAAAAGCCATTAACGGGTTACATCGATCCCCTGATCTGGTGTTGCCACCCGACCTGTGGCTCGGGGGCTACTGCATTGATGATTCAATGCAGGAAATTCAAAGTGCAAAATAGTTTCCGAGGAGATTACGATCCTCGGGTTGGTCGGCCGCACCCAACTTGAGTCTCGAGGACTATGCACACCATGTTTCTGTTCCTAAGTATGCTGCCGAGCTAGGAGTTGATCCTCAGGCCGATTTCGCGAATCGACTTGAGTCTCAGGGGCTACTGGGTCATCGGTTTTATGATTTCCTTCAGGTGCATCTCGGATTTTTGGCCGACACACACCATGAGGGCTACTGGCTATACATCTCAACAGAGAATAAATTGCACCAATTGGAAATAAATTCCACAAAAAATCTGCTAATGGCCGAGGTGGTGCACCACCTCGGAAGCAGTCCGGCGTAAAGCTCGGATGCAAGTGGCTGGCTCCATAGAGGGCATTTTTGGCATTAAGCTTGGCTGAACTCCTTCAACTTTTTCAAGACCGAGGTAATCTATGACACCTTGGATGCCGATCGGCGTTAGAGCTCGGCTACAAAAGACACCTCGGATGCAGTCCGGCGTTCGAGCTCGTTTGCAAGAGGACACCGCTGCACGGGGAAAAACTTTGAACCCGAGGTGCGGCATAAAAATAACAAGGCATTGATAAAGGCCGAAAACTTAAAGTGCTCCTCGGATGCCCGACGTATGAACTCTTCGAATTCAGCTCGGCGATCCTCAAGATCGAAGATGGGAAGATTTGTTGAACCAGCTTTCAAGACTGACGGCCGAAGACGAAGAACAGCTCAGAAGAACCGAGGAGCGTCCCCAACTTGAAGACCGGTTCAAAGGGCTACTGACGGTGTCCTGGACTAGGGGGTACTCACCACGTCGTCTCCCGACCAGGTGGATCGGGCCGAGGACGCCCATGGCGGTTCACTATTGGGCCACTTCGGGCAGACCATGACATACACGAGGAAGATTCCACAAGACTTGGTGATCAAGTCAAGGACTCCTCTCCACCGACGTAGACGACTAGGACTCTTGTTATCCTAGGCCTCCGGTACATTATATAAGCCGAGGCCAGGCTAGTCGATAGATCATCTCATATTCATTAGAATCATACACAACATACGATCTCGGGGTAGATCAACTCTGTACTCGATACATCTCCATTAATATAAACAGAAGCAGGACGTAGGGTTTTACCTCCATCAAGAGGGCCCGAACCTGGGTAAAACATCGTCTCCATTGTCTCTGTTACCATCGATCCGAGATCCGCAGCTCGGGACCCCCTACCACAAGGTTTGCCGGTTTTTACACCGACAGTCGGGAACTACTTGTCGCACTCTGTTGTATACGACACACAGTTTGTACATATCGTTTGTGTTCGATATTACAACTTCACACATGATTTCCACACCAAACCGTGTGAGAAGACAACGTGCATGACACACGGTTCCCGTGACATAACCGTATGTGATGTACTACCCAGTACATGTGGGGATGCAATAATGGAGTTAATACTGTAAACAGCCGCTCTGCGGATACCCGTCAAAAAATAAAAACAGCCGCTCTGCAGATAGAGATGGGGGCGGCGGCTGAGGCAGCAGCTACCAGATAGGAGGTCAATCCTCGGTCGGTCGGTGGTGGCGGCGTGATAGGAGGTCAATCCTCGGTCGGCGGCGGGATATAGGAGGAGATCTCAATCCTCGAGGTCGGCGGCGGTGTGATTGGAGCACATCCCTCGCGGTCGAAGGCGGGATAGTGGAGCTCGAACTTCAGGCGGATGCCCCACTAAGCTTTGCTCCTCGACCTTGCTGTCTCAGCGTGCCGCGGCATTGCGCTTCTCTGTCTGCTGGGTGGAGGTCGCCGCGCGGCTAATTAATTAAGGTATTCTTTTCGTTGAGTGGCTTAATTAAGGTATTCAATTCATAAGGGTAGTGTATACTGTACTCTGCGTGCAAATTGACTGGTCATTAATTTGTGTCATCGCACGGCTGGATAAAACAATATGGTGCGCCCACCGTAAACTATGAAAATAAAATCTTGTGATTTATGCATGCATCTTTGGGCATCAATTAATCCATTTATTAATGCTTTTCTGAATTACCCCTCGTGTGGTGCAGATGGAACGATCTGAATGGATGAAGGATCGGAGAAGCTCAAAGTTTGCGAGTGGCGTGACGGAGTTGATCACTTTGGTTGAAAGGACAAAGAAGAGAGTCCGTAACGAGGATTATATCATGTGTCCATGCAAGGATTGTGGCAATACAGAGTCACATAAAGTTACAGACGTCAAGTACCACTTATTCAAGCGGGGATTCATGGATGGATATACAAGTTGGACTAGACACGGTGAAGAGCCGGTCATGGATGAAGATAACCAGGGCGGCGAGATGCCAAACCCCGATCAAAGTCACATGGATGTTGAATCTAACCTCGGGGCTCAGACGTCAAGCTACCAACGGTAGAGAGACAATCGAAAAACCCCACTAGAAAACCAAGACGGTGACGAAGACGACGACCTTGATGGTATGCCAGATTTTGCTGCTATGATTGTAGATTTCCAGGGCCCAGATAAAGATATGGTTGGGTACAAGGATCTGCCAACCATTGATGCGGACTCAAAGAAAGATTTGTATCCAGGTTGCAAAAAGAAATATTCCAAGTTGAGTTCCACACTGGCGCTTCTCAGATTTAAAGCAGAAAACGGTCTATCAAACAAGGGCTTCACAGAGTTGTTAGGTCTTTTCAAAGACATTCTTTCAGAAGATAATGTGCTCCCCAAAAGCACGAACGAAGCGAAGAAAGTTGTTTGCCCATTGGAACTTGAAGTCCAAAAGATACACACTTGTGTGCATGATTGTATGTTGTACTACGGTGCGGACAAAGATTTGCGTGCATGTCGCATATTCAAGCATCCACGATACAAGCACAGGAAAGCAAAGGACAAGTACAAATTGGACAATGAGATCAAGTCTGGAATCCCGTTCAACGTTGTTTGGTACTTTCCTTTAATTCCAAGGTTGAAGCGTTTGTTTGCAAACCCTAGAGAGGCAAAGAGGTTGCGGTGGCATCATGATGAGCGAATTACGGATGAATATTTGAGGCACCCAAAAGATGGGGCTCAGTGGGAGTCAATCGAGGAAAAGCATAAAGACTTTGCCAAGGATCCTAGATGTATATGGCTCGGGGAGTGTACTGACGGGATGAATCCATTTGGCGATATGAGCACCAAACACAGCACATGGCCGGTGCTTCTATGCATATATAACCTTGCTCCTTGGTTGTGTATGAAGAAAAAATACATCATGATGTCAATGATTATCCAAGGCCCGAAGCAACCTGGAAATGACATCGACATTTACTTTCAGCTACTGGTAGAAGAACTGCTGACATTGTGGGTAAAAGAGCCTGGTGTAAAATGTTATGATGCTTACAAAAAGGAGATTTTTGATCTACATGTGTTGCTGCTGCACACCATTCAAGATATGCCGGCATTAGGCAACACGTCGGGTCAGAAAACAAGGGGAGATGTAGGATGTGTCACATGCATGGATAGGACAGCGAGTAGATTTCTTCCCAACTCGCACAAAACCGTGTATTTGCGTCATCGTAGATTCTTACGGAGAGAACACCCATACCGAAAGATGAAAGCTGAATTTGATGGTACGGCAGAGGTAGGTTTGGGCCCAAGACCTTATTCTGGGAAGGAGGTCCACAGAATGGCTAAAAAAATTGAAGTTGTGCTTGGCAAGGGACCCGGTTTGTCATCGAAAAAAACACCCAGGACACAAGTGTTTAAGAAGAAATCAGTGTTCTGGCAATTACCTTACTGGGAGATTCTAAGTGTACGTCACTGCATCGATGTCATGCACGTAGAGAAGAACGTATGTGAAAGCATCCTTGGTACTCTGCTCAAGATTAAAGGTAAAACAAAGGATGGTGACGGAGCACGACTCGATATGCTTGGTGATAAACCAGAATGCGTGAATGAAGCAGAAGATGGTGACAAATTCCTCCATGTTCTCCAGAGTTACAATTTCACTACAAAAGAACCAAAAGAGTTCTACAATTATTTGTTGTCAATTAAGACACCCTCTTCCTACTCCGCAAACATCAGAAGTCTCGTGGATGTGAGCACGGGTAAAATGAAGTTGGCACACATGAAGTCACATGATTGCCACGTAATGTTGACACAAATCCTCCCGGTGGCCATCAGGAATTTGATGGACACAAACATAAGAAACACACTCATTGATCTCTGTGATTTCTTCAACCAACTATGGCAGAAAGTGGTAAATCGTGAGGAGCTGGATCATATGCAAGAGGATATTGCAAGAATATTGTCCAACCTAGAGACGTTTTTTCCACTGTCATTCTTTGATGTCATGGTCCATCTCACTATGCACCTTGTCGACGAGATAAAGTATTGTGGTCCTGTGTTTCTTCGCAACATGTATCCCTTTGAGCGGTTCATGGGAATATTGAAGCGCTATTGTCGGAATCGGTGTCATCCAGAGACAAGCATCCTACAAGGTTATACCGCAGATGAGGTGGTTGAGTTTTTGCACCGAATACATGAAACAAAGACCTATAGGTTTGCCCCTCTCTCGCCACAAGGGAAGGCTGGCTGGTAAGCCGGTCCTTGCTGGCGCGCCACACGCTGCACCCGGAGATGAGACTGATAAAGCCCATTTGACGATACTACTTAACAGCCCAGTTCTCGACGCTTATGCTGAAGAACACTTGGCGGAGATATGATGAAGCTTCTTACCCATGGTGCATCCATTACATGTCGTGATGAAGGCGCACAATAAGGACTACGTCAGATGGCTGAAGGATCGTTTGTCACGTGGATCCATGGATGACATTGCAACGTGGTTGGCACAAAAGCCATCACCTACGGTATTGAGGTACCAAGTGTATGACATAAATGGCTATACGTTCTACACTGAGGAACGTGGTAAGAAAACCTCATATCAGAACAGCTCCATTCGAATAGAATGCATAACTGTAGATGAAGCTGATAAAAGGGTATACTATGGAACCATCGAAGAGATTTGGGAGCTTAACTATGTGAAAGTTAAGGTGCCATTATTCAGGTGCAAATGGGTCCCTCTTAGTCAGGTAAAGGTTGATGAATACAGGAAGACCTGTGTTAACAAGACAAAGATGGCATATCACAAGGACCCGTTCATTCTTGCCAGCGATGCAACCCAGATTTTCTATGTGGAAGACCCTTTGCATAAGAACTGCCATGTAGTGATGCGTGGGAAGAGGAGGGTACTGGGCATCGAGGGTGTTGCTGATGAGGACGAGTACGATGAATTTGCTGAGATGCCAGCGAAGGGATCACACACCAAACATAAAGAGAGGCTTAAAATCATCAGAAATCCTAAGTTCATTCGGGGTCATCCTAATGATCCCAGGTGTCCCATGTACATGGGAATTAATACGTAACACTAGTTATTATGTCTACTCTGCAACTTAATTCATTCAATTAGAACTGTCGCATGTACTGAATTGTGAGTTATGCCCGGCCTTCTGTTGATCTAAGAACGATTAATATGTTGACCTTGATATGTCGTCAGCACAGGCAATGATTTTGAACTATTTATGATTGTATACCCTATAGCTAGCACACTCAATTGATATCACTCCAGTATGTATGAACAGAACATATGCAATCTGGTTTACAAATAGCACACGATTGTCGGGCCTGTTTCCAGAATAAATCTCAGAATAGCCTCAAGTCACACCAGCCCCAAGATCAGAACAACTGGTGGACTCCCTTGATATAGATATCCAGTACATACATAATATTACACAAGGTTGAGCCAGAGTCCTCAACATTTATTACAAACTTGTCAATATATGATGGTGTGGTATAAGACAGTGGTGTGGTGATATTACAACACTGATACAATAAAGTAAAGCCAAGCGCCAGTGTGAGGCTTGACTATTTTATTGGTGGGCGGAAGCACTCCGGATGATACTTGTGGTAGACTCTAAGACCACAAGTTGACTGACTAGGAACACCTCTAAGCGTCGGGCTTGCTAGCGCACTCTTCCTCCACAAGATTGTCCTCTTCCAGGTCTGACCAAATTAACAAGCCTGTGAGTACGTTTGAATGTACTCGCAAACATTATGAACAAAAGATATACCGAATGAATAGGTTCATGATTGTCGTGGTGAAATCACGGCAGATGCCATGAGATGGCTAAAAGTGGGGGGCTACGTGAGGACGCCGGTGGGTTCCAGAGGCGAGGTTGGCACGCGCGTGCGAGTGACACAAGGCATACCCAGGTTCGGGGCCCTCCGGGGAGGTAACACCCCTAGTCCTGCCGAATGGGATGATAGGCTCAAAGGTTACAATGATGCTCCTGGAGCTGTTTGGGCGGAGGAGGAAGAAGGAGCTAGTTCTCCATTCGTCCTCTCCTGTGTGTATGTGAGTGTACGTGGTAATGCAGGTGACGGGGAAGAAGAAGTAGCAGCCCCCTGCATGGAGGCTTCCTGGGGGGTCTTATAGCCCGACCCCCCAGGGTTACATGGGTCAAATTAAACGCTGCGGGACCCGGGTGTCGGCGTCTGGAGCCGGCCATGGGGCCCGCCGACTGCTGGGCCCCGCCGGCTGCAGGGCCCGCCGGCTGCTCGGCACTGTGGCCCGTCGCCTCACGCGTCGCGAAGTGGCTTGCGTCATGGGGACTGCAGTGGCGCGCTGGTGCTGACGCTGGTCGTCCCGGTCAGCGGGATGGGCATCGCTACCGCCGCGCCTTCCCGAGACGGATTGCACTGTCGCCACGTTCTCCCGTCGTGGAGGGCTGTCTTGTCATTGGGAGCGATGGGACGGCCGCTAACTCGTCGTCAGCCGGCTAGCGGACAGCCGGACCCGGCCCGGGGCCGGGTTTAGCCGGCTTGCGTCGGGAAGCCGGCCGGATGGCCAGCCGGCGGGGAGGGGCACGGGCTGCCCCGACATTTTTAAAAAGGGGCTCCGAGTCCGCTTGCCTACCCGGGGGTTATCCCCCCGACAGTAGTCCCCGAAGCTGTAAAGGCTCGCCGGCTCCAAGCGGGGGAGGCTTTGCAGCTTATCCCCTCCCCGAAGGAGCGCGGTTGCGTGGCGAGGAAGTGCCGGCTTGAGGTCGCCGTTCGCCGCCTACCGGGAGCCGGGTTGAGGTACTTGATTGCGCCGGGGTCCGAACGGTTCGGCCGGCTGGTCCAGCCGATACGGGGGAGCGCGTCAGTCGCCAGGCGAAACCCCGCCACGTGCAGCCCAGCGGCTGATAAGGCCTGCCAGGCCACGCGCGCGACGGGACGTCGCGGTGGGCTGGGCCCCACTAGGCCGCGGCCTCGGCCCGCGCACAGTATTTACTGCGGCCGCACGCGCCTGTTGGAATTCTCGGGGTAGTTAAGGCACGCCTTAATGCGCCCGTGTATTGCGGGGGAGTGGGGATCGTGGGCGCAAACGATCCCACTCCTCCACGTTCCACGGTGGTCTTTAAAAGGGAAGGGAGGGGGAAAGGCTGAGGCATTTGCTCCTCTGCCCCCGCCCATTGCTTCGCCTCTGCCTCCCCATCTTCCTTCTTGCGCACACCACCGCCGTACGCCGGCGCCCGCGCTCCGTCGCATGCTAGAGCTGCCGCCGCACCGTGCTGCGACTCTCACGCGGCCGCTCTCTCTTCGCTCCGCCGCCGCCGCTTGCTTTCTTTCTCGACCGCGCTTCTCCTGCTCTCGCCAATGGCGCCACCGAAAGGTTCTTGGGAGGGGTCGGTGGTCACCGACGATGACATCGACTATCTTCGCCGCACGCGGTGGTTGCCGCCGGCGGTGGAGGTGGAGGCGCGCGCGCCCGGTGAGGAGATGGCGCCGGCGCCGCGGAATTGCGAAGTGGTGGTGTTCTACACCCACTTCCTCCGTGGGCTTGGGCTTCCCGCAAGCATCTTCTTCAGGTGCTTCCTCACATACTTCGGTCTCCAGCCGCACCATCTGGGGCCGAACGCCATTCTGCAGCTCACCGGCTTCGCGACGCTGTGCGAGGGCTACGTCGGCCTCCTCCCGTACGTGGAGTTGTGGTGCCGGATGTTCTACCTCAAGCCGCAAGGAGCATCCGCCGGCGTCATGTCCGACTGCGGGGCGGCCGTGCCGGTTACCCGGACGGCGGGCCCCTTCCCGAAGCTGCCGCTCGAGGACTCCGCCAAAAAAGGGGCAGAAGTCCTTCTTCTACGTGAAGAACGTGGACCCGGCCAATGACCGCATCAACCTCCCTCCCTTCGTCGACGTGCCCCCGGCCGAGAAGCTGAACTGGGGGCACAACCCGAAGAGCCCGTCCGCGGAGATCTTGGGGATCTGTCACCGGGTTAAGGAGATGACGGACCGCGAGGCGCTCACCGCCGTGGACCTCATCACCGCCTTCATCGGCCGCCGGGTGCTGCCCCTGCAGCGGCAGCCACACCGGATCTGCGACATGAGCGGCCGGTGCGACCCCTGCCGGCTGTCGATGAAGGAGTTGATGCTGGAGGAGATTGCCCTGCGCGTCAGCGACGTCTCCGCCGCCGGGCTCAAGGTGAAGGAGTGGCAGTTCGGCAAGGAGCCATATAGCCGGGATGCCCCGGTGCCAGCGGTGAGTCTCTGGTCTTTGTTCTTCATGACGTCCGCCCTTCTCATGCGCCCTGACGCCACGGTCGGCTGCAGCGCTTCCCGAGCCAGCTGGTGCATGATGGCCCGAGTCCCATGGTTCTACAGCCGGACTGGGACGAATCAGACCCGGAGGACGAGGGAGACGGCAACGCGGGAGCTGAAGGCGGCGAGGAGCGCCTCGCGGACGGGGAAGCCGACGGCTCTGCTCAAGCCGGTAAGTCTCTGATCCCGGATGTTTTGCGTGAGTGGCCGGATGACGACGAAGATGACGAGGATGGGACGGGCGATGCAGCTCCGCGGGACGCGGAGGCGGGCGATGAGGCCGCCCTCAGGGGGCGGCAGAGGAGGGCGACCGGGGAGCCGGCGGGCTCAAGCCGGCCGCACGGGAAGCAGCCGGTCGAGGCGCGGCCGGCTGCGAAGCGCCCTGCCGCGGCGCAGACGGGCGCCCTGAAGAGGTCCGCCAAGAAGGAGCGCCGGATGGCGCCGCCGGCGGGCCAGACGTGAGCGGTTCCCGTGGCCATAGGGTAAGTTTTATTTTGCGGTTGAGTTGTTGCCTTATTTGCCGTTGTTGTTGTTGTTGTTGTTGTTGTTGTTGTTGTTGTTGTTGTCGTTCTGTCTTCTTTTTCTTCTTCTTCTTCATCTCCCTCGCGCACCGTCCAGGAGCGTGCTCGAGCTGGCGGAGGCGGCTGCGGCAGCAGCAGCCGCGGAGGAGGCCGACCGGCGGCGGGGCCGGAGCGGCGCGGGGGAGCGCGAGACGGCGGAGACCACCAAAGAGGTGCTCGCGGCCCGCCAATCCGGCTCCACCCTGGAGGACGCCGAGCGGGATGCCTGGAGGGCCCAGGCCGAGGCCGAGAAGGAGATGGCCGGGGCATCGGCCAAGGCGTGGAGCGACGCCGTGGCCGAGGTCGTGGTGAGGCGGCGGCGGGTCGCGGAGTAGGCCACGTGGCCGGATTGGACGGCATCGTCGCCACCGTCGTCGCCGGTTGTGGAGCATCGCTCCAAAGCGGTGCACGACCCGGCCCGCCGGGCGGAGGCGGACGCCCGCGCGGCCGCCGAGGAAGCAGCCGGGCACGGCGAATCCGGCGACCACGAGCCGGAGGCCTACCCGACGGCCGGCCAGGAGGTGTCACCGGCTGTCGACCCGGCCGACGGGGCCGGAGGCGGAGGGGACCGCGAGCCGGAGGCCACGCCGGGCGGAGGAGAGCGCCGCCCCCAAGGACAGAGACCATGCCAGGGAGCTCTCGAGCCCTGGTGACGGCAGAGCCGCGGGCCGCGGGGCGCAGCCTCGAACTGAGGGCCGGTCGGCAGCGGGACCAGCGCCGGGTCTGCGGTTCAGCAGTAGTGGGCCTGGAAGGCGAGCTCCAGCGAGGTGACCAGCGGCGCCTTCCGGAGCGAACTAGACGCGGCGGTGGACTCCCTGCGGCTGCAGATCGCCAACCACCACAGCCAGTGGCAGAGCTTCGCCCAGGCGGAGAGCGGCCGGCTGCAACAGCTGGAGCAGACCTTTGCAGTAAGTTCGCCTGCCCTTCGTGCTTTTCTTGCTTCTCGTTTCTTCTTTGTTCTTCTTGACCGGCTTGGTCGCTTTCCAGTGGGGGCGCGTCAGCGCACCCACTGGGTGTAGCACCCGAGGCCCGGCCGGCTGCGCAGCAGGCGGGTCGGGCCTTCTCAGGTGTCCGTGTGCTGACTTTTCCTTCCTTGTAGTCCATCTACGACCAGCTGGTCGCGGCGTACAACCGCCTCCTGGGCCGGTACCGCGCGGCCAGGGACCAGCTGGCGGCCAAGGAGGGGGAGCTTCGCCAGGCCAGAGGTATTTTTTGAACTTTTTTCTTGCATTCCTCCAGTGGGGGCGCGCCTGTGCTCCCACTGGGTGTAGCCCCCGAGATTCGGGCCGGTGGCGCAGCAGCCGGGTCGGATCTTCTTTTGCTTCTTGTTTCGCTTTTTCATCCGGCTTCTGACCGGGATCCGGATCCGGATGCGCAGCCGCCGCCGTTGACCCGACGGAGATGGAGGGGCTGAGGCGCCGGCCAGCTCCGTGACCAGGCAGCCGCGGAGCGCAACTCGCTGTAGGAGGAGGCGTCCCGGGCAGTCCGGGAGAGGGACGAGGCCGCCGCCGCCCATAAGGCCGAGCTGGACCGGCTCGCCGAGGAGCGCCGTCAAGCGGCAGGAGGAGGAGGCGAAGATGGCCGCCGAGGAGGTCGCCCAGCTCAAGGCGGACCGCGACCGCCGTGCCAACGCGCTGGCAGCGAGGGAGCGGGAAGCGCTGCAGGATGCGTTGTATATCGACGAACTCCTCACGCGTAAGTGTCTCTTGTTTGCGTCTTCGTTTCTTTCTATTTTCCGCCCTTCGGCCTTTTGATCGTTCTTCCCCTTCTTGTTCAGGGGTCTTCCCCGAGACCCACGAGCCGGCCGAGGCGGCGGTGAACGCCCACCGGCAAGAGTAGATGGCCGTGGGGGCCGCCATCAAGGAGTACGCCGCCTGGTCGGTGGCGGAGATCACCGTGGCCGCCAAGGCCCGCTT
Source organism: Elymus sibiricus (assembly GCA_039707655.1). Classification (NCBI taxonomy): domain Eukaryota; kingdom Viridiplantae; phylum Streptophyta; class Magnoliopsida; order Poales; family Poaceae; genus Elymus; species Elymus sibiricus. The sequence goes on from CM077676.1 coordinate 163,280,295, forward strand.
GGAGGCGGTGGAGCGCGACATGAACCGGCTTTTCGAAGCTGGTTTGTCGATGGTGGCCGCCTTCTGGTCGGGTGCGGTGGTGCCGACCACCGTGAGCCGTCTGGCGCGTTGGCTGGAGGCCGGCGCGGCGCGTCTTGGCGCGTGAAGGGCATCCGCGGCCCGAGCCGGCGCGGAGATGGCGCTTGGGCTCGTGGTGTCCTGGTACCCGGGCGTCCGCCTGGACCGGCTGCAGGCACGGAGGGCCGGGGCGGAGGCGGATCTGGCGGAGCGAGCGACACCGATTGCGTGTGGGCCAGCGACATCGCGTCGTTCACCCCGCACGGTGAGTTCGTGCCGGAGCGGTCGCCGGACAGCGCGGAGCTACCCGTCGACGACTTTGGTCTGGCGCTCGAGGACACGGAGGGGAGCTCGGCCGAGACGGGAGCCGGCGTGGATGACGACGCCGCCGACTTGGAAGACACCGCCACCACGGAGGATCCGGCGCCAAGTGACGCCGACAAGGCCGCCGCCTAGGGCATTTTTAGTTTCCCTGTATCTGTCTCTTTTTAAACTTGAAAATTTTGTTAGCCGGCAGGTCCACCCACTGGGGGGTGTGAGTTTAATGTAATGAACTACTGGCCGCGGGCCTTGCTGTATATATAGATGCATGTTTGTCTCTTGTATGCTTGTGCCTGCCGTCTGGTGGTTTCGCTTTTGTTCTTTTCCCTTAGCCGTTTTCTTGTTCACTCCCCCTTTCGTCCTCCTCCCCTCCAGCCGGACAGCCGGGAGCCGGTCTGTAGCTAGGACGGGGAGCCGGACTCGGAAGAGAGCGATTAGTACTTAGGCCTTAGGATTTGAGCGCAAGCAAAACACCCACTGGGCCGGCTGGCTGCAGGCGGCGAAGCCGGCTGGAGCGCATCCGGTCTGTGTGGCGGAGGGAGAAGAGCCGGGTTGGCCGAGCCGGTCGTTCGTACTTAGCCGTTTTTCGCGTGAGGACGCTTGTAGCCTTTGGCTCTTGCCAGCCTTGAACAGCCGGGAGCCGGTCTGTGGCTTATGGCAGAGAGAGGGCCTCGGCGGTGCGCACGTTACTGGCCGGATTGAGGAGAACGCGGCGCGGGCTAGCCGGCGAGCCCCCGAGCCCCCGAGCCAGCCGTGCCGTCCCGGCGAGAGGGAGGCGAATGCGGTGAAGCGCGCAAGTACTTGATAGAGATGAAAAGGTAGCCCCCGAGTGTCGTTCGGGGGACCCGTTGCTTTCATTAACTTTCAAAAGGGGTAGTGATACATACATACATGGTTCAACTGTAAAACAGACGGAGGAGCTCCGCGTTCCTGGGGCGTTCCGTCTCTTCGCCGGAGGCGTCTCTCTTGCGCTTGTTTTGCTTTTACGTGTCGATGGGGTAGTACGCGTTGTTGCGCAGGGCTTTGCTGATGATGAAGGGGCCCTCCCATGGGGAGGATAGCTTGTGTTGGCCGGCTGTTCGCTGGATCAGCCGAAGTACGAGGCCGCCCTCGCGGAAAGCGAGGGGCTTCATCTTCTTGCTGTGGTAGTGGCGTAGGTTCTGCTGGTAGATGGCTGGCCGGCTGAGGGCCAGCAGGCGCGCCTCTTCTAGCAGGTCGACGCCATCTTCGCGTGCTGCTTCGGCTTCCACTTTCGTGTACAGGGTTACCCGAGGTGAGTCGAACTCGAGATCCGTGGGGATGACCGCCTCGGCCCCGTAGATGAGGAAGAATGGGGTGAAGCCGGTTGAGCGGTTGGGGGTGGTCCGGAGACTCCATAGGACGGCCGGCAGCTCGTCGATCTAGCTACCGGGTGATCGCACGAGCGGCTCGATGAGTCACGGCTTGATGCCGGCCAAGATGAGGCCGTTTGACCGCTCCGCCTGGCTGTTGGACTGAGGGTGTGCGACGGAGGCCAGGTCAAGCCGGATGCCGGAGATGGAGCAGTAGCGCGCCAGCGCGCCTTTGGCGAAGTTGGTGCCGTTGTCGGTGATGATGCTGTTGGGGATGCCGTAGCGGACAGCGATGTCTTTGATGAACTTGACGGCTGTGGGGCCGTTAAGTTTCTTGATCGGCCTTGCCTCGATCCACTTGGTGAACTTGTCGACGGCCACCAGAAGGTGTGTCATGCCGCCCCGAGTGGTTTTGAAGGGTCCCACCATGTCGAGGCCCCAAACGGCAAAGGGCCATGCGATGGGGATGGTCTGGAGAGCCGCAGCCGGCTGGTGGCTCTGGGCCTTGAAGTGCTCGCAGCCCTTGCACTTGAGGACCAGCTCCTCGGCGTCCTTTAGCGCAGTTGGCCAGTAGAAGCCGTGGCGGAATGCTTTGGCCACCAGAGACCGAGAGGCGGCGTGGTGCCCGCACTCGCCCTGGTGGATGTCGAGCAAGAACTCGAGGCCCCTGGCCGTCTCAACACATCGCTGGAAGACGCCGGTTGTGCTGCGTTTGACGAGCTCGCGGTTAATGATGCTGTAGGCGGAGGCCCGGCGCTGCACCTGCCGAGCCTCGACCTCGTTCGCCGGGAGCACACCGCTTGCCAGGAAAACGAGGATGGGTTGGGCCCAAGATGGCGCCTCCAGCACCGTGAGGACGGCCACTTGCGCGGGTTCGGCCGGGTCGGGAGGCGGCGAGCGGGAGCCGGCAGCCCCCGAGCCGGAGCTGGCAGTCCCCGGGGCTGGGTGAGAGGCGGCAGCCCCCGGGGTTGGGATGGCAGTCCCCGAGCCAGAGGCGGCAGCCCCCGGGGTTGGGTCCAAGGCGGCAGCCCCCGGGGCCGGGACGGCAGTCCCCAAGCCGGAGCCGGCAGTCCCCGAGACGGAGGGAGGGACTGGTGGGTCGGCCGGGACGAATATGGACTCTAAATCCGGAGACGGCTTGATGGATGGCTTGCGCAGGTGCTCGAGGGAGACGCCGGTTGGGATTGCTTGCCGGCTGGAGCCAAGCTTGGCTAGAGTATCTGCCGCCTCGTTCTCGTTTCGGGGGACGTGGAGGAACTCGCAGCTGTCGAAGCTGCCGGTCATCTGCTGGACCAGGTTGCGGTAGCTGGCCATGTTGAAGTCCGTGGCGTCCCACTCGCTGGAGACTTGCTGGACCACCAGGTCGGAGTCGCCGAAGCAGAGGATGCGCCGGATGCCGATTTCTTTGGCCAGCCGGAGGCCATGGACGATGGCTTCGTACTCGGCGACGTTATTGGAGGCGGCGAAGTGGATTTGAAGCGCGTAGCGCAGCCGGTCGCCCTTGGGGGAGGAGAGCACGATGTCGGCTCCCAAGCTGGCCATCTTTGAGCTGTCAAAGTGCATGCGCCAATGCATTGCGTCGGGAGCCGGCGGCAAGTACCGGGTCTCCGCCCAATCGATGAGGAAATCGGCCAATGCCTGCGACTTGATGGCGGTGCGAGGCTCGTAGAGGATGGTGTGGCCGGCTAGCTCGATGGCCCATTTGGCGATCCGGCCAGAGGTGTCCCGGCATCCCATGATTTCGCCGATGGGGGCCGTGCTCACCACGGTGATGGCGTGCTCCTGGAAGTACTGCTTCAGCTTCTTGGCGGCCAAGTACACGCCATAGCACATCTTCTGGTAGTGGGGGTAGTTCTGCTTGGAGGTGGAGAGGACCTCGCTTAGGTAGTACACAGGGCGCTGGACCGACTGTGCTTTGCCTTCCTCGGGGCGCTCTACCACCAGCACCACGCTGACCACGCGGGTGGTTGCCGCGATGTACATTAGGAGCGGCTCCTTCTCGGCCGGCGCGGCCAAGACGGACGTGGTGGAGATCATGCGCTTGAGGTCGCGGAAAGCTTCGTTCGCCTGGTCGGACCTCTTGAACAACGTCGTCTTCTTCATCAGCTGATATAGGGGCAGGGCCCTCTCCCCTACCCGGCTGACGAACCGGCTGAGAGAGGCCAAATAGCTGGTGAACTTCTGGACATCACGCAGTCGAGCCGGCTTGCGCATGCGCTCGATGGCCTTGATTTTCTCCGGATTGGGGTCAATGCCGCGCTCCGAGACGAGGAAACCCAGGAGTTGGCCGGCTGGCACGCCGAAGACGCATTTCTCCGGGTTGAGCTTGATCTGGAACTGGCGCAGATTGGCAAACGTCTCCCTGAGATCCTCGAGGAGGGTGAGGTGCTGCTTGGTCTTCACCACGATGTCATCAACGTAGACGTGCACGTTCCGACCGATTTGTGGCAGGAGGCACTTTTGCATGCAGCGCTGGAAAGTGGCGCCGGCATTCTTCAAGCTGAACGACATGGTGATGTAGCAATATGCCCCGAAGGGGGTGATGAAGGACGTCTTGAGGGCATCCGCCGGGTCTAGCTTGATCTGGTGGTAACCGGAGTACGCGTCCAGGAAGGACAGGAGCTCGCAGCCGGCGGTGAAGTCGATGACTTGGTCGATCCGGGGTAGGGCAAACGGGTCCTTGGGGCAGGCCTTGTTCAGGCTGGTGTAGTCGATACACATGCGCCAAGTGCCGTTCTTCTTCAGGACGAGGACTGGGTTGGCCAGCCACTCGGGGTGGAATACTTCCATGAGGAACTCGGCTTTGAGCAGCCGGGCGATCTCTTCGCCAATGGTTCTTCGCTTCTCCTCGGAGAAGCGGCGTAGTGGCTGCCGGACCGGCTTGGCGTCCAGCCGGACGTGGAGTTTGTGCTCGGCAAACTTCCTCGGAACACCCGGCATGTCTTTAGGGGACCATGCGAAGATATCCCGATTCTCACGGAGGAAGTCGACGAGCTCGCCTTCCTATTTGCTGTCGAGGCCGGAGCCCACGACGACGTACTCGCTGGAGTTGGGGTTGGATGGGTCGAGCGAAACCGTCCTTGTGCCCTTAGCCGGCTTGAAGGACCCCTCATCGGCCAGCTACTTGAGCTGAGCCGGCATGGCCGGCTGCTCGCCGGCCAGCGCGACAAGATGGTCGAGCTGGCGCCTCTCCTTGGCGATGACCAGTGACTCGGCCAGCTTAGAGCCGGCTTTGGCGCATTCCAGGGACTTTTTGTAGTCGCCGGTGATGGTGATGATGCCCTTGGGACCTGGCAGCTTCATCTTGAGGTATGCGTAGTGGGGGACCGCCATGAACTTGGCCATGGCGGGCCGGCCCAAAAGCGCGTGGTAGGGGCTGGCGAGGATGACCACCTCGAACCAGATCGGCTCGCGGCAGAAGTGGGCGCTGGTGCCGAACAGCATGTCTAGCCGCACCCGGCCGATGGGCGAGCACGAGGCGCCTGACACGATGCCGTGGAACACCGTCTGGGTGGGCTGCAGCTGGCTCTCCTCGATGCCGAGCTTTACCATGGTGTTGCGGTAGAGGATGTTAATGTTGCTATCGCCATCGATCAGCACCCGCGAAAAGTGGCAGGTGCGCTTCTCGGCGACGAAGGTGGGGTCGAGGACAAGCGCGTAGCCACCCGGCGTGGGCATCACGGCCGGGTGGTCCTCCCTGGTCCAGCTGATGGGACGGTCGGACCAGTGCATGTACTGGGGGACCGGGGGACGACGGCGTTCACCTCGTGCCGGTACTTGCGCTTGCTGTGCTTGTCATCGCCTTCGCTGGTGAAGACGACATAGGCCACGTCCTGCTGAGGGTAGGGGTTGTTGGCGAGGGCGCCGGCCGCCGGAGGTGGCGGGGGAGGCGGCGGGAGCTGCGGGTCGGGACCGGGCGGTGGTGGTGGGAAATCGCCACACATCAGGCGCTGGGTGATGCTGCAGTTCCAGAGCGTGTGCGTGGATGGCTTCGCGCCGCTGTGGTGCTTGCAAGGGGCATCCAGCATCTGCTCCAAAGAGAATTTGGGCTGCCAGGCCGTCTTGCCGGTGCGCTGGCGCTTGACGCCGCCTTTCTCGGACGGCTGTTCCTCCACCACGGCGGCCACTTGCTGGTTGTTGTAACGAGAAGCTGGCTGCCCGGCCTTCCGCTTGTTGTTGTTGTTGTCTTGCCGGCGCTGGTTGGTTTCGCCGGCCGGCTTCGGGGTGACCGGCTGGACGGGACCGGCTTGCCGTCCACGTCGACCGTGATCTTTACGTGCATCGCGGAGTCGGCCGTGGCGTACACATCAGCCGGTGCTTGAGCAAGGTACCGTCTCGACACCCGTCGACGAAGTACTGGACGGCTTGCTCTTCGTGGACCCCTTCGCAGGAGTTGCGCAGTTCGGTCCACCGCGTGAGGAAGTCACGGAGAGGCTCGCCCGGGTCCTGAACGCACATGGAGAGCTGGCAAGGCCGACCCGGATGCTTGTACGTGCTGGTGAAGTTGCGTACGAATGCATCCTCGAAGTCCAACCAGGAGTTGACGCTGCCGGCCCTCAGGCTGTTAAGCCATGTCCGGGCCGAGCCGAGCAACATGAGGGGGACGTAATGGACCGCCATGTGCCGGTTGCCGCCGACGATGCCGACAGCCGTGGTGTAGTCGGTTAGCCAGTCTTCCGGCTTGGAGACGCCGCTGTAATTGGCGGTGTCGCGGGCCAGCGTGAACCCTTTGGGGAAGGGCTCTTCATGGAAGAGGGGTCCGAAATAGGCGGGGCCAACGAAGGTCTCCTCCTCGAGAAGCGTGGACCGCGCCAGCCGGTCGATGCGGTGGCGAGCATCGGTTTCGTTGTAGGGTTCGCGGGGGCCCAAACAGCTCGCGACGGGGCTGCGCGGCACCGCGCCTGCGGAAGCCGGCCGGGGCCGTCGAGGCTGCGGGGGAGGAAGTTCCGGCTGCTGGACCCGGTCGTTACAGGCAGTCTCGTCGGCAATGCCGTCGCCAGCCGTCGTGACGCGGTTGTGCCGGCTCCGGCTTGCCCGTCACCGGCCAGAACGGCTGGCGCTGCCGGCCGGAGAAGACGCCTGTTGCGTGTCCCGAAGGGCCCTCTCCGGGTTCTCGGTGTTTCCCGAAGCGGAGGCAGATGGCAGGGCCGGGTCGAAGCGCTTCTGCTGCTCATTCGCCACGGTGATGAGGTCGCGGATGCGCTGTTGCTGTTGCAGCAGCTCGTCGCCCTCCAGAAACTCGGGATCCACCATGGCCGCCTGCGCCGTGCGCATGTTCTTGATGGGGCTGTCGTAGACGGGCCGGCCTGCGCCTAGCACACGGCCGATTGCGCCCCCACGGATTCCCACCTCCGCGACCCGGCTGGGCTAAGTGGCGGCTGGCGTGAAGCCGTGGACGCTGTCGTACTCTCGCTGGGCGGACTCCAGCCGGTGCCGCATCGTCGCGAGCGCCGTGGCCTCGACCAGCAGATGCTGACGGTCCTCGTTGAGCTGAGCCGCTGTGTCGGCATCGGGCGTGATGGGGGCTTGCAGGCTCCGGATCGTCTCGCGAAGCGGGTCGACCCGGCGAGGCGGGGCCGCGGCTGCGACAGCGGCAGCCGCGGCGGCCTTCTCCTTGCTGCGCGAGGAGCCGGAGCTAGCGCCGATGGTCAGCACCTCCGCGCGGGCGCAGAGGGCCGCGACATCATCGGAGACGGCGTAGCCAACGGGGACGGGCGAGTCGGCGAAGCTGTGTACCTCGCTGGGGTACTCGTCGGGGATGAGCGCGATGAAGACGCGCAGCGCGCCGAAAGGGACGACGAAGCAGCCAGCGGGGCGGGCGGCGTCCGCGTCTGGCATAGCGTCGCAGCCGACCGGGTTGGAGGCGCAAGGCGCGCGAACTAGGCCATGTGTGATGCGCTCACCGGAGCTGGTGAAGGGCCTCGTCCAGAACTTGACTCCGGCCGACGCCGCGAGCAGCCCCACGGTGGGCGATAACCGTCGTGGTGAAATCACGGAAGATGCCATGAGATGGCTAAAAGTGGGGGGCTGCGTGAGGACACCTTTGGGTTCCGGAGGCGAGGTTGGCATGCGCGTGCGAGTGACACAAGGCGTACCTAGGTTCGGGGCCCTCCGGGAAGGTAACACCCCTAGTCCTGCCAAATGGGATGATAGGCTCAAAGGTTACAATGATGCTCCTGGAGCAGTTTGGGCGGAGGAGGAAGAAGGAGCTAGTTCTCCATTCGTCCTCTCCTGTGTGTATGTGAGTGTACGTGGTAATGCGGGTGTCGGGGAAGAAGAAGTAGCAGACCCCTGCATGGAGGCTTCCTGGGGGGTCTTATAGCCCGACCCCCCAGGATTACATGGGTAAAATTACACGCTGCGGGACCCAGGTGTCGGCGTCTGGAGCCATTCATGGGGCCCGCCGGCTGCTGGGCCCCGCCGGCTGTGGGGCCCGCCGGCTGCTCGGCACTGTGGCCCATCGCCTCGCGCGTCACGAAGTGGCTGGCGTCGTGGGGACTGTAGTGGCGCGCTTGTGCTAACGCTGGTCGTCCCGGTCAGCGGGATGGGCAGCGCTGCCGCCGCACCTTCCCGAGACGGATTGCACTGTCGCCACGTTCTCCCGTCATGGAGGGCTGTCTTGTCGTTGGGAGCGATGGGACGGTCGCTGACTCGTCGTTAGCCGGCTAGCGGACAGCCGGACCCGGCCCGGGGCCGGGTTTAGCCGGCTTGCGTCGGGAAGCCGGCCGGATGGCCAGCCGGCGGGGAGAGGCACGGGTTGCCCCGACATTTTTAAAAAGGGGCTCCGGGTCCGCTTGCCTACCCAGGGGTTATCCCCCCGACAATGATGGACTAAATTATATGCATATGCTGACCAAAATTAAAGCATGGCATGATAAATATCAATACGGTGTGGATGGCTAAATATATCATTTTAGTAATGAACCAAGAAAATAAAATGGAACATCGGGCATTGGACTGCCCAAGGACTCCAATAAAAATAAGTGCAACATCGGGCGTTGGACCGCCCGAGGAATTCCAAGAAAAATGCCAAACGGGTGTCTGAATGCGATGCCTCGAGAGGTCTTGAAAAGAAATGCCAAACGGGTGTCTGAATGCGACGCCTCGAGAGGTCTTGAAAAGAAATGCCAAACGGGTGTCTGAATGCGACCACTAGTGTGGTCTTGAAAAGAAATGAGTATCCAGGCGGCATAACCATCCCAAGAGATACCCAGAAAAAATAGAAATGAGTATCCAGGTGGCATAACCATCCTTAGAGATAGTCAGAAAAATAGAAATGAGTATCCAGGTGGCATAACCATCCCTAGAGATACCCAGAAAAAAATAGAAATGAGTATCCAGGTGGCATAAAAATCCCAAGAGATACTCAAGGTTGCACATAAGAGAAAATGGTTAGTCCACAGTAATATTCATATTAACAATAATATTCATGATAGCATCGGTAGTGACAATAATCATCCTACAAAAATGAATCACACTCAATTTTAATTATTTCCTCCGAAGACCGACACCGGGACCGACACTTGACCCTTCCCAGCTAACGTCCTTGACCGTGGACACGGCTATTCGAATAGGTCTAACTTTGCAGAGGTTGTACTCTTTACCCACATGTATAGGATTTCATTGGCCAACCTCGAAACGTTGACTACTTCCAATCATGGTTTTTGGGTTGAAAACACACCTAACCAGCACACACCAGATTAACTTTCCGGAAGGCAGGAATCACCCATAGCATCATTCAAGAAAAGCTCTAAGACGGGGAGACCGCCGTCTCGAATAGCATGGGATCACAATTTATAACGCGCGTAATACAAGGGGTGCTCCCCTCTCGGCCCAGCCAGATACACCCATGCCCCCTGACCTGATGACTGGCATTAGTCCATGGCCATGGAACCCTCATCATGGCCCCTCTATGCGGTGCGTACTCGGAAAGGGGTTAGCAACTTACTAAGCCGTACTCCCCTCGCGGGAAGACAAGTGGCAGCACGATTTTTAGCTAGGCTTGATGGAACAAGACTCGATCTAGGTCGACTCAGGAGGTTTTATTATTATGACCGGCACGCTTCACATGCCACTGTGACACTATCGTGTCACGATGTGATCCGTGCCTACCGGCACGACCTAGACAGGGGTACACCCCTGATTTCTCACCACTTCATCTGAGTTAGAATAGTTCTTAAATGCATGCAAGAAATGCTCAAAAGTGATATGACCATGCAGGCACTTGCTATCCACTACATATCCGCTGATCATTTCGAACTTATGCAAACATGCATGCAAACACCATATCCGAAGTTCAAAAATGCTTGCCTTGATCAAAGTAGGCAGAAGGTGATCCCTCAAAATTTTCGGCAAAGTTCCCCTCTTCATTTTCTATAAAATAAGAATTAAAAAATTCAATCAAAAATTTTGTGACAACACAAAAAGTTGGCTCAAAATATTTTTAAATAAATACTAAAAAAACTAGAGTGAAAAAGAAAATTTTCAGAAAAAGAATCAATTGAAAAGGAGTTATGGTTAAAAAGTAATAAGGGTTTTAAACCAGGGACCTTTCTGCAAATAAATTTTTGCCAGCGGGTCCCTGAGCAGTAAAACAGAAAGCACCTCGGCAAGAATACGTTTTTCCAGTTCAAAAAATGTAGAGTGGCAGAATACGCTTTCGAAATAACCAGAAAAGAATAAAACACTAACGGGTGGGCCCCACCCGTCAGGTTTGAAATTTGAACGCGCCTCGCGCGCGTGTACAGAGAGGGTGCGGTGGTCACCGGCGGCGATCACCGGCGTTTCAGGAGGCGGCGATGGTGTGGGGGTGCTCGGGAAAGTGTTTCGCGTCGGTGGGTGGTGATGGTGGTCGCCGGCGAGCACTGTGGCGACGGCGGGGTCAACTCCGGTGGATGGCGGCGTCGGGTGGTGGTGGATCTCGTTGGGGAGGGCTCCGGACATCGAATTGACACGCGGAATGGATGAGTGGGTGTACGAGGAGGCTACTGATGGAATTTTGGGGGTGGAGGTGGACGAACGGCGACGTGGCGTTCTCAGTGACCGTGGCGGATCGTGCGGTCAGAGTCGGGGAAGAAGACCTCCCCGAGGTCGTTCGACCCCTCTGGGGGCGATTGGGAGTGGGTGGAGGTGATGTGTATGCATAACAGAGGTCGCGATCTCCTTTTATAGGAGTGGCAGGGATGACCGGAGCTATCCAGATCGCGGCGGAATAATTCCGGCCGGCGAGGTTGGTACAGGTGGTTGGGGGCGGCGAGCGCGGCCGGTGGATGTCAGTGAGACTAGGGGAAGCTTCTGGTAGCGCCAGCGCGGCGCCCCGCGAGCTCTATCGCCTTATCCACGATAGGGCTCCCGTACGGCCATGGCGGCGACGAGCGGCTCCGGCGACTGACAGGCGGGGCTGAGCGATTTGGACGGCACATGGGAGCTGCGGGGAAGCTGCCGCGTGGAGGAGAGGTAGGTGGGAGCGGTGGGAAGGAGTGATGGCGGCTGTCGGTGGCCGTGCTGATCCTCTCGGACGCCGTGGCCGAGAGTAGCGGCCGTTGCACCGGTCTGCCACTGGCCTGTCGGCGGCGAGAGGCTGGCGAGGGGGCCCCGAGACGATGCATTGATGACCAGCAGCGATGCCGTGGAGGAGAGGAGAAGAAGTGGAGTGCACGGCATCGGTCTGCCCCCCTCTGAACTTATCTGAATTTTTCTGAATTTTCGACAGTGATGAACAATGCACATAAGATGTTTGATGAAATTCTAGATGGCCCTAGGCATTTTTGAAATTTCTGAATTTTTTTGTGGCGAGGTACTGATGCATAACAGAGGTGTTGGCAAAGTTTCAGAATTTTTGGAGTAGATTAAATTAGATTTTGAGCAGAGAGTTTGAATCCGGTCAAAATTTCAATTGAATGAAATTTGAAAATTTTGAACTGGGGAATAGAATATTTTTGGAGAAATGGAGTGTGGGTACTGTCATGTAGTTGGGATAATTTTTGTGGGTGCAAAAGACCTAGGAAAAATATAGTTCCTTTGTAAATCAAAGGAACTAGGAAATAATGAAATTCTAGTTTTGAAATTTGCTAAATATGATAAAAATATTTTTGTGGAGAGGACAAGTATTGGGTACTATCCTAGGGTGAGAGGATGGCTTGGATGATAATTTAAAAATGAGAGAATAATTTTTGTGAGAATTTTCTAAGTGTTTTGAAAAAAATGAAATGGACTATTTCCTTGAAATAATTCATTATTCAAAAACTTTTCTGAAAGAAAATATTTTTGATCCTTCAAAAATATTTACTCAAGTAAGAAACAATTAAATCAGAACCATTTTTAAAATTTTAGAAACCCAATTGAAAACTCAAAAATGGTTTTCAAAACAAAAGAAAAAGAAAAATAGAGCCATAGTGATTCAAAGTATTTTATTTTAAGGAAAAGATTTTGAAAATCCAAAGAAAATATTTTTGGGGTGTTACAACGGTTCATTCACGAAAGCCGTGTGCCTAGCATATCATGGCCGATGACCCCTGCTGCGCGCGATGTGAGTCATGTGTTCTGATTGGCCAGAACCCAAACCCCACGGATCGTACGTCTGCACCGTTGGATGCACACAGATCGAACGGCAATCCTCATCCCTTTCATCACCACATGCAGTTGCAGTTGGGATTTGATCTATATGCACTAAATGCCTAGTAAATGCAACAAAAAATGGCTTGAGTATAGCAAAGGAGCCCCGAAATGCGCCAAAAAATCAAACCTAGGGTATAATAGTGATTGCGTACTGTGGAAAAAATTCGAGGCGAAACGATGAAGTCGCTAGCAACTGGAGTTCGAATTGTCATGTCTCCTTTTTGGAAACTATGATCCTTCTTGTGAGATGCTCTGGTTTCCAAGGAGCGATCATCCAAACTTGTGCCAAACTTTACCAAAATTTTTCCACGGGGTCTTGAGAGCACGCCATGACGAGGATATGTACCTAGGGTAGGGTATTAGGCCTGTCCTACATACCCCACCTAAGGACACCACATTGGAGAACTACAAGACTAGAAGACTACAAGAGAGATTCCGACTGAACTAGCCATGGCATATGAGTCACTCGACATATGTTCACTCGGAATCCCCCCCTACACTCGACAGTAAACTCTCACTCGGAGCAGTCGCCAATCACTCGACTGCAGAAGACCAGGAGTCTCCCCAGGGAGGCCAACGGGCAGGCGTTACGCTCGTCGCCTTAACTGGCATTTATTGTATACGTTACCAGTAACGTCCCTCTTTACTCCCCACAATCAATCCCTTAGATGCCGGACGTTTATGAGGGGCAGCGCACTCTATATAAGCCACCCCTCCCCACTGGCACAAGGGTTCGCAATCCTTTGTAAACACAACACACGTATCACTCGACAGAGTAAGCTCCCCGGAGCACCTGAGACGTAGGGCTGTTATCACTTCCGAGTGAGGCCTGAACTCATACATCTGTGTGTACACCCTCGCCGTAGCTAGGACTCCGCCCTCTCCTTTCGTACCCCTACCATCTACTATCAGACACGTTCCCACGACAGTTGGCGCCCACCGTGGGGCAGGCGTCTAAGCGACTTCCGGCGAGGTTGCAGTTTTTCATCTTCACCATGTCTCCCGACGGCGGTTTGATCCTGGGCTGCGAGATCCGTCTCGGTGCGTTCACCTTCATCGCCGACGACTCCGCATGGCTCCAGGAAGCCCCTCTCGACGTTGAGGCTCTCCCCGTCCGCGGGGCGACGCACTTCAGCGCGAGTTCATGCGGCGTTCTCCTTCGTCAGCCGTCGACTCCGTACATGTCGGCTCCAGCGTCGTCCACTCTCCCCGCTGTTCGTCGCCGCAAGCGATCCGGTCGTTCGCGGCTCCAGCGATGGGTGAGGCACGCGGCGGCGCGCCAGGCGTCGACTCCGCAGATCGCGGCTATCGAGCCTGCCGAGCCACTTCACGGCGCGTTCGACTCGGCATCAGATTCATCCGAACTCCCTTCCGAGTGCGAGAGCTGCGATCCTGCAGCAGAAGTTTTCATGGCAGGTTCTCATCAGAGCCCACCCGGCTATGGCTGTGGCGGCCGCGAGCGTGGCGGCCCATCGAATGATCAGCAGCGCAGGGATGAGGAGGTCCTCCAAACCCCCATCGTCGGCACGACTGCAGAAGCCCAGGGTCTGGAGGCTGCGTGTCTCGCCACCTTGGCAGAGCGCACGCGCCTCGAGGAGATGCAGAGGTCACTCGACAAGCGCACTCGACAGCGCCGCGAGCGTCAGTTGTTCCCTCCAGTCGACGACAATCGTCAGGTATACCGTACTCCGATCCAGAATGTTGCAGCGGCGGCTAGGATTGCAGATTCTATACAGCCGTCCGATTCAGAGGCCGGCAGAGGACTCGAGCAGATCCGAACCCTGCTTGGGGCAGCTCGACTGCAGAACTCCGCTGTCTCTCAGTCGCGCAACAGGATTCACAGCAAATCAGTTAGAGCAGACACAGTCCAATCGGCCCACAGTCCAGGGTCACCTCAGCGTCGCAGAGGCAGAGATTACCGCGATGATCAGTACAGAGATCAGAGGCGAGATCAGTTTGCTCCTCGACATCACCGTGATGACCACCGTCTGGTGCCTACTCCTCCGCGGAGTGGTCCATACGTGCCCCGGCACTATGATGACAGGCGCCCGTACGGTGATGAGCAGGACCCTGGGTTTGACGCGAGATCCGTTCTCGTTCAGAACCGGGTCGACAGAGGCAGATACAACAGAGGTGGCTATGACAGAGATTTTCCGAGTGGCAGTGGTACAGCTGTTTCTGGTCCAGAGTGTTTCAGCAGAGCCATCCGATCTGCTGAGATCCCCCCCAACTTCAGGTTGGCGGCTGGGATTAGCAAATTCACTAGCGAGTCGAAGCCGGAAACATGGCTAGACGATTACCGAGTGGCTGTTCAGATCGGCGGAGGCAACGACAACATGGCTATGAAGCATCTGCCCCTGATGTTGGATGGTCCGGCCCGGGCGTGGCTTAATCAGTTGGCTCCTTCTAGCGTCTATTGCTGGGAGGATCTTGCCCGAGTGTTTGTCAAGACCTTCGAAGGCACCTGCAAGCGCCCTGCCGGTTTGCTCGAGTTGCAGCACTGTGTCCAGAAGCCGAATGAGACCTTGAGGGATTACATTCAGCGGTGGACCACTCTTCATCACACGGTGGAAGGTGTTTCCGAGCACCAGGCTGTTTGCGCCTTCAAGGCCGGAGTCAGATACAGAGAGCTCTATTTGAAGTTTGGTCGGACAGGAGATATGTCCCTGAGCAAGATGATGGAGATTGCCACCCGATACGCCAACGGCGAGGAGGAGGATCGCCTTCGCAGTGGCAAGGGTAAAGCAGTCGACAGTAATCCCGGCGATGGAAATTCC
This sequence comes from Elymus sibiricus, assembly GCA_039707655.1. Classification (NCBI taxonomy): domain Eukaryota; kingdom Viridiplantae; phylum Streptophyta; class Magnoliopsida; order Poales; family Poaceae; genus Elymus; species Elymus sibiricus. The sequence goes on from CM077676.1 coordinate 163,295,398, forward strand.
AGTCGGAAGCAAAAGCGTAAAGCTGACGGCTCTGTCCAGGCAGAAGTAGCCGCTCTGGCGGCGAAAGGGAAAGTGAAGCCAAAGGGGCAGTTTGTTCAGAAGAAGTCCAAGAACCAGTCGACAGATGTCCTGGATATGCCATGTCCCATTCACTCACGGAAGGATGAAGAAGGCAACTTGATCCTGTCAAAGCATACCACTCGACAGTGCCGATTGCTGATCCAAGGGTTCAAGGGAGAGCAGTCGAGTGACAAAGATCCTGAGAAAGAAGAGGACGAAGATAAAGAATACTTTCCTGAGATCAATGCCACATTGGTGATTTTTGACGATGAAGAAAGCAAGAGTCGATTGAAGGTCATCAACAGGGAGGTCAACATGGCTGCTCCAGCTACCCCCGAGTACCTCAAGTGGTCCCAGACAGCTATCACCTTCGATCAGTCGGACCATCCCGCTCATGTCCCTACCCCAGGTCGACAGGCGTTGGTGGTGGATCCGGTGGTAGGAGGCACTCGGCTCCGCAAAGTTCTCATGGATGGAGGAAGTGGCCTGAATATTCTGTACGCTGATACCCTCAAAGGGATGGGCATTCCGATGTCCAGGCTCAGCGAAAGCAATATGCAATTCCACGGGGTCATCCCTGGGAAGAAGGCCAAGTCACTCGGACAGATTGCGCTGGATGTGTTGTTCGGCACTGACAAGAACTTTCGCAAAGAGAAGCTGACATTTGAGGTTGTAGACTTCAAGAGTGCATATCATGCCATCCTTGGCCGTCCAGCGTATGCACGTTTCATGGCCCGCCCGTGTTACGTGTATCTCAAGCTGAAGATGCCCGGGCCCAAGGGTGTGATCACAGTCACAGGCAATCGACAGAGGGCTGAGGAGTGCCTCCAACAGGGCTCCAAGATCGCCGACATGCAGATGGCTGTAGTCGAGTTAGAAGAGTACAAGAAGACTGCTGATCCCGCCGATCTGTTGCGTTCCAAGAAGCCCACCACCGAGTCAGCTTTTCAGTCGGCAGGAGACTTGAAGCAAGTGCACATTCACCCGACAGATCCTACTGCTGCTCCGACCAACATCTCAACCACACTCGACAGCAAATAGGAAGCCGAGCTCATCCAGTTCCTCCGTGAGAACTGGGACATCTTTGCATGGAAGCCCGCTGACATGCCTGGTGTACCCAGGGGACTGGCTGAGCACAGTTTGAGAGTTGATCCGAAGGCCAAGCCTATAAAAGAACACTTACGCCGGTCGGCAACAGAGAAGCGGAAGGCAATCGGTGAGGAGGTGGCTCGACTCTTGGAGGCCATGTTCATTCGCGAGGTCTACCACTCCGAGTGGCTTGCGAATGTCGTCATGGTCCCCAAGAAGGACAAGTCGCTCCGAATGTGTATAGACTTCAAGCATATCAATCGGGCCTGCCCGAAAGATCATTTCCCGCTCCCCCGCATCGACCAGATTGTAGACTCGACTGCGGGGTGCGAGCGTTTGTCTTTTCTCGATGCATACTCTGGCTATCATCAGATCCGTCTGTTTGGTCCAGATGAAATAAAAACGGCCTTCATCACCCCTTTCGGGTGTTTCTGTTACATCACCATGCCTTTTGGTCTGAAGAATGCTGGCGCTACTTTCATGCGCATGATTCAGAAGTGTCTCCTCGACCAGATCAGTCGGAATGTCGAGGCCTACATGGATGATATCGTAGTCAAGTCTCGCAAAGGTTCCGACCTGCTGACTGACTTGGCGGAAACATTCGCCAACTTAGGAAGATATGACCTCAAGCTGAATCCAACCAAGTGTACTTTTGGAGTTCCGGGTGGAAAGTTGCTCGGTTATCTCGTTTCCGAACGAGGAATCGACATCAACCCCGAGAAGATCGGTGCCATCGTCCGAATGAAACGCCCCGAGCGTATTCACGATGTCCAGAAGCTTACTGGTTGCCTGGCAGCGCTGAGCAGATTCATTTCTCGTCTCGGCGAGAAGGCACTCCCTTTGTACCGACTGATGAAGAAATCCGATACGTTCGAGTGGAATTCAGAGGCAGAAGCAGCGTTTGTCCAGCTCAAAGCCCTGCTCTCCACCCAGCCGGTGCTTGCCGCTCCACACAGCAAAGAACCCCTGCTCCTGTACATTGCAGCCACCAATCAGGTCATCAGTACAGTTCTTACTGTCGAGCGAGAAGAAGAGGGCAAGGCCTACAAAGTCCAGCGACCAGTTTATTACATCTCTGAAGTGTTGACTCCTTCTAAGCAAAGGTACCAACATTACCAGAAGCTTGTCTATGGTATATATCTATCAGTGAAGAAAGTGGCGCACTATTTTCAAGATCACTCAGTCTCAGTCGTCAGTGATGCACCTTTGAATGAAATCCTCAACAATCGAGACGCGACTGGTCGAGTGGCCAAATGGGCCATTGAACTTCTTTATTTTGATCTCAAGTTTGAAGCGAAGAAAGCCATTAAATCTCAAGCACTTGCTGACTTCATGGCCGAGTGGATAGAACAGCAGCAGCCAGTCCGGATCCACTCGGAACACAGGACCATGTTCTTTGACGGCTCGAAGATGCTGAACGGTTCTGGTGCTGGTGTGGTATTGGTGTCTCCCAAGGGCGATAAACTCAGCTATGTCCTCCAGATTCACTTTGATTCCTCCAATAATGAAGCTGAGTACGAAGCACTCCTTTACGGGTTGCGTATGGCCATCTCGCTCGGCGTCCGTCGCCTGATGGTATACGGTGACTCGGATTTGGTGGTCAATCAAGTGATGAAGGAGTGGGATGTCAGAAACCCCGCCATGACCGGATATTGCAATGCAGTAAGAAAGCTTGAGAAGAAGTTTGAGGGTTTGGAACTCCATCACGTTCCCCGAGTGAAGAACCAGGCAGTTGACGAACTGGCAAAAATCGGTTCCACTCGGAAGCCTGTGCCCAGCAATGTGTTCTTGGAGCATTTGCACTCTCCTTCAGTACAAGAGGACCCCTTCACCGAAGAACCCCCGCAGCCTATAAGCGCCTCCAATCCGACTGAAGTTGATGTCCCAGCAGTCATAGATCTGGTCAGTGAGATTCTGGTGATAAGTCCCGATTGGATGGTGCCCTACATCGCGTACATCCTCAGGCGAGAACTTCCAGAAGACGAAGTTGAAGCTCGACAGATTGTCCGCAGATCCAAAGCTTTCACCGTTATGAATGGGCAGCTCTACAGAGAGAGCGTAACCGGCGTGGCTCAGCGATGCATTTCTCCCGAAGAAGGTCGACTGATTCTGGAGGAAATTCACTCGGGAACTTGCGGCCATCATGCGTCCTCTCGGACGATTGTTGCCAAGGCCTACCGAGCTGGTTTCTTCTGGCCGCGCGCCAATGAGATGGCTAAGGATATTGTGAGCACTGTGAAGGATGCCAATTCTATGCAAACTTGTCGAACAAGCCTGCGTCTGCCTTGAAGACCATCCCACTCGTCTGGCCGTTCGCTGTATGGGGATTGGATATGATCGGACCTCTCCGCACGGGCCAGAGTGGTTTCACGCACCTTCTGGTAGCAGCCGACAAGTTCAATAAATGGATTGAGGCCAAGCCTATCAGGAAGCTGAATTCTCGCACAGCCATCAAATTCATGAGGGTAATAATATTCAGATACGGAGTTCCCCATAGTATCATCACGGACAATGGTTCTAATTTTGATTCGGAAGAGTTCAGAGCTTTTTGCTCCTCTCAAGGCACTCGGGTGGATTACGCATCCGTTGCGCACCCCCAGTCAAACGGTCAGGCCGAGCGAGCAAATGGCCTTATCCTTCAAGGGTTGAAGCCTCGACTCATGCGCGAACTCGATCACGCAGCTGGAGCTTGGGTTACAGAATTACCGTCTGTTCTGTGGGGCTTGAGGACAACTCCAAATCGGTCAACTGATCGCACTCCTTTCTTCATGGTGTATGGGGCTGAAGCTGTCCTGCCGAGTGATGTTCTTCACAATTCTCCTCAAGTGGACCTTTACTCGGAGGTTGAAGCTGAGCAAGCACGCCAGGATGCTGTGGATCTCCTTGAAGAAGAGCGGGAAATGGCTTTGATCCGGTCGACTGCATACCAGCAAGATCTGCGTCGCTTCCATGCAAGGCACGTCAGGAGTCGGACCTTCCACGAAGGTGACCTCGTGCTCCGAGTGGATCAGCAGCGGCCTCACAAGCTAGCCCCCGCGTGGGAAGGCCCTTTCGTCGTCACCAAGGTGCTGAACAATGGAGCCTACCACCTCTTCAATCTCAAGAAGAACGCTGACGAGCCACGGGCCTGGAACGCGGATCTGCTTCGTCGGTTCTACACCTGAAGGTTGATCTGTCTGATGTAATAAGAGTAAACTGTTTTGATTATCAAGGATACGACTCCTGCAGTATTTTGTCGATTCCGATCGCACAATTCTGAGTTCAAGAATACTCCGAGTGCGAGCGATTTTCCACTCGGGGGGCTTAGCCGCGATTCCGCATCGCCTAAGTTTAAATCTACTCCGAGTGATGGGCGATCCTCACACTCGGGGGCTTAGCTGCGACTCCGTGTCGCCTAAGTTCAGAACCTCGTCGAGTGAACAGCATCGCATTCACTCGAAAGCTTAGCCGCGATTCCGCATCGCCTAAGTTTAAATCTACTCCGAGTGATGGGCGATCCTCACACTCGGGGGCTTAGCTGCGACTCCGTGTCGCCTAAGTTCAGAACCTCGTCGGGTGAATATCATCGCATTCACTCTAGAGCTTGGCTGCGAATCCGCTTCGCCCAAGTTAAAATGCTACTCCGAGTGACGAGCGATCCTCTCACTCGGGGCCTTGGCTGCGAATCCGCTTCGCCCAAGTTAAATCGTACTCCGAGTGACGAGCGATCCTCTCACTCGGGGGCTTGGCTGCGAATCCGCTTCGCCCAAGTTAAAACGTTACTCCGAGTGATGAGCGATCCTCTCACTCGGGGGCTTGGCTGCGAATCCGCTTCGCCCAAGTTAAAAACATACTCCGAGTGACGAGCGATCCTCTCACTCGGGGGCTTGGCTGCGAATCCGCTTCGCCGAAGTTAAAAACATACTCCGAGTGACGAGCGATCCTCACACTCGGGGGCTTAGCTGCGACTCCGTGTCGCCTAAGTTCAGAACCTCGTCGAGTGAATAACATCACTCGAAAGCTTAGCCGCGGTTCCGCATCGCCTAAGTTTAAATCTACTCCGAGTGATGAGCGATCCTCACACTCGGGGGGCTTAACTGCGACTCCGTGTCGCCTAAGTTCAGAACCTCGTCGAGTGAATATCATCGCATTCACTCGAGAGCTTGGCTGTGAATCCGCTTCGCCCAAGTTAAAACGCTACTCCGAGTGACGAGCGATCCTCTCACTCGGGGGCTTGGCTGCGAATCCGCTTCGCCCAAGTTAAAACGTTACTCCGAGTGATGAGCGATCCTCTCACTCGGGGGCTTGGCTGCGAATCTGCTTCGCCCAAGTTAAAAACATACTCCGAGTGACGAGCGACCCTCTCACTCAGGGGCTTGGTTGCAAATCCGCTTCGCCCAAGTTAAAACGCTACTCCGAGTGATGAGCGATCCTCACACTCGGGGGCTTAGCCGTGATTCCGCATCACCTAAGTTATAAACTACTCCGAGTGATGAGCGATCCTCACACTCGGGGGCTTAGCCGTGATTCCGCATCACCTAAGTTATACACTACTCCGAGTGACGAGCAATCCTCTCACTCGGAGCCTATCTGCGAACCAGTCTTCGCCTAGGTTCTGATACTCACTCCCGAATGACGAGCGGTCCTCTCACTCGGGGGGCTTAGCTGCGAGTCAGTCCTCGCCTAAGTCCGAAATCAATCAAACAAATTTAAGACCCCTGCCGATGTCGCCGCCACTCGACAGCGGTCTCGGGGACTACACCCAGTGGGTGCACTCCGCGTGCCCCCACTGGACCAAAAACCACTCGACAAGACCTGATCTACTCGAGAGGAAATCAAGCAAAGGACTGAAAAACAAATTCAGATAAATCTAGAGTATTCAGCATGGATAAAAGTTGCCCATGCAAATGACGAAAGTACTCGGGCCCATGACCCGAAAGAAGTTTTAACGATACACCACCACTCGGCATACCGAGGCAAATTAAAGTTTTTGATCACCAGCAAAGCTTTCTCAAGCTCCAGTGGGACTTGTAGGTTCGACGAAGGTGTCCAGGTCGATCCCGTCAGCGATCCGAGTGGCCGCTTCGATGAAGGTCTCCATGAAGTCCTGGAACTGGAGCTTCTTTGTGTTGGCCACCTGAAGTGCTTTCAGTTTGTCCTCCTTGACCTCCTTGCAATGGACCCTGACGAGTGAGAGCGCTATGTCAGCTCCGCAGCGTGCAGCAGATTTCTTCCATGCCTGCACTCGACCAGGGAGCTCGTCAAGCCGAGTCATCATTGACTCGAGGTCAGCCTAAAGTGAGTCTTCCGGCCACAGCTCCTTGTCGACCTTCTCCATTGCACCTCGCAGTCGAGCGACGTACTCCCGGACGCCTGCGACTCGAGCTTCAAGCTGGAACTTGTTCATAGCCACAGCATCTCCGACAGGTGACTTGGAAGGGTCCAGATTGGGCTCGACCGCCTCGGTCTCCTTCTCGAAGTCCTTGCAGAATTCTACATGAAGAAGATGGAAAGAATTAGTCATGATACTGTTCCCTGAAAATCAACGGAATTCACTCGACTGGATGAAGTTGGGATTAACGGAATTCACTCGACTGGAGAAAATTACCTTCAAGCAAAACATACATCTTCTGGGCGTAATCCCCCAGATAGGTCTCCAAGCCCTTTGCTCCCTTGGTTGCATGGTCAAGCCTTTTGCTCCAGTCAGCTCGCTCCTGCTTCAGCTTCGTGTTCTCTTCCTCAAGCTTGCTGGCCGCGGCGAGCTTCTTCTCGGCAGCTTCAGTCTTCTCCCTCGCCGTCTTCTGAGCATCGGCGAGTGATCTGTCTTTGTCCTCCAGCGCCTTCTTCATGATATCTAAAGCAATAGCATTGTTGAGTCACACTCGGAGTCGACGGTTTTCAGCACGCACGTCTGCTCGAGTGGAGTCACTCGGTTCAAAGATAGAAGAAACAAATAATGAAGTACTCGATCAACAAAGTTTACCTCCTGAAGCCTTCAGATCAGCTTGCGCACGCTCCAGGTCTCTCCTCGTCAGTTCCAAGTCGAGCTGAAGCTGAGTCTTCTCCTTCTCCAAGTCAGCATATCGAGTACCGAGCTCACAGGCCTTCTGAGATCAACGACAAAAACAATTCAGTGGACAGAAATATGGGCTTCGAGTCCAAGTTCTAAGACTCCCGCCGACTGCCCGCAGTCGACGGCAGTCTCGGGGACTACACCCAGTGGGTGCACTCAGCGTGCCCCCACCGGGACGGTATCCACTTGGAACGGTCCGCCCGATCCGAGTGACGTCCGAACAAAAAAAAAGAGATTGTCCACTCGACCAGGTCAGCCCTAGCCGAGTGCGTGACAAGCGATTACCAGTCGACAGACAGAAAACTCCCAGTGGGTGCAGAAGTCAAGTCATGGTAGACGGAAAACGACACAATCAAAAAGCGCACTTACAAGTGCACTTACTTGGACGTTCGCCCGAAGCGCTGAGCTAGCGTCGTAAGCCAGCTTGCTGGCCTCGTACGCCTCCTTCGTACGCTGCATCATATGTTCGGCCTGCATCATCGCCTCCTTAGCAGCTCCAGTCTGGTCTTCTGGAACACGGTGCAGAGAGAAGATGGTCTGTGAAGGGAGCGGCGATGTAGTCGGAAGGACTGGCGCTTGCGAGGCTGGCGCTTGGGAGACAGGCGCTTGTGGCGGACTGGCGAGCTCCACGGCCATCTGGGTCGGTGCTGTAATCGGTACAGTCGGAGACGGGGCTGCGGGGTCGGTATCCATTGGCTCTGCATGTCACCAGTCGACATATCACATGACTGTCCAATGGTTTGAAAAGAGTGTCAAATGACAATATGCCAGACCTTGGCGAGAAGTAGCTGCGTCCGGCGTGTCCTTCTCCGCGCTTTCCTCTCTTCGCCCCGGCGATGTCACCGAGGTAGCGGCCCTGACGATCAAGATCCACTCGGTCAGCAAAAATATGAAGTTCAGCAACAAGTTAAACGAAGAGCAAGGATACTTACGTTGAAGCAATCGGCACGTCAACCTTGATTCTGGGGAGGGCCTTCCGGGGCTTGGTGGTGGTGACCTTGGGCTGCTTGGCAACCTTTTCAATCGGCTCTGGCGTCGACGTCCGACTGCGCTAGGAACTCCTGGTGGTCGACCCCCCGGCCCGACCCCGGTCGAGTGTTGGGTCGTGACGCTGCTTGGAACGCCCTTCAGTACGCGGAGGAGACACGACTTCAACTTCATCACTCCCCGACGAGTCGTCACCGTTGCCTTCGCTGTCCTCGGCATAGCTGATGATGTCACTGTCGCTCTCGCTCCCCGCTCCTTCAGGGCTCTGACCTCCATTCGGCACGGGTGAATACATGTTCGTGAGCTCCTGCAAAGATTCAAGTCAGTCAGCTGAAGACATATTCACTCGACAAGATACAAAAGCAATCGACAATGACATGACTCACCACATTCGGCGGGTTCGCAGCTGAGAAAGGCGATACTCTTTTGGAACCCCGGGGGTTGTCTCGCGCACCAGTGATGCCGCGCAGCCATAGCGTGATGGTTTCCCCTGAAACATCTTCCGGGTGGGTACGAGTGGTATCGTCGACTCCTGAGTAATGCCACATCGGATGGTCCTGCGCCTGGAGCGGCTGGATCCGTCGACCCAGGAACACCTCCAACAGATCCAAGCCGGTCACTCCATCACGAATCAGATTCACGACACTGTTCATCAAGATCCCCACATTGGCCTTCTCTTCCTCGGCCACGGTCAGAGATGGGGGTGCATTGGGTCGATCCAGCGTGAAGGGAGGAAGGCCGGTCGACATGTTTGGAGATGTGACGTCGTGGCAGTAGAACCAGGTCGACTGTCAGCCCCGCACCGACTCCGGAAGGGTGAGCGCTGGGAATGCACTCCCCGTCCTCTTCTGAAGACCCAAACCCCCGCATAGCTGGATGACGTTGGTCCTATTATCACTAGCGTGGGCCTTCTTTACCGACTGAGAACGGATGGTAAAGATGTGCTTGAACAGACCCCAGTGGGCAGGACAACCCAAGAAACACTCACACATCGTCACGAATGCAGCGAGATACGCAATTGCGTTGGGAGGAAAATGATGCAACTGAGCCCCGAAGAAATTCAGAAAACCGCGGAAGAAGGGATGCGGGGGCAGAGCGAAACCTCTCTCCAAATGGGTGGTCAGGAGGACCCGCTCGCCCTCGCGTGGCTCCGGCTCCGCTTCCGTCCCCGGCAACCTCCACGACCCGGCTGCAACCAGGCCGTCAGCGACGAGCTTCTCCACATCCAACGCCGTCACGGTTGACGGCAGGAAATCGCCCTGCATCCATCCGGGTAGCGCTGCGGCCCGGGTGCTCGAGGGCTTCTTCCCCTTCGTCGTCTTCTTGGGCACCATTGTCGCAGCGGCGAGCGGATTCGTTCTGAGCAGCGCGGCGGCGGAGCAGAAGAAGCGGAGGAGACGAGGGGAAAATGAGCGCACTGTCGCAAATTCCCCTCCCCTCTCGTTTTTTATGTCCGTCGACCCGAGTCACTGACTCGTGAGCCCGCCAAATCCCTGTGTATCCCACTAACGGAGGAGCCGCGATATGTGGCGATAAAGGTGGCGCGAGGATCGAGGAGCCGTTTCCCCGTAGGTTGCGTCATCCCTGCTCGGCGCGCGTTCCCCGAAATTTCGAATCCCGTGAAATCCGGGCCGGACAGAGCGTCCTTTCACATCTGAAGATCCTGTTGACCATTCGGACTCGAACCTGCATCTGAATTCACTCGGAAGAGCTGACAAGCTGAATAGATCAAGGCAGAAGTTGGAAGGCCCAGTCGTCACAGGTATCGGAAAAATCTCGAAGCTCATTCGGAACGCTGAGTTCGGCAGAACCTGCACTGTCCCTTCTCCACTCGAGCCCTGATCCATTCGGGGGCTAATGACGAGGATATGTACCTGGGGTAGGGTATTAGGCCTGTCCTACATACCTCACCTAAGGACACCACATTGGAGAACTACAAGACTACAAGACTACAAGAGAGATTCCGACTGAACTAGCCATGGCATATGAGTCACTCGACATATGTTCACTCGGAATCCCCCCCTACACTCGACAGTAAACTCTCACTCGGAGCAGTCGCCAATCACTCGACTATAGAAGACCAGGAGTCTCCCCAGGGAGGCCAACGGGCAGGCGTTACGCTCGCCGCCTTAACTGGCATTTATTGTATACGTTACCAGTAACGTCCCTCTTTACTCCCCACAATCAATCCCTTAGATGCCGGACTTTTATGAGGGGCAGCGCACTCTATATAAGCCACCCCTCCCCACTGGCACAAGGGTTCGCAATCCTTTGTAAACACAACACACATATCACTCGACAGAGTAAGCTCCCCGGAGCACCTGAGACGTAGGGCTGTTATCACTTCCGAGTGAGGCCTGAACTCATACATCTGTGTGTACACCCTCGCCGTAGCTAGGACTCCGCCCTCTCCTTTCGTACCCCTACCATCTACTGTCAGACACGTTCCCACGACACGCCATGGTGGCACACCAATTTTCATGATTTTCGGACTCCATCTGCATTTGCTGGAGAGTGAAGTGCCTTATAGGTCCTCGAACTATTTCAAAGGTGTCACGTAGGTCCTCAAACTATGAAAAGTGTCATCTAGGTCCTCGAAGGTCCTTTGAAGTGTAATAAGTGTGTACTTACATGACACCTCTGAAATAGTTCAAGAACCTATGTGACACTTCTGAAATAGTTTGAGAATCTGAATGGCACACATATTGCACTTTAATGATCTATATGACGATTTTAAATAGTTTAAAGACCTATCTGTCACCTCTGAAATAGTTCGGGGACCTAGGATGTATTTCACTCTTTCCTGTAATTAAAATTCCAACAAGACCAATGCCGGTGGCCGCATCTCGCATCCGAAATATTTGAAAATTCTTCCCATTCCTTGGACATGAATGAAAACACGCAAAGCGACACACAAATGATTTTGTAGACCTGCTTTGCAAGTAGCCCACATGTAGTTGTTGTTGGGATTTGAATTATATGCACAAAATGAACGATAAATGCAAAAATGGCTTAAATATAGCAAACGAGACCCGAAATGCGCCAGAAAATCAATACTTGGGTGTAATGGTGATTGTGTACCGTGGAAAAAATTTCGAGGCGAAACGATGAAGTCACCGACGATTGGAGTCCGATTTGCCACGTCTCCTATTGGGAACTATGATCCTTCTTGTGAGATGATCTGGTTTGCAAGGAGCGATCATCGTAACTTGTGCCAAACTTTTCCAAATATTTTCCACTCGGTCTTGAGATCGCGCCATGGCGACACACCGATTTTCGTGATTTTCTAAGTCCATCTGCATTTCCTGTAATTAAATTACCAACAAGCCCTACGCCGGTGGCCGCATCTCGCCGCCGAAATGTTTGAAAATTCTTCCCGTTTCTCGGCCAATGAATTAAAACTAGCAAAGCGACACATAAATGATTTTTACACCTTCTTAGCTAACACCCATATGTAGCTGCAGTATGGTTTTGATTTATATGCACTAAATGCATGGTAAACGCAAAAAATGTCTTAAATGTAGCAAACGAGACCTGAAATGCCCCAGAAAATCAAACCTAGGGTATGATGGTGATTGCGTATGGTGGAAAAAAATTCTAAGCGAAACGTTGAACTCACGTCTTCTTTTTAAACAAAATTATGCTGCTCCTTGATGTAGATGTTTTCCAATAGCACACGGTTCATTCACGAAAGCCGTCTGCCTATCAAACCGACCCCTACTGCGCATGATCTGAGTCGTGCGTTCTGATTGGCCAGAACCCAAACCCCATGGATCGTACATCTACACCGTTAGATGCACCCAGATCGAACGGCGATCCTCATCCCTTTCATCACCACATGCAGTTGCAGTTGGGATTTGATTTATATGCACTAAATGCCCAGTAAATGCAAAAAATTGCTTAAATATAACATAAGAGCCCCGAAATGCGCAAGAAAATCAAACCTAGGGTATAATAGTGATTGCGTACCGTGGAAAATAATTCAAGGCGAAACGATGAAGTCACCAGCAACTGGAGTTTGAATTACCACGTCTCCTTTTGGAAACTATGATCCTTCTTGTGAGATGCTCCGATTTCCAGGGACCGATCATCCAAGCTTGTGACACACCGATTTTCGCGATTTTCGGACTCCATCTGCATTTCTTGTAATTAAAATACCAACAAGACCTACGCCGGTGGCTGCATCTCGCATCCGAAATGTTTGGAAAATCTTCCAATTCCTTGGACAATGAATGAAAACACACAAAGCGACACACAAATGATTTTGTAGACCTTATTTGCCAACACCCACATGTAGTTGCGGTTGGGATTTGATTTATACGCACAAAATGCACGGTAAATGCCAAAATGGCTTAAATATAGCAAACGAGACCCGAAATGCGCGAGAAAATCAATACTGGCGTGTAATGGTGATTGCGTGCCGTTGAAAAAAATTCGAGGCGAAACGATAAAGTAACCAACGAACGGAGTCCAAATTGCCACGTCTCCAATTGGGAACTATGATCCTTCTTGTGATATGCTCCGGATTGCAAGGAGCGACCATCGTAACTTGTGCCAAACTTTACCAAAAAATTTCCACTCGGTCTTGAGATCGTGCCACGGTGACACACCGATTTTCGAAATCCATCCGCATTTCCTGTAAATAAATTACGAACAAGCCCTACACCGGTGGCCGCATCTCATGGCTGAAATGTTTGAAAATTCTTCCCATTTCTCGGACAATGAATGAAAACTAGCAAACCAACACAAAAATGATTTTTACACCTTTTTTGCTAACACCCACATGTAGTTGCAGTAGGGTTTTGATTTCTATGCACTAAATGCATGGTAAATGCAAAAAATTGCTTAAATGTAGCAAACGAGACCTAAAATGCGCCAGAAAATAAAACCTAGGTTATGACGGTAATTGCGTACCATGGAAAAAAATTCAAAGCGAAATGTTGAACTCACGTCTTCATTTCAAAATTACCACGTCTTCATTTCAAACGAAATTATGCTGTTTGTGCACACGGGCTCGTAGAAGCTTCCATTTGCATAGGCCTTTCCGCGCCGCGACCGGCACCCTTTTTTCACCGAAGCCACCAACACCCCTCCACCGCCCGCCCCCATTTCACTCAACAGTCCGCATATTCTACCAAAACTCCATCGCCAGCTCCCACCTCCCTTAGATCCACACCAGAACCCTATCCGGCGCCGGCGTGCTCAACCCGGCCATGTGCCCGCTCTTCGGAGTCAACCCTACCTTCGCTGCCGTTCCCAACACGCGGCTACCCGCGCCTCGCCGTCTTCGTTTGCTCGCTAGCCGCCCTCGACCATATCGATCATGTACCCCTCGCCTATCCTGCCGGGTTTGCACAAAAACCTGTCAGTTACAGCTCTCCATCGAGGTGAGGCATATTTCCTCGTGATCCCTCTTCCTATTTGGTTCTGTATGTTCCCAAATTGGCTATATAATAACGGAGAGCGTATATATGTTCATTATCTACCTTCCTAACTTGTACATATAAGTTGTATTTGTTCTAATTAGTTATTGTCGATTTACAGATCGTGGGCGCCCGAGTCACACAAAATGAACAAATTAGCCGTACATTTTCCAAATTATTACATGACATGTCTAGACAGCTTGCTACCAAGTTCTTAGCGTTATGCTTATCCCCCTTTTCTGAATTTCGCATTTGTTCTCTGTAGATGCCGAGTAGCAGCGACAGCACTCATGCTTCAGGCGATGTATCTTCATCTGAGTCCGACAACCCTAGGTCTCCAGTAGATGATCAGGGAACAAGTAATCTGGAATGGGATAGAGCTGCCGCAATCACCCTTTCGGTCAGGACACGGAAGAATGCTCCAAGAAAGCCCACACACCAGCCTAAAGGTGTGTATGAAGTAACCGACATCGATTTAAAGTCTTGGGCTCCAACTAAACCAGATAAAGCACACACGAGGTTCAGGAGTGTGTGTGGATTTGTTGGCAGGGCAAGGCTCAACATTAATCTGCCGGGGTTTCGGAAGGTTGACACAGAAACACGGCACGGAATAGTCCGGGAGATCATGGAACACTTCAACATTCCAGAGCAGTGGAGAATGCAGGTGGAACACGCTGCACTGAAGAAGGCCAGGGATGCTTGGAGAAACAGGAAGCACGTGTTGTACAAGAAGTACTTGAGTGAAGGCAAGGACCCAATCCCTGCATACCCCCAAATTACAAAGGCAGACTAGGCAGAACTCAAAAGGGTCAGGGCAACTGCAGAGTTTACCAATAAGAGTGCCAAGCAATCAGAACTTTAGAAGAGGAACACACACCCCCACCATATGAGTGTGGCAGGATACTACGGCATGAAACCGATATGGGACCAGGAGGATAAAGAAGCAGTAGATGCGGGTGGAAAACCGGCCTTTAGTTAAATCAGGGGCGAACGCGCTAGAGACTACTTGCGGGCACGCGCAAGAAGGCATGACGACGGTTCTTATTACTTTGAAAACTCACATGATGAAGAACTGTATCGCGTGATGTTAAAGGCTTCCACCAGCAACCCTGGAAGGTTCTATAGGAACTCAGGGCCATGTGACATTCTGTCCGATGCTCTGGCAACAAAAGAGCCCCCTGGCCGTGCAAGGGGTATAGGTGTCAATGTCCCTTACAAGAGGGCTTTCACACTCAGCAAAGAAGAGAGGCTCGCCATGAAAAAAGCGAGGAGTGAATAGAAGAAGGAAGAAATGTATGAAAGGTTGAGGATGGACATGTATCCGAAAGTTCGAATGGAAATTGAGGAGTCAATGATGATGCAGAAGACTCTAACACCGAGAGATAGCCAGCAGACGGGAGGGGAGGCGGGCATGGACGATGCTGCTTATTGCGCGATAGCACCGCACAAGAGTAGCTGTGCATCAGCTGGCCCCAGTGACACCGAGACTGCAGCTGCGCATGATGATGCTATATCTGATCTATCCGGAACGAAAGACAAACTGAGGGGCATGCTGACACATTATGAAGGTACGTTAAAATGTGCAACCGCCTGGGTTTTGTCCCCCCACTCTGAAGGGGGCCTCTTGTTGGACAATGTGCCATTGAAGCCGGGCTGTGTGAAGTGCTACGTGACTGAAGTAAAGCCTGGATTCAATAAATTTGCCCTGAAGAATGTCCTAGGGGACTGTGATGAGGAGAGGACCTTGCAAGAAACACTGTTAAATCATATACAGTGGCCACGAAAGGAAATAGACTTCATAGATGAGATCCCTCAAGCCCCGCCAAGAGCAATCAATGTCGCCCTTCAACCGGTGACTCTCTCCTTGCCACAACAGCTCTCGCGTGCTTCCCCCGAGGAACCTAATACTCGTAATCCGACGGCTGATGCATCAACCTGTGATCAGCCCGCCCGACGTCGTGCCGTACAGGCCATGTCACCGTCCGCCCCTGAGCAGCCAGTGGCAAGGCCTACAACAGTTGAAGAAGCACCACCGGTTCAGATGCTGGCCACTGAAGCAGCAGGGGGAGACACAGCAGCACCGCATGCTCAGTAGACCAACCCCGTGGAACGGACTGCTAAGCAGTCAGAAGGTCCGGAACCGCCTGCTCATCAGTCCGTCGGTTCACAGCCGCGTGATCAGCATACCGATGCGTCGGCACTGCCTGCTCAGCAAACCAACGCGTTGGCACAGCCTCCTCAGCACACCAACGTGTTGGCACCACCTGCGCAGAAGCCCGACATAGCTTCACCGCCTGGTCAGCAGTCTGATGCCTCTGCTCCTACAACTCAGCAGTCCGTCACAGCAGCACCGCCAGCTCAGCAATCCGGCATAGCTAAACCATCTTCTCAGCAGCCCGTCGTATCTTCACCGCCTGCTCAGCAACCCGTCTATCAACGATCCAGACCTTGCACCAAAAGTGCTTCAAGTACCAAGAGGAAAGCGGCCACGGCCGCACCCACGAGGAAGCGGCCCCTGAGACCGAGGAAGAATACGAATGATAGCCTCTTACTAAAAGCACTCATCGCCCAGAACCAAATTACCAGCAAGTTGTTTGAATCGAAGAGTTATACTGGTTCTGACAGCTTGCTCGATGAAGAAGTCGAAAGGATACTTGCTAAATATAAAGCAGACATACTTGTAGCACGCAAGTACGTCCACGGCCAGCCATTTCTTGTTGACGAATACTTAGAGGAGTGCAGTTCCAGTTGCCGCAAGTTACATAAATATTGCATGGATGCAATGTCAGAAGGTCATAAGGGTCTGCTAGTCCACTATGACAGTGATCATTTCGGTCACGATCAAGGATCCATCAGTATGGAATTCGAGGACTTTCATATCTTCTTCAACTTCGATGTGCTCGATATGACTCTTGTTAAATGCTTGATGTTGTAAATACTTCACCAACTCTGATCAACTTCTCCATACAAGGTTGTAAACGAAAAAAAGCTAACTGTATTGTATTCCTCTCAGGGGATTGATCACGCAAAGAAAAATGGAGGCAGTGTATTTCATAGATCCTCACATAGCAAAGGGCATATTATTACGTGGTGGCACAGATAATCGGGAGTGGGCCATTGGCAAGGTCGCCAGTATCTTGTGTCACATGCCCCGTGCAGAACTCTTTCTCTGGCCATATCATGAAGGGTAAGTCAAATAAGCAACCACACATACATTGACCGTCTTTCAGATTTTGTCATAGTTCGTAAGTTCATGGTTTTCTTAATCTGTAGCATTCACTGGATCTTGGTAGTCATTGCCCCAAACCAGAATAGAGTTCACTACCTGGATTCTCTCAGAGATTCAATAAAGCCTCAGGATCTGACGCATCTTCAACAAGTCATGGATAGGTATTGAATTCTATGATGTTAAAATTTGCATTCATATCTAGTTCAAGAACTGAGTATGTGGAAATTCATCTTCATTTCAGTGTGTTGGCATCGTGCATAACTAAACGAGGGAACTGATGACCCACAAGTATAGGGGATCAATCGTAGTCCTTTCGATAAGTAAGAGTGTCGAACCCAATGAGGAGCAGAAGGAAATGACAAGCGGTTTTCAGCAAGGTATTTTCTGCAAGCACTGAAATTATCCGTAATGAGTAGTTCGATAGCAAGATAATTTGTAACAAGTAACAAATAGTAATGGTAACAAAGACTGCAGCAAGGTGTCCCAATCCTTTTTGTAGCAAAGGACAAGCCAGAACGAACTCGTATAATAAGCAAAGCGTTCTCGAGGACACATGGGAATTTCATCTAGTCACTTTCATCATGTTTGTTTGATTCGTGTTCGCTACTTTGATAATTTGATATGTGGGAGGACCGGTGCTTGGGTGCTGTTCTTACTTGAACAAGCCTCCCACTTATGATTAACCCCTATCGCAAGCATCCACAACTACGAAAGAAGAATTAAGATAAATCTAACCATAGCATTAAACATATGGATCCAAATCAGCCCCTTACGGAATAGCGCATAAACTAGGGTTTAAGCTTCTGTCACTCTAGCAACCCATCATCTAATTACTACTCCACAATGCATTCCCTTAGGCCCAAAGATGGTGAAGTGTCATGTAGTCGACGTTCACATGACACCACTAAGAGAATCAACAACATACATATCATCAAAATATCGAACGAATACCAAATTCACATGATTACTTATGACAAGACTTCTCCCATGTCCACAAGAATAAAAGTAACTACTCACACATCATACTCATGTCCATGATCAGAGGGGTATTGAATAGCATAATAGATCTGAACATATAATCTTCCACCAAATAAACCAACTAGCATCAACTACAAGATGTAATCAAAACTACTAGCAACACACATGTACCAATCTGAGGTTTTGAGACAAAGATTAAATACAAGAGATCAACTAGGGTTTGAGATGAGATGGTGCTGGTGAAGATGTTGATGTAGATTGGCCCTCCCACGATGAGAGGATCGTTGGTGATGTCGATGGCTTCGATTTCCCCCTCCCGGAGGGAAGTGTCCCCGGCGGAATCGCTCCGCCGGAGAGCAAAAGTGCTCCTGCCCAAGTTCCTCCTCAAGACGGCGGTGCCCCGTCCCGAAAGTCTTCTCCTAATTTTTTCTAGGGCAAATGGGTTTATATGCCAGAAAATGGGCACTAGAGGCTGGCCAGGGGCCCCACAAGCCACCAGGGCGCGCCTGGGGGGTGGCTCGCCCTGGTGCCTCGTGGGCACCTGGGTGGCCCCCTCTGGTACTTCTTTTCTCCAATATTTTTTATTTATTCCAAAATAAATCTCTATGAAATTTCAGCTCATTTGGAGATGTGCAGAATAGGTATCTCTGACATAGCCTTTTCAGGTCCAGAATTCCAGCTACCGGCAATCTCCCTCTTTATGTAAATCTTGCATATTAAGAGAGAAAAGGCATTAGAATTACTCCACAAAGTGTTATATTGATTAAAACTACTATAAATAACATTAGGAAAACATGATACAAAATGGACGTATCAACTCCCCCAAGCTTAGACCTCGCTTGTCCTCAAGCGAAAGCCGATATCGATAATCATGTCCACATGTTTAGAGAGAGAGGTGTCGATAAAAACAAAATACGGACATAGTAGCATCATGATCATTATTATATCAGCAATATTCAATATCATAGAACTTCTCATGAGCAAGTAACAATTCACTACAACAACGAAGTATAAGACATAAACTTTCTTGAAAACTAACAAACTATGTTCTGAGTCAACAATGCAATTGCAATTAATCTTATTTTCAGGAAGGGTCTCATGTAAGAGCTTTTTAGCAAGTCCACATACTCAACCATCATTTAGTCTTCTATGATTGCTAACACTCACAACATACAAATGGAGCAAAGAGTTTCAGCCAGACACATAGAAAGATAGGGGCTTATAATTCCGCCTCCCAACTTATTCACCTCGAGGGTGATGTCAACAATAATAACTCATGATCACTCATATCCAACTGGATATATATGCCTAGATCTTTCCCCACCACATGATGCTTGCAAAAGAGAAAAATAAAAAGGAATAGAGGGGAACGCTATTGACTCTTGCGTAAAAAGTAAATACATAAAAGTAAAAGATAGGCCCTTCGCAAAGGGAAGCAGATGTTGTCATGCGCTTTTTGTTTTTGGATGCACAAGCTCTTAATGCAAAGGAACGTCACTTTATATTGCCCGTTGTGATAGCAACCTTTATTATGCAGTCCGTCGCTTTTATTTCTTTACCATCACAAGATCGTACAAAGCTTATTTTCCCTTACAATAAAAGATCATACATATTTAGGAGCAATTTTTATTGCTTTATGCACCGATGACAACTTACTTGAAGGATCTTATTCAATCCATAGGTAGGTATAGTGGACTCTCATTGAATGAAACTAGGTTTAAGGTTTTTGGATGCACAAGTAGTATCTCTACTTGGTGCGGATTTTTGGCTAGCAAAGATATTGGGCAAGCACCACATGTTGGAGGATCTATAACAATATAACTTCTATGTGGATATAAGCAAACATAATTCATTACGTTGTCTTCCTTATCCAACGTCAATAATTTGACATAAAATACTTAATGGGGGCTCACAATCACAAAAGATGTCCAAGATAGTGTATTTGCATGTAAATCTTCTCTTCCTTTATTAATTTTTTCATGAATTGCATCATTGACCAATGCTATGTTTGTTAATTTTCAATAAATTTTACCACTTATACTTTTCTTTATGTAATGTCATTACTTTCCATAAGATTAGCATATGATCTTTTTCATTATTTTCATTGCTACGATTGAAACATAAAAGTAAAGAAGCAAAAACTCAAACTACTCTTTATTATACAACTTCAACTCGATTACATAGATAGATAGATCACGAAACTAGCACTCAAAAATAGATCATACTAAACTTTTATTCAACTAGATCACGAAATAACTAAGGATCGAACTAAAAATAGGTAAACATAATAAAAGTGATGGTGATACGATACTGGGGCGCCTCCCCCAAGCTTGGCACAAGCCAAGGGGAGTGCCCATACTCGTGTACTCAAGTTTCTTTCTTCGGTGATGGTGGTGCGATATTCTTAGCAATAATGCCCCTGAGGATGTGATTCTCCTCTTCGAGCTTGTTGACTTGACGCTTAAGATCCATAATTTCTTTTAGGAGCCTTTCGGTGACAGTTAATGCACCATCCACCCAAGGATGCATCCTGGCTGAAGGAGACGAAGCAACACTCTTTTTCAAGTTACGGTAAGAAATAAATTGGGTATTTGGAGGTTTAACCGTATTCGGCAAGCTTGATTTCTTGAACTCCACATGCATATCTCCAGGTTGGGGTAGTAAGGTTTCTTCTTCTTCCAATTCCGTGGAATCCATCCTCTTCAAGTCAGCCTCCACCTCCTCATCGGTCGACCACCCATAGGGGTCGACATCACCATAGATTCTCGGATTTGTTGTAGTGTGGGAAACATGGCTTTCCCCATCAGATTCTTGGGACGACATATTGCTCCAAATCTACCTGAAAAACAGCCCGAAACAAGAACAGAGGAGATTTCTACGATACGGTGGTCAAAACGTCCGGGAGTATATATATAAAGAATGTTTTATCTTGCAAAACAAGTATTCTAGAAGAAAACGGAGTCGGGAAGGCTCACGAGGGGCCCACGAGCCACCAGGGCGAGCCTGGGGGGGGTGGCGCGTGATGACCCACAAGTATAGGGGATCAATCATAGTCCTTTCGATAAGTAAGAGTGTCGAACCCAACGAGGAGCAGAAGGAAATGACAAGCGGTTTTCAGGAAGGTATTTTCTGCAAGCACTGAAATTATCGGTAACGAGTAGTTTGATAGCAAGATAATTTGTAACAAGTGACAAGTAGCAATAGTAACAAAGAGTGCAGCAAGGTGGCCCAATCCCTTTTGTGGCAAAGGACAAGCCGGAACGATCTCTTATAATGAGTAAAGCGTTCTCGAGGACACATGGGAATTCCATCTAGTCACTTTCATCATGTTTGTTCGATTCGCGTTTGCTACTTTGATAATTTGATATGTGGGTGGACCGGTACTTGGGTGCTGTTCTTACTTGAACAAGCCTCCCACTTATGATTACCCCCTCTCGCATGCATCCACAACTACAAAAGAATAATTAAGATAACTCTAACCATAGCATTAAACATATGGATCCAAATCAGCCCCTTACGGAATAGTGCATAAACTAGGGTTTAAGCTTCTGTCACTCTAGCCACCCATCATCTAATTACTACTCCACAATGCATTCCCTGAGGCCCAAAGATTGTGAAGTGTCATGTAGTCGACGTTCACATAACACTACTAAGAGAATCAACAACATACATATCATCAAAATATCGAACGAATGCCAAATTCACATGATTACTTATGACAAGACTTCTCCCATGTTCTCAAGAACAAAAGTAACTACTCACAAATAACCTTCATGCCCAAGATCAGAGGGGTATCAAATAGCATAATAGATCTGAACATATAATCTTCCACCAAATAAACCAACTAGCATCAACTACAAGATGTAATCAACACTACTAGCAACCCATAGGTACCAATCTGAGGTTTTGAGACAAAGATTGAATACAAGAGATGAACTAGGGTTTGAGATGAGATGGTGCTGTTGAACATGTTGATGAAGATTGGCCCTCCCACGATGAGAGGGTTGTTGGTGATGATGATGGCTCTGATTTTCCCCTCCCGGAGGGAAGTGTCCCCAGCAGAATCGCTCCGCCGGAGAGCAAAAGTGCTCCTGCTCAAGTTCCACCTCGAGACGGCGGCGCACCGTCCCAAAAGTCTTCTCTATATTTTTTCTAGGGCAAATGGGCTTATATACCAGAAAATGGGGGCCAGAGGCTGGCCAGGGGCCCCACGAGCCACAAAGGCGCGCCTGGGGGGTGGCGCGCCCTGGTGCCTCGTGGGCACTTGGGTGCCCCCTCTGGTACTTCTTGATTCCAGTATTTTATATTTATTCCGAAATAATTCTCCGTGAAATTTCAGCTCATTTGGAGATGTGCAGAATAGGTATCTCTGACATAGCTTTTTCAGATCCAGAATTCCAGCTGCCGGCATTCTCCTTCCTTGTGTAAATCTTGCATATTAAGAGAGAAAAGGCATTAGAATTGCTCCACAAAGTGTTATATTGATTGAAAACACTATAAATAACAGTAGGAAAACATGATGCAAAATGGACGTATCAACTCCCCCAAGCTTAGACCTCGCTTGTCCTCAAGCGAAAGCCGATATCGATAATCATGTCCACATGTTTAGAGAGAGAGGTGTCGATAAAAACAAAATACGGACATAGTAGCATCATGATCATTATTATAACAACAATATTTATCATCATAAAACTTCTCATGAGCAAGTAACAATTCATCACAACAATGAAGTCTAAGGCATAAACTTTCTTGAAAACTAACAAACTATGTTCTTAGTCAACAATGCAATTGCAATTCATCATATTTCAGGAAGGGTCTCATGTAGGAGCTTTTTTGCAAGTCCACATACTCAATCATCATATAGTCTTCCATGATTGCTAACACTCACAACATATATATGGAGCAAAAAGTTTCAGCCAGACACATAGAAAGACAGGGGCTTATAATTGCGCCTCCCAACTTATTCACCTCAAGGGTGATGTCAACAATAATAACTCATGATCACTCATATCCAACTGGATATATATGCCTACACCTTTCCCCACCACATGATGCTTGCAAAAGAGAAAAATAAAAAGGAATAGGGGAGAACACTATTGACTCTTGCATAAAAAGTAAATACATAAAAGTAAACGATAGGCCCTTCGCAGAGGGAAGCAGAGGTTGTCATGCGCTTTTTGTTGTTGGATGCACAAGCTCTTAATGCAAAGGAACGCCACTTTATATTGCCCCTTGTGATAGCAACCTTTATTATGCAGTCTGTTGCTTTTATTTCTTTACCATCACAAGTTCGTACAAAGCTTATTTTCCCTTACAATAAAAGTTCAGACATATTTAGAGGCAATTTTTATTGCTTTTTGCACCGATGACAACTTACTTGAAGGATCTTATTCAATCCATAGGTAGATATAGTGGACTCTCATGACATGAAACTGGGTTTAAGGGTTTTGGATGCACAAGTAGTATCTCTACTTGGTGCAGATTTTTAGCTAGCAAAGATATTGAGCAAGCACCACATGTTGGAGGATCTATAACAATATAACTTCTATGTGAATATAAGCAAACATAACTCATTACGTTGTCTTCCTTGTCCAATGTCAACAATTTGACATAAAATACTTAATGGGGGATCACAATCATAAAAGATGTCTAAGATAGTATATTTGCATGTGAATCTTCTCTTCCCTTATTAATTCTTTCATGAATTGCATCATTGACTAATGCTATGTTTGTTAACTTTCAATAAATTTTACCACTTATACTTTTCTTTATGTATTGTCATTACTTTCCATAAGATTAGCATATGATCTTTTTCATTATTTTTATTGCTAGGATTGAAACATGAAAGTAAAGAAGCAAAAACTCAAACTACTCTTTATTATATAACTCTCAACTCGATTACATAGATAGATAGATCACGAAATAACTAAGGATCGAACTAAAATAGGTAAAGATAGCAGAAGTGATGGTGATACGATACCGGGGCACCTCCCCCAAGCTTGGCACAAGCCAAGGGGAGTGCCCATACCCATGTACTCAAGTTTCCTTCTTCGGTGATGGTGGTGATGGTGAAGTGGCGAGCTTGTCCTTCAGCACAAGCAGATACATCAGTCTGCGATTGATGCTCCGAAGGGCGATGTTTTGCTCTTCCAACAAAATAACTTCACGAGTGAGAGATGTATTCTGAGCACTAACTATTTCAAAGACTCTTAGGGCTTCAATTATAGATGGAGAGAGATGATCATAAAAGGGTTGAAGGATATCTCCCTTCTCTGCGGTCTCCTCCATGGGGATGGCTTGACCTCCTTTCGGAGCCTGGGCTCCTGCAACTTCCTCAACCTTGTCCTCTTTGCCATTGTCTTCTTCTCCCGACGACAATTCATAGTAAACCTCGCTGTAGGGGCGTTTGCCTGGCGATGGTTGCACATTGCGGTGATTGGCACGGAGCTTTTGGGGAGCCATGGCGATCTAGATATGTCAGAAAAATAGCACGAAACAAGAACAGAGGAGATTTCTGCGATACGGTGGTCAAAACGTCCAGGAGTATATATAAAGAATTTTTATCTTGCAAAACAAGTAATTCAGAAGAAAAACGGAGTCGGGAAGGCTCACTTGGGGCCCACGAGCCACCAGGGCGCGCCTGGGGGGGGGTGGCGCGCCCTGGTGCCTCGTGGGCACCAGGTGGGTCCCCTCGGCTGTTTCCTATTTTTGTATTTTTTCTAATATTCCAAAACTGACAGAAAGTATTTTTATGGAATTTTTGGAGTCGGTTTACTTACTGTATCACGCACCTCTTCCTTTTCAGGGTTCTGGAGTGTTCCGGAAGGTCTCTCTTATGTATTCCTCCGGTGTAATTGTTTCAATAATATTTGTTTCAACATTAATGGGAGTACCTGAAATATAGTGCTTAATTCTTTGCCCGTTCACCACTCTCGGATTAGTGCCTTCAGAGTTGTTTATTTTGATGGCTCCGGAGCGGTAAACTTCTTCGATGATATACGGTCCTTCCCATTTAGAAAGGAGTTTTCCTGCAAAGAATCACAAACGAGAATTGTACAATAGAACATGCTCACCCGCTTTGAATTCCCGTTTTTCAATTCTCCTATCATGCCATCTTTTAACTTTTTCTTTAAACAATTTGGCATTTTCATAAGCTTGGGTTCTCCATTGATCTAATGAGCTAATATCAAATAACCTCTTTTCACCGGCAAGTTTAAAATCATAATTGAGTTCTTTAATTTCCCAATATGCCTTATGTTCTAACTCAAGAGGTAAATTACATGCTTTTCCATAAACCATTTTATAAGGAGACATACCCATAGGATTTTTATATGCAGTTCTATAAGCCCATAATGCATCGTCAAGTTTCTTAGACCAATTCTTTCTAGATCTATTGACGGTTTTCTGCAAAATTAATTTTATTTCTTTATTACTCAATTCAACTTGACCACTAGTTTGAGGGTGATAGGGAGATGCAATTCTATGGTTGACATCATATTTAGCAAGCAGTTTACGAAATGCACCATGAATAAAATGTGAACCACCATCAGTCATTAAATATCTAGGGACTCCAAACCTCGGGAAAATAACTTCTTTAAGCATTTTAATAGAAGTGTTATGATCAGTAATACTAGTTGGAATAGCTTCTACCCACTTAGTAACATAATCAACAGCAACTAAAATATGAGTATACACATTGGATTTGGGAAAAGGTCTCATATAATCAAATCCCCAAACATCAAATGGTTCAACAGCAAGTGAATAATTCATTGGCATTTCCTGATGTCTACCAACATTACCAATTCTTTGACATTCATCACAAGATAAGACAAACTTACGAGCATCCTTGAAAACAGTAGGCCAATAGAAACAAGATTGTAATACCTTATGTGATGTTCTGTCTCCCGCATGGTATCCTCCGTAAGCCTCGGAATGACACTTCCGTAGGATTTGTTCCTGTTCATGCTCAGGTATACAACGTCTAATAATATCATCTACTCCTTTATAAAGATGTGGGTCATCCCAAAAGTAATGTCTTAAATCGAAGAAAAACTTTTTCTTTTGTTGGTACGTGAAACTAGGTGGTATGTATTTAGCAACAATGTAATTAGCATAGTCTGCATACCAAGGGGTATTACGAGAAGCATTTATGACAACTAATTGTTCATCAGGAAAATCGTCATTAATAGGAAGTGGGTCATCAAGAACATTTTCCATTCTAGACAAATTATCTGCTACGGGATTCTCAGCTCCCTTTCTATCAATAATATGCAAGTCAAATTCTTGTAGCAATAAAACCCACCTAATGAGTCTAGGTTTAGCATCTTTCTTTTCCATAAGATATTTAATAGCAGCATGATAGGTGTGAACAGTTACTTTAGAATCAACTATGTAAGATCTGAATTTATCACATGCAAACACAACTGCTAGAAATTCTTTCTCAGAAGTAGCATAATTTCTTTGGGCACTGTCTAGAGTTTTACTAGCATAATGGATAATATTTAATTTCTTATCAACTCTCTGTCCTAGAACAGCACCAATAGCATAATCACTAGCATCACACATAATTTCAAAAGGCAAGTTCCAATCAGGTGGTTGATCAATAGGTGCAGTGGTTAAGGCTTTCTTAAGTGTTTCAAAGGCTTCTACACAATCATCATCAAAAACAAATGGAACATCTTTTTGCAAGAGATTGGTAAGAGGCCTAGAAATTTTAGAGAAGTCTTTAATAAATCTCCTATAGAAACCAGCATGACCTAGGAAACTTCTTATACCTTTAATATCTTTAGGACATGGCATTTTCTCAATAGCATCAACCTTAGCTTTATCAACTTCAATACCACTTTCATAAATTTTATGCCCCAAGACAATACCTTCATTCACCATAAAGTGGCACTTCTCCCAATTCAAGACAAGATTAGTTTCTTCACATCTCTGCAAAACTCGATCAAGGTTGCTCAAGCAATCATCAAAAGAAGTTCCGTAAACGGAAAAATCATCCATGAAAACCTCAACAATCTTTTCACAAAAGTCAGAGAATATAGCAGTCATACATCTTTGAAAGGTAGCAAGTGCATTGCATAAACCAAAAGGCATACGTCTATAAGCATAAGTTCCAAAAGGACAAGTAAAGGTGGTTTTCTCTTGATCGGGTTGTGATACAGGTATTTGAGAGAAACTAGAATAACCATCTAGAAAACAAAAATGTGTATGCTTAGACAATCTTTCTAACATTTGATCAATAAAAGGTAAGGGGTAATGATCTTTTCTAGTAGCTTTGTTTAATTTTCTAAAATCAATTACCATCCCAAAACCAGTTACAGTTCTTTGTGGAATGAGTTCATTTTTATCATTAGGAACTACGGTGATACCTCCTTTCTTAGGGACACAATGAACGGTACTTACCCATCTACTATCAGCTATGGGATAGATTATACCTACTTCCAGAAGCTTTAATATTTCAGTTCTTACCACCTCTTTCTTCTTAGGATTTAATCGTCGTTGGTGGTCGACAACTGGTTTAGCATCAGGCTCCATATTAATTTTGTGCTGACAAAGAGTGGGACTAATGCCCTTAAGATCATGAAGAGTATATCCAATAGCAGCTCGGTGCTTCCTCAGAGTTTTAAGTAATCTCTTTTCTTTATGCTCTGAAAGGTTAGCACTAATAATAACAGGATATATCTTCTTTTCATCAAGATAAGCATATTTCAATGTATCAGGCAATTGCTTCAATTCAAATACAGGATCACCTTTAGGTGGAGGAGGGCCTCCAAGAGTTTCAACAGGCAAATTGTGTTTAAGGATAGGTGGTTGATCAAAGAACATCTTATCTATTTCATTTCTTTCATTCATATGCATATCATTTTCATGGTCTAGCAAATATTGTTCTAACGGATCTGTAGGAGGTACGACAATAGAAGCAAGACCAATAATTTCAACTTTACTAGGCAATTCTTTATCATGAGACTGTCTACGAAACTTGGAGAAATTAAAATCATGAGACATACCACCAAAATTAACACTAACAATTTTTTTAGCGCAATCAATCTTGGCATTAACAGTGTTCAAGAAAGGTCTACCAAATATAATGGGACAAAAGTCATCTTGTGGAGAACCAAGGACTAGAAAATCAGTAGGGTATTTCATTTTTCCACACAAGACTTCAACATCTCTAACGATCCCAAGCGGTGTAATGGTATCTCTGTTTGCAAGTTTAATAGTAACATCAATGTCCTCTATTTCAACAGGTGCAATATCATTCATAATTTCTTGGTATAAGGTAAACGGAATAGCACTCACACTAGCACCCAAATCACATAAGCCATGATAACAATGATCTCCTATTTTAACAGAGACAACAGGCATGCCTACTACAGGTCTGTTTTTACCTTTAGGATCTGGTTTAGCAATTCTAGTTGCTTCATCACAGAAGTAAATAACATGCCCATCTATATTATCGACCAAAAGATCTTTAACCATAGCAATATTAGGTTCAATTTTAATTTGTTCAGAGGGTCTAGGTGATCTAATATTACTTTTGTTAGCCACAGTTGAAACTTTAGCATGTTCCTTAATCCTAACAGGAAAAGGTGGTTTCTCAATATAAGCAGTAGGCACAACTGGATCAACATGGTAAACAATTGTTTTTTCTTTAACACTAACGGGTTCCTCAATTTTTTCTTTAACAGGGGGATGATATTTAAACCACTTCTCCTTAGGGAGATCAACATGAGTAGCAAATGATTCACAAAAGGAAGCTACTATCTCAGAGTCAAGTCCATATTTAGTGCTAAACTTATGAAAAGCATCGGTAGCTGATGTCTACTACACAACTTATTCTTGTAGACTCGTGTTGGGCCTCCAAGCGCAGAGTTTTGTAGGACAGTAGCAATTTACCCTCAAGTGGATGACCTAAGGTTTATCAATCCGTGGGAGGCGTAGGTTGAAGATGGTATCTCTCAAACAACCCTGCAACCAAATACAAGAAATCTCTTGTGTCCCCAACACACCCAATACAATGGTAAATTGTATAGGTGCACTAGTTTGGCGAAGAGGTGGTGATAAAAGTGTAGTATGGATAGTAGATATAGGTTTTTGTAATTTGAAAATATAAAAACAGCAAGGTAGCAAGTAACAAAAGTGAGCACAAACGGTATTGCAATGCTTAAAAACAAGGCCTAGGGTTCATACTTTCACTAGTGCAATCTCTCAAAAATGCTAACATAATTGGATCATATAACCATCCCTCAACGTGTGATAAAGAATCACTCCCAAGTTCCTATTAGCGGAGAACATAAGATAGAAATTGTTTGTAGGGTATGAAACTACCTCAAAGTTATTCTTTCCGATCGATCTATTGAGCTATTCCTATAAGTGTCACAAACAGCCCTAGAGTTCGTACTAAAATAACACCATATGATACACATCAACCAACTCTAATGTCACCTAGATACTCCAATGTCACCACAAGTATCCGTGAGTTGATTATACGATATGCATCAAACAACTTCATAATCATAATATTCAATCCACACAAAGAACTCCAAGGAGCACCCCAAAGTTTCTATCGGAGAAAAGATAATGAAAACGTGCATCAACCCCTATGCATAGATTACCCCAATGTCGCCGCGGGAATCCGCGAGTTGAATGCCAAAACATATATCAAGTGAATCAATATAATACCCCATTGTCACCACGGGTATTCATATGCAAGACATACATCAAGTGTTCTCAAATCTGAAATATTCAATCCGACAATAACGAAACCTCAAAGGGAAAAGATTCGATTCATCACAACAAAGATAGAAAGGGAAGAAACACCATATGATCCAACTATATTAACAAAGCTCGCGATACATCAAGATCGTGCCATATCAAGAACACAAGAGAGAGAGAGATCAAACACATATCTACTAGTACATACCCTCAACCCCGAGGGTGAACTACTCCCTCCTCGTCATGGAGACCGCCGGGATGATGAAGATGGCCTCCGGTGATGATTCCCCCCCCCCTCCGGAAGGGTGTCAGAAAAGGGTTGTAGATGAGATCGTGGAGGTACAGAGGCTTGCGGCGGCGTAAAAACTCATCTAGGTTAACTTTCGAGGGTTTCTGAATATATAGGATTTTTCAGCGTTGGAATCATGTCAGACGGAGCCACGTGGGCCCCACGAGGTACCAGGGCGCACCTGGGGGGGGATGGCGCGCCCTGGTGCCTCGCGGGCACTTGGTGGCCCCCTCCAGTGGGTCTTGGTTCCAGTATTTTTTATTTGTTCCATAAAAGATCTCCAAAAAGTTTCATCTAATTCCAAGAACTTTTATTTCTGCACAAAAAACAACACCATGGCAATTCTGCTGAAAACAGCGTCAGTCCGGGTTAGTTCTAATCAAATCATACCAAAACCATATAGAATTGTTATAAACATGGCATGAATACTTCATAAATTATAGATACGTTGGAGACGTATCAGTAGCCATAAAAGATTTAACACAATCGAACTCAAGTATTATACCTGACTCATTACCTTTGTTGAGTTCCCAATCTTCAGAGTTGCGTTTAATTCTTTCCAGAAGATCCCACCTGAATTCAATAGTTTTCTTCATAAAGGAGCCAGTCGAAGAAGAATCGAGCATGGTTCGATTATCATGAGAAAGCCGAGCATAAAAATTCTGTAAGATAATTTCTCTTGAGAGCTCATGGTTGGGGCATGTGTACATCATGTACTTAAGCCTCCCCCAAGCTTGAGCGATGCTTCCTCCTTCACGAGGCCAAAAATTATATATATAATTCCGATCACGATGAACCAAATGCATAGGATAAAATTTCTGGTGGAATTCCAGCTTCAATCGGTTCCAGTCCCATGTATCAGTATCATCACATAGCCTATACCATGTCAATGCCTTTCCCTCCAAAGATAAAGGGAATACTTTCTTCTTAACTCCATCTCCGGATAAACCTGCAAGCTTAAACAATCCACAAATTTCATCCACATAGATCAAGTGCATATCAGGATGTACCGTTCCATCTCCTGCATAAGGATTAGCTAGCAGTTTCTCTATCATACCCGAAGGAATTTCATAATAAATATTTTCAGTAGGTGCAGTAGGTTGAGGAGCAACTATTTGTGCTTCTGGTCGAGGTAAATATACCCCGAACAAACCCCTCAAAGGATTACTTTCCATAGTAACAAGTGACAGTAAATTTCAGCACGTAATATAAATGTTTCCTTACCAAATTCCACTCACCAAAGGCGCTTCAGTCCCCGGCAACGGCGCTAGAAAAGAGTCTTGATGACCCACAAGTATAGGGGATTAATCGTAGTCCTTTCGATAAGTAAGAGTTTCGAACCCAACGGGGAGCAGAAGGAAATGACAAGCGGTTTTCAGCAAGGTATTTTCTCCAAGCACTGAAATTATCGGTAACGAGTAGTTTGATAGCAAGATAATTTGTAACAAGTGACAAGTAGCAATAGTAACAAAGAGTGCAGCAAGGTGGCCCAATCCCTTTTGTAGCAAAGGACAAGCCGGAACGATCTCTTATAATAAGTAAAGCGTTCTCGAGGACACATGGGAATTCCATCTAGTCACTTTCTTCATGTTTGTTCGATTCGCGTTCGCTACTTTGATAATTTGATATGTGGGTGGACCGGTGCTTGGGGGTTGTTCTTACTTGAACATGCCACCCACTTATGATTACCCCCTCTCGCAAGCATCCGCAACTACGAAAGAAGAATTAAGATAACTCTAACCATAGCATTAAACATATGGATCCAAATCAGTCCCTTACGGAATAGCGCATAAACTAGGGTTTAAGCTTCTGTCACTCTAGCAACCCATCATCTAATTACTACTCCACAATGCATTCCCTTATGCCCAAAGATGGTGAAGTGTCATGTAGTCGACGTTCACATGACACCACTAAGAGAATCAACAACATACATATCATCAAAATATCGAACGAATGCCAAATTCACATGATTACTTATGACAAGACTTCTCCCATGTCCTCAAGAACAAAAGTAACTGCTCACAAATAACCTTCATGCCCAAGATCAGAGGGGTATCAAATATCATAATAGATCTGAATATATAATCTTCCACCAAATAAACCAACTAGCATCAACTACAAGATATAATCAACACTACTAGCAACCCACAGGTACCAATCTGAGGTTTTGAGACAAAGATTGAATACAAGAGATGAACTAGGGTTTGAGATGAGATGGTGCTGTTGAAGATATTGATGAATATTGGCCCTCCCACGATGAGAGGGTTGTTGGTGATGATGATGGCTTCGATTTCCCCCTCCCGGAGGGAAGTGTCCCCGGCAGAATCGCTTCGCCGGAGAGCAAAAGTGCTCCTGCCCAAGTTCCACCTCGAGACGGCGGCGCACCATCCCAAAAGTCTTCTCTATATTTTTTCTAGGGCAAATGGGCTTATATACCAGAAAATGGGGGCCAGAGGCTGGCCAGGGGCCCCACGAGCCACCAGGGTGCGCCTGGGGGAGGGGGGTGGCGCGCCCTGGCGCCTCGTGGGCACTTGGGTGGCCCCCTCTTGTACTTCTTGATTCCAGTATTTTTTATTTATTCCGAAATAATTCTCCGTGAAATTTCAGCTCATTTGGAGATGTGCAGAATAGGTATCTCTGACATAGCTTTTTCAGGTCCAAAATTCCAGCTGCCGGCATTCTCCTTCCTTGTGTAAATCTTGCATATTAAGAGAGAAAAGGCATTAGATTTGCTCCACAAAGTGTTATATTGATTGAAAACACTATAAATAACAGTAGGAAAACATGATGCAAAATGGACGTATCAGCGCGCCCTGGTGCATCGTGTGCACCTCGTGGGTCCCCTCGGCTGTTTCTTATTTTTGTATTTTTTCTAATATTCCAAAACTGACAGAAAGTATTTTTATGGATTTTTTTGGAGTCGGTTTACTTACCGTATCACATACTCCCTCCATTCCATAATGTAGTGCCTATAGATTTTTCTGAAAGTCAAACTTTGCCAACTTTGACCAAGTTTATAGAGAAAACTGTATACATCTACAATACCAAACATGTACATTTCGAAAATATAACTCATGATGTATCCAATGATGTGCATTTGGTATTCTAGATGTACCTATTTTTCTCTATAAATATGGTCAAAATTTGTAATGTTTGACTTTTGAAAAAATCTATAGGCACTACATTATGGAACGGAGGGAGTACCTCTTCCTTTTCAGGGTTTTGGAGTGTTCTGGAAGGTCTCTCCTATGTATTCCTCCGGTGTCATAGTTTGAATAATGTTAGTTTCAACATTAGTACGTGTACCTGAAATATAATGCTTAATTCTTTCCCAATTCACCACTCTCAGATTATTGCCTTCGGAGTTATTTATTTTGATGGCTCTGGAACGATAAACTTCTTCGATAATATACGGCCCTTCCCATTTAGAGAGAAGTTTTCCTGCAAAAAAAATCTTAAACGAGAATTGTATAATAGAACATGATCACCTACTTTGAATTCCCGTTTTTGAATTCTTTTATCATGCCATCTTTTGACTTTTTCTTTAAACAACTTAGCATTATCATAGGCTTGGGTTCTCCATTCATCTAGCGAGCTAATATCAAAGAACCTCTTTTCACCGGCAAGTTTAAAATCATAGTTGAATTCTTTAATTGCCCAATATGCTTTATGTTCTAACTCCAGAGGTAAGTGACATGCTTTTCCATAACCCATTTTATAAGGAGACATACCCATAGGATTTTTATAAGCAGTTCTATAAGCCCATAATGCATCTTCAAGTTTCTTAGACCAATTCTTTCTAGATCGGTTGACGGTCTTTTGCAAAATTAACTTTATTTCTCTATTGCTCAATTCAACTTGACCACTAGATTGAGGGTGATATGGAGATGCAATTATATGCTTGACATCATATTTAGCAAGCAGTTTTCAGACTGCACCATGAATAAAATGTGAACCATCATCGGTCATTAAATATCTAGGGACTCCGAACCTCGGGAAAATAACTTCTTTAAGCATTTTAATAGAAGTGTTATGATCAACACTACTAGTTGGAATAGTCTCTACCCGCTTAGTAACGTAATCAACAGCAACTAAAATATGAGTATACCCATTGGATTTAGGAAAAGGTCCCATATAATCAAAACCCCAAACATCAAATGGTTCAATAACAAGTGAATAATTCATAGGCATTTCCTGACGTCTACCAACGTTACCAATTCTTTGACATTCATCACAAGATAAGACAAACTTACGAGCATCCTTGAAAAGAGTAGGCCAATAAAAACTAGATTGTAGTACCTTATGCGCAGTTCTGTCTCCCGCATGGTGTCCTCCGTAAGCCTCGGAATGACATTTCCATAGGATTTGTTCCTGTTCATGCTCAGGTATACAACGTCTAATAATACCATCTACTCCTTCTTTATAAAGATGTGGGTCATCCCAGAAGTAATGTCTTAAATCAAAGAAGAACTTTTTCTTTTGTTGGTATGTGAAACTAGGTGGTATAAATTTAGCAACAATATAATTAGCATAGTCTGCATACCAAGGAGTATTACGAGAAGCATTTATCACAGCTAATTGTCCATCAGGGAAATCATCATTAATAGGGAGTGGGTCATCAAGAACATTTTCCATTCTAGACAAATTATCAGCTACGGGATTCTCAGCTCCCTTTCTATCAACAATATGCAAGTCAAATTCTTGTAGCAATAGAACCCACCTAATGAGTCTAGCTTTAGCATCTTTCTTTTCCATAAGATATTTAATAGCAGCATGATCAGTGTGAACGGTAACTTTGGAATCAACAATATAAGATCTGGTTTTATCACATGCAAACACAACTGCTAAAAATTCTTTCTCAGTACTAGCATAATTTCTTTGAGCACTGTCTAGAGTTTTACTAGAATAATGAATAACATTCAATTTCTTATCAACTCTTTGTCCTAGAACAGCACCAATAGCATAATCACTAGCATCACACATAATTTCAAAGGGTAGGTTCCAATCAGGTGGTTGAACAATAGGTGCAGAAATTAAGGCTTTCTTAAGTATTTCGAAGGCTTCTACACAATCATCATCAAAAACGAAAGGAACATCTTTTTGCAAGAGATTAGTAAGAGGCCTAGAAAGTTTAGAGAAGTCTTTTATAAACCTTCTATAGAAACCAGCATGACCGAGGAAACTTCTTATACCTTTGATATCTTTAGGACATGGCATTTTCTCAATAGCATCAACTTTAGCTTTATCAACTTCAATACCTCTTTCAGAAATTTTATGCCCAAGGACTATACCTTAATTCACCATAAAGTGGCACTTCTCCCAATTCAAGACTAGATTAGTTTCTTCACATCTCTGCAAAACTCGATCAAGGTTGCTCAAGCAATCATCAAAAGAAGTTCCGTAAACGGAGAAATCATCCATGAAAACCTCAACAATCTTTTCACAAAAGTCAGAGAATATAGTAGTCATACATCTTTGAAAGGTAGTAGGTGCATTACATAAACAAAAAGGCATACGACGATAAGCATAAGATCCAAAAGGACAAGTAAAGGTGGTTTTCTCTTGATCTTCAGGTGACACAGGTATTTGAGAAAAACCAGAATAACCATCTAGGAAACAAAAATGTGTATGCTTAGACAACCTTTCTAACATTTGATCAATAAAAGGCAAGGGGTAATGATCTTTTCTAGTAGCTTTATTTAATTTCCTGAAATCAATTACCATCATATAACCAGTTACAATTCTTTGTGGGATAAGTTCATTTTTATCATTGGGAACAACGGTAATACCTCCTTTGTTAGGAACACAATGAACAGGACTTACCCATCTACTATGAGCTATGGGATAAATTATACCTGCTTCCAGAAGCTTTAATATTTCAGTTCTTACCACATCCTTCATTTTAGGATTTAATCTTCTTTGATGATCAACAACGGGTTTAGCATCTTGCTCCATATGAATTTTATGCTGACATAAAGTGGGGCTGATGCCTTTAAGATCATCGAGAGTATATCCAATAGCGGCACTGTGCTTCTTCAGAGTTTTTAGTAATCTCTTTTCTTCATGCTCTGAAAGGTTAGCACTAATAATAACAGGATATATCTTCTTTTCATCTAAATAAGCATATTTCAATGTATCACGCAATTGTTTGAATTCAAATACAGGATCACCCTTGGGTGGAGGGGGGCCTCCAAGAGTTTCAACAGGCAAACTGTGTTTAAGGATAGGTGGTTGATCAAAGAACATCTTATCTATTTCATTTCTTTCGTTCCTGTGCATATCATTTTCATGGTCTAGCAAATATTGTTCTAACGGATCAGTTGGAGGTACGGCAATAGAAGCAAGACCAATAATTTCATCTTTACTAGGCAATTCTTTATCATGTGGTTGTCTACGAAACTTAGAGAAATTAAACTCATCAGATATACCACCAAAGTTAACATTGACAGTTTCTTTAGCGCAATCAATCTTCGCATTAACAGTGTTCAAGAAAGGTCTACCAAATATAATGGGACAAAAATCATCTTGTGGTGATCCAAGAACAAGAAAATCAGTAGGGAATTTTATCTTACCACACAAGACTTCAACATCTCTAACAATTCCAAGTGCTGAAATAGTATCTCTATTTGCGAGCTTAATAGTAACATCAATATCTTCAATCTCAACAGGTGCAATATCATTCATAATTTCTTGATATAAGGTAAACGGAATAGCACTCACACTAGCACCCAAACCACATAGGCCATGATAACAAAGATCTCCTATTTTAACAGAGACAACAGGCATGCCAACGACAGGTTTATTCTTATCTTTAGGATCGGGCTTAGCAATTCTAGTAGCTTCATCACAGAAGTAAATAACATGCCCATCTATATTATCGACCAAGAGATCTTTAACCATGGCTACATTAGGTTCAACTTTAATTTGTTCAGAGGGTCTAGGTGCTCTAATATTACTTTTGTTAACCACGGTTAAAACTTTAGCATGTTCCTTAATCCTAACAGGAAAAGGTGGTTTCTCAATATAAGCAGTAGGCACAACTGGATCAACATTGTAAACAATTGTTTCTTCTTTAACACTAATAGATTCTTCGGTCTTTTCTTTAACAGGGGGATGATATTTAAACCACTTCTCCTTAGGTAGATCAACATGAGTAGCAAATGATTCACAAAAGGAAGCTACTATCTCAGAGTCAAGTCCATATTTAGTGCTAAACTTATGAAAAGCATCGGTATCCATAAAAGATTTAACACAATCGAACTCAAGTATTATACATGACTCATTACCTTTGTCGAGTTCCCAATCTTCAGAGTTGCGTTTAATTCTTTCCAGAAGATCCCATCTGAATTCAATAGTTTTCTTCATAAAGGAGCCAGTCGAAGAAGAATCGAGCATGGTTTGATCATCATGAGAAAGCCGAGCATAAAAATTTTGTAAGATAATTTCTCTTGAGAGCTCATAATTGGGGCATGTGTACATCACGTACTTAAGCCTCCCCCAAGCTTGAGCGATGCTTTCTCCTTCACGAGGCCAAAAATTATATATATAATTCCGATCACGATGAACCAGATGCATAGGATAAAACTTTTGATGAAATTCCAATTTCAATCGATTCCAATCCCACATTCCGTAATCATCACATAGACTATACCATGTCAATGCCTTTCCTTCCAAAGATAAAGGGAATACCTTCCTCTTAACTCCATCTCCGGATAAACCTGCAAGCTTAAATAATCCACAAATTTCATCCACATAGAACAAGTGCATATCGGGATGTACCGTTCCATCTCCTGCATAAGGATTAGCTAGCAGTTTCTCTATCATACCCGAAGGAATCTCATAATAAATATTTTCAGTAGGTGCAGTAGGTTGAGGAGCAACTATTTGTGCTTCCGGTCGAGGTGAAGATACTCCAAACAAGCCCCTCAAAGGATTGTTTTCCATAGTAACAAGTGACAGTAAATTTCAGCACGTAATATAAATGTTTCCTTACCAAATTCCACTTACGGAAGGTGCTTCACTCCCCAGCAACGGTGCCAGAAAAGAGTCTTGATGACCCACAAGTATAGGGGATCAATCATAGTCCTTTCGATAAGTAAGAGTGTCAAACCCAACGAGGAGCAGAAGGAAATGACAAGCGGTTTTCAGCAAGGTATTTTCTGC
The DNA here is from genome assembly GCA_039707655.1 of Elymus sibiricus. Classification (NCBI taxonomy): domain Eukaryota; kingdom Viridiplantae; phylum Streptophyta; class Magnoliopsida; order Poales; family Poaceae; genus Elymus; species Elymus sibiricus. Next base: position 163,333,386 of record CM077676.1, read on the forward strand.
AAGCACTGAAATTATCGGTAACGAGTAGTTTGATAGCAAGATAATTTGTAACAAGTAAAAAATAGTAACGGTAACAAAGAGTGCAGAAAGGTGGTCCAATCCTTTTTGTAGCAAAGAACAAGCTGGAACGAACTCGTATGATAAGCAAAGCGTTCTCGAGGACACATGGGAATTTCATCTAGTCACTTTCATCATGTTTGTTTGATTCGCGTTCGCTACTTTGATAATTTGATATGTGGGAGGACCGGTGCTTGGGTTATATTCTTACTTGAACAAGCCTCCCACTTATGATTAACCCCTCTCGCAAGCATCCACAACTATGAAAGAAGAATTAAGATAAATCTAACCATAGCATTAAACATATGGATCCAAATCAGCCCCTTACGGAATAGCGCATAAACTAGGGTTTAAGCTTCTGTCACTCTAGCAACCATCATCTAATTACTACTCCACAATGCATTCCCTTAGGACCAAAGATGGTGAAGTGTCATGTAGTTGACGTTCACATGACACCACTAAGAGAATCAACAACATACATATCATCAAAATATCGAACGAATACCAAATTCACATGATTACTTATGGCAAGACTTCTCCCATGTCCTCAAGAACAAAAGTAACTACTCACACATCATATTCATGTCCATGATCAGAGGGGTATTGAATAGCATAATAGATCTGAACATATAATCTTCCACCAAATAAACCAACTAGCATCAACTACAAGATGTAATCAACACTACTAGCAACCCACAGGTACCAATCTGAGGTTTTGAGACAAAGATTGAATACAAGAGATGAACTAGGGTTTGAGATGAGATGGTGCTAGTGAAGATGTTGATGTAGATTGGCCCTCCCACGATGAGAGGATCATTGGTGATGTCGATGGCTTCGATTTCCCCCTCCCGGAGGGAAGTGTCCCCGGCGGAATCGCTCCACCGGAGAGCAAAAGTGCCCCTGCCCAAGTTCCTCCTCGAGACGGCAGTGCCCCGTCCCAAAAGTCTTCTCCTAATTTTTTCTAGGGCAAATGGGCTTATATACCAGAAAATGGGCATCGGAGGCTAGCCAGGGGCCCCACAAGCCACCAGGGCGCGCCTGGGGGGGGAGTGGCGCGCCCTGGTGCCTCGTGGGCACCTGGGTGGCCCCCTCTGGTAATTCTTTTCTCCAATATATTTTATTTATTCCAAAATAAATCTCTATGAAATTTCAGCTCATTTGAAGATGTGCAGAATAGGTATCTCTGACATAGCCTTTTCAGGTCCAGAATTCCAGCTGCCGGCAATCTCCCTCTTTATGTAAATCTTGCATATTAAGAGAGAAAAGGCATTAGAATTACTCCACAAAGTGTTATATTGATTAAAAACACTATAAATAATAGTAGGAAAACATGATGCAAAATGGACGTATCAGGAACCAGTTCAAGAGTGCACTACCTCTACAGCACGAGATCGTTTATCCGGTAATACACCGAAATCCATTATTTTCGGAAAATGTATCCATATGTTTGCAAATACCTTTTCTTACGCTAGTCTAATGTTCAAGTTTCTAAATAAACCTCTTTCTATTTCTCTCCAAAGAAAAAATAAACATCTTACACCGGTTAGGTTGCTCCTAACAGGGCAAATACATGACTAATTCTGTACAAAAAAAAAGTGTCCTCACCAACAACCAGGGACCAACCTTTGTGGATACTATGTCTGCAGACACATGATCTCCATCTTCAAATCTACTGATTGCTATAACGATGCACGCAATTTAGCATCAGTAAGTCTGTATCTTAATTAATATCTTCTACTCCACTCGTATGGCACATTCTGATCTAAAAATCCTGCAGCTCATCTTTGAACCAATGACCCCTGAACCGCTCCTCCCTGGTGAATTGATGGAGGTTAGGAGATTTATCAGCAACTTCTTCCAGAATCACTTCATCAATCCCACTGGTGATAATGAAGATTTCAGCATGGCTGTTCCTGAAACAATGAGTAAACATTCAACACGAGTTAGCCGCTAAACATATACGCATGGATGCATTTTTTTCCATGTGATGAGGTCTTTGTATTTCGTACACTATGATTATGTACTGCATTTGTCGATAAATTAGTGGAATTTAGCTAGCATTTGTTCAATTGCATATTGTTGTGAATTCTGATGAATGTTCGTCATGTGGACACTATTTGTTCAATTGCATATTGTGGCGAATTTTCTATTTGTAGGGCAATTCAAATGCGCTATTTTTGCTTTAACCTGGCCATTGATGCACACATGGTTCAACTAAATGAGTGTGTGCGATCCAGAACGGAAAGCACACGCCACTCATAGCGGAACCGTCGGTGATGCACAACAAATCGCAGACGGTTTTGAGCACTTCTACGTGTGCGTAGGGCCTCTTGAACCGTTTGTGATAGCACATTATCGCACACGAGAGCTTAGAGGAAATCGTGCCCAATGCAAAATACAATCCCACTCGTAAATTGTTCAGGAAACGTGTGCGATGATGCCATGCATGGCAGACGATTGCCATATAATACTCGTGTGCGATGGGCCACATATCGAACACAGTTTCTATGATGGCCCGTTTGCCTTAGGTGCTATTTCGCAAATGGTCCAATGTGAAACACCATTTGGTTTCCCTGCGCAATTAGAAACGTTTGACTCACCAATCCCACACGTGTGCCAAAAATATAGTGTGTGTGATATGTTCGTGCATCGCATACGATTACATTTGATGACGTGTCTGCATCAGCGCTCCCTATCGCGGACGGTTTCTAGGTCGTGTGGGAAGACCCCCCCCCCCCTATCGCACACACAGGCAAGGCGACGGTTTAAAACTCTGTCGTGGAAAGGGGGTAAAAACCGTTTGTATAGCAGCTTGCTGTACCAGTGTCTCGTAGTCGTTGAATCTTGAGTGAAAGAACCATAGGTCTTGGAAGAGTGCTTGGAGTACTTGTAATCCTCTTGCACTTGTCGCTCCACTTTGGTGGCTTGGTGCACTAGCTTGAGGAGGTTGGAGTAAGGTTGAAAGTCTGCAATTTTCTTGATTGGATGGTTGAGACCATTCAAGAAACGCGCCATCGTTTGTTCATCATCTTTCTTGACATTGGCTCATATCGTTGCAATCTCCATTTCTTTGTAGTATTCTTCAACCGACTTGGTGCCTTGCTTGAGGAGTTGAAGTTTCTTGAAGAGGTCGCGGCTATAATGTGTAGGCACAAAACAAGCTCTCATGACATCCTTCATTTGAGTCCACGTTGTGATAGGTGGTTTGCCTTTCTCTTGGCGTCTTTCGATCACTTGCTCCCACCAAATGAGAACATAGTCTTGGAACTCAAGTGATGCCATGGCTACCTTCTCTTCCGCGTCATAGTTGTGTAGACGGAATATCTTGTCCACCTTTAAGGCCCATGAGAGGTAGTCTTCGGGGTCGTAGCGTTGTTCATCATTATGCCGATGTTGTCGTCGCTTGTTTCTTGGAGGTGGATCTTCATCCCCGTTTTCTTCTTGCTCCATGCGGTTGGCTTGACGGTGGGGATAAGGAACTCTTGCCCGGTTCCTCCTTTCTTGATTCTCTTCTTGGTGTGTGGCTTCTTCTTGGTGACGTGCCACTTCTTCTTCACGCACACAACGGTTCTGTTCGTCGAGGGCATGATTGGCTTCGCGAAGTGCATGTTGTACTTCGAGGGCTTGTTGTTCACGACGTTGTTGCTCTTGCCGAAGTGGATCGCCGTCTTGGGCATCTTGTTGTTGACGTCGTGGAACTTGCTCTTGGTGCGTGTCGTCTTGAACTTCATGGCGTTGACGTTCGCGCTCTCGAAGGCGTTGTTGCAAACCATTGCCATGTAATGGATTTTGGCGAGCTTGATGTTCTGGCCGAGGATGTAGACGAGCTCAAGGAAGACTTGCATCGGATGATGAATCCGAAGAATGGCGTCTTGACCATGTTCTCCTTGTCGAGGACGAAGTTGAGGAAGCGCTGTCAATCATCATGGCACGAAATTCGTCCATTTGTGTAGTAAGCTTGGCGTCGAGGTAGTCTCTTATTCGTGTTTCGGAGTGACGCAAGTCGGTGGCGAGTTGCTCAATGCGCTCGCCTAAAGCTTCACTTTCTTGATGCAAGGCTCGTTGTACCCCAAAGAGATGACTCTTGGATACGTAGTCGTTCGGTGCTTCGTGCTCGTCGAAGAGAGGATTCGAAGATGTGCTTGGCCTATCCATCATGATCAAGTATAGGTGAGTGGGAAATCAGAGAACAAAACCAAAGTTACCTTTTCTGAAGATTGAAGATGTATCGAGTATCACTCAATGTATAGCTATGATAGTAGAATTGGTACCGGGTTTGTTTCTCACACCTACACAAAAAGGCTTATGGAGTAGCTTGGTTAGGATGGTGGCACAAAATAGTTGCAATTTGCAAGCAAGATATCAATAATGTTGAAAAAGATTCACAAGTTCACAAGTGTAACAAGTAGACCAATAGCAATAAGTAGCACATGGAAACACACGCACGGATAGATAAATGAGATTGTGCAACCAAGGAATGAGCTCAAAATGTGGAATCCATAGAAAATGCTCTTATTGCACAACACTAGAGAGACACTAGCACGATTGCTCAATAGGCGGATATGAACTTGTGCACAACCTATAAGAGACAAAACGTATGGACTTTCTATCTCACTTATGTTATGTATGTATGCATCCTGGTGAACTTGTCACAATGATCCAAGATGATCAAATATGCTATGTAATGTGGCGATGCTAAGGCTATTGCTTACAAGTTTGTCTTTGCTCTTTCTCTTTTACTTAAAAGCTTCTCTTTCTTTTGCTATTTTCCTCTGGCCACTTATGTGAAATGCTCTCACGGAGGTAGCAATGATGTATATGCGGGAACAAAATTTTGGCACAAGAGATGATATGATGATATATGCACGCTATGATAGCTATGCGGAATGGTATCACTAAAGTGCACAAGTAGCGCTGCCCGACAATACTCAAATGGCTAGTCTCGTAGGAAAGCTACGCAAAAGATGATCTCGGGGGTCAACAAAGCAATGGCAAGGAAAAGGAACAAGTTGTCGTCGATGTTACCGTCCTTGCTTACGGTGGTGGTGTCCAAATGATGTAGTTGTCGTTGTCGATATCGAGTTCGTGGCGATGATGAGTGGCGGTGAAGTCGATGTCGAACCATGCCTAGTTAGCCGAAACACACTAGGAAATGGAAAACCGCGACTCAAAATCTCAATTGGCAAATGGAACAAAATGGGTGGTGGTTGCGGAAGTCGATGGTGGAGTCAGACGAGTATGTGTGTTGCGGAACTTCGGTGGTAGAAATCGAAGGTGGCAATGCGGAAGTGGGGCGGCGGCAGAAATTTTTGGGCGAAAATTCAGTTTCGTCAGGTTCGGCCGGACGTCCGGTAAGTTACGGTCGTGTGGTGGCTGTTGGCTGTCGAACGTCCGGTAAACGCCGGTCGTCCGGTAACTGGGCGATTTCAGCTGCGGGATGAACTCGTGGATATGAAGGTGGAGAAGAAAAATTGTGGCAAAATTCGTGGAATTTCGTGGATGGAAATGATGGAGAAGGTGGGGAAAAGCTAGATCCACTCGAAACCAAGCAAATCCATGGATCAAAATCAACAAAACATCATCAAACCAACAAATCACAAAAATTTTGGTATGGCTATTTTTGTGGGGAATTTTTGAAATTGGGCAAAATCAAACAAAATTGGGGCTAGAAAGTGAGGGGAAAGACTCCAAAGTGTGAATCAATGTGGCTCTGATCCAAGATGATGTAGGGTGGAACCCTATAGTGATGATCTTTTCACACTTGGAGGGGGAAAAGAGAGGAACAACAAGAATAACCAAGGGAAATCACTCAAACAAATCCAAATCACACATACACTAGGATAGCATACATGAGATCCACAATCATACAAGGTCAATCCAAGGAAACAAGCACAAGGGTAAAGTTCTTCCCACTCCAAAGGAGGTGCGGTCTTGGTGATCTAGGTGAGATCCTTCTCCCTTAGGAGGTCTTGATGATCCTATGATGGGGATCCTTCTCCCTATAGAGGTCTTGATTCCCCAAAAGGAAATACAAGGAGCAAAGCTCTACTCAATGTCTCAATATACTTTGCTAACCCTAAAACATAGGTAGGAGATGAGTATATATAGTCTAGGAGGGTGAAGGGGTACATGGGCCTCGGCCTGAGTGGTTGAGACAGTCAGGCGTCGGACGTCCGGACGCTACCGGTTGTCGGGTGGCTCGTGAGGGTCCGGACGTCCGGTAGAGTCCGGACTTCCAGCGTTTTGGTTCTGTTGAGGTGGTGCCGGATTTCCGGAGACGGTCGGACGTCCAGTCGATGTAGGGTGTCGGACGTCCAGTAAGTGTTGGCCGTCCGGCTGCTGTAGCGTGTGTCGTGGTTTTGACACGGCAGATGCCCTTGTGAAAGGACTTAGAGACGAGGCCATCGCACGAAGGTGGAAGCTTAGCGGGGTTGATTGGGAACGAGAAGACGCGAGATTACCCAGGTTCGGCCCCTCACAGTGGAGGTAAAAGCCTACGACCTGCTTGATTGTATTGCTTTGGATCTCGATTACAAGGGTGCGAATTGGCTAACCTAGCTCTCGAGAGATTGCAACCTAGTATTTCTACCATAGGCGCTCCCCTTTATATATAGGTTGAGCCCTAGGTTTACATGAGAGTCCAGGTTGTAGACTTAAACCGTATCCTACTCTTATTATACTTGCTCCTCAAGATAACCTTCCTTGTCTTATCTTTCTTCTTAAGCCGGCCCGTATATCGAGCCGCCTCTTCTCGCCGGGCCTCCTGTTAAGCCGGCCCGCTTGGTATCTCCAAGGCCTAACAGTGAGATGCCCCGTGGAGCCCCTCAGCTCTATGGCCGGGTCATATTTCTGTCGGGTCTACACGCTGGGAAATATCCCCAACATTAGCCCTCAGTTTGACTTCGATTTATCCATGTTAAACTCCAACCTGAAAAATAAAGTAAATGAAGAAGTTTCCAATGAAGCGGTGCTCCCAAGTTGTTTCTTTTAAACTGGCTCTTTCAGCATCCTTCGCCATCAGACAGGCTTTCTGGCTTAACAGCTTGCCGGGTCATTCCTCATCCATAGACTTGATATCTTTTTCATCGTCTTCTTTTATGACGTCACATCACACTTCCGCAAAATCCGGGATGACATCACAACGAATCTTTGAATGGGTTCGTATTGTCTTGTCAGGCACGAAAATCAAGGAGCCTTTTTAGCCACTATTCACTGCGCCGCCTGGGGCTCCGCGCATGCCGTTTTGGGTTCCGCCGCGCCCATAAATAGGCCGACGCCCTCCCCCCTTCTCTTTCTACTACTTCTTGCTCGTCTTCTTCCTCTGCTTCTCCGTCGCTGCGCCCTTTTGAGCTCGCCGGCGCCACCAGAGGCTACATCGTCCAAGCTTTCTCCCCGTTACTGGAGTCCATCCGGTTCTGCTCGCGCGGCCGCCTCCGCCGTATCCGAAGACCGCAAGCTTCTCCATCTGAATCTATAAGCACCTTCTTCACCATTGTTGCTTATTCCTCTGCTGTTCTTCCCAGTTCATCACATTGGCAGTCTATAGATCCAAGAACACCCGCAGGTTTCTATTTTGAGGTTCATAGAATCGGTCCGCCATATTTCCTGTGCATTATAGATCTATTACTTTGCTCTGAATAAATCCCCACTGTAGCTCATCTCCTACTTTGAAGAATAGACCTAGGTTTTATCCTCCTATTTTAGGCCATCTTTCAGATCTGCAGAACTTCTTAATTCATGTGAAACTTGTTTTACTGACGCACAGCCCAGACTATGCTCAACACTTGTAAAAAAATCTGTGCTATGTAATTCCCGGCTTATCCTGCGTCAGAAACCATGACCCGGAATATGCTTGCATTCCTTCCTGTGACCCGACGAATATTCTATCTGCCGGCTCATATTTTACTTCATGTTCATCCGGAAATCCTTGAATTGCTGGCTTATCATATTCTTTTACTTCTCTTGCAGCTAAATCCATGGCTCCGAAAGTTAAGTATGTCAACTGGGCAAAGTCTAGCATGTCAGAGCTCAGGTTACAAGCCTTGGTAGAATCCGGGTGATTACCTCCTAAGGAAGAAATCAAATGGCGGGCCCCAGAAGAAGAAATTCACCCACAGCCGGGTCGGAATGAGATTGTTTTATTCGCTGATCATCTGGACCGAGGATTCCGTCCCCCCAGCTCAAAATTCTTCTGGGATGTACTTCATTTTTTCAACATCAGACCTCAAGACATAGGTCCCAACTCTATTCACAACTTGTGCCAGTTCCAAGTGTTCTGTGAAATATATCTGCAGCTTGAGCCGTCCATCAGCTTGTTCCAAGAATTTTTGTACTTGAATCATCAGACAGAACACAAGGATGGACCAAGCCTGGAACTTGGTGGAGTCACCATCCAGCGAAGGAAGAACACAGCACTCCCGATGCTAAACCGGCAAGCCACCCTAAGGGATGGTACAAAACTTGGTTCTACTGTAAGGATACCTCCCCCAATGGGCAGCATCCACTTCTGGGTTATCGGTCAAGCCGGCTTGATGCCTCCATCGTCTTCCCGGGCTTCGCCTCCAAAGAAGAGAGAGAGGCTCTGGCACCTTTGTACTCCAGAATAAATGCCTTGACCACTCACGGCCTTACCAGTGTGGACCTGACCTGGACTTGGGTAGAATGGCGCATCCAGCCTCTGGGCTTCAGGAATCAGCTCTTGCATACTTATTTCGGCGAGCCAGAAGACCCACTTCGATTTAGCCAGGTCAACCTTCAGGAGAAAGATGTCTTGAAATTTGCCAAGAAACTACTTGGCGAAACTAAAGATGATATTAAGATCGTGGGACTTGCTCCCTTTCATGCAAACAATCCGGCACCCTCAGTAAGCCGCCATCCTTACTATTGCCCTTCAGCTTGGTCATGCTGCAATTCCTTTGCTGTATTTTCATCAACCCGTCATTGTACAGGAAAACTCTGATTGGTGGAAGGTCGAACTTCAAGACCCCACCCCACCCCGAGAAGACAGTGAAGAAGACCCAGAAGACAATGAAGACCAAGAGGTAGAACTCGACTCCCTTGGTCGCCTATTTAACCAACTTGCTAACGCCACCTCTTCTCAGGAACAGGTTGAGACCAGCCACACCAATGCGCCAGAGGTAACTTTGATCTCCTCCGATTCCGACTCACCAGTACCCATCCGAAAGAAATTCCGGGTTGCAGTCCGGAAAGTTCCATTTTCACACCGAGATGCTCATTTAGACCCACACTTTTCTTTGAAGAAAGCGCAGCATACATGGACTTCTAAGAGGAAGACCCGTAGCAGTGAAGGAGAATTGAGCGGCGGGTTAAACAATGAGTCGCCTGCACGGAGAGCACGGACAGACGCGCCTCTCAACCCCACTACCTCTCTTCCTCACGCTGGTCGCTTCAAGGAGCCCTTGGTTTTGAATGACTCGGCGTATCAAACATCTCCCTCTTCTGTTGAATCAAGCGCCACTCAGATGCTAGCCTTTAATATCTATCATGGGTAAACAATCTGATTACTCATGTTTTTACACGAAGGATTCTTGCTCTTATCCTTTAACCGAATGACTCTTTGCTCCTGGTATAGTGCGAAGGCCATTAAGAAGAAGACCGCTGTCGGGTCATCTGACCCTGTCATTCAAACAAGCCCTTCTCAAGAAGACGCAGCGGCTAATCCAGATATTCCGGATGAGCCAGCTTTCCAGAACGACCCGCCACCTCAGGACACTACTGCGAGCCCGGCTCACACCTCTCCTCCTCCTGTCGATCAGGAGAAGGAAGATTTAATTGAAGAGCAACCTACTGAGAAGGCCCAAGATGAAGTAATGGTGACTGGTGAACAGTAGAATGTTCCACCAGAAACTTCTACTGTCTTAGCAAAGATCCCTGCCAAGGTTGAGTCACCCATTAAAAATAAAGGGAAGGCGGCTCTCAATATCCAATCTTTTGAAGAGCAAGACATCAACATGCTGCATCAATCTGTGATAACCCGGCTGTCTGAGAGCCGGGATACTAAAATTGCCATGGTGACTTCCCTAAAATGGAAGTATGAGGTAACTTTCTGTCTCCTAACTTAATATGCCCATATTATATATAGCCCCCAAGGGCCGGGTCATTATACCATGATGATCAGGGACTTGTATGTTGTGATCAACCTATAGCCCCCAAGGGCCGGCTCATCATGATATGATGTGTCGGGTCTCTGCATATAGTGACAAAGAACAAACTATGCATTAGCCCCCAAGTGCCATGTGGAATGCCCGCATCCTCATGGGACTTTGTTGTATTTGAGAAAACGCTGATAAATGTAGCCCCCAAGGGCCGGGTCGACCAGAATGGCGGCTCGGGACTTTATTATATATCTGTTGTAACTGTGAGTCTGCCCTGCAGGATATGTTGAATCAAGTGGAGACACAAGCATCCTTCTTCCGAAAGGAAGCAAAAAGAGAGAGAAAACTTCATGAAAGGGCTAAAGAATCGTCTTCAGAAGCCAACAAGTCTTTGTGCCTTGTGAGAAACACGCTGAAGAATGCTGAGTCAGCATTTGAAGAGGGAAGATCCGTGCTAGTCAAGCGTGCAGAAGAGGCAGAGGCAAAACTTAAGCCAGCGACCCAAGAACTGGCAACATTGAAAAGCCATATCACCAGCATGTGCAACACCATCTTTGGTATGTCGTAAATCTCATAAGCCGCCAAATGCGCCGTGTTGTAAAATACCACGCCAGCCGGACTGACTGTTCTTTCTCTTCTTGCAAGCCGGAAGACTCATAACCAAGTTGAACAGCCATTGGTGAAGCTGAAAGCCGCCTACACTCTTGCCGAAAAATTATATATAGGCAACGCACGCTGCATCATGGCCGTAAAAAATACTAAGGCACCGCCCCACCTAATTGTAGATATGCTAAAAGAACTATTAGTAGTTCCCAAATGGTTTGAAGAGTGGAAGAAGTCGGCTTGCCGTGCTGGGGCCCTGACGGTGTTTGCTCGTGCCAAAGCATACGTGCCGGAATTGGATCCGGCGCAAATTGTCGGCGGATATCCTGAGTTTAATGTTGACGATTCATCTTTCACCAAGAAGGATTTCCAGCGATGCATAAAGGAAACCCGGATTGCCGCCACAGCGATTGCAGAAGAGATGGATCTTTCTAAGTATCAAGCCGGATATTCTGAAAGCATTGAACGGATTGAGCCGCCTAACCCTGAACCGGTTGCCCTCACTCGTACGCGTAAGCCATCTTTTGCCCTGACGTCGACCCTTCCTCTATGATAACAGCCGATGCAATGTTTGAAGCGTTGCACTCAATCCAGTGGTCGACCGGCGAATTGACAAGTCAGGAAGAGGCGGCGGATGATGACGATCGTGAAGAGCTCCTTCAACCTTTGGCACCAATCCCAACACGGCAACATAGAGCACCAGCTCATATTTTACTGCAGCTAAACTTGGAGAACATTTGTTGTGTCCGTAGCCCGGTGGGCGGCTTGTAATAGCTTAGCATCGAGAAAATGTTGCTTGCGCAAGTGCCATCGTGCACTTGCTGCTTTTGTCTGTATAAACTTATTTACTTGCCTGAAATGACAAGACTTCTGCTGCTCGGAATACGAGCATAGAACCAGCTGCGTTAGTTACGAGCTCACACCAGTGGTGTTTTGAGAAGGAAAAATAACCCGGCAAGTCTTGATACCAGATAAAGAAAAAAATGACTGTAATGCAGAATGTATGAAAACAAAGACTATATGCATGCATGCAAGAAGTAATAATAATGCAAAACGTGAATTTTTTAATTTGCCGGCTTACACAGCATGCCATGAAGACTGGCCGTTTTAGGCACGAGTCCAATTTTCTTTCATGAAGCAGGCACTTTGGCCTTTTGGTTTATCCTAGCTCTCTGAAAGCCGGCTCTCACATGACCAACAAACATTTTAACTCTGATGAATTCAGGGTCACCTTTGTGATTGACTCATCAGGCGTACGCCGGGTCACCTTTTTGGAGTAGCATCTTGCTGACAGGCAGGTTTAACCAAGTTTTGGCTTTTTGCCGGGTTAAAGGGTTTTGTAAGCTAAACTCGATGAGTTGGAAGCCCCCAAGTGACCAATGATCAACCAATAAAGACTTCAACACACAATTTGAGGCGAAACGACAAACTCTCTTATACAGAGCTGCCGGTCTTTATTTCATTGATCAAAATATGTGTATACATGATGGAAGGTATATACAAAAGATATTACCCAGTCTATGACTTAGGTGTAGTATGGCCGGAGATGGGCAATGTTCCAGGGCCGGCTTCCCTCCTCCTCGGAGGTATGTGATTTATCTGCCTCACGTATATCAACTAGGTAATATGACCCTTTGTTGAGATTCTTGCTGATAACAAAGGGCCCTTCCCGAGGAGGTGAAAGCTTATGCATGCCTATCTGATCTTGTATCAGACGGAGCACTAAGTCACCTTCCTGGAAAGTACGGCTTCGAACTCTATGGCTATGATAGCGACGTAGGTCTTGTTGATAAATTGCTGATCTGGACGTGGCAAGTTCGCGTTCTTCCTCCAGAGCATCAAGAGCGTCTTGGCAAGCTTGCTCATTATCTGATTCCACATAAGCCGCCACCCGAGGGGAGTCATGACGAATATCGCTTCGAAGTACAGCTTCTGCACCATAGACCAGGAAGAACGGCGTATAGCCTGTTGACCTGTTGGGAGTAGTCCGTATGCTCCAAAGTACGGAAGGCAACTCTTCTTCCCAGTAGCCAGGCGAGCATTGCAAAGGCACCATGAGCCGGGGATTGATTCCTCGCAACAATTCCTGATTAGCTCTTTCTGCCTGCCCATTGGACTGAGGATGCGCAACCGATGCTAAATCAAGCCGGATGTGCTCCTGTTGACAGAACTATTTCATGACTCCTCTGGAAAGATTGGTTCCATTATCTGTGATGATACTGTGTGGCTAGCCAAAGCGATATAATAACTTTTTCAAAAACTTGACAGCTGTAGCCACGTCACAATGGCTGACTGGCTCTGCTTCCACCCACTTGGTGAATTTGTCCACAACTACCAACAAGTGAGTATGTTTATTCTTAGAACGTTTAAAGGGTCCAACCATGTCAAACCCCCAGACTGCAAAGGGCCAAGTTATTGGAATCATCCTTAACTCTTGAGCCGGCACATGAGCCTGGCGAGCATACTTCTGGCAACCATTACACTTGCACACAATATCCTCTGCATCGGCGAGAGCTCTGAGCCAGTAAAACCCGTGCTGGAAGGCTTTCGCGACCAGCGATCTTGAGCCGGCATGATGACCACAATCGCCAGAGTGAATCTCATTGAGAATTGCATGGCCCTCCTCAGGTGAAACACAACGCTGAAAAACACCAGTAACACTTCATCGATGCAACTCGCCATTGACGATAGTCATAGACTTGGATCGTCTGTTGATCTATCGAGCGATGATTTCCTCTACTGGAAGCTCTCCTCGACTTAGATAAACCAAGTAAGGAATTTTCCAATCAGGTATAGCATGAACAGCAGCCACTAGAGCCGCCTCTGGGTCAGGAATTGCCAAGTCTTCCTCCATTGGCAACTTGACAGACGGGTTATGCAAAACGTCCAGAAAAACATTGGGTGGCACCGGCTTCCGCTGAGAACCCAAGCGAGATAGTGCATCTGCTGCCTCGTTCTGCCGGCGATCAATGTGATCAACTTGATAACCCTTGAAATGTCCAGCAATATTAGTGACCGCGTGCCTATAAGCCTCCATAAGGGGATCCTTGGAGTCCCATGTGCCAGAAACCTGTTGAGCCACCAAATCTGAGTCGCCCAAGCACCTAACCCGGCTCAAGTTCATCTCCTTGGCCATTCGGAGCCCATGAAGCAATGCCTCATATTCTGCTGCATTGTTAGTACAGGGGAACATAAGCCTTAAAACATAACAGAACTTATCTCCTCGTGGGGAAGTTATCACAACTCCAACCCCCGAGCCTTCGAGCTGCCTTGAGCCGTCGAAGTGTATGGACTAATACGTCGTGTCTGGCTTCTCTTCCGGAGCCTGTAACTCTGTCCAATCATTGATGAAATCCACCAAAGCCTGAGATTTGATTGCAGTGCGAGGCACGTACTTGAGATGATGTGGACCAAGCTCGATAGCCCACTTAGCAACCCGGCCCGTGGCTTCCCGATTCTGGATTATGTCTCCAAGAGGTGTTGAACTGACCACAGTGATTGGATGCTCGTGGAAGTAATGCCTCAGCTTGCGACTCGCCATGAATACTCCATATACCAACTTCTACCAATGCGGATACCGCTGCTTGGACTCTGTCAATACTTCACTGATGTAATACACAGGGCGTTGAACTGGGTATTCCTTGCCTTCCTCCTTGCGCTCTACAACAACTGAAATGCTTATAGCCTTGTTGTTAGCGGCAATATATAACAGCATAGGTTCCTTCTCATGAAGGGCGGCGAGGACGGGCGGCTCAGACAACTATTTTTTGAGGGCCTCAAAAGCCTGATCTGCAGCATCACTCCAAACAAAGTCGTCTAATTTCCTGAGCAGTTGATACAGCGGAATTGCCTTCTCCCCAAGCCGGCTTATGAACCGGCTCAACGCCGCAACCCACCCAACCAGCTTCTGCACAACATTAAGATTTGCCGGCTTAGCCAGGGTCATGATTGCCTTGATTTTTTCTGGGTTGGCTTCAATGCCACGCTCAGAAATGAGAAATCCCAGTAGCTTTCCTGCAGGGACGCCAAAGACACACTTCTTCGGGTTAAGTTTCATCTGGTAGATGCGGAGATTGTCAAATGTTTCCTTGAGATCCTCCAACAAGGTTTCTTTCTTGCGGGACCTATCCACAATGTCATCAACATATGCGTGGACGTTCCGCCCAATCTGCTTGTGAAAACAACTTTGGACACAACGCTGATAAGTCACCTGTGCACACTTCAGACCGACCGACATGGTCGTATAATAGAAAGATCCAAAGGGCGTGATGAAAGCCGTCTTTTCCTGGTCCTCCTGCTTCATCTTGATATGATGATAACCAGAATAAGCATCCAGAAAGCATAAACACTCAGAACCCGCCGTTGCATCAATGATCTGGTCAATACGGGGCAAGGCAAAGGGGTCGCTAGGACAAGCCTTATTTAGGTCTGTGTAATCAATACACATCCGCCAAGTCCCGTTTTTCTTCAAAACAAGCACCGGGTTGGCTAACCACTCGGGATGGAAGACTTCAACAATGAACCCAGCAGCTAGGAGTCGGGCTACTTCTTCACCAATATTTTTCCGCCTCTCTTCATTAAAATGATGGAGATACTGTCGAACAGGTTTAAATTTGGGATCCACATTAAGGGAGTGCTCAGCGAGTTCTCTCGGTACACCTGGCATGTCGGAAGGTTTCCATGCAAAAATGTCCCGGTTCTCACGGATGAACTCGATGAGCGCGCTTTCCTATTTAGGATCCATATTTGCCCCCACGGTGAACTGCTCGGAAGAATTACCGGGGGTGAAATCAACTTGCTTGGTGTCTCTGGCTGACTTGAACTTGAGTAGAGGGTCAGACTCAGTTGTCGTCTTCTTTAGGGAGGTCCTGTCAGCCGGGTCACCGTTGTCTGTGTAATATTTTAGCTCTTCTGCCGCACAAGCTGTCTCAGCGTATGCTGCATCTCCTTCCTCACACTCAAGCACAAGCTTCCGATTACCTTCAACTGTGATAGTTCCCCTCAGCCCTGGCATCTTTAACTTTAGATAAACGTAGCATGGCCGCACCATGAACCGTGCATAAGCCGGCCTCCCAAACAGAGCGTGGTATGGACTTTTTAGTTTAACCACCTCAAAGGACAGGAACTCAGAACGGTAATTATCCTCCGAGCCAAAGGCCACCTCAAGGGATATTCTTCCCACGGGATAAGCTAACTTGCTAGGGACTATGCCATGGAAAACTGTAGAAGATGGAGTCAACTGCTTATCAGACAGATTCATCCGCCTAAAAGTATCATAATACAGTATATTGATGATGTTGCCTCCGTCCATGAGCACTTTGGTTAACGTATAACCGCCGACTTGGGGTGCTGCCACCAGAGCTAAATGACCGGGGTGATCAAGGAGTACTGGATGATCCGCCCGGCTCCAAGTGACCGGCTGCTCTGACTAGTTGAGATAGTACGGGGCTGCCAGCTCAACCAAGTTGGCGGCTCGTCGCTGCACCTTCCTATCACGCTTGCAGGTACTAGTGGTGAAAACATGATACTGCCCACTATTCAACTGCTTCGGGTTACTCTGAAATCCTGACTGGCCGGCTTGATGCTGATTTCCTTGATTATTTCGCTGATTGCTGCCTCCAGCATTGCCAGCCCCCTGAAACCCGGTATTCTGCCCGTTGTTCCCTTGGAACCCGGGGCCTGCGAAGGGCCCGTGTGAGCCAGCTCCCTGGAAGCCGGATCCCTGATTGCCAGGTGGTCCGCCGTTGCCACCGCCATTTTGATTATTCTGGAAGATCCGCTTCGAGAACTCTTGCATGATGTAGCAATTTTCCCAGGAGTGGCTAGATGGCTTACCAGTGAAACTGTGCTTTGGACATGGACCCTTGAGAGCCTCCTCGAAGCTGAGAGGGCAATTACCAGAGGACTGCCTCCTAGAGCCATTGTTCTGATGCTGATTTTTGTTACCAGTATTTGTATTTGCTACCAGATCAGAACCGCCTTCATAACCTTTGTGTTTACCACCATTGCTATTCTGCACATTGCCATTGTTCTGCTGGTGACCCTTGCCACCGTTTTTCTTGCCCTTACCGGATTTTTCCTCATCAGATAGCGGATCCTTTGTATTATCTGATTCCGCATATCGGGTTAAGACATCCATGAGATCACCCATGTCTTGGGCCTTTCTCTTGAGTCGCCCTAACTTCTGGACCAGGGGCTGAAACTTACATGTTCATTCCAGAACAAGTACTTCCTGTGCAGTCGAGATGCTATCTGAACTGTGTATAACTTCCACAACCCGGCGAGCCCAATGATGCGCCGACTCATCCTCATGCTGAACACAACGTTCGAGATCAACAATTGTGGTTGGCCTTTTGCAGGTTCCCTGGAAAAAATTTATGAAGCTCACCTTCAGCTCCTGTCATGTGTTAATAGAATTCACCGGCAGGTTTTTCAACCAAGTGCGTGCTGGACCTTCCAACATGAGAGGCAAATAACGTGCACACACTGACTCACGTGCTCCCAATAGGTCCATTGCCAATTCATAACTTTTGATCCACTCGGTCGGCTCCAGATTTGTTGTATAATTAGGCACCTTGCGAGGACCTTTGAAATCTGGGGGCATGCGTGCCTCTCACAGTGCTGGAACTAGACAAGGAGTTCCAATCATGTGACTTGATAGACCCCCAAGGCGACCAGCTGTCTGGGTTGCGGTGGGCGGGTCATGCGCTGTGGGCTGGTTGTATACTGCACGCGTGTTTTCCTCTTCCAACGCTCGCAGAACCCGGGCGGTGTCCACAATATCCTATGCATTTAGGATCCTAGGTTGGTGCTGATTCGCCAGTGGTTGCACGGCCCTTCTATGGTGCGCGCTGCTAGAAACTGCTGGTGATTCAGGGTGTTGGCTCCTGGTGCGGCTCTGGTGAGGGGTTGAATGGAGCCGGTGCTGGCTATGAGAATAGTTGGCTTGCTGCACTATTGTTGTCTTGAGCATTGCGATGGCGTTCCTAGCCTCGACCTGAGCCGGACCATCTCCCTCAATTGGGATTGCCGCCAAATTGTGAGTCGCCGCTAGCACGTTGTCGACCGGGTTGGAATAGTGTCCAATTAGGGTCTGGAACCGGCGAGACGGTAGCTGCTGCTGCTGATCAGGTGTATGGTGCTGAGTCGGCTCCCTCTGCTGCGTCGGCTGCTGCAAAAGAGGCCCTCCCAGGGGCACAACTCCAGCCCCCGGGTTTGCCGGAGCCGGCGGATTGTCTGGCATGGTAAACAGCTGAGTCGGCTCGATATTAGCCGAAAGCTGGCTTTGATGACGCCTTCGGTGGACGAGCTCTGATTCGGCCTGCCGGCGGCTTAAATAATGAGCCTCTTCATCCATACGCTGTCTCTCCTCGGCAAGCCGGGCTTGCGCCTCTGCCATGCGGGTGATTTCAGCATTGATATCCTCTTGGATCTTGGCCATCTGCTCGTGACACTTTGTGATGTCCGTGTTGCGCGCAGTCGCGTTCTTCGCAGTAATCGGCTTAGCCAATACGGTTGTCAAAGTATTCATCAAGTCCGCAAATGCCTGTGCCCCGGTTTTCTGAGAGCCGGCAGCAGCCGCGCCGGCTCCTCCTGAGCCGGCCAGGGTTAGGTTCTGCCTAGTCGCTGGATCGACCGGATCACGTGCAGGATCTTGCCTACCCGCCATGTAGACTGCTGCAAAGCGAGGCGGCTCAAGGACCTCTGGAAAGACTCCGTCAGTATATCCCAGCCTTCCCTCGTACAGGGGATGTATGGATTCGATTTCTCCCATCGAGGATTCGCCGTCAGATTGAACGAGCGTATCATCTCCAGACAGAGAGTTCTCCGACAAGGCCACCCCTTGGGTGAACCCTACAAAGACATGCTTCCGGCCAGCCTGTGGCAGGCCGGGTCTTGCCTGGCTTGGACTGGCGCGGCGAGCCGATTCGAGGCCGGTGATACCCTCCAATCCGGCGGCTGACTCAACAATAACACCGATGAAGGTATCGATCTTGCCAAAGGGGACCCCGTACCCGTACTCGATCGAGTCGGCGTCGGTGCCCCAGTACGAATCGTCGATGTAGAGCTTTCTACGGCGGCTCTTCGTCATCAAGCCAACCGCATACTTCCCGAACCTTGGGAGGGCTCCCTGTAAGAACTCAACTCCACCCTGCATAGGCCCCATGGTGGGTGATACGTCTCCAACGTATCTATAATTTTTTATTGTTCCATGCTGTTATATTATCAATCTTGGATGTTTTTATAAGCATTTACAGCAATTATATTTCATTTTTTGGGACTAACCTACTAACTTAGTGCCCAGTGCCAGTTGCTGTTTTCTGCCTGTTTTTTGTTTCACAGAATATCAATACCAAATGAAGTCCAAATGCCTCGAAACTTTTTGGAGATTTTTTTCTGGACAATACCAACACTAGAAGCTTCGGGAGAAGACCAGACGCCAGAGGAGGTGGCCACGAGCAACCAGGGCACGCCTGAAGGGGGGGGGCAGGCGCGCCTTGATGCCTCGTGGGCCCACCACAGCTCCATTTGACCTAATTCCACCACTATAAATTCCCAAAAAATCAGAACCCCTCAGGGGAGTCCACGAAATACTTTTTCCGCCGCCGCAAGCTTCTGTTCTCGAGAGATCCCATCTGGAGGCCTTTTCCGCTACTCTGTCGGAGGGGGAATCGATAACGGAGGGGCTCTACATCAACCTTGCTGCCCTTCCGATGATGCATGAGTAGTTTACCACAGACCTTCGGGTCCATAGTTAGTAGCTAGATGGCTTCTTCTCTCTTTTTTATCTTCAATACAATGTTCTCCTCGATGTTCTTGGAGTTCTATCCGATGTAATCACTTTTTGCGGTGTGTTTGTTGGGATCTGATGAATTGTGAGTTTATGATCAGATTATCCATGAATATTATTTGAGTCTTCTCTGATCTCTTTTATGCATGATTATTATAGCTTCGTATTTCTTTTCCGATCTATTGATTTCGTTTGGTGATACGTCTCCAACGTATCTATAATTTTTGATTGTTCCATGCTGTTCTAATATCAATCTTGGATGTTTTTACAATCATTTAAAGCAATTATATATCATTTTTGGAGACTAACCTATTAACCTAGTGCCCAGTGCCAGTTGCTGTTTTCTGCCCTGTTTTTGTTTTACAGAAAATCAATACCAAACGAAGTCCAAATGCCACGAAACTTTTTGGAGATTTTTTATTGGACAAGATAAACACTAGAAGCTTCGGGAGAGGTCCAGAAGATGAAGGAGTGGGCCACGAGGAACCAGGGCGCGCCCCAGGGGAGTGGCGCGCCCTGGTACCTCATGGGGCCCACCCAGCTCCGTTTGTCCTAATTCCAGCACTATAAATTCCAGAAAAATCAGAAACCCTGAGGATAGTCCACGAAATACTTTTTCCGCCACCGCAAGTTTCTGTTCCAGAGAGATCCCATCTGGGGTCCTTCTCCAGTGATCTGCCGGAGGGGGAATCGATCATGGAGGGGTTCTACATCAACCTTGCTGCCCTTCCGATGATGCGTGAGTAGTTTACCACAGACCTTCGGGTCCATAGGCAGTAGCTAGATGGCTTCTTCTCTCTTTTTGATCTTCAATACAATGTTCTCCTCGATGTTCTTGGAGTCCTATCCGATGTAATCACTTTTTGCGGTGTGTTTGTTGGGATCCGATGAATTGTGAGTTTATGATCAGATTATCCATGAAATTATTTGATTCTTTGCTGCACTCTTTTATGCATGATTATTATAGCCTCGTATTTCTTCTCCGATCTATTGATTTGGTTTGGCCAACTAGATTGATTTATCTTGCCATGGGAAGAGGTGCTTTGTAGTGGGTTCGATCTTGCGGTGCTCAATCCCAGTGATAGAAAGGGACATGACACGTATGTATCATTGCTACTAAGGGTAAAAGGATGGGGTTTATTCATACGTGAGTTTATCTTGTCTACATCATGTCATCGTTCTTAAGGCATTACTCCGTTCTTATGGACTTAATACACTAGATGCATGCTGGATAGCGGTCGATGTGTGGAGTAATAGTAGTAGATGCAGGCAGGAGTCGGTCTACTAATCTTGGACGTGATGCCTATATACATGATCATTGCCTTGGATATCGTCATGATTATTTGCTTTTGTATCAATTGCCCAACAGTAATTTGTCTACCCACCGTATGCTATTTTTTTGAGAGAAGCCTCTAGTGAAAACTATGGCCCCCGGGTCTATCTAAATCATATTACTAAAACCCTAAAAATATTGCTGCCATTTTATTTTATTTATTTTATTTTGTATTTTTGTTTCAATCTATCTATCTATCCCATACAATTTAATCTTGCAATTTACCGCCGAGAGATTGATAACCTCTCGTTTGCGTTGGGTGCAAGGATTTGTTGTTTGTGTGCAGGTGCTGCTAACGAGGTGTTGTGTGATTCTCCTACTGGTTCGATAACCTTGGTTTCACAACTGAGGGAAATACTTATCTCTACTGTGCTGCATCATCCCTTCCTCTTCGGGGAAATACCAACGCAAGCTACAAGTAGCAGGAAGAATTTCTGGCGCCGTTGCCGGGGAGACATCATCAGCATCTATCAAGTACCTTTGCATAAACTCTCATCTCCTTGCATTTACTTTATTTGCCATTTGCCTCTCGTTTTCATCTCCCCCACTTCTAAAACATTTTTAAAAAAATACAAAAATATTTTCCGTTTGCATTTTTCTTGTTTGCTTCTTTACTTGCTTGCTTTTATTGCCTTCATGTCGAACACACAAGAACAGAAACTAAAAGCAAAAATATAAGATACTATGGATCCATTTAAAGTTTACCACTTGAATCATCTTCGATCCATTTGTGCTCGTGCTGAAACCCCAACTAGTTTAGTTGAGGGAAAATCTTTAGATGACCATGCTCATTTTGTGCGTCGCCGTTTGTCTGAAAAAGGGAGACTCTTATGGTGTCAAATAAATTGTTTGCTATGCTATGCTTGGAATCTATGTGAAATTTATGATTTTACTTGTTGCTCTAAGAACCCTAAAAAACACCTTCCCTACCTATGTGAGTTTAATGATAATGAAATCTTGTCTTCTTATGCCAAGGGCATTTATAATTACTATGATATCGAACAAATTGAAGAATTTGTTGCTTTTAAGGGTGCTTATGAAGTTGCTTCTTTGATTTAAAAGTATGATATTACTTTCCACAAATCTAAATTTTTTGCCATACTTAAGTATTGCTATGAAAATTATGCATCTAATGCCTATGTTAGTGAATTTATTGAGAGAATGTCTACTGCTTTGGAAGAGAATAATGATACACATGAATCTATAGATAATCATGATTCTGATGATTCGATTGAAATATCCCCTCTTGATGAACATGATGCTTGTTATTCTTATGGCCACGATGCCAATATTGAAGATGATTATAGAGATGAACTTGCTATAGTTCCTTATGTTAAAAATTAAATTATTGCTATAACACCCATACTTGATAGCTCCTTGAATGAAAAGCATGGTTGCAATGATGTTACTATAAATTCTATGAATGTCAATTGTGCTAATAATATGCAAAACTACAAGCTTAGGGATGAAAATTTTGTTATGTGCACTACTTATTGTAATGATCATGATTGGGGGTGATGATGCTTTTTATGATCTTGAAAATTTATTTAAGCCTCATGATGAATATGTTATTGATAATAAAATTTGCAACACTATTAAAAGTGGGTTTGGAAGAGTGTCAACTTTAGGTAATAATGATCCCACTACTTTGGAAAATTATCAATCTTATGAATTTTTGGATAAAAGTGGGTTCGGAGAGGTCATGACTTTAGTTGATGTTAATTCCACTATCTTGGAAGATGATAAAAAATTTATGCATGTGGATCATGGAGAGAAAATTTTATGTGATAGCTATATTGTTGAATTTGATTATGATCCTACATGTAATTATTATGAGAGAGGGAAGTATGGTCGTAGAAATTTTTATGTTACTAAATTACCTCTTGTTATGTTGAGATTGTCAATGTTTTATTCCTCTCCTTTGCATATGCTAGATATTTCTCATCTTGATAATTTGTTTGCATGTAAAATGCCTATGCATAGGAAGTATGTTAGACTTAAATGTGTTTGTCACATGTATTATGATGCTCTCTTCGTGCTTCAATTCTTATCTTTCATGTGAGCATCATTTAAATCTCAAGCCTATCTTAATAGCTATAAAACAATAGCGCTTGTTGGGATACAACCCAATGAATAAAATAAATTTTTAGTATTTGTTTCTGTTATTGTGAGTTTTCACAATTATGCTACTGGTATGATTGTGTTTTTGTGTTTTTAATTAGTGTTTGTGCCAAGTAAAGCCTTTAGGATGATTTGGAAGATAGTATAATTGATGCTGTTTGGAAAACAGAAAGTTTTGCGTCCAGTTCCCGAATTTTGTTTCTGTACTGGAGAGTCAAAAAATCCTGAATTTTTTACACAGTATTGGTATATGAATTTCCCACGTTTTACTAATTTTTCAGAATTTTTGGAGTTACAGAAGTATGGCTTTTAAATAGATTGCTATAGACTATTCTGATTTTGACAGATTCTGTTTTTGATGCACTACTTGCTTGTTTTGATGAATATATGGATTGTATCGGGGGGTATAAGCCATGGTGAAGTTAGAGTACAGTAGGTATAATACAAAAATAAAATCTGAATGGGTTTGCAACAGTACTTATAGTAGTGATTTATTTTGTTATACTAACGGATCTCACGAAGGTTTTGTTGAGTTTTGTGTGATTGAAGTTTTGAAGTTTTGGGTGAGATCACGATGGATGAAGGAATAAGGAGTAGCAAAAGCCTAAGCTTGGGGATGCCCGAGGCACCCCAAGGTAATATTCTAGGAAGACTCAAGCGTCTAAGCTTGGGGATGCCCCGGAAGGCATCCCCTCTTTCTTCTACCAACCATCGGTAATTTTACTTGGAGCTATATTTTTATTCGTCACATGATATGTGTTTTGCTTGGAGCGTCTTGTGTTATATGAGTCTTTGCTTTATTTGCTATTTAGTTTGTCACAATCATCTTTGCTGAACACACCTATCTTGAGAGAGCCACACGTTTCTCATCATTTGTTAGAATACTCTATGTGCTTCACTTAAATTTTTTGAGCTAGGCAGTTGCTCTTGTGCTTCACTTAAATATTTTTTAGCACGGCGGTGGCTATATTTTGAAGAAATAAACTCTCAGGCTTCACTTATATTATTTTGAGAGTTGATTAAAATTTTGAAGAAATAATACTCTCATGCTTCACTTATATTATTTTGAGAGTTGATTAAAATTTTGAAGAAATAAATTCTCATGCATCACTTATATTATTTTGAGAATTGACAAGATTAAAATTTTGAAGAAATGAATTCTCATGCTTCACTTATATTATTTTGGGAATTGATAAGATTGAAATTTTGAAGAAATATTTGCGCTCTCATGCTTCACTTAAATCTTTTTGAGAGTTGATGATAGTAACGGTAATTTGCACAAGATATGAAGTTGGTCCCAAAGTGATAAATATTCAAGAGGGATATAAATAAAAACTTTCATATAGATCATTGGATATGATAAGTGTGATTCCTTGCAATAGTTTTGCGATATGGAAATGATAATATGTGAGTCATGTTAGTGAGTAATTGTGATTTAGTAAGAATATTAGTGTTAAGGTTTGTGATTCCCTATGCATGCACGTTAAGTCAATAGTTATGCAATGAAATTATATCCTACTTATGGTGCATTATTCGGTGTTAGTTGTGTTCAATGCATGTTTATGACCGTTTTCATTTTTTGGTTGGTTGCTTCTCAATCTATTTGCTAGCCTTCATTTGTACTAAGCGGAAATACTGCTTGTGCATCCAAACTCCTTAAACCCAAGTTGTGCCAAATGAGTCCACTATATCTACCTATATGCGGTATTTCAATGTCGTTCCAAGTCAATTTGCGTGTGCCAACTCTAATTTTCAAAATAATTTTCCGTTTTGTGTGCCCGTACCGCTCATGAAGCGGCAGGGGGTGGCCATTATTTTCCATGCTAGGTGTGTTATTCTCACGATGAGTGTTTATTCACTTGTCATTGCACGAGAGAATGGTTGGTAATAGGGATGCCCAGTCCCACAATGAAATCAAATTAATAACAACAAAATTCCTTGGAAAGTGTTGGTATGGAGAGCACCCGTGGATACGGCTAGCCATGGATTGTGAAAGAATGGTGGAAAGGAAACAAACTTTACTTTCTGTTTGGGAACCACCTATGATGTGTCTAGCATGGAAAATATTGGGAATTCTCGGTCGTTTTCGTTGACAGGAAAAGCATGCCTCTCAAAATATTTTTATCTCTTTAATTTCAGCTTTAAGCTCTGGCACATTTGCCAAATCTCTGCTTCCCTCTGCGAAGGGCCTATCTATTTACTTTTATGCCATTTTTATTTTTACTTTGAGTCTCCATCTTCTCTTACAAAAGCACCAACTAGAGAGCACTATTGTCATACTTGTGCATTGGATGTAGCTAATATTTGAGTGTGTTTCATGAATGGATCAATGATTGAGCATAATGGGCTAGGGATAACTTTCTTTAGCGTTGATATTTTGAAAGACATGGTTGCTTGTTAGCATGCTTGAGCATTTATATCTTCATGTCAAATTATAGACTATTGCTTTGAATCATTCAAGTCCAATGTACATGCTATAAAATAAAAGAATATGTGATGAATATGTTAGGCAGCATTCCACATCAAAAATTCTGTTTTTATCATTTACCTACTCGAGGACGAGCAGGAATTAAGGTTGGGGATGCTGATACGTCTCCAACGTATCTATAATTTTTGATTGTTCCATGCTGTTCTAATATCAATCTTGGATGTTTTTACAATCATTTACAGCAATTATATATCATTTTTGGAGACTAACCTATTAACCTAGTGCCCAGTGCCAGTTGCTGTTTTCTGCCCTGTTTTTGTTTTACAGAAAATCAATACCAAACGAAGTCCAAATGCCACGAAACTTTTTGGAGATTTTTTAATGGACAAGTTAAACACTAGAAGCTTCGGGAGAGGGCCAGAAGATGAAGGAGTGGGCCACGAGGCACCATGGCGCGCCCTGGTACCTCGTGGGGTCCACCCAGCTCCGTTTGACCTAATTCCAGCACTATAAATTCCAGAAAAATCATAAACACTGTGGAGAGTTCACGAAATACTTTTTCCGCCGCCGCAAGTTTCTGTTCCAGAGAGATCCCATCTGGGGTCCTTCTCCGGTGATCTGCCGGAGGGGGAATCGATCACGGAGGGGTTCTACATCAACCTTGTTGCCCTTCCGATGATACGTGAGTAGTTTACCACAGACCTTCGGGTGCATAGGCAGTAGCTAGATGGCTTCTTCTCTCTTTTTGATCTTCAATACAATGTTCTCCTCGATGTTCTTGGAGTTTTATCCGATGTATCACTTTTTGCGGTGTGTTTGTTGGGATCCGATGAATTGTGAGTTTATGATCAGATTATCCATGAAATTATCTGAGTCTTTGCTGCACTCTTTTATGTATGATTATTATAGCCTCGTATTTCTTCTCCGGTCTATTGATTTGGTTTGGCCAACTAGATTGATTTATCTTGCCATGGGAAGAGGTGCTTTGTAGTGGGTTCGATCTTTCGGTGCTCAATCCCAGTGACAGAAAGGGACATGACACGTATGTATCATTGCTACTAAGGGTGAAAATATGGGGTTTATCCATACGTGAGTTTATCTTGTCTACATCATGTCATCGTTCTTAAGGCATTACTCCGTTCTTATGGACTTAATACACTAGATGCATGCTGGATAGCGGTCGATGTGTGGAGTAATAGTAGTAGATGCAGGCAGGAGTCGGTCTACTAATCTTGGACGTGATGCCTATATACATGATCATTGCCTTGGATATCGTCATGATTATTTGCTTTTGTATCAATTGCCCAACAGTAATTTGTCTACCCACCGTATGCTATTTTCTTGAGAGAAGCCTCTAGTGAAAACTATGGCCCCCGGGTCTATCTAAATCATATTACTAAAACCCTAAAAATATTGTTGCCATTTTGTTTTATTTATTTTATTTTGTATTTTTGTTTCAATCTATCTATCTATCCCATACAATTTAATCTTGCAATTTACCGCCGAGAGATTGACAACCTCTCGTTTGCGTTGGGTGTAAGGATTTGTTGTTTGTGTGCAGGTGCTGCTAACGAGGTGTTGCGTGATTCTCCTACTGGTTCGATAACCTTGATTTCACAACTGAGGGAAATACTTATCTCTACTGTGCTGCATCATCCCTTCCTCTTCGGGGAAATACCAATGCAAGCTACAAGTAGCATTTGGCCAACTAGATTGATTTATCTTGCCATGGGAAGAGGTGCTTTGCAACGGGTTCGATCTTGCGGTGCTCAATCCCAGTGACAGAAAGGCACATGACACGTATGTATCGTTGCTATTATGGGTAAAACATGGGGTTTATTCATACGTGAGTTTATCTTGTCTACATCATGTCATCGTTCTTAAGGCGTTACTCCGTTCTTTATGGACTTAATACACTAGATCCATGCTGGATAGCGGTCGATGTGTGGAGTAATAGTAGTAGATGCAGGCAGGAGTCGGTCTACTTGTCTCGGATGTGATGCCTATATACATGATCATTGCCTTGGATGTCATCATGATTATTTGCTTTTCTATCAATTGCCCAACAGTAATTTGTTTACCCACCGTATGCTATTTTCTTGAGAGAAGCCTCTAGTGAAAACTATGGCCCCGGGGTCTATCTAAATCATATACTAAAACCCTAAAAATACTTGCCGCACTTTTTCTTTATTTATTTTATTTTTGTATTTTTTTTCAATCTATATATCTATCACATACAATTTAATCTTGCAACTTACCGTCGAGGGATTGACAACCCCTTGTTTGCGTTGGGTGCAAGGATTTGTTGTTTTGTGTGCAGGTGTTGCTAACGAGGTGTTGCGTGATTCTCCTACTGGATTGATAACCTTGGTTTCATAACTGAGGGAAATACTTATCTCTACTGTACTGCATCTCCCTTCCTTTCAGGGAATTACCAACGCAGCTCACAAGTAGCAGGAAGAATTTCTGGCGCCGTTGCCGGGGAGACATCATCAACATCTATCAAGTACCTACGCATAAAACTCTCATCTCCTTGCATTTACTTTATTTACTTTATTTGCATTTGCCTCTCGTTTTCATCTCCCCCACTTCTAAAAAGTTTTTACAAAAATACAAAAATATTTTCCGTTTGCCTTTTTCTTGTTTGCTTGTTTGCTTGCTTGTTATCTTGTTTGCGTAGGCACGATGTCTCAAGAAAATACAAAATTGTGTGATTTTTCCAATACTAATAATAATGATTTTATTAGTACTCCAATTGCTCCTCCCGCCGCTAGTGCGGAGACTTGTGATATTAATGCCGCTTTGCTAAATCTTGTTATGAAAGAACAATTTTCTGGTAGTCCTAATGAAGATGCTGCATCCCATCTTAACACTTTCATAGAATTGTGTGATATGCAAAAGAAAAAAGATGTGGATAATGATATTTTGAAATTAAAATTATTCCCATTCTCATTACGGGATCATGCAAAATTTTGGTTTTCATCTTTACCACGAAATAGTATCGATTCTTGGGATAGGTGTAAAGATGCTTTTATTAGCAAGTATTTTCCTCCCTCGAAAATTATTTCTCTTAGAAATCAAATTATGAATTTTATGCAACTTGATTGTGAACATGTTGCCCAATCTTGGGAGAGGATGAAATTAATGATAAGAAATTGCCCTACTCATGGTTTAAATTTATGGATGATCATACAAATTTTTTATGCGGGATTGAATTTTGTTTCTAGAAATCTTTTAGATTCTGCCGCGGGTGATACTTTTATGGAAACTACTTTGGGAGAAGATACTAAATTGCTTGATAATATTATGGTAAATTATTCACAATGGCATATTGAAAGAGTTCCTACTAGTAAAAAAGTGAATTGTGTTAAAGAAATTAATACTTTGAGTGATAAAGTTGATGCGCTTATGAAATTGGTTGCTAGTAAAAATGCTCATATTGATCCTAATGATGTGCCATTGTCCACTTTGATTGAGCAAAATACTGATGCTATTGATGTGAATTTTGTCTCACGAAACGATTTTAATAATAATGCTTATAGAGGTAATTTCAATGCTAGACCGTTTCCTAGAAATTCCTCTAATAATTATGGCAATTCCTATGGTAATCCTTATAATAATAATAATAATAATAATAATAATAATAATAATAATAATAATAATAATAATAGGATGCCCTCTGATCTTGAAAGTAATATTAAAGAATTTATTAATGCTCAAAAAGTTTTCAACACTATGATAGAAGAAAAATTGAGTAAACTTGATGATATGTGTAGGAGGCAGGAGCATTGATAGAATTATTCATGATGTGGA
The DNA here is from genome assembly GCA_039707655.1 of Elymus sibiricus. Taxonomy (NCBI): domain Eukaryota; kingdom Viridiplantae; phylum Streptophyta; class Magnoliopsida; order Poales; family Poaceae; genus Elymus; species Elymus sibiricus. The sequence continues at coordinate 163,362,647 of CM077676.1, forward strand.
AAATCTTAAGACTAAAATTTTGCCACCTAAAATTGATATTAATGAATCAATTAAGGCTTTATATGTCTCCATGGATGAGAGTAAGAAAAGAACCTCCATGCAAAGAGCTAAACGAGAATTTTTAGAAAAAGTGATTCCTCCCGGTTTTTATCATAGTAATGATGAGGATATTAAAATGCTTGGTGTTTCATCTATTGATTCTTTGTTTAGCAAAATTAAACTTGATGAAAAGGGGACTGAAGAAGAGTCAACTTTAGCTAAAGAGCGTCCCCATAATTCGGAGGGTGAAAATCTTGATAAGAAAATTGATAAAAGTGGGTTTGGAGAGGTAAAAACTTTAACTAGTGATGTGCCCACTCTCTTGGATTACAAAGATTTCAATTATGATAGTTGTTCTTTGATTGAGTTCATTTCTTTGTTACAATCCATGTTAAATTCACCCAACGCTTATGAGCAAAACAAGGCTTTTACTAAACACATCGTAGAAGCAATGATGAAAGCGTTAGAAGAAAAGCTAGAACTAGAAATTTCAATTCCTAGAAAATTATAAGATGAATGGGAACCCACCATTAAAGTTAAAATTAAAAATTATGAGTGCAATGCTTTATGTGATTTAGGTGCTAGCGTTTCCACAATTCCAAAATCTATATGTGATGTTCTAGGTTTTACCAATATAGATGAATGTTCTCTTAATTTGCATCTTGCGGATTCTACTATTAAAAAGCCTTTGGGTAGAATTAATGATGTTCTTATTCTTGCAAATAGGAACTATGTGCCCTTTGATTTTATTGTACTTGACATTGAATGCAATCCTTCATGCCCAATAATACTTGGTAGACCGTTCTTACGAACCATAGGTGCCGTTATTGATATGAAAGAAGGGAATATAAAATTTCAGTTTCCACTAAAGAAGGGTATGGAACATTTCCCTAGGAATAAAATTAAATCAACATATGAATCCATTATGAGGGCCACTTATGGAATCAACTTGAAAGATGACAACACTTGAAACTATGCATTATGCCTAGCTAGGGGCATAAAACAATAGCGCTTGTTGGGAGGCAACCCAATGAATAAAATAAATTTTTATTATTTGTTTCTGTTATTGTGTGTTTTCACTTTCATTCTAGTGTAAAGATTGAGTTTTTGTGTTTTAATTAGTGTTTGTGCCAAGTAAAACCTTTGGGATAATTTGGAAGATAGTATAATTGATGCTGTTTGGAAAACAGAAAGTTTTGCGTCCAGTGCTGGAATTTTGTTTCTGTACTGGAGCGTCAGAAAAATCTGAAATTTTTACACAGTATTGGTATATGAATTTCCCACATTCTCCTCATTTTTCAGAATTTTTGGAGTTACAGAAGTATGGCTTTTAAATAGATTTATACAGACTGTTCTGTTTTTGACAGATTATGTTTTTGATGTGTTGCTTGCTTGTTTTGATGAAACTATGGATAGTATCGGGGGGTATAAGCCATGGAGAAGTTAGAATACAGTAGGTATAATGCAAAAATAAAATATGAATGGGTTTTCAACAGTACTTAAAGTAGTAATTTATTTTGTTATACTAACGGATCTCACGAAGGTTTTGTTGAGTTTTGTGTGACTGAAGTTTTCAAGTTTTGGGTGAGATCACGATGGATGAAGGAATAAGGAGTAGCAAGAGCCTAAGCTTGGGGATGCCCGAGGCACCCCAAGGTAATATTCAAGGAAGACTCAAGCGTCTAAGCTTGGGGATGCCCCGGAAGGCATCCCCTCTTTCTTCTACCAACCATCGGTAATTTTACTTGGAGCTATATTTTTATTCGTCACATGATATATGTTTTGCTTGGAGCATCTTGTATTATATGAGTCTTTGCTTTGTTTGCTTTTTAGTTTGTCACAATCATCCTTGCTGAACACACCTATTTTGAGAGAGCCACACATTCATCATAATTTGTTAGAATACTCTATGTGCTTCACTAAATTTTTTTGAGCTAGGCAGTTGCTCTAGTGCTTCACTTAAATCTTTTTTAGCACGGCGGTGGCTAAATTTTGAAGAAATAAACTCTCATTCTTCACTTATATTATTTTGAGAGTTGACAAGATTAAAATTTTGAAGAAATAAACTCTCATGCTTCACTTATATTATTTTGAGAGTTGATAAGATTGAAATTTTGAAGAAATATTTGCACTGTCATGCTTCACTTAAATCTTTTTGAGAGTTGATAATAGTAACGGTAATTTTCACAAGATATGAATTTGGTCCCAAAGTGATGAATATTCAAGAGGGATATAATAAAAACTTTCATATAGATCATTGGATATGATAAGTGTGATTCCCTATGCATGCACGTTAAGTCAATGGTTAAGCAAAGAAATTATATCCTACTTATGGTGCATTATTCGGTGTTAGTTATGTTCAATGCATGTTTATGACCGTTTTCGTTTTTTGGTTGGTTGCTTCTCAATCTTTTGCTAGCCTTCATTTGTACTAAGCGGAAATACTGCTTGTGCATCCAAACTCCTTAAACCCAAGTTGTGCCAAATGAGTCCACTATATCTACCTATATGCGGTATTTCAATGCCGTTCCAAGTAAATTTGCGTGTGCCAACTCTAATTTTCAAAATAATTTTCCGTTTTGTGTGCCCGTACCGCTCATGAAGCGGCAGGGGGTAGCCAATATTTTCCATGCTAGGTGTGTTATTCTCATGATGAGTGTTTATTCACTTGTCATTGCACGGGAGAGTGGCTGGTAATAGGGATGCCCAGTCCCACAATGAAATCAAAAATTAATAACAACAAAATTCCTTGGAAATTGATGGTATGGAGGGCACCCGTGGATATGGCTAGCCATGGATTGTGAAAGAATGGTGGAAAGGAAATAAACTTTACTTTCTATTTGGGAACCGCCTATGATGTGTCTAGCATGGAAGATATTGGGAATTCTCGGTCGTTTTCATTGACAGGAAAAGCATGCCTCTCAAAATATTTTTTATCTCTCTAATTTAAGCTTTGAGCTCTGGCACATTTGACAAATCTCTGCTTCCCTCTGCGAAGGGCCTATCTATTAACTTTTATGCAATTTTTATTTTTATTGGAGTCTCCATCTTCTCTTATAAAGCACCAACTAGAGAGCACTATTGTCATACTTGTGCATTGGATGTAGCTAATATTTGAGTGTGTTTCATGAATGGATCAATGATTGAGCATAATGGGCTAGGGATAACTTTCTTTAGTGTTGATATTTTGAAAGACATGATTGCTTGTTAGCATGCTTGAGTATTTATATCTTCATGTCAAATTATAGACTATTGCTTTGAATCATTCAAGTCCAATGTCCATGCTACAAAAGAAAAGAATATATGATGAATATGATAGGCAGCATTCCACATCAAAAATTCTGTTTTTATCATTTACCTACTCGAGGACGAGCAGGAATTAAGTTGGGGATGCTGATACGTCTCCAACGTATCTATAATTTTTTATTGTTCCATGTTGTTATATTATCAATCTTGGATGTTTTTATATGCATTTACAGCAATTATAAATCATTTTTTGGGACTAACCGTTAACTTAGTGCCCAATGCCAGTTGTTGTTTTCTGCCTGTTTTTTGTTTTACAGAATATCGATACCAAATGAAGTCCAAATGCCACGAAACTTTTTGGAGATTTTTTTCTGGACAATACCAACACTAGAAGCTTCGGGAGAAGACCAGACGCCAGAGGAGGTGGCCACGAGCTACCAGGGCACCCTGGTGCCTCGTGGGCCCACCTCAGCTCCGTTTGACCTAATTCCACCTCTATAAATTCCCAAAAAATTAGAAACCCTCAGGGGAGTCCACGAAATACTTTTTCCGCCGCCGCAAGCTTCTGTTCTCGAGAGATCCCATCTGGAGGCCTTTTCCGGTACTCTGCCGGAGGGGGAATCGATCATGGAGGGGCTCTACATCAACCTTGCTGCCCTTCCGATGATTCGTGAGTAGTTTACCACAGACCTTCGGGTCCATAGTTAGTAGCTAGATGGCTTCTTCTCTCTTTTTGATCTTCAATACAATGTTCTCCTCGATGTTCTTGGAGTCCTATCCGATGTAATCACTTTTTGCGGTGTGTTTGTTGGGATCCGATGAATTGTGAGTTTATGATCAGATTATCCATGAATATTATTTGAGTCTTCTCTGATCTCTTTTATGCATGATTATTATAGCTTCGTATTTCTTCTCCGATCTATTGATTTGGTTTGGCCTACTAGATTGATTTATCTTGCCATGGGAAGAGGTGCTTTGTAATGGGTTCGATCTTGCGGTGCTCAATCCCAGTGACAGAAAGGGACATGACACGTATGTATCGTTGCTATTAAGGGTAAAAAGATGGGGTTTATTCATACGTGAGTTTATCTTGTCTACATCATGTCATCGTTCTTAAGGCGTTCCTCCGTTCTTTATGGACTTAATACACTAGATGCATGCTGGATAGCGGTCGATGTGTGGAGTAATAGTAGTAGATGCAGGCAGGAGTCGGTCTACTTCTCTCGGACGTGATGCCTATATACATGATCATTGCCTTGGATATCGTCATGATTATTTGCTTTTCTATCAATTGCCCAACAGTAATTTGTTTACCCACCGTATGCTATTTTCTTGAGAGAAGCCTCTAGTGAAAACTATGGCCCCCGGGTCTATCTAAATCATATACTAAAACCCTAAAAATACTTGCTGCACTTTTTCTTTATTTATTTTATTTTTGTATTTTTGTTTCTATCTATCTATCTGTCACATACAATTTAATCTTGCAACTTACCGCCGAGGGATTGACAACCCCTTGTTTGCGTTGGGTGCAAGGATTTGTTGTTTTGTGTGCAGGTGCTGCTAACAAGGTGTTGCGTGATTCTCTTACTGGATTGATAACCTTGGTTTCATAACTGAGGGAAATACTTATCTCTACTGTACTGCATCTCCCTTCCTTTTCAGGGAATTACCAACGCAGCTCACAAGTAGCAGGAAGAATTTCTGGCGCCGTTGCCAGGGAGACATCATCAACATCTATCAAGTACCTACGCATAAAACTCTCATCTCCTTGCATTTACTTTATTTACTTTATTTGCATTTGCCTCTCGTTTTCATCTCCCCCACTTCTAAAAAGTTTGAGGTAGCAACTTCATGTCCTTCCTCCAAGTACCTAATCACACACAAGGTCTCCGTTTGAGGTAGTAGCCATGCCTCGCATGTAGAATGTGTAAGTTCGGAGAAGAGCGAGTTCACCTCGGTTTCGATGGCTCTTGCATGTGCTCTATCATGGGTCCACGTGTTGTCTTGGGGGATGAAGGTACGTCCATGGGGATGACCGTAGGATGCTCCGCATCAGTTAACAGGAAGGCCAAGACTGGGCGTGTGTTGGGCGCGGGAAGGATGTTATGGGACGAGGCCTATCCACAAACCAAATAACTTAAAAATGTTAGAAGGAAAAGCAGGGTTGATGAAAAGATCGAAGCCAAAGTGCAAGCACGACTCGGACCCGCAGTGGATGCAGCAGTTCAGAAGAAGCTGGCTGAATTGTTTCCACAAGGCATGCCGAGTCCTACCCAGCAGCATATTTGTAGTAGCACCCAGCAGCCACGATCATCGCACTTTGTTTCATGCTGGCTGCAAGCTAACGTGGACGGCATGATGACAAGGGTTGCCAAGGGGCAAATCACCCCGTTTACTGATGTAATAGAATGATGCACGGGGTCGTCCTGCCAGTGGACATGACGAGGGTGCTGGTGCAGGAGGTAATGATAGGCTTTGAATCATGATCGTTGCCTCATCCCCCTGAAGAGGACGTCACTACGTTAGGACAAGTGACCCAGGGCCACCTGCTTAAGTACGTGGCCACTAAGTGATATAGAGGAGATTCCCCATGAATTCTCTGCTAATGACGACGATCCCACCTTCGAGAACCTTGACCCCCTTTTCAACCTTGCCGGCACTGGGACATAGTCCAAGATATTCCGCCATCAGCGGACAAGGATCTACATGCCAATTGCGGACCATCCGCAGACAAACCACCTATGCCCATTGTCGCCCCCGAAGGACGGAGATGGAATATGTATAAGCCCGGTCAGCTGTTCCTATCGGACTCTACATTGAGGACCCTCTCGATCGAACTTAATGTTCTACACGACGACATGGTATATAAATCAAAAGAAGGTCAACATGGTTACACGACCAAGGTTATAGAAGGTTATAATTTCGTCCATGAGTTTTCGGCTGATAAAATTGATCTGGCCTTTAATGAGGTGATCCTGTTAATGTAGTCTCCCCGGAGTTAACGAGGCTTTGGAACTTCATCGAGCTTCAGATCCCCAACTCCGGCATAGTAATGTGGACTTACCTCATCCTTTTTACATGCACTGCCACAACATGGAACCCACATCTAGCCAGGAGCTCATCTCAAACTACATGTTCTCGTGCATGATTCCAAATCATCAGCATAAGGACACCTTTCTCGTGCCATACTGCGACAAGTAAGTCGTTAATGTTCACTCCTTTATTCTGAAACATATACATGGCCTTGTGAATCTCATCAATGCTAATTTCTTCAATTGTTTGTGCAGTGGCCAACATTGGATCATAATCGCACTATTTCCGACGCAAGGCTTGACTTATTTCTTCGGTTCGAAGAGAGACCCTCAAAACCAATGGACTAGATTGAAGGAATTTCTAAATGATGCCCTAGGAAAGTGTAAGAACTACAAAAAAACAACACCACGACATTCAGAATTCAAGTTCATCACTAGCGCTTGTTGCTACCAAGAACCAAATGTTAAAACCTCCCAAAGGTATGGCTACTATGCCATGGCCGCCATAGACGACCTTTGAAGAAAAGCCACTATTTTTGAATTCATAGCCAGATCATCAAGTGGTCTGAGGAGATGGAGAGGGACATGGACATAGGGGAATTATTAAGAGAGCATGAGCGCCTCCAAAATGTGTTGGCCAAAATCATCAACAAACAGGTTGTAAATGAGGACGAGAAGTTCCACTGCAAGCCAGAGCCAGATGAAGAACGACTTCACCGAGTCGAAGACATATTGCGGTCATTGATTGCCAGCGACTAGCCAAGTCGGTAGATACACTACTTCAAAACAACTTGTAAAACTGTTCATTATGTGTTGAGACATGCATGTTTGTTGCCCTGCACTTCTTATACTATATGTTTGCTTCATTAATACTCTTAATTATTGTATCGACATTGTAATATGTTGTGTGCATGTGGATGATTGTGTGAATGTTGCTGAGACAACATTCTATATATGTAATGCATGCAATGTGACGATCAAGTACAAAATGCAGCAACCGCGTCATTACAATGTTGCCACGGTAGAGGAAAACGATGTCGCGACAACAATTCTTCTATAGGCCTACATCGCTACTAGTGGCGGGCGCCAAAGGTGCGTGCCACTACTGTTACATACAACAGTGGCGGGCAGAGAGAAATGCAACAATTCCTATGTATAGTGGTTGTGGCGGGCGCTAACCTATGCCCACCACTGAAATAAACCTACCACTCATGGGCATGCGCCCGTCACTAATGCCAAGTTAGCAGTGGCGGGAGGTCAGTGGCGGACACCCCTGAGAGCCTTGCCTGCCAATGATGGGCTTTTGCCGCCCGCCACTGCTAGGCATTTCTGTAGTAGTGTTGGGCCCCTACCCTAACATAAGGTGTGGGGGAGGGGGCAAGCACACACTTCTTGCCATATCATAGGGATGAAGCTGTAAATTAAATTTCAGATGAGCATGCTCAATGCCTATCTTGGGCGGACACGACAATTTGCGTGGCAAGATCTCGTGACTGCAACTGGAAATTTCAATGACTAAAATGTTCTTGGCATGGGCTCTTTGGCTAAGGTGTACACATGAGTTCTTCCAACTTGCGACAAAGTTCTTTCTAATATGCAAATCATGGAGTAGATGTGTCTCAAAAGACAATCTTAAGTTACAAGTGTGGTTATCCACAAGAACATATTAAGATTGATAGGGTATTGCATGACACCAATGGAGCGCCTCTTGGTTTATCCTTTCATGGAGAACTTGATTCTTTCTTCTAGTGTAAAACACAATTCAAGCAGATCTTCTTCTTGTATGTCTCTGCGCAAACCTAATTGATTGACCTTTGTTTTGGTTGAAGCATTCAATTCTAATCTTATAAGTAGTGTATTGACATGCACAATAATGTGTCACTTCGGTGAATGATAAATGGCAAATCTATGACACCACCAAAAATGTAGATAATTGAATTAGCTATACTTATATAGCATGATAACAAGAAATTCCTTTTAGGAAAATACCCCGATAAGTCATTTTCTTTGAAGTATCAACTGTGAAAGTGACAAAATCACATAAATAAGAAAAATTAAAATCGAGTGAAACATTATTGGACTTGCAGCAAGAATGCAAGTTTCTTGAGGCACTGCTTTGTTTTGGAATAACCTCATGGTCACTACATACCCTCGATCGTCAACCACCAACATCAACGCTACCAATGTCCCGCTTGATGAAAATTTTGAAGCTATGATATGATATTTGGATTTGCAAACATGATGGACAAAAGGAAGGAAATAGTGACAACAAAGATCCTAAGAACATTGGGTTACATAGCTCTCAAGTGCATGAATACATGAAGTGCATCAAAGAAAACCGACATATATGGATATTTTGTGTTGTTGGCTCTAGGCTTCATGATCTCTTGGAAGACTTAATACACCATGTGTGTGAGTGCTTATAGGGTACAAATGATTATTATAGGATACATGTGCCCCAACTTAAACAAGCATTGAAGAAATATAGTGTAGTGTCACGGGTGTAGGGGGGCACTGGCCCCCTTCCCTAACATAAGGTGGGGAGGAGGCAAGCACATGCTTCTTGCCATATCAGAGGGCTAGCCTTGTAAATTAAATTTCATATGAGCATGCTCAAAACCTATCTTGGGCGGCACGACAGTTCTCATGCCAAGATCTCATGACTGCAACTGGAAATTCGAATGAAGAAAATGTTCTTGGCATGGGATTTTTTGCTAAGGTGTACACATGAGTTCTTCCAACCAATACAATAGACTTGTCGCCGTCAAAGGTCTTTTTAATGTGCAAAATCATGGAGATGATGTGTCTTTCAAGAGAGAAGCTTACGTTACAAGTGTGGTTTTCCACAGGAACATATTAAGATTGATAGGGTATTGCATGACACCAACGGAGTGCTTCTTGGTTTATCCTTTCATGGAGAACTTGATTCTTTCTTATTGTTTAAAACACAATGTTAATAGATCTTCTTCTTATATGTCTATGTGCAAACCTAATTGATTGAAGCATTCAATTCTAATCTTATAAGCAGTGTATTGGCAAGCATAATGTGTGACTTCGGTGAATGGTGAATGTCGAATCTATGACACCACCAAAAATGTAGATAATATAATCAACTATACTTATATGTGACCGCATAATAACTCCTTTTAGGACAATGCTATACCCTATAAGTCATTTGCTTTGAAGTATCCGCGATGAAAGTGATGAAATCATGTAAATATGAAATTTTAAAATCAAACAAAACAATATTGGACTTTCAAGCAAGAATGCAAGATTCTCAAGGCACTTCTCTTGGTTTGGAATAAGTTCATGGTCACCACAACCCCTCAATCTTCCACCCCCAATATCAAGGCTAGAAATGTACTGCTTGATGAATTTTTTGAAGCTGTGCTAGACTATTTTGAATTGGAAAACATGATGGGTAGAAGGAAGGAAATAGTGACAACAAATATCAAAAGAACATTGGGTTACATAGCTCCCGAGTTCATGAATACAAGAAGTGCATCAAAGAAAACTGACATATATGGATATGGTGTGTTGCTGGCTATAAGCTTCATGAGCTCTTATAAGAAGGAAGTGATATCTTTCTCATTCGTCAAGTAAGCTTACTCCATCACGTTGTTATTTGTACGTCTAAAAAATATGAGAGGCATGCATTTAATGTAGCTTGTTGTAGGGTCGGACCGCCGCTGGCATTTTGGACGCCCTAGTGTGAACTGGGTACAATGAGATCAACGACTATTTAAGTACTTACACATGTATATAGCATCACATCAAATCTATTGCAAAAGGCATAAACATCACTTATGTATTTTTTATATTCAAATTCACTATCTCATAAAATTCCTTTGATGCAATCATATGTATCACATTTTTCTCCACAAATCGCAAATTATTCTTCAAAACTTCTATGGACTTTTGAACAATGTTATTTGCTCTAAAAATATATCGTTTCTTAGTAGTTGGGTTGCAAAAGTAGTCAATGATGTTTCAAAAGGAGTTCTTTGTTTCTCATATTTGTTTGTAGGTTTTTCCATATTTTGTGTGAACTAGACTATTCTCCTTGAGTTCTTGCAAATTGCTTTAGCAGCTTAAATGATATAATTATTATTTTTATATAAAATTAAGAGCATTTAGTTGTAGGGTCTCTTTGGGTTGTAGGATTTTCATAGGAATATTATAGGGTTTGAATCCAAAGGAATTTTTCGTATAAAAGTCCTTTGCATCATATAATTCTTACTACTTAAATTCCTATGGTATCCATTCCTATGCCTCCAATTTCATCGGGATTTGAACATGCGCTCAAACTTCATTTTATTTTCCCTTTGAGTAGTATTATGCCCTTATACTCTCTCTTTGTAGTATGTACTCCCTCTTCTGGATTCTTTAAAATTCATGTGCTTATATTTTTAATGCACCATCCAAAGGCGCATTTCATGAAAATCCTGGGCTGCTGGCGATGGCTGGGGCGACGGGGGAAGGAGGAAGAAGGAGAGGGGGTGATTAGCACGAGATTTAGAACTATGAGTTTTTTTTGTTGCAAAAGTGTAAATGAACTGCGTGCCCGACATTCTTTTCCGTACGGAGGAGTACATTTTTTAAAGTTTCTGCAATAAAAAATCCCATAGTACGGTTGCATTTTACCGATATTCAAAACGGTGCCCAGGCTGATCTACACCCGGTAAACAGAAAAATCGAAACAAATAGTAAAAAAAATCAAAAAATTCTAAAACATTTTTGCAAGCAAGATGCTTAAGTGCACCAGGTGCGTGCAAAATTTCATGGGCAAACGACAATCGAGGAGCTCACACCAAAAAAGACAAAATCCGCTATGAACAGTATGTTTTTTCAAACTTTCCCACATACCTGAAATTTGTCTTTTTTGCCACGCACTCCTCGAATGTCCAAACTCTACCAAATTTGGCACGGGCATCACGCATTTGGTCATCTTGGACCACAAAAAAATTCATATTTTTTTTATTTTTTTTTACTATTTTAAATGAGTTTACTGTTCACGGATGGAAGCATTTAGACCTGGGTGCAGAAACGCCATGTCCTGCATTTTATATGTTTTGTCCCAAGATTCATTTTTTTTTGCGGATTTGTCCCAAGATTCAATTGTGCTCTCTCTCACAGAAAATAAGAATTCATTGACTTGTACCTGCTGAAAATAATCATATCAAACACAATAAGGTGCACTATAAGGGTGAGTAACCGCGATGTCCACGTGTTCTTTTACTGTGCCAAAGGGATTCTGTCGGTAGAAGCTACTGTTCTGTGGATGGATTTATTTCATGTCGTTGGTCCACTTGTCTGTTGCATATTAGCCTAGGTATAAGAGACAGAAAGGGGGAAACTTCCCCTCCACCTCTCCCTCTCTCCCACGCTACCTCTCGCCCGCCGTCGCCTCTCCCATCCCCTCCACCGCGCCCCAGGCTAGAAGGCGGGTACCGCCATCACGAGCATGACCTTCTCCTCGCTGGCGGGCTCAGCGACGGCTCCGTCACTGTCTGGAACCCACCGCCGCCGTCGCCGTAGCCGTCGCCGCTGCCGCGGCCACCATCACGTCCGAGAGGAGCGGCACGCCAGCTCACAGCGGGTCTTCCTCGTCTCCATCTCCAAGCCACGCAAGCGCCATCAGTGGCACATAGCTGGCGGGGAAGGTGCCGGTGGTGGGATCTGCCGCGCGGGAGACGGCGACGCGATGCGGCCTTGCCATACTCTTCGGCATCGGTGAAATCCGGTAGGAGCACGTTTTTACTCTACTTTTGTGGCAATTTCTTACACCCCCTTGTCGCTGGGTCTGTCTACGTCTCTGATAAGAGATGATTGACACTTTGTTTTATCATAACAGTTCTGCAATCTAGGAACGAGGCCAACTTCAGGAGCTGGTTAAAGCTGCAATAAATTTAGCCACAAAGTAACATCAAAACAATTGTGATGGGCAACCTCCTACAGGAAGAAAATTATAGATTGGATGAGGATCTGTAGTCCATAGGATGGTCACGTCCTGATGGATTCAGAAGGTAAACAATTTTTTATATCTATTTTGCATCTAGGATTGAGGAAGAAAATGACTTTACAGATGCTCATTTATTTGTGTAAGCTAATGGTGCCTGCTGATTATAACTAATATCAAGTAATTGATTCTTTTGTAGACCAGGTCATACCATCCATGACTATATTCGATTTGGATCCTTAGGTACATCAAATGTGTCTATCCAAGAGGAGCACAATTTTAGAGGAGTGTTTCTTTATGGTTTCGATTCCACCCCCCCCCCCCCAATATCTTTGTATGATTACCACATTACAAGTCTTCTTTTATATCCAAAAGGGGGACTAACAATCTACATTACGCTTATTGGATTAGTTGTTCATGCCTACATCAATGTACTGTTCAACATCAAGCTTATTGGATCAGCTGTTTATGCCTAAATCAACCAAACAAGTACGGAGTTATCTTATGTTATTTCAAGGTAGAACCAAGGAGATTGTTAAATTCTTTCCTCCTGCATTAACAGAACACACAGAAAATTGTATTTCCTTAAAAAAGGTATGTTGATTATCTGGGCTTCTCCTGAAGGATATTTACCTACTATTCTACGAATCCTTTGAAGTTATTTCTTTTACTCAGTGGTTCTGTGAGATATCAAATTATTTTCAATTCCAGTAGTTCTTACTTAGTATATGTTACCAGTAGATTCATCCTTCATAAAACGTTATTCCCATATAGCTAAGGAGCAGGAAAATGCTCGGCCAGTCTACCTAAGAGCCTGAAGAAATGGCTTACGAATAAATTTTTTATCTTGTCATATTAGATTCTTAGTGCAGTGGTCCTAGATTGCAACCTGAGTTCATCCTATTCCTACTTGTTGTCATTTTCCAACAGTAAGAAGTGGCTTCTCTTCAGAAATGAGTAGCATGTGCTCTTTGGGTGGGTGGACTATATTGTTGCAGATATATTACAGTTGATGTTGGATGCATTTTCCAATCCCATTTCCTTAAATACTTTATACTAGCCCTTCTATTTTTGCTATACTGCTTTACGAAACAATTGATTACCTGTGATCAGACTCTGATTTATGGTCTTTGCGTGTGGTTAGGCTAGGCAGATTACACACACATATATCAAGTAAAAATGGAAGGTCAAAAGAGTAATTTAGTTGCTGCCCATTATTAGTACGCTGCTTTGAACCCAGACATTGCTGTAGAACCATCGGCTGATAAACATAGGAAGACATGACATAGTATTTGACAACACTGTTGTGATTGTATATTGTTAGTTATTCGTGCAAGGAAGATTTTGTATGGTGTATAATTATCGTTGTTTTAGAGATCACTCTCTGCTAACTCATGAGTTTGAATCCATACATTGCAATAGAGCTATTGGTTGATTACACAAAATAAGACAGGACTTCATCTTTGACAACACTGTTGTGATGGTATATTGTTAGTTACTCTTACTCAGGTGAAAAGATCTTTTATGGTGTATAATTATCCTTGTTTTAGAGAACACTCTCTATTTTTTATCATTTTACTTTATGAAAATAAAAATATACAAGTACCTTCTCAATCAAAGAGTTTGGCTGTCAGATTTTACATATTGACCGTAGGGAACTTGCATGAGTTTAATATAATTCTGAACTTCTCAAATTGAACGGTTCATCTACTGAAGCAATCTGTTTGTAGTACTCTGAGCACTGCATGTAGCATCAATTCTAATATAGCTCATTATTTGTACTTCTATTTTTATTCCATGATGACGTGTATGTTCGTAATGAAATAAAGGACTAGAATCGACAATTTCCTGGTTTAGTATAGTCATTAAATTATGCTTAGGTTTCTGTTTTGCCTGATCTTCTGTTGATGTGCTTAGTTCTCTGAAAGTTCCTTTTGTGAAGTGTGTCAAAGTGCTTGTGACTGTATTTCTAGGCTATATGTTAGTAACCTGGCAGACAAGAACATTCGAGTGTACTGCCTTGTCTCTCTGTGCATGTTGCCTGCCAAGTTTCTTTGGCATGAGGCATATATGTTATATTGCTATTTGAGATGCGATTCTCCTGTCCTTAGAAGCATGTTGTTTGCCCTGATTTTCTGCATGCTCTCTGTTCTTCAGAGATTATACTTAAAGCATTCTTGATTAAATCGATCAAAATAAGTTATCCTTGGAAACCTCTTGATCGATAGAGAATCACTTCAAGCTTTGTAGAATATTTGGTATATACTTCAATTGCACCTGTTATTAAATTTGTCATTATTAAAAATAATTTTTGGTCAGTAAAAGGAGATTCACCAGATGCAAAATAAATTGTTCTTTAGAGATAGAGTTGATTGATTGAATTGAGCAAAATAAGGTCCACAGCTGTATTGTTCTTCAGAGATAATCTTCATTGAATTGTCGGATCTGCTTGAAATAATATAGTTTTACCTAACTTTTCATACATGGTCTGGTAATTGTCTGCTATTTGTAGATTTTTAATTATGTCACTGTGATTGCTCAACAAGCTTGCGAACTGTCAGTTTGTCCCACCTAATGGAATTTCTGTGTGTTTATGCAGCCTAGAGGTTCTTGGAAGTTATCCTGATGCTGCTAAATGCAGTTGTGTTCGGCTTCCTTCTGCATTGAAGGTGAATCCTTGCTTTCAGGCTAGCCTATGACATGATGTGGTTTCTGTTGGAAAATAATTGTTTTTGCAATTAAGGTTAGGTTGTCATTTGTTAGCTGAAAGTAACTAATTTTGTTTCTTGTGTTATCTTTAGCCATACCAAAACATTTATCTTGTTCTGCAGGATTGCAGATCATAGAAGTACGATTTGGTCATATTTGTAAACGCGTGAACATCACATAGATTCCATTCTAATGCAGCTTCACAAGAGTCGTAAAAGCAATGGATAATAGTGATTCTTACTCCTTGGCCGGTATTAGCAGACTCAATAGTGAACTTTTTCTTAAAATGCATTGATAAACAATGTCTCTATGTCAATCTATTGATTTATGATCATATTTTGAATAGACGTAAGATTGTTTTCATGTTCTTTATTTAGGGTTTTTTTCCAGTAGATCTTTGGTAGATACGAACTTAGGTGCTCAGCATGAATTGTTTGTATAGTTTAATAAGTAGATTGTTTTGTCAATGATATATAGTTTGGAAGTTTAGTGATTCAAGAGTGGCGGTTACAGCTGTATGTGAAATGGGAGAGGCGGCCTGAGGAGGTAGTGAAGGAGCCACTCCTTTCTACATACCTCCATACTGTTGGTAATGCCTTGTTTACTAATTTTGTAATGATTGAGACCCTTGCTTCCCTTATGCCATCTGCCACCTTACAAAAAACTTTCGATCAGTTAACAAGTGAGACTGATTCATGATGCAAACTTCTTTTTGCCGGATATTGAATATTAACTAAGATGCTAGACATGCACCTAAATTAGGTAAAGTTGTGTGGCAACAGACATAGAGAAACTGGCTTCATGTAATCCTATAAATCTTTTGATCTTCCATTTTGTTTGTGATACTGCTACACTTCCCTGTACAGGTGATATGGTCAGTTTGTTTGTGTTAGGTTGTGATGTTAGGTTCGCGTATGTTTGTTGTGAGAGACATACATTGTTCATGTGTCATTTTCTTAATCGTAAATTCGTAATTCAAGGACCAGGGTATGATCTACCTGCATATGATTAGTCCTTGATTTTGAGTTATGATACATTATGGTAACAATTTGATGTGACTACAGGTTTTGAGATCCTTGCTTTCCCATGCAACCAGTTTGGTGGGCAGGAAATTGGCACTGATGAGGAAATTGTTCAGATTGCTTGCACTCGTTTCAATGTCGAGTATCTGATTTTTGACAAGGTAAATGTGTGCTTGATACTTCCTCCTTCCTTTTTTGGTGTCTCTGTTTCAAGCTGAAAAAAAACCGATTGCTTTAGTGTACAATGTGCACTATGACTGCTTCCATGAACAGTTATTATAATTTTATTGAGGAAAACTGATCCAGCATGTCTTTTCTATTTTGTATGTAGTCTGAGTGATATAAACTCTGAAATCGATGTTGGTTTTCAGACAGCTGGACTTGTACCAACTGATTGTCCGTTGCCCCGGCAGCCTCGCCATCAGCGTCCCCGTGCTCTTGCGTTCGTGGGGCTACGATGACCTCCTTGTGTGCTCCTCAGCATTAATGAGCTAACGTTGGTCTAATTCTTATAATTTGAACAGTGGTTCCCACTGAATTTTTAAAAGGGCTATGCCTATTTTTGTGTTGCTTATTCAATTAGCTTTTGACATGTTGCAACTAAACATGCTTGATGTTCTTCCATGCCCTTGCTCTCCACAACTCCAACTTCACGCGCCAGCTTCCAGCTTCCGTGAGGAGCTGCGTGCGCTCGGGAGGCTATGGCAGCTTCTCCCCATGCTGCATGGGCTAGCGATGGTGGCTGGTTCATATGGCAGCTCGGGAGAAAATGAATCGAACCAATATGCAACTTAGCGGTGGCACTCCCGATGTAATTTCGACCAACTCCATGATTTGAGCTTCGCGAAGCTGGACTTCGCTCTCTCCACCGATTTGGACTACGTGAGGCTTCCGCTTGGAGAAGCTGGCTTCGCGGAGCTAGGGCGTTCGGCCCAGCTCCTCGGGCAGAGCGCGGAGCTGGAGAGCTTCTGAACATGGTCTTAGTAGTATCTTGTTCAGTGCTACAATTAGGGACATGCTCTCAGTATTGTGTTGTTTTTACACACTCAACACCTACTGTAGGCGATAGGCTTGTAGAAAATCTCAAGTTAATATTTATGTTCAAGGAAAAAAAGAGGAATCTGCACATCTTGGTGATGCCGAGATGTGTAGGCTTTGAGTATGCTTTGAAATGGCATCAAATCGAGTAAAAACGAGTATGCTTTGATCCATGCCACATCTGTTCAATGTAACCTCTTGGAACTTCCTACCTTTCAGTATATTTTTGGTGTTGTTACCAAGTTAGGAAAGGAGCTCCATGTATGTTTCACTGGTGTTAATTGCTGATAATTGAGGTGTTTATACGAAGTACCATTATTGTGCAGTCCATTTATCATTTATTGGTTTTTCTATAATGTATTTCCCATTTTACTATTGCAAGTCATTCTCACTTTCTCACCTATACATGATAGTCCTAATTTTGCTTTTTAGACTAGACCCCGTTTGGAATATAGGAACTACACCGAATCATTCTTGTGAAATATATAGATTATTTATGTTGTTTCTTCCTTCAGGCATATTTTTTGTACCAAGTTATTTTGGTGTTCTTATGTCCAATCTTGCATTTCAAGTTTTGTAAGCTATGTGACCATATATACAAGGGATAATTGATTTTATGCCCCTAGTTGTGTCACACTCGGCAGGTTTACCCCTAGTTTTTGAAAACACTCGTTCCTCGTCTTATACTTTTGCTCTTTGACCGTTTGACCGTCATTTAAAAAAATTCATAACAAATTCATACTAACTCATAAAAATGGGAATAAGATATCAAAACGTTAATAAAAACATCACCTACATGTGCATGTGATTTGCATTCATGAAAAAAGTGTTGGAAAGTCCCCATCTCAGTTTGAGCTCATATGATCTCAACACAAACAGTAAAATCTGAAAAAATTGAAAACAAATTCAAAAAATTATTAAATTTTTTGGTGGCAAACATTGGCCAATGTTTTGGTCAATGTTTGCCAGCAAAACAATTTAGAATTTTTTTTCAATTTTTCAGATTTTACTGTTCATGCTGAGATCATATGAGCTCAAACTGAGATGGGGGCCTTCTAACACCTTTGTCATGAATGCAAATGGCATGCACATATAGGTGATGTTTTTCTGAACATTTTGATATCTTATTCACATTTTTCTGAGTTAGTATGAATTTGTTATGATTTTTCCAAAGTGATGGTCAAACGGTCAAAGGGCAAAAGCATAAAACGAGCAAAGTAGTTTGGGCACGAACAAGTGTTTTCGGAAACTAGGGGTAAACCTACCGAGGGGGGCACAACTAAGGGCACAGAATTAATTATCCCTATATACAATCAAAATTCGTAATGTACTGCAATATGGCTGGTATTGGGATGTGATTCAGTCGCTTAGTGTCATTCTAGATTTGCGATTTAATCTCCCGAAGATATTGTTGTTCAATTTCATGCAGATGGTGCCCATCGACGTTGCAACCTTGGGAGGTCGCCATGGTATGGATTGCTGACAACATGGCGTGTTTCTTCACTGTGCCGTAGAGTGGGAAGACGCGGAGGAGGGGCCAGCCCGAGCTGGACGACGGGCGTCTTCGGAGGTGGAGGAGAGGTCCAACGAAAGCAGCAACATGATGGAGTCCGGCAGGGTCAATAAGGTGACCCGCAGGGTTGGCAAGGCAGTGAAACATGGCCGCGGCACTGGAGCATGGCTTCAGAAGGACGAACAGGAATGGCGAAGGCATGCACTTCTTGCGCCATGCCAGTCCAGGCTTCCGAATTTGTTGTTTTGATTGATGGCAAGCATGAATATAGCTGTACAGAATTTATTAGACACGGTTTGCAGTTGTGGATTCGTTGCAAAAAGAGTTATCTTATCAATATATTCGATGTTCGTTTAGCCTTTGGTTTCTATATCTTAAAACAATTGATAAAATGTCGTAGCTACACTGATGATTCATACATGTGATACATACGTAATACTTGTAGCTGAATTTTTTTGGGAAACAAGCTTACCATCAGTGGTGCTATTAATCGGCAATGGTTTGTGGAAGCGAATAAGATGAGCAGAACTGAAAAATGAGTCCAGCTACCTAGAGTCCTGGTGATGAAATATGTTTTGAATGTCCTGTTAAGCAATTAACCAAAACATTGCAGCCTAATGGGCAGTTGACAACCTGGTAGCACAGAGGAGTCTCAGGGCGGTTGGCAACCTGGCAGCGCAGAGGAACCATCTCAGGAGGCGCGCCATGGGCGCGCCCCCGCCTCTAGTGCTTTGTGATGGGGCAATCAAATTCGACCAGATACACGAGGACGTGGCATTTCCAGCATTCTTTCATCAGTGCATTACAAATAAGCCCCGGTACAACAGCTCGAGCACACACACAAAAAAGACTATCCCTGCATCTGCCTGCATTCCATTCCACATCTTACCGTCTTGCGCTGCACTGATTGACATCATCCTCTCAGTCAGCCAGTCATGCTAACGATACTTTTGATGCTTGTTTACCACACCAGGGGCGTTCCTGTCATAGAATTCTGACGCACTTCCCAAGTCAGTGCCCGCATAATCCTCCAACCTTTGCCGATTCTTGTGCTGCAAAGAGCCCTTTCCCTCGAAGCAGGTCTCCCACGGAGAAAGAAAGAAAAACCCTTCTAAGCTGTTGGTACCGCGACCTTTGTCGGTACAGGCCGGCAGCACCCACCGTATCACAACGTACGACCTGCATCGGTGCATGCAGACCACGTCCTGATAAAGCTGTGCCTACCTTTGACAGTGGTTTCGTTCCAATCTTTCTTTTCCTCTTAACTTTCTCGGGTTTGAAATATTTCGTCCGAGATGACGTGAGGAAGTTCTTTTCGCGGGAATACTCATTCCATTTATGAAAATGTTTTGTGTCTGATAGTTTTAGGCGGACCATGAAGAAAACGGCATTTTTCCTAGTATTTAGTAAAAATATACCCGCGAGGACTTCTTTTTTGTACCAGAGTATAAGGCCGATTATAGAGGAAAGAACGGGAATAACAAAAGGCCACTTTGGTGCACGGGTGCATTAGAGCACTATATTTTGAATAGTGCTAAAATTATATTTTAAGGTTTAAAAAACTTCCAAAAAATATCGACATGTTCATATGGATGTATGTCACACATGTGCAAATTTTGATGATGAAATAAGTAACCATGTGAGTTACACCAAAATGATAAAACCGTGATTTTGGATAGATGAACAGTGCATGTATTGTTCACTATTTAGAAATCACCATTTTGTCATTTATGTATAGCTCACATGTTTACTTATTTCAACACCAAACTGTACGCATGTGTAATATACATCCATATGATCATGTAGAAATCTTTTCGGAATTTTTTAAAACTTTAAATGTGATTTTTAAACTATTTAAAATACAGTGCTCCAATGCACCCATGCTCCGAAAACCCACTCTGCCTTTCGCTAGGCACGTATATTCTACAGGACCAATTACACAGGAAAGAATGGGAATAATGCTTTTCGCTAGGCATGTATATCCATATTACAAGTGTGGTGTAGAGTTTTGGAACTTGGGTGCGCATGCAACTGATTTAGAAAAAAAGTGAGTAAAAATAGTCAAATATTTTTTATTTTTTTGCAACAAACATTGTCTAGTGTATTACTCACGTGTAAAGTTTCACGGCAAGAAAAGGGAAAGTTGCAACTACAAAATGTGTGAATAGTAAGCTTAATATAGTACGGATTTTACCCCGCAAATAAATAAATATAGTATTGGTTTTGCTTTTATTCACCCAGAATATCACGAAAGTCATTTTGTCGCGAAACTTTACACGTGAGTAATACACTAGACAACGCTTGTTGCAAAAAGGTTTCAAAAATATTTGTCGTTTATTATGTTGCTCATATTCATTTCACCCCCTTTTTCCCATAGGCCTATTTTGGTGGTTTATGAAGCATAATATGAGAGAGGATATCATCGATGCCTCAGGTCTGGCAACATCCACTCCAAGGTCTCATCCTCGGTAACCTGCTTATTAGCTCTCTCATCGCTTATCCGCAAAAAAAAAAAAAAAAAAAAAAAAAAAAAAAAAAAAAACTCTCATCGCTGATGGTATCTTCATCCTTTGTGTCCCACATTCAAGAGATAAGCAAAAATATTGTTGGCTTGGTGTCCCTCCCGCTCGTTAGAAGCGTCGCGAGAATGTAAAACATTTCAAAAAAAAAATTATGTAAAACATGACACGTGTCAATTGATACGTGCATTTAGCCAGACCCAAGTGTTGAGTATAGTTAGGAAATACTCCCTCGGTTCACACAACTTCACTTATTTTGGGATAGAGGGAGTATAGAATAGACTAGAAATTATTTTATTTTGTCTTGTACTCTATGAAGATCATGTACTTCTATATATGTCCACGAGGCTCAAAAAATACATCAATAATTCATCAATCTCCTCTTTTATCCTCTTACATGGTATCAGCCTAACCCGTCCAAAACCAAGCCGTCGCCGCTTTTACCCCGCACTGCCCTCGGGGCAGTTGATCTCCGCGATCACCATCGGGGGCCATATCGCCCGTACCTAGGGTTCGTCCGCCGATCATGTTGATAGGCTGCCCTAAAGTGTCGTTTTAATGATCCTTTAATCTGGGGTTTTTTCTCTCTCTCCAGTCATCCGTTTTCTTTTTCGGTTTTTCGATCTAATATCGGTTGCATCGCCCGCTGCCGCATCGACCCTCGCGCGCCTCTACTCCAACACCGGCGCGACCACCTGGTCTTTTTTCCGACACAACGGCCTCGCGCGATGCGGCGGCCTGTAACGGTCGTCATACGCGTGTATGCCCGCCAGTCGCTCTGCACCGGCCGTCGCCGCCCTGCTCCGATCGAGACTCCTCCATCACCTCCCGCCTCCGCCACGTACATATGTCCGCCACACGCACGGCGCTGCGTTAGCCGCTCGGACCTGGCCGCTCGGGCGCCAGTGCTGTGTTGGCCGCTCGGGCTTAGCCGGCGCTGCGTTGGCCGCTTGGGCGCCGGCGCTGGACGCACTCGTCCGCATGTCGTTCCCCGCCGGCCGTCATCGCCTTGGTCTACTCGGACTCCACCACCCTGCCTTCACCGTCCGCGACTTCGACCTCATCACCGAGCAGCGTCCCCGACCTCGCACGTGACCGGATTGATCACTCGCCCGCCCTCGATCCGCTCCATCCGCGTCGCGCGACTGACCTGATCAGTTGGTTGCGCGCGCCTCCGCAGGTCCCGTGAAGATCGTCCTCGAGTACTGCGAGCCCCTCCACCAATCGAGCATCGGGTTGCTGCTGCATCGCCCCGTCGGGCCGCAGCGCTGCTGCCCCGTGGTTCTTCCCGTGGCTGTACCGACCCACGCGTTGCCGGTGCGTCGCCCCTTCGGGCAGTAGCGCCGCGGCACGTGGTCCACACCGCCGCCCAGAGGCCGTCCCCGCGGTTGCACCGACCTGTGCGCTGCCGCTGCGTCGCCCCTTCGGGTCGTAGCACCGCGGCGCACGGTCCACGCCGCAGCCTCGAAGTCATCCACGCCATCACCTGGACCTGCTCATTGCCTTTGCGTCGACCCCTCGGGACGTAGCGCTGCGGCACGCAGTCCACTCCGCCGTCCCCGCGCGTCGACTTCTACGTTGTATGCGTCGCGCCACCTCTCTAGGATGAGGAATGCCACCGTCCGCGCACTGTCTTCGTCACGCTCTTGGGTTCTCCTTGCCTAGTTCGAGCATCGCCGCCGCGCTCCTACCGGCGACCGTCCCCACGGGCTGCCTCTGGTTCCTCCGACCGCATCAGCATCCACCTCTTCGTCTTCATCTAGCACCAGCTCATCGCCAACATCGCTGTCATCTTCCCCGACCACTTCATCTACTCCGAAAATCGTGGGCAACATCGGCGCACGCCGATTGGCACCGCAACCGTCGTTGAGTCCTCCTCTGTTGGTCCTTTCGACATGGCATACAGCTCGTGCTGGTCCCCGTCTACGCATGCCCGGTGCTGACAACACCGACGCGTGTGTTAGGGCATATTTCTCCCTTAGTGGTTTTGGTGATTGATGACAATGCATTTGCGGACTAATCGTGTGCATTGAGCATTTCAGATAATCTATCATATGGCACAAGACGATTGATGCCCCTCGGAGTGTTAAAGCAAGACGGTTATTTTTCCCGCGTTTCTTTTTCGGTGGACTTGAGTCGTAGGAAAACCGTACTATTAAGAGGGGGTCCGCTTCGGAAAGGTTTGGGTGGAATCATCACGTACACATTTTCTTTTGCACCCTCTTTGCCTTTCCGCCTCGATGGAGTTTCTCCTTCTGTGATGCAGATGGGTGTTGGAGAGCTGCCAGCGGTAGTACCTCTACTGACAGTGGCAGTACAGCTTATAAGCGGTAGTACCGCTACTAGTACCGCGCGTACTACCGCTCCTTCTCTGGTCTCAACTTTTTTGTGTTGGGTTCAGCGGTAGTCCCTCTGGCATACTACCGTTGAGTCCCTTTTTGCCCGGTTGAACGAGCGGCAGTGGAAGCGGCAGTAGGAGCGGTAGTACCGCGCCTACTTCCATTGCCACAACCGCTCGTGACTCAGCTCTCAGTCTGTTCCCCTGGTCCTGCAACGGTAGTAGGGCGCCGTAGTACTGTAACCCCAGCGGTAGTACCACTGGGGCGAGCGATAGTACCGCTCTGGTGGCACTACCGGCTCGTGTCCCTGTGGCATTTACATTGTACTATCCGGCACTACCGCCGGGAGGTAGTACCGCTCCAGGAGCGGTAGTACCGCTCATGTGCGGGCTGCGGGCTGCATAACGGCTGGATCCCCACCCACTATATAAAGGGGGTCTTCTTCCCCAAGAAGACTTGCCTCTTTCTTCCCTAAACTCCATTGTTGCTCCAAGCACCATTTTCGCACGATCTCCCTGCCTAGCCGATAACTCTTCTTGATCTTCTATGGTTTGGGTGAGAGGGCCCCGATCTACACTTCCACCAAGAGAAATTTGATTTCCCCCACTAATCCCTAGCGGATCTTGTTACTCTTGGGTGTTTGAGCACCCTAGACGGAAGAGGTCACTTTGAAGCCATATTCCATTGTGGTGAAGCTTCGTGGTGGTGTTGGGAGCCTCCAATTAAGTTGTGGAGAGAGCCCCAACCTTGTTTTTAAAGGTTCGGTCGCCGCCTTCAAGGGCACCATTAGTGGAATCACGGCATCTTGCATTGTGCGAGGGCGTGAGGAGAATACGGTGGCCCTAGTGGCTTCTTGGGGAGCATTGTGCCTCCACACCGCTCTAACGGAGACGTACTTCCCCCAAAGGGAAGGAACTTCGGTAACACATCCTCGTCTTCACCGGCTTCACTTGTGGTTACTTCTTACCTTTACTTTGTGCAAGCTATTGTTGTGTTGTACCATTTTCTTGCTTGCTTGCTTGCTTCTTGTTGTTGTTGTTGTTGTTGTTGTTGTTGTTGTTGTTGTTGTTGTTGTTGTTGTTGTTGTTGTTGTTGTTGTTGTTGTTGTTAGCATCATATAGGTTGCTCACCTAGTTGCTTATCTAGACAACCTATTTGTTGCTTAACCTAATTTGTTAAGAAAAGCTAAAAATTGGTAGTTGCCTATTCATCCCCCCCTCTAGTCAACCATATCGATCCTTTCAATTGGTATAAGAGCCTCGTCTCTTTTAAGGGCTTAATCGCCTAAAGAGTATGGTTGACGACGGGGGCGGGTCGGAGAACCTACCCGCGGCCGAGGTGGTGGCCACGGTCACACGTGAGGACTTAAATGAGGCAATTGCCTCACTTAAGACCTCCATGACGACCGAGGTCAAATCCTTGTTTAAAGAACTTCTTGAGGGGTGCTACTTGTAGACTGCGTTGGTATTTCCCCGAAGAGGAGAGGATGATGCAGCATAGTAGAGATAAGTATTTCCCTCAGTTAAGAACCAAGGTTATCAATCCAGTAGGAGAACCAAGCAAAATCCCGTTAAGCGCACCTGCACACACAAAAGCAAACACTTGCACCCAACGCAAATAAGAGGGTTGTCAATCCTCTTAGCGGTTATTTGCAAGGATTAATTCTGATAGTGGTAGATAGATAAACTAAAATACTAAATAAAATAAAAGTAAATAAATTGCAGCAAGGTTTTTTATATATGATAAAGTAGACCCGGGGGCCATAGTTTTCACTAGAGGCTTCTCTCTCGAATGCATAGCATACAGTGGGTAAACAAATTACTGTTGGGCAATTGATAAAAAAACAAATAATTATGACGGATTCATGGCAATGATCATGTATATAGGCATCATGTCCGAGACAAGTAGACCGACTCCTACCTGCATCTACTACTATTACTCCACCCATCGACCGCTATCCAGCATGCATCTAGGGTATTAAGTATGAAACAGAGTAACGCCTTAAGCAAGATGACATGATGTAGACAAAGTAAAGTCAAGCAATATGATTAAACCCCATCTTTTTATCCTTAATGAAAACAATACAAATACGTGTCATGTCCCTTTCTGTCACTGGGATTGAGCACCGCAAGATTGAACCCATCACAAAGCACCTCTCCCATTGCAAGATAAATCAATCTAGCAGGCCAAACCAAATCGATAGATCGGAGAGAAATACAAAGCTATAATAATCATGCATAAAAAAGTTCAGAGAAGACTCAAATATTTCTCATGAATAATCTGATCATAAACTCACAATTCATCGGATCCCAACAAACACACCGCAAAAGAAGATTACATCGGATAGAACTCCAAAACATCGAGGAGAACATGGTATTGAAGATCAAAGAGAGAGAAGAAGCCATCTAGCTACTAGCTATGGACCCGTAGGTCTGTGGTAAACTACTCACACATCATCGGAAGGGCAGCAAGGTTGATGTAGAAGCCCTCCGTGATCGATTCCCCCTCCGGCAGAGTACCGAAAAAGGCCTCCAGATGGGATCGCGGAAGAATAGAGGCTTGCGGCGGCGTAAAAGTTATTCGGGGTGGCTCTCTGTTGGTTTCCCAATATTTGAGAATTTATAGAAGTGGAATTAGATCAAACGGAGCCACGAGGGCCCCACAAGGCATCAGGGCGCGCCTCCCTGGGGCCGCGCCATGTTGCCTTGTGGAGGCTTCGTGAACCTTCTGGCCTCCACTCCAAGTCTCCAGGGTCTCTTTTGTCCAGAAAAAAATCTCCAAAAAGTTTCGTGGCATTGGACTTCGTTTGGTACTGATTTCCTGAAAAACCAAAAACAAGCAGAAAACAGCAACTGGCACTGGGCACTAGGTTAATAGGTTAGTCCCAAAAAATGATATATAATTGCATATAAAAACATCCATGATTGATACTATAATAGCATGGAACAATCAAAAATTATAGATACGTTGGAGACGTATCAAGCATCCCCAAGCTTAATTCCTGCTCGTCCTCGAGTAGGTAAATGATAAAAACATAATTTTTGATGTGGAATGCTACCTAACATGTTTCATCATGTAATCTTTCTCTTACGGTATGAATGATAAGATCCGAATGATTCAAGGCAATAGTCTATTATTTGATATAAAGACATCAATACTCAGGCATACTAATAAACAATCTTGTCTTTCAAAATAAAAATGCCAAAGAACGTTATCCCTACAAAATCATATAATCCTGTCATGCTCCATCTTCTTAACACAAAATATTTATCATGCACTATCCCGATGACAAGCCGAGCAATTGGTTCATACTTTTTAACGCGCTTCAGTTTTTCAACCCCCACGCAATACATGAGCGTAAGCCATGGGTATAGCACTATGGATGGAATAGAGTGTGGTGGTAGAGATCTATAAGGGGAAGTCAAAAATAAGATGATAGTCTCACATCGACGAGGCTAATCAACGGGCTATGGAGATGCCCATCAATTGATGTCAATGCGAGGAGTAGGGATTGCCATGCAACGGATGCACTAAGAGCTATAAGAAGTGGCGGAGCTACAAGCAGAATTATGGGCGGGCCAGATTGAACTTGGGCTACAGCTGGGCTGGTGCTACTGACCTGTGTTGCAGTACCTTGACTGGGCCTACCTACTGATTTGTATTTTTACAGGAAAGATGGGTGGGCCACAGCCTGGTTTGGCCCTAACGTAGCTCCGCCAGTGGCTATAACTGTATGAAAGCTCAACATAAAAACTAAGTGGGTGTGCATCCAACTTGCTTGCTCATGAAGACCTCGGGCATTTGAGGAAGCCCATCATCGGAATATACAAGCCAAGTTCTATAATGAAAAATTCCCACTAGTATATGAAAGTGACAAAATAGGAGACTCTCTATATAAAAAACATGGTGCTACTCTGAAGCACAAGTGTGGAAAAAGGATAGTAACATTGCCCCTTCTCTCTTTTTCTCTCATTTCTTTTTTTCTTTTTTTTCTCTTCCCTTTTTTTTATTTTCTCTTTTTTTAGAACGGTCTCATGAACCTCATCTCCACTTTTTCGAGGACTCATGAGTCTCCACCATTCTTTCCTCGCTGGGACAATGCTCTAATAATGATGATCACCACACTTTTATTTACTTACAACTCAATATTACAACTCGATACTAGAACAAAAATATGACTCTATATGAATGCCTCTGGCGGTGTACCAGGATGTGCAATGATACTAGCGTAACATGTATAAAATGATGAACGGTGGCTGAGCCACAAATACTATGTCAGCTATATGATCATGCAAAGCAATATGACAATGATGATGTGTGTCATAAAAATGGAACGGTGGAAGTTGCATGGCAATATATCTCGGAATGGCTATGGAAATGCCATGATAGGTAGGTATGGTGGTTGTTTTGAGGAAGATATAAGGAGGCTTATGTGTGATAGAGCGTATCATATCACGGGGTTTGGATACACCGGTGAAGTTTGCACCAACTCTCAATGTGAGAAAGGGCAATGCACGGTACCGAATGTAAGAGATATGCCCTAGAGGCAATAATAAATGTTATTGATTATCTCCCTGTTCATAATTATGTTTATGTTCCATGCTATAACTGCTATGGTTCTCGAGTCTACAATAACCACGAGGTTCGAAGGAAGACTCATATGCACGTGTGGAATAATAAACGGTAAAATGTATTCCTAGTCTGGCCTCTAAGACTGGCTCAAGTATTGCATGATGATCCTGTTTTCCTGATCATGGGCATGGCTATGCCGGCAATTTTGTGGGCACAATGTTAGAAGAACATTTGTGTTGAATCGACCCGAATTGATGTTATGCTATGAGATACATTCGTCACAAGTTAATGGTTAATAACACAGAGATGGTTAACGTTTGCATGATTCCTTAGACCATGAGAGTATCGAGTTTCTTCATGCTTGCTTCATGAACTTTGGGGTTTGTTAAACGTCATCTGTAAATGGGTGGCTATTACGGCGGCTTACGGGTTCATGGAAAAGTATGTCAAGTAACTCGATAGCTCAAGATTGGGATCTGCTCCTCCGACGATGGAGAGATATCTCTGGGCCCTCTCGGTGTTACGGTATCCATCATCGTCTGGCCAGACACTTTGTGATTTGATCACGGGGATGCCGGAACACGGGAACGAGAAAAGAGAACAATACCGGTAACGAGGTAACTGGCATAGTGGACAAGTTGTTGATCCACGGGGATGCCAACATGTCTCACCTCGGGTATTTGTAATATATCGCGAAGCAACAGGAATAGCACACGGCAACTGGAGGTTCACTCGAATATTCATTCGTGTGGGTATAGGGGTCAATATGGGTGTCCACGGCTCCGATGTTGATCATTGATCGGAAGGGGTTCCGGGACATGTCTATGCTTCACCGAACCTATAGGGTCACATGCTTAAGGGTCATCTATCTGTTGAATACTAGACAGGGAGTCTGAGAGAAAATCACCAAAAAAGTTTCGGACACCGGAAAAGTTTCGGATAGCGGAAAAGTTCCGCAGAGAGAACACCGGAACAGTTTCGGTAAAACTGAAAAGTTGTTTCAGGGGATACCATTAAGTCAAATTGGTTTCGGCACATGCCTGATAATTCTTGGAGGGTGCCAGAATCATTCTGGAAACTTCTGGGAATTTTCCGGAAGAAAAACCGGAAATGTTCTGGAGCTGCCGGAACCGCTTCGGATGCTTTTCGCAGATGAAAATCACTAATCCGGAATTGTTCCGGATCGCATTGAAAATTATTTTAGTGGGTACTGGAAATGTTCTAAGCCCACATAAATATTTTCAGTTCGACCGGACGCTGAAAAATGTCATCGTGAATAGTGAAAGTGCTTTTTGGGATATTTATGGAAAAGTCACCTTTTGGGATATTTTCCCAAAAGGTTTCTAGAAGGCTTGGGGGCTAAGAAACCCTACCCCTTGGATTTCCTATAAATAGAGGTGGAGGGGCTGCCTCCACACTCACTCCTTCTCACATACAAGTGCCATGACCTTTCTGGCTTCTCTCTCCCTCCCAGCGAAATAGTTTCGTAGAGCCGAAAGGCTGTCTGGGTTCCGGTGGGAACTAGTTCTGGACGGCGAAGCCCTGCCGGATAGATGACACCGTATGTGTGCAACTCTGTAGAGAGATCATAGTTTCGGTCTTAGTTCGAGAGTGCCTCCCGAAGGGCTGTCCGAGTTACTGTCCGTGTTTCGGGGGTCCTCCCGAAGGGCTGTCCGAGTGACCCGCCCGAAGAGCCGTCAGTGAGGCCTCCCGGAGGGCTGTCCGAGGATCCGTCCGGTGGGACTATCCGAAGGACTGTCCAGAGGCCTCCCGGAGGGCTGTCCGAGGATCCGTCCGGTGGGACTATCCGAGGGACTGTCCAGAGGCCTCCCGAAGGGTTGTCCGAGGATCCGTCCGGTGGGACTATCCGAGGGACTGTCCTGAGGCCTCCCGAAGGGCTGCCCGAAGATCCGTCCGGTGAGCTAACGAGGGAGTACATCCTCGCGGTTGGGAGGTTGTAAAATCCTAGTTGCGGGGATCTGCACCGCCGATCGTCATCGACTCTACTTCCGCTGCGCTACGAGTCGGTAACGAAAAAGATCAAACCTTGTATGCAGTCTCCATAGTGATCCTGGGCTGGTACGTAGGTCAGAAATTTTTTGTTTTCTACTGCGTTACCCTACAGTGGCATCAAGAGCCGTGCTATGCGTAGATGCAGGTTGCGATCTAGAATACATAGAGATGTATGGGTGTTGCACAATATAATTAGGTAGTAGATGAGATCTATTGCTGTAAATTATTTGTGCGGGTAGCAGATGAAATCTGTTACCCGATGTTCTTGTTGCTTCCCCTGAATTTGCGGTTCTGGCAATCCGCGATCCTTTCATGCTGCTCCTGAGTATGCTGATTGACAGATCAACGATTAGAGGCGTCTAACTTGGTTTTGCAGGATGGTTTGCATGTGCATATGATGTGGTATAACAGTGCTCATAATAATTTGATTATGTATGAGATGACTATATGATGTAATTTGATTAACATGACCTGCGTGTCATGATTCGGCATGATGGCTGGAGCCATATGATTGTCACTTTAATGACCTGCGTGTCAACCTTAAGTAATGCACTTATTTTATTAGCTATAGAGATAGCAATATTATCTGGTGCATCGACAAGGTGGTGGCAATCTTCGCGAAGGTGAACACCGATGCGAATGCCGGAGACGAAGAAATGAAAGACTTCTCCGTCAGAAAGGGCTATACCATATCATGCTATTATGAATTGCCTGAGATGTTTATCCCTTATGATGCACCATTTTTGATTGCGCGGTAGTCGCTTTTTATTAGGGTGATCTCTCACTTAAAATATCAAGTAGTTAGTGTTCTCCCAAGTGTAGCACCGTCACGGCACCTATCTCTTCGGGGCATCTCATGATCTCCATGGGTGCGAACGATTAGAGAAGTGTGAGGCGGGTGAGTTGAGACCTCGCAGCGAGATCACTTGGTTGTCTTGACGTTCAGGCAGGACAGTCCTGAGCTCGGAACACACGCATCGAAAGATGAACAAGAATCACATAGAGATGTGATCGGCAAATTTGCCTACCGATTGAAGTTCGCGCCATTTGAGTTCATCTCGAACCGTGGCGTTGAATTGAAATGTGGATCTTGTATCACTCATAATCAATTATGAGAGATATTGATTTGAGTGGGAGCGCACTGTAGAATTAACTTGTTTAATTCTCAGTGCAATTAATTTTGAACACTGTCTAAATGTGGTTTGCATAATAGTTGTAGAATAATGGCTCGCGTTTCCACCTTCCCTATTAAAATTGAATAGCTGTTAAATATCTGGTTAAAACTTTACGGTTGGTAACGTAATGTGAGGATTGTCCTCAAGAGTGCCGAGAAGGACTTTGTCCTATCGCATGCTTTCGGTATTCTCCCGCTAATGCTATGGATCATATGACTCTCGTCCTTCGATCCAAAAGCTAGAATTCCATTTCGGTCAAGTGCAATATGTTTGATTCCATGAAACCCGAACTTCAAAAGTTTGGGATAGCTATGTGATATTCATGGAACTGAAAATCATTTTCACACACAAACAAAGGCTAAAAGATATTTGATATCCAAAGCAATGTTTGTTTTGCAAACTGTTAGTAAAAGTGTTTACTATGCATTTGACTAATAACAGAGGGATCCAGTAGAACGCCTGTCATATGATGAAGGTGAATAAAACAACAACTTAAAGGAAATGTCCAAAGGGTGTTAGTATGACTTACACGCCTAGGAAGTCCGGGGCTAATGCCACTCTTAAGTTGGATGCTTCTTCTGAGAGTAGAAGAAATACTAAAAGTTAAACTGTTAGAAGTATAAAGGCAAATAGAGAGAAGACTGGAATATCCAACTCATGTATGAAAGTCATACAAGTTATTGATGTATAGAAGGCTGGTCAAAGAAATAGTTCTTGGGAATTATGATTAAACATGTTAATCACTAATTCTTGGGTATTGTGAGTTAATCACAAAGATACCCGCTCGATTGCATTCTGTTGCAACTCGATGTAAGAACTACTATGGCCTAAAAGACTAGCCAGGAATGAGGTTAGATACACGCAGGGAACATAGTAAGTGTTACTATGCCATCCATAGGTGTATTCCCTATGTATTTACTTTCATAATTCATTTTAGAGTTTCACACTCTAGCCCTTTGCATAAGGTATCTTGCAAGAAGGTTGTTCATAAGAGAACTTTTGATGTTCGGTGTTATGAATAACATAAGGGCCATACTTTCATTATGAATGAGACGTATGTTATGAATATTGATAATAATACATAACCTCTGTGTTTACTTTCATAATTCATTTTAGAGTTTCATACACTCTAGCCCATTGCACAATGTTTGTTGCAAAAGAGTTGTTCATAAAAACAACAATTGTTGTTCGGTATTATGAATAACATGAAGGGACATGCTTCCATCCTAGATGGGATGTATGTTATGAATATTGATGGAAATATGATACATCCATAACACTGACGCTAAATATCGCAAGACTAAAAGAATACCACACAAGTGTGGCACTGCATTTGGTCACATTGGAGAAACCCGCATGGAAAATTCCATTATGATGGATTTTGAAGTCGTTTGATTTTGAATCATCTGACACTTGCAACTTTCCTCTGAAAAGTGAAGTGACTGAAATACCGTTCACAGGCCATAAGGAACGAGCAAAGAACATATTGGTGATCATACATTATGATGTGTGTAGTCCAATAAATGTTGTTGCAAGTAGTGGATTTATCTATCTTCAGAAATGACTCAAGTAGATATATCGATATTTACTTGTTGAGACGTAAGTCTGGATCTTTTGAATTCATTCATAAGGTTTTCAAAAATGAAGTAGAAGTTGTTGTAACAAGAAAATTATGTTTCTACAATTCGATTGCAGAAAGGAATATTTGAGTTACAAGTTTAGCGAATGTCTGATGAGTTGTGAAAGGGGTTTCATAACTTGCACCTCCCGGAACACCACTGCAAGTGGAGAGTCCGTGTAGATGTAATCGAACCATTCATGACATGGTAAGATCAAAGATGACATAAATAAATTTGCCATTACCCCTTTTAAGGAGTAATGCTTTAGAGACTGCGGCTTTTACACTGAAAAGAGATCCATCAGGTCTGTTGAAATGACGCCATGGTATGGTACGCCCAACCATGTTATATCTTTTCTTAACATTTGGAATATGGGGCTTGTGTAAAAGGTTACAAACCTATTCCAAATCAGACAAGTGCTATTTTGTAGGTTATCCCAAGTCATTGGGTATTCCCCCACCACTATACCGAGGCAAACGATTTTGCCACAAAACGGTATGCTTTTAAAGAGAATAGTTCTTACAAAAGGTGAGTGGGAGGACAGTGCAACTCGACGAGATAACCAGTATCTTCGTCATCAGGTCAAAGGAAAGGAACCTTGGAAGTGATTCCGGAGTTTCCTACTGCGACTGATACGGAAGCCTCTACATGAGATGTATGGACTTCGGTCGAACTTGCAGTTGAACCGCGTAGGAAAAACTCGTGCAAACCTCTCAGGTGCGCATACGAGATATTGTTGTTATACAACAGTATACCTACGATACACAAGGAAGCGTTGATGGGCCCTAACTCCGGAATTGGCTAAATGCCAATACAATCCGAGATAGTTTCCATATAAGTGATTCGAGATTAAAATCTTGATACACCTTTCGGAAGACTTAGAGTCTAACGAATATTTATGGAACTAAAAACTGATACGGATAAAATGTTTTATCCATAAAGCTCAACTTGTTGCAATAACAAGTTCAAGGAGTTGACTACGATGAGATTGTCTCACCGTAGCGATGCTTGAAGTCGGTTCGGGTTGAACTAGCAATTAATACATATTTCAATCATGAGATATGAAACATGGATGACAAAAGGATTTCCATCTGATGGAAATGAAACCTAGGACTTGTATGTGATACAGTCCAAAGTAATTTGTCGATCCAGAGGATGCTAGTAAGTATGCAAACTTCAGAGTTCCAGCGATGCACAGAAGAGAGCAAAGTGGAGTTGGAATCTTCGTTTTTGATGGAATGGTCAAAGGGGTTTGACTTCATCAAATGGGTATCGAAGATGCTTGTGATTCAAGAAAGTAAGTGGGAGCATAATAATATTTCTAAAAACCTTGTGTACTTGACACATTGTTAATTGGAAATAAATTTCTTGACACGAATTAGGACTTCATTTGAAAATAGTTTTTCGATGAAGTGCTTAGGCTAAATAGCCTCAATATTAGGCATGATGATCTATGGAGATAGATTTACCTAATGGGGCTAAGCTATGAATACATATTGACAAGATGCTAAAACTTTTTAGCATTGAAAAACGTCAAGGAGTGATTCTTGCCGAAGTCACATGGAAAGAGTTTTTGCAAGACTCGGTGTCCCAAAACACTGATGAGCAAAATACATGATGGTGATTCCACACACTCTTGTGTTTGGATTAATCATGTATTCCATGGTATGTAAAAACAACCAGATATGTCCAATACTCCAAAGTTGTTGCGAGTATAGATACCAAAGTGATCAAAGTACTGATCATAGGACAACAGTGAAAGATGTCATTGAGTACTAGAGTAGTAGTGATGACATGTTTTCTCGCAAGCAGAGATTATGAAGTGCTTGTTGTAAGTAATTACATCGATACAGTCTTCATCAATGCTCCTTGCGATTTTCGATTTAAGTTAAGGGTTTTTGTGTAATACACAATATGGTGGCACGGTAGTAGGAAATTGTTCCAAACAAGATACTGTGGCGAATTCTATAACAAAGGCTAAGTATGTTGACGCTTAAGAAGCGACAAAGAAGTTGTTGAATCATATAGTTCATTCATGAACTTAGTATGGTTCCAAGATGGCTTTGGTCTATGGGACACTATTGTAGATAGTTGCTCCATAGCTCAGTCTGAGGAATCAGGTTTCGACCAATGATTCACACATATGCAAAGCCAAGTCCACACAAAATATGAATTTTGTGAAAGCGTGAAAATGCGAGGATATGCAAAGTTACACACGGAGCTGAAGTCGTCAGATCCGTTGGACATCAGGCTATACCACATGCGAAGCATATTTTACACCGGTATGCCACATGTGTAAAGTGCATTAGCATTGACTAGATTATTGACTCTAGTGCAAGTGGGAGTCTGTAAGAGATATGCCCTAGAGGCAATAATAAATGTTATTGATTATCTCCCTGTTCATAATTATGTTTATGTTCCATGCTATAACTGCTATGATTCTCGAGTCTACAATAACCACGAGGTTCGAAGGAAGACTCATATGCACGTGTGGAATAATAAACGGTAAAATGTATTCCTAGTCTGGCCTCTAAGACTGGCTCAAGTATTGCATGATGATCCTGTTTTCCTGATCATGGGCATGGCTATGCCGGCAATTTTGTGGGCACAATGTTAGAAGAACATTTGTGTTGAATCGACCCGAATTGATGTTATGCTATGAGATACATTCGTCACAAGTTAATGGTTAATAACACAGAGATGGTTAATGTTTGCATGATTCCTTAGACCATGAGAGTATCGAGTTTCTTCATGCTTGCTTCATGACCTTTGGGGTTTGTTAAACGTCATCTGTAAATGGGTGGCTATTACGGCGGCTTACGGGTTCATGGAAAAGTATGTCAAGTAACTCGATAGCTCAAGATTGGGATTTGCTCCTCCGACGATGGAGAGATATCTCTGGGCCCTCTCGGTGTTACGGTATCCATCATCGTCTGGCCAGACACTTTGTGATTTGATCACGGGCATGCCAGAACACGGGAACGAGAAAAGAGAACAATACCGGTAACGAGGTAACTGGCATAGTGGACAAGTTGTTGATCCACGGGGATGCCAACATGTCTCACCTCGGGTATTTGTAACATATCGCGAAGCAACAGGAATAGCACACGGCAACTGGAGGTTCACTCGAATATTCATTCGTGTGGGTATAGGGGTCAATATGGGTGTCCACGGCTCCGATGTTGATCATTGATCGGAAGGGGTTCCGGGACATGTCTATGCTTCACCGAACCTATAGGGTCACACGCTTAAGGGTCATCTATCTGTTGAATACTAGACAGGGAGTCTGAGAGAAAATCACCGAAAAAGTTTCGGACACCGGAAAAGTTTCGGACAGCGGAAAAGTTCCACAGAGAGAACACCGGAACAGTTTCGGTAAAACTGAAAAGTTGTTTCAGGGGATACCATTAAGTCAAATTGGTTTCGGCACATGCCTGATAATTCTTGGAGGGTGCCAGAATCATTCTGGAAACTTCTGGGAATTTTCCGGAAGAAAAACCAGAAATGTTCTGAAGCTGCCGGAACCGCTTCGGATGCTTTTCGCAGATGAAAATCACTAATCCGGACTTGTTCCGGATCGCATTGAAAATTATTTTAGTGGGTACTGGAAATGTTCTAAGCCCACATAAATATTTTCAGTTCGACCGGACGCTGAAAAATGCCGTCGTGAATAGTGAAAGTGCTTTTTGGGATATTTATGGAAAAGTCACCTTTTGGGATATTTTCCCAAAAGGTTTCTAGAAGGCTTGGGGGCTAAGAAACCCTACCCCTTGGATTTCCTATAAATAGAGGTGGAGGGGCTGCCTCCACACTCACTCCTTCTCACATACAAGTGCCATGACATTTCTGGCTTCTCTCTCCCTCCCAGCGAAATAGTTTCGTAGAGCCGAAAGGCTGTCTGGGTTCCGGTGGGAGCTAGTTCTGGACGGCGAAGCCCTGCCGGATAGATGACACCGTATGTGTGCAACTCTGTAGAGAGATCGTAGTTTCGGTCTTAGTTCGAGAGTGCCTCCCGAAGGGCTGTCCGAGTTACTGTCCGTGTTTCGGGGGTCCTCCCGAAGGGCTGTTCGAGTGACCCGCCCGAAGGGCTGTCAGTGAGGCCTCCCAAAGGGCTGTCCGAGGATCCGTCCGGTGGGACTATCCGAAGGACTGTCCAGAGGCCTCCCGGAGGGCTGTCCGAGGATCTGTCCGGTGGGACTATCCGAGGGACTGTCCAGAGGCCTCCCGAAGGGCTGTCCGAGGATTCGTCCGGTGGACTATCCGAGGGACTGTCCTGAGGCCTCCCGAAGGGCTGCCCGAAGATCCGTCCGGTGAGCTAACGAGGGAGTACATCCTCGCGGTTGGGAGGTTGTAAAATCCTAGCTGCGGGGATCTGCACCGCCGATCGTCATCGACTCTACTTCCGCTGCGCTATGAGTCGGTAACGAAAAAGATCAAACCTTGTATGCAGTCTCCATAGTGATCCTGGGCTGGTACGTAGGTCGGAATTTTTTTGTTTTCTGCTGCGTTACCCTACACCGAAGACGCTAACAAATTGCGGAAAGGTCAGAGTGCATATAATCCATGGACTCACATTAGTCATAAAGAACTCACATACTTATTGCGAAAGTTTATTAGCCCTCAAAGCAAAGTACTACTACGCATGCCCCTAGGGGGATAGATTGGTAGGAAAAGACCATCGCTCATCCCCGATCGCCACTCATAAGGTAGACAATCAAGAATAAATCATGCTCCAACTTCTTAGCATAACGACAGATCATACGTGCATGCTTCGGGAATCACAAACCTTAACACCAATATTCTTACTAAACCACAATTATCTACTAGCACCTCCCACATATTACCATCTTAATATCGCGAAACTATTGTAAGGAATCAAACTTATCATATTCAGTGATCTACATGAAAGTTTTTATTATATCCCTCTTGAATACCTATCATAACAGGACCAAATTCATAACCCGTGCATATTACGATTGCTATTCATTAGACTCTCAAAAAGATATAAGTGAAACATGAGAGTGCAACTATTTCTTTAAAATATAAACACCGCCGTGCTCTAAAAGATATAAGTGAAGCACTAGAGCAACTGCCTAGCTCAAAAGATATAAGTGAAGCACATAGAGTATTCTAACAAATCACGAATAATGTGTGTCCCTCTCAAAAAGGTGTGTTCAGCAAAGATGATTGTGACAAACTAAAAAGCAAACAAACTATATCACAAGACGCTCCAAGTAAAACACATATCATGTGATGAATAAAAATATAGCTCCAAGTGAGTTACCGATAGATTGTAGACGAAAGAGGGGATGCCTTCCGGGGAATCCCCAAGCTTAGACGCTTGAGTATTCCTTGAATATTACCTTGGGGTGCCTTGGGCATCCCCAAGCTTAGGCTCTTGCCGCTCCTTATTCCTTTATCCATCGTAGTCTCACCCAAAACTTGAAAACTTCAGCACACAAAACTCAACAGAAACCTCGTGAGATCCGTTAGTATAACAAACAAACCTTAAACTTTAGGTATTGTTGTAAATTGATTCATATTTAATATTGGCATAATGCTACTGTACTCCAACTTCTCCATGACTCATCCCCCCCGATACGATCCATAGATTCATCAAAATAAGCAAACTATGCAACAAAAACAGAATCTGTCTAAAACAGAATAGTCTATAAAGATCTGAATTAAAGTCATACTTCTGTAACTCCAAAAATTCTGAAACTTAGGACAACGTGGGAAATTCATATATCAATACTGTGTAAAAAAATTCAGAATTTTATCACGCTCCAGCAAAAAATCAAAATTCCAGCACTGGACGCAAAAGTTTCTGTTTTTCAACAGCATCCATCATACTATCTTCCAAATCATCCCAAAGGCATTACTTGGCACAAACACTAATTAAAAGATAAAAACACAATCATAACAGAGGCTATAATTGTGTAAACACACAAGAACAGAAGGTATTGGGTTGTCTGCCAACAAGCTCTTTCTTTATAGCCATTAAGATAGGCTTGAGATTTCAATGATGCTCTCACGAAAGATAATAATTGAAGCACAAAGAGAGCATCATCAAACGTGTGACAAACACATTTAATTCTAACATACTTCCTATGCATAGGCATTATATAAGAAAACAAATTATCAAGACAAGCAATATCTAGCATATGCAAATAGGAAGAATGGAGCATTAATAATTTTAGCACAAAGAGAGGTAATTTAGTGACATGAAAGTTTCTACAGCCATATTTTCCTCTCTCATAATAATTACATGTAGGATCATAATCAAATTCAACAATATAGCTATCATATAAAATTTTATCTTCATGATCCACATGCATAAAAGTTTTATAATCTTCAAGATAGTGGGATTAACATCAACTAAAGTCATGACCTCTCCAAACCCACTTTTATCAAAAAAATCATAAGATTGAACACTCTCCGAACATGTGGGATTCTTTTTACCGAAAGTTGACACTCTTCCAAACCCACTTTCAATATTATTGTAAATATTATTATCAATAACATACTCATCATGAGGCTTAAATAAATTTTCAAGATCATAAGAAGCATTATCACCCCAATCATGATCATTGCAATAAGTAGTGGACATGACAAAATTATCATCCCCAAGCTTGTAGCTTTGCGTATCGTTCGCACAATTAACACTAAGAGAATTTATAATAACATTATTGCAACCATGCTTTTCATTCAAGGAGCTATCAAGTGTGGGTGCAATAGCAATGATTTCATTTTTAACATAAGGAATTATAGCAAGTTCATCTTCATAAGCATAATTAATATTGGCATCCTGGCCACAAGCATAGCAAGCATCAAATTCATCAAAAAGGGATATTTCAAGCGGATCATAAAAATCACAATTATCTATAGATTCATGCGTATCATTATTCTCTTCCAAAGC
This sequence comes from Elymus sibiricus, assembly GCA_039707655.1. Classification (NCBI taxonomy): domain Eukaryota; kingdom Viridiplantae; phylum Streptophyta; class Magnoliopsida; order Poales; family Poaceae; genus Elymus; species Elymus sibiricus. Next base: position 163,402,361 of record CM077676.1, read on the forward strand.
AGGAGACATTCTCCCAATGAATTCACTAACATAGGTGTTGGAAGCATAGTTTTCATCACAATATTTAAGTATGGCAAAATTTTCAGATTTGTAGAGAGTAATATCATAATTTTCAATCAAATAAGCAACTTCATGGGCACCCTTAAAAGCAACAAATTCTCGAATTTGTTCGATATCATAGTAGCTATAAACACCCTTGGCATAAGAAGATAAGATTTCATTATCATTAAACTCACATAGGTAGGGAAGGTGTTTTTAGGGTTCTCAGAGCAACAAGTAAAATCATGAATTTCACATAGATTCCAAGCGTAGCATAGCAAACAACTTATTTGATTCCATAAGAGTCTCCCTTTTTGAGACAAACGGTGACGCACAAAATGAGCATGCTCATCTAATGATTTTCCCTCACCTAAACTAGTTGGGGTTTCAGCACGAGCACAAATGGATCGAAGATGATCCAAGTAGAAAACTTTAAGGTGATCCATAGTGTCTTAAATTTTTGTTTTATTTTCTGTTCTTGTGTGTTTGACATGAAGGCAGTAAAACAAGCAAGCAAGCAAGCAAATAAAATATTTTTGTGTATTTGTAAAAAAAATTAGAAGTGGGGGAGATGAAAACAAGAGGTAAATGCAAATAAAAAGGGAAATAAAATAAATGCAAGTGGATGATAGTTTGTGTGAAGGTACTTGATAATTTTGATGATGTCTCCCCGGCAACGGCGCCAGAAATTCTTCCTGCTACTTGTAGACTGCGTTGGTATTTCCCCGAAGAGGAGAGGATGATGCAGTATAGTACAGATAAGTATTTCCCCCAGTTAAGAAACAAGGTTATCAATCTAGTAGGAGAACCAAGCAAAATCCCGTTAAGCGCACCTGCACACACAAAAGCAAACACTTGCACCCAACGCAAATAAGAGGGTTGTCAATCCTCTTAGCGGTTATTTGCAAGGATTAATTCTGATAGTGGTAGATAGATAAACTAAAATACTAAATAAAATAAACTAAATAAATTGCAGCAAGGTATTTTTAGGTTTTTTATATATGATAAAGTAGACCCGGGGGCCATAGTTTTCACTAGAGGCTTCTCTCTCGAACGCATAGCATACGGTGGGTAAACAAATTACTGTTGGACAATTGATATAAAAGCAAATAATTATGACGGATTCATGGCAATGATCATGTATATAGGCATCACGTCCGAGACAAGTAGACCGACTCCTGCCTGCATCTACTACTATTACTCCACCCATCGACCGCTATCCAGCATGCATCTAGGGTATTAAGTATGAAACAGAGTAACGCCTTAAGCAAGATGACATGATGTAGACAAAGTAAAGTCAAGCAATATGATTAAACCCCATCTTTTTATCCTTAATGGCAACAATACAAATATGTGTCATGTCCCTTTCTATCACTGGGATTGAGCACCACAAGATTGAACCCATCACAAAGCACCTCTCCCATTGCAAGATAAATCAATCTAGTAGGCCAAACCAAATTGATAGATCGAAGAGAAATACAAAGCTATAATAATCATGCATAAAAGAGTTCAGAGAAGACTCAGATATTTCTCATGAATAATTTGATCATAAACTCACAATTCATCGGATCCCAACAAACACACCGCAAAAGAAGATTACATCGGATAGAACTCCAAGAACATCGAGGAGAACATGGTATTGAAGATCAAAGAGAGAGAAGAAGCCATCTAGCTACTAGCTATGGACCCATAGGTCTGTGGTAAACTACTCACACATCATCGGAAGGCCAGCAAGGTTGATCTAGAAGCCCTCCGTGATCGATTCCCCCTCCGGCAGAGTACCGGAAAAGGCCTCCAGATGGGATCGCAGAAGAACAGAGGCTTGCGGCGGCGTAAAAGTTATTCGGGGTGGCTCTCTGTTGGTTTCCCAATATTTGAGAATTTATAGAAGTGGAATTAGGTCAAACGAAGCCACGAGGGCCCCACAAGGCATCAGGGCGCGCCCTCCTGGGGCCGCGCCCTGTTGCCTTGTGGAGGCTTCATGAACCTTCTGGCCTCCTCTCCAAGTCTCCAAGGTCTCTTTTGTCCAGAAAAAAATCTCCAAAAAGTTTCGTGGCATTGGACTTCGTTTGGTACTGATTTCCTGAAAAACCAAAAACAAGCAGAAAACAGCAGCTGGCACTGGGCACTAGGTTAATAGGTTATTCCCAAAAAATGATATATAATTGCATATAATTGCATATAAAAACATCCAAGATTGATACTATAATAGCATGGAACAATCAAAAGTTATAGATACGTTGGAGACGTATCAAGGGCCTCAAACTTTCTACCGATCCGTTGCAAGTGGTTAAACCCACCAACTCGGAGTCGGATGCCAACTCCGGTAAGGAGGGGGCTAGTAGTGATAAGCCTACTTTACCTCAAGAAAAGAATGGGACGGGAATTCATGCCGCGACTGCCCCTCCCCCGGACTATGGAGGTCCGGTACCATCACCTCGCATTAATCCTCTTGGTCCTCCTCCTAATCTTGATTTGAATAACTTTCAGGATTCTGTTTTTCGTATCAAGTCTCATTTGAATCACAGCTCAACTCAACTTTGGAGGGTCATTGAGCAAGGTTTCCATCCTCATGATCGGTACAACATGACACCAAGAGAAGAAGTGGACAATCAACTCAATCACTCCGCTTTGTTCATTCTCCAATCGGTAATGCCGCCGGAAGAACTCTCTCATTTGCGGCCATTCACAACCGCCAAGGATGCTTGGGAGCACGTCGCCTCATTGTACAAGGGAAGCTCAAGCATTCAACGGTCCAACTTTGAGGTCATACTTGATGAGGCCGATGAGTTCGTGATGAAGGATGATGAAGATCCTCGTGAGCTTTACCGGAGATTGACTACTCTCGCGGTCTCAATCCGAGATCATGGGAGCAAGGATACGGATGACACTTGGGTCAAGCGCAAGTTCCTTAAGGCCATCATGCCATTCAACAAGAGCATGTCTTCCGTGATCCGTCAAAGACCGGACTTCCACACCTTGTCCTCAAGTGAAGTGTTGGATGAATTCATTGCTATGAACATTTTGAACAAGACCGCCGACAACGCTCTAGCTCGTGTCCAACGGTCAAAGAAGACCAACCTAGCTGTGAAGGCCAAGGCCATTCCAGAAGAAGAAGAAGAGGAAGAAGAGGAGAGTTGTCTCGAAGACACCAAATATGCTTACCACGAGCACATGGCTCTTGCGTCAAGGCAATTTTGGGGCAACAAGAGAAACTCAAGGCCCAACTTCTCCAAGAACAACTCAAGTGGCTCCAAGGGCAAGCAACGTGTGAGAACTTGCTACAATTGTGGCAATGTGAGTCACTTCGTGGTGGATTGTCCCTACGAGAAGAGGGAAGACAATGGTGGCAAGCTTATCCGCAAAGACAAGGCCAAGCCCTCCACGAACAAGAACAACTTTACAAAGAAGGTGCCACAAAAGGGGTTGGTGGTGCAAGAAGAGTACAACTCCGATGATGATGATGATAACGCAAGTGGTGAAGGGTTTGCAACAGACACCGTGGCCATTGCCACCTCTTCTCCAACCTCGGTGTCTCTCTTTGACGCCCCCAACGAGAACTTCATCCCCAAGTGCCTCATGGCAAGAGGCATCAACAAGGTAACCTCCAACATCAACACTTCATTCACTACTAATCCCCCTTTACCGGATTGTGTGGATGAAAATGAGTTCGACAAGTTCTTGGGTAAGCTCAAAGGTAAGACCAAGAAGCACTTTGTTGCTCTCTTGGAACAACTAGGTGAGGCCAATGATATCATTGAGTCTCACGAAGAGACTATCACTAACTTGGAAGGCCATAGTCGTGACTATGCCGATGAGATTGCGGATCTTTCCATTGCTCTTGAGGAAGAGCGAGGTCTTCGTTCGGCTCTTGAGGAGTCGCAAAACGTTGATGTCGCTAAATTAAAGAAAGATCATGATCATGCTCTAGTTCTCGCTCGTGTGCTTAAATCCGAGAAGGCCAAGCTTGGGGTTGGCCATGCTAGACTCAAAGAGGAGTCTGAGCTACTTGACAAGGCTCACAAGGCCTTGAAGAGTGCACATGCTACACTCAAGGAGTCTCATGATCAACTCCAAGTGAAGCTCACTAAGGAGATTGCCACATGTCCTCCATTTGTGCTAATTGATAATGCTCATACTACTAACCCTTGTTGTGAGCATATTCATCTTGTGGAGGAGAATGCCAAGTTGAAGGAGCAACTAGAGAAGGGTCTTGTGACTTGCATCCAAGGCGAGAAGAACCTCAACGAACTTTTGAGCAATCAAAAGGAAGTTGTGGGAAAGGAGGGACTTGGGTTTGTACCCAAGTCAAAGAAGAAGAACAACAACAAGACCAAGAAACCTCTCCCTCTCAAAGAGGTATTTGTTAAGGAGGGAGAGGGTGCTCATAAGTAGAAGAAGGACAAGGTGGAGGGTGGAAATGCCAAGAAGGGCAAAACCACTCCTTCAAACAAATAAAGTCGACGATTTTAACCCTTCTTATGTTTTATGCCGTGTTAGTGATGGGCATGTTTATGCCAAATTTTTTGGTTCTTATTATGAGTACATTGAATGGTCTATTTGGGTTCCTAAGACCCTTGTTACTAACATCAAAGGACCCATTCAAAAATGGGTACTGATAATCCCCAAGTGCAAGGAATCATCGTAGCAATTTCCAAAGATGGAAGTGATAAGTATGGAGTGTCGAACCCACAAGGAACTAAAGGTAAGATCAATATTCTCTCAAGTCCTATCTGCCACTGATACGACTCTACATACACCGAGCGTTTGCTTTCATCTAGAAACGAGAAATAAAACTACGTTGTGGGTATGAAGAGGATAGCTTTGTATGATATCGGAGAACTAAAATATAAAAAAAGGTGCTGCCTAAATAAAGTAAGAATATATTACAATAAATTACAAATAGCGAGTGTGGAATAATGATGGATCGGTGTGCGGAATTGTCCTAGGCAATTGATAACAAGATCGGTAATCACTATTGCAATTTTATATGAGGGAGAGGCATGAGCTAACATACTTTCCGTACTTGGATCATATGAATTTATGATTGGACCTCTAGCAAGCATCCGCAACTACTAGAAATCATTAAGGTAAACCCAACCATGGCATTAAGTATCAAGTCCCCTTTACTCCCATACGCAACAACCCCCTTACTCGGGTGTAAGCTTCTGTCACTCTAGCCGCCCACTATAAGAGAATCATGAACGCATTGCAAACCCCTACAGCGGGAATCCCTCACGTGTGCGCGGCACGGAGGGCACCATAGGACAGCACCAAAATAAAACATGCAACTCAAACCAATCAAGATCATCAATCAACCCAAAGGACAAAAGAAATCAACTCAAACATCATAGGATGGCAACACATCATTGGATAATAATATGTGGCATAAAGCACCATGTTCAAGAAGGGGATTACAGCGGGGTGCGGGAGAGTGGACCGCTGAAAAGAGATGAGGGAGGTGATGGACGGTGATGTTGATGAAGATGATCACCACGGCGATGGTTCCCCCGGCGGCACTCCGGCGCCACCGAGAGAGAGGGGAAGAGAGGCTCCCCCTCCGGCGTGCTCCTCCATGGCCTCCCCCCTAGATGGGGTGAGGTTCTCCCTCTGGTCCTTGGCCTCCATGGTGCCCGGAGGGGCGGGAGCCCCTCCGAGATTGGATCTCTCTCTCTGTTCTCTTCTGTTTCTGCGCTCCTGTTTCTGGCCAAAACCCGTTTCTTATATTCCCGGAGATCCGTAACTCCGATTGGGCTGAAATTTTGAGGGGATTTTTATCTGGAAATTATCTTTCTTGTGGCGAAAGAAGGGCATTAACCGACCTACGAGGTGCCCATAAGGCAACAGGACGCGGCCCCAGGGGGCGCCGTGTTGCCTTGTGGAGCCCTTGGGCGCCATCTTGCGTTGATTCTTCTTCCCAAAACTCACATATATTCCAAAATAAATATCCATAAAGTTTTATCGCGTTTGGACTTCGTTTGGTATGGTTTTTCTGTGAAACAAAAAACAAGCAGAAAACAGGAACTGGCAGTGGGCACTAGATTAATAAGTTAGTCCATAAAAATAATATAAAAGTGCACCAAAACCATGTAAAACTATTGTAAACATGGCATGAATACTTCATAAATTATAGATACGTTGGAGACGTATCAGCATCCCCAAGCTTAATTCCTGCTCGTCCTCGAGTAGGTAGATGATAAAAGAAATAATTTATGAAGTGTGAATGCTAGCATAGTGCATAAGTTTGATCAATGATAATTTCAAACACCTTTTCTAGCATCAATATATATCATAAACAGTAGCTCATCTCATAAAACTTCTCATGATCAAGTAGCAAGCTATTCACATGTTTAAAGTATAGACCATAAACTTTCTTGAAAATCAACAAACTATGTTTTCAGTCATCAAACAATTACAATTCATCTTATTTTCAGGAAGGGTCTATGTAAGAGCTTTGTTTTAGCAAATTCCACATACTCAACTATCATTTAGTCTTCCATGATTGCTGACACTCAAAGCATATTTTTAGAACAAACCGTTTCAGTCAAACACTACCGCTGGGGCGAGCGGTAGTACCGCTCCGACGGCACTACCGGCTCGTGTCCCTGTGGCATTTACATTGTACTATCCGGCACTACCGCCGGGCGGTAGTACCGCTCATGTGCGGGCTGCGGGCTGCATAACGGTTGGATCCCCACCCACTATATAAAGGGGGTCTTCTTCCCCAAGAAGACTTGCCTCTTTCTTCCCCAAACTCCATTGTTGCTCCAAGCTCCATTTTCGCCCGATCTCCCTCCCTAGCCGATAACTCTTGTTGATCTTCTAGGGTTTGGGTGAGAGGGCCCCGATCTACACTTCCACCAAGAGAAATTTGATTTCCCCCACTAATCCCTAGCGGATCTTGTTACTCTTGGGTGTTTGAGCACCCTAGACGGAAGAGGTCACTTCGAAGCCATATTCCATTGTGGTGAAGCTTCGTGGTGGTGTTGGGAGCCTCCAATTAAGTTGTGGAGAGAGTCCCAACCTTGTTTGTAAAGGTTCGGTCGCCGCCTTCAAGGGCACCATTAGTGGAATCACGGCATCTTGCATTGTGCGAGGGCGTGAGGAGAATACGGTGGCCCTAGTGGCTTCTTGGGGAGCATTGTGCATCCACACCGCTCTAACGGAGACGTACTTCCCCCAAAGGGAAGGAACTTCGGTAACACATCCTCGTCTTCACCGGCTCCACTTGTGGTTACTTCTTACCTTTACTTTGTGCAAGCTATTGTTGTGTTGTATCATTTGCTTGCTTGCTTGCTTGTTGTTGTTGTTAGCATCATATAGGTTGCTCACCTAGTTGCTTATCTAGACAACCTATTTGTTGCTTAACCTAATTTGTTAAGAAAAGCTAAAAATTGGTAGTTGCCTATTCACCCCCCTCTAGTCAACCATATCGATTCTTTCAGCGTTTCTTCGTACACGACGTGTCCCCGGGCCTAGCAAGCCTGGTGCGGCGCCTCGTCAACATCGACTTCTTCCCGTCTATGCATGCCCGGTGCTGGCAACACCGACGCGTGCCTTCTTCCACGACGTGTCCCTGGGCTTGGCAAACCCGGCACGGCACCTCGTCTTCTTCCTGGCGCACAACTGCGCCCCTGACTAACATGACGCCTCCTTGCGCCCGCGGCTCCACGGCGACTACCTCGACACCGGCCACCCCGACTCGACATCGACCATGGCGTCCCTCGCACAGCTACCTCGACCATGGCTTCACCACCCATTGCTCTCGGCTACATCAACATCTGCACAAAGGGCTACCGCCTTGCTTGAGCAGCCTCGTCGGTTTCCAGTCCAGCCATGATTTCCGTGACGCATCGACCGTTACGACTGTGGGGGATGTCCGTCGGCTTACAACCTTTGGATTCTTCTCCAGTCTCACTATCTGCGTCGCTACCGTTGTGACTGCAGGGGAATTTTGAGTATCGTGATTAGTTAGGAAATATAGGATAGACTAGGAAATGTTCTAACTTGTCTTGTACTCCAAGAAGATCATATACTCCTATATATAGGCCCACGAGGCTTAAGCAATACATCATCAATTCCACCAATTCTCCTCTCTCTAATCCTCTTATACACCCAGTCCTAATGCCGGATCAGGCTAAGCCTCGTGCCAAGCGTGAGAAAGATCAATGATTTTGGACTAGAGGGCCTAACCTTGACATTTCGTTAACTCTCACTAAAGTTGAATTTCAGTCCAAATCAAATTACATAAGTTCAATATTTGTAACTAGTATATGCATTGTTCTCTCTCATCGAAATCACTAATTAAGGAGTAATATTTGCAAAGATAACCCCCACCTTTTCAGGCTGTGACAAGTGGTGCACTACATGTGTGTCACTTGTCGCAACCTGGGAATTTTCCATTTTATGTAGATTCGTTTATTCAAAACATTTTATCTCTTAAACCGTGCGTCAAAATCTCGAACCGTTTTCACCGTTGGATTCCTAGCGTCGAGATCTTCAAAACTAGATCTCATGTTGATAGGTTCCAATGAACTTTTTTTCAAGAAAAAACCGAACGAAAAAAACTGAACCGGGAGCAATTTTTTCCCTTTCTGAAGAGGCACAACTGTGTCTCTCGCGGAAGCAAATCCGTGCCTCCATGAGAATTAAATTTGTGCCTCGCGGAAGAAAAAAAACACGTTTTTTCCTTTTCCGAGAGGCATGACTGTGCCTCTTGCGGAAGCAAATCCATGCCTCCACTAGAAGTAAATCTATGCCTCTTGCGAAAGCAAATCCGTGGCTCCACAAGAAGTAAATCTGCGCCTCTCGCAGAAGGAAAAAAATGTGTTTTTTTTCTTTTCCGAGAGGCATGACTGTGCCTCTCTGTGCCTCTCTCGGGAGGAAAAAACGCGTGTTTTTTCCTTTTTCGAGAGGCACGACTATGCTCTCGCAGAAGCAGATCCGTGTCTCCATGAGAAGTAAATCTGTGCCTCTCACGGAATGAAAGAAAATGCATTTTTTTTCTTTTCGCCTCTCGCGAAAGCAAATCCGTGCCTAAACAAGATGTAAATCTGCGCCTCTTGCGGACGAAAAAAACAGGTCTTTTTTCCTTTTTCGAGAGGTGTTCAAGTGCGCTGGTCCTATGTGGCCTTAGCACGATGACTTTCCGACTATTTACTATAATAAGTTTTGCCCGGCTCCGATGAGGGAGGGGTGATGACAGCGGCCCGCCTTCGGCTCGCTTCAGTGATTATAGTCGTCGCTAGGTGGTTTATGAATCTGAATGTAATTTTATTATTTCTGGTGTTCATTGTACTGCCATGATTGAAAATAAATAGATTGAATGTTTAAAAAAAACTTTGAGAAGACAATCATCAAGAAAAGAAACGACGAGCCAGCGAGCAATGGGCAGGAAAGGAGCCCGCAAAAATCACGGACGCTGTCTGTCACGCGAGCTTTTACTACTCCCTCCGTCTCAAAATAAGTGTCTTCGCTACCCCTCACGTAAAAATAAAAACCAGGCCAGGGTGAGGGGCCACCCGCCTCTCATTCTCTCCCCATTGTTTATCATTCCGGTTCCCTATAGCGCGCAGGGGTAGGGGGCCTCAGGTCAGGTTGCAGTCACGTCTGCTCCCCCAGTAGTCCCACACCTCCACCCCTTTTGTGCTTTCCGCCCGCTCGCTGCCACAGCGCAAGCATCTTCTTTTGTGTCATCTGTCTCTCTCTCTCTCTCACACACCACATGGGCCCTCACCCAGGCGGTGGCCCCTCCCCCCTCCCCTGCCTCTTCGGCTTTGGCGGTGTGGGGTGGCGAACAGGCGAGGCCAAGGCTGCAGCCTCCGTGCTTTTCTCGGCCTCACGCCTGTTCCGTGTTTGAACATACGTTACACTCCACTCAGCCAGCACCCCGCAGCAGGCGCACACAGCCTCTCCCCCCTGAACCACCACCCCGCCTTGTCACGCCCCTGTCAGGCTTGCGCTGCCTCCCTTCCTTCCTCGGCAATGGAGGCGTTCCCCTCCCTGCGGCTGGTGGTGGTGGCGGTGCTGCTGCTCGTCTCCTCCCCCCCTTGCAGCGCGCTCCTCTCCGCCAAGGGCGTCAACATTGAAGGTTCGTGTCCATCTCTTCTGTCCTGGTGTACTGGTTCTTCCTTCTCCCTCTATCTTTCTTCTTCGCCCGCCCGTTTCTCTCCTCTGCTATTCCCGAATCCATGGCTCTGCCTGCCTCTGATGTTGTTTCTTCAGTTAAACCGAGAGCACTCTCTGCGACGATGGCCGTCTATCTCTGCTCTGTCTGTTTCTTGGATTATTATTATCGGTTTTGCGCAAATTTCTGAAACTGAAACGTCTGCCTGCCTGCAGTGCAAGCGCTGATTGGGATCAAGAACCAACTCAAGGACCCCCATGGCGTGCTCAAGAACTGGGACCAGTACTCCGTCGACCCCTGCAGCTTCACCATGATCACCTGCTCGCCGGACAACTTCGTCACCGGCCTGTAAGCGAATCAACCCCTTACCCGCTTCACTTGCACCATATTCTCTGAATGTTCATCACGCCGTTATTCTTTGACTGCTCCACAGGGAGGCTCCAAGCCAGAATCTCTCCGGCCTGCTCGCCCCAAGCATAGGAAACCTGACCAGCCTGGAGACTATGTGAGTGTCTTCTTGTTCCATTTGTTCAGAGTTTTGTTTCCATTTGTGACTGAGATATCTTACCGTTCTCTTGGTTGCAGTCTTCTGCAGAACAACATCATAACCGGGCCAATCCCAGCCGAGATTGGCAACCTGGCAAGTCTCAAGACACTCGACCTCTCCGGCAACAATTTCTATGGTGAAATCCCACCATCTGTGGGACACCTTGAGAGCCTCCAGTACCTGTGAGCTCTACTCTACAAGCCTCTTAATGCACTTCTTGTGCATATGTGTGTGCGTTGCATAATTGTTGTTCCTTGAGAAGTTAACCCGAGGTCTGTTGTAATCTGACCAGGAGGCTCAACAACAACACCCTGTCCGGTCCATTCCCTACGGCGTCGACTAATCTGTCGCACCTTGTTTTCCTGTGAGTAATTTCCCTACTGTCACGTGGTCTTTCTTACCCATGAAATTTTTCTTTGGGATGTTCTCACTGTGTACTTGTGTCCTGCACCTGCAGAGATTTGTCATACAATAACCTGAGTGGCCCGATACCGGGATCTTTGGCAAGAACATACAAGTATGGCCGCAGTTCAGTTTGTGTTCATTCTTGTTTGAATAAGCGTAATTTTTGGCATGGGAGTAAACCTGTATCAAGTTTTAGGTGTAAGCTTTGTTCTGTTATTGGTTCTCTTGCAGCATAGTTGGAAATCCTCTCATATGCGCTGCTAATACGGAGAAAGATTGTTACGGGACTGCGCCGATGCCAATGACCTACAACCTTTCACAAGGCACTCCGCCAATGAAAGCTAAAAGCCACAAGTTCGCAGTTGCATTTGGTGCTGTAACTGGTTGCATGAGCTTCCTCTTTCTTGCTGCCGGATTCTTGTTCTGGTGGAGACAGCGTCGGAACCGGCAGATCCTTTTCGATGATGAAGGTAAGTGAAACTTGAAGAATTCCATGCAGTTTGTGCATCAATTTCGAGCCTGATAATTAATGAAGCACTGTTACTGATGCAGATCAACACATGGATAATGTTAGCCTTGGAAATGTGAAGAGGTTCCAGTTCAGGGAGCTGCAGGTTGCAACAGAAAAATTCAGCAGCAAGAACATACTCGGAAAAGGCGGCTTCGGACATGTTTACAGGGGGCAGCTTCCTGATGGGACTCTTGTGGCTGTCAAACGACTCAAGGACGGTAATGCTGCAGGTGGTGAGTCACAGTTCAAGACTGAAGTTGAAATGATCAGCTTGGCAGTGCACCGGAACCTCCTTAGGATTCTGGGGTTCTGTATGACTGCCACAGAGAGGTTACTAGTCTATCCATACATGTCGAATGGAAGTGTCGCTTCGCGCCTGAAAGGTCAGCACCTCAAACTCCCAGCAAGATTATCTGCCTTTCCTTGACATCCCTTGCTTAACTAGGCTAAGATAGAACTAGCTCATTTTGGAGTAGCCAAGAAAAGCAAATTGCTTCGCTTGGTGTGTGGCAGTTGGAGGCTGCAGCAATGTTGTCTTACCTTGCCTCAGTGAGAGTGCTTAATTCGGCTAGCCTCCTCCCCGTTTTGGTTGTGGTTATTAGTGATCTATCCAAGCAAAGTAAACCTTTTTCGTGTTACTAAGCGACCCGCCTTGCCTAACAAGGCTAGGAGAATCTTAGCCTGAGAACCAAACGTAAGTAGGAGAACTGTTTGCCCAATTATAGACCCACTTGTTGTGCAGCATATGTTCGTTCTAGAATTTTCAGATGTCATACCTAAAAAGAACGATGCAGAATTGAAAGTTGCAATCCGACAAGCCGAACGTGAAAAAGACATAGAATTGGATTCTTCCCTTCATTTTTTTTTTGTTTCTTTGCACAAATACTTATCACAGAGCATATGATTCCTATCAAAGGAAATCTCCACTTTATACCGGTCTAATTATTCCAGGAATTCATTTCAAAAAAAATAATTATTCCAGGAAAGCCACCTTTGGACTGGATCACTAGGAAGAGGATAGCCCTTGGAGCAGCAAGAGGTCTACTTTACCTTCATGAGCAGTGTGACCCGAAGATCATCCACAGAGACGTCAAGGCGGCCAACGTGTTGCTGGACGATTGCTGTGAGGCCATCGTCGGTGATTTCGGGCTCGCAAAGCTCCTTGATCACCAGGACTCGCACGTCACCACTGCAGTGCGGGGAACCGTTGGGCATATCGCGCCTGAGTACCTCTCCACTGGGCAGTCATCCGAGAAAACAGACGTCTTCGGGTTTGGGATCCTGCTGCTGGAGCTGATCACCGGCCAGACAGCGCTGGAGTTCGGAAAGGCATCAAATCAGAAGGGAGCCATGCTGGACTGGGTAATGAAGCTTCTGCGATTCACTTGATAAAACTACTGCAGAAACACTTGAGAAAAACTAATAAAGTTCATGGAACTACCTGACATGAAAAGCACTTTTGTCGAAACTGTTCATAGCTGCAAACGCCCTGCCATCGATGATGCTTAAGTTAGCTCATGACAGCATTGCTTGTTGATCAGGTGAAGAAGATGCACCAGGAGAAGAAACTTGATGTGCTAGTTGACAAGGGCCTGCGGAGCAGCTACGACCGGATCGAGCTCGAGGAGATGGTGCAGGTGGCGCTCCTTTGCACACAGTACCTCCCGGGCCACCGGCCGAGGATGTCGGAGGTGGTTCGCATGCTGGAAGGCGACGGGCTCGCGGAACGGTGGCAAGCGTCGCAGCGAGCGGACTCACACAAGTTCACAGTGCCTGAGTTCACCTTCAGCCGCTGCTACTCCGACCTGACCGACGACTCGTCGTTGCTGGTGCAGGCAGTCGAGCTCTCTGGGCCAAGATGACATGATCACCAATTGCCCAGACTGAGAACACCAGCAGCAGTCCTTGTACAGCATGATAATCCTATGTAGATTTGGAAATAATCCATACCGAGGTAAAGTATAAATAGCGATGTATGTATCTTAGATGAAGTGTACAGGAGAGTGCTCCCACTCCCTGTAATGGTATTGAACAATATTACAGATTTCTAGCTGAAAGCAATAAGACTAGTTGTAACTTGTAACAAGGGGCTTCTCTTGAAGTTGTAAAGTTTTGATTTGCTCGGTTGTATGTCCTCTTTGGCAGTCTTTTTTAAGCTTTTCTTGCTGCATTTTCAGATTGAAACAGGTGCTAAAATCTGATCAGAATCCATTGTTGATGTGTACATAATATCAGGTTGTGCAAAACCCTCAAAATACATGATGTGTACATTCTCCATTACTCCATACAGCCAAATATTTTTGTGTAGCGCGACTCAATAATTCCTATACCAGTAGAGTATGCTATGAAAAACGGAAAAACGTTCTTATTTGCAGACAATCATCAACCATCAAAGGAGAAGGCGCAAATAAAGGTCCCTTCAGCTTATGTGTTCACGAATCTGCAGGTCTTCCTGACCTCACCACCTGCAGGGTTGGTGATGTTGCCCATCTTGACCATGGAGTCCGAGAACTGCTTGAAAAACAAAGCGGGGTCAGCCCAGTACTTGTTGACCGTGTCGGCCGTCGAGTACCCGGCAATGCTGGACCACATCTCCTGGTCGGAGTTGAGGAGGCCCTCGCCCTTGATGAGCGACTCGAAATAGGCGTTGTCGAAGGTCGAGGAAGTGTGGCTGTCCATGGCGCTGATGTTGTCGTCGCCACCATCTAAGGGGCAGATCTCCTTGAGCTTGCTGAGGTAGGTCGCAGACGCAGGGTTGTACTTGGATGTCATCTCGAAGTCGCCGTATATCCTGTCCCGGAAGTTCGCGCACCGGGCGAATCCAATCGTGTGGGATCCTTCAATGTAAATATCATATGTTTAGTGGGCAATGCACGGTACCGAATTCAGACAGTTCAGGTTACAAAGTAACATTTCCATATTGGTATTTTTCAGAGACGTAAATGAGTATCTGTAGATCCGACCTTAACATTACCAAATTGTTCAATTATTTTACATTGCTTACAGCGCTTGATTGTCTGGTTCTGTTAATATGAACTGAACTAGTGATCTTTCGAAATATAAACTGCAGCTGTCAAAAGAGAATATCATACCAACAAGGGCCACCATGTCGGTGGCATCAAGGCCCTTCTCCCAGAACTTGGAAATAAGGGTGACGAGGCCCTGCTCAGCAGTGGGGATGTCCTTGTTTGCTAGGTCAAGACTTGCCTCCTTGGAGTCCAATCTTCCTACCGGGACATCCCAGTAAGGTCCACCCACCTGAAATGTTTTTTCCCCTTGTTGTCAGATAGATATGGAGTTTGTAGTGTTTTGTTTTCAAGAAATGTATCTGTTATGTTCTTTGTTTGCATACTAGTAGCTAAACAGCATCCAAATGGCACAGCAGGTTATATCAGGTAGCAGCAGGTTATAATGAAATAGATGTTTGGATTTCTAATGGTATATGACTTATTCCTCACAAGGCAAGCCTGACATGAAAGTGATGCAAGCAAAAGTAACTAAGACACTGCACGAGAATCAATACTCTGAACATAGGTTTGGTTTTATTTACCAAGACAACTGCGTCCCTGGCTGCGATGGCAAGTAAGTCAGCACAGGAAACTGTTCCAGGACACTCAGCCTCCAGCTTTGCCTTGATTTTGTCAACCACCTCAAATCCCTTCAAGGAGTTCACATTCTGGTCTGCCTGCTTCTCTCCGATCATGGTCGCGGTGTCGTCAAGCAGCACCGATCCATCACAGCCCTGCAGCAAACAAATGTTCAGATGTTCAGAGCAAACTCAATACTACTGCTCCACAGTATAAGCATGCAGGTTAGTGTGTGCAGCCAAAAGAGTGTGCGGGTAGACAACCTGCACGAAACAGTCGTGGAAATGGAGGCGGAGCATCAAAGCGGCATTGCGTGGTTCGTCGCGCACCGCGCACTCCATCTCGGCACGGACCACATGCTCCGCATTCGGGCATGTCTTGGAGTAGTGCTCCAGGCTCAGGTTTGAAGGGTCCTGTGCCATCAGCAATGGCACGGCCAGGAGAAAACAGGCCACGGAGAGAGCAGACGCCCTGAAGCACAACGCGGCTGTAGCCATCCTGAAACTAGTTTTAGCTGTTCCTGTGCTTGGATGGTTCGGGTTCAGATGTTTTTGTGGCAAGTTTCTTGTTCTGCATGGGCTTTATAGCAAAGTAAGATAGGCCTACGTGGCGTATGAAGAGAAACTGGTCAACAGGGAGATGAGCTAACTCTGTTGTGGTTGGTGGAGTAAGCAAACAGAAAGTATCTCTAGTTCTGTGCTGTAGCACACTAATGGGTCAAAGGCTCTCTCTCTCTCTCTGTAGCAGTGTTTGGTGGCTTTGGGTTCACCAATATTGGAAAATCACGAGCTGCTCAGGTGCATATATAAAACTATAATATGACATGACTGCTGTTCCCTTGTTTTTAATCATTTGGATGTTTCCAGTGCTATCTTAGGCATAAGGAATTCAGATCTACAGGTGTTGAATGCCAACTAAAAAATTGCTATTTAATTACTCACTAGCAAACATGCCCGTGCGTTGCAACGGGAGAAAAAATGTCCTTGCACCGTCCTGCTAAAGAATGCAACGCGTAAGCGTGTTTATAATGTAGCAAACACGGTTGCCATGAATCAGGCAAGAATGCGGCTCGACGACAATACCGGCATGGATGAGAGCAGAATCCGAGTTGAGATGCTGAAAACGCGTCACAAAGACATCCACACCCGTCTGTGATGTTGATCTCTATGTGTGGTGTCGGAGTGAATGGGCGTGGCGCTGGGGCGGAAGTTGAAACATGATATGTCTCCGGTTGACATGAACCATGATTGGCCGAAAACGCCCAACGATGCAGCATCCGGACTGTGTCATCCTGCGGCAGGGAGTTGCCCGCTAAATTCTACAAAAAATACATATCTGTTGCACATTTTTTAAATAGAACAAATTATGTATTACAGTCCTGTAGCACTAAATGGAGAAGATAAATAATGATAGTCGGGTTTTTCGTATGTTAACCGGGCTTCTATTTTTAATGAATAGAGATCCTTTGGATCCTTACTAATTTTATTTATAACTTCTCTTTCTTTTGCACTATTGTGTGCGCGCATGGATTACCCCTGCCATTCCATTCCCAACAAAGCCACAACTTTCTTGTCTTGTTCAAGCATCCCTTCCATTCCACCCAATAAAGCCACAACTTCCTTTATTCTCTTGCACTCGATCAAGCCCTTCCATCAGCGCCTGTTCATTATTGCATGCATGCACACATGCGCGCCACAACAATATCCCACAACTTCTTTTATTCTCTTGCACTCGATCTTCCATTCCACACTCCCATCAGCGCCACAACTACTTAAGCCTCCTTGCAGTTTCTGTTCATTATTGCATGCATGCACACATGCGCGCCACAACTTCCTAGGCCACTTTGCAATATATCCCAGCCCACTGTATCATGCAGTCTGCAAAGCACTTCTCATCTTGCATGTGAAGATCCCATCTAATTAGCTCACACCAAACAATCTTGTTAAACATATATAAATTGGTGAGAATCATTTGATTGGATCCATGTGGGACTATTCAACATGAAATATTCACAGACATTAATACCGTGGGGTGGGCTCTATTTTTTGTACGTTTGATGGTTTACGTGGTGCGCTGGTGCAACTGGCCCAACAGCTGGAGCGCTGGCCTAGGCCCAGTATAGTTTTTTTTTTTGCGAAGTGATAACTATATTTATAAAAAGACCCTTAGCATTACAAGGCTACCCAACAAGAAGTGGAAAATACAACGAAGACCCTTGGAAGCCTCACAACGTCGATCTCCAGAGCGTGCTGGTGGCGCGCCGCCGCCGCCGCTCCTACTCTTTGTCTTCTGAGCCGGCCTTCCACGCGGACGAGAAGTCACCAAGCTTGCCCTGCTGGACCGCCCTGAAGAAAACGTCGATGCCGAGACCGGCGCCTGAGCCCGAACAGAAGGACGCCAAGCCGATGCCCCCGTCGCTAGAAGCACCACCGCAGCAATCCCGCCGGCCAAGAGACGCCCACCTCCACCACACCACCTCACAAACCCTACACCGACGATGGAGGAGACGCCGGTGCCACGACGTAGGGCCGGAGGACAAAATCCCCTTGAAAGACGGACGCCGACGTCGTCACGCCGCCCGCCCGGGGCACCCAAAAGCTTGCAGGACCAGCAAATCCCCAAGCACCGAAAGCCGATAGCACCCCAGCGAAGCAGAACACCCCGCCGGAGAGGGGAAGGAGCCACGGCGACATTATTCTTCTCCGGCAGCGCCTCCACCTCCAGAGCACCGCCGGCCAGAAACCACACCCTATTTACACACCGGGAACGAAGATCCGGGGTTCCCCCACCCTCCCGTGGCCGCGGCGGCCGGCGGAGGGAGAGGGAGCCCACATATTCGCCGGTGGAAGCAGGGAGATCGATGGCCGCCTCCGGGGTCGCCTTTCTTCTACTGTAGAGGAGAAAGGGGAAAGTCGCAGAGCAATCCGGTCTAGGCCCAGTATAGTTTAATTACACGTTCTAGAGCTTATAGAAATATGAGACACTCGAATCTGATCACAACATTCAGCTGTCATAGTTGGTCATTGCGTTGCACCTCCGACGCAAGAAGAGGTCTCTGGTTCGATTCCACAACCCTACCAATTTTTTTAGCCTTTTTATTTTGAGGGAAAAATGAACGTGACCCGGCCATACGAGCAAGAAGAGGTCTCTGGTTCGATTCCACAACCCTACCAATTTTTTTAGCCTTTTTATTTTGAGGGAAAAATGAACGTGACCCGGCCATACGAACACGTGCACATGCAGCGACAGAAAAAAAAAAGTAATCCTGGACAGAAACAATCTTTGCTTAGGCAAAGCCAACTTGAAGAAAAAAAAAAGTAGGCGACGGTGAACTGACAGAAGCAGTACGTGCTTTATTAGTATTATTAGTAGGTATATATAGGTATAGATTAGGGTAAAGATTAATAAAACATTTTTTTCATCATAAAACTATGCACGCTCAGTTGGTTACAGGAGTTTTACTTTTGAACGCTAGCTCGTGATTTGGAAAAAAAAGGGAGAAAAAAGTTGAGAGAACCTGGGATCGAACCCAGGTCTCCTGGGTAGAGTGGTTACGCTCAAGCCATTGCGCTGCATAGATGCTTTCAACATATAAGGGACTTTCCCTTATAATAAACTAAAGCCGGCGGCGACGACTTGAGAAGGGAAAAACGAATAGTTTTTTCCACTTACCGGTGGCATGGAGGGTAATTTGTGGCAACTTTAGGGGTTAATCTAATGACGGACGACCAGAAGTTATCCGTGCTTTATTTATTTATTTATATATATATATATATATATATATATATATATATATATTAGGTAGAGAGGTAGAGATAGAGATATTTGACTTAAGTTACTGCAAACCCTAATGTTCCATTGTTAGATCACCTTCCCATGAACATATGCAGTTGATTTGGAACGTGTTATTAACTCAGATGTATCCATCACACTGCTGGCAGCAACAGGGACATTTCGTCCTTTCGAACAGATAGAAACCAATTATTCTGGGAAGATATCTATCTTTTTTTTTTTTTTTTTTGAAAATAGGAAGATATCTATCTATACCAGTGAGGAAAACAAAAACGAAAAACGGGGGCAGCAGCACGCGAAAAACGATGCGCGGGGACCAGAGGAGAGACTTAAAATAGTATGCACTACAATTTGGAATATCTGGAAAGAAAAGGGACGCGGGGATCTTGCAAAACCAGACAGCTACGGTACAACAAGTGTCTTGCCAAAGCCAATGAAAGGAAAATACCTGTGTAGCTTTTGCCTCTGAATGCTTCTTAACCCCTTGTCTGCTTAATGCCTAAACCAGCCTTTAATATTCAAGTTCTGCAGGTAAACCGTGACTCCTTCCTTTAACTGATCGGCAGAGTTCCTGCTTTTTTTCTTCACAAAACTTGAAGGAAGCCAGAAATATTGGTGTACCTGACAGAGTTCTAAACCAATGAGATTTTCTTTATACTTTAGCATTTTTGTCTCGAACATGCCTTGGAGGAGGTCATTTTAATTAAGAAGAAAGCGCAAGCGACCAATTTTTGGCAAGCCAGGAAGAAAAAAGAAACCAAGACTCTCCTCCCTCCGCAGACGATCTACAACCAGGTGAGGAGACAACCCATACTTCAGAACGCAAAGAGGCAGGAGACTCGACTTGCCCAGCCTCTAGACAAGAATGGAGAAGAAGCGAAGCACAGGGCCTAGAAGGCTTCTTCACGGCAGCTGCCGGACACCTCTCTAACACGACCATGACACCAGAGCTGCCCCAGTCAAAGTACCCCCAACATTGCTTTAGTTGTCACCATCTTCTAAATATCCTGTGTCGTGGAGCCCATTCTTCAGTTGTTTTGGCAACTCACTAGCGCCGCCCCGTATGAGAGCCCATCTGAATTTTTGTTGTTCATTTGGTTAAAAAAAAGGATAAGAAAGTGAAGCGAACAGGTTGATTGAGTGACATTTTTTTCCGTCAAATAGTTTCGTATAGGTCGTTGAGTAGTTTCTTCCAATTGAACATGTAGTACATCCTTTTCAGCAATTAATCTATTATTAGTACATTTTCTGTTCATTGGTATATGTCGAGGGGTGATATCAAAAGAAGCAAGAAACGGTTTATTTTTCATAAACTATTAAGAGGGCTCATTCAACAGTTGATCCTGAAGATCTTTGGATTACCGAGTGACAATGATACCTTGTGTGTTGCATCTTCATCTATATTCGGCTATATTCCATGGAATCTTTGAGCAAAATTGTAGTAACTCTTTGTTTCTATTTATATTATGGATCAACTTTACTATCTTACGTTTTGACCCACTGTTCTCTTACAAAGTCATGGAAATGAACCCCATTTAGTAGGAAACATTTTTTCTATAGACATTTAATTCTTACTTATAAAGTATTCCTGATCGAATAAATGGAAATTCAAGTGGTAAAGCTTTTCACCAATTTTGTTATAATAAGATTATTGACTTGTCAACTTGGAAGTAAAATATAATTAAGTAATTTATGTCAGAAGAAGATCTACAATACATTATTTTGATCGGGCCAATTGTCTAGAAACAGAATATATACATATTCAAGTTTTGCTCTGTCTTTATCCATAAAAAATGCTCACTAAGCGAGATAAATTTTTCATTGGGTAGGTAAAATATTACTCTTCCCTCGAATGTACGTAGGAAAGAAATGCATAATACAAAATAATTTTTTATTAGCTCTTTAGAAATTTTAATAGGGCATCCCATTAAATGGTATTAAATTGCAATCTCTATGTTGTGATGCTGCAATTACAAAATAGCTAAAAGACAAATTAACAGAAAATTTTAGACAAAGCAAGATGACGGACCATGAACGTTAAAAGAATTATTTAGGAAAAAAAAGAAAGAAACGTTGTGGGAGCGAGCTTTCAGATGGAGAATTTGTACAAAAAAGATGCTAGAAAAATGCCATATAACTTGTCATCGCATTATCATTATTATATATAGATATAATGTACGTTATGTTTGACACGAATGGAAAAGAAAAATAAAAAGGTAATACTTACGGTTTATTTCCATGTTCATGGCGGGGACTGTTCATGCCACGGTAGGTTATACACTGTTCATGCCTGGCCACTGTTCATCTCCTGTACTGCTCACTGATACTGTTCATAGTTAGTTACTGTTTACTGATGTTGACGTCGCCGTAAAGTAAACAGTAGATGATGAAAAAAAGTCAAGAAAACCAGAAAAATCGGATCGCTCCCGCTTTAGTATATGTACTGATGAGTCACCACCTACATGAAACTTCTGTATATATACGCACTCATGAAACAGAATAAATATGGATATGAGCAGAAAAATATCTATCTTTATGCTTTTAGCTGCACATACCTGATCGAACTACTGGTGGGAATGAGATTCTTTTCCCCAACATTATCGTCTTATTGTTTTGAATCAAATATACCAAGGGGTAATTTGCTTAACGCAGTGCAAGGTTATATAACCAAGTAACATAAGCTCCTTAAAACCAGTAGCCATGTTGCAGACTTACATGCAAGTTTATCTTTTGTTCCAAAATCTTGTGTGAAGACTTGTTCAATCATTGAAAGTATCTAATTCACAGAAGAATTTATCTGATGCAACTTCATGCGCAGTTCGACTATATGTGATACACCTCTATCCATAAAAATAAAGGAAAATACTCAAATAAAGTATGTACATATAGAATATATCTTGTTTAATCTCTGAAGTTTGACACGCTACTTAATTCAACCAACAAACAAGCAAACTCAATCCATCAATCCAGAAAGTGTCTATTTTTTTACACTATAAAGAAGGTATCTATGGCTGTTTTGCACTGAGCACTAGCAGTACTCAAATAGCCAAGCTACTCTTTCAAATATTATATAAGAACTCATGAAAATATGAACATTAATGTGATTTTTTTCTACAAAGCATAGTAACAAATGCATAGTAATTCATGGTCTGACAGGGCTAGTACCAAATGCATTACTCAGAAAGGTTAGAGACTAGACCACAGATGGATTTGCCTTTAAAAGAAAAACAACAGATTCTAAATAGAACGCGTGAGAAGCAATGGGAATTTCTTGCTGGTTAGCAAATCCTCATAGCTGAGATAAGCAAGATGCACCGTCAAATTGACTTTTCCACTACACATCATATTAGATATTTTCAGATGAATAGGACGGCAAAGAAACTATCTAGTGACATGGCAGGGTGCTTTTGAGCTTTTCTCAATATCTCAACTTGCTACCTCACACTTGAGGTTCCAAAAGGCGGAACGGCTAGGGGGGGCGCCAATGAATGGCAGAAAACCTCATGCTTTGGAATCTAACAGAATACACCCCCACTTTCTCTTTTGCTAAAGGGTGCAACTGCTCATAAAGAGAGATGCAGCATCTTCCACACCCTCTGTCTCCTTTATACCATAATGGCTTCTAGTTCTCTCTAGTTTCTACCATTAGGTTTAGTCCAGTCCAGGCAAAGACAATTGCATCATCCAGGGCCAATCGTGTGATATATATGAGGGAGTTCTCTTGATCCATGGAATGCACCTCCAGATTTGCATCAGAGACTATTCAACTCATCTGGCATCTGAGTCCAAACGTAAAAAGTGAAAACACGGATCATCCCGACAGAAATTGAGAATGTAATAGTAAAAGATTTAAGTCTTCTACGTGCAAACGTGCAAAGTTCTTTCACCAGAAAGATTTGATACCAAGCCCAAGCAGATTTAGCTGAGCAACACTAGAGCTAACTCCCAGGCATGCCGAGGTGCATTAAATGTTTATCTGAAAACGACTCTGCATCGGAAGACCGGCATTGGCACAGGATAGTGAAGCAGCAACATCCAAAGCTAACCACAAACCAGGCACACTATAATCCTCGCCCCCAAGAATGACGCCAAGTGTCACCCCACTGACACCCTACTATTAGTATACTCTGGACTGAACTTCCAACATTCCTGACATTCCTCCATACTCACATAGGCAGTGCATGAACACATACGAAAGAGCCATGAGAGGTAGAGGAGCAGAAGAAGACATATACACAGATATGTAGGGAAACAGTAGCCACTACCTTCACTAGTACCCCTTGCATGGTCTTTGTGGTGCAAGTCACAAGGCCACCTTGTTCATGAATTGTGTTTCCAACGGCACCGTTTATGAGGAGGTGGTTGGACGAGAAGGGAACTGGGCTAGGCTGTGCGACGGATGTTGCGCGGTGCCAAGCGTGGTGTACTGCCGCGCCGACTCCGCGTACCTCTGCGCATCTTGTGATGCGCAGATCCATGCCGCAAACCGTGTGGCCTCGCGCCATGAGCGTGTGCTCCTCTCCGAAGCCTACAGGCGTGCACCAGTGCTGCTGGAATGTCATGCAGATGCTGCGGCGTTGTGTGCCGCCTATGAAGCACAGGTACACTACGCAAACCTGCTTGCCGCGATGCACCAGCGAGTGCCCGCGGTGTCACACCCTGCCGCAGCCATTCCAGCTGCTTCTTTATTTGCTGAGGCAGCAGCCGCCACTCCTGTCCTCGGCCACAAGGAAGAGGACGCCTCTTGGCTGCTGCTCAGCAAAGATTCTGATAACCATAATCGCAGTGGTAACAACAGCAGCAGCAGCAGCAGTAGCAGATACTTTGGTGAAGTGGATCAGTACTTTGACCTTGTCGGGTACAATTCTTACTATGATAGCCACATGAGCAACCAAGAGCATTATGTGATGCAAGAACAACAACATCTGCAGCAGATGCAAAAGGAGTACGCGGA
Source organism: Elymus sibiricus (assembly GCA_039707655.1). Taxonomy (NCBI): domain Eukaryota; kingdom Viridiplantae; phylum Streptophyta; class Magnoliopsida; order Poales; family Poaceae; genus Elymus; species Elymus sibiricus. The sequence goes on from CM077676.1 coordinate 163,426,322, forward strand.
GCAGGAGATGCAAAAGGAGTACGTGGAGAAGGAAGGGAGCGAGCACATAGTACCTTCGCAGTCTGCAATTGTGGGTAGGCCACATCAGAGTGGTTATGCACCACTTGTAGGGGCAGAGCAGGCTGCCTCCGTGACTGCTGGGGTTAGTGCTTACACAGATTCCGTCAACAACAGCGTGAGTTCTTCTATTACTTTATGGCATTACAACTTACATGTCATGCTATAATTTCCTTAAACTAGAGTTCATGCATACTTCAGGTGGAAGACCATATGAAATAAAATGATAAGATCAGCCAGAGTACATTTTTTTTGGTGCAAGTGAAAGTGTGAAACGTCGGTATTTAGTGTTTCCACACTTTTTTGGTTCTTTCTTCAACTTTTTCTACTTCTAGGTAGAGAACTTCAGCTGATTATTTCCAAAATGGAACTGCTGACATAGCCACTCCAAAGAGAAGTACACAACCCATGTCTAGGCAGATTAATGGATCAGTTTGTGTACTTTTAGATACAGAACAACCAAGTCAGCTCAGTAATTAAAAAGTCAATCCATATGTAAACTCTGATATTCTCTACCAACTAAAGAAGTATACAGTTCATCTCTAGGAAACTATACTAATTAAAATGGAACTGCTGTCATCGACACTCTAAAGAAAGTTTAGGCAAAATAACTGATTAGTCCGTGTACTTCTAGGCATAGAATATTCAAGTTTTCTCAGTAACTAAAAGGTCACTCCATACACAAACTCTCAAATTATCTGCCAACTAGAAGCTACGCTCTCTGTTTACCAACCTCTCTATACATACGAATCACTACATGAAAGAATATGAGATATCATTAGATATTTCATAATTAATAAGTCTAGAGCAGGGTTTATCCCTAAGCAGAGTTTACATAGTTTTATTGTGTAAACAGGGAAAAAGGTATACAAAGTTATGTATGTTGAACTAAATTAAACTCATCTACATATATCAATGAAAGATCTCACCTGCAATATCAATATGATTGCACATTTTAAGTGACCATTTTCCGATTCCATCTCAGATGTCTTTCTCAATGGAAGCGGGTATAGTACCGGACAATACGGTCCAGTCCAGCATCCTGAGACCTGCTGGAGCCATCGGTCTCTTCTCAAGTCCTTCACTTCAGACACCACTTCACTTCAGCTCCAAGGAGAGAGAGGCCAGGGTCCTCAGGTACAAGGAGAAGAAGAAGAGCAGAAAGTTTGAGAAGACCACCCGTTATGCAACAAGGAAGGCGTATGCCGAAGCACGGCCAAGGATCAAGGGCCGCTTCGCCAAAAGATCAGATGCGGAAATGGAAGTGGACCAGACGTTCTCAACTGCAGCCCTATCTGACAGTAGCTACAGTACTGTCCCATGGTTCTGATGAGGCATCGTATTAGCATATGGATTTACCAGAGTGATAAGGTACAGTACGAGTATTTCAAGCAAATCGATGCTCTGAATAATGGTTGGATATGTGCAACTTAATCATAAGGTACCTTAGCATCTACATTTTGATTTATAGTTTCAGATAGCACATATGTGATGTTAGATACTTGCTCAGTCGCTTCAGTTACAAGTGAACAAAGAGCGGTATTTAACTATTAAAAGATGTAATGTAACAGCACATAGATAACTATGGGCGCGTTCGATTTTTTTTCTTTTTGACGAAAAGCAGCTACCAGCTGATTTCATTGATGAAGGGAGGGTAATGTTACAAAGCAAATTTACAGCAAGAAAAAAGGACAGTGCTGAAAAGGGTCCGGGGACCCGAAGGCACAGCCGGTCACCAAAGAACAAGAAGCCTAGCTAATCATGGTGGCTTGAATAGCTCTTCCAGCTAAGATTGAATGGAACCGTAACTCACTCAACTCAAGGCTTGTTTTTGCTAACCCCTATCAACCAAACGAGGTTCTCACCTTGTTTCTGCTAACTAGCTTAGATTTAATGGAATCAAAGCTTGTTTCCTTATCAGATGACATATGTAAGATCATGGTTAAGTGTGTCCAGGTATTTAATTGCTTAATAACTATGATCATCCAATCTGATAGGAGTTTCACCGTAGGGGAAGTGATGGCATCCTCACCACTTTTGCTCATCTGCTAGTGTGCTTGTAGTCCCCAAAATCCTTCTAAAACAAAAGTTTTAGGGGGTAGGAGAACTGTCCGATAGAGATACGCCATTTTTCTTGCGTCCTCAGCGCGCACAAAAGCCTACTTGATATTTCCAGAATGAAATGCACAATGCACATAAACCAAAAGGCGCTCTCATTCTCAGATAGTTCTACAGTCCCCTGTCACGACCCTCGCCGGATCGGACCAGGGGAGGTAGAGGGAGATCGGGGAGGAGAAGGGGATCGAGATAGACGAAGGGGAGAGGAAGGACTTGTCCAGAGAGAGAGAGAATACAGAGTCAGGATGATTTCCGATTACAGAAGCTGCCCTTCTTTGGTCGTTCTCACACACATATAATCTGGGCAACACTTGCCCCACCTGTCACAGTCTAGCTCCTAACGAAGACTATTCTACACTTACTGCTTGTGGGCCCTGGTCGTCCTCGTCACGTGGTAGCAATGGTAGTGCCTCGCTGTCCGCCTTCTCTCCTCTGGTGACAGGAGAAGAGGAGGGCGTGACATCCCCAAACCGAGCTCAAGGAAGGGGAGAGAAAACTTGAGTTTGGTTCCAACGCATTGGACAAAGCTAACTCATCCAGGATTCTCTTGGGCAAACCAACAAGTTGGTTTCACTCGTTCCCCGTGCAATCTGTTTTTCTAGTGAACTGTAACAACTAACAAGTTGAACAGATGCATCCTTCTCCATCTAACAAAATAATTCAAAGAACAGTACTGCAATTGTGGCCACATTAGCCATGAAAATTCTGATAAAGGCGGTAGGGGGTAAACCTTCATCAGTATTGTACAGATGGCTCTGAATTTCTGTAAATCATCCTGTTCCTTTCGACCTTCAAAATCTACACAAAGAGGAGAGGAGCATTGGTTGTTAAGCAACAAGCAACGCTCTCTGAATGGAAGCAAAAAATAGGCCCCAGACTTACCAAGGCATGAGGCCGTGGAAACCTAGAAACGAAGGAGGTAAGTTGTATGGAACTTCGTCCCTCGTTTCATGGAACCAGCGCAACTAAGATGAACACGCAATCACTGCAATGTAAGGCGCGTGCCCGTGTGCGTACCTCCTAACTTCCTCAGCACGGACGTAGCGGTCGAGGACTCGAGGGGGAACGAACTGGCGGGAGACGTGCGGCGGCGGTCGCAAACCAAGTTGCCGCCGCCGCCCGCCGGCGCGGCCTATGCCTGTCCATTCAGTTCTTCCAGAGCGTTGGGATTGGGCCGCACGCCGCGGTTTCGGTTTCGAAGTGGTCCCCCCTGTGAGGGAAAACGGGAGGCACGCCGCGGGCCCATGGCGGCCACTATCGTCTACCTGGGCCCAACAAAGTTTTTTTTGTTTCTTTTTTCCTTTTATTCTCTTATATCTCTTTTATTTAACACCCCTAAAAGATTCTAAAAAAAACACCCCTAAAAAATATCTTTTATTTAATTAGTATAAATATGTACGTACAACGCATGTTGATATTAGACAGATATTAATTAAACGTGGATATTAGATACGAGTAGGATATTATTTAAGCATTAATTATGTGATTAACAATATTTGGTATGTTGTGTTAAAAAAACAATATTTGGTATGTAATTAATTACACACTAAACATGTTGAGCGCTATATTTGAGCAGACCTGATTTGATGGTCAAGATCGGTTGGATCTGCCTCTTTTGGTCTTTTTGATTGACCTGGTTTGATGGTATAGTGAATACTTTGCACCCTAGTTTTTATGTTGACTGTTTTTCTTGAAAGCTTTGTGGATTTAGGGAATCTACTGGAGTTTTTTTTTCCGAAAAGATCGGATCTATTATAAAGATTCACTGGAAGTATAAAACACCTCAAATATAATAAAAATTACATCGAGGTCCATGGACCACCGAACGACCATTGCCGCCGCCAGAACGAGCCGCCGACGCGCTGCTGTCCCCGCTCTCATACCGGAGCTGGCCTGACATTGTCGATGACAGCCGGAAAGTCTTCGTGCACGTGCCCCTAAGGACCAGCGTCCCGGAGCCGCAGTAGTCACCGTTGAATTCTTGAATCGATCTGAAGAATTTGACACCAAATATCGCCGTTGCGTACGCACGGCGAGAAACCCTAACCTCGCCGCCCCGAGGAGCTAGCAGGAATCTACGCCGGAGCTCCGTCTAATCCGTCCCAGCGGGCAAACATGAGAAGGATCAGAGCCCGGAAGACTGACTCAAAGAAGAAGCATCGCCATCCGTTCAAACTGGAGTTGCTCTAAGTACTGCAACTGACATTCTAATTGCAGTGGAGAATCTATCTAATACTCCCTCCATTCCATATTCTAATCATTCCATATTCTAATGCGTATAGTTTTCTGGTCTAGATTCCGAAATGTAGTGCACATAAGCTGCTTTGGACAAAAGTAGTCTTGGCTGGTTCACAGGAACACAGCAGCACACACCCACGTGCTGTGATAGAGTGTGCATGCGGAGGGCAATTCCTGTCCAAATAAGAGCGCCAGTTCACACATTGGTATAAACGCTACACACAAAGGCGCATTATAAAGTGGAACGGAGGGAGTATTAAGGATTACATTTTCCAACCTGGAGATGACACAAGTACAACACACACGATTGGCTTGATTATAAATTGAATATGCGTGCACATGAATTAAGGTAAGCGAAAACCTTTTTCTTCACGAAGATAAAACAAACTTTTTTCTGACATATATGTGGTTTGCAGCGTCTGCTGATAAAGGTTTTTTTTTCAAAAAGGAAGATGACCCCGGCCTCAGCATGGAGATGCATGCAACATCTTATTAATTATTCATAAAGACCTTACAAATTAGTACATCAGGTAGTCTGAAACCACCATCTTAGCAACATCTGTCGCTACTCCTATCCACTTGATGAAGGGGTGCCGATAGTCCGAGCATAATACCAAACAGACATCACACAAATGCCTAACATCTAAAGCCGGAGGCCCCAACCAAGCCACATACTGGGTTTTGGGTGCAAACCGATCCGACGCACTCTCATAGGTCGTCGCCGCCGTCTTCCACTGATCCATCTTCAGAGCAGGTACTGACGCATCAACCTTGCCAGGCCTGCCGTCGATGCCCCCACGGCGCCAGACAACGCCTCCTCCCTGCGCGCGTCCATCATCACACATCCGTCGCCGAGGCCCTGCCACGCCACGCCGCCGAGACTCCACGTCGTCGATGCGTCACATGGAATGCCGCTCCACCGCTAGAACCGTCCACTGCTCCCTCAAGCCAATGCACACCTCCAAGAATGACACCCCCAAGGAGGGAACGACACAAGTGCGTCGCCGTCATCCGATCGATTGATCTTGGGTTTCCCCCGGAGGTAGCGGAAGGAGTTGGGAGCTTCACCTCGATGATGCCTTCAAGAAGGAAACGACGCCGAGGGCGTCACCATCACCAGCTCCGGCCACCGGCCGGAGACCAGGTTTTCACCCGGATCTGTCCCATGAGCATCCAACCGACAACATGGGCACCATCCAGACCGCCTTCAAAGCCCCAGATCTGGCCACCCAGATCCGGCGACCATCCACAACAGCACTGCCACCGTGGGAGCCCTGGCACACTGGCCACTGCCTGCGTGTGCCACCACTGGAGCCTGGGAGGAGGGCCGCCACCCCACCTCGCCAAAACGCGAGAGCCGCTGAGATGAATCCCGCGCGCTCGTAACCGTCTCTGATCCGATCCAATCTGGAGCCAAAGTCACCAGATCGCCGACGCAGATCCGCCTTGGACAGGGACATCGCCACGCCATGCCGCCGCGAGAGGCCTGGGCTTCACCTGCCACCACCTTCCAGGGCCGCTGCCCCGGGTCGCCGCCGCATCACCCGCGCAGGCACCCCACGCCGGCGAGCCGCCGCGCCGCGGCGCCCTGTGCCCGCACCCAGGCCCGAGAAGGCCGGCCCGCGCCGCCCCATCGCGCGTGGGGAAGAAGACACCCCGCCGGCGCCGGCGCCGGTCGGGCTTCGCCCGGCCGCGCCCTTGGGCGGCGGCGAGGGAGGGGGAGGCAGGAGGAGGAGACCGGCGGCGCAGATAAAGGTAATTAAGGTTTATATGTGTTCTTAATTACAAATAGTTATGTGCACCTTTATATGTGGTGTAGTGAACCCATTTTTTGCCTCACGAAAATAAAACCACTTCTTTTCTAACATATGTGGTGTGCAGCGTGTGCTGGTAAAGGCAATCAAGGTTCATACATTTTCTTATAATTACAAATAACGTTTCATATACTCCTCCATCCGGGTATAGTGAACCTCCGGGTAGAGCAGAGAAGCTTCCTCTCCATCCTCCCCAATATCAAAGTTAGTCGAGCAACCCTCGTAGAAAATGTGGAGGAAATGCCCCACCGCCATCTGATTTGCAATGTCCGTACCTTAATACAAGTAGAATAGTGTCAACTGAGAATTTGCTTGTCGTTTGGGTAAACTTGTGTTTCAAGCACCCTAATAATTTCTATTTAACACCAGAAAATATTTATCATCCCTGATTACAACAAATCTTAGATAGTAAGAAGTTAAACAATTGTTGAATATGTAAAGCATAATGTAAAAACAAAAATCTTATGTAGAAGGGAGACATACTTATCATATTTATTTAATTTTTATTTGTTTATATGAGTCCACCTGCATGAGTCTGTAGATCAGTTTTTATCATGGCATGTCTATTAATTTTTACCTTTTAACCTGTGTCTGAGTTTGAAATTTTGGTCATGACCAATTTAGTTTGCAATTATCATCTAACTAATTTAGATAGATTTCTTATATACATATATCGATGGTAAAGTTTGACTACACAATTTTGAAAACAACATGAATGGAGTTAATATTAAGTAATTTGATATTATAACTTATTGAAGTGGATGAAAATCATGCATTTAGTAATATTTTGTAATTCCACATTTCCTCAAGATATTTTTCTCTGAGGCATCTGACGTTCTAAAGATCACAATAAGAACATGTTATACAATAGTTTATCTTTTCATGTTATTGCTGGCAATTAATGATTGTGTATATTGAAAGAAAATATGTGGTGATTGAAATATCAAGAAATCGTGTGACTGGAAATGACTTCCTGTGGACAAGAGGATAACGTGTGTTCTTAGGTGGTAAAAGAGCATTCCTTCAAGAGAAGTGTAACATAATGCCGTTGTATATAACCTAAGATAACTTTCTCTTACGATGAATTTTTTGTAGAACTTTGTACATAGTAAAAACAGTTGAACGTTCATAGTGAAAATGTTTGTTTACAATTCCCCATTGTACCTATTAATTATGTGTGTTTTACTGTATTTCTCAAAAAATATAAAAGGATAAACAAAATTGGAAATATTTCACCAGAAAATCTGTGGACATTTGATCACTTTTATGCTACTAAAGCTGACATCTTTAATAATTTAGCTTCAACCAAATATACAATTCACTCTTACCTTCCATTGATGCCAAGAATTCATCAGACGGAATGTGAATTCTCTCTAGAACTTCTCCTGAGAGCTTTTCCCATTTAGCAATCAACTCATTTTGACTAAGGATGTTTTCCGGCGGCCTTAGGTATATTGTCTTGTTCAAGGCCCTAGGATCATCAATGGACTTGATGGTGTATGTTGCAACGTCATCTTCGTCCATGAATATCACTGCATAGCACAATACAACTACATACAGTCAGAGGTGGGATTACTGTATCATTGTGGTTTGAACACAAATGTTCATACTTATGACCTTTGACGTTGCCATCTCCATACACGTGAACTTTCTCTTTGGGCGGGAGAAGGGTGCGCATTTGAGAGAGGTTAGGAACAAAGAAAGCAGCGAAACAGTTAGCGGAAACATAGGTGTGTGGATTGTTTGCTTCTTCTATTGCCCTTCTTATCTCCATCTTCTCGTCAAATGTGACCCTTCCTGGTTCGAGAGCGTGCCCCATCCTCGCTGGGTCGATGCCGAATTCAGATGGTAGGAAACGCTGCATGCAGAATTGTAATATTATACTACCTCCGTCCCAGATTACTCGTCTTAGATTTGTCTAGATACAGTAGTATTTAACACTAAAACGTGTCAAGATACATCCGTATCTAGACAAATCTAAGACAAGTAGTATTATGTTTGTATGACTGCACCTGCACGGCACTTCATAGTTACTGTCGTTTTCAGCAACTTCAGAAAACAAAGAAAGAATCCAAACTTATAGTCCTCCTAGCATTTCACTTTCTCTCTTCCTCTCATGTCCTGACACCAAATTCAGGTATACAATTCACAAGAACAGCTGACTTTTAAGGTCTCCGAATGAATAACCCTCAAACCTGACAACGAGGTTTGCTTGGGTACACCCCTTGGTAGCCACGATGGTGATTAAAATTCTTTTAACTTTTTTAAACGGGTGTACTAAATCTGCACTGCTAATCTACATCAAAATTCTTTTAACTTTTTAAAACGGGTGTACTAAAGCAACTTGGCAACTTTATTCTTGCATTTCTAAGCAGGCGGCTTATTTAGTCTGAACCTGCTGAGTACCGGAAACATGTGAAAAATCAGTGCCAGATTTGCAAAGCTAAACTTGAGGGAATTTCTTCCGGAATAATCTTAATAAAGACTGTTGCTTCAGGGAATTTGTTACTGAGGAGATGCTGGACGGGGAATCGCCCATGGAGTGATACAAAGGTGGCGCCGTTGTCGCAGAGAGGTGGCTTCTTCCCAGTCGATCTTTCCGTGTTCTCAAGATCTCAGAAAAGGGATCTACCGATATCAAGGAATTTGACTGATCCATATGTCTAAATATAGTAGTTGCGCGAGTTAATTAAGCGACCGACCTTGATATTTCCAGCTTCTTTGATGGCCTCCACTAGTTTGAGCTGCAGCAGGAAGTGAAGCCCGGACATGGCCGACACCACCACGTCCACCTGCTTCACGGCGGCGACGAGGCTCCGGTGGTCCTCCATCGACGCCTCGACGAGGAGCCCTCCCTGCGCTTTGAACGACAGGAGCAGCTGGAGCTTATCGATGTCGAGGCCGATCTCCGGCCGCATCAGGATAAAGGTCCGGTGGCCATGGGCCAAGCTCGCCCTCACAATCCTCCTGCCGATGTATCCAGTGCCACCAACTACAAGAACCTTACTCTTCTCCATGCCTCAAGCAAAGATGAGACTGAGGTGGTTGCTACAGACCTTCGGATTATGTGGGTACAAAAGTCCAACGTTGATGGGTGTGAGTGGACTCTTCGTTGTATTCAGTTACAAGGCATATAGAGATGTGCCTCCTAGAAAAAGCAGACATGAAAATGAACTTTTCTACAACCACATGTTCCTTTTTTTTTTTTTGCGAGGGAACCACATGTTCCTTGAGTAGTATATATTAAGGCCCGTGTTACCCATCGGCCGGGTGATGAATCAATTAGATCGACTGCCACAACCATTAGATGGCGCGTGAGACAGCCGTCCGATCTCGCGCCGCCTTAGCTGCAGCCTTTGCAACAAGGATTGTGTTGTGCTCGGAGCTTTGCAACATGGACCTTTTTGCACTCCTATCACTGGGTAACGCATGGGTCTTTAATCACCCATTGCATCATGGACCATGTTGCAATCATATATTACAACATGGGCGATGTTGCGATCACCTCCACCTTGCATGATGTGGGCTTTGGCCATCCATTTGCAACATAGACCATATTGCGGGCATCTATTGCAACATGGACCATGTTGTGATCACCTCCAGCAAGGAGAACCGAGCAGGAAGCACGACACAGCTCCACCTCTTACAACACGACACAAGTTGCGAACAACAACCATGGCGCTTGGTCTTTGTGGTGCCTGATACTGCGAGAGTGTGGAAGCAATGTTGCCCGGCTGGGCCTCTGCGGCAACACCGTGGTCCTTGCAGCGCCCCGAGCATTCATGGATGTGGAAGCCATGAAGAAGAGAGAGAAGAGCTGAGAGAGATGCGAGGGAGTTGGTGGGGAAGGAAAGGATAAGGCATGGGGAGATGGTGTGGGGAGAGATGTGTGGTGGAGACGAATCTCGAAGCAAGGGATGAAGAGGCACGTGGGACCACATAAGCAAGTGCCAAGCGATGGAGGTGGTCTACGCAGCTACGTTATGAGCTGGCTGAATATGATCGTTTTCCATATATTAAGATACATCACAAATAATTGAGCTGTTAATAGCTTTATTTTTCAAAGAAAGGGTTAACCTCCCACCTCTGCATTGATCGGTCCGCAAATCACTCAATTAATTATTCAAAGTTTACAAGCATCCACAAAGTCACAAAAGCAAACAAAAAAAGTCAAAGAGTAGATGGGATTACAACCGATCATGAACAAAAATACTGAGGCATCATGTGTGAAAACTTTACTATTAAAGTGAGTTGATATGTCTGTTTCGCCGCATGCATTCCTCTCCACCCCTCACATGATCTTGCCACCTCCATGGTTTTTTTCAAACAAATACCCCACCTCCTCCTCATTTCTCGTTTTTATTACCAATTTTTTCCCTATATATGTTCTTTTTTATCCATTGCCCGGAGTGATACGTCCTCATGCCATCAAAAGAATAATAATAATTTCCTACGTCCTTCTCATCGCCTATTCCGGTTAGCACTCTCTCACCCTCACATGTCACAATTAACATGTCTATCTCCGCCGAAATCTTCTGGAAGGACATCCTCTCCGCCGACTCCGTCCACTTCTCCATCTACTCCGTCACTATGTGTCCCGAACATATCCTCCTACATGTCGCCTTCGTTGGTGTCTCCTCATCAGAAGGACCATCAGGTGGGAAGAGGAGGAAGTGCAAACAGCGGGGAGAGGCCAAGATCAAACCCAACCATTGTCCGGCCACTCTAAGATTCCAAGCAAGAAGGATCTCAATGCGAGGCTGACAAAGGACAGGAAGCTTCGCACAATGGTTGTGACCACCTCGACTGCCATGACAGCTCCTTCCACGTGGTCTTTCTGGTTGATGAATTATATGCCCAACACACACGAGATGTAACTGCAGAAAGAATGTACTCCAGCCGTCCCAAAATATAGTGTGTATTATATTTTTTTTCGAAGTCAAAGTTTGTAAACTTTGACTAAAGTTATAGTAAAATTTGTTAACATCTAGAATATCAAATCAATACCATTAGATTCATCATGAAATATATTTTTGTATGATATATATTTGATATTATAGGCCGAGTAATTTTATATAAACTTGAGTCTTATGTGAAGCTTGATTTTTAAGGAAGAGTTAATATTACCATAAGTACATGAACTTGTGCGGTGTGTGGTGTTAACAGATACATACATAAACCTGAAAAAATTATAAAAGTGGTCACTTAATTCCTGATGTGGTAATAGTTTGGTACAAAATAGTCCCGCAGCTGCCAGATTGGACGCCATGCCATCAGGGACGGAGCCAGAAATTCTGTATGGGGGGGGGGGTGAGTTCCATAGTTAAGCCCATATAGATTAAAGAGCACTGGCTAAAGCCTGAACATGTTTCCCCTGGTGTAAATACTACGAAATCGTCTACTTCGGCAAGTAAATTTTCAAATCGCCTTCTACAACTAACTAATTTCAAATCCGATGGTCATGTCAATCAATCAACAGTCATTCATTTTTTTTAGAGATTTAAAACTGAGGTTAATTATGAGAGTGGACATAGCATATTAGAGACATAGAAGACATCATGTGTCGTCAACTCCATGGTTGCTCATGGTGGCGTTGCTTCCCCCAATCCCCTTTATGATGGCTGAAGACAATGATCGATTGGATCAAATTATCGACCGGAAGATGAAGTCGGGAGTAAGGACTAATCGTCTACCTATGTATCCATGGCCGACCTCAATCAATCCCCTTTTGGTCTTTAATTGGAGCCTTGGAGGCTGCATAAGAGCAAATTTTCCCTAGCGGCGGTAGGGAGATGCCACGATCTTCGTGAGTTTTAGTTGCAGCGAGCAATAAATGATGTCGATCATAGCAGCCACGAAACCAAGCAACTGTGTGCAGCTGCGCTGGGAAGTCTGTGGACCCTGGCCCATTGTCTTCCATGGTGAGCTTTTCTTTTGCTTTGTTTTGCCATCTATAATGAACGTACATGGACTGGGAGCCTTGAGTTCACGTTAGACACTGGGCAACAGACTGCGGGGAATCGAGTAGTTGGGTGCATAATTACTAAGGGAACTAATATAGCTAATCGCTGTTAAAGAGGGAACATATTCGTTGTGTGTGTGTGGGGGGGGGGGTGTAGCCCCCCCTCGCCCCCCTTGAAATCGTCCCTGCATGCCGTCAAGTGGCAGGTGTCTGTGCTATTTTTTTTCACAAAACCCCCTGGTGTTATTCTGTAAATGCATTATAAGGTCTTGGGTTCCCCATTCCCCAATTATCCACCCCGCATGATCTCAAGTACTTACCATAATCATGTTTGTTCCCCTAAATCATACCAGTTCTGAACCAGAAAACCAATTTCCCCTAAATATTTTTTCACTAATTTGGCCTAAATTAGTTTTCTAAACTAATCCCCCCTAAAGCCAACCACCATATCTAACTGATCTAGCCAAAATCGTATGTTATGTGGGTACATACAGAATGTTTCCAATGAAAAATAACCAATCTTCGCACATGAATCATTGAGAACATGAATTGATCGTGTGTGGGTGGAAAACCTAACGAATTCAAGACATCGGGCTCTCGAAGGAAATCGCCAAATAGAGGACATATCGTACTCCGAAGGGAAGGCACAATGCTCCCGGAAGATCGGCCCCATGCCACCTAGGTTGCTGCCAGCAGTCTCCAACGCGTTGTTGCCCTGCTATCGACTCGGAGGCGCCCGAGGTGAAAGGTGAACAAACAAAGGGTTTTTAGGAGGTTTACCTAACCTATGTGTTATTTCATGGCTACACGGGGTAGGATTTACAGGATATCAATCTGCCCAGTTGTTGAGGACTCCTTTAAATATATTTTGTTCAATCAGGGGGGTTTTCGCAAAAAAATATGCGCAGGCTGCGTGCGGCTTGATGACATGGCATGCCACATAGACTGAGCGGGCCTGTTTTGTACCAAATTGTTACCGCATCGGGAGTTATGTGAGTACTTTTGTGGGGTTTTTTTTTCAAGTTTTTGTATGGATCTGTTAACGTCGTGTAAGTTTATGTACCGCGGGTGTAATTAACTCGTTAAGGAAACCAATACGCACTATATTATGGGAGAGCAGGAGTACTACTTACCTTATGTCCAAGGAAGATGAGTATCCACTATTACAGACCTAACCTACTTCACACTTTCGTGCAGTATGGCGGTTGACAAGTTTGACTGGGGCGAGAATTATTTGTTTGTGATTAACCCACCACCACGAAATACAGAAGTGTATGATGGTTTCATTTCCCTCGTGATGATGGAGGACATATCACTAGGGATCGCTGGCATTAGGGATTTTAGTTGGTGCTAGGTGGCTAAATCTTGGGCCAAATTGCATGAGTGGTGCCACACATGGTGGATAGTGGACTCTCTATCCTGGAATATGTCATTGACACGATTCTTTTAATGGACATTACCTTGAAAATTTTAGAAACCTTGATATTTTTCTTTTTGTGTTTGCACAACTGCCAGGTCTCAAAATTAACTTCCATAAAAGTAAATAGAAGCCTAGGAAGAGGTCGCACCATATTATTTATTTGGTTGCGAGCAAGTCCAATTACCTATTCGGTATTTGGGAATCCCAATTCACTATCGGCGACTTTCCATTGCTCATTAGAAAGATGTGGAGGAACGTCTAGAGAAACGACTGAGAAGTTGTAAAGGCAAGCTCCTCTCCAGAGGAGAGATACTGTTCCTTATTAACGCTGTCCTCAGTAAAATGGTTCTCAATATTATCCCATTGTTTCAAATCCCCAAAGGGTTCTTACAGAGAGTGGATTATTTTAGGTCTAGATTCTTCTAGCAAAGTGATGCTGACTGGACAAATGAGACGTTGTTTGTCACTGAAAGATATGGGGAACCTTGGTAGTCAAGATCTCTAGGTTGGAAATACTGCTTTACTTAGCAAATGGGGATGGTGTGTGGCAAACACTCTTGTGCAATAAGTATCTTGTATTGGGTCTATTGGAAATCAGGGAATTCACAATTTGGGCGGGTCTGATAGTGTCAAAACAAATTTCTTTCACTTCAAGTATTTTGCAATTGAGGATTACCCAAAGAACAATATCATACGCTACACCATATTTGCTCGCAATAGAAGTGATGCAACTCCATAAGTGATGAGCACGTCCCCGTCTAATTTGTCGTTCGTGTGGGACTTGGTTGAGTCTCGTCTCACAACATGGATGCCCTTCCAGGGCTATCAACACTCATCCAACTGTCGCAAGGACAAGACATATTTCGTTCGAATCTTCATCAGAATGATAGCTTATCAGCTGAATCCATGTACATAGCACTCACCCATTCTCTGTTGTACCATTGGCATATAACAAAATAATTAAGAAGTTGTAGGAGCCACTGATTGTTTTTAAAGTGTGACTTTCTCACTGAGGTGTGATTCTTACAAAGGACACCTTGCTCGGCGCAATTGGGCCAAAACGTAAGACATGTTGTTTCTGTCAGACGGCGAGAGAATAAACCATCTTATTCTCCCAATGCATGTTTGGGCGTGCTACATGGCCAGTCATCCAGGTTACATTTACCTTGTACCCGACATGCAGGGTTGCCAACATGTTTGGTAATTGGCTACACTGGATTAGTGTACTGCACAATGCTTACACTGGTGGATAACTTGCAGTAGAGAGAAAAAATTGCCATCAAAACCATATCGCTTTCAGTGTAAGCATTGGCTCCATTCATATCCATTCTACTGTGACTGGAGCACCGATAACTGTGTATGGTGGCATGTATGCAGGTTGAGTAGAAGACCGATGACGTTTTTATCCAATATGGGTGGCGGCATAGTCCGGGAATCCCCCGCCCCACCCTGATAACCCACAAGTGTAGGAGATCAATTGTAGCTTTTTCGATAAATAAGAGTGTCGAACCCAACGAGGAGCTAAAGGTAGAATTTATATTCTCTTCAAGTTCTATCGACCACCGATACAACTCTACACACACTTAACGTTTGCTTTACCTAGAACAAGTATGAAACTAGAAGTACTTTGTAGGTGTAATGCTAGAACTACTTTGCAAGAATAAAACTAGGAGTACTTTGTGAGATAATAAAAGTTAGTTGTTTAGTAAAAATCTTTTTGTAGAACGATGAGAAAGATTGTCCATAGGCAATTGAATATAACATGATAGATACTTATCATATGCAATGAGGGAGAGGCATACGCTAACATACTTTTTGTACTTGGATCATATGCACTTATGATTGGAACTCTAGCAAGCATCCACAACTACTAAAGATCATTAAGGTAAAACCCAACCATATCATTAAGTAACAAGTCCCCTTTACTCCCATACGCAACAACCCCCTTACTCGGGTATAAGCTTCTGTCACTCTCGCCACCCACTATAAGCGAATCATGAACGTATTGCAAAACCCTACAGCGGTAATCCCACATGCTTGCGCGACACGGAGGGCACCATAGGACAGCACCATATCAACATACAACTCATATCAATCACACCATACCACAATTAACCCGTAGGACAAAAAGAATCTACTCAAACATCATAGGATGGCCATACATCATTAGGTAATAATATATAGCATGAAGCACCATGTTTAAGTAGAGATTACAGCGGGAAAAAGAGGTGTTACACTGCTCCATAGAGGGGGAGAGAGTTGGTGGTGACGGCGGCGAAGTTGTTGGTGTAGATCGCCGTCACGATGGTTCCCCCTGCGGCACTTCGGCACCACCGGGAGAGAGGGGGAGAGAGCCCCCCTCCTTCTTCTTCTTCCTTGGCCTCCCCCTAGATGGGAGGAGGGTTTCCCCTCTGCTCCATGGCTGCCATAGCTCCCGGAGGGCAGGAGCCCCTCCGAGATTGGATCTCTCTCTCTGTTCTCTTCTGTTCCGCGTTCCCATTTTCTGTCCTTTCACCGTTTCTTATATTCCCGGAGATCCAGAACTCCGATTGGGCTGAAATTTTGATGGGATTTTTATCCAAATATTAGCTTGCTTGCGACAGAAGGACACCCCCAACCGACCTTCGAGGTGGCCACAAGTGCAGGGGTGCGCCCTACCCACAAGTGTCGGGGGCGCGCCCTGTGAGCTTGTGGGGCTCGTGGGCCACCCCTTACACTGATTCTTTTTCCAAAAAATCACATATATTCCAAAAAAATCTCCGTAAAATTTTATCGCGTTTGGACTTCGTTTGATATGGATTTTCTGCGAAACAAAAAACATGCAACAAACAGGAACTGGCACTGGGCACTGGATCAATATGTTAGTCCAAGAAAATCATATAAATTGTTGCCAAAAGAATGTGAAAGTTGTAGAATATTGGCATGAAACAAACAAAAATTATAGATACGATGGAGACGTATCAGCATCCCCAAGCTTAATTCCTGCTCGTCCTCGAGTAGATAAATGATAAAAAGATAATTTTTGATGTGGAATGCTACCTATCATAATCTTGATCATGTAATCTAATCATGGCATGGATATTAGGATACGAGTGATTCAAGGCAATAATCTATCATTTGACATAAAGACATCAATACTCAGGCATACTAACAAACAATCATGCCCTTCAAAATAAAGAATGCTAAAGAACGCTATCCCTACAAAATCATATAGCCTGTCATGCTTAGCTTCCTTGCATAAAGATATTAATCATGAACTACCCCAATGACAAGCCAAGCAATTGGATCTTATTTTTTAACGCGCTTCAGCATTTTCAACTTCATGCAATACATGAGCGTGAGCCATGGATATAGCACAATGGGTGGAATAGAATATGGTGATAGAGATCAATAAGGGAAGTCAAAAAGGAAGGAAGTCTCGCATCAACTCGCCGGATCAACGGGCAATGGAGAGGCCCATCAATCAATATCAATGTGAGGAGTAGGGATTGCCATGCAACGGATGCACTAAGAGCTATAAGTGTATGAAAGCTCAATGGAAATGTTAACGCTCGAAAATGGCATGATCGCAAAGAGTGACTTGAGCCTGTAACAAGATGAGGTTAAAATTATGATTTCATGTCACCATTAGATGGTCTCTTCAAGATGATCGAAATAGATATAAAGATGGTCCAAAACGGAGCTCAGATGCAAAAGGTATGACGATTTTGGAGATACCCGTGTTGACATCAGATTATAAAATGGCATGAAACATAATTAAGATGGCCTCGGATGGAAAAAGTTTCAACATGAAAGTTCTTCGTCTCGTCGAAACAGACGATTTTGATATAGAAATCGTCCCCATCCGAGATCGTATGAGAATTCTACGGCCAAAACCATGCGCTGCAGCAGTGTTTGGCCGGATCATCCGGGCCGGGATCCAGATCATCCGGCCGGAAGACGAACAAACGAACCAACCAACAGAAGCTCGTGGACGAAGCCGGATGATCCGGGCTATCATCCGGATTGGAGTCCGGACACCGGACAATTTTCCTGCTGCAGACTTTAGAAAACAGCCCGAAACTGCCTCAAGATGGTGTCAAATCGAAAAACTTTCAACACGAAAGTTGTTTGTCTCGTTGAAACAGTTAAATTTTCTTTTGGGCGCATCTTCATCCGAGGTCATATTTGGCCCGTGAAACACAAAAACCGAACTGTTGTCTCAGACATACCTAATCCGAGTTCGGTTAATTTTGGAAAGATTTGGACGAGATTTGGAGTCCTTTTCTTGTACGGGAAGTCCATCCGCCTCTTATATAGACAAGAGGTGACGGCCGATTGAACAACACACAATCGCAAAACCCATCTACATTTTTCCCTAGTTTTACATCTCTCCCTCGTTATTTCTCTCTCATTCTTCGTTCGTTCTTCGTGTTGAAGGGCAGCGATCCTCGAGGCTCTAGGGGCGAGCGAATCGACCTAGGGCAGCCCATAGCTGCCGCGCATCCAGACGCGGTCCCTCCCGGGCACGTGGGGTTTCGGGTGCTCAAAAGCGCCCGCCGGATTGCTTGCATACCGCGCTTCCGGACGGGTCTCCTTCGACGTGAGCTGCGGTGCATCACCCTCGGCGTTGGAGGTACACGATGACGTGTTCGTGTGTGAACACACTTTTTGGCGACTCCGTTGGGGATGAAGCTTTGAACGGTCTCTGGCCCGTTCTTGCTACGAAGAGATCGTCATCTATGGTTTGCAATCTACAAAGGTAATAAGAATACCCAATCCCCTAGTGTAGATGCAAATAATTCATATGGTGTTACTAGATCGCTCAATGAGTATACTCTATCGGCCAGCCCTTGTTTTTTCAATCATGCATCTAATTACGTGCAAAGGCCGATTCAAAGTAATTTACATGCTTCAACTTCTTATGATACTAGTAACATGCACCATCATATGCTACACCTCATATTTCGGCACCGTATACAACTGTAGATGCTCATAATCCGGCTCCGCACCTTCATGGTTATAGCCGAATAGGTGAAATTTTTGCAGGAGTGCACATGCCATCATCTAATATTGGAGCATATAATGCATCCTCTACGCATTTGCACAATTTTGGCAACACCTCATTGCCGAAAGAATCTAAAAGTATTATGGAGCAATCCCTTACAGAATGGGAAGTGGCTACATTAAAAAGGAATATAGCCCGGAATAACAAGATTAGTGCTCTTTGCCTTGAAGAACATGATAAGGGGCTAGTTCCTGATTATAATGCAATAAGAGCTAGAGTTTTGCAAGAAGATGAATCTTTGCCAATTGATAAAATTGGCGAGCAAAAATATGGTTTTACAACAATGCATATGCCTTCACCTAGTACTAAATCATATTATACACCCCTACACAATTGCAAAGTTTCGGCAATACCCGTGTGTCATTGCCAAAAGAATCTAAAAGCATTGGGGGGCAATCATATCTGGAGTGGGCTGAAATTGAGAAAAAGCTTTAAACAAATTTTGCTGCTCACCGCAAGAAACAAATAGAAAAAGAATTGGCTCAGATAAAAGAAGCATTGCCAATTGGTAGTATCAATAGAAAGAAGGATGATTCGGAACATGAAAGTGCTTCGGTTGAAAAAGCTGAATCAAGTAGTATATATTCTGAATCCATCAAATCCAAAAAGGCAAGCATTATTGAGAAAGGGCATGGCAAGCATAGCAAAACAACCATGCTTGATTTTTCTGAAGTTAATGGAACCTACTTCCTGCCCTATGAGTTTCATGCCATAGAAATTGAAGAGCTTCAAGGACAAGAAAAAGTAGTCGAACAAAGTTCGGTTGACAAAGATCTTCAATGTAATGATGCACGAAATCAAGAAAAAGAGAGCAACGAGGTGTTGGGAAGCCATCCAGAAGCGAAGCACGATATTGTTCAAGTCACACCACCATCATGCTTTCCCAGCATATTTGAAGAGGTATGTCCAGCAAGTAATTTACCAATTTTCAGATTTGGTCACAACTTTATTGTTGATGCATCTATTAGAAAAATTCTCATAAGCAATTTTGAAAGACCAATGAAGATGGGTAATTTACTTGTTAGCACAAAAATTGTTATAGAGCATATCGGTCAACCCATTGCGCCATTTACAAAGACCGATAGTGACATATTATTGCAGCCAAGGCTTTCCCTATTGCTTTATCTAAAGTTCATATCTAATTGGGTAGCTTTGCTTATTTCTTACTTGGCTTACGCTTGGTCTCAATTGAGGCATGTATGTTCTAAATATTTTTGTTTCAGAAACATAAAGCCAAGTTTGGATTCTTTTGAGAAAACCGATGCTAGGATAGTTTCTTATTTAAAGACATAGGAGATAGAGTGCAAAACACAATGCATAGCCAAATGGGGGGATGCCAAATCTGAACCATTTGTTTTCTTACATCCAAAGCCGTTCTCACAGCAAGATCGGCTAGAAAATAAAAGGTATACCTTCAATTCAAACATGTGTGATCAAATCTTTGATTTGTTGTTGAGAAATAATTATATTAGAATTCTTGATCACCATGTCGAGCCATCTATCCATGGACGAATGTATTGTAAGTTGCATGATTCGTTCAAGCATAATTTTGAGGATTGCAACATGTTTCGTCAAATAGTTAAATCGGCCATTGAAAAAGGACGATTGAAATTTGTTGAAACACCTAGAGATGACCAGTCTATTCCAATTGGTCCTGATGGCAAAAAGTTTATGCATCGGCTGCTTCAAGCTGATCCATTTAAAGAGAAGGTAAAAACTGCAGGTGACGGGATCAAGCTTTCAAGTAAAGAAGTTGTTGAAGAGCACAATGAACATAAACTTGAGGGCGAGAATTCCATCGAAGCTACAATGAAGACACCAAGGACTGGAGGGCAGCAAGCAAATCCAGTGATTGATGAAAGCACACCAAAAGAAAACAAAGGCCGAAATAAGCGCATGTGTAAGAGATTAAAAATCACCTTCGCTGAACTATTGGATAAATATCAAAAGAAGAGTGAATAGAAGAATGCTTCTCGGCCAACTAATGCAAAAGCATCAAGATCACCCCCTAGGCGCAAATCCGAGGATTGGTATTGGCAAAGTGAGAATTTCAGTGCAACATATTCATATCCTTATTTTGGGCCGCCAATGCTAATGTCATGGATGCCTCCCTATGCTCACGTAAATCCATATCCATCATGGGACAGGTATGATATAAGGGCACATTCTCCATCTTATTATAAACCATCTCTCCAATATTATGCAGCTCCAAGAAGATCAACATTCAGTGAGCAGTCATATGTTCAAGACCGTTTCAATAAAAAAGAATCGGTCCGGAGCTCAAGAAAGAAGATAGAGGTGGTCAAGCAAGTATATCGAGTTAAAAAAGATGGTCGCAAGAGTGCCTATCCAGATTTGATCTTAAAAGATAAAGAGGTTGAGGGTGCACAATGCCAAAAAAGAATTGCCATTGGTCGAAACAGAATCACAGCTGAGGTCGCTACTCGGCTTATCGTATTGGCAAAAAAAGGAATTACAAAAGCTTAGTGCACAAGAGTTGAGAAAGAAGAACATGGCATGGGTTCCCAAGAGGAGCAGTCAAAATAAAAATGATGTACAGCCTTGTATTGCAACAAGTGTTACAAAAGTGAAGAAAGAGAAGGATGGAAGCGAAAAACAATTAAGCCGAAGGTTTGCATCGCCCCATCAAAATCTTCGGTTAGCACATCATCCATATTCGTCAAACATGACATTGATGTCTTTGCCATGGAATTCATCCCCAGGTATGATCGGATACCCTACAAGGGCTTATTTAGATCCATGGATGCAATATAATTTCTTATATCATGAAAGGGTATTACCAAATCACTATAAATTTGGTTAGTTACATTTTTGTTCCTAATCCAAAAGAGCCAAAATATTTGATTGTTATTTCATTTGTTTATTTCGGCTATACATGCTTTGGTGGATGAATTCTACACGGACCTCATGGTAATGGCCGATATTTAACTATCGCCCTAAGAAACTATCTAATCATGGCCGGTGTGGTATTCTAACATCGTCCTTAGTTCGACTGGAGAGCGAGACAAGTACTATGGAGATTATGTTTTGATGGTTGAATTAATAACAATGGCCGAGGTGTCGGTGTTGTTTATATGTCTCCTTATGGTGCTATTTTGTGAAGCCTCATGCCGCTTAAAATATTTTTTGCACAATAATCAAAGCCGAATATGCAATGTTATTTGGTTTGGAGCTTTTACTTGCTATAGGTGCTATACATATTGAGGCTTTCGGTGATTCGTTACTAGTAGTGCGATGAATATCAAAAAGTAATCGATGTTTGTTTTCGCCTTCTCAAGGCACCTTTGTAAATGTCTGTAGTCATACCTAACTCTTGATGTAATATCGGGTCTTACGACCCTGGTTTGTAATATATTGTTTCCTTACTTAAATTTGAGTCATAGAGTCGTGTTATGATTTTATACCGTGAGTCACTGATCTTGATCGTGCATGCTGCGTGGATGTTTAGTGCATGATTAATTTCGGGGGCGTCACAAGTTGGTATCAGAGCCGACTGCCTGTAGGAACCCCCTTCCAAACTCCTTGGTTAATGTTGAGTCTAGACTTGAAAAACTATTTTCTAAACTACTAACTGTGTTGTGTGGCTTACGGGCCCACATCACCTATGGGTGGGATTAGGATCTTTTATTCCGGTCAGCCCCACAGCCCATTGCTGTGTACACTTTTCTGTGTGCACTTAGCAATTTATCCATTTAATTTTGAAATAATGTTAAATCCAGAAAATCATTTAAACTTTTCTGTGTAGACCCCGAGTGTCGGTGTCAAAACCGGCAGACCTCGGGGTAGGGGGTCCTGAGCTGTGGATCTCGGATCGGTGGTAACAAAGACAAGGGAGACGATGTTTACCCAGGTTCGGGCCCTCTTGATGGAGGTAAAACCCTACGTCCTGCTTCTGTTTATATTGATGGAGATGTATTGAATACAGGGTTGATCTACCTCGAGATCGTAATGTGTATCTAACTTCCAGGGCTAGGCGAACGATATTGCCTTCATGTCCCCTCTACGGGCTAAACCCTATGGCTTATATACACACCAGGGAGGGTATCTAGGGTTACAAAGTCGGTATCTAGTAATAAGGCGGCTGGAAAGATCTTGGAGTATACGTCAAGTCTTCGGCAGAGACAGTCTCGATCACGCTTCCTGTGTACGGCCTCCGAAGTCCATCTTGATCACGTACGAGGGCCCATCGGCCCAACCGAGGAGACGGGCTGGCTAGGTTAGCACCCCCTAATCCAGGACACTGTCAGTAGCCCCTGAACTGGTCTTCGATGCCGAAGTCGACGCCCTTCGATCTTCAATTCCGGAGTCTTGGCTCGATAGACAAGTTCCCGTGCTTTATCCTCCGACCAGACTTAAAGTCCTCGGCCAACCCTTAACATTCCGTCGGGGCCCAATTTCAGACTTTGAGAATCGTGTCATCTAGGGAATCGGGCCCCTTTATGGAAAAAACGTCAAAGCATCAGCCCCTTCTGTCTTTACTTAATAAACGTGCAGCCTTTGCTAGCGGCAACACGCATCTCGACCGCAACCATAGCAAAAAATCCCCCCATCCCAGCCCAAGCTCAAGAGCCCGAACAATGGCGAGTGGTGAAGGATCGTCAAGGCGCCCTCACGGCCGTGATAGAGGGGACTTGGGGAGTTGTTCCGTCGCGCGCCTTCAATTAGAGCACCTGGCGACGCAAGGTTACCTGCCGGATGCAGATCTGGCCCCCACCCATCCCGGACTAACGTCCATCGATGGTCAAGCCCACGCCGAGAATTACCCTTCGCCACGAGGAGACAAGCGGGTATGCTTCATGCCTTTCCTCCTCCGTGGCTTAGGGTTTCCAATCCACCCTTTCCTCCACGACTTGCTGGAATTTTACGGGCTGCAGCTACACCATCTCTCCCTGAATTCGATATTACACATTGCGGGGTTCGTCGCGCTCTGCGAGCTACACCTCGGCTGTCAGGCGCACTTCGGATTATGGCGAAAGTATTTCTGTATCGTGCCCCGCTCCTCGGCCGACAAGCTATTCGAGGTTGGAGGAGCCAAAGTCTGCCGAATCGACAAGACTGGTTATCCAGCGGGAACACCTCGGGAGGACGCCGATTACTAGCCTTCTGAGTGGTTCTACATAAACGATGTCCCGCTGTACGAGCCTGCCCAGCTAGGGCTCCCGCCCTTCTCATTTAATCCACCGAGGAAACGTTACAGTTGGAGGCCACAGAGCTTGGCCCAAGAGGAAGACGAAGCCGTGGCTAGTCTAGCGGCCAAGGTGAAGCTACTGTCAAGCGCTGGCCTCACCGTCATTGATGTGATGGCGGTGGCCCTAGACCGAAGAGTCCAACCCCACCGGCAGCGTTAGCACTTATTGTGCGAATATAATGGGTCCAACGACGCCTCCCGATCCATCATGGGAGCTTTTATGGACCAAATGACCCTCGGAGCCGTACTGGCCAGCATGTACCAAGGGTCCGCGGAGGAGTTCGCCAAGCGCCAGTTCCAAGACGGGCTGTCGTACAACAACCCTGCTGACATAGTAAGTTTCCCTTCCGAACTCTCCTGTTTACCTCGGGATCTTTAACATTAATCCGCTACACATCGGTCCTTGAACAGAGGTGGAGGCGTTGGCTTGAGGGCGTGAGTAGTCCGGTCCCTGAGCCAGAGCTGCACTGCCGCGCTGAAGACCCTCTTTACAACGAGGATGAAGACCTGGGCCTTATTTACAAAGGGAGGAAGTTTTTCCTGGAGAGCCTTGACGGCTCAAAGGTAGCTGTCATCCCTGACACGCCGGGGACGAGGACAGCCTCATCGGTAACACTCCCTTCCTCTAAACGAAAGAGAGCCCCTCGTCCTCCAGCCCCTAGCCATCTGACTTCTCCTCCAAAGGGGAGGCGCTCCCAATGCCTACGCAGAGAAACGGCTTCACTGGGAAGGTCTCCGCCAGAAGTACAAGAAGTTCAAGCCGAGGTCACGGGGGCAGGCGAAAGTGCCCCTTCGATCACCAGGTAATACTTTGATCTGTGCTGCTGCAAAGACACTTCGGATTTTAACCTTCCCCATCATTTGCAGACAGCCTTTATCCACCACAACAAATGCGGGGGCCGATGGAGCCACGGCCCCGGCCAAGGAAACAGATGCCCGAAATCCCGAGGGAGTTGACCCCGGAGCCACCCAGCCCGAGGACTCGGCGACACCGGCTACTCCGTCCGAGATTCAATGCGCCACGAATTATCGTCGGCGAAAAGCTTCTCTGAACAATCCGGCTTTCTCGGATAGGGAGTTCAGTGCTCTCAGCGCGGTGGATGCATACCTTGGGGCAACCCGAGGTGCCTTTGATGAATCGCTGGACGTCTTGTCATGGGGGCTGCGGGTAAGGTTTTTTTTTTGCGTATGTGTTTAAAGACAAATATGACTACCACGTATGGTAGTAGCCCCTAAGGCTTGGTACGAGCCCCTGGGATCGAATCAAGGCTTGAATACTAACCCGCAACCACTGTCATGAACAGGAAGCTCGCTTGAAGAACGAGCAATTGACCTTGGCGTTAGCCCAAACAAAGGTGCAGCTTGACGCGGCCTTGTCTGAGGTTGAACAGGTGAAGAAATTCACCAGAGAAGCGCACAGTAAGTGCTTTATGCTTGAATTGGTTAATGCCAATGAAAATAGAGCTGACGCCAGAGTCCCCTGTAGCAGCGGAAGCACTAGGACATCTTGAAAGAGACCTGAAGTAGGCCCGCGAGGATCTGGCGTATGCTGAAGCGCAACGTCAGGCAAATCAACACGTGGTTACTCAAAGAGTGGACATCGTGAATGTGCTTAGGGCTGAGAATGCCCACCAGGACCAGGAGATTGAGAGCTTAAAAGCTCGCCTCGCTGTTGCGGAAGCAAAGAATCGGCGTACGGACGACATGATTTATGGTAAGTTATAAATCTCGAGGAATGCTTGTCATGTAATTTGTCTGAGGTGATTTGTCATGCGAATGTTGTTTTGTTTGGCAGCTTCTTTGTCTGGCCTTCCTCCGGAATCTCGGGGTCCGATGTCCGAAGACATGGCCGTTCGTCTATCCGAGGTGCACGAAAGGGCACGGAAATCGATGAAGGATGTGCATCAGGCTTTATGGTCTGAGGTGGTGCCGGTCCCCGAGGACATGGCCGTGCTAGCCGAACGGCTTCAGAGAGCGCGGTGCCGGATCCAGGCTTGGAAAGTATCAACTTGCCGAGAAGGTGCGAGGGAGGACTGGGCCATGGTGAAGACCCACTACACCGGTCTGAAGACGACGGAATTAGCGGAGGTGGGACCCATGGGGTTTGACGGGAAGGAAATCCCCGCTAGCCAGGCATATGATAGTGTAATGCCTGTGGTGCGATTCTCGCAGAAGGATTGCGTATTGGACACCCTAATAGATGGGCTAGACCACGCGTGAAAACTTTGTATGACTTTATGTACCGAAGTATTTATGTCTTTTTTCAATCCGTTTATCCAAACTCTGTCAGCCAGCCTTCAGCTTCTGCCTCCTTGGATAAACTCTGAGGAGTGTCCCATACTACTGGCCGAGGTTATCGGACCAGGTGCTTCAGGCGACAAGGCAATCAGGTTACGTGGCTCGAAAGACAAGAGGGTAACAGAAAGTTATGTTATATTACTATTTAACGTAAGAAACATCTTTCGAAGAAAATAGTTCTTCCAACAGTTCCTTTCCTCGGGTCACTGCGTCGAACACATTTGTCCGAAGACGGATGACCTCGGGGGTAAAGCCCCTGGTCGAGGTTTGAAAAGACCCCTGCCACGTTAGTCCTATGTCATGGCCGACCGATTCGCATTGTAAGAACGCTAGCTTTCGGCTTTGTCCGTCTGAGGTACCACACCAGCTGACCCGGGAGTAACGATCACAGCGGTGCTCCCTTTGCCCCCTAGCCGAAATATTGTGAACGTAAGGGGCAAGCACAGGAGCCGGGCAACCCAGCTTGGCCAAATCTTAAAGCGAATCGATGCATATGGTGGCTCAAAAGATGATAGTACATAAGAGGTGGAATAACTCTTGTTTTGAAAAGAACATGATATATTGTCCTCGGGGTCATTAAATAACGTTCCGAGGTGGGAAAATAAATAATGAGTAAAAGATTAAGTCAAAGAAAATGCACAAGTTATTTACATGGACCATATGCATGGTGTCAAGCGTAAAAGCATCGGAGTAGTGCCGCGTTCCAGGGATGGGGCTCTAATCGGCCGTCCTCTGGATCTCGGATTCGATTGGCTCCTCCAATGAGTACTTGGTCAATGAGGAACGGCCCGTCCCATCAAGGGGAGAGTTTGTGCTTTTGTTTTTTGGGGTGTAGTCTCATTACGAGATCCCCAACGTTGAATTCTTTGGCACGAACCTCTCTGCCATGGTAGCGCCGGGCCTGCTGCTGATAAATAGCTGATCTTACCCGTGCGACGTTGCGCTCTTCTTCGAGAGCGTCTAGGGTATCTTGCCGATCAAGCTCGGCCTCTAGCTCCTCATACATGCGTACTCGAGGTGCGTCGTGTATGATATCGCAGGGGAGGACCGCCTCGGCGCCGTACACCATAAAAAACGGGGTGTATCCTGTGGACCTGTTTGGTGTTGTACGCAAGCCCCATAGCACGGAATCAAGTTCCTCAACCCATTTACAGTCGGTTTTTTTATGGGAGCGAACTAACCTTGGCTTAATTCCGCTAAGGATTAGTCCATTGGCTCACTCCACCTGCCCATTAAACTGTGGGTGGTAGACAGACGCGTAGTCGAGCTTAATGCCCAGTTTTTTACACCATGCCTTAACCTCTTTGGCCGTGAAGTTGGTTCCGTTGTCTGTAATCAGACTGTGGGGGACACCGTAATGATGTACTACCCCCGAGATGAATCTGATTACCTGGACGACCTCGGCCGAGGTGACCGGCTTTGCTTCGATCCACTTGGTAAATTTGTCGACCATGACGAGGAGGTATTTATTTTTGTTTGATCCAGCCTTGAGTGCCCCGACCATATCGAGCCCCCAGACCGCGAAAGGCCAAGTGATGGGGATGGTGCGAAGGGCCGTGGGGGGCATGTGGCTCTGCTTGGCGAATACCTGGTAGCATGGGCAACGTTGTACTAATACCGAGGCGTCGGCGCCTGTAGTTGGCCAATAGAAACCGGCTCGGAAAGCCTTGCTAACCAAAGTCCGAGCAGCGGCGTGGTGTCCGCTCATGCCGGAGTGTATCTCCCAAAGTACGAGTTTTCCTTCTTCCTTGGATATGCATCGCTGGAGGACGCCGGTTGTGCTCATTTTATAGAGTTCCCCTTCATGAACCTTGTAGGCTTTAGACTGCCTTACAATCCGGCGGGAGTCGGTTTGGTTATCGAGGAGCTCTTTTCGGAGCAGGTACGCGAGGAGCGGCTCGGTCCATGGTGCGATAGTCGCCATGACTTCATGTGCTGAAGCAGTCTCCCGGACCATTGAGCCGCCTATAATGCCTTCACCGTCTTCGGGCGGGGCCTGTTGCCCGACGTTGATTGAGGCCGACGTTCCTTTGCCATCTTGCCAGATTACAGATGGCTTAAAAAGCCGTTCGAGGAAGGTGTTTTCGGGGACCTTATCCCGTTTTGCGCCCAATCGGGCGAGCACATCTGCGGCCTGGTTGCTGTCTCGGGGTATGTGGTGAAACTCCAGCCCCTCGAACCTGGTCGAGATCTTTATGACGGCATTTTGGTAAGCTGTCATCTTTGGGTCTTTGGCATCGAACTCGCCGTTGATTTGCGAGATGGCGAGGTTGGAATCACCTCGGACCTCCAGGCGTTTGACACCCATGGAGACTGCTATCCGGAGTCCGTGTAGGAGGGCTTCGTATTCAGTCGCATTGTTAGAGTCTGTGTACATGATTTGTAGCACGTATCTAATGTTATCTCCCGTGGGGGACGTGAGCACGACGCCAGCCCCTAGGCCGGCGAGCATTTTGGAGCCATTGAAATACATTGTCCAATGCGAGTAAGTACTGTACTCACGGGGGAGTTCGGCTTCGGTCCATTCGGCTACGAAGTCCGCCAACACCTGGGATTTAATGGCCCGGCGTGGTTTGTAGATAATTTCAAAAGGTAGGAGCTCTATGGCCCATTTGGCGATGCGCCCCGTTGCATCCCTATTATTGATTATGTCACTTAACGGGACGTCGGATGCCACGGTCACCGAACACTCTTGAAAGTAGTGCCGAAGTTTTCGTGAAGCCATGAAGACTGCGTAGGCTATCTTTTGATAGTGAGGGTAGCATGACTTGCAGGGAGTTAAGACCTCGGATACGTAATATATGGGTTTCTGGACCTGGAATTTGTGACCTTCCATGTCTTGTTCGACCACGAGGACTGTGCTAACCACCTGGTTTGTGGCCGAGATGTATAGTATCATCGGTTCACAGACACCTGGCGCTGCCAGGATGGGATTGGTGGCAAGGAGGGCCTTGATGTCTTCCAGGGCCGCCGCGGCTTCCTTGGTCCATTTGAATGTTTTGATCTGCTTTAACAGCTTGTATAAGGGTAAGGCTTTTTCTCCGAGCCGTGATATGAAGCGGCTCAAGGCTGCTACGCAGCCTGCCAGTTTTTGTACGTGCTTGAGCTCTGTTGGAATCTCCAAACGATCCAAGGCTCGAATTTTAGCTGGATTGGCTTCAATTCCTCGGCTGGATACGATGAAGCCGAGGAGTTTGCCCGCTGGGACTCCGAAAATGCATTTCTCCGGATTAAGTTTTATTTGATATTCCTGCAGGCTGGCAAATGTATCTCGGAGGTTGTCCACCAACTGGTCGACGTGTTTTGTTTTGACAACTACATCGTCTACATAGGCCTCGGCGGTCTTTCTATGTGTTTTTCCAGGCATGTTTGAATCATACGCTGGTACGTGGCGCCAGCGTTCTTTAGTCCGAAAGGCATTGTGTTGAAGCAAAACGGCCCGTAGGGCGTGATGAATGCCGTTGCTGCCTGGTCAGATTCCTTCATCTTTATTTGATGATATCTTGAGTAGGCGTCCAGGAAGCATAGCGCGTCATGGCCCGCAGTGGCGTCCACAATTTGGTCAATACGGGGTAAGGGGAAGGGGTCTTTGGGGCAAGCTTTGTTGAGGTCTTTGAAATCGACACATAAGCGCCAGGACCTATCCTTCTTTGGTACCATCACCAGATTGGCTAGCCAGTCAGGGTGTTTTATATCTCTGATGAATCCTGCTTCCAACAGCTTTGCCAGCTCCTCGCCCATTGCTTGACGCTTGGGCTCGGAGAAACGCCGAAGTGTTTGCTTGACAGGCTTATAGCCTTTTAGTATGTTCAAGCTATGCTCTGCAAGCCTACGGGGTATCCCTGGCATGTCGGACGGGTGCCAGGCAAATATATCCTAGTTTTCCTTGAGGAAAGTGCGTAGGGCTTCGGCGATCTCGGGGTCGAGGTTAGCCCCTATGGACGCTGTTTTGGCAGGGTCCGTTGGGTGAACCTGGAATTTGACTATTTCCTCGGCCAGTTTGAAAGAAGTAGACTTTGATCTTTTGTCGAGAACGACATTGTCCCGGTCGACTTCGGCGCGTAGCGTGGTCAACTCCTCGGCCGCGAAGGCTTCGGCCAGAGTCTCGAGGGCGAGGGACGCCATTTTATTCTTAGCTTTGAGTGCCCTGTCGGGATCGCTTGAGATGATAATGATCCCTTCCGGGCCCGGCATCTTGAGCTTCATGTAGCCATAATGCGGCACTGCTTGAAATCTTGAAAAGGCATCCCGTCCGAGGATGGAGTGGTATCCGCTCTTGAAAGGCGCGATGTGGAACATAATCTCCTCGGAGCGATAATTATCCGGAGTCCCAAAGACTACGTCCAGGGTTATCTTTCCGCTGCAGCGTGCCTCTCGTCTGGGGACTATTCCTTTGAAGGTGGTGGTACTCTGTTCTATGCGTGATTTATCGATGTGCATTTTGTCCAGAGTGTCTACGTATATTAGATTCAAGCTGCTGCCTCCGTCCATAAGGACCTTATGGAGGCGGCAGTGGTCCACGATGGGGTTGAGGACTAGCGCGGCGGGACACCTGTCTAGGGCTGACTTCGGCTGATCATCGTGGTTGAAGGTGATCGGCGTGTCTATCCACGCGCCCTGAGGTGGTACTTGCCGGACGGAATTAATTTCCCTTAGGGCCCGTTTGCGCTGGTTTTTAGACGTAAAGGTCTCATAAATCATTAGGACCTCGTCTTCTTCCGAGGTCTGTTCAAGGTGGCTGGAGGTGCCCGCCAGGAGGGCGGGTCCCCCTTTAGCCACCTGCCTCAACACCCAACAGTCGCGAAGGCTGTGAGTCAGGCAGGAGTTAATCAACATGGCGTGGATCGGGCATGGTTTACCTAGAAAGCCATCCAGAGTTGTTCCGGGGTGACCGGAGGTCTTCTTCTTCTTCCGGGGTCGATCGCCCGGGATGTTCTGTTTGCGATTTTTGCGCCGAAGTGCCAATCGGTCGCGTTCCGGGAGTCCATCAGATCGAGTCCATGTTTTCCTCGGTCCGCCAGGCGTCTTCGATGGCGCAAAATCGTGCTACCAGGTTGGTCAATTCAGGGAGTGTTTGAACGCAACGACGAGTGAGGACGTTCGAGACGCCTTCATCGTTGCATCCGCGCTCAAAAACGGTAATTATGTCCGAGTCTTGGTAATCCAGTATCTTGTTCTTTACGGACAAGAATCTGGCCCAGTATCGCCTGATCGGTTCATCGGGGAGTTGTCGTACGTAGGCCAAATCCCAGGTGTCAGGTGAGCCGGAGTTATCAGGGCGATATTCTATACGGGAGGTGAGCGGACGAGTCCCGATCTCTAAAGACCGCGGGCTCAAGACCCTGTTATTCTCACTTGACGTCGGGTCCGTGGTTACCGGTTTAGCTGAATTGATCTGAAGGTCGGCCTCCGGTAGGTCACTGCCTGACCCGCTCTCCAAGGAGTATCTCGGCCCCTCATCCCTGGGGGAATTCCCCGTTGGAACCAAAGAAGGGTCATGGTTCGCCTCCACTTTACGTGCAGGCATCTCTGTGGCCGAAGTTTCGAACATGGAGACGTGCTCCATAGGCTTGGGGCCATTGACCGGTGATCCCATCGATCCTTTTGGCGATCGCACATCGGACCTCGCAATGAAAGCACTAGTGTCGGTGTCAAAACCGGCAGACCTCGGGGTAGGGGGTCTCGAGCTGTGGATCTCGGATCGGTTGTAACAAAGACAAGGGAGACGACGTTTACCCAGGTTCGGGCCCTCTTTATGGAGGTAAAACCCTACGTCTTGCTTCTGTTTATATTGATGGAGATGTATTGAATACAGGGTTGATCTACCTCGAGATCGTATTGTGTATCTAACTTCCAGGGCTAGGCGAACGATATTGCCTTCATGTCCCCTCTACGGGCTAAACCCTATGGCTTATATACACGCCAGGGAGGGTATCTAGGGTTACAAAGTCGGTATCTAGTAATAAGGCGGCTGGAAAGATCTTGGAGTATACGTCAAGTCTTCGGCAGAGACAGTCTCGATCACGCTTCCTGTGTACGGCCTCCGGAGTCCATCTTGATCACGTACGAGGGCCCATCGGCCCAACTGAGGAGACGGGCTGGCTAGGTTAGCACCCCCTAATCCAGGACACCGTCAGAAGCCCCTGAACTGGTCTTCGATGCTGAAGTCGACGCCCTTCGATCTTCAATTCCGGAGTCTTGGCTCGATAGACAAGTTCCCGTGCTTCAGATATCACCCCCTTGATCATTCAGATATCACCCATTCTTTCCCTCTACTTCTTGCATTAGATTTTTCTACTGTTGTTGTTCCGGTAGCTCCTATTCTGATGCATAGCCTGTTATTGTTACCTCTGTTGATACCTTACCTGCTATCCTGTTATGCTTAGCTAGATATGCTTGTGTCACATCTGTGGCCCTACACCCTTGTCCGTTTGCCCTGCTATACTATCGGGCCGTGATCCCTTCGGGCGATGATCACGGATATGCCTTATACTGCATACTATATATGATACTTCGGTGGACTCCCGGACTTTAGTGGCCTACGACATGGAGCGAGATGGACTGCAACGAGATGCCGACGAAGACGAAGACTATTACTGCTTTATATTATATACATTATACAATGTTACATGATATGATTAAAGTCAGGTCGGCTTGGAGAGCACCCGCGAGTGATTCACTGTTGGCGGAACGACAGGGCA
The DNA here is from genome assembly GCA_039707655.1 of Elymus sibiricus. Lineage (NCBI taxonomy): Eukaryota > Viridiplantae > Streptophyta > Magnoliopsida > Poales > Poaceae > Elymus > Elymus sibiricus. The sequence continues at coordinate 163,459,186 of CM077676.1, forward strand.
GGTAGAGACCACCTAGGAGAGAGGTGGGCCTGGGCCCTGGTCGGTGTCCACGGTTACTTAACAATAACATGCTTAACGAGATTGGGTATTTGATCTGAGACTGCCATTGGCATATACGCACTAACCGCTGCACGGGATAATGGTTTATGGGGCCCTCGGCGTCGTACGATTCTCCCGAAAGCTCTACAGACGTCACAGTTGAGCGGCACGCGCCCGGGTGAGCCGGTTATGCCTGGATACTGAGGTGGGTTTGGTCCCGGCCGTCCTCGCAACGCGCAGGAGTGCTTAGGGCGATTGGCCCATGACCCCTTCATGCTTAGGATGTAGACCGGCGTGCTGACCTCTCTGGAGAGCCTAGGTAGGACTACGGCATGTCGATCATCTGAGGTCGGGCATTACCCGGAAAAGTGTGTCCGGCCAGAGGTAATCGAGCGTATCGGGAAATGTGGTGCACCCCTGCAGGGAAGTAATCTATTTGAATAGTCGTGTCCACGGTAACAGGACGACTTGGAGTTGTATCCCGACCTCTTACAACTAAAACTGGATACTTGATAAAACACACCCAGATAACAGAGATACCCGGTGATCGCTTTCTCTCGAGGAGACGAGGAGAGGATCTCCGGGTAGGTTACTGCTATACGTATGCTATATGTATGTACAAGATGATACCATATATGCTCCTCTCTTCTATTGCTGAAAGATGTAGTCTTCTATAGGATGAGCTTCTCCCCCTTATTCTAGCATTTCTGCAGTTTAGTCCACAAATATTACCCCATTCCTTTGATACCGATGCATATCTAGTATAGATCTGATATAAGTCTTGCGAGTACTTTGGATGAGTACTCATCGTTGCTTTGCTACTCTTTTCATCCAACCCGGTTGCTACAACAGCTGGTAGCACCTCGGATGCAGGTTACCCCCGATGATGCGTACTATGTGGAGACCGACGACCAAGAGTAGTTCAAAGGTCCCAGGCAGGAGGCCTTCCCTTTTCGATCTAGAGTCGTTGTTTGTTTTCGCCTTCTTAAGGCACCTTTGTAAATGTCTGTAGTCAGACCTAACTCTTGATGTAATATCGGGTCTTACGACCCTGGTTTGTAATATATTGTATCCTTACTTAAATTTGAGTCGTAGAGTCGTGTTGTGATATTATACCGTGAGTCACTGATCTTGATCGTGCATGCTGCGTGGATGTTTAGTGCACGATTAATTTTGGGGGCATCACAGTAAGGCCGAACCGAAGCTCACTGCTTCGGCCACTAATGAAATTTTTATGCAGGCGAAAGTAAGGATTGGAGAAAGTTCATTGTTGATTATCTTTAAAATCCTAGCAAAAGGGTGAACAATATGGTTCGGAGGATGACCTTGAGATACATATCTATGAAACTTTATCATCGGATTGTTAATGAAGTTGAGAAGGTTTCACACAAGTTTGCATCAAGGATTCAAACAAGTAATGGCCGATATATATTTATCGCCCTAATCACATGCAAAGTGGCCGATGGAGTGTTGACATCGTCCTTAGAACCAACACGGTACAAGTTATTTTTCGGCACGCTAGCTTTGCCGAAAAACAGGGGGGCATGTGTTGACGCTCGAAAATGGCATGATCGCAAAGAGTGACTTGAGCCTGTAACAAGATGAGGTTAAAATTATGATTTCATATCACCATTGGATGGCTCTCTTCATGATGATCGAAATAGATATAAAGATGGTCCAAAACGGAGCTCAGATGCAAAAGGTATGACGATTTTGGAGATACCCGTGTTGACATCAGATTATAAAATGGCATGAAACATAATTAAGATGGCCTCAGATGGAAAAAGTTTCAACATGAAAGTTTTTCGTCTCGTCGAAACGGACGATTTTGATATAGAAATCGTCCCCATCCAAGATCGTATGCGAATTCTACGGCCAAAACCGTGCGCTGCAGCAGTGTTTGGCCGGATCATCCGGGCCGGGATCCAGATCATCCGGCCGGAGGACAGACAAATGACCCAACCAACAGAAGCTCGCGGATGAAGCCAGATGATCTGGGAGGAGACCCGGATGATCCGGGCTGTCATCCGGATTGGAGTCCGGACACCGGACAATTTTCCTGCTGCACACTTTAGAAAACAGCCCGAAACAGCCTCAAAATTGTGTCAAATCGAAAAACGTTCCACATGAAAGTTGTTCGTCTTGTCGAAATGGTTAAATTTTCTTTTGAGCGCATCTTCATCCGAGGTCATATTTGGCCTGTGAAACACAAAAACCAAACTGCTGTCTCAGACATACCTAATCCGAGTTCGGTTAATTTTGGAAAGATTTGGATTGGACGAGATTTGGAGTCCTTTTCTTGTACGGGAAGTCCATCCGCCTCTTATATAGACAAGAGGTGACGGCCGATTGAACAACACACAATCGCAAAACCCATCTACTTTTTACCCTAGTTTTACATCTCTCCCTTGTTATTTCTCTCTCGTTCTTCGTTCGTCCTTCGTGTCGAAGGGCAGCGATCCTCGAGGCTCTAGGGGCGAGCGAATCGACCTAGGGCAGCCCAAAGCCGCCGCGCGTCCAGACGGGGTCCCTCCCGGGCGCGTGGGATTTTGGGTGCTCAAAAGCGCCCGCCGGATTGCTTGCGTACCGCGCTTCCAGACGGGTCTCCTTCGACGTGAGCTGCGGTGCATCACCCTCGGCGTTAGAGATACAAGGTGACGTGTTCGTGTGTGAACAGGAAACTAAGTGGGTGTGCATCCAACTTGCTTTCTCACGAAGACCTTGGGCATTTGAGGAAGCCCATCATCGGAATATACAAGCCAAGTTCTATAATGAAAAATTTCACTAGTATATGAAAGTGACAACTCTGGAGACTCTCTATAAGAAGAATATGGTACTACTCTGAAGCACAAGTGTGGTAAAAGGATAGTAACATTGCCCCTTCTCTCTTTATCTCTTTTTTTCCTTTTTTTCTTTTCCTTTTTTTTCGTCCGGAGTCTCATCCCGACTTGTGGGGGAATCATAGTCTCCATCATCCTTTCCTCACTAGGACAATGCTCTAATAATGATGATCATCACACTTTTATTTACTTACAACTCGATAACTGAAACAATATGACTCTATATGAATGCCTCTGGCAGTGTACCAGGATATGCAATGATCTAGCGTAACATGTATGATAATGATGAACGGTGGCTGCGCCACAAATATCATGTCAGCTCGATATGATCATGCAAAGCAATATGACAATGAAGACAAAAGTCATCTATATGATGATGATAGAAGTTGCATGGCAATATATCTCGGAATGACTATGGAAATGCCATAATAGGTAGGTATGCACTAAAAAAAGACACATCCGTGACATTATGGCCCGAACAAAAACTTTTTCTGTCATGGTTGTGACACTTCTATGACAATAATTGTGACCAAAACACGTATCAACATAGATGTGGTGGGCTCCTACTTCTATGACAGAAAATAGGCTTTTCGTCCTGGGCAGGCCGGAGACACACCCGCATGACATTCTTTGGGCCATCCATGACGTAAAAAATCGTGGTAGAAGTGAGGGCGAGGAAATTTTCGGGGAGTTCCCGGTTACGGTGGGTGGTCGGGGCCGAGCGATGCAGTGTGGTTTGCGCGTTTCTCTCGTACGCGCGCGTGTGTGCGAGGCGCTAGGTAACTGAACCCGAGCGAGGCGTTCGCTTACTGAACCCGAGCGATCGCACTAGCTACGTACTGAAGCCGATCGATCCCTTTGCTGCTAACTGAACCCGAGCAATTCCTTCGCTGCTAACTGAACCCGAGCGATTCCTTTGCTGCTAACTGAAGCCGGTCGAGCCCCCGTACGTGCGAGACGTAGCTGGTTGGGTTGCCTCTCGATGAACAGTGCCAGTTGCTGCCGCGCGCGCGATGCGTAGAACGAGTCGAGACACATTGATCGAACCCCTTGCGCGAGACGTGGTGAGTTGACCTAGCCGGTTGGTTGGCTGTGGATGAACAGTTCCCTTTGCTGCCGCCCGCTCGTACGCCCCACCCCAGCCGGTGGGTTGGCTGTGGATGAACAGTACCCTGACCGTGTGAAGGTGGTTGGCGTTGGATGAATAGGACCCCGAGGAGGCCAGCCGGTTGGGAGTGGATGAACAGGACCCCGTGGAGGCTGGATGAACAGTAGCCGGTGGAGGCTGGAGGAAGTCGACGGTGGATGAATAGTAGCTGGTGGAGGCTGGAGGGAGGTCGACCGTGGATGAACAGTAGCCCGTGGAGTCCCGTTTTGCGGTACGCCACAGCCCTCCCAATGAACAAGACCCCCGTTTCGACCGTAGGTAGTTGGGGAGAAGTCCGTTTCCTCCGTTTTGCTGTACGCCAGAGCCCTCCCGATCAACAGGACCCCATTTCGACCGTAGGCACTCGAACAGAAGTCCGTTTCCTCCGTTTTGCGATACGCCAGACCCCCAGCCGATGAACAGGACCCCGTTTCGACCGTAGGCGGTCGAACAGAAGGCCGTTTCCTCCATTTTGCGGTACGCCAGACCCCGAGTCGATGAACAGGACCCCGTTTCGACTGTTCCGTCCAAGTCGGTTGGCTCCCGATGAACATGACGTGTTCCGACCCAGTTGCTTCGCTCCCGATGAACACGACGCTGTTTCCTCCGTTCTGACCTAGCCGGTTGGCTGCCAATGAATAGGAGGCCGTTGCTGCCGTCCGTTACCTCTCTCCATGTGCACGAGCCCTGGCCGTACATATGCACGAGTACGCGTTCGAGACCCCGCCCGTATATGTACGTACGTGGCCGTATTTTTTGCTGTGTGGTTGTACGAACATGCACACGATTTAGACGGGGCTGCCTGAACTGCTACGTCGGGGGCTCTACTACAACACGTGCCGCTCCTTACACGCCCAGGGTTCATCATTGCAGAAAGACCAATCGACCAGTATGTACATACACGTTCGCGACCAGACAGACAACGCTACGTACGCTTCGACCGGGTGGGTCCCAGCTGTAAGGGAGGATAAGGAGGCACTTCCTTGCGTGTGAATGGTGGGTCCCAGCTGTCAGGGGGAGGAATCATTTTTTTGCGCGTAATAAGGAGGCACTTCCTTGTGTGCGAAGATGTAGCTGGTGGGTCCACCTGTCAGCCTCACCGCGTACAGTCCTCTTTCGATGGCTGTCGTTCATTGACCAGGTTGACTACGCCGCGCCGAGAGCACCAAGGCGGTGAACGACGGCGAGGCCTAGGAAGGGAATGACGCAAAGTCGGGGAAGACGCGGCAGTGGATGCCCACGCGAAGGGGAGTACGAGGGTTGACTGGTTCGGCTGCAGTGTGAGGCTGCCGTCGCCGGAGAATAACAGGGGATGTGGGTGAGTAGAGGGAAGGCCTGGCCAGAGGTGGGAGTAGGGTGGGGCGGTGAGGCCTGCGCGGCATCACAGCCGGCCATGGGAGGTAGGAGCAGGCAGTCCCGCCAGCGCTGATTTGGGCGGCTAGAGCAAGAAGATCAGAGATTGAAGAAGCAGCACGGCCGTTGGATGAACATCCAACGGTCACTGCTGCTAGAATCGTTTGTTGACTAAGTTGACAAATCCCTGCGTAAGTCAACTTAGTAGGCCCACAAGTCAGCCTCAAAATTTGGTGGGTCCCGGTTGTCATGGGGAGGAATCATCTATTTTTTGCGTAATAAGGAGGTACTTCCTTCCGTGCGAAGATGTAGCTTGTGGGTCCCGGATGTTAGGTGGAGGAGTCATTTTTTTTGCGCGTAATAAGGAGGCACTTCCTTGCGTGCGAAGATGTAGCTGGTGGGTCCAAGCTGTCAGGGGGAGGAATCATTTTTCTTGCGCGTGATAAGGAGGCGACCATGGACCATGTGGGTCCCAGCTGTCAGCCTCTGCACGTACAGTCCTCTTCTGATGGGTGTCGTTCGTTGACCGCGTTGATGACGCCGTGCCGAGAGCACCAAGGTGGTGGACGACAGCTAGGCTAAGGGTGGGAACAACCCGGAGCTGGGGAAGACTCGGCAGTGGATGCCCACGGGGAGGGGAGTACGAGGGTTGACTGGTTCGGCTGCGGTGTGAGGCTGCCGTCGCCGGAGAACAACAAAAGGTGTGGGTGAGTACATGGATGGACTGGCCAGCGGTGGGAATAGGGTGGGGCGGTGAGTCCTTCGCGGCAGCACAACCGTCCATCGGAGTCGGGAGCAGGCAGTCTCGTCGGTGCTGGTTTCGGCGGCTGGAGCAAGAAATCAGAGATTGAAGAAGCACAACGGCCGTTGGATTAACATCGAACGGTCACGCTAGTAGAATCGATTGTTCACTAAGTTGACAAAGCCTTGCGTACCCGTCAACTTCGTAGGCCCACAAGTCAACCTCCAAATGTGTGGTAGACAGCATACAACCCATTTGCTATTTTTGTGAATAATTTACAGCCCATTTGCCAATTCTTAAGGAATTTATTACATCCCATTTTCGGACCAGTACCACATTTAATAAATTCAACGAAATTCCGCATACTTCGGTGTAGTCCGAACTATTTTAATCCTGAAATTTTGCGTTAGATTCAAACTATTTTTTTAAAAAAATAAAATAAAATAAAATCCAATGATATTTAAAATCTCAAAATCCGAAGAAAAAAGCCTAAATTTGAAACTAATTGCTAGTTTGCTGTGTTTTTTATATTTACAACATTTTTCTTATTAGTTATTTCAAACAATTTTCTGAGCAAGCTGAATGCATGCCTCCTTGTCTAGATTTGCAGCCCAGCAATTCACAAAAAGCAATTGCAGCCCAGCACGGTCCCGCCAGTGTGGGAGGAAGAGGACGAGAGATTGAAGAAGCACGTTGGCCGTTTGATTTACATCCAACGCCTCGGTTATCAGAATCGTTTTGTTGACCAAGTTGACAACGCCTTGCGTGGGCTTCACCCTCGTGGGCCCACAATGTGAGCTTCCTATTCTGTGCCTGACATTCAGCCCATTTCATATTTTTTTAGAATTTACAACCCATTTGTTAAAAAATCAAAATACACCCATTTGCTGGGTTGGGTGAAAAAATAATGTTGCGGGCATGCTGCAACCAATAATTCTTTTTTTTGTTAGAACTTACAGCCCATTTGCTTCTTTTCTAAATACACGCATTTGCTGGGCTGGCTGGACAGAGCAATGATATAAAAAAAGAGAGCAATGATATAAAAAAATAAAACTGGGCTGGGCATTCGTTTGGACAAGAGATTTTCTTTAATGATTTACAGGATGGCTGACAAAATAATGTTGTGGACTGCAACCGATTAACCTTTTTTAGTAGAATTTAAAGCCCAATTGTTTTATTTGGAATACACCGATTTCTTGGCTGGATTAAAAAATAATGTTGCGGACAAGCCCCATTTAATATTTTTGGTTAATTTACAGCCATTACCTTTTTTTAGAAATACACATATTTGCTTCTCTGGGTTAAATAGTAATGTTGATCTAGCCACATCATTATTATAAAATATAAGACATTTTTTTTGGCTATTTTAGCCTACCAAACGTCTTATATTTTTATACGAAGGGAGTAGAAAACAAGAACTTAGCTATGCGTTTTTTCTTTAAAAAAAGGTAACTCCGCGTCCCACAGCCCATTCGAGAACTGCTGGATCTTGGTGTCAGCATGTCGTGGGCTGCGCATATAATAGGCTGGGCAGGCCAAAGCCCAGTTATAAAACAGTCTTTGGTGACTGCCTCTCCTTGTTTAATTCACTCGTTTATTTACTACGTTGATGAGTTTCTCAACAACAAAAAATTACTACGTTGATGACAACCTGGTGGGTCCGAGATGTCAGTATTTTACTGGAGGTCAGACTCTTTTTTTTCGCTTTTACTATTTATATTTCTTCTTGCAGAGCATTTGTTTTGTGTCAGCCGCTGGCCGTAGGGTGGCGGGAGCATGCGGTCCGGCTGTCACTGGTTTGGGAGGCTGGAGGGAGAAGAAGATGGGAGATAGAAGATGTAAGAGAAAACGCACGCCAGCCGTTCGATATGAATCAAACCATTGGCAGAAAGAAAACACCATTTTGATAGTTGATTCATTCAGACGAACAGTAGTAGTACTAGTTAATTTGCTTCCATCACGACTACATTTTTAGAAGCTGAAGCTGAACCAGACACTAGCCACGGCCAGCGGCAGCCGCATGGCCCCGGCCAGCGCCACCCCCGCGGCCACGACATCCGACATCGCCACAACCGCGGTCACCGCCACCACCACGGCCACCGCCAGTGCCACCCCCTCGGCCGCGACCTCCGCCACCGCCATGACCACCGCCGTGGTAAAATGCGTGGAATCGGGCAAAGTTGGAGTGGAGGGCATGGAAATACGCTTCGGCGGCATCAGCGTCCAAGGTAGGCCATTCGTCCGCGGCAGGCGCGGGGGCCCCAAATAGCTGCTCCGCCTCCGCCTTCTTCTGGGCAACTATCTCCAAGCCCAGGTCCATCTCACCCCATAACGGATCCAGATGATTCGCGGGATGCTCATCCTCCTCCTCTCCAAAATTGAACACGAGTGGGTGCTCCTCCGGTTGCACCATTGATGAGGGAGTGCTGGTGGATTGGAGATGGGAATGGGAGGCGCTAGAGAGAGGATTTGGGGGATAGAGGGTACGACGGCGGCGTCTTATAGGCTGCCACGGACGCCATTAAGGAGGAGGTAAGAGCGGCGGCGGGCGGGCAAAGGGCACGTCTCCTGGTGAGAAAAGCTGCCGCCGCCGGCTCGCACGCCTCCCGGATGCACATGGATGATGCGCCACAGTCTCCGTAATTGGAGAGATTAATGACAGGCAGCCATCGCTGGTGGTGCATTTGATGCCGCGGTTCTTAAATCCCCTGGCAGCGGGAGGGCCAAGTGGGAAGAAGATGAAACTTCCGTCCCGCGCTGGCGGTTGGGGTATGGAGCGAGCTGGATTTAAGATTGGGTGGGGAGCATGGCGCGAGGCAGTGCCGCCGGCCCCTTGGCGGCAGCAGGCAGTCCAGCCGCGCTAGTTTGGGCGGCGGGACAACCAGCTGAGGGAAGACTGAAGAAGAACGTCAGACGCGAATTTGTTTTTCAGTGGCTCTCGACGGGGTATTTTTTTAGCTTGCCTCTCCACGATACAACTTGTTATTATAGCCTCCCAGTCCGTGGCGGACCAGCAGCCCATTTGCTGGGCGGGCCAATCTACAGAAAATAACACTTCTCAAAGCCCAAAATCAATGCAGTAGTGTGTTTTTTTAGAGGCCAAAAACAATATGGCCGGGGCTGAACAGGGCGGTTCAACCGGGTACGGGGTACCGGATGTCAGTCTGAAATATGCTGGGTACCCTGTGTGTTCGAGCGTGATAATGCGCTGGGTCATTCGTGTAGGATACAGTCGATCTGATCCCATGTACTACCTCCGTCCTGGTTTATTGGTCCTCATTGTATTTTGTGCCAAATTTTGACAAAAGATTTAACTAATAAAATGTTAATGCATGTCACAAAAAATTATATCATTGGATTCGTATTTCAACATAGTTTCAGATGATATTATTTTTGATGACATGCATTAATATTTTGTTAGTTAAATCTTTGGTCAAAAGTTGGTACAAAATACAATGAGGACCAATAAACCAAGATGGATGTAGTAGTGTTCGTGTGTTAGCAGGCTATCAGTGCTTGCAAAGACTGAGCAAAAGATAAATAAGTGTTGATGCGCCCTTGCAACCCTAACAAGCAGGTGCCATTCTTCTCGGGACGATGGTGTGCCATGTGACACTCACACGTCACAAGCCCACAGCATACAAGTTAACACACCAAGTACAACAGAAAACGTAAACATTCAGATCAAACTCAGGTTCACATGATACGTTCTCCTCAAAAGATTCACATATACACAAGTTCAGCATGTTTATGCCTCAGAATGATTGAGAGATCACAAGCCAATATTCATAGCCAGCATTCACAATCAACAAAAAAGAATCACGTATACAAGTTAAGCATGTTTATGCATCCAAATGATTGAGAGATCACATCCAATATCCTCCATCGACACACTTTAATTACCTTGGGTGCAAACTAGTTAAGTGGTGTTCACTTGGTGGTACGTCTTGCTAAAATTAGTGCTTGTCTGAGCAAACTTTCGAGTACATAAGAGGCAGCACAGACCATCTGAACTTTGCTTGTAGGTTATGCTCATGATGGTGGCCTCGATGCTGCGAGAGGTTTGAGCATCTTGGCCACTACTTTCATCCAACTAGTTTACTGGCTCATCTTGGTCCTGTAGCTCGCCAAAATTCTACCGTGCAGACAAGGAGGCAGTGGACAAAATGAACCACCAAAAGTTTTTTTGCAGTTGAACTGAAATGGAGCATCCGTGGGGTGCAGAGTGGTTAAGTGGTGTTCACTCTGGCACTTCTTGTCAACATCGATGCTTGTCTATGTGAACTTTGGAGTACATAGGAGCCAGCATAAGTATCTGACCATCTGATGTTTTTGTGCAGTTCTACTGAAATCGGCAACGTAACGCTTTGCTTGTAGCGTCTTCCCATTATTTTAATGGCTAAAGGAGGCACTGAAGGCAATGAACCATCCACTGTGATTGCCATGCTTATTATCTACCCGTGGATTAGATTAATCGAAAGGGTGCCAATATTTCCAGCAATCGAGCATCCCTGTTTGCACAGATATTGTGAAAGTGAGATTTACTATAATAGTGACACTAGTTCATTAATGGCTAAAGATAGCAACATAGTAGCCTTGCTTAAAGGGTGGTATTAGTTTATTTTATCAGTGGCATAGGCTCATCACGCAAAGAATTGGCGTGTACATAAGTTGCATTAGATTAACATGCAAAACTAAAGCACTTTCTCATGACAGTAGCAAACAGTAGCACAATACCAAATTACCAATAGATATGACAAAGAACAATAATCAGGATGAAGGCTGTAGGCCGGTACCAACCTGTGTGAGGAAGCTTATCAACTAGTACTTCCTTTGACTGGAAGCAGAGAAAAGCGACTGACAGGAAAGTAAGGAGGCAGTTGAAGCAATGAACCACCCAAAGTCTTTGTGCAGTTCCACTAAAATCGAGCACTCCTGTTGGAACATATATAGAGAAAGTGAGATTACTGTAATAGTGGCACTGGTTGATGAAACATACACTAACAAATAGAAGCATCCTCATTATCTTAATGGGTAAAGATAGCAACATAGTAGCCTTGCTTAAAGAGAGGTATTAGTTTATTTCACCAGTGCCAATTAGCTCAACACGCAAAGCATTGCCATGTATCATCGGTTGCAAAGATTTAACGTGCAAAGATAAAAGCACTTTCTCATGACAGTAGCAAGCACGATACCAATAGAGATGACAACACACTAATCTGGATTAAGGACGTAGGCCGGTACCAACCTGCGTGAGGAAATTTATTCAAATAATTCTAGAAGAGAAGATAAAGCGCTGACAGAAATCATTCAAGGGTATCCTCTTGTGAGATTATATTGAGAGATTATCAAGCACTTCCAGCAGAGTAAAAGCACCGGCTGGAATACAATCCATAGTATCCTCTTGTGCAGTTCCACTAAAATGTATGATTGACACAACATGATCCATGTTTGCAGAAGTAGGAATGAGGTGATACCTTCATTAGCTTAGTGAGAAATGATAGAAAGACAATAGCATATTTACAAGCTTTATGGTAGTTGGCATTTTTATAAGCCGTCCATTTGTCTCAATCCAACGGTAGATAAATAGGTAGTACTAGGTAGTACTGGCAATGAAGTACTCAAAAGTACTACTTAACGTGCGGTCAGTACTCAAAATTAGGTGTTTTACCATTTTTCAGTAAGACTTAGCATTTAACAAAATTCGTAACTAAACAACCATGCAGCACATAAATATATGCCATATAGATGTGTTGCTCATTTTTATGTGTACTATCTGCCCAGGTCATTTTATTTATCACTAAATATTAAGAACACATTGTTTTTAGAGGTAAAAAGCATGTAAGGATAAGAAAGGACGGTACCACCGAGTGACCCTTCTTCATTTCCTCCTTCTTCATCTTCGTCTTTGTCGGGGGGATGACCCCCGGGTAGGCGACGGAGCCCGGATCCCTTTCGGAAAATCATCGGAGCAAGACAAGTCCCTCAGGCCAGCTTGCCAAGCACGCCGGCTCCCCAGCGTGAGCCGGCTCGGCACGGCAACCCGGCCTGGCCGGCTGGCCCATGCCGGCCGGCTGCGAGGAGACGAAGCCTTAGCGACGAAGCAAGCATGGCTACACCACTCCTCCCTTTGTACTGACAGAACAGGCGAGGCTGCAACTTTCCTTGCGCCCCCGCCCGAGGCGGGTAGTGTTAGGGAGGCGCGGTCCTGTAGAAACGGTGGCGCCAACCTCCCTCTGACGACGGACAAGACACGCCACGGTGCCTCGTACCCAGACTGACAAGAGACAAGACCCGCCACAGTGCCCCGCGCCAGGCAGGTGCGGCGCACCTGGCGACCCGGCGTCCCGGCGACCCGGCCACCGGATCCTGGTCAATGACACCAGGGGCCCGCGCCTCTGTACGTTACCATTGTAACCCTGGGGGTCGGCCTATAAGACCCCCAGGGAGGCCTCCATGCAGAGGGGTCGATCGGTCGGTCAGATCAGTACACATTCTAGTTAGCTCCCTTCAGATCACTCTCTCCTGTGGGATAGTGGCTCTTCACTTCCCTTTAGTGATTCCTCGCTCCACAGAACACACACTCTTGCTGGAGAGGCAGAACGGTGGCCTAGCCCCTTCTCCCTCCTCCGTCCAAATTGCTCCAGGAGCAACTCTGTAACCTTTGCGCATATCAGCTCATACGGCAGGATTAGGGGTGTTACCTCCCCAGAGGGCCCCGAACCTGGGTACGTCTCGTGTCTCACACTTGCTCGTGCCAACCTCGCCTCCGGAGCCCACCGGCATCCTCTCATAGCCCCACCTCTTTAGCCATCTTATGGCATCTGCCATGAAATTACCACGACAGTTGGCGCCCACCGTGCGGCTGCTCGCGGCGCCGGCCGGAGTCAAGTTCCGGACGAGGCCCTTCACCAGCTCCGGCGAGCGCATCGTGCACGGTTTGGTCCGTGCGCCTCGCACGTCCAAACCGGCCGGCTGCAGCGCTGCGCTGGGCGCGGACGTCGCCTGCCCCGCAGGCTGCTTCATCTTCCCCTTCGGCGCGCTGCGCATCTTCGTCGCGCTCGTCCCCGACGTGTTTCCCAGCGAAGTGTGCAATTGCACCGACTCGCCTGTCCCCGTTAGCTGCGCCGTCTCCGACGACGTCGCTGCTCTTTGCGTTCACACGGAGGTGCTAACCATCGGCACCAGTTCCGGCTCCCCGCGCGCCAAGGAGAAGGCTGCCGCGGCCGCCGCCGCCGCGGTTGCGGCTCCGCCTCGCCGGACTGACCCGCTCCACGATACGATCCGGAGTCTGCAAGCCCCTATCATGCCCAACGCCGACTCGGCGGCCGCAGCGGCTCGGCTCAGCGAGGACTGCCAGCATCTGCTGGTCGAGGCCACATAGCTCGCAGCCGCGCGGCGCTGGCTGGAGTCCGCCCAGCGTGAGTACGACAGCGCCCACGGCTTCACTCCGCCCGCCGCCGAGCCCAGCCGGGTCGCGGAGGTGCGGACTCGTGGGGGCGCACTCGGCCGTGCGCTAGGCGCAGGCCGGCCCATCTTCGACACCCCCATCAAGAATATGGGCGCGGTGCAGGCGGCTATGACGGATCTCGAGTTCCTGGAGGGCGAGGAGCTACGGCAGCAGCAGCAGTGCATCCGCGACCTCATCGCCGCGGCGAACGAGCAGCAGGCGCGTTTTGATCCGGCCTAGCCATCCGGCTCTGCTGCAGGGAATACCGCAAACCCGGAGAGGGCTCTCCGGGGCGCGCGGCAGACGTCTTCGCACGCCACTAGCGCGAGCCGCTCTGGCCGGCACCGGGCCGGTCGGAGCCGGCACAACCAAGCCACCACCGCCGGAGACGGCAACGCTGGCGAGACGGCCGGCGACGGCCGGGTTCAGCAGCCGGAGCCCCCCATGCGGCCGGCTCGGCGGCCCGAGCCGGCCCCGGAAGCTCCTGCTCCCCGCGGTCCCGTGGCCGACCGAATCGGTCCCTGCGGTCCCGTGGCTGACCGACTCGGCCCCCGCGAGCCCTACGACGAAAGCGACGTCCGTCACCGCATCGACCGTCTGGCGCGCTGCACGGCCCTGGAGGAGGAAAGCTCTGTCGGCCCGGCGTGCTTCGGCCCCCGCATTCGCGAAGAACCCTTCCCCAAAGGCTTCTCGCTGCCCCGCGACTCCCCAAAGTACACCGGCGCCACCAAGCCGAAGGACTGGCTAACCGACTACACCACAGCTGTCGGCATAGCCGGCGGCAACCGGCGTGTGGCTGTCCGTTACGTCCCCCTCATGCTGCTCGGTTTGGCCCGGACGTGGCTTAACAGCCTCCGAGCCGGCAGTGTGAACTCCTGGCTGGATTTCGAAGACGCGTTCGTTCGCAACTTCACCAGCACCTACAAGCGAGCCGGCAAGCCTCGCCAGCTCTCCATGTGCGTCCAGAAGCCAGGCGAGCCCCTGCGCGACTTCCTCACACGGTGGACGGAGCTTCGCAACTCCTGCGAAGGGGTCCACGAGGTCCAGGCCATCCAGTACTTCGTCGACGGATGCCTAGACGGCACTCTGGTCAAGCACCGGCTGGTGTGCGACCAGCCGGAGACCCTGGCGGAGCTCATGGCTGTGGCGGACAAGTACGCTACGGCCGACTCCGCGATGAATATGAAGATCACGATCGACGCGGACGACAAGCTTCTCCCGGCCCAGCCGGCTCCTGCCAAGCCAGCTGGCGACAACAGTCAACGCCGGCAAGACGGCAACAACAACAACATCAACAACAACGGCAAGCGCCGGAACGACCAGCCGGCACCCCGCTACGACAACCGACAAGTCGCCGCCGTCGAAGGGGATCAGGCGGCTGAGCAAGGCTCCAGCCAGTGCAAGCGCACTGGCAAGGCCGTCTGGCAGCCCAAGCTGACCTTCGAGCAGATGCTCGACGCCCCCTGCAAGAACCACAGCGGCGCGAAGCCATCGACGCACACGCTCCGGCAGTGCAGTTTCACGCAGCGCCTATTGAAGGGCAACCTTCCACCCCCGCCGCATGGAGCCGGCCCGCAGCAGCCGTCGCTGCCGCCGCCTCCACCGCCACCCGGCGCCCTCGCCGACAACCCTTTCCCGGGCCCGGACGCATCCTACGTCGTCTTCACCAGCGAGGGGGACGACAAGCACGCCAAGCGCAAACACGCAGCCGAGGTGAACGCCGTCCTCCCTTCGGTTCCCCAGTACATGCACTGGTCCGACCGACCGGTGAGCTGGACCCGGGAGGATCACCCGGCCGTCATGCCCATGCCGGGTGGCTACGCCCTCGTGCTCGACCCCACCCTCGTCTCCGAGAAACGCACCTGCTGCTTTTCACGGGTGCTGATCGACGGCGGCAGCAGCATCAACATCCTGTACTGCGACACGATGACCAAGCTCGGCATCGAGGCGCGACAGCTGGAGCCGACCCGGACGGTGTTCCACGACATCATGCCGGGACTATCCTGCTCCCCGATCGGCCGGATCTGGCTTGACGTCCTGTTCGTCTCCAGCTGCCATTTCTGCCGTGAGCCGATCTGGTTCGAGGTGGTCGACCTGGCCAGCCCCTACCACGCGTTGCTGGGCCGGCCCGCGATGTCCAAGTTTATGGCGGTCCCCCACTACGCCTACCTGAAGTTGAAGATGCCGGGTCCCAAGGGCCTCATCACCGTCGTCGGCGACTACAAGAAGTCCCTCGAGTGCGCCAAAGCCGGCTCCCAGCTGGCCGAGTCGCTGGTCATCACCGAGGAGAGGCGCCAGCTCGACAGGATCGTGGCGCTGGCTAACGTGCAGTCGGCCGTGCCGGCTCCACCAAATCCGGCCGACGAAGCCTCCTTCAAGGCGGCCAAGGACACGAAGCGGGTCCCGCTCGACCCGGCCGATCCCAGCTCCAGCAAGTACGTCGTCATGGGTGCCGGCCTCGACAGCAAATAGGAAGGCGAGCTCGTCGATTTCCTCCGTGAGAATCAGGATATCTTTGCATGGTCTCCCAAAGACATGCCGGGTGTCCCGAGGGAATTCGCCGAGCACAAACTTCACGTCCGCAAGGACGCCAAGCCTGTCCGGCAGCCGCTACGCCGTTTCTCCGAGGAGAAGCGAAGAACCATTGGCGAAGAGATCGCCCGGCTGCTCAAAGCCGGGTTCATCATGGAAGTATTCCACCCCGAGTGGCTGGCCAACCTGGTCCTCGTCCTGAAGAAGAACGGCACTTGGCGCATGGGTATCGACTACACCAGCCTGAACAAGGCATGCGCCAAAGACCCGTTCGCTCTGCCCCGGATCGACCAAGTCATCGACTCCACAGCCGGCTGCGAGCTCCTGTCCTTCCTGGACGCCTACTCCGGCTACCACCAGATCAAGCTGGACCCGGCCGACGCCCTCAAGACGTCCTTCATCACGCCCTTTGGGGCGTACTGCTACATCACCATGTCGTTCGGGCTGAAGAACGCCGGCGCCACTTTCCAGCGCTGCATGCAGAAATGCCTGCTGCCCCAGCTCGGCAGAAATGTGCATGTCTACGTCGACGACATCGCGGTGAAGACCAAGTAGCACCTCACGCTCCTGGCCGACCTCAAGGAAACCTTCGCCAATCTGCGCCGGTTCCGGATCAAGCTCAACCCGGAGAAATGCGTCTTCGGCGTGCCGGCTGGCTAGCTCCTCGGTTTCCTCGTCTCGGCGCGCGGCATCGAGGCCAACCCGGAGAAGATCAAGGCAATCGAGCGCATGCGCAGGCCGACCCGGCTGCGCGACGTCCAGAAGTTCACCGGCTGCTTGGCCTATCTCAGCCGGTTCGTCAGCTGGCTGGGAGAGAGGGCCCTGCCCCTGTATTAGCTGATGAAGAGGACGACGGCGTTCGAGTGGAGCGACCAGGCAGACGAAGCCTTCCGCGACCTCAAGCGCAAGCTGTCAACCGCGCCCGTCCTGGCCGCGCCGGCTGAGAAAGAGCCACTCCTGCTATACATCGCCGCCACCTCTCGCGCGGTCAGCACGGTGCTGGTCGTCGAGCGCCCTGAGGAGGGCAAGGTGCAGCCGGTCCAGCGCCCGGTGTACTACCTGAGCGAGGTGCTCTCCGCCTCCAAGCAGAACTACCTCCACTACCAGAAGATGTGCTACGGCGTGTACTTCGCCGCCAAGAAGCTGAGGCAATACTTCCAAGAGCACGCCATTACCGTGGTGAGCACGGCCCCCATCGGCGAGATCATGGGCTGCCGGGATGCCTCTGGCCGGGTGGCCAAGTGGGCCATCGAGCTAGCCGGCCACACAATCCTCTACGAGCCGCGCACCACCATCAAGTCCCAAGCACTGGCCGATTTCCTCGTCGACTGGACCGAGACCCAGTACCTGCCGCCGGCTCCTGAGTCGACTCACTGGCGCATGCACTTCGACGGCTCCAAGATGCGCAACGGTTTGGGAGCCGGCATCGTGCTGGCTTCTCCCAAGAACGACCGACTGCGGTACGTGCTCCAGATCCATTTCGCCGCCTCCAACAACGTCGCCGAGTACGAAGCTCTCGTGCACGGCCTCCGGCTGGCCAGGGAAATCGGCATCCGGCGCATCCTCTGCTACGGCGACTCGGACCTGGTGGTGCAGCAAGTTTCCGGCGACTGGGACGCCAAAGACGCCAACATGGCCAGCTACCGCTTCCTGGTCCAGCAACTCTCCGGCGGTTTCGACGGTTGCGAGTTCCTCCACGTCCCCCGCGCGGACAACGAAGCAGCTGACGCACTGGCGAAAATGGGCTCTACCCGGCAAGCCATCCCATCCGGCGTCTCCCTCGAGCAACTGCGGAAGCCGTCCATCAAGCCGTCTCCCGAGTCGGAGTCCATCTTCGTCCCGGACGACCCCAGCGCGGCCCCACCCGACCCTGGGATTCCCGGCCCGAGCTCGGGGACTGCCAGCTCCAGCCCGGGGACTGCCGTCTCCAGCTCGGGGGCTGCCGTCTCCGGCTCGGGGGCTACCGGCTCCAACTCGGGGACTGCTGGCTCCGGCGCGGGGGCTGCCGGCCCAAGCTCGGGGACTGCCGGCTCCGGCTCGGTGGCTGCCGTCCCGGATCCCATCCCGGTGGCCGTCCTCGCGGTGGTGACGGTGCCGTCCTGGGCTCGGCCAATCCTCGTTTTCTTGGAAGACGGCGAACTTCCCATCGGCGAAACTGAAGCCCGGCAAGTGCAGCGGCGCGCGTCCGCCTACAGCATCATCAACCACGAGCTCGTCAAACGCAGCGCGACGGGCGTGTTCCAGCGCTGCGTTGAGCAGAGCAAAGGGATCGAGATCCTCCTCGACATCCACCAGGGCGAGTGCGGGCACCACGCCGCCTCGAGATCCCTGGTGGCCAAAGCATTCCGGCACGGTTTCTACTGGCCCACGGCCCTGCAAGACGCCGAGGAACTGGTCCTCAAGTGCGAGGGCTGCCAACGCTTCAGCAAGCGCAGCCGCCAGCCGGCTTCAGCCCTCCAAACCATCCCGATCACATGGCCCTTTGCCGTCTGGGGACTCGACATGGTGGGGCACTTCAAGACCGCCCGAGGCGGCATGACGCATCTACTCGTTGCCATCGACAAATTCACCAAGTGGATCGAGGCCAGGCCGATCAAGAAGCTCGACGGGCCCACAGCCGTCCGGTTCATCAAGGACATCGCGGTTCGCTACGGCGTGCCGCACAGCATCATCACGGACAACGGCACCAACTTCGCCAAGGGCGCGCTGGCCCACTACTGCTCTGCATCCGGCATCCGGCTCGACTTGGCCTCCGTCACACATTCCCAGTCGAACGGCCAGGTCGAGCGGGCAAACGGCCTCATCCTAGCCGGCATCAAGCCGCGACTCGTCGAGCCGCTCGTGCGCTCACCCGGCAGCTGGCTCGATGAGCTGCCGGCCGTCCTCTGGAGTCTCCGGACGACACCCAACCGCTCCACCGGGTTCACCCCATTCTTCCTCATCTAGGGAGCCGAAGCAATCATTCCAACCGACGTCGAGTTCGACTCACCCCGGGTGACGATGTACACCGAAGCCGAAGCAAAAGAAGCACGCGAAGACGGCATCGATCTGCTCGAGGAGGCGCGCCTCCTGACCCTCAGCCGGTCCGCCATCTACCAACAAGGCCTGCGCCACTACCACAGCAAGAAGATCAAGCCCCTCGCGTTCCGCGAAGGCGACCTCGTACTCCGGCTCGTCCAGCGGACAGCCGGCCAGCACAAGCTGGCCTCCACCTGGGAAGACCCCTTCATCGTCAGCAAGGCTCTCTGCGCCCGGAACGCGTACTACCTCATCGACGCGCAGAAGCCGAACAAGCGCAAGCGAGATGCAGCCGGCGAGGAGTCCAGCCGGCCCTGGAACACGGAGCTCCTCCGTCCGTTTTACAGTTGAACTCGCGCATGTATGTATCACCGCCTTTTTGAATTTTATGAAAGCAGGAAGCCCCCCCCCCCCCCGTGTTCATTCGTCCCGCCGAGTCGGCGTAGCCGGCTCGGGGGGCTCCCTTTTTCCGTCTTACTCTGTGTCTATGCGCCTCTCAGTTTTTTGATTCTCCCGCCGACTCGGCCCCGCCGGCTCGGGGGGGCAGTCGGCTAGACCGCGCCTCGCCAGTTTTTCCCTTAGTCCGTCTCGAAACGTACGAACCGCTAAAGCCCTCTCTTCGCCAGCCACAACCGGCTCCCGGCTGTCCGGCCGGCAAGAGCCAAAGGCCGGAAGCATCGTTACGCAAGAACGACTAAGGGAGACAGCCCGGCACGGCCAGCCCGGCCCAACCCTCCCTCTCACTAATTCGCCGCACGACCGGCTGCGCGCCAGGCGGCTTCGCCGCCTGCCGCCAGGCGGCCCAGTAGGTGTTTCGCTCGCGCTCAAAGTCCAAAAAAGCCCAAGTATTGCGCGTCCGCTCTCAAGCCCGAATCCCCGTCCTAGCCACAGTCCGCAACCCGTCTGTCCGGCTAGCAGGAACGAAGCTCGAAGAAAAGACAAACGAGAAAAGGCCCAAGGCCGAACAGCAAAGAGTGACATCACATGCAAAATTTATATACAACATGGGCCTTCGGCCACGAGTTCATTACATGGAACTACACCCCTAGTGGGTGGACCTGCTACCTAACAAAAGTTTGAGCACAAGAAAGATAAAAAGGGAAAGCAATCCTAAGCGGCACCCGCGTCGTCTCCCGCCGGCGTCAGCTCAGCCGAGGTGGACGCGGCCGCCGGGTTCGGTCCAGCGCTCTCCGCCGTCCTCTCGGCCGTGGCGTCGTCGTCCGCGTCGGCCTCGTCATCGGCGTAGGCGCCCGTCTCGGCCGAGCTGCCGTCCGGGTTGTTGAGCAGCAGGCCGAGCTCGTCGGCACGGAGCTCCTCGCCATCTTCCGTCCGCTCGACGACGAACTCGTCGTGCGGGGCGAACATTGCCAAGTAACTGGCCCGCCCGGCGATCCGCTGCGCCCGCGCCGCCAAGTCCTCCTCCGCGCCGGCCCGCTGCACCGCCAGACGGTCGAGGTCCACGCCCGGATACCACGACACGACGAAGCGCAGCGCCGTCTCCGTGCCGGGACGGGCGACGGAGGCCCTCCACACGCCGAGTTGCTCCACCCCGGCCTCCATGCCCAAGCCGGCCTCGAACAGGTGGTGCATCTGCCCCTCCACGGTCCGAAGACGGGCCTCGCCGGCAAGAACGAGCTCCGAGAAGGACCAGGCGGCGTAAGCATCGATCTCCGCCCCCAGCTCTCGCTGCTCGGCCCGGTGGGCGTACACGGCCGCATCGGCCGCCTCCTGTGTCTCCGGGAAGACTCCTAGCAAAGGAAAGAAACAAATCAGTCAAAGAAAGCAACTTGCCGGCTGCGCCAGACGGCCCAAAGAAGAAAAATGGCACTTACGGGCGAAGGTCTCGTCGAGATGCTGCGCCTCGCCCAGCATCCCGTTCTCCCAGATCACCGACGCGCGAGCCTGGGCTTCGAGATCCTTCTCGAGCTGGGCGATCTTCCTGCCGGCGTCTGCTAGCTCCTCGGCCGCCTTGCCGCGCTCCTCCGCCAACCGGCCCAGCTCCGCCTGGTGGGCATCCTTCGCTTTGGCCTTCTCGGCCACCTGACGGTCCACCTCGGCCTGGAGCCGGTCGCGGTCGCCGACGGCGTGGTCGCGTTGCTGGCCGGCTTCGGCAAGCCGGCCTCGAAGGCCTGGCACCTCGGCCGCGTCAACTGCGCGACGAGATTCCCGGTCAGATGCCGGAAGCAAGGATTAGAAGAAAAAGTCAAGGCTCTAAGATTCGACCCGGCTGCTCCGCAGTCCGGCCCGAATCTCGGGGGCTACACCCAGTGGGTGCGCTGGCGCGCACCCACTGAAGGCATGCAAGACGTACCTTGGACCCGACACAGCTCCTCCTCCTTGGCGGCGAGCTGGGTTCTGGCCTCGCGGTACCGATCCCGGAGCCGGTTGAACGTGCTGGCCCGCAGGTCGTACAGATGCTGCGCGCAAACAGAAGATTAAAAGAATGCAAAAGACAGCCATAAGATTCGACCCGGCTGCTCCGCAGCCCGGCCGAACCTCGGGGGCTACACCCAGTGGGTGCGCTGGCGCGCCCCCACTGATTCAACAATCAAGACAGGCACAGAAGAAAAAACTCACCGCGATCGCCTGCTCCAGCTGCCGCGCCCGGTCCTGCTCCTCCCGGACGAAGGCCTGCAGGCGCTCGCCCCGACTGCGAAGTTGCGAGCGCAAGGCGTCCGCCGCATCGTCCTCCCGGGTTCGCGGCCCCACCATGACCTCACTGGAGCTCGCCCACGGCTGCGGGAGTGCGGTCCCGGCGCCGGAACCGCTTCCACCCGGCCGCTCGGGGTTCGTGGCGGCTTGGGGCGGCACGACCACCATGGTACCGGCGGCCCGATCGCGGCCTACGGGGCCGGCGTCGGTTGCGCTTGGCCGGATGGCGCGGAGTCCGCCTCGCGCCTCTCTCCGCCGCCATCGCCACCTCCTGCCGGATCGGCCCGGGGCGGCGTGTCCACGACGATATTGTCATCAACGTCCGACTCGCCGTCGGCCGGCTCCGCCCGCCTCTCCGGCTCGCCCGCTCCCTCCGGCTGCGGCTCGATGATTGTCACCACCGGCGCCGAGCCCCTCTCCATCTCCGGCCAAGCCAGGTCCGCGGTGGGCCTGGCCCGCTTCGCGCAGGCCCTCTCCCACGCCTGAGCCGAGGCCTCCTGCATCGCCTTCTCGGCCTCGGCCCGGTCCTGCCAGGCGGCGCGCGTCGCCGCCTCAAGGTCTTGGCCGGACTGGCGGGCCTCGAGGTCCTCCTCCACGGTCCTGTCCGGCTCGCGGTCAATGGCGCTGCTCCGGGTCTTCCTCCAGATGGCCTCGCTCGCCGCGGCCTCTGTCGCCGCCACTGCCAAGTCAAGAGCAGACCTGTACACGGCAGATTCATCACGGCAAAGGCATAAGGAAGAAAAAAGATAAACCACAAGATGGCGCGCCCCCACAAATTCAGCAAGCAGGGATCAGAAATAAGGCAAGAAATACTTACCCGATGACTGTCGGGGGCTCCCGCCTCGGCCCCACGAACGGGGCGAGCCGGCGCTTCTTCCTCACGACGGCCCTCTCGCGCGCCGGCCCCGTCGCCGGGCGTTTCGTGGCCGATCTCGCCTCGACCGCCTCCTTCCCGTGCGGCCGGCTGACGGTCGCCGCCGCGCGAGCCGGCCCGGCGCCGGCCGCCTTCCGCAGCCGTCTTGGGGGGTCGACGCTGGCGTCCTCCCCAGCCGAGGGCGCTGCACCGTGGGCGTCGGTCAGGCTCTCCTCGTCGTCATCCGACCAGTCCCGCAGTAGATCTGGAGGCGGAGACTTACCTGCATTCCGCGACCCGCCGACTGCGGCGTCGGCCAGGCGCTCCTCGACCGCCCCCTCCTCCGCCTCGGCGCCGGCCTCCTCCACATCCGAGTCGGGCAGGTCGGCAAGCAGAATCTGGGCGTTTGGCCCGTCGTGATTCCGCTGGCTGGCGAATAGCTGCGGCCATCCCGCGGCGTCAGGACGCAAGAATAACGTCGAAGCGGCAAAATATAAAGACCAAGCACTCACCGCCGGCGCCGGGTTCTCCCGGTGATAAGGCTCCTTCCCGAAGCTCCACCCCTCCTCCTTCAGCCCGGCCTTGGAGATGTAATTGACCCGATGGACGATCCCAGCCGGCGTCAGCTCCTTGGTCGACATCCGGGTCGGGTCGTGCCGGCCGCTCATATCGCAGATCCGGTGCGCCCGGCGCTGCAGCGGCAGAACCCGGCAGGCGATGAAGGCCGCGATGAGATCAACCGGCTTCAGCCCCTCGCGCTCCGTCAGCTCCCCGACCCGGCCGCAGATGTTCACCATCTCCTGCGGCGGCTTCTTGGGGCAGTAGCCCCAGTTCAGCTTCTCGAGCGGCGGCGCGTCGACGAACGGCGGAAGGTTGATGATGTCCACCGCCGGGTCGGCGTTCCGGACGTAGAAGAACGTCGTCTGCCACTTCTTGGCCGAGTCCTCAAGCGGCAGCTTGGGAAATGGCCCGTTCACCCGGCCGGTAACCACCGCCGCGCCGCAGTCGGACATGGCACCGGCTGACGCTCCCTGCTGCTTGAGGAAGAACATCTTCGCCCACAGCTCCACAGTCGGCAGCATCCCGAGATAGCCTTCGCAGAGCGTAGCGAAGCCGGCAACCTGCAGCACGGCGTTGGCGCCGAGATGATGCGGCTGCAGCCCGAAGAAATCAAGCCACGCGCGGAAGAAGAGACTCCCGGGGAGGCCGAGCCCATGCTCGAAATGCGAGAAGAAGACCACATGCTCGCCCTCCTGTGGCTCCGGCACCATCTCCGAGCCCGGCGCGTGCGCGAGCAGTACCTCAGCCGGCGGCAGCCGTTTCGTGCGGCGGAGGTACCGGATATTCTGCTCCGTCGTAATGGAGCCCTCCCAAGAGCCTTTCGGCAGCGCCATTGAAGAACTCTTCGGTCGTCGAGGTTCGGCGATGAAGAGGAGCAGAGGGAGAAAGAGCGGCGCACTGCGGGCTTCGGGTAGCGGTGCGCGGCAGCAGGCGTGGGCGAGGCGTGCGGTGGCGGCAGCGCTTCGCTCGGTCGCGATGGAGAAGAAGAGGAGCGAGGGGCAGGAGTGCGAGCGCGAGCGTCTCCGTCGCACTTCCCCTCCCTTCTCATTTATAACCGCTACGAATCGTGGGGGAGCGGGATCGTTTGCGCCCACAATCCCCACTTCCCCGCACTACGCGCGCACGTTCCCCACGCACATTAACTGCATGGGGAAGCGCAATCGCCAACAGCCGCCGTAGTAAATCCCTCGCGCGCGGGCCGAGGGCGCGTCGTGGCGGGCCCGGACCACAGTCACGTCCTGTCGCGCGCGTGGGCTGGCAGGCCTCGCCCGCCGCGAGACTGCACGTGGCAGCCCGTCGAGCTGCGGCAGGCGCGAATCGGCGTACGAAGCAAGACTCATTTGGGAGGCGTTTCCGTTTCCCGCCCATGCCGGGGTGCCGCGACCCGGTCTCCGGAAGCCGGCCCCCAACTGGTGTTCCCGGCGCCCGCTGCCGCGGAGCCGGCGAGCGGCCAGGCGAAGCCGCCCGGCCGGACTCCGGCACTACATCAACAAACCGGCTCGTCAGGGTGGTAAGCTGCAAAGGCCCCCCTGCCTGAAGCCGGCGAGCCTTCACAGCTTCGGGGACTACTGTCGGGGGGATGACCCCCGGGTAGGCGACGGAGCCCGGATCCCTTTCGGAAAATCATCGAAGCAAGACAAGTCCCTCAGGCCGGCTTGCCAAGCACGCCGGCTCCCCAGCGTGAGCCGGCTCGGCACGGCAACCCGGCCTGGCCGGCTGGCCCATGCCGGCCGGCCACGAGGATACGAAGCCTTAGCGACGAAGCAAGCATGGCTACAGCACTCCTCCCTTTGTACTGACAGAACAGGCGAGGCTGCAGCTTTCCTTGTGCCCCCGCCCGAAGCGGGCAGTGTCAGGGAGGCGCGGTCCTGTAGAAACGGCGGCGCCGACCTACCTCTGACGACGGACAAGACGCGCCACAGTGCCTCGTACCCAGACTGACAAGAGACAAGACCCGCCATAGTGCCCCG
Organism: Elymus sibiricus; assembly: GCA_039707655.1. Taxonomy (NCBI): domain Eukaryota; kingdom Viridiplantae; phylum Streptophyta; class Magnoliopsida; order Poales; family Poaceae; genus Elymus; species Elymus sibiricus. The sequence goes on from CM077676.1 coordinate 163,484,343, forward strand.
CGCCAGGTACGTGCGGCGCACCTGGCGACCCGGCCACCGGATCTCGGTCAATGACACCAGGGGCCCACGACTCTGTACGTTACCATTGTAACCCTGGGGGTCGGCCTATAAGACCCCCAGGGAGGCCTCCATGCAGAGGGGTCGATCGGTCGGTCAGATCAGTACACATTCTAGTTAGCTCCCTTCAGATCACTCTCTCCTGTGGGATAGTGGCTCTTCACTTCCCTTTAGTGATTCCTCGCTCCACAGAACACACACTCCCGCCGGAGAGGCAGAACGGTGGCCTAGCCCCTTCTCCCTCCTCCGTCCAAACAGCTCCAGGAGCAACTCTATAACCTTTGCGCATATCAGCTCATACGGCAGGATTAGGGGCGTTACCTCCCCAGAGGGCCCCGAACCTGGGTACGTCTCGTTTCTCACACTTGCTCGTGCCAACCTCGCCTCCGGAGCCCACCGGCGTCCGCTCGTAGCCTCACCTCTTTAGCCATCTTATGGCATCTGCCGTGAAATTACCACGACAGTCTTCGTCTTCTTGGTGTGTTTCCCTTTCTCCTCACCAATTGGTGAAACCAAGGACATTATTGGCCTTCAATGTCAGATTTGGTTTTGTAAGTGAGGGGGTACAAGTATACTAATAAACAATAGCATTATTTTCTCATGACCGTAGCAAAATAGTGGTCAACAGATGTGCTAAATATCATTCTTACCTAAGGGAAGGTTATGGTGCCAATATGGATGATGAGGATTTGAACACAGATCTCCCATTGTGCAGTTCCACTGAAATCGACCAACGGTTCCGGTGTGACATTTTAGTTCAACTGCACAAAGCACTTCTCGCTTCTTTTAAGAAGTGTTTTGTGCAGTACACCAAAAGGTCCCAAAAGAAATGAGGTGAAATGGATATCCCTATTTGCACAAAAAGCTACAGAGGAAACAATCAGAGTCTCAAACAATTACTAATTACTGGCAATAACAATTGGCACAAAAAGCTACAAAGAAATGAGGTCAAACTTGTAATGACTAATAACAGTGGCATGGCTTCATTTTACCAGGGGCATTAGATTAAGAACAGCTAAATAGTTGCTATAAGGGCATGGGACAGTGGGTGCAGCAGCACCATGTACCTCAACCGGGGCATAAAGTGGTGATGCAGAGTTTGTTGCCCCAAGAGAAACAAACATCCAAGCAACATATCTGGGTTGGTCCCATTTTTATTCTCTTTAGCAACCTATTCCTATGCGTGGATAGCAAATCTAGTCCTGGTCATACTCTAGTGCCTTGTCACACCCAGCCCCCACTTTCTTTCCTTTTTCAACCAAGATATTGGTTGCTTATCCAGTGTATACAACATTTCCCCTATATTTCCCTTTTCGACCAACAGACCGGTTGGATAGCCAGTCTCTACTACTTTCACCCCCTTTCTTTCCTGTTTGAACCAAGTCCTATATACATACTACATCTTTTCCCCCCTTTCTTTCCTGTTTGAACCAAGTACAAGATTCGACTGCATGAAGTAGCTTTACCTCTAATAATAGAAAAAAAATTAGGTGGCGTTGGACCAGCCGATCGAGCCTAGCTACGTGGGGGGGGGGAGGCTGAGAGGTAGAAAATGATGCACATGGCGACGTGGGGAGCTGGGGCAGTAGAGCAAGGCTGGTTTCTAAGGAAGATATACCAGAAGGTCATGGGGGTGTGGCTAGGTGGGGGCGGGAGGCCGGATCCGCCAACACTACGGCAGCAACGAAGGGATAGGAGGACCTCCGGCGCCGATGCTCGGTCAGAGATGACGGTGCGGCCGGCAGTGGGACTCCTCCCTCGCCGTCGACGATGGCCTAAACGCTGCACCTCCTCCCCTTCCTCGGTGGAGGGGATGCGTCCGGATATGTGACCAGCGGTGAGCAGAGAGAGAGAGAGAGTGACCACCGCTATCTTGCTTAGATCTGGAGAGGATGAGAGTGTGTGAAGAGAGCAACCCTAGCAAGCAAGCGTGGAGCTCCTGCCTATATATACATATAGTGGAGTAGTTTTCTTCTTTCACTCCATAAAAACAATCGTTTAAAATTGTGTACGTGCCAGGTCGCACTTTGTAACGTTCACATGTGGTACTCGACCCTCCATTAAGTGAACAAAAACATATATATTTTACGAACAAGCCCACGGCTCAAATTATCGGAAACGTGGTCTGCACCAACATGCAATATTATTTATATTTTCTATGTACAGTTTGACCACATATATAGTAAGTAGCAAACTTTTAATGCATGTCACCAAACATTATATTGTTGGATTCCTATTTTTATGGAGTATTGGATTTGCTACATACAATTTATATTTTATTAGTTAAAATTTATGGTCAAAATATAACACAAAATATGAGGGGACTACTCCCACACATGCCAGTCTAACGGTAGACACGCTTGAGCGCTTGGTAGCCCCTCGGTCGTCGAAACTATTTCTATGACAAGCCTCTCTATTCCATTGTTTCACGGGCATGCGGGCCATCAAGCATCCGGGCCCGAGTTCCGTCCACCAAATCACAGCGAGGTGCTACAGGCTAGACTCACCAGTCACCCCGGTGTGGCAGTCATGACCCGTCATATCACAAAATCCATACCTTTACCAGCAGTAGTAAAGTGGCCTGGTAAGTTGGACGGATGAAGCAACCATCATTTCACCGGAACGCTCACTCAATCCCTTTCTCCCCTCTATCTTGAAGAAAACCACACTCCAGGCTACTCACTTCTGCCATTTTTCTTCTCTACAGACGAAGGAAAGGTGAGCGAATCAGTGATGGTGCTCTATTTTCTTTCCAAGATTTTTCTTTTGCGAAGCACCAACCGATCCTCACTGCCTATTCTTTTTCCGTTGTCATTGTGATTATGGTTTCCTTTCGATTCCTTTTTGTTTTTCAGTTTATTCATGGATCCTGGAGCACTAGGCAAAGAGTTGCCGGCGGACAACCCACTCGAGACAGAGATCTCCAGGAAGCGAGCACCGGCCAATGAGTTGGCGATGTTGGCGAGCAAACCCATGGAGACGAAGATCTCCAAGAAACAAGCACTGACCAAAGAGTTGACGACGTTAGCGGAAGAACTCCTGAACACAAAGAGCTCCAACAACAGCAAGGCCCGAACCGTGCCTACCCCAGAAACCCTAATGGCCACCTATGAGAGGCTCAAGGCCGGGCTTGAGGAGATAGTCGCCGTAGAGGAGCAGTGTTCCCTTGGCAAGACGATGGCCCCCGGAGGGATGGGATCCCCCGGTGAGCTGCTCAAGGTAAAAAAAAATATTGGCTTACCATAATTATGGTCTTTGATTATTTGCAATGTGCTTGCTAATATGTTAGGGTTGTGCAGCTGCCGGTGGACGTCCTTGATGATTCCCATGCCGCGGTCCGTCCTGTGGACATTGCCCCAGAGATCGATGACACAAAATAGTTGGTCGGGCTAATCTTTCAACATAGTTTGCATTGTCTTTAATTACTAGATTGGTGTTATCAAACCCTGTAGGGTCTATGTGGGCGGTACTTGATACTTTTGTTTGTTAGTGAATTATCCGAACCCTCTCCGAGTTATGGAAACAGATGTATCCTCACCAGCTTTTGATGTAATATATGGCATGCTGACGTATGTTTGCACTGTCTATCATATAAGCAGGGCTTGTTTGATGATTGTTGGTGTCAAACCTCGTCTGAATCCGCGATGTGTTAGTAGGCTAGCTACTTTGCGAGCTATACTACTACTTGCAAACACTGAGCGAAGAGAAACGTTGGGGCTGATCAGCTCGTTCTACACCAAGAGCATCTCCAACACCCTTTGTATATTGGATTGCTAAAAACTTGTTATAGCAAGAGGAGAGAGAAGGTTTACAAAGCCAACATGTTTTTTGCTTTCTCAGCCTTTGTATATTGGATTGCTATATCTGTACAAAACACACAATGACATGTGGGGACAGTTTGCCATACACACTACACACTAGCTTACGTACATGAATATATATACTACCACAACTTGCCACCGTACACATCACATACACACACAACACACACGGGTACACGTACACGTACACACTCCACGAAAAAATCCATGCAATAAAAAAAATATACAACACAGCACACATGCGGCATGCAAAAAAAATACACACATCACACAAACACGGGCACACAGCAGACGTACACAGCACACACACACGCGCGGCATACATGGCCCACCGGTCATTGAGATAAAAATATGACTACCACTTTAGTTGGCTTTGTAAAATTATAGCAAGTGGCCTCTCCACTTTGCAAATATACAAATAGGTTTGGCCGTCGCTCTTTTGGAGGAAGCGTGAACGAGTAGTACTTTTGCAGTGCCTAGAGAGAGTGTGTGTTTGTGTGTGTGTACGTGTGTTAGAGAGGAGTTATGGGATGAAGAGAGACCCGCGAGAGAGAAAGACCCTCCATTTCTTTTTAGTCGGCAACAAAATCATACAGAAACATACGAATCCTAGAACATTGGTGTACAAAAACTTTCAAACAGTGCATTTTATACTAATACATTTCGGTCAAATCTGGGCATGCGTCAAATCAACTCTGCAAGCAGTACAAAGGAGTGCTCTGACTTTATTAAAACATGGCCCACCTCACATTATCACCATATTTCTAGGAGTCCATGCGCGGCTGCCTGCCGGGCGATCTCTTCTCCCTCCTCGTCTCTCTTTTTTCAGCCGGCACTCGGCGGGCGATTAGATTTTGGGTATCGTTGGTTTATTCAATTGCAGTCCCACATGTCACTGAAAATGCAAGAAACGCGTGCGTGTTCCCTTTGGTGAGCGGCGTGCCAGACCGACCGTGGGGGTGCGACGCGAACACGACAGCCGTGCTTTAAGTGTGCCGCCTTTCCTTTTGAACTTGTAAAGTGTAACATTATCTTTCGCTTGCTCTTGCGATTGATTGGTAGAAATCCAGATAGAAAAGACGAGCACGGGGCTTTCCCGCACGTTAGGCAGGCTAGTTTGGCCTAGTCGGTTTTCTCACATACGTTCCCATGTGTCAGTGATATGCCATGAGAAAGCGCGTTGAGCGACGGGCCAAACGCGACATGCGTGCCGTGAGTGGTCCACTTTCTCGTTTTGAACTTGTAAGTGCAACACTTGGTTTAGCACCTTCATACGAACGATCGATGCAAAACCCGGTTAGAAAAGACGAGTGACCGAATATTATTTTCTGGAACCATCCTCCCTTCACGTCACGGACCATGTTCATATCCTGTGCTGTCACAGTGCCGTCCAGTCTTGGCGTGTGCTAGCGGTATTGATGCTACAGTACTTTCTAGAAGAAGCAGATTCAACAAAGAGTAAAATGATGGTTGCTTCGTCCGAGCAACTTACAGTTGGATAGGTGGGGCCTTGTGATTTGACGGCTCATTAGTCCTTATTACTGCGGCGCTACGACCAGGTGAGTCTCCCCTGCAGTTCTGCATGATGCACTATAATTTTGGTGCATGGCAAGTGGACCCAAATGGTGGATGTCCCACATGTCGGCGAATGAAAGTATTCTACCCGCTATGGAGGAGAAGCAAGGAAACCGCGCGGTAGAGTGTCACTGCTGTTTTATATTTATTTCTTATTTTTAGCGTTTCTACTGTTACGACGGAGGAGTGCGAAACACGGCAGCCCAGTGAACTTGCATGTGCAGTGGTTCATATACTGTTTTTATTTAATGACTTGATGATTTGAAGATTGCTCACCACTCCTGCTGCTTGGTGTGCAGTGCTTCATACGGCAAACTTGTCTTAAGTCTGGCATGTAGGCTAGAGATCAAGATACGGGGATAAATTGCTGCTTGGCACGTGCTGGATGTCCCACACATCAGCGAAAGGATGAGGACAGGAACAGCATGGGAGGGCGTCTCCACTTCTTCCATTTTTATGGAAGCAAGCGTCTCCACTCTACGAGGGAGGAGCGCGAAACACGGCAGCACAGGTGATATGACTGTCCGGTTTTTCTTTGAGCGTGACTTGACTATGTAGTTGTAGGGTCGGAGACCACATGTAGTACATAACGATACAAAGTGCGACCCGGAGAGACAGATGCGTCTAGTTGGAAGGTCTCGGACCATATACGTAAACAAATATCCAACCTAATACGGAGTATGTGCCTGCAATTAATATAGTAGAGTACTTAGGCACATACATCATAATATCAACGTGCATTGCACGTAATATTTAGTGCTAGTAAGTTCTAAAAGACAGATGCCAACATGCCACGCAGGTTCATACTATTTGTGCCTGGCTACTTAACCTATATTTACTGCGGTACATTACTCAGGTTCGTAGGTGCCTGGGTACATGTCCGTTTCGTAGTTCTAGTCCCAGGTGTTCTTCATAGATGGCACGATCCATAATGGAGGGCAACGGGAATACATATCATCGTAGCTTTTTAGTGTGGCTCCCCATGATGGAGACTCATCCAAGCAGAAGTGGCATAAGTCTGGGATAGGGGCGTTCAAGATATTAATCCGGCGGTGCGCAATGAAAACGCACCCACTCTTCATGAACGGCAGGCCGTCGGCGTCGTGAATGGAAGGTGGCATCATTTTCACTATGGGGTAGCTGTCCCCAATGAAAACCGAGTACTCTCCAAGTGTGTTCCTCAGCGCCCAGGTAGCATCACGGGGGTCGAACATGCAACTGTTCATCTGGTACACCTGGCATCTCAAACCTGGACACATGGTGACGGGCATGGTCAAGGTCCATGCAGGATAAATGTTGTGCAGCAAGCACAATAAGGTGACGTAAGCAGAGGATAAGGATTAAAATAATATATTCTATATTTGCTTATTTCTATGATAGGGAAGGGAAGAAGTCTAGTAGGAGTAGATTAGAGCCAGCTGCGGCACGAGCTAGAAGAAACAATTTGAGGGTGTGACGTGGGCGATGTATATTAATTAAAGTAGGAGGAGTCCTAGTAGTAGTAGTACTTTTTTATTAGATGGGATTCAGGCTTACTAGCCAGTACATTGCGGAATTGAAATTGCTAATTATAACTTGTATTATAATGTTGCGTCGATGACTATCCCAATCAATAAAAAAAAGAAAAGAACTACTCCTCATGGAGTATAACGAGATATGTACTGAAATGTTATAAGATGACATGGCAACAAGATAGTATACTCTAGCTCCTGGCTCTACTAGCTTAGATTAGAGATAATGGATTACCTGGGTACATGATCAGGGTCTGATCGTGATAGATTGTGTCATCTTGCTACCCTTCAATGGTACCATGGGTAACGACTGCTAAGATAGTACGTCCCAACTGGGTGTCGTCAGTTACAAGGTTCCAAGTGAGACCGAATGGCCGATGCACATCCACGATCGGCGATCTGATTTTGATCGGGGGATGACTTTTCCCTGCATGCAACGACTTAATGCACCTTGAAATCTGAACATGTGATGTGGAGCAATAAATTTGAAACTTATAAAATGTAAAAACTAAAGATATTAAACCGGAAGAGAGGGAGTATACCGTAGGATGTGTCCCATATGAAACAAGTCCCATGGTTTGTCACCGCGAATATGCTGTTTAAAAGGAGCACGACATCTTCGTACTCGTACGGCAACTAATCGGCCGCAGACAGCATGGTCCAGCTTTGACCGCCACATGCAGGATGTTTCGTGAAAGCAATCGCGATGTCGAACACCGCGACGAGAGAGTAATCTTTGTTGCCGCACGACCTTGTCGGGGCTTCCGGGATTGCTATCTTCTTCAAACTCACCCTGGTTCCATTGTACCAATACAGGAAGTGCCCCATTGGATGGCCGATCCCAATGCTGGGCAAATGTTCAACGGGAACGGTCTCACCGGTGTGAATGTTGTGCAAATTGATGTTGGTACCCTCCCGTACGTATGCAAGCCAATCTCCATTGGCACCAAGCCTAACCTGTGCAACAGTGGGCAGCGGGGTAATTATGAAATGGAACACGGAAGTAGTCTTTAGAATACATTTACATGATCAAACTCATCACTGACCAGCTCATCAGACAAAATCCGAGTGCCCCTCAACGTCGGCATCTCAAGGGGTGTCAACTTGCAACTACGGCCACGCCGCTCTGGAGAGACCCCCCAGGAAACATCCTCGTCCTCAAGGACGCATGGCAGACCAACTAGCATGGCCTTCTCCCACGCATATTTATGCACCGTCTTAAAATATTTGGTGCAAGCACCGCTGAGTCTTGAGGATGTAAGGAAGTCGGAGCGACTTACGATTTCCCCCAAAGCATCGTCGTCCAAGGTCTCCCAACCTCGACGAGGACGAGAAACACCACCGCCTTGGGAATCCATAGCAATGGCGACGAACTACCTTCTCCCTTTGGGAACTGGTTTAGACGAGAGGAGATGGCAACCGCAGGGCTTCGTCCCTTCGGAAAGGATGTTTTGCGGGTGCGCATTAGCAGTAGTGCGCTAGTGCGGTTTATATTTGAGATCAGGGAGCCGGTGGACGGTTCGTTGTCCGGCACGTTCGCGTCTATCCACCTTCCCATAACTAAAGCACGCACAACATTTACGGCGACTGGGATTGGTTTGTTTTTCGGGCACACCGACCAACGCGGACTAGCGGACCTCGTCGCCCTTTTTCGAGCACGACTTCGACAACTACGTGCGTGACACGAAAAATATCTAGTGCTACCAAGGCTTAGGTGCTACCGTGATACGGGCTTCTGGGCCGTCAGATTCTAAGATCAAACGGCTCCCGGTAACTCTACAACATTTGCAAAAATGCACAGGAGCCCGTATCATGGTACCACCTAAGCCTTGGTAATAGTAGATACTCTCTCGTGCGTGACATGCCTGCATGCAAATCTTGCGTGGCAAAAATAAAAAAACCGTGCGAGGTGGAGCGGTAGGCTGTCAGTCTGCATGTTGTAGCCATGTCATCTACACGCAACCTAAAGGCCTGGGTGTACGTATTACTAGTAGTTAGATATGCATTGTGTCCCACGAAAGTTCCTTGGAGCTCGTGATGCAGCTAGTGTACTCCACAGCCCGCTTCTCCTCCTTCCTCTTCAACCACCCGGGCACGTCCGCGGGCAGTGACCGGTCAACCCTAAGATAGTACTCCCTCCATTTTTATTTACTCCGCATATTAGCTTTGACTGAAGTCAAACTTTGTAAAGTTTGACCAAGTTTCTAGAAAACAATATGAACATTTACAGTGACAAATTTATATGATGTGAAAATATATGCAATGATGAATCCAATGATATTGATTTGACGGAGTGTGTGTGTGCGCCTCTACTCTTCGGATATGTACTCCACCTTTTGCAATGGGATATAAATATTAGTACAATGGTACGTTAGCTTGTGATTTACCTGACCATATTAATGTGATTGTGTAAATAAAAATTTCTCAATTCCTGCTCGTGATTTGCGTCATATTTTAATGAGAAGTTTGCTAACTAAATTGTAGTGGAATTTGTCCATGTTATAAGTAAACTAAGGTGATTGATAATCATACGGGGAAGGTTGGACGAAAGGTGTGGTACGAACAAATACTCCACCTAGAGCATGCGTGTGTGTGTCTGGTCGAGATAATTGCACGTTTAGTCCTTGTACTTGCAGGCGACGTCCAACATGGTCCTCATAGTCAGAAAGTGCTTCAATACAGTCCTCATACATGCAAATACGGTGTGTATACGGTCCCTGAGGTTGCAACAGCGGTGCTGGCTATACGCCTCGTGTATGTAGCTTGTATGCCGCCACTGCCACGTCAGCATCAATCCCACGGGTCGTGCGGACTGTGTCAAACCGCTGGTCGACGTCCATATGAGACCCAAGTGTCAGTGGCTGCGAGAAATAAGTGAGAATTAAAAGAAATGTGTAGACGGGGTTTCGAACCCACAACCTCTACCACATGCAGCGCGAGGCGAACAACCAGGCCAAGTGCAATTATTTGTTATCGAGATGCATACTTCTTAATTAGGTTAGCTTGGTTAGTAGATATCCTAGTTGGGCCAAAGTAGAGCTGATCGTAACATGCATGCTGATTTAGTCCAGTTTGCACATGCGCATACGTTCCTAGACGTTTGCGTTTGCAGTAGTTGTTTTTTGAGTACTAGCCAAGTTTGAGTCTCATTCTTGTTGCTTGTGCTGTTTCTATCTGTACGATCGCCATATTGGAATAATTGATATTGTCATAATGATTCTTAGTGTTGATGTAGCCGTAGGGAAGGAAGGATAAGGAAGGGGCTCGTCGGGGGGTACCCCATTATCTATCTTAGGGTTTCGGGTGGGCGCGGTGGTGGGGGGCGGTTCAGGGGAGGGCGGGGCGGCGCGCCGGCCGCGGGAGCGCCGCCGGCCGCGGGGGGCGGGGGCCGGTGGTTCGGGCGGCGGCCCATGCGGTGGTCTGTTGGGGAAGAAGAAGAGGTGAGGAAGAAGAAGGGTTAGGAGACGTAGGATCTTCATCCAACCGCCTGAAATGGTCGACTGACCCAAATGATGAAAGTTAGGCGACATGCATGTAGCCATTCCCTTTATATTCAGTACCATCATCGTAGGTGCTTCATGACGTGGTAGCACTGCTCCTCGACCCATCAAGCTAAACAACATGCCACTCATAATTCCAAACTTAGTTGTTCAAATACGAATCTGATATGATGCTGATATTACTAAAACAGAGACCGTTTAATTTGTCAGCTAATGTTCCTTCTTTTGTTCGATAAGCACGTGCGCCACATATAGAGAGACAGCAGGGAGTTGCATTCTTTATGCGCTCTGGTTCATCATGGGTGGGAACGAACATTTTATTATCCAAAATCTGCTTGCTCTTCTTTAACATGTTCCTCTTCTGTTCTTCTTTAATAAGTATAGTAGTATAGTATGTTCCTCGTAGTGAAGAGGAGCAGGGACATTTGCAGTATACAGGTCTATTCGGTCGCTTGTGATGGATGCTTTCAACTCTTCGTGTTGGTCTGCCATAATATCCAGGAAATGCTGGGAGCTGTGTCGCCTTTCAGAGTTAGACTAATAGTAACAGTACCGCGCCTTCAGTTGAAGAGAGCTGGTATCCGAAGCCTTTCTAGCCTTACCGGCAATACTAGCCCATATTTTCCAGCAAGTTCCACTTTCTTGATTTTACTCGTGATGCTTAGGGTTTTCCCATTATATATACACTATGATCTACGTAGGTGCTTTGTGTGGTACTAGGAGCAGTCTACCCTTGAAGCTAAACAACACAGCAATCATAATTCCAAAGCTAAGTTGTTCAAATACGAATGTGATATGATACTGATATTAGTTAACAGACACACATTTAATTGGTCAGCTAATGCTCCCACTTGAGTTTCCAAATGCATGTCGCCACATGTAGAGAGACACCAGGGAATAGCATTTCTTTGGGCGCTCTGATTCATCATGGGTGGGCAACCAACATTGTATAGAAAGAAGCGGAATCTCCATAATATGCTTCCTCTTCTATTCTTTAACATGTTCCTCTTCTATTCTTCTTTAATAAGTACAGTATGTTCCTTGTCAGGAAGGGGATCAGTGATATCTGCAGTCGACAAGTCTATTGGGCCGCTTCTGCTAGATGCTTTCAGCACTTTGAGTTGGTCTGCCATAATATCGATGAAATGCTGGGAGCCGTGTGGCCTTTGAGAGACTAGACTGATAGTAACAGTAGTGCGCCTTCAAGTGAATAGAGCTGGCATGTAGGGGATCGGTAGGGTTTCGATTAGTAGCGGCAATATAACCGCATGTTTTCTAGCCAGTTCTACTTTCCTGATTTATTTATGATGCTTATGGTGTCCCCCTTTTATCTACACTGCGATCTGCCTAGTGCCTTTGTGTCGTACTAGAAGCACTCCATCCTTCAATCTAAACTACATGCCACTCATATTTCCAAAGCTTACATTTAATTGGTCAGCTAATGTTAGTACATGAGTTTTGAAATGCATGTGCGGCACATAAAGAGACATGAGGGAATACTATTTCTCTGTGCGCTCTTGTTATCATGGTTTGGCAATAAACTTTCTTTACTGTATATTTTGAAACCTATCATCTACCAACTATCCTCAACTCTGGAGCTCCCAATAGGGAGCCTATTTTTTTTGTAGTTGTGCCAGATTATATTAATGTACGAACCAAATTACAGAACACATGGGCTCTCTCATCAGAATCCAGTGATAGCACACAAGGGTTTACAGGGAGCCCCTATTATATTAGTTCATCCTCTGCATTACACAGATAATCTCACTACTATTTATGTTTTATGCTTCTCAGATAGTGAACATAATCACAATGAATATAAGAATGCGCACACCAGAAGAATATTGCGGAACAGTGCAATGGCTAACAAACTTGGCATCAAGGGATTGAGTTCCATTCTGGATGCAATGAAACCCACACGCTCCCCACCTACAGATTCGTGTTCAGAATATGATCCTAATGATAATTCTGAGCTCAAGGAGTCAAAGGAAGATGGCCCATCCTGTTCATCCAACAAGGTGCCTGGGTTCTAATTTGGCAAGGTTTTGTTGCTTGCACGTATCTTGCATACGGTATCTTGCATTTCTTCTACTTCGTTGCACCGCCATCTGCTTAGTTTACTCATCATATATGTGAAGATGCCATGCCCATCCATTATCAATACCTATTCCATTTGTCATCATACCATGTTTTTCCATTCAAATGTTGTTCTTGTGTATCAGACATCCAAAAGGAAGAGGGTGACCGCAGAACCTGAAGGAGTAAAAGCAAAGTCCTCGAAAAAGGTTGTGGTACCGGAGAAATCAGATAGCACCCCACTTATATTGGCGATAGAATCAGCGCCACAAAACCTAGGATATCGCAACTATGCTGCTCGATGCTTTGCTCTTGTTACCACCTGTTGTCCTGTATCCCTGTACTTACATTCATACCTGGTTGATTATGTGACATCAGTGTGCATGATAGCTTGCTTATCCAGTGTTTGCTTCAAATTATCAGATCTATATTAATGCTTACATTAATGTAGAATAAACCCAATGCTTATGAAGAAGTTTAGCTCTGCATTGTTCTTCTAAGTATCTGTTATCCTTTATCACTGTACTTATATTGTTAGCTAGTTGTTCATGTACCATCACTTTGCAGCTTATTTTCCTTGCCCTCGATTTTGTACACATCAGATCTATACTTACTCTTACTAAAATGTTGAATAAAACCAATGCTACTGAAGAAGTTTAGCTCTGCATTGCTCTTGTCACTACGTTTTGCCTGTATGCTAGTTCATGATGTAGCAACACTCTGCATCTTAGCTTAAATAATCTCCATTTGTTCCTATATTATCACATCTATATTTACTCTTAACAAAATGTAGAATAAAGGCAATGCTTATGAAGAAGACTCTTTGGTAAACTTCTTGAATTGCCCCCCCCCCATCAACATGGAAAAGGGCTTTATAGAGCCGGTCTTCACTACTAATGTAAGTTTGTCCTTGTCGAGCATTCAAACTTTGTTGTGTATATTTGGATAGCTATTTCTGTTACTGCTGTTTATTTTTGTCGTTTGCATCAAATTGCATGTTTAAAGTTTATTACGAAGAAGTTCATAAACATAAGTTTGTCCTTCTCAATTTCAATTTTTAGTTGCACAACCTAGTTCCTTATTCATACTCCCTCCATTCCACAATGTAGTGCGCCCGTGCTTCCCGAGATCTAAGTTTGACCATTGTAACACCCCTATGTAATGAACTACAGTGACCCTCTTGATTAAGCTAAATCATTTTGGGTTGCAATGCTTGATCACCTCTAGGATCATATCTCATTTCAAATTCCACCACTGAAATCAATTCAAATTCCAAGTGAAATTTGAAGTTGCACAAAAGTTATTGCAAAATAGTTCATCATTTAGCAAATATTCCATAACAATTATTTGTTAAGGAAAATAACATCACTTATTTGCTTCAATGGGCTATAGCAATTAAAATAGTGCCAAATCAGCATATTTAAATGCTTTTCCAATTATGAAAAAATCAAACAAAATTCATTTGCCTCCCAAACTTTTTGTGGCAGTGCCAAATATTGCAATATATTTAAATGGCCAAGCTCCACATTTTTGCAAAGTCATTTGGTGGCTTAATAAAATGCAAACGGTGTCTGTTTAAAAGAAACAAAAAAGAAAAAGGGAAAAGGCCTAAATCTACTGTGCTTGTGGGCTTAAGTGGCCACAGTGCTCGCGGCCCAGCCCAACTCCCCCCCGTCCCTAACCTCCCGCTCTCTCTCCTGTGCGTGTCAACGCCGCGCGCGCCCGAGCCGACGATGGGAACGCGTCGGCCATCCCCCGGCGACGTCGCCGTCGTGGGGGGATAAGGTCGACCCCCGCGCACCCCCTGGCCAACCCTATCCTCACTTCCCCCTCACGCGCTCTCTCTCTCCCTCGATCCTGATCTCGCCCGAGCGCCGTCGTCGCCATGGCCCGTCGCAACCGCGGCCACTAACCTCCCCGCACCCCACCGGCGTGTCCGCAAGCATCGCCAGCCTCGTCTGCGTCGTCTACGCCGACCCATTGGAGCAGGGAGCCCCTACGTCGACCGCTTCATCGCCGTCTTCAACCTTCGGTCACTGGCAAAGCTTCGACGATTTCGGCGCCGTCAGGCCTCCCAGAGCCCATTTAGCACACCTGCAGGACCGCGGTGAGCACCCGCACCGAACCCCTCTCTTCCCTGCTCTTCCCCGTGCTTATAGCCATCGTCTTCATCGTGGCCGAACCCACCGCCACGGTTGGGCTCGCCGCCATGACCACTGCCGCTGCAGCTCGCGTCCGTGCATGCTGGCGTACTCCTGGAGCCCCCAAGAGTCCAATGCACACACACACGCGTCCTCCCGTGCCCCCTTGCCCTAGATCTGCCTCCGCCCGAACTCCGGTCACCGCTCACTAGCTCGCCGCCGTCGCTGTAGGCCGCCTCCGGCTGCGCCACCACCACGATTGGACGCGGCGCATCTCCCGCGTTCGAATGCTGCAAACCGCGCGTCAAACGGGCCACCGTAGCCGATTTCCGGCGCCTTCCCCCGCGTGCCGCCGCAGTTTTTGGTCGCCGGCGTTACTCCGGCGCCGGCGCTGACCTGGCTTGCCACGTGGTCCACCCTGGGTCACTGCTAGTGGCCCCGGTGGGTCCCGTTGACCGCGTTGACCCGAATCAACGTGCTGACTGGGCTAGCCCCAGTCACTGACAGGCGGCCCCCCACCGTATAATTAACTGATTTACTAATTAAAGTTAGTCTATTAATTAGTTGTGTCACTGACAGATGGGGTCCACCTGCTAATTAACCCCTTTTAGTTAATTTAAATACTAGTTAACTCCCTGTGTATGGCATGTGGGACCCTGGCACTGTTTAAACGGATAAGGTTGACCCAGTCAGCCTACTGACTCAGCAGGGGCCCCACCAGTCAGCCTCTGCTGACAAGGCAGTTGACCCAGTCAACTGGGCCCACTGCCAGCCTCTGTGTGCACAGCTGGGTGCACTGCATCGGGTGCACCTAGCAATTTCCCATTTAATTTTCGAAATTAAAATAAATCCAGTAAATTCTAGAAAATGATTAAAACTTTGAAAAATCATATAAAATAAACCATAACTCGGATGAAAATAATTTATATATGAAAAATGATCAGAAAAATAAGACGAATCCGAATATGCCATCCACATACCTGTCACATGCCTCCAACACTGCAAACATGGAACCTTCCCCTCCGGTTCATCTGTCTGACAGATGGCTAAACCGGGAAAATATTCCCAGATATTTTCCCGCTCCGTCTGTAACGTGTAGCATTGCGTTAGGTCACCCCTAGCACAGCATATTGCCATGTCATGCATCTGTGTTGCATTTGTTCGCTTTGTATTTATTGTTTCTTCCCCCTCTTCTCTCCGGTAGACCCCGAGACCGACGCTGCTCCCGAGTACGACTACACTCCTGACGTCCAGCCCCTTTCAGCAGAGCTTCCAGGCAAGCAAAACCCCCTTGATCATCCCTATATCGCCCATTCTTTCTCTCCCATCCTTGCATTAGATTTTGCTACTGTATTCGAATGCTCCTATTCTGATGCATAGCCTGATTTTGTAACCTGCTGTTGATACCTTACCCGTTGTCCTATATGCTTAGTATGGACTGGTTAGTGATCCATTAGTGGCCCCGCACCCTTGTCCGTGTTGCCATGATTTGCTTCTGGATGTTTCGATCAACGTGATCAATGTGCAGAGACCGACACAGCACCGCACACTCCCCTTAGTTGTACGACTCTGCAGAGCTACTATCGAGTGTCGAGGGTGATAGCTCCTATCTCACTCCTGATGATATCTCTGTAGCGTGGCTAATCAGTTGTGGGTTACCGAGGGTGATTCCTCTTTCACCACCTCCGATGATGCCTCTGTCGTGCAGTCCCTCAAGTGTGAACCCATCGAGGGTGATTCCTCCAAGTTCACCTTGACGGATACATCGAGTGGGAATCCATCGAGGGTGATTCCTCGGATTTCCCCTTGATGTTATGGACACACGATTACCATGTTTTTACCTCAGTCCCTTGTTGAAGTCGGGTCGACCCCGAGGGGTACCCGCGAGAGATGTGAACTCGGGTTGACCATGAGGGTACCAGCGTGATAATTACGCGGCACGACCGGGCAGGTAGACCGCCCCAGGAGAGGGATGGGCCTGACCCTTGCCGTAAGTCCGCGAGATGGGGCGACGGGATCACTGATCGTCTCCGTGAGCTCCCAATACACTAACGGTTTGGATATATGAAATGAGTAGCCCTCTGGCCTTTTCGCACTAGCCACCATGCGGGTTAGCACTCGGCGTCGTACGATTCTCCCGAAAGCTCTGTCAAACGTCCGGTTCAGCATTGCGGCACGGCTGGGCCGGTGCCATCCCGGACAGAGGTGATGCTTGGGTTCGCCCTGCTCGCAACGACCCGGAGTGCAAAGGGCGATGGGCCAAAGACCCCTGAGCACTTAGGATGTAGACCGGCGGGGACCTCTCTGCGGAGCCTAGGTAGGACTACGCCGTGTCGATCAGCCGAGCCCGGGCATGACCAAGAAAAGTGTGTCCGGCCAGAGTTAATCGAGCGTGTTGGGTAAGTTGGTGCACCCCTGCAGGGAAGTTATCTATTCGAATAGCCGTGTACACGGCAACGGACGCTCGGAGTTGTATCCTGATCTACTACAACTAGAACTGGATATCTGTGTTACTTAATTAATATGTTAGCTCCGGGATCGCTTTCTCGTAGGGAGTCGAGGAAGGATCTCTGGGCATTGCTACTATTACTTATTACTTTATGTTATGCTACTAATTTGCACTCTTCTAATGCTGCAAGATGCTAGTCTTCGATAGGCTAGGCCTTCTCTCTCTTCTGGCAATTCTGCAGTCCGGTCCGCAGATACAGTCCCCTCTTTTTATACCGATGCATGATTAGCATAGTTCATAGTTCAGATGTAAGTCTTGCGAGTACTTTGGATGAGTACTCACGGTTGCTTTGCTACCTCTTTTTCCCCATACCCGATTGCTGCGATCAGATGATGGAGCCCCGGAGCCTGCTGACCCCGTCGATGACTACTACTACCCCGACGAAATCTACTACTACGTGGAGACCGACGACCAAGAGTAGTTCAGAGGCTCCCAGGCAGGAGGCCTGCGCCTTTTCGATCTAGATGTCATTATTTTGCTCAGCCTTCTTAAGGCAACCTTGTTTAGTTATATCTGTACTCAGATACTGATGCTTCCGCTGACTCTTGTGTAACTCGAGCTTATATATTCGAGCCCTCGAGGCCCCTGGCTTGTAATATAAAGCTTGTATTGTTTTATTTTGTGTCTAGAGTTGTGTTGTGATATCTTCCCGTGAGTCCCTGGGCTTGATCGTGCGCATTTGCGTGTATGATTAGTGCACGATTGAGTCGGGGGCGTCACAAGTTGGTATCAGAGCCGACTGCCTGTAGGAAGCCTGTTTCCAACTCCTTCGCCGAAGTTGAGTCTAGTCTCCAAAACTGTTTTGCTAACCCTGTTGTGTGGCTTACGGGCCCACATCGCCAATGGTTGGGATTAGGATCTTTTATTCCTCTCCTTTACTCTGGGATTCTGATCTCTCTTCTATTCGGGTTAAAGATTTTACTAACTCTAACTCTAGGTTCTCGTGATCACATCCACCCGGAGATTTGAATTAACCCTTATTCGAGTTGAGGGCCAGGTTCTGCTTCACAGTGTTCACGGGTCGCAGGATCCTTTTATCGAGGGCACCCTGCGTTGTCACTTGTAGATTCCTCGCGTCAGTGGTTTTCTCCGACGTTGATGTAGCCTTTGCTATGTCACGTTGTTGTATCCCTCCACCGCGTGCCTGCGTGCCGCCTAGTTTGTCTAGCTGCATGTATTTCGGAAACTCATGCTGCCCGTTTGTAGCCAACTCTGTGCATGGATCTGTATGTCTTTAATGACTACTAATATGTATCTAATGCACTTCTTGTTCATTGCTCATGTTACATCATGAATGACCCCATACATTTGCAGTTGTTCTTGCTAAATTGTCCCTGTTGTTTTTAGCAGGATGGTTGACGATCCTCCGCCTCCACCCTATATTGCCGCAATGATGCAGCAGTTTGAGCTGAACCGTCAGTTCATGTCTGGGCTAATGAACCGATTTCCAACCCAGAATGCTCATCAGCATCCTGCCCCAATAACTCTGCAAGAATTCGTGCGCCTCAGTCCATCCACTTTCCATAACTCATCTGATCCTATGGATGCTAATGATTGGCTCCATGACATCGCCTTTCAGATGGAGTCGGCTAATGTTGCTCCTACCAGTTACGTCACCTATGCGACGTATCACCCGAGGGGTTCAGCTGCTCAATGGTGGGAATGCCACAGCCGTATGCTGCCTGCTGGAACTGTAACCACTTGGCAGGAATTTCAGTCAGCCTTTCGTGCACAGCACATCCCTCAAGGTCTGATGGACCAAAAGAAGAAGGAGTTCTGCAAACTCACACAGGGCAAAATGACTGTGGATGAATATCAGAGGAAATTTCTCGACTTATCCCGCTATGATGAGGATGACGTCTGCACTGACGCTCACAAGCAGGAGAAATTCCATGAAGAACTACATCCTGATATAAAACTCGCACTTGTTGTCCATGATTGCGCAGACTTTGTGACACTCGTCAGCCAAGCTTTCCGAGCTGAAACTGGTCTAACTGAGTACCAGGAGTCGCTCAAGCGTACTCGAGATGTTGGCTCATCCTCGTGTCAGCCTGCTCAGAAACATCAAGTTTAGATCCCGCACAATGTTTATCACCGACCTTCTCCAACACCAAGGCCGTCTTATGTCGCACCTCATCTGCCTCCGCCGCCGAGATGGCTAACGATTCAGGGTGGACAGCCCAATGCTATGGCTCCTCCCCATAATGATGGTTTATGCCGCAAGTGTGGACAGACAGGGCACCCTGCTCTCAACTGTCGTCAGGGTCAGCCGCAGAATGCATCACGTCCTCCTATTGGCCGTAAGAAGGGCTGTCAAAACAATCCTACCAGAAGTAGTGCCAGGCCACCTGCTATGAGTTGTGGTCTAGTCACCCATGTCAAGATTGAAGAAGCTCGTGAGGCCCCAAA
This sequence comes from Elymus sibiricus, assembly GCA_039707655.1. NCBI lineage: Eukaryota > Viridiplantae > Streptophyta > Magnoliopsida > Poales > Poaceae > Elymus > Elymus sibiricus. The sequence goes on from CM077676.1 coordinate 163,503,942, forward strand.
AATCGTGATGGGTACCCTTCGCGTTAATTCAGTGCCAGCCTCTGTTCTCTTTGATTCAGGAGCATCGCATGCCTTTGTGTCACAACAATTTGCTCAGTTACATGGGTTAGACATGGAAAAATTACCCACTCCTTTAGCGGTTTAGTCTCCGGGATCCAAGTGCCAAACCACAATGGTAAGTCCTCACAACCAAATCGAGATTGGAGGTCTACTTTTTCCGGCTTCTCTCATTGCGCTTGGACCTTCCAACATAGACATCATTATTGGCATGGATTGGTTGACAGCCCATAATGCTTTGATCGACTGTGCCGCCAAGACGGTCCAGCTCACACACCCTTCTGGCCAGATGATCAACTACTCATCCCAGATAATCCAGAATGCGAAGAGCCAGATATATGCTCTGAATGCATTGAATGCTTCACCTCTTGAAGGAATCGAGAACATTCTAGTTGTTCATGAATTCCAAGATGTCTTTCCAAAAGAACTTTCAGGAATACCCCCTGCTAGAGCAGTCGAATTCGTCATAGACTTGAAACCGGGCACTACTCCTATTGCCAAGCGCCCACACAAGATGCCGCCGCATGAACTCCTTGAACTTAAGGAGGAAATTGACAAGTCACTTCGTAAGGGTTTCATTCGCCCCAGTTGTTCTGCTTGGGGAGCACCTTCTCTCTTTGTTAAGAAGAAGGATGGTACGAATCGTTTGCTCCAAGATTATCGACCTATCAACCAGGCAACAATTCAGAACAAGTATCCGCTTCCTAGAATCAACGATCTATATGATCAACTTGCTGGTTCCTCAGTATTCTCTAAACTTGATTTGAGATTGGGATACCACCAGATCCGAGTCCGTGAAGAGGATATTCCAAAGACCGCTTTCGTTACTCGCTATGGTTCATACGAGTACACCGTCATGTCTTTTGGCTTAACCAATGCTCCAGCAATGTTCTCTCGATTGATGAATTATATCTTCATGGATTACCTCGACAAGTTCGTCGTGGTTTATCTGGATGATATCCTGGTTTATTCAAAGAATAAGGAAGAACATGCTGAACATCTTCGTCTAGTACTGGAAAAGCTTCGAGAGCATCAGCTATATGCCAAATATTCCAAGTGTGAATTCTGGTTATCAGAAGTGACCTACCTTGGTCATGTGATTTCCAAGGATGGTATTGCTGTCAACCCAGAATGAGTTCGGGCTATTCTTGACTGGACTCCTCCGAAGAATGTTAAGCAAGTCAGGAGTTTTCTTGGACTTGCCAGTTATTGCTGCCGTTTTGTCGAGAATTTCTCTAAGATTGCCAAGCCTCTGACTGATCTTCTTCACAAAGGCGTTAAGTTTGAGTGGACAGAAAAATGTTAGGATAGTTTCTAGACTCTTAAGGACAAGCTGACTTCTGCACCAGTGCTTGCTCCTCCAGATTCCCGCAAGGACTTCATAATTTATTGCGACGCATCCCGTCAAGGATTAGGCTGTGTCCTAATGCAAGAGCGCAAGCTGATTGCTTACGCCTCATGACAATTCGTCCTCATGAAGAGAACTACCCAGTTCATGATCTTGAACTTGCTGCAGTTATTATGCATTGAAGTTGTGGCGACATTACCTCCTCAGTAATCGTTGCGAGATCTACACTGATCATCAAAGTTTGAAATATCTGTTTACTCAGCCAGACTTGAATCTCCGTCAACATAGATGGATGGAAGAAATTACGGACCATGACTACGGTATTAAATATACCCCTGGCAAGGCTAATGTAATGGCCGATGCTCTGAGTCGCAAGTCTTATTGCAACAATCTCATGGTTCAGCGAGCTCAACCCCTTCTTCATGAAGAACTTCGCAAGTTGAACCTTCATATCGTTCCACAGGGTTCTCTTAATACCCTTATCCTGGAACCAACTCTGGAGAAAGCTATTAAGTCTGCGCAAGCAAAAGACACTGAAGTTGATCAGATGAAAAATGATCTTGCCTTTGAAAAAGCCAAGGATTTCTCACTTGCTAAAGATGGAACATTGTACTTCAGAGATCGCCTTGTGGTACCCCGGTGCGGACTTATGACAGACAAAGTTATGAAGGAGGCACATGATACACTGCTATCTATTCATCCGGGTAGCACCAAGATGTATCAAGACCTTCGTCAGAGGTACTGGTGGTTTAACATGAAGCAAGACATCTCTCGCTATGTTGCTGAATGTGACGTTTGCCATCGCGTCAAAGCAGAACATCAAAAACCTGCTGGACTTCTGCAACCGCTTCCTATCCCTGAGTGGAACTGGGAGAAGGTTCAGATGGACCTCATTACTGGCCTTCCCAAATCACAAAAGGGTCACCATGCTATTCTTGTCGTCATTGATCAGTTCTCCAAAGTTGCACACTTTCTGCCAGTCAAGGAGACGATCACTGCTAGTCAGTTAGCAGATTTGTATATCTCCAGAATTGTGACACTCCACGGAATTCCGAAGGAGACCAGTTCAGACCGTGGCAGCCTCTTCACCTCAAAGTTCTGGGAAAGTTTCCAAGAAGCTATGGGAACTCATATAACCTGGAGCACAACTTATCACCCCCAATCCCAAGGTCAAGTTGAATGAGTTAACCAAGTGCTTGAAGATATGCTACGCGCTTGTGTCATCTCATTTGGCAAGAAGTGGGAAGAATCTCTACTGTATGCTGAATTCTCATACAACAACAGCTATCAAGCTAGCTTGAAGATGGCACCCTTCTAGGTATTATATGGACGTAAGTGTCGAACCCCTCTGAATTGGTCAGAAACTGGGGAACGGCCGCTCATCGGTCCGGATATTATCCAACAAGCTGAAGAGCATGTCCGTATTGTTCGTGAAAATCTCAAGGCGGCCCAGTCCCGTCAGAAGAGCAATTATGATCGTAAACATTGGAGATCGATCTATCAACCCAGTGAACAAGCTTATCTGCGTGTCACTCCTATGAAGGGCACTCATCGCTTTGGAATCAAGGGCAAATTGGCTCCTCGTTACATTGGTCCCTTCTGCATTCTCGCCAGACGTGGATATGTGGCTTATAAATTGGAATTACCACCGTAGTTTTCTCATATCCACGATGTCTTCCATGTGTCCCAACTTCGCCGTTGCTTTAAGGACCCGCACCGTGCAGTGGATCACGAATTGCTCAAATTGCAAGATGATCTCTCTTATAAGGAGCATCCGATCCGCATTCTTGATCAAGCTGAACATCGAACCCGCTAGAAGGTAATCAAGTTCCTTAAAGTGCAGTGGTCGAATCACACTGAAGATGAAGGCACTTGGGAACGTGAAGATCGCCTACGGGAAGAATACCCCGACCTTTTCCCTTCCACCTCCTAAACTCTCCGGACGAGAATTTCTTTTAGAGGAGGAGAATTGTAACACCCCTATGTAATGAACTACTGTGACCCTCTTGATTAAGCTAAATCATTTTGGGTTGCAATGCTTGATCACCTCTGGGATCATATCTCATTTCAAATTCCTCCACTGAAATCAATTCAAATTGCAAGTGAAATTTGAAGTTGCACAAAAGTTATTGCAAAATAGTTCATCATTTAGCAAATATTCCATAACAACTATTTGTTAAGGAAAACAACATCACTTATTTGCTTAAATGGGCTATAGCAATTAAAACAGTGCCAAATCAGCATATTTAAATGCTTTTCCAATTATGAAAAATTCAAACAAAATTCATATGCCTCCCAAACTTTTTGTGGCAGTGCCAAATATTGCAATATATTTAAATGGCCAAGCTCCACATTTTTGCAAAGTCATTTGGTGGTTTAATAAAATGCAAACGGTGTCTGTTTAAAAGAAACAGAAAAGAAAAAGGGAAAAGGCCTAAATCTACTGTGCTTGTGGGCTTAAGTGGCCACAGTGCCCGCGGCCCAGCCTAACTCCCCCCCGTCCCTAACCTCCCGCTCTCTCTCCTATGCGTGTCAACACCACGCGCGCCCGAGCCGGCGATGGGCACGCATCGGCCATCCCCCGGCGCCGTCGCCGTCGTGGGGGGATAAGGTTGACCCCTGCGCACCCCCTGGCCAACCCTATCCTCACTTCCCCCTCGCGCGCTCTCTTTCCCTCGATCCTGATCTTCCCCGAGCGCCGTCGTCACCATGGCCCGTCGCAACCGCGGCCACTGACCTCCCCGCACCTCACCGGCGTGAACGCAAGCATCGCCGGCCTCGTCTGCATCGTCTACGCTGACCCATTGGAGAAGGGAGCCCCTACGTCGACCTCTTAATCGCCGTCTTCAACCTTCGGTCACCGGCAAAGCTTCGACGATTCCGGCGCCGTCAGGCCTCCCCCGAGCCCATTTAGCACACCTGCAGGACCGCGGTGAGCACCCGTACCGAACCCCTCTCTCCCCTGCTCTTCCCCGTGCTTATAGCCGTCGTCTTCATCGTGGCCGAACCCACCGCCACGGTTGGGCTCGCTGCCGTGACCACTGCCGCTGCAGCTCGCGTCCGTGCACGCTGGCGTACTCCTGGAGCCCCCAGGAGTCCAACGCACACACACGCGTCCTCCCGTGCCCCCTTGCCCTAGATCCGCCTCGCCGCCGTCGCTGTAGGCCGCCTCCAGCTGCGCCACCACCACGATTGGACGCGGCGCATCTCCCGCGTTCGAATGTCGCAAACCGCGCGTCAAACGGGCTACCATTGCCGATTTTCTGCGCCTTCCCGCGCGCGCCGCCGCAGTTTTTGGTCACCGGCGTTACTCCGGTGCCGGCACTGACCTGGCCTGCCAGTGGCCACGATGGGTCCCGTTGACCGCGTTGACCCGAGTCAACTTGCTAACTGGGCTAGCCCCAGTCACTGATAGGCGAGCCCCCACCGTATAATTAACTGATTTACTAATTAAAGTTAGTATGTTAATTAGTTGTGTCACTGTCAGATGCGGTCCACCAGCTAATTAACCCCTTTTAGTTAATTTAAACACTAGTTAACTCCCTGTGTATGACATGTGGGACCCTGGAACTGTTTAAACGGATAAGGTTGACCCAGTCAGCCTGCTGACTCAGCAGGGGCCCCACCAGTCAGCCTCTGCTGACTGGGCAATTGACCCGGTCAACTGGGCCCACTGTCAGCATCTGTATGCACAGCTGGGTGAACTGCACCGGGTGCACCTAGCAATTTCCCATTTAATTTTCGAAATTAAAATAAATCCAGTAAATTCCAGAAAATGATTAAAACTTTCAAAAATCATATAAAATAAACCGTAACTCGGATGAAAATAATATATATATGAAAAATGATCAAAAAAATAAGACGAATCGGAATATGCCATCCACATACCTATCACATGCCTCCAACACTGCAAACATGGAACCTTCCCCTCTGGTTCATCTGTCTGACAGATGCCTAAATCGGGAAAATATTCCCAGATATTTTCCCGCTCAATCTGTAACGTGTAGCATTGCGTTAGGTCACCCCTAGCACAGCATATTGCCATGTCATGCATCTGTGTTGCATTTGTTCGCTTTGTATGTATTGTTTCTTCCCCCTCTTCTCTCCGGTAGACCCCGAGACCAACGCTGCTCCCGAGTACGACTACACTCCTGACATCCAGCCCCTTTCAGCAGAGCTTCCAGGCAAGCAAAACCCCCTTGATCATCCCTATATCGCCCATTCTTTCTCTCCCATGCTTGCATTAGATTTTCCTACTGTATTCGAATGCTCCTATTCTGATGCATAGCCTGATTTTGTAACCTGTTGTTGATACCTTACCCGTTGTCCTATATGCTTAGTATAGACTGGTTAGTGATCCCTTAGTGGCCCCGCACCCTTGTCCGTGCTGCCATGCTTTGCTTCCGGATGTTTCGATCAACGTGACCGATGTGCAGAGACCGACACAGCACCGCACACTCCCCTTAGTTGTACGACTCTGCAGAGCTACTATCGAGTGCCGAGGGTGATACCTCCTATCTCACTCCTGATGATATCTCTGTAGCGTGGCTAATCGGTTGTGGGTTACCGAGGGTGATTCCTCTTTCACCACCTCCGATGATGCCTCTGTCGTGCAGTCCCTCAAGTGTGAACCCATCGAGGGTGATTCCTCCAAGTTCACCTTGACGGATACATCGAGTGGGAATCCATCGAGGGTGATTCCTCGGATTTCCCCTTGATGTTATGGACACACGTTTACCATGTTTTTACCTCAGTCCCTTGTTGAAGTCGGGTCGACCCCGAGGGGTACCCGCGAGAGATGTGAAGTCGGGTTGACCGTGAGGGTACCCGCGAGATAATTACGCGGCACGGTCGGGCAGGTAGACCGCCCCAGGAGAGGGATGGGCCTGACCCTTGCCGTAAGTCTGCGAGACGGGGCGACGGGATCACTGATCGTGGATCACTGATCGTCTCCGCGAGCTCCCAATACACTAACAGTTTGGATATATGATCTGAGTAGGCCTCTGGCCTTTTCGCACTAACCACCACGCGGGTTAGCACTCGGCGTCGTATGATTCTCCCGAAAGCTCTGCCAGACGTCCAGTTCAGCATTGCGGCACGGTTGGGCCAGTGCCATCCAGGACAGAGGTGGTGCCTGGGTTCGCCCTGCTCGCAACGACCCGGAGTGCAAAGGGCGATTGGCCCAAGACCCCTGAGCACTTAGGATGTAGACCGGCGGGGACCTCTCTGCGGAGCCTAGGTAGGACTACGCCGTATCGATCAGCCGAGGCCGAGCATGACCAGGAAAAGTGTGTCCGGCCAGAGTTAATCAAGCGTGTTGGGTAAGTTGGTGCACCCCTGCAGGGAAGTTATCTATTCGAATAGCCGTGTCCACGGTAACGGATGCTCGGAGTTGTATCCCGATCTACTACAACTAGAACTGGATACCTGTGTTACTTAATTAATATGTTAGCTCCGGGGTCGCTTTCTCGTAGGGAGTCGAGGAAGGATCTCTGGGCATTGCTACTATTACTTATTACTTTATGTTATGCTACTAATCTGCACTCTTCTAATGCTGCAAGACGCTGCAAGATGATAGTCTTCGATAGGCTAGGCCTTCTCTCTCTTCTGGCAATTCTGTAGTCCGGTCCACAGATACAGCCCCCTCTTTTTATACCGATGCATGATTAGCATAGTTCTGATGTAAGTCTTGCGAGTACTTTGGATGAGTACTCACGGTTGCTTTGCTACCTCTTTTTCCCCATACCCGATTGCTGTGATCAGATGACGGAGCCCCGGAGCCTGCTGACCCCATCGACGACTACTACTACCCCGACGAAATCTACTACTACGTGGAGACCGACAACCAGGAGTAGTTCGGAGGCTCCTAGGCAGGAGGCCTGTGCCTTTTTGATCTAGATGTCGTTGTTTTGCTCAGCCTTCTTAAGGCAACCTTGTTTAGTTATAACTGTACTTAGATACTGATGCTTCCGCTGACTCTTGTGTAACTCGAGCTTATGTATTCGAGCCCTCGAGGCCCCTGGCTTGTAATATAAATCTTTTATTATTTTATTTTGTGTCTAGAGTTGTGTTGTGATATCTTCCCGTGAGTCCCTGGGCTTGATCGTGTGCATTTGCATGCATGATTAGTGCACGATTGAGTCGGGGGTGTCACAACCATAAATTTAACCAATGAGATCAACTGTGGTGGAAGCAAAAATTATACCACTGACTTAGTATCGAAATAGCGAATTCAGTGGTATAATTTTTGCTCGCGCCGCAGTCGGTCTCGTTGGTTAAATTTATGGTGAAACTTAGATCTCGGGAAGTGCGGGCGCACTACATTGTGTAATGGAGGGAGTACCATGTAAATTAAACTAAATATAGCAAGTGATCTTCTTTAGCACTGCATGTATGCTTGTGTTCTTGATCTGTAATCCAGTGGTGTGGAGAAACTACCAACTCCAGCACAATGTCATATCCTGTCATGTCTTAACTATGAACAATGCCATATTATGTTAATGTTATTTAAATCGTCTCTTTATTTACCAATCTAAAATGGGATAAATTGACAGTACACTCACCATTGATGCTTATACGTTCTTTAGCACTGCATGTATGCTTGTGTTCTTGATCTGTAATCCAGTGGTATGGTTAAGCTCGCCACTCCTGCACAAGGCCATTTCCTGCCATGTCTTATTATGTTAATGCTATTTTCAACCGTGTCTCTTTATTTGCCACTAATAAATGGGATGAATTGACAGCACTGATGCTTATACGTGCAAAACCTGTTATCTCTCTGCTTGTTTCTCTTTCAGGGTGATATCACAGACGCCAGGAAGAACTGCCACAATGATAGTGAAATGAACCCATTGCTTGTACCTCTAACATATATTGCAGGGATGAAGGCAACACATCTTGAGGATAGCGATACAACCCCAAAGTCATATCTTGATGTAGTGTCGAAGTTACTCGATAATAGCAGTGACACAAGCTCGATGAAGTCGCCGCCTGAATCTGTTCGACTTCTTCTGTCTCAAATTCAAGCAGAAAGACATGCTTCAGCTCAACTCATACTGAAACTCCAATATCTATCGAAGATTAACCAGAAGTACATGACGTCTATTGATGCTATGCAGCTAGAGTTGGAGGATATAAGCGTCAAACAAGCGCAGTCTCATCAGCTTGCTCAGCTGCTTGCGCTGCAGCTGCCGTGCAGGCCTAACCTTTCTTAACTGTGTTGAAGAGCTGTTGGTACCGTATGTTTTGTTGGCGTGTTTATTTGCACTGGTGGCGACCTTTGATGCCCAGTGTATGTAATCCGATGTCTGGTTGCGCTTTATTATCTCTGGTGGGGAACTTTGATGCCCAGTCGATGTAATATCCCGTTATTTCATTATTGTATAGTCTAGGTTTACTCGTAGTCACTATGCTGTAATTTATTTACTTTTTTTCAGAAGAATTTATTCACTGTACATGCTATCGTCGCTAGGCCGTAAGCTTCGACGGAAATCAATGGGCCAAAACGTTATTGGTCCGTCAGTGCTATATATAAAAAAATTAGACTACGCAAACGGGCCGGCCCGTAACTCTATATATGGGTCCAAACGTGGGCCCATTATCATGTCGGGCCGTTAGCAGACCTGAACATAAACCAGGCCCAAGTAGTTTTAAACCGCATGCCTTAGTTGGGCCAGAAAATACCATGGGATTTTAACAGGCTGAAAATTAGATCGGGCCTGAATTGTGCCGAATAATTCAAGGGCCGATAGCAGGCCTAAATATACCTCGGCCCATGATTGGCCCAATTATATGACGGGCCATTCATAGGCCAAAATTTATCCCGGGACGTGGTTGGCCCAATAACATGATGGGCTGTAAGCAGGCTGGGTGCAAAGCGGGCCATAATTAGGCCCAATTATTTCACGGGCCCTTAACAGGCCGATAGTCAGAGTGGGCTTAAATTTATCCACGAAGACCATAGGCCGTTAAGAGGCCGAAAGTCTCTTGTACCAAAAATGGGCCCAAATGCTGCACGGGCTGTTAGGAGGTCGAAAGTAAATTGTACCAAAAATGGGCCGAAATGCGGCACGGGCCGTTAAGAGCCCGAAAGTCACTTGTACCAGAAATGGGCCCAAATGCCGCACGGGCCGTTAAATGGCCAAAAGTGAAACCGGGCTGAAAACGGCCCAATTGTGCGAAGGGCCTCTAACAGGCCCAAACTATCATCGGGGCGAACTTGGTCAAACAGTTCAACGGGCCTTTAACAGGCCGTAATACAAACCGGGCCATAGATGGGCCCAAAACACAGTGCACTGTTAACGGGCCATATCTGATATGGGCCATAATTTGGCCCAAAACATGGCAGGCTGTTAACGGGCCGGTCCACTAGTATCAGACAAAATCTTGTGGGCCTTTGGCTGGGCTGGCCCGTTTAACCTGAATGGGCCACTATTGGGCCGTGCCACGTGTCGACGTATCATAGGCGTACCTCGTCCAATGAATGGATGACATCTGTCGCAATGCCGAGCTGACACGTGGATCCGCCGGCGAATGAGAATTTTACACGTGGAAAATCCCCATTGGTCCGAGCTGTTAACGGGTTATCGGATCCAAACCAGAACCCGATAGCTTAACGGCGACCCGTTATGGTCGATGCCACGTATCGGTCACCCTTGACGAAAACACTTCCATGACGCGACATTTATCGTCATGGAAGTGGACACTTCCGTGATGATAATTTCAGTATTGTCATGGAACACTTCTACGACAGCACAGGTATGACTTTCTTGATTTTGTCATAAAATTGTCACGGATGTACATGCATGACAGAAAAATTGACCTACTGTGACAAAGACGTATCATCACGGAAGTGTTTTTTTGTAGTGATGGTGGCTGTTTTGAGGAAGATATAAGGAGGCTTATGTGTGATAGAGCGCATCATATCACGGGGTTTGGATGCACCGACGAAATTTGCACCAACTCTCGAGGTGAGAAAGGGCAATGCACGGTACTGAAGAGGCTAGCAATATGCGGAAGGATGAGAGTGCGTATAATCCACGGACTCACATTAGTCATAAAGAACTCATATACTTGTTGTGAAAATTTATTAGCCCTCGAAGCAAAGTACTGCTCGCATGCTCATAGGGGGATAGATTGGAAGGAAAAGACCATCGCTCGTCCCCGACCGCCACTCATAAGGTAGACACTCAATAATAAATCATGCTCCAACTTCATCGCAAAACTAGAGGCTATACGTGCATGCTTCAAGAATCACAAACTTTATCATCGATATTTTTACTAAACCACAATCATCCACTAGTACACCCACATATTACCATCTTAATATCGCAAAACTATTGTGAGGAATCAAACATATCATATTCAATGATCTACAAGTTTTATGTAGGATTTTATGACTAACCATGTGAACGACCAATTCCTGTTGAGTCTCTAAATAGATATAAGTGAAGCATGAGAGTTTAATTCTTTCTTCAAAAGACCACACTCTAATAAATATAAGTGAAGCAAAAGAGCATTCTACAAATAACGGTGTTCTAAATGTAGAGAAACAAGCATCCAAACTTCAAATGATATAAGTGAAGCACATGAAGCATTCTATAAAGCCATACTCAAAAGATATAAGTGAAGTGCAAAGAGTATTCTATAAATCAACCAAGGACTATCTCATACCAACATGGTGCATACAAGAAAAGAGAAAAATAAGCACAAAAGACGGTCCAAGAATTTACGCATATCATGTCAATAAAACAAAAACCGAAACATACCGATAATTGTTGAAGAAGAAAGATGGGATGCCCCGGGGCATCCCAAGCATAGACGCTTGAGTCTCCTTGAATATTTACTTGGGGTGCCTTGGGCATCCCCAAGCTTGAACTCTTGCCTCTCCTTATTCTTCTCATATCGATACCTTCTCGATCTTCGAACACTTCATCCACACAAAACTTGACTGAAATTTTTATTAGAGGGGTTAGTACATATAACATCAAATCCCATCATGTCCTGCTATAACATTATTGTATTATTATAATAAAACATTAACCATTGTATGTTATCACAATTCTAAGGCTCCCAAGTCACTGGGGCTCAACAAGATTTCAAACATAAGCAATTAAAGAAACTATAATAGCAATATGTGAAAACAGGACAGTATGTAAAGATGCAGATGAAACATATACTTCTGTAACTCCAAAAATTCTGAAAACTTTGGACGTAATAAAAATTTGCATAGCAGTACTATGTAAAAATTTCAGAATTTTTGCACATTCCAATAAAATACAGAAATTCAAACACTACAGCAAAAGTTTCTGTTTTTGCACAGCACACACCAAACAAGCAATTTAAACACCCTAAAGGTAAATCTTGGCACATTATTTTTATAATACAATGTATTTGTACAAGGGGATAATTATTTTTGTTGAAAAGTTTCTGTAATCAGGATTCACAAAGTTTCCATGGGCATGAACAAAGTTCAAGGACGTCCCCCACTTCAACGGTGTTCGTCTTTCTCATTTTCACTTTTATTTTTGAAAAGTTTTAGGTTCAACTCTATATTTTTTGTTTTTAATTATTTTAAAAGCACACAACAGAATAAAATGACTCTTTAAAACTTTCGGGTTGTTTCCCAGGCAACGCTTTTTTTAAAGCCATTAAGCTAGGCATAAAGTGCTCAAGTAATTGATCCACCCGGATCCCAAGGTATATCAAAGCCAATTTTAATTAACAATGATTTATAATTTAATAGGGAGCACAAAGGAACATATATCATGCAATGACGAAGTCTAACTCTCTTCCTATGCATGGCATGTCATAAAAGAACAATTCATGCACATCAAGTAAAGGCCAATACATAGTATAAACAGTTTTTGTAATTTTTATCGTATTGGAAACATAGAGAGGTGGGGATGTAGTTCCTCTCTCATAATAATTGCAATTAGGAGCAGCAAGCACATGCATATTATATCCATCTAAATCATCATGTGTAATGGTAAAACACAACCCATTAATATAATCCTTAATAAGTGCAAACTTCTCTGATATAGTGTAGTTGGGAGAATTCAAAAACATAATAGGACTATCATGTGTCGGTGTGCTACTTGTAGACTGCGTTGGTATTTCCCAGAAGAGGAGAGGATGATGCAGTATAGTAGAGATAAGTATTTCCCTTAGTTAAGAACCAAGGTTATCAATCCAGTAGGAGAACCAAGCAAGATCTAGTGAACAACACCTACACACACAAAAGCAAACACTTGCACCCAACGCGAATAAGAGGGTTGTCAATCCTCTTAGTGGTTACTTGCAAGGATTAAGCCTGATAGAGATAAATTGATAAAGTAAATTACTAAACTAAATAAGTGTAAATAAATTGCAGCAAGGTATTTTTATGTTTTTTATATGATAAAGATAGACCAGGGGGGCATAGTTTTCACTAGAGGCTTCTCTCTCGAGCGCAGAAACATACGGTGGGTAAACAAATTACTGTTGGGCAATTGATAGAAAAGCAAATAATTATGACGGATTCATGGCAATGATCATGTATATAGGCATCATGTCCGAGACAAGTAGACCGACTACTGCCTGCATCTACTACTATTACTCCACTCATCGACCGCTATCCAGCATGCATCTAGAGTATTAAGTTAATAAAAACAGAGTAACGCCTTAAGCAAGATGACATGATGTAGAGAAGCAAATTCAAGCAATATGAATAAACCCCATATTTTTATCCTTAATGGCAACAATACAAATACGTGTCATGTCCCTTTCTATCATTGGGATTGAGCACCGCAAGATTGAACCCATCACAAAGCACCTCTCCCATTGCAAGATAAACCAATCTAGTTGGCCAAACCAAATCAATAGATCGGAGAGAAATACAAAGCTATATTTAATCATGCATAAAAGAGTTCAGAGAAGACTCAAATATTTCTCATGAATAATCTGATAATAAACTCACAATTCATCGGATCCCAACAAAGACACCGCAAAAGAAGATTACATCGGATAGAACTCCAAGAACATCAAGGAGAACATGGTATTGAAGATCAAAGGGAGAGAAGAAGCCATCTAGCTACTAGCTATGGACCCGTAGGTCTGTGGTAAACTACTCACACATCATCGAAAGGGCAGCAAGGTTGATGTAGAAGCCCTCTGTGATCGATTCCCCCTCCGGCAGAGTACCAGAAAAGGCCTCCAGATGGGATCGCGGAAGAACTGAGGCTTGCGGCAGCGGAAAGGTTTTGTCTTCTGTCTCCCTGATGGTTTCCGAATATTTGTGAATTTATAGGAGTGGAATTAGGTCAAACAAAGCCACGAGAGCCCCACAAGGCATCAGGGCGCGCCCCCCCGGGGCCGCGCCCTATTACCTTGTGGAGGCTTTGTGAACCTTCTGGCCTCCTCTCCAAGTCTCCAGGGTCTCTTTTGTCCAGAAAAAAATCTCCAAAAAGTTTCGTGGCATTTGAACTTCGTTTGGTACTGATTCTCTGAAAAGCCAAAAACAAGTAGAAAACAGCAACTGGCACTGGGCACTAGGTTAATAGGTTAGTCCCAAAAAAATGATATATAATTGCATATAAAAACATCCAAGATTGATACTATAATAGCAAGGAACAATAAAAAATTATATATACGTTGGAGGCGTATCAAGCATCCCCAAGCTTAATTCCTGCTCGTCCTTGAGTAGGTAAATGATAAAAACAGAATTTTTGATATGGAATGCTACCTATCATGTTTCATCATGTAATCTTTCTCTTACGGTATGAATAATAAGATCAAAATGATTCAAAGCAATAGTCTATAATTTGATATAAAGACATCAATACTCAGGCATACTAACAAGCAATCATGCCTTTCAAAATAACGATGCTATAGAAAGTTATCCCTACAATATCATAAAATCCTGTCATGCTCCATCTTCTTCCCACAAAGTATTTAGCATGCACTATCCCGATGACAAGATGAGCAATTGGTTCATACTTTTTAACGCGATTCATCTTTTTCAACTCCCACTCAATACATGAGCGCAAGCCATGGATATAGCACTATGTGTGGAATAGAGTGTGGTGGTAGAGGTAAATAAGAGAAGTCAAAAATAAGAAGATAGTCTCACATTGACGAGGCTAATCAACGGGCTATGGAGATGCCCATCAATTGATGTCAATGCAAGGAGTAGGGATTGCCATGCAACGGATTGTAACACCCTAGATTTTGCCCATTTTTCTTTTATTTTAATTTATTTGGATTTATTATTTACATTTGGGTTTTCCAGTCATTTCTTTTGGACTTACCACTTGGATTTATTTTTGATTTTCTTCCAAGTGGGTTCTTTCATCCATAAACCCTCCCTAGACCTCATCCCTCCCATAATAATGCCATTGGGTATTTTTATTTAATGGCATTATATGCTTTTCCCTCTGAAAATGCTCCTTTTCTCATATAGCTATGAAGCAACCCCTATTTTTATTGCCCAGAAAATTCCTAGAGAATTCCCAAATATTCTTTGGGTCATGCCTCACCTTCCTATGCAAAAATATCCCATGGTCATTTGGAAAATTTCAGCCCAGGAAAATATTTTTGCTTCTGGACAGAAAAGTCATTTTGTGAAGCAACTATATTATTCCTTGATATTTTTAATCTGAAATTTTTACCACTTAATGACCTTCCTAAGTGATGCTTAAACGCCTAAAACCAGTTCCAGAATCTTAGCCATTTGTCCTCAGCATTTGGAGCAAGTTTCTGTCCAGAAACTTTGCAGCTCCCTCTTGTCACCTCCATTGCACCATGTGGCAAGCCCAGCGCATTCCTTGGCAAAGCGTTGAAGGGACAATACGTTGGACATGATTTGGCAGCGCCGAAAGCCACCCCTGTGCCAGTGCACGAGGTGACCGCATGCGGGCAGGGTGCAACGCACGCGCTCTGCGCGCTCTGCCCGTCCGGTCCGATCGGCCGCCGTCCATCCTCTCCTCTCCCGCCACCGCAAGATGTCTAGTCCACTCCTGGTACACCCATTCATCCCCCCAGCCCCTCCCTGACCTTCCCCGGCGCCGGAAGGGGGCACGACGGAAGCGGCCACGGCGCTAGCCGACGGCACAGTGGCTTGCACGCGCGCCCTATTCCTCCTTAGTGCGCCTGCGCCCGAGCCCGCGTGCGAGCGCTGTGCTTGGCCTCGCCTGCGTCGTCCCCTAGCTCACCCGAGTCCTCACCGCCCCCAGTTCGCCCTCCCGCTCAGCTCCGGCGGAGCCCGAACCCTGCCTCGCCTCCTCCTATATATAGAGCACTCCCCCGACCGTTCTAACCATCCCAAACCCCCTCTCCTCTCTCAAATCGACCTCCAGAAGCTGTGGGCAACGCCGGGAAGGCCTCTGGCCTTCGAACCTCGTCGGCGACCGCCGCGGATCCCTCTCCTTCGTTCACTCATCCTAGTCCACCTCAGCTCCAACCACTGCCACCAATGAGACCGTAGCAACCTCCTGAGCACGACGGTAGCAAGAACTCACCGGATTGTCGCCGGAAATGCCGACTCCGATCAGCTCCGTCGCCGCCGTCTCTGGAGAAGATCGTCGCGACGCCGTCCGACCTCCTCAGCTCGAGTTTCGGGTACGTGTGGGACCGTCTTGCCGAGTTGAACCTATCCCCCTCCTCTCCGGTGATCGCCGACGTCTCCTCGCCGGAGAAACGCCAATGACAGCGCCGCCGCCCTCTGTTTCTCTCTCTCTCTATTTAATCCTGACATCGGGCCCCACCTGTCATTCTCTCCCTCGCTCCTGAACCGGTACGTAAGTGGAGGCGTATTCTCAAAATACGCCTTCGACCTGGCCGCTCGGTTAAATTCTTTTAAATGGAAATTTTGACCAGATTCTAATCCAACTTTGACCTGCAATAACTTTTAATCTATAAGTCCAAATGATTTGATTCTTTTTCCTACTGGTTTATAAAATTCAAAATTTTCTGTATGATAAATTTCAGAATTTTTCTTGCTGTTGAGAATTTCTGGTGCAATAAACAGTAGTATGTGACATTTTCTGTTTTCTTTTAATTTAATTTCAGAAGAGCCTAATTGTGTTGAAGAAGGCCAGGAGTACTGTGACACTCCTCTGAACCAAGGCAAGCCACACCATTCATATGCAAGGATGGCATTGCAATAAATCTGGTTTAATTGAATTAAATTCATCATATATTCACTATTTAAAATAACTTGCTACATAGACCTTTTTGCATAGACTTTAATCTTGTCATTTTGTTAATATGCAGTAAGGTACATGTTTTATTGATAGTGTGCAGTAGGAATCATGTCATATGCTCATATGGTAGTATGATGCATTCACATTTCATGACCGTGACCCGTGCATCCATTCATTCACTATGACTCGAACCATTTTCTTTCAAGTTAAAATTGATAATAATTCAACTTGAACATGCTGTTGATCGAGTCATGGTGCCACCGAATCGAGCTCACCAGTGCAACCACACTTGACTGGATGGGGAGGCCCTAGTGCGGTCTATTGTCATGCCTCTCGTCGGTGCCTCCTACGAGGGAAGGTTGTGCTCTGGCGCTACCCTGGCCCGGTAGGCAATCACAACCTTGAGGACCCAAGTTTTGATGGTACCGAGGTCCCCGTTTGGGACAATGTTATTGTTTGGCCACGACGGTGGCAGCCACAGAGGTGGCGGATGTCACATGTTGACATCAGGGTCACCCAGGACATAGCCCAAAGGGGAGTTTGTCGGAGTGGCCGGGAGAGTGTCATGCAATAGATTGCTTTTGTCGGAATGTCGTTGGTCCACCCGAATGGGAGCACGAGGCCATGATTTCCGTGGTGTGGGTACAGTGTACTAACCTCTGCAGAGTGTATAATCTATCGATAGCCGCGTCCTCGGATATGGACACAGTTCGTAGTAGGTCACACCGTGGGTCAACAGATATAATTAACTTGCACACTAAGATTCACAAGATGGCACATGCAAACATGGTGATCGAGGATCACTATGCAAGGTATGAATGTGATCAAGTGAGGATCACGTTGGTAAGTTGTGAACGGTGGTTACGCGGTAACCCCGAAATGGTAAGTTGGTCCCGAGGACCATGGCAATGTTTCACGCACATCTCATGTTGAGTAGCATCATGCCCATGCATTAAATCTGTTAAATGCCTTGTTATTGTTTGTCGCACTTGTTTTCTTTGTTGTGAGCTTGCGAGTACATTCAAAGTACTCACCTGGCTTATCATGCCAGATGCAGGAGAAGCCGTGCAAGGAGTTGACGTTGAGCAGTTTGTCGCGATCTAGGCCGCGTCCCAGCAGTGTCCCTGTGGAATGGAGTTCCGCTACCTCGTCGTTCCGCTGTCGCGTAGTAGTTCCCTTATCATCGAGGCCCCGCCATGTCTACTAAATAATGTACATAAGTGCAGCCGCACCATGTGTGCCGCTTGGCCTCGCTCATCATGTGAGATGTAAACCCATGTTTCCGCTAAGAGATCAATAAAGCGGTTGTTTTCTGTACCAAGTTGTTGTGTATTGCTAGAAGACTTGATCTCTGGGCTGGCAATGCAAGGTAAACCGGTTGCTCTGAGCCGGGGTGCCACACGGATGCACTAAGAGCTATAAGTGTATGAAAGCTCAACATGAAAACTAAGTGGGTGTGCATCCAACTTGCTTGCTCATGAAGACCTCAGGCATTTGAGGAAGCCCGTCATCGGAATATACAAGCCAAGTTCTATAATGAAAAATTCCCACTAGTATATGAAAGTGACAAAATAGGAGACTCTCTATATGAAAAACATGGTGCTACTCTGAAGCACAAGTGTGGAAAAGGATAGTAACATTGCCCCTTCTCTCTTTTTCTCTCATTTTTTTTCTTTTTTTTTCATGGCTCTTTTTCACCTCTTTTTTTTCGTCCGGAGTCTCATCCCGACTTGTGGGGGAATCATGGTCTCCATCATCCTTTCCTCACTGGGACAATGCTCTAATAATGATGATCATCACACATCTATTTACTTATAACTCAACATTACAACTCGATACTAGAACAAAAAATATGACTCTATATGAATGCCTCTGGCAATGTACTAGGATGTGCAATAATGCTAGCATAACACGTATAAAAATGATGAACGGTGGCTGAGCCACAAATACAATGTCAGCTATATGATCATGCAAAGCAATATGACAATGATGATGTATGTCATAAAAATGGAACGGTGGAAGTTGCATGGCAATATATCTCGGAATGGCTATGGAAATGCCATGATAGGTAGGTATGGTGACTGTTTTGAGGAAGATATAAAGAGGCTTATGTGTGATAGAGCGTATCATATCACGGGGTTTGGATGCACCGGCAAAGTTTGCACCAACTCTCGATGTGAGAAAGGGCAATGCACGGTACCGAAGAGGCTAGCAAATTGTGGAAGGGTGAGAGTGCGTATAATCCATGGACTCACATTAGTCATAAAGAACTCACATACTTATTATGAAAGTATATTAGCCCTCGAAGCAAAGTACTACTACGCATGCCCCTAGAGGGATAGATTGGTAGGACAAGGTCCATCGCTCATCCCCGACCGCCACTCATAAGGTAGACAATCAATAATAAATCATGCTCCAACTTCTTAGCATCACGACAGATCATACGTGCATGCTTCGGGAATCACAAACCTTAACACAATTATTCTTACTAAACCACAATCATCTACTAGTACCTCCCCAATATTACCATCTTAATATCGCAAAACTATTGCAAGGAATCAAATTTATCACATTCAGTGATCTACATGAAAGTTTTAATTATATCCCTCTTGAATACCTATCATATCAAGACCAAATTCATAACCCGTGCATATTACCAATGCTATCATGAGACTCTCAAAAAGATATAAGTGAAGCACTAGAGCAACTGCCTAGCTCAAAAGATATAAGTGAAGCACATAGAGTTTCTAACAAATCACGAATAATGTGTGTCCCTCTCAAAAAGGTGTGTTCAGAAAAGATGATTGTGACAAACTAAAAAGCAAACAAAAGCAAACAAACTATACCACAAGACTCTCCAAGTAAAACACATATCATGTGATGAATAAAAATATAACTCCAAGTGAGTTACCGATAGATTGTAGACGAAAGAGGGGATGCCTTCCGGGGCATCCCCAAGCTTAGACGCTTGAGTATTCCTTGAATATTACCTTGGGGTGCCTTGGGCATCCCCAAGCTTAGGCTCTTGCCGCTCCTTATTCCTTTATCTATCGTAGTCTCACCCAAAACTTGAAAACTTCAGCACACAAAACTCAACAGAAACCTCGTGAGATCCGTTAGTATAACAAATAAATATTTAACTCTAAGTGCTGTAGTAAATTGATTCATATTTAATATTGGCATAATGCTACTGTACTCCAACTTCTCCATGACTCATACCCCCCGATACGATCCATAGATACATCGAAATAAGCAAACTATGCAACAAAAACAGAATCTGTCTAAAACAGAACAGTCTGTAAAGATCCGAATTATGGTCATACTTCTGTAACTCCAAAAATTCTGAATAATTAGAACAACGTGGGTAATTCATATATAAATACTGTGTTAAAAACTCAGAAGGTTATCACACTCCAGAAAAAACCCAAAATTCCAGCACTGGACGTAAAAGTTTCTGTTTTCCAGCAGCATCTATCATACTATCGTCCAAATCATCCCAAAGGCATTACTTGGCACAAACACTAATTAAAACATAAAAATACAATCATAACAGAAGCTATAATTGTGCAAACACTCAAAAACAGAAGGTAAAAGAAAAAATTTATTTTATTCATTGGGTTGCCTCCCAACAAGCGCTATTGTTTTATGCCCCTAGCTAGGCATAATGCATAGTTTCAAGTGTTGTCATCCTTGGTTTCCAATTCCTTAATTACACACCCACTCTTTTTAGGAGATTTGACATAGGAACTTTTTATCATAACACTCCTAGGGACAAAGTTGAGGAATTTACTTTCATAAACAGGTTCCTTTATTATATCCATGAAATTGGGGTGGACGCTAATCATTTTAAGATCCTCATTCTCCTTGCTAGTGGCACCCTTAGTCTTAGGAACATACATAAAGTTGCAATTTTTATTGGGAGGAGTTCTATCAATATTTTTAATGGAGGAAAAAGCGGAACCCAAGTTATTAATAATTTCCTCTAACTTATCGATTCTAGTAGGACTTTGTTCTATTCTCTCACTAATTGCCGGTTCCTTTTCCTTTAAGGTTTTCAATGCAATCCCTACCTTAGAACCAAATTGAGTAATATGATTGTGGACCTTTTTATCTAAATTCTCAAGATGTTCAATAGTGGACATTTTATTTTCAATAGTTTCTAACCTTTGCATAACATGCTCCAAAGTCAATGCCGTTTCATTAATAATGATAGGGGGTGATCCCACTAAATTTCCCATAGCATTGAAAGCATCCAAAGTGGGACACATCAAGAAATTCCCTCCAGTAATAGTGTCAAGCACAAATCTATACAAAGTAGCAATTCCCACATAAAAATTGCGAAGAAGAACGGTGGTGGATTGCTTACGAGTTGATCTATTTTGAGCGTCACAAATCCTATACCAAGCATCTTTTAAATTCTCTCCTCCCCTTTGTTTAAAATTAAGAACTTCATTTACAGGGGTAATAGTAACAAGTGAAGAACTAGCCATAATGACGAAGCGAACAAGCAAATAAAATATTTTTGTGTTTTTGTTAAAAAAATTAGAAGTGGGGGAGATGAAAACGAGAGGCAAATGCAAATAAAATAAATGCAAGTGATTGATTGTTTGTGCGAAGGTACTTGATAGATTTTGATGATGTCTCCCCGGTAACGGTGCCAGAAATTCTTCCTGCTACTTGTAGATTGCATTGGTATTTCCCCGAAGAGGACAGGATGATGCAGTATAGTAGAGATAAGTATTTCCCTCAGTTAAGAACCAAGGTTATCAATCCAGTAGGAGAACCAAGCAAGATCCAGTGAACAACACCTACACACACAAAAGCAAACACTTGCACCCAACGCAAATAAGAGGGTTGTCAATCCTCTTAGCGGTTACTTGCAAGGATTAAGTCTGATAGAGATAAAATGATAAAGTAAATTACTAAACTAAATAAGAGTAAATAAATTGCAGCAAGGTATTTTTATGTTTTTATATGATAAAGATAGTCCCGGGGGCCATAGTTTTCACTAGAGGCTTCTCTCTCGAGCGCAGAAACATACGGTGGGTAAACAAATTACTGTTAGGCAATTGATAGAAAAACAAATAATTATAACGGATTCATGGCAATGATCATGTAGATAGGCATCATGTCCGAGACAAGTAGACCGACTCCTGCCTGCATCTACTACTATTACTCCACTCATCGACCGCTATCCAGCATGCATCTAGAGTATTAAGTTAATAAAAACAGAGTAACGCCATAAGCAAGATGACATGATGTAGAGAAGCAAATTCAAGCAATATGAATAAACCCCATCTTTTTATCCTTAATGGCAACAATACAAATACGTGTCATGTCCCTTTCTGTCACTGGGATTGAGCACCGCAAGATTGAACCCATCACAAAGCACCTCTCCCACTGCAAGATAAACCAATCTAGTTGGCCAAACCAAATCGATAGATCGGAGAGAAATACAAAGCTATATTTAATCATGCATAAAAGAGTTCAGAGAAGACTCAAATATTTCTCATGAATAATCTGATCATAAACTCACAATTCATCGGATCCCGCCAAACACACCGCAAAAGAAGATTACATCGGATAGAACTCCAAGAACATCAAGGAGAACATGGTATTGAAGATCAAAGGGAGAGATGAAGCCATCTAGCTACTAGCTATGGACCCGTAGGTCTATGGTAAACTACTCACACATCATCGGAAGGGTAGCAAGGTTGATGTGGAAGCACTCCGTGATTGATTCCCCCTCCGGCAGAGTACCGGAAAAGGCCTCCAGATGGGATCGTAGAAGAAGAGAGGCTTGCGGCAGCAGAAAGGTTTTCTCTTCTGGCTCCCTGACGGTTTTCGAATATTTGTGAATTTATAGGAGTGGAATTAGGTCAAACGGAGCCATGAGGACCCCACAAGGCATCAGGGCGCGGCCCTATTGCCTTGTAGAGGCTTCGTGAACCTTCTGGCCTCCTCTCCAAGTCTCCAGGGTCTCTTTTGTCTAGAAAAAAATGTCCAAAAAGTTTCGTGGCATTTGGACTTCATTTGGTACTGATTCTCTGAAAAGCCAAAAACAAGTAGAAAATAAGAACTGGCACTGGGCACTAGGTTAATAGGTTAGTCCCAAAAAAATGATATATAATTGCATATAATTGCATATAAAAACATCCAAGATTGATACTATAATAGCATGGAACAATCAAAAATTATAGATACGTTGGAGACGTATCAGGGTGCAATAGCAACAATTTCATGTTTAACATAAGGAACTGTAGCAAGTTCATCTCCATAAGCATCATTCATATTGGCATCATGGCCACAAGCATAGCAATCATCAAGTTCATCAAAAAGGGATATTTCAAATGAATCAAAGGGATCATAGCAATCATCCTTTGGTAAGCATGAAGGGAAATTAAACAATGTATGAGTTGAAGAGTTACTCTCATCAGAAGGTGGGCACAGGTAGATAATCCGCTCTTCCTCCTTTTGTTCTTCACTCTCCTCCTCATCTTTTTCATCTAATGAGCTCACAGTTTCATCAATTTCTTCTTCCATAGATTCCTGCAAAAAATTAGTCTCTTCTTGGACAGCATACATTCTCTCAATAAATTCTTTAATATAAGCATTAGAAGCATAATTTTCATAGCAATATTTAAGTATGGCAAAATTTTCAGATTTTTAAAGCGTAGCATCATACTTTTCAATCAAAGAAGCAATTTCATAGGCACCCTTAAAAGAAACAAATCACTTCTTCTTAATCAATGAAAATGGTGAGTCTTTTGCCTCGTTTAAAAAAAAGCAACAAATTCTTCAATTTGTTCAATATCATAATAACTATAAACACCTTTAGCATAAGAAGATAAGACTTCATTATCATTAAACTCACATTGATAGGGAAGGTGTTTCTTAATGTTCTTAGAACAACAAGTAAAATCATGTATTTCGCATAAATTCCAAGCATAGCAATGCAAACAATTAATTTGATGCCATAAAAGTTCCCCTTTTTGGGATAAGCGGTGTCGCACAAAGTAAGCATGCTCATCTAATGATTTTCCCTCAACTAAGCTAGATGGGTTTCCAGCACGAGCACAAATGGATCGAACATGATCCAAGTAAAAAGCTTCAGCAGAACGGTAGATTTTGGGTGGTTCCTCAACCACTGGGTTAGCAAGTACAACTAATTTTTTTGGTGTTTTGCGCTTCCTACCCATAACTAAAGATAGAAAACAAGAATAGAAATTAAAATCTACTTAGAGATAAAGCCAACAAGCGCACACGAGAATATTCACCCCACATTATTGCTCCCCGGTAACAGCGCCAGAAAAAGGTCTTGATAACCCACAAGTGTAGGGGATCAATTGTAGCTTCTTCGATAAATAAGAGTGTCGATCCCAACGAGGAGCTAAGGGCATCTCCAACTGGCAACCCGCAAATTTCCTCCCGCATCCGTCCACAGACAGGGGGGGGGGGCGGTCCGCGGACACGGATGCGAGAGGACGCCATCCAACCATAGCTGCATACATCCGCTCTTTCTCTTTTTTTTGAAGTCCGCACGATCCAATAGCCGCATGCAAAGGATACAGACGTTCAGATAGCCGCATGCAGCAATAGTTCAAATTTTAAAAAGTTCAAATTTTACATCCCAACATTGTTGTCCCCTTTCACCGCCCACTGATGCTCAATCAGATCTTCCTTCAGCTGCTCGTGAGTTTGTTGATGCCGAATTTGTTGATGCATTTGAATGAACTCTTCAAATGTGGCCGGATCCTGGTCCGGAAGTTGGATAGGATCACCCATGTTCTCAAATTCCAGAGCTGCGGCAGCATCATCACCCTCATCCTCGACGATCATGTTGTGCATGATCACACAACATGTCATCACCTCCCACAAGGTCTCCGGATCTCATTGTTTTGCAGGTCCACGAACAACTGCAAAACGGGCCTGAAGAACTCCAAATGCCCTCTCGACATCCTTTCTAGCTGCTTCTTGTCTTTGGGAAAAGTGAGCCTTTTTCCGGCCAACTGGGTTTGAGATGGTGCTGACAAAGGTAGCCCACGGAGGATAGATATTGTCAACCAGATAGTAGCCGATGTTGTACTCATGTCCATTGATAGTATAGTGGCAAGGAGGAGCTATTCCTTCAGTCAGCCTCGCAAACAACGGCGATCGTTGCAACACATTGATGTCATTGTGAGACCCGGGCATGCCAAAGAAAGCGTGCTAAATCCAAAGATCCTGTGATGCAACTGCTTCAAGAATGATGGTGGTCTTCTTAACATGACCTTGATATTACCCTTGTAAAGCCTTCGGGTAGTTCTTCCATTTCCAATGCATGCAGTCAAGAGATCCAAGCAAACCTGGCCACTCTCTTGCTTCTGAGATTGCCAAGAGCCTCTCGGTGTCTGCCACAGTTAGTTCTCTCAGGTACTGAGATCCGAACACCTCGACCATGGCAGTTGCAAACCTGACCATGGCATCTCTGCATGCGCTCTCAGACATCCGTAGGTACTCATCCCACGAATCAGCGGCCGTGCCATATGCAAGCATCCGGAGTGCGGCCGTGCACTTCTGGTAACCAGAGAAGCCAATCGTTCCCACGGCGTCCTTCTTCAGGATGAAGTAGTCATCGTAGGACTGGACGCCATGGTACAAACGATCGAAGACAGTCTTGTGATATGTCTCCAACGTATCTATAATTTATGAAGTATTCATGCCATGTTTATAACAATTTTATATGGTTTTGGTATGATTTGATTATAACTAACCCGGACTGACGCTGTTTTTAGCAGAACTACCGTGGTGTTGTTTTTTGTGCAGAAATAAAAGTTCTCGGAATAGGACGAAACTTTTTGACGATTTTTTTGGGACCAAAAGAGACCCCCGAAGCTTCGTGGAAGGACCAGAAGCCTCACGAGGAGCTCACAAGGCAACACGGCGCACCCTGGGGGGTGTACGCTATAGCCTTGTGGGGCCCTCGTAGCTCCTTTTCACGTGATTCCAATGCTGAAAAATCCTATAAATAGAGAAACCCCTAGAAATAAACCTAGAACTTCGACGCTGCTGCCGCAAGCCTCTGTCCCGAAGAAATACCATCTGGAGCCCTGTTTCGGCACCCTGCCAGAGGGGGAAATCATCACCGGAGGCCATCTTCATCATCCCGGCGGTCTTCATGACGAGGAGGGAGTAATTCACCCTCGGGGTTGAGGGTATGTACCAGTACCTATGTGTTTGATCTCTCTCTCTCTCTTGTGTTCTTGATTTGGCACGATCTTGATGTATCATGAGCTTTGTTAATATAGTTGGATCATATGGTGTTTCTTCCCTCTCTATCTTCTTGTGATGAATTGAATCTTTCCCTTTGAGGTTTCGTTATTGTCGGATTGAATATTTCAGATTTGAGAACACTTGATGTATGTCTTGCATGTGGATACCCGTGGTGACAATGGGGTATTCTATTGAGTCACTTGATGTATGTTTTGGTGATCAACTTGCGGATTCCCGAGGTGACATTGGGGTAATCTAGGCACATAGGTTGATTGCACATTTTCATCTTCTTTTCTCTGATAGAAAGTTTGGGGTACTCTTTGAAGTTCTTTGTGTGGATTGAATATTATGAATCTGAAGTTGTTTTGATGCATATCGAATAATCAACTCACGGATACTTGTGGTGACACTGGAGTATCTAGGTGACATTAGAGTTGGTTGATGCGTATCATATGGTGTTATTTTAGTACGAACTCTAGGGCTGTTTGTGACACTTATAGGGATGGCTCAATAGATTGATCGGAGAGGATAACTTTGAGGTGGTTTCGTACCCTACAACAATTTCATCTTATGTTCTCCACTAATAGGAACTTTGGAGTGATTCTTTATCGCACGTTGAGGGATTGTTATATGATTCAATTATGTTAGCACTGTTGAGAGATTGCACTAGTGAAAGTATGAACCCTAGGTCTTGTTTTCAAGAATTGCAATACCGTTTGTGCTCACTTTTGTTACTTGCTACCTTGCTGTTTTATTATTTTCAAATTATAAAAACCTATATCTACTATCCATACTACACTTGTATCACCATTTCTTCGCCGAACTAGTGAACCTATACAATTTACCATAGTATTGGGTGTGTTGGGGATACAAGAGATTTCTTGTATTTGATTGCAGGGTTGTTTGAGAGAGACCATCTTCATCCTACGCCTCCCACGGATTGAAAAACCTTAGGTCATCCACTTGACGGAAATTTGCTACTGTCCTACAAAACTCTACACTTGGAGGCCCAACAACGTCTACAAGAATAAGATTGCGTAGTAGACATCAAGCTCTTTTCTGGCGCCGTTGCCGGGGAGGTGAGTGCTTGAAGGTATATCTTTAGATATTGCAATTGAATATTTTAGTTTCATGTTTTATCACTAGTTTGGTTTATAAAAGAAAACTACAAAAAATGGAATTGAGGTTGCCTCAAATGCTTCATCTTTATAATATCTTTCTTGAAAATGATGGATCGGAAAATTGTGCTCAATTGCTAGCGGAAGAATTTAATAAAATGTTTAATGTGAGTACTTTGAATGATGCGCATGATTAAAATGTTGTTAGTATGCTTTCTATGAATATCCATGATACTAATGATATGCAAAGCTACAAGCTTGGGGATGCTATGTTTGATGAAGATGATATTTTTAGTCCCCCAAGTTTTGATGAGCAAATTTATTATGATGATAGCATGCCTCCTATTTATGATGATTATATTGATGAAAGTGGGTTTGGAAGAGTGTCAACTCTAGGTACTAATGATCCCACTATTTTTAAGGGTGTTGAATCTTATTGTAATAATTATGAAAGTGGATTTGGAGAAGTCGTGACTTTATTTAATGAGGAATCCACTATTTTGGAAGAGGTTTCAATTGATTATGACAACAAAGTTGCTATATATGATGATTATGGTGATGACATGTATGCTATAGAGAGTAATGATAACCATGAAACTTGTCATCATGATTTTAATGTTCAATTTGATTATGTCAATCAAGTATCTCATGATAGTTATTTTCTTGAGTTTGCTCCACTACTATTGATGAGAATAAATTAGCTTATGTGGAGAGTAACAAAAAATTTATGCTTGTGGATCATGAAAAGAATGCTTTATGTGATAGTTATATTGTTGAATTCATTCATGATGCTACTGAAAATTATTATGAGGGAGATATGCTTATATATATTTCAACAACATCAAGTTTCCTCTCTTTATGTTGAAAGTTTTGAAGTCATGCTTGTTTTGCCTTCCTTTGCTAGTTGATTCTTGCTCCCATAAATTGTTTGCTCACAAAATCCCTATGCATAGGAAGTGGTTTAGGCTTAAATGTGCTTGTCATATGATTCATGATGCTCTTTGTGTTTCAATTCTTATCTTTTATGTGAGCATCGTTAAAATCATCATGCCTAGCAAAAAGGCATTAAAGAAAAGCGCTTGTTGGGAGACAACCCAATATTTACCCCTACTGTTTTTGTGTATTCACATGATTAAGCTACTGTAGTAATCATGTTTTATATGTTTTCTTTCAATAATGTGCCAAGTAAAGCCTTTGGGATAGTGTGGATACTTGTTGATTTGATTCTGTGCAAAAACAGAAACTTTTGCGTCCAGTGCTGGAATTTCAATTCTGTACTGGAGCGTCAGAAAATTCTGAAATTTTTAGAGAGTATTGGGTTACAAATGTTTTATGGTGTCCTAATTTTTCAGAAGTTTTGGAGGTACAGAAGTATGGTTTTTAAATCGCTCAGTACGTGCTGTTCTGTTTTTGACAGATTCTGTTTTTATTGCATAGTTTGCTTGTTTTAGTGTTTCCATAGCTTATATTATGAGATATAAATTGTGGAAATGATAGAATACAGTAGGAATTATGTGAGAACAATTATGAATCTTGTCTTGAAAGTACCTAAGTGGATGATTTATTTTTATCATACTAACCTATCTCACAAGTTCCGTTAAGTTTTGTGTGATTGAAGTTTTCAAGTTTTGGGTGAGATATCGATATGAGGAGAATAAGGAGCGGCAAGACCCTAAGCTTGGGGATGCCCAAGGCACCCCAAGGTAATATTCATGGAATACTCAAGCATCTAAGCTTGGGGATGCCCCGGAAGGCATCCCCTCTTTTGTCTTCAACATTATTGGTAACCTCACTTGGAGCTATATTTTTATTCGTCACATAATATGAGTTTTGCTTGGAGCGTCATTTTATTTTAGTTTACTTTGATTGATGTTATTAATAATCATGTTTTGTATCTTTTATTTCAATAAAAGTGTCAAGTATAGCCTTTACCATGCTCAATTTGCAAGTGTATGAGTTGCTGTTTCAAAACAGAAAGTTTTCTATTATTGTCTGAATTCTTCAGAAAAGTAAGAATGTGATAAAATCTTGAAATTTTGACACAATAAGCTACTATAAATTTTCTACAGTGTGGTAAATTTTCAGAATTTTTGGAGTTAAATAAGTATGGATTTTGCTTCATCCTTCACAGACTGTTCTGTTTAGACAGATTGCTGTTATGTTTGCATTGTTTGCATATGTTTGCTTGTTTAATGATTCTATTCGAGGATAGTAGTATTAAATATGCAGAGGCATATAGTATGAAATGTTTAATTATAATTTTAGTAATTTGTTACAGTAGAGAATGTTAAGGTTTTGAGTTAATTTATACTAACTTATCTCACGAGTTCTTGTTGAGTTTTGTGTGGATGAAGTTTTTAAGATTTAGGAGAAGCCATGATATGAGAGGAATTAAGGAGACACAAGATCTCAAGCTTGGGGATTCCCAAGGCACCCCAAGATAACATTACAATAAGTCTCAAGCAACTAAGCTTGGGGATGCCCCGGCAGGCATCCCACCTTTCTTCATCAACAACTATCGGTTAGCCTAAGTTTTTACTTGTTCACATGATATGTGCTATTCTTGGAGTGTCCTTTTCTTTTCATTTTGTTTGTTGTTTTAATAAAATTATCAGATCTGAAATCTTTATTGAGAGTGAGTCTTCACATAGCTACTTAATTGTTTGACTACTCATTGATCTTCACTTATATCTTTTGGAGTAGTTTGTCATTCATTCTTGTGCTTCACTTATATCCTTTGAGTAAATGTTTGAATGAATTGAATATCATAAATCTGAAATTATCCATGTTCCATATGCTTATTAATATTTCACATTGGGTTTAGAAAGTAAAATCTATTGAAATTTGACAATCACAATATTGGTCATACAAGCAATTCATGAATGATTAGTATATGGAAGAGAAATATCACATACAAATATATTATCTTGGATATCTTTTATGATTGTGAATACCCATTAATTATTTTAAAACTTGAGAAAATTAGTTGAAGTTGGACAAGGAAGACAACGTAATGAGTTATGTTTGGGTATATTTGCATCGAAGTTATATTGTTATGGATCCTCCAACATGTGATGCTTGTTTAGAATCTTTTGGTAGCCAAAATTTCTGTACTAAGCGGTAATACTGCTTGTGCATCCAAAACCCTTGAGCCAAGTTTCTTCCATGAGTGTCCACCATACCTACCTATATACGGTATTACTCTGCCGTTCCAAGTAAATTTGCATGTGCGGCCTCTAATCATTCAATTAAGCATCTGTTTTGTGTGCCTGTGATACGTCTCCAACGTATCTATAATTTTTGATTGTTCCATGCTATTATAGTATCAATCTTGGATGTTTTATATGCAATTATATATCATTTTTTGGAACTAACCTATTAACCTAGTGCCCAGTGCCAGTTGTTGTTTTCTGCTTGTTTTTGCCTTTTCAGAAAATCATTATCAAAAAGTGTCGAAACGAGAAAAAAAACTTTGGATTAATTTTTTCTGGACCAGAAGAGACCCACGAAGCTTCGGGAGAAGACAAGAAGAGCCACGAGGAGGCGACAAGCCTGGAGGGTGCGGCCCCCAGGCTTGTGGGCCCCTCGTTGCCCCTCATGACATAGTTCCAACGCTATAAATTCTCAAATATTCCCAATATACCAGAAAGATAGAAGAGAAAACCTTTCCGCCACCACAAGCCTCTGTTCTTTCGCGATCCCATCTGGAGGCCTTTTCTGGTACTCTGCCGGGGGGGGGGGGATCGATCACGGAGGGCTTCTTCATCAACCTTCCTGCCCTTTCGATGATGTGTGAGTAGTTTACCACAGACCTACTGGTCCATAGCTAGTAGCTAGATGGCTTCTTCTCTCTCTTTGATCTTCAATACCATGTTCTCCTCGATGTTCTTGGAGTTCTATCCGATGTAATCTTCTTTTGCGGTATGTTTGTGGGGATCCGATGAATTGTGAGTTTATGATCAGATTATTCATGAGAAATATTTGAGTCTTCTCTAAACTCTTTTATGCATGATTTTTATAGCTTTGAATTTCTCTCAGATCTATTGATTTGGTTTGGCCTACTAGATTGATTTGTCTTGCAATGGGAGAGGTGCTTTGTGATGGGTTCAATGTTGCGGTGCTCAATCCCAGTGACAGAAAGGGACATGACACGTATTTGTATTGTTGCTTTGAAGGACAAAAAGATGGGGTTTAATCATATTGCTTGAGTTTGCTTTGTCTACATCGTGTCATCTTGCTTAAGGCATTACTCTGTTTTATACTTAATACCCTAGATGCATGCTGGATAGCGGTCGATGGGTGGAGTAATAGTAGTAGATGCAGGCAGGAGTCGGTCTACTTGTCTCGGACGTGATGCCTATATACATGATCATTGCCATGAATCCATCATAATTATTTGCTTTTCTATCAATTGCCCAACAGTAATTTGTTTACCCACCGTATGCTATGTGTTCGAGAGGGAAGAATCTAGTGAAAACTATGGACCCCGGGTCCACTTTATCATATATAAAAACCCTAAAAATACCTTTCTACAATTTATTTACTTTTATTTTAATTAGTATTTTAGTTTATTTATTTACCTCTATAAGATTTAATCCTTGCAAATAACCGCTAAGAGGATTGACAACCCTCTTATTTGCGTTGGGTGCGAGTGTTTGCTCTTGTGTGTGCAGGTGCACTTAACGGAATTTTGCTTGGTTCTCCTTATGGATTGATAACCTTCATTCTTAACTGAGGGAAATACTTATCTCTACTATACTGCATCATCCTCTCCTCTTTGGGGAAATACCAACGCAGTCTACAAGTAGCAGGAAGAATTTCTGGCGCCGTTGCCGGGGAGACATCATCAAAATTACCAAGTACCTTCGCACAAACTATCATTCACTTGCATTTATTTTGTTTGCCTTTTATTTGCATTCGCCTCTAGTTTTCATCTACCTCACTTATAATTTTTTTTACAAAAACACAAAAATATTTTTATTTGCTTTTTGCTAGTTTGCTTGCTTCGTCACGATGTCTCAAGAAAATACAAAATTGTGAGACTTTTCCAATACTAATTATAATGATTTTATTAGTACTCCTATTGATCCTCCCGCCACTAGTGCGGAGTCGTGTGACATTAATGCTACTTTGCTTAATCTTGTTATGAAAGAACAATATTTGGTAGTCCTAATGAATATACTGCATCCCATCTAAATACTTTCGTTGAGCTTTGTGATATGTAAAAGAAAAAAGATGTGGATAATGATATTGTCAAATTAAAATTATTTCTGTTCTCACTATGAGATCATGCTAAAACTTGGTTTTCATCCTTGCCTAGAAATAGTATTGATTCTTGGGATAAGTGTAAGGATGCTTTTATTACCAAGTATTTTCCTCCCACTAAAATTATTTCTCTAAGAAATCAAATTATGAATTTTAAGCAACTTGAGCATGAACATGTTGCACAATCTTGGGAGAGAATGAAATTAATGATAAGAAATTGCCCAACTCATGGCTTAAATTTATGGATAATCATACAAAAAAATTATGCGGGACTAAACATTGTCTCTAGAAATTTGCTAGACTCTGCCGCAGGTGGTACTTATATTAAAATTATATTGGGAGAAGCTACAAAACTTCTTGATAATATCATGACAAATTATTCTCAATGGCACACTGAACGAACTCCAACTGGTAAGAAGGTAAATTATGTTGAAGAAATTAATACTTTGAGTGATAGGATGGATGCTTTATTGAAATTGGGTGCTAGTAAAAATGCTCATATTGATCCTAATGATGTGCCATTGTCTACCTTGATTGAGTAAAATAATGATGCTATTGATGTGAATTTTGTCTCTAGAAATAATTTCAACAACAATGCTTATAGGGATAATTTCAATCCTAGACCGTTTCCTGGAAATTCCTCTAATAATTATGGCAATCCTTATGGTAATTCTTATAATAATAATAATAATAATAATAATAATAGTATGCCCTCTGATCTTGAAAGTAATATTAAAGAATTTATTAATTCGCAAAAGAATTTCAATGCTATGATAGAAGAAAATTTGAATAGAGTTGATGAATTGGCTAGGAACATGGATAGAATTGCTCATGATGTGGAAAATCTCAAAACTAAAATTTTGCCACCCAAGCATGATATAAATGAGTCTATTAAAGCTATCTATGTCTCCATTAATGAAAGTACAGAAAGGACCGCTAGGTTGAGAGCTAAGCGAGAATTTCTAGAAAAAACGATTCCACCCGGTTTCTATCGTAGTAATGATGAAGATATTAAAATGATTGGTGTCACCCCTATTGAAACATTATTTAGTAACATAAAATTGATGAAAAAGGGACTGAATAAGAGTCAACTTTAGATATAAGGAGTCCCAATTGCTTGGAGGGTGATAATCTTGATGAAAAAAATGAAAAAAGTGGGTTTGGAGAGGTTAAAACTTTAAATAGTAATGCACCCACTACTTTGGATTACAAGGACTTTAATTATGATATTTGTTCTTTAATTTAGTGTATTTCCTTGTTGCAATCCATGATTAATTCACCAAATGCATATGAACAAAATAAAGCTTTCACTAAACATATTGTAGAAGCCATGATGAAAGCACATGAAGAAAAACTTGAGTTGGAAGTTTCAATTCCTAGAAAATTACAAGATGAATGGGAACCTACTATTAAAGTCAAAATTAAGGATTATGAATGTAATTCCCTTTGTGATCTTGGTGCTAGCGTTTCCAGTATACCAAAGTCTTTGTGTGATGTGCTAGGTCTCACTGACATGGATCCTTGTTCCCTTAATTTGCATCTTGCGGATTCTACTATTAAAAAGCCATTGGGTAGAATAAATGATGTGCTTATTCTTGCAAATAGAAATTATGTGCCCATGGACTTTATTGTTCTTGATATTGAATGCAATCCTTCTTGCCCCATAATACTTGCTAGGCCTTTTCTACGAACAATAGGTGCTATTATTGATATGAAAGAAGGTAATATAAGATTTCAATTTCCACTAAAGAAAGGGATGGAACACTTCCCTAGAAAGATAATTAAAGCACCTTATTAACACTTCCCTAGAAAGAGAATTAAAGCCACCTATGGAATTAACTTGAAGGATGACAACACTTGAAACTATGCATTATGCCTAGCTAGGGGCATAAAACAATAGCGCTTGTTGGGAGGCAACCCAATGAATAAAATAAATTTTTGCTTTTTCGTTCTGTTCTTGAGTGTTTGCACAATTATAGCCTCTGTTGTAATTGTATTTTTATGTTTTAATTAGTGTTTGTGCCAAGTAATTCCTTTGGGATGATTTGGAAGATGGTATGATAGATGCTGTTGGAAAACAGAAACTTTTGCGTCCAGTACTGGAATTTTGGTTTTTTGCTGGAGCATTACAAACTTCTGATTTTTTTTACAAAGTATTGATATATGAATTCCCCACGTTGTCCTGATATTTCAGAATTTTTGGAGTTACCGAAGTATGACGTTAATTCAGATCTTTACAGACTGTTCTGTTTTAGACAGATTCTGTTTTTGTTGCATAGCTTGCTTATTTTGATGAATCTATGGATCGTATCGGGGGGTATGAGTCATGGAGAAGTTGGAGTGCAGTAGCATTATGCCAATATTAAATATGAATCAATTTACAACAGTACCTAAAGTTTAAGATTTATTTGTTATACTAACGGATCTCACGAGGTTTCTGTTGAGTTTTGTGTGCTGAAGTTTTCAAGTTTTGTGTGTTGCGCCCCCCAGGCTTGTGGGCCCCTCATTGCCCCTCATGATGTAATTCCAATGCTATAAATTCTCAAATATTCCCAATATACCAGAAAGACAGAAGAGAAAACCTTTCCGCCACCGCAAGCCTCTGTTCTTCCATGATCCCATCTGGAGGCCTTTTCTGGTACTTTGTCGGGGGGGTCGATCATGGAGGGCTTCTTCATCAACCTTGCTGCCCTTCCGATGTTGTGTGAGTAGTTTACCACAGACCTACGGGTCCATAGCTAGTAGCTAGATGGCTTCTTCTCTCTCTTTGATCTTGAATACCATGTTCTCCTCGATGTTCTTGGAGCTCTATCCGATGTAATCTTCTTTTGCGGTGTGTTTGTTGGGATCCGATGAATTGTGAGTTTATGATCAGATTATTCATGAGAAATATTTGAGTCTTCTCTAAACTCTTTTATGCATGATTGTTATAGCTTTGTATTTCTCTCCGATCTATCGATTTGGTTTGGCCTACTAGATTGATTTGTCTTGCAATGGGAGAGGTGCTTTGTGATGGGTTCAATGTTGCGGTGCTCAATCCCAGTGATAGAAAGGGACATGTCACGTATTTGTATTGTTGCTGTTAAGGATAAAAAGATGGGGTTTAATCATATTGCTTGAGTTTACTTTGTCTACATCATGTCATCTTGCTTAAGGCGTTACTCTGTTTTATACTTAATACCCTAGATGCATGCTGGATAGCAGTCAATGGGTGGAGTAATAGTAGTAGATGCAGGCAGGAGTCGGTCTACTTGTCTCAGACGTGATGCCTATATACATGATCATTGCCATGAATCCGTCATAACTATTTGCTTTTCTATCAATTACCCAACAGTAATTTGTTTACCCACCGTATGCTATGTGTTCGAGAGAGAAGCCTCTAGTGAAAACTATGGCCCCCCGAGTCTACTTTATCATATATAAAAACCCTAAAACTACCTTGCTGCAATTTATTTACTTTTATTTTAATTAGTATTTTAGTTTATCTATTTACCTCTATAAGATTTAATCCTTGCAAATAACCGCTAAGAGGATTGACAACCCTCTTATTTGCGTTGGGTGCGAGTGTTTGCTCTTGTGTGTGCAGGTGCACTTAATGGAATTTTGCTTGGTTCTCCTAATGGATTGATAACCTTAGTTCTTAACTGCGGGAAATACTTATCTCTACTATACTGCATCATCCTCTCCTCTTCGTACAAGTAGCAGCCCTTACCGCTCATGAAGCGGCAGGGGGTGGTCAGTATCTTCCATGTCAAGCGGGTTATTCTCATGATGGGTGTTTATTCACTTGTCATTACACGAGAGAGGGCGGTAATTGGGATGCCCAGTCCCACAAAACAAAAATATATAATTAAACAAACTCCCCCGGAAAGTTGATTGTATGGAGGGCACCCAAGGATTCGGCTAGCCATGGCTTGTGTTTGAATGGTTGAGGGGGAGTAAACTTTACCTTTCCGCTTGGGAACCGCCTATAATGTGTTTAGCATGGAAGATATTGAGAACTCTCGGTCATGACGTTGACAAGAAAGGCATGCCTCTCAAAATGTATTCGTCTCTATTTTAAGCTATGAGCTTTGGCACCTCTGCAAATCCTTGCTTCCCTCTGCGAGGGGGCATTCTATTTACTTTTATGTTATTTACTTTCATGTTATTTACTTTTTATGTTGAGTCAATTTCTTATTCCAACCTATTCTATAGTTGGCAAGCATCATGTGGTGGGGATAGATCCAAGCACATATATCCATTCAAATATATTTGATCATGAATTATTATTGTTGACAATTATCTCTATGATAAATAAGTTGGGAGGCGAAACATCAAGCCCCTATCTCTCTCTGTGTTTGATGGATGCTATTTGTTCTAAAAATATGCTTTGAGTATTAGCAACATTAGAAGACTATATGATAATTGAGTATGTGGAGCTCTTAGTGAGACTTTGTTGAAAATGAGATGCATTGAAATTGTTTGGTGACTAAGAACATAGCTTGTTAAGCTTCAAGAGAATGTATTGTTTAAACCATAACATGTGAATTGATTGTTACTTTACCATGATGAGTTTTATGAGAAAGATTTGTTGTTATGATGCTAGGAAAAGTGATTGAAATTATCATTGATCAAACTTATGCACTATGCTAGCATTCACACTTCATAAATTATTTCTTTTATCATTTACCTACTCGAGGACGAGCAAGAATTAAGCTTGGGGATGCTGACACGTCTCCAACGTATCTATAATTTATGAAGTATTCATGCCATGTTTATAACAATTTTATATGGTTTTGGTATGATTTGATTATAACAAACCCGGACTGACGCTGTTTTTAGCAGAACTACCGTGGTGTTATTTTTTGTAAAGAATTAAAAGTTCTCGGAATTGGACGAAACTTTTTGACGATTTTTTTGGACCAAAAGAGACCCCCGAAGCTTCGTGGAAGGACCAGAAGCCTCACGAGGAGCTCACAAGGCAACACGGCGCGCCCTGGGGGGCATGTGTTGTTGCCTTGTGGGGCCCTCGTAGCTCCTTTTCACGTGATTCCAACGCTGAAAAATCCTATAAATAGAGAAACCCCCAGAAATAAACCTAGAACTTCGCCGCCGCCGCAAGCCTCTGTCCCAAAGAAATACCATCTGGAGCCCTGTTCCGGTACCCTGCCGGAGGGGGAAATCATCACCGGAGGCCATCTTCATCCCGGCGGTCTCCATGACGAGGAGGGAGTAGTTCACCCTCGTGGCTGAGGGTATGTACCAGTAGCTATGTGTTTGATCTCTCTCTCTTGTGTTCATGATTTGGCACGATCTTGATGTATCGTGAGCTTTGTTAATATAGTTGGATCATATGGTGTTTCTTCCCTCTCTATCTTCTTGTGATGAATTGAATGTTTCCCTTTGAGGTTTCATTATTGTCGGATTGAATATTTCAGATTTGAGAACACTTGATGTATGTCTTGCATGTGGATACCCATGGTGACAATGGGGTATTCTATTGAGTCACTTGATATATGTTTTGGTAATCAACTTGCGGATTCCCGAGGTGACATTGGGGTAATATAGCCACATAGGTTGATTGCACGTTTTCATCTTCTTTTCTACAATAGAAACTTTGGGGTACTCTTTGAAGTTCTTTGTGTGGATTGAATATTATGAATCTGAAGTTGTTTTGATGCATATTGAATAATCAACTCACGCATACTTGTGGTGACATTGGAGTATCTAGGTGACATTAGAGTTGGTTGATGCGTATCATATGGTGTTATTATAGTACGAACTCTAGGGCTGTTTGTGACACTTATAGGGATGGCTCAATAGATTGATCGGAAAGGATAACTTTGAGGTAGTTTCATATCCTACAACAATTTCATCTTATGTTCTCCGCTAATAGGAACTTTGGAGTGATTCTTTATCGCACGTTGAGGGATTGTTATATGATTCAATTACGTTAGCACTGTTGAGAGATTGCACTAGTGAAAGTATGAACCCTAGGCCTTGTTTTCAAGCATTGCAATACCGTTTGTGCTCACTTTTGTTACTTGCTACCTTGTTTTTTTTTATTTTCAGATTATAAAAACCTATATCTACTATCCATACTACACTTGTATCACCATCTCTTCGCCGAACTAGTGCACCTATACAATTTACCATTGTATTGGGTGTGTTGGGGACACAAGAGATTTCTTGTATTTGATTGCAGGGCTGTTTGAGAGAGACCATCTTCATCCTACGCCTCCCACGGATTGATAAACCTTAGGTAATCCACTTGAGGGAAATTTGCTACTGTCCTACAAAACTCTGCACTTGGAGGCCCAACAACGTCTACAAGAATAAGGTTGCGTAGTAGACATCATCTTGCGCATCCGAAAATGCCGGCGAAAATGGTCAGTGAATAGTGCATCAGGGGCAAAGTAGTCGGCCATCGGTGTCAAATGCCCGCGCGCCCTGTTGCGGTTGAGCACTCAATGACCCTTGATCGAGCCCTTGAAATTGAGAACATGCTCCTCCGCACGCTCGCGTCTTCAAGGACTGCCTGCATCATGGCCGTCTCATCGGAGTTCTCCTCCTCGCCCGACGAGCCATCGGACGACTCAACATACTGCTCGTATATGTACTCCAAATCGGAATCCATTGCTAAAAAGAAGAAGGGACAACTGTTTTCAGCTCCGGCGATTCATTGAACAGTTGCCGGGCACGGTAGAGGGTGGTACCTGACGGAGCGGTCGGAGGACAGGGGTTGAACGGAGGCGGGGGAGAAGCAGCGGGGAGCCCTGGTGGAGCGCTGGAGGTGACGGAGACGCAGAGTTGCGGCAAGGGTGTGGCGTGGTGGCCGGGGTGGTGGTGCGGCGGCGAAGGCAAGAGAGAAAGAAGGAAGGAGAGAAAATGAGGAGGATGGGGTCACGGGGTCCGGGAAGGATTTTGGGTGGGCCAGGGGTGTTGGATTCGTTCGTTTTGCGTGTCCGGACTCCCGCAAACCTCCCGCACTTTTGTCTCCGTTTTGCGGGAGAAATCGAGCCCGGACCGGCCCGCGGACCGATACAAGTCGGCGTTGGATGGCTCACGCGGTATTGACAGCATGGTTCGGATGGATGCGGGCGGTTTGCGGGTCAGCCTTGGAGATGCCCTAAGGGTAGAATTTATATTATCTTCAAGTTCTATCGACCACCGATACAACTCTACGCACACTTAACGTTTGCTTTACCTAAACAAGTATGAAACTAGAAGTACTTTGTAGGTGTAATGCTAGAACTACTTTGCAAGAATAAAACTAGGAGTACTTTGCGAGATAATAAAAGTTAGTTGATTAGTAGAAAGCTTTTTGTAGAACGATGAGAAAGATTGTCCATAGGAAATTGAATATAGCACGATAGATACTTATCATATGCAATGAGGGAGAGGCATACGCTAACATACTATCCATACTTGGATCATATGCACTTATGATTGGAACTCTAGCAAGCATCCGCAACTACTAAAGATCATTAAGGTAAAACCCAACCACATCATTAAGTAACAAGTCCCCTTTACTCCCATACGCAACAACCCCCTTACTCGGGTATAAGCTTCTATCACTCTCGCCACCCACTATAAGTGAATCATGAACGTATTGCAAAACCCTACAGTGGTAATCCCACACACTTGTGCGCGACGGAGGGCACCATAGGACAGCACCATATCAACATACAACTCATATCAATCACGCCATACCACAATTAACCCGTAGGACAAAAAGAATCTACTCAAACATCATAGGATGGCCATACATCACTGGGTAATAATATATAGCATGACGCACCATGTTTAAGTAGAGATTACAGCAGGGAAAATAGGTGTTGCACCGCTGCATAGAGGGGGAGAGAGTTGGTGGTGACGGCGGCGAAGTTGTTGGTGTAGATTGCCGTCACGATGGTTCCCCCGGCGGCACTCCAGCGCCACCAGGAGAAAGGGGGAGAGAGCCCCCCTCCTTCTTCTTCTTCCTTGGCCTCCCCCTAGATGGGAGGAGGGTTTCCCCACTGGTCCATGGCGGCCATGGCTCCCGGAGGGCTGTGATGTCTACTACACAACTTATTCTTGTAGACTCGTGTTGGGCCTCCAAGCGCAGAGTTTTGTAGGACAGTAGCAATTTTCCCTCAAGTGGATGACCTAAGGTTTATCAATCCGTGGGAGGCATAGGTTGAAGATGGTATATCTCAAACAACCCTGCAACCAAATACAAGAAATCTCTTGTGTCCCCAACACACCCAATACAACGGTAAATTGTATAGGTGCACTAGTTTGGCGAAGAGATGGTGATAAAAGTGTAGTATGGATAGTAGATATAGGTTTTTCTAATCTGAAAATATAAAAACAGCAAGGTAGCAAGTAACAAAAGTGAGCACAAACGGTATTGCAATGCTTAAAAACAAGGCCTAGGGTTCATACTTTCACTAGTGCAATCTCTCAACAATGCTAATATAATTGGATCATATAACCATTCCTCAACGTGCGATAAAGAATCACTCCCAAGTTCCTATTAGCGGAGAACATAAGATAGAAATTGTTTGTAGGGTACAAAACCACCTCAAAGTTATCCTTTCCGATCGATCTATTGAGCTATTCCTATAAGTGTCACAAACAGCCCTAGAGTTCGTACAAAAATAACACCATATGATACACATCAACCAACTCTAATGTCACCTAGATACTCCAATGTCACCACAAGTATCCGTGAGTTGATTATACGATATGCATCAAACAACTTCATAATCATAATATTCAATCCATGCAACGAACTCCAAGGAGCACCCCAAAGTTTCTATCGGAGAAAAGATAATGAAAACGTGCATCAACCCATATGCATAGATTACCCCAATGTCACCGCGGGAATCCGCGAGTTGAGTGCCAAAACATATATCAAGTGAATCAATATAATACCCCATTGTCACAACGGGTATTCATATGCAAGACATACATCAAGTGTTCTTAAATCTGAAATATTCAATCCGACAATAACAAAACCTCAAAGGGAAAAGATTCGATTCATCACAACAAGCATAGAGAGGGAAGAAACACCATATGATCCAAATATATTAACAAAGCTCGCGGTACATCAAGATCGTGCCAAATCAAGAACGCGAGAGAGAGAGAGATAAAACACATAGCCACTGGTACAAACCCTCAGCCCCGAGGGTGAACTACTCCCTCCTCGTCATGGAGACTGCCAGGATGATGAAGATGGCCTCCGGTGATGATTCCCCCCTCCGGCAGGGTGCCGAAAAAGGGCTGTAGATTATCGTGGAGGTATAGAGGTGCCACAGGGGGCCCACGAGGCACCAGGGCGCGCCTGGGGGGGGGGGGAGCAGGCGCGCCCAGGTGGCTCGTGGGGCCCCTGTGGCTCTTCTGCTGCTTCCCAGAAGCTTCCTGGGTTCGTTTCCTTCCAGAAAAAACCGTCAAAAAGTTTCGCTGCATTTGGACTTCATTTGATATGGATTTTCTGGAAATTGAAAAACAAGCAGAAAACTGGAACTGACACTGGGCACTAGGTCAATATGTTAGTCCATAAAAATCATATCAAAGCCATATAAAAGTGCACCAAAATCATACAAAACTATAATAAACATGGCATGAATAATTCATAAATTATAGATACGTTGGAGACGTATCAGCATCCCCAAGCTTAATTCCTGCTCGTCCTCGAGTAGGTAAATGATAAAAGAAATAATTTATGAAGTGTGAATGCAAGCATAGTTCATAAGTTTGATCAATGATAATTCCAATCAGTTTTTGTAGCATCATTATATATCATAAAATGTAGCTCATCTCATAAAACTTCTCATGATCAAGTAGCAAGCTATTCACATGTTTAAAGTATAGGCCATAAACTTTCTTGAAAACTAACAAACTATGTTCTCAGTCATCAGACAATTGCAATTCATCTTATTTTCAGGAAGGGTCTATGTAAGAGCTTGATCTAGAAAATTCCACATACTCAACCATCATTTAGTCTTCCATGATTGCTGACACTCAAAGCATATTTTTAGAACAAACCGTTTTAGTCAAACACATAGGAAGATAGGAGCTTATTGTTTCGCCTCCCAACTTATTTATCTCAGGGATAATGTCAACAATTATAAGTCATGATCACCTATATTCAACTGGATATATGTGCCTGGATCTTTCCCTACCACATAATGCTTGCCAACTAAAGAATAAATAGAGCGGAATAGGGATGAACATTAATGACTCTTGCATAAAAGTAAATACAGAAAAGTAAACACAGAAAAATAAAAGATAGGCCCTTCGCAGAGGGAAGCAGAGGTTGTCATGCGCTTTTGTTGTTGGATGCACAAGCCCTTAATGCAAAGGAACATCACGTTATATTGCCCCTTGTGATAGCAACGTTTATTATGCTGTCTGTCGCTTTTATTTCTTTACCATCACAAGTTCGTACAATGCTTATTTTCCCTTGCAATAAAAGATCATACATATTTTAGGAGCAATTTTTATTGCTTTTTGCACCTATGACAACTTACTTGAAGGATCTTATTCAATCCATAGGTAGATATGGTGGACACTCAGGGCAAGAAACTGGGTTTAATGGTTTTTGGATGCACAAGTTGTATCTCTACTTAGTACGAATTTTTGGCTAGCAAAAGATCCTAAGCAAGCACCACATGTTAGAGGATCCATGACAATATAACTTCTATGTGAATATAAACAAACATAACTCATTACGTTGTCTTCCTTGTCCAACGTCAACTACTTGATCAAGCTTGAAAATAATTAATGGGGGCTCACAATCATGGAAGATGTTCAAGATAGTGTATTTATATGTGAAATTTCTCTTCCTTCAAAATTCTTTCATGAATTGTTCAAGTGACCAATGCTATGTTTGTTAACTTTCAATAAATTTTACCACTTATACTTCTTGTAAGTGAAGTCACTACTCCCCATGGGACAAGCATATGAAGCATATAAGTTTCAACTTTATGATATTCAATTCATTTCAAAAATTTACTCATAGGATATAAGTGAATCACAAGAGTAAATGACAAACTACTCCAAAAAGATATAAGTGAAGATCAAACGAGTAGTTAAGTAATTAAGTAGCTATGTGAGAACTCTCTCTCATTTAAAATTTTCAGATCTTAAGTATTTTATTCAAACAGCAAAGAAAACAAAATAAAATGACATTCCAAGGATAGCACAAATCATGTGAAGAAGCAAAAACTTAGGCTCAACCAAAACTGACCGATAGTTGTTGATGAAGAAAGGTGGGATGCCTACCGGGGCATCCCCAAGCTTAGATTCTTGAGACTTCTTGAAATATTAATTTGGTATGCCTTGGGAATCCCCAAGCTTGAGCTTTTGTGTCTCCTTAATTCCTCTCATATCACGGTTTCTCCTAAATCTTAAAAACTTCATCCACACAAAACTCAACAAGAACTCGTGAGATAAGTTAGTATAAATCAACTCAAAACCTTAACATTCTCTACTGTAACAAATCACTAAAATTATAATTAAACATTGCATACTAAATTCCTCTGCATATTTAATACTCCTATCCTCAAATAGAAACATTAAACACGCAAACATATGCGAACAATGCAACTATAACAGCAATCTGCCAAAACAGAACAGTCTGTAAAAGGGGAATAAGAATCCATACTTCCCTAACTCCAAAAATTCTGAAAAATGACCACGTGACAGAGAACTCATGCATGCTTACTGTGTAAAAATTTCAGATTTTTATCATGTTCTGACTATTCAGGAATATTCTGGACATAACAGAAAACTTTCTGTTTTCAAACAGCAACACATGAACTTGCAAACTGGGCATGGTAATGGCTATAATTGGCATTTTATTGGACTAAAAGATACAAAACATGATTATTTATAACAGAAAGCAAATATAAACAGAAGAAAATGATGCTCCAAGCAAAACTCATATTATGTGACGAATAAAAATATAGCTCCAAGTGAGGTTACCGATAATGTTGAAGACGAAAGAGGGGATGCCTTCCGGG
This sequence comes from Elymus sibiricus, assembly GCA_039707655.1. Classification (NCBI taxonomy): domain Eukaryota; kingdom Viridiplantae; phylum Streptophyta; class Magnoliopsida; order Poales; family Poaceae; genus Elymus; species Elymus sibiricus. Next base: position 163,548,154 of record CM077676.1, read on the forward strand.
GCATCCCCAAGCTTAGTTGCTTGGGTCTTCCTTGAATATTACCTTGGGGTGCCTTGGGAATCCCCAAGCTTAGTGTCTTGCCACTCCTTATTCTCCTCATATCGATATCTCACCCAAAACTTGAAAACTTCAATCACACAAAACTTAACGGAACTTCGTGAGATGGGTTAGTATGATAAAGAATAAATCATCCACTTATGTACTGCCAAGACAAGATTCATAATTGTTATCACATAATTCCTACTGTATTCTATTATTTCCATAATTTATATTACTCAATATAAGCTATGGAAACACTAAAGCAAGCAAACTATGCACTAAAAACAGAATCTGTCAAAAACAGAACAGCATGTAGAGAGCGATTTAAAAACCACACTTCTGTACCTCCAAAAATTCTGAAAAATTAGGACAACGTAAAAAATTTGTAACCCAATACTGTGTAAAATTTTAGAATATTCTCACGCTGCAGTACAGAATAGAAATTCCAGCACTGGACGCAAAAGTTTCTGTTTTTGCACAGAATCAAATCAACTATCATCCACACTATCCCAAAGGTCTTACTTGGCACATTATTGAAAGAAAACATATAAAACATGATTACTACAGTAGCTTAATCACGTGAACACACAAAAATAGTAGGTATAAATATTGGGTTGTCTCCCAACAAGCGCTTTTCTTTAATGCCTTTTTAGCTAGGCATGATGATTTCAATGATGCTCACATAAAAGTAAAGAATTGATACACAAAGAGAGCATCATGAAGCATATGACTAGCACATTTAAGCCTAACCCACTTCCTATGCATAGGGATTATGTGAGCAAACAATTTTTGGGAGCAAGAATCAACTAGCATAGGAAGGCAAAGCAAGCATAACTTTAAAACTTTCAACATAAAGAGAGGAAACTTGATATTATTGCAACACCTACAAGCATATGATCCTCTCTCATAATAATTTTCAGTAGCATCATGAATGAATTCAACAATATAGCTATCACATAAAGCATTCTTTTCATGATCCACTAGCATAGAAATTTTATTACTCTCCACATAAGCAAATTTATTTTCAACAATAGTAGTGGGAGCAAACTCAACAAAATAACTATCAAGAGATACTTGATTGGCATAATCCAATTGAAAATTAAAATCATGATGAAAAGTTTCATATTTATCATTATTCGTTATAGCATACATGTCATCACAATAATCATCATAGATAGGAGGCATGCAATCATCATAATAAATTTTCTCATCAAAACTTGGGGGACTAAAAATATCATCTTCATCAAACATAGCATCCCCAAGCTTGTGGCTTTGCATATCATTAGCATCATGGATACTCATAGAATTCATACTAACAACATTGCAATCATGCTCATCATTCAAACATTTTTTGCCAAACATTTTATTGAATTCTTCTTCTATCAATTGAGCACAATTTTCCGATCCATCATTTTCAAGGAAGACATTATAAAGATGAATAATATGTGGCAACCTCAATTCCATTTTTTGTAGTTTTCTTTTATAAACCAAACTAGTGATAAAACAAGAAACTAAAAGATTCGATTGCAAGATCTAAAGATATACCTTCAAGCACTCACCTCCCCGGCAACGGCGCCAGAAAAGAGCTTGATGTCTACTACACAACTTATTCTTGTAGACTCGTGTTGGGCCTCCAAGCGCAGAGTTTTGTAGGACAGTAGCAATTTTCCCTCAAATGGATGACCTAAGGTTTATCAATCCGTGGGAGGCGTAGGTTGAATATGGTATCTCTCAAACAACCCTGCAACCAAATACAAGAAATCTCTTGTGTCCCCAACACACCCATAACAATGGTAAATTGTATAGGTGCACTAGTTCGGCGAAGAGATGGTGATAAAAGTGTAGTATGGATAGTAGATATAGGTTTTTGTAATCTGAAAATATAAAAACAGCAAGGTAGCAAGTAATAAAAGTGAGCACAAACGGTATTGCAATGCTTAAAAACAAGGCCTAGGGTTCATACTTTCACTAGTGCAATCTCTCAATAATGCTAATATAATTGGATCATATAACCATCCCTCAACGTGCGATAAAGAATCACTCCCAAGTTTCTATTAGCGGAGAACATAAGATAGAAATTGTTTGTAGGGTACGAGACCACCTCAAAGTTATCCTTTCCGATCGATCTATTGAGCTATTCCTATAAGTGTCACAAACAGCCCTAGAGTTCGTACTAAAATAACACCATATGATACACATCAACCAACTCTAATGTCACCTAGATACACCAATGTCACCACAAGTATCCGTGAGTTGATTATACGATATGCATCAAACAAATTCATAATCATAATATTCAATCCACGCAAAGAACTCCATGGAGCACCCCAAAGTTTCTATCGGAGAAAAGATAATGAAAACGTGCATCAACCCCTATGCATAGATTACCCCAATGTCACCGCGGGAATCCGCGAGTTGAGTGCCAAAACATATATCAAGTGAATCAATATAATACCCCATTGTCACCACGGGTATTCATATGCAAGACATACATCAAGTGTTCTCAAATCTGAAATATTCAATCCGACAATAACAAAACCTCAAAGGGAAAAGATTCGATTCATCACAACAAGGATAGAGAGGGAAGAAACACCATATGATCCAACTATATTAACAAAGCTCGCGGTACATCAAGATCGTGCCAAATCAAGAACGCGCGAGAGAGACAGATAAAACACATAGCCACTGGTACAAACCCTCAGCCCCGAGGGTGAACTACTCCCTCGTCATGGAGACCGCCGGGATGATGAAGATGGCCTCTGGTGATAATTCCCCTCTCCGGCAGGGTGCCGGAAAAGGGTTGTAGATTAGATCGTGGAGGTACAGAGGCTTGCGGTGGCGTAAAAACTCATCTAGGTTAACTTTCGGGGGTTTCTGAATATATATGATTTTTTGGCGTTGGAATCACGCGAAGAGGTGCCACAAGGGGCCCACGAGGCACCAGGGCGCGCCTGGTGGGGGCAGGCGCGGCCAGGTGGCTCGTGGGGCCCCTGTGGCTCTTCTGCTGCTTCCCCGAAGCTTCCTGGGTCCGTTTCCTTCCAGAAAAAATCATCAAAAAGTTTCGCTGCATTTGGACTTCATTTGATATGGATTTTATGGAAAACCAAAAACAAGCAGAAAACAACAACTGGCATTGGGCACTAGGTCAATATGTTAGTCCATAAAAATCATATAAAAGCCATATAAAAGTGCGCCAAAATCATACAAAACTATAATAAACATGGCATGAATACTTCATAAATTATAGATCCGTTGGAGACGTATCAAGCAGGAGCCCCTCTGAGATTGGATCTCTCTCTCTCTCTGTTATCTTCTGTTTCGCGTTCCCATTTTCTGGCCTTTCACCGTTTCTTATATTCCCAGAGATCCGTAACTCCGATTGGGCTGAAATTTCGAGAGGATTTTTATCCTGATATTATCTTCCTTGCGGCAGAAGGACACCCCCAACCGACCTTCGAGGTGGCCACAAGTGCAGGGGGCGCGCCCTATGAGCTTGTGGGGCTTGTTGGCCACCCCTTACGCTGATTCTTTTTCCCAAAAACCACATATATTCCAAAAAAAATCTCTGTAAAATTTTATCGCGTTTGTAATTCGTTTGATATGGATTTTCTATGAAACAAAAAACATGCAACAAACAGGAACTGGCACTGGGCACTGGATCAATATATTAGTCCAAGAAAATCATATAAATTGTTGCCAAAAGAATGTGAAAGTTGTAGAATATTGACATGAAACAATCAAAAATTATAGATACGACGGAGACATATCACACCCCATATGGCTTTGTCTTAGAATTTGGGGGGGGGTTGTTTAGGCTGTGTATATCCTAGCACTACAGAAGTAGGATGTGAAGTCTTTTTCTTGTATCCCCTTGATGCGACAATTCTGAGGCAATAGACAACCGCATAACATGTTGTATATGGATTGTATTTCTTGATTTCATTTAGCATCACATACTATTAAATGAGTAGATTGCTTTGATTGAGCATCTTTTTTTTTGCTTTGTGTATCAAGTTCGTCACCAAAGCCACTTAGAAGATGCTGATTTGCCTAGCATTTTGTGTTACAACTTACAACATACTTAATTTTGTTGGTAGTACTCCAACATATTACTCCCTCTGTTCCGAAATGTAGGTCATTTTAGCGGTCCTAGTGTAATTTTTGTCACGTTACGATTTCTTTTGACTTTCCAAAAATGCCCTCCCACTCAGCCAGTCGCTTGTCGCCGCTCTCACCCACTCAGCGCAGTCGCTCTCACCCTCTCGTTCCCCTCTCACCCACCCCCCTCTTGTTCCCCTCTCCTAGCCGTCGCTGCCGGCCTCTCCTCGCCATCATCGCCGGCCTCTCCTCTCCTCCCTTTCTCCCCACCACCGTGTGCTTCCTCCCTTTCTCCTCACCATCCCGCCACCCCGTTTCCTCCCACTGCATGCGCCAGAAATCCACCACCCATAGGTCAAAAGCTTGATTTTTTAGGCGCCGGCGATGAGCTTCTAGGCGGCGGACGTGCTGGATCCGCGTGCGTCGATGCTGGATCCGCGTGCGTCGATGCCGGTGACGCAGCGGCGTTTGATGTGGAGCAGCGCCGGAGCAGCGGAGCGGGGTCTTCTTCCTCACCTCACCATATCAGCCAGCGGCCATATCCACGGCGCCGTCTGATAACCCACAAGTATAGGGGATCAGTTGTAGCCTTTCTCAATAAATAAGAGTGTCGAACCCAACGACGAGATAAAGGTAGAATCAATATTCCCTTCAAGTTCTATCGACCACCGATACAACTCTACGCACACTTAACGTTTGCTTTACCTAGAACAAGTATGAAACTAGAAGTACTTTGTAGGTGTAATGCTAGAAATACTTTGCAAGAAAAAAACTAGGAGTACTTTGCGAGATAATAAAAGTTAGTTTGTTTTAGTAGAGAGCTTTTTGTAACACAAAGAGAAAGATTGCCCATAGGCAATTGAATATAACACGATATATACTTATCATATGCAATGAGGGAGAGGCATACGATAACATACTTTTCGTACTTGGATCATATGCACTTATGATTGGAAATCTAGCAAGCATCCGCAACTACTAAAGATCATTAAGGTAAAACCCAACCATAGCATTAAGTAACAAGTCCTCTTTACTCCCATACGCAACAACCCCCTTACTCGGGTGTAAGCTTCTGTCACTCTAGCCACCCACTATAAGCAAATCATGAACGTATTGCAAAACCCTGCAGCGGGAATCCCTCATGCTTGCGCGACACGGAGGGCACCATAGGACAACACCATATTAACATACAACTCATATCAATCACACAATACCACAATTAACCCGTAGGACAAAAAGAATCTACTCAAACATCATAGGATGGCCATACATCATTGGGTAATAATATATAGCATGAAGCACCATGTTCAAGTAGAAAATTACAGCAGGAATAGAGAAGTTACACCGCTGCATAGAGGGGGAGAGAGTTGGTGATGACGGCGGTGAAGTTGTTGGTGTAGATCGCCGTCATGATGGTTCCCCCGGCGGCGCTCCGGCGCCACCGAAAGAGAGGGGGGAGAGCCCCCCTCCTTCTTCTTCTTGCTTGGCCTACCCCCTAGATGGGAGGAGATTTTCCCCTCTGGACCATGGCCACGATGGCTCCCGGAGGGCAGGAGCCCAATTTGATATTGGATCTCTCTCTCTCTCTATTTCTCTTCTGTTTCGCGTTCCTGTTTCTGGCCGAAAACCATTTCTTATATTCCCGGAGATCCGTAACTTCGATTGGGTTGAAATTTTGAGGGGATTTTTCTCTGAAAATTATCTTTCTTGCGGCGAAAGAAGGGCCCCAACCGATGTTCGAGGGAATCACAAGGCAACACGGCGCGATCCCCCCTGGGGCCACTCCCTGTTGCCTTGTGGCCACCTCGGGCACAGTCTTGCGTTGATTCTTCTTCCTAAAAATCACATATATTCCAAAACAATTCTCCATCAAATTTTATCGTGTTTGGACTTCGTTTGATATGGATTTTCTGTGAAACAAAAAACAAGCAGAAAACAGGAACTGGCACTGGGCACTTGATCAATATGTTAGTCCCAAAAATAATATAAAATGTTGCCAAAAGTATGTGAAAGTTGTAGAATATTGGCATGAAACAATCAAAAATTATAGATATGACGGAGACGTATCAACATCCCCAAGCTTAATTCCCGCTCGTACTCGAGTAGGTAAATGATAAAAAGATAATTTTTGATGTGGAATGCTACCTAGCATAATCTTGACCATGTAATCTAATCAAGGCATGAATATTAAGACACGAGTGATTCAAAGCAATAGTCTACAATTTGATATAAATGCATCAATACTCGGGCATACCAACAAACAATCATGCCTTTCAGAATAAAAATGCTAAAGAACACTATCCCTACAAAATCATATAGCCTTGTTATGCTCCGTCTTCTTAACACAAAATATAAATCATGTACAACCCCGATGTCAGCCGAGCAATTGGTTCATACTTTTTAACGTGCTTCAGCTTTTTCAACCCCCACGCAATACATGAGCGTGAGCCATGGACATAGCACTATTGGTGGAATAGAATGCGGTGGTAGGGATCAATAAGAAGAAGTCAAAAAGGGAGAAAGTCTCGCATCAACTAGGCGGATCAACAGGCTATGGAGATGCCCATCAATCGATATCAATGCGAGGAGTAGGGATTGCCATATAATGGATGCACTAAGAGCTATAAGTGTATGAAAGCTCAAACTGAAAACTAAGTGGGCGTACATCCAACTTGCTTGCTCATGAAGACCTCGGGCATTTTGAGGAAGCCCATCATCGGAATATACAAGACAAGTTCTATAATGAAAATTCCCACTAGTATATGAAAGTGACAAATCATGAAGACTCTCTATATGAAGAACATGGTGCTACTCTGAAGCACAAGTGTGGTAAAAGGATAGTAACATTGCCCCTTCTCTCTTTTTCTCTCGTTTTTTTTGTTTTCATTTTTTTCTCTTTTTTCCTTTTTTTGGGCTCATTTTGACCTCTCTCTCTCTCTCTCTCTTTTGGGGGCTCTTTTTGGCCTCTTTTTTTTATTTCCTCACTGGGACAATGCTCTAATAATGATGATCATCACACTTTTATTTACTTACAACTCAATATTACAACTCGATACTAGAACAATATGACTCTATATGAATGCCTCTGGCAGTGTACCAGGATGTGCAATGATCTAGCGTAGCAAAGATATCAAAAAATGGACAAGCCATGAAAATATCATGCTATCTATCTTACGATCATGCAAAGCAGCGTGACAATGAATGCTCAAGTCATGTATATGATGATGATGGAAGTTGCATGGCAATATATCTCGGAATGGCTATGGAAATGCCATAATAGGTAGGTATGGTGGCTGTTTTGAGGAAGATATAAGGAGGCTTATGTGTGATAGAGTGTATCATATCACGGGGTTTGGATGCACCGGCGAAGTTTGCACCAACTCTCGAGGTGAGAAAGGGCAATGCACGGTACCGAAGAGGCTAGCAAATTGCGGAAAGGTGAGAGTGCGTATAATCCTTGGACTCGCATTAGTCATCAAGAACTCACATACTTATTGTGAAAGTCTATTAGCCCTCGAAGCAAAGTACTACTACGCATGCCCCTAGGGGGGAGGTTGGTAGTAGTTAACCATCGCGTGCCCCCGACCTCCACGCAAAGGAAGACACTCAATAATAAATCATGCTCCAACTTCTTAGCATAACTAAAGACTATACGTGCATGCTTTGGGAATCACAAACCTTAACACCAATATTCTTACTAAACCACAATTATTCACTAGTACCTCCCACATATTACCAGCTTAATATCGCAAAACTATTGCAAGGAATCAAACTTATCATATCCAGTGATCTACAAGTTTTATGTAGGATTTTATGACTAACCATGTGAATGATCAATTCCTGTTAACTCTCTAAATAGATATAAGTGAAGCATGAGATTTTAATTCTTTCTACAAAAGACCACGCTTTAATAAATATAAGTGAAGCAAAAGAGCATTCTAGAAATAACGGTTTTCTATATGTAGAGAAACAGGCATCCAAACTTCAAAAGATATAAGTGAAGCACATGAAGCATTCTATAAAGCCATACTCAAAAGATATAAGTAAAGTGCATAGAGCATTCTATAAATAAACCAAGGACTATCTCATACCAGCATGGTGCATTACTAAAATAAAAATAAGAAGAACACGACGCTCCAAGATTTTACGCATATCATGTGAACAAAACAAAAACCGAAACATACCGATAATTGTCGAAGAAAGATGGGATGCCTTCCGGGGTATCCCCAAGCTTAGACGCTTGAGTCTCCTTGAATATTTACTTGGGGTGCCTTGGGCATCCCCAAGCTTGAACTCTTGCCTCTCCTTATTCTCCTCATATCGATACCTCCTCCATCTTCGAACACTTCATCCACACAAAACTTAACAAAACTTTTTATTAGAGAGGTTAGTACATATAACATCAAATCCCGTCATGTCCTGCTGTAAAATTATTGTATAATTATAATCAAACATTAGCCACTGTATGCTATCACAATTCTATGGCTCCCAAGTCAATGGGGCTCAACAAGATTTCAAACATACGCAAATAAAGAAACTATAACAGCAATATGTGAAAACAGGACAGTCTGTAAAGATGCAAATGAAACATATACTTATGTAACTCCAAAAATTCTGAAAAATTAGTAAAAAATAAAAAAATTGCATAGCAGTACTGTGTAAAAATTTCAGAATTTTTCATGTTCCAGTAAAATACCAAAATTCAAACACTACAGCAAAAGTTTGTGTTTTTGCACAGCACACACCAAAAAGCAATTTAAACATCCTAAAGGTAAATCTTGGCACATTATTTTTATAATACAATGGATTTGTACAAGGGGATAATTATTTTTGTTGAAAAGTTTCTATAATTCAAGATTCACAAAGTTTCCATGGGCATGAACAAAGTTCAAGGCTAGCCCCCACTTCCACATTGCTCATCTGTCTCACTTTCACTTTTCTTTTTGAAAAGTTTTAAGTTCCCCTCTATATTTTTTTTGTTTTCAAATATTTTAAAAGCACACAACAGAATAAAATGACTCTCTAAAACTTCCGGGTTGTCTCCCAGGTAGCGCTTTCTTTAAAGCCATTAAGCTAGGCATAAAGTGCTCAAGTAATTGATCCACCCGGATCCCAAGGTATATCAAAGCCAATTTTAATTAACAATGATTTGTAATTTAGTTGTGAGCACCAAGCAACATATATCATGCAATAACGAAGTCTAACTCTCTTCCTATGCATCGGCATGTCACAGAAGAACAATTCATGCACACATAATAAAGGCCGATACATAGCATAAGTAGTTTCTTACAATTTTATCGTATTGGAAACATAGAGAGGTGGAGATGTAGTTCCTCTCTCATAATAATTGCAATTAGGAGCAGCAAGCACATGCATATTATATTCATCAAAATCATCATGTGTAATGGTAAAACACAACCCATCAATATAATCCTTAATAAGCGCAAACTTCTCCAATATAGAGTAGTTGGGAGAATTCAAAAAGATAATAGGACTATCATGTGTGGGTGTAATAGAAACAATTTCATTCTTAATATAAGGAACTATAGCAAGTTCATCTTCACAAGCATCATTCATATTGGCATCAAGGCCACAAGCATAGCAAGCATCAAGTTCATCAAAAAGGGATATTTCAAACGAATCCAAGGGATCATAGCAATTATCATTGCATGCATCCTTCGGTAAGCACGAAGGGAAATTAAACAATGTATGATTTGAAGAGTTACTCTCATTAGAAGGTTGGCACGGGTAGCTAATCCGCTCTTCCTCCTTTTGTTCTTTGCTCTCCTCCTCATAATTTTCATCTAATGAGCTCACGGTTTCAGCAATTTCTTCTTCCATAGGTTCCTGCAAAATATTAGTCTCTTCTTGGACAGTGGAGACTTTCTCAAGAAATTCATCAATATTGGCATTATATTTATAATTATCATAGCAATATTTAAGTATAAGATAATTTTCAGATCTGTAAACAGCATCATCATAATTTGCATACTTTTCAAACAAAGATTCAATTTCATAAGCACCCTTAAAAGCAACAAAATTTTCTATTTATTCCACGTCATAGTAATCATATACACCATTAGCATAAGAAGCCAAGGTTTCATTATCATTAAATTTACATAGAAAGGGAAGGTGTGGAGCCTTCACCCTAGAGCAACAATTATAATCATATTTTAAGCATAAATTCCAAGCATACCATTGCAAATAATCAATTTGATCCCATTAGAGTTTCCCTTTTTGAGACAAGCGATAATCCCTAAAGTATTCCCGTTGATCCAAAGTATCTCCCATTATCAAGTTGAATGGGGATTTATCAGGATTATCAAAGTAGTGTTTAATATTTTTCACATAACCAGCATCGAGGGTTTTAGGAGGTTCCCCATGTCCATGAGTAGCAAGTACAACAAATTTACCTAGAACAAGTATGAAACTAGAAGTACTTTGTAGGTGTAATGCTAGAAATACTTTGCAAGAATAAAACTAGGAGTACTTTGCGAGATAATAAAAGTTAGTTTGTTTTAGTAGAGAGCTTTTTGTAACACAAAGAGAAAGATTGTCCATAGGCAATTGAATATAACACGATAGATACTTATCATATGCAATGAGGGAGAGGCATACGCTAACATACTTTCCATACTTGGATCATATGCACTTACGATTGGAAATCTAGCAAGCATCCGCAACTACTAAAGATCATTAAGGTAAAACCCAACCATAGCATTAAGTAACAAGTCCTCTTTACTCCCATACGCAACAACCCCCTTACTCGGGTGTAAGCTTCTGTCACTCTAGCCACCCACTATAAGCAAATCATGAACGTATTGCAAAACCCTACAGCGGGAATCCCTCATGCTTGCGCGACACGGAGGGCACCATTGGACAGCACCATATTAACATACAACTCATATCAATCACACAATAACACAATTAACCCGTAGGACAAAAAGAATCTACTCAAACATCATAGGATGGCCATACATCATTGGGTAATAATATATAGCATGAAGCACCATGTTCAAGTAGAAAATTACAGCGGGAATAGAGAGGTTACACCACTGCATAGAGGGGGAGAGAGTTGGTGATGACTGCGGCGAAGTTGTTGGTGTAGATCGCCGTCACGATGGTTCCCCCGGCGGTGCTCCGGCGCCACCGAAAGAGAGGGGGAGAGAGCCCCCCTCCTCCTTCTTCTTCTTGCTTGGCCTCCCCCCTAGATGGGAGGAGAATTTCCCCTCGGGTCCATGGCTGCCATGGCTCTTGGAGGGCAGGAGCCCCTCCAAGATTGGATCTCTCTCTGTTTCTCTTCTGTTTCTGGCCGAAAACCGTTTCTTATATACCCGGAGATTCGTAACTCCGATTGGGCTGAAATTTTGAGGGGATTTTTCTCCGGAAATTATCTTTCTTGCAGCGAAAGAAGGGCCCCAACCGATGTTCGAGGGAGTCACAAGGCAACATGGCGTGCCCCCCACATATATTCCAAAATAATTCTCCATAAAATTATATCGCATTTGGACTTCGTTTGATATGGATTTTCTGTGAAACAAAAAACAAGCAGAAAACAGGAACTGGCACTAGATCAATATATTAGTCCCAAAAATAATATAAAATGTTGCCAAAAGTATGTGAAAGTTGTAAAATATTGGCATGAAACAATCAAAAATTATAGATATGACAGAGACGTATCACCGTCCTCCTCCACGACCACGCAGCTGCAGCAGCGGAGGACCCGAAACCCTAGCCAGCGAGCTAATGCAGGAGGAAGAAGAAGGCCACATGGATCCATTGGTACGAATCCCTCCTCTTCTCTCTATATCCTCTCTCTCTCTCTCTCTCTCTCTCTCTCTCTCTCTCTCTCTCTCTCTCTCTCTCTCTCTCTCTCTCTGACCCACCCCCGTCTCTTCTCCCTTCCTATCTGACCCCCGTCTCCATGACCAGGACAAGGGCGACGCCATGGAAGGGCCACCAATAGTAGCAGCTTCTCCGGTCTTCTCTATGGTCCGGTCTTCTCCATGGAACAACAACAGCTATGGTCGCCATGGAAGGTACACCAGACTTGATTCACTAAATTGGATGTGCAGCTTTTGTAATTGAATGTGCAGCTTCTGGGTGTTGTGATCTCCTGGGTGTAATTGAATGTGCTAAAGCATGGAATAGAGATTTGTAGTGATCTCCTGGGTGTAACTGAATGTGCTAAAGCATGGAGTAGTGCTACTCGTGAGCTGCGTTGGGTTTTCCCCGAAGAGGAAGGGTGAAGCAATATAGTAGCGGATAGTATTTTCCTCAGTGAGAACCAAGGTTATCAAACCAATAGGATAACCAAGAAAATCCTAGTCAAACAACACCTACACACAAACAGACAAATACTTGCACCCAACGCGGGCAAGAGGGTTGTCAATCCCCTTGTACTCGTTATTTCCAAGGATCAAAACTGGTAGTGGTAGAAGTATAAATTGCAAAGTAAATAAAAAGTAAATAAATTGCAGCAAAGGAAACTAGGGTTTTCTTATATAATAAAAGGTAGACCCGGGGGCCATAGTTTTCGCTAGAGGCTTCTCTCTCGGAAAATAGCATACGGTGGGTAAACGAATTACTGTTGGGCAATTGATAGAAAAGCGCATAGTTATGATGTTATTCATGGCAATGATCATGTATATAGGCATCACGTCCGTGACAAGTAGACCGACTCCTGCCTGCATCTACTACTATTACTCCACCTATCGACCGCTATCCAGCATGCATCTATGGTATTAAGTTCATAACAAACAGAGTAATGCTTTAAGCAAGATGACATGATGTAGACAGAATAAACTCAAGCAATATGAATAAACCCTGTCGTTTTATCCTTATTGGCAGCAATACAAATACGTGCCTCGCTACCCCTACTGTCACTGGGTGAGGACACTGTGTCGGGGTACGACCATCTATGGGGCCATGCAGCCCCTTGTGGTTCGGCGGGGAGGATCGGCGCGCGCAAAGAGCATGAACAATGGAGCGCGAGGGATTTTACCTAGGTTCGGGCCGCTGAGGAGCGTAAAACCCTACCCCTGCTTTTGGTGTATTAGAGGTGTGGAAGCACAGTACACGGAGTGCTTCTCCCGGCAAGGTGTGGGGAGAGCGGCTACGCGAGAGGTGCTTGTGTTTGAAAAGGAGTCTGAATCCTCTAAACTGTTGCCCTGGCCCTCCTTTTATAGCTCAAGGGGTTACCATAGTGGCAAAACAGTAATTGCATAGCGATTAGATAGCGAACAATGCTATCATACCTAACTCTGCCAGTTTAGTACAAAGGCATTTAATGCGCCGTTAGGTGTCATGCGGAGAGGTAGTCCCGGCAAGGTTTCTGCACCGCTTGCCCAGCTACCTCGTATTATCCTGACACGCCTCCTGGACGGGTGTCATTAGAGGCCAATCTTGTCCCAGCGAGCTGACACGTGTCTGACAAGCCTCACCAACCAACCTGCGCGGTCGATACCTCACGCATCAGCGAACACCTGTGCGGCGAGGTGGAGCGCTGGAGGGCTGGCATAAGCTTGCCGGTACGGAGCTTGCCGGGCCTCCATCTTGCCGGTTTATGCTTGCCGGCAAGGAACGTCTTCATCTTTGGCGCTGGGTGTGTGTCGAGTATTGAGCTTCTCTCTGGTAACTTCTTCGGCTGGTCTTGGAGTCTTGGTCTTGGCAGTTCCCGGCAAGGCCTCGTCCAGCAAGGAGGCTGCTACTGTCTGTGCATAAGTCAGGGTATAAAATACCCATGTTTTATACACCGACAAGAGCCCCCGGGCCTGGGCCATACGCGCGTCCGCAGCATCGTTGGGATAGGCCCAAGTAATGCACAGACACGCGGCGGGAAACCGATATTATAATTTTTGGTCATGATGGTTATCCTGACGCACGTCCAATCCACGCATTAAATGTGGGTCGTGGGGACTTGAACTGTTGCGGTAGTGCGCCTGTGAAAGAACGTGGCTGGGGCTAAAACAGTGAAGGGCCGGCCTCCCCCCGCGCCTTCCCCATAAAAAGGCAAGCACAAGGAGGCGCGGCTCATTCGCCCCTGTATTCCCCTGCTTCATCTTCCTCCTCAGGCCAGAACTGCTCCCGCCGCCGCCGCCGCTACCTTGCATCCCCAATCGACCACCTTTTTCCTCTTCGATCCCTGATGGCGCCCAAGAGAGCCGACGCGGCGGGGAAGAAAAAGCCCGCCAAGCCGCTCGATCCCAAGCCGGATGAGAAGAAGAAGGCGCTGGAGGAGTTGGAGAAGCGGCGGAGGGAAAATGCAATCTTCTCGCCGTGCTCCTTGGATGCCAACGAGCTGATCAGGAGGTACGCGTATATGTGGGGGAGAGACACCAAGGATCGCAAGGCGCCCGTAGTGCTCCCTGAAGGCAACAAAGATCCCGCAGATTCTTATCCGTTCTTCTGCGCGTACTTTTACTGCGGCATGGTTCCTCCATTCTCAGATTTCTTCAGCGCCATGATGTTCAGCTACGGATTCAGGCTGCTGGATTTCACTCCGAATGCGATGACCTGTATGGCGGTCTTCGCCCATCTGTGAGAGAATTTCGTCGGAGTGGCGCCCAATGTGGATTTGTTCCGGCATTTTTTCATTCCCCGGATCGAAGATAAATCTCTTTCCGACAGCATTGCTTGGATCCCCAGGGCGAAGACGAAGGGCGAGTACCTTCCCGGGAAGCTTCACCTCAAGTGGGAAGAGTGGAGGGCCGAGTGGTGCTGGATCCAGGAGAAGGACTTCCCCCAATTCTGCTTACCGCGCACCGTGAAAGTTGGGCGCGGCAAGAACTGGAGCAGCATAGGTGCCACAGACGCCAAGCTCCGCCCGGGACTGAACAGGATCGCCCGCCTCAGGGCCGCCAAGTTGACCATAGAGACGGTTGGTGCCGATTTCCTCCGGCGACGCATAGCGCCATTGCAGAAGAGGGGGAGGTTCGCCTGGGAGTACCACAACGTCGCCGACATCATGAGATTGTACCTCGGTCGCGGCAACAACTTGTCGGTTATGGAGCACGCCAGCCTTTGTGAAGCGTTGTTCCGAAGAACCGGCATGTTCCACTTGCCGGACAAAATCGTCCCGCTGCATATCAATTCCGCCAAGGACTCCATGTTGGCGGTGATGCCAGACTACGACGCTCATGGGGTAAAAGCAGACTGGGTTCTGCCCCCCTTGGAGTTCGAAATGGAATGGGCCTCCAACTTGACGGAAGTAGCTTCCCGGGAGGAGACGGACCTCATCCGGGCTACCACTGCAGAGGAGCTGGCGTACATCACCAGCAAGGCCGAGGAGATCGCGAGGATCAACGCGGCTAGCGGTTCTGGAGCAGCGGCAGTCAAGGACGAGGAGGATGAGCGCTCCGAGGAAGAGGCCGCCGAGGGCCAAGAATAGGAGCCCGTCGAGGATGAGGCCGTTGAGGCCGAGGTTGTCGGGACCGACGTTGCCGGGCCTGAGGCTGCCGTATCTGAGGGCGTCGAAGAGCCCGAAGGTGAGGAAGGTCCTCGAGCCCCGAAGAGGAGGCGCCGCCTTCGGAGAGCGGCTAGCCAAGAGCCGGTGCGTCCCCCTTCGCCGGTGGCCCGTAGCAACACAAGACCCCGTGGTGAGCGTCGAGCAGGGGGTTGCGACGGCCGAAACCATCGTTGTCAGCCCCCAGCCTAGCCCCCGGCGTGAGGACGTGGAGCAAATCCTGCCTACCGGAGCCGGTACTGAAGTTCCTCCCCTCGAGCTCGACAAAGAAGCGGGGGAGCCCCGTCAAGAAGGAGATCGCCAGGAGGTGGACTCTGCTGTGGTCCCCCCGTCAACCAGCATTCCGAAGAGTGCCTCTCCGACAAGGGCCTCCGCCGATGAGCCTGTCCGTGCGGAGATCATCACGAGAAGCGGTGCTGGAGACGACCGCACGCCGGCGACGCATGCTGCCGGTGGAGAGGATGCCCCTCCTGAACAGACGCCAACGAGTAATCCTTTTGTCCTTGGGCACCTTCCGTGGAACGTTTCTTCTTTATCTATTATCTTATTTGTTTTCTTGAACTTGACTCATGATTCTGAATCCTATCTTGCCCTTGCCTCCGCCTCAATCCACAGCTCAAGCCTCTCCCAACGAAGGCGAAGTCCTTGTGGAGGTGGCTGACATTGCAAAGGACGCTGCTGAGGAGGCCGCCAAGGTCGCCATTGAAGAAGGCCGGCCTGACCCCGTCGGAGTGGATGCGGAGAAGACGCCCGCCAATACCGATGTGCCGTCCTCCGGCAGCCAATTGGTGGTGTCGACCCTGCAAGCTCCGTCAAGCGACTTGGAGCTGGTCGCTCCCCAGCACGGGTCTGGAGCCCCCAGTTCTTCCGGTGCCGCGGGACCAAGTTTTGATGAAGAGATAGCTCGGATCTTGCTTCCCTTAGTCCAAAGGAATGATGAGTCCACCGACGCGGCCGACAACGCTGAAGACCTCGCCTTCATGGAAATCATGGCTGTCGGGTTCAAGGGTGTCCAGGAGCGGTACAGCCGGAGGTGGGACAAGGTGCATGAGGAGCGCAGAGCTGCGGAGCTGGTCGACCGGAAGCTGAGAGAGAAGGCGAACAAGCTACGCACGTGGTACAATCAGCAGGCCTGCAACCTCAACGTTGCCGCTGAAACAGCCGCGACCCGCGACGGCAAGCTGACGGAGCGCGAAATGCGGCTCAATGCCAAGGAAAAAGATCTTGCCGCACGGGAAGGAGCCCTTGCCACCACCCTTCGCAGCAAGGATGATGAAATTGAAGCGCTCCTTAAGCAGCGGACCCAAGAGCTGGAAGACGGGTACAAGAAATCCATCGAAGCCTAGGCTTTGGAGAATGCCGCTAAGCTCAAGGAGGCTGTTGATAAAACTGTTGTTGCTAACTCCGCCAAGGCAGACTGGAATCCCAGGTGGCCAAACTGAGGGAGGATCTTGTCGGCAGCGGCAAAGAGGTCGAGGCTCTCAAGGATGAAGCGCTGAAGGCAGCCCGTATTTTAGGAGATCTGCAAGCGCAACTGTCATCCAAGAACCAAGAACTCGACGCCGCTGTCAAGGCGATCGAAGATCTGAAATCCCAACTGGCCACTGTGGTAGTAGCTTCGGAATCCGCCAAGGAGAGGGAGAGGGTCTTGACGGAGAAGCTGGAGAAGGAGGAGGCCTCGAAGAAGGAGGCCGAAAACAGCTACACCCAACTGCATGAGAACCTCTCCCTTTGGACCGGCAGGCTTGTTGACTCCGCCGAGCGCATCAGCTCCCAGATGGCCGTGATGGACATGAAGAGCTGGGGCTTCACTGTTAATGATAAGGAGGCCACCAGCGTCCGCCTGACCAAGTTCTTCGAGGGCCTCATCGACGCCTTGAAGACGCATCATGAAGACAGATATGCTTCGCTCGCCGATGAATCCCGAAAATTTGTGCGCGACGTCATGTACAGGGTGCTGCTTAAGCTCACTCATCGCAATCCTGTCCTTGATCTCTCCGGGGTCTTCAGGAGGTTTCCGGATAGCGCGGACGTTACTGCTGCCGACAGGATTGCCGCCCCTCTCGCCGACAAGGTTCTCCAAATCCCCAGGGTTCAAGGCAATCGCCGAGACTGAGCTTGCCGCCGTATCCACCATTGAGCTGCCATGTACAAGATACATTTAATTTCTTGTTAGCCCTGCGCTATTTCTGTGGTGTAATATAACCTGTGCTGCCTGAATGTATGCGCGCCGTTTCCCTTGTTTCATTTGTTTTTGCATGATTGTGTTCCCTACGCTTGTTTGGGAACTTGCCGGTGCACACACTTGCCGCGAGCGCATTCGAGGAACGGGTCCTTAGCAGCCTGCTGGAAGTGCCGCTGCCGGCAAGGCAACTTGCCGGGACAGAATGCAGCTGCTAGGCTTGCCGAGTGGACTCGAGGCAAGCTAGAGCGCAAACCGTTCGCGACAAGGTTCCTCTCGCGTGCAGGTTTCTCATACAAAGTGCAAAATCGATCAAGGGAGAACGCGAATGTAACTAAGGAATTTTTTTAAAATCTTCCAACTTAGCTTTTCTCTGCGTCGTTTTTCTTGTTGCATGAGATGATCGCTTTGAACATCATTTGGAACTGGTACCCATCTCCACTCCCCCCGGGAAACTTGCGCGTGAGGGATTTCCTTGTCCTTTTAAGAAAAAGAAAGAAGGGAAGAAGAGGGTTTTGGGAACCTTGACAGTTCATTAGTCATCTCATACAAACTAAAGTGTAAATCATAACATTACATGTATCGACATATGAATGAATATGTATGAGAAGTTGCGAAACACTTAGCTTTATTATGCACAGGATCTGCACCTGGCTTTGTACAGAGGGTTACATGTTTGGCCGACAAGGCTCGTACAAAAGGGATTGCCGGGAGATGTCCCGGCAACCGCGCCTCACGGGTAGAACTTGCAAAGATGCTCAATATTCCATGAGTTTTGCACTGGGGTGCCATCTTCGGTCTCCAGCCGGGCTGCGCCGGGCCTGGTGACTCGTACTACCCGGTAAGGGCCTTCCCACTTTGGCGTCAACTTGTTTGATCCTTTGGCGGACTGAACACGCCGAAGAACAAGGTCGCCTTCCTCAAGGCTTCGGGCGTGCACTTTGCGGCTATGATAGCGGCGCAAGGCTTGTTGGTAGTGTGCAGCTCGCACAGCCGCCCGAAGACGATCCTCCTCAAGGAGCAACGCGTCGTCTTGCCGCAGCCGCTCTTGCTCAGCTTCATCATAAGCGAGTACTCGAGGTGACCCGTATTTGAGTTCTGTGGGGAGCACCGCCTCTGCACCATAGATTAGGGAGAAGGGTGTCTGGCCGGTAGCTCAATTTGGTGTCGTCCTGAGTGACCAAAGAGCCGCCGGCAACTCATCAAACCAGCGCTTTCCGCACTTGCGCAGCTTGTCGAAAGTTCTTGTCCTGAGTCCACGCAGCACTTCAGCGTTCATCCTTTCCGCTTGGCCGTTGCTTCTCGGGTGAGCGACAGACGCAAAACAAATCTTGCTGCCAAGGTCTTGAATGTACTGCATGAAGGTGCGACTCGTGAATTGCGTGCCATTGTCGGTGATGATCCTGTTAGGAACCCCGAAATGGCAAGCTAATCCTTTGAAGAACTTGACGGCTGATTGCGCTGTCACCTTCCTCACTGGCTCCACTTCCGGCCACTTCGTGAACTTGTCGATGGCGACGTACAAGTACTCGAAGCCCTCGGCAGCGCGGGGGAAGGGGCCCAAGATATCGAGCCCCCAGACCGAAAAGGGCCAGGAGAGAGGGATCGTTTGGAGAGCCAGAGCCGGTTGATGTATATTCTTTGAATGGAACTGGCACGCTTCACACTTGGTTACTAGCTCAGTCGCATCCTGGAGGGTGGTGGGCCAATAGAAGCCTTGCCGGAAGGCCTTGCCGGCAAGTGCTCTTGATCCTATGTGAGAACCACATATGCCTCCATGTATCTCTGCCAACAGCTCTAGTCCGTCTTCCCGGCAGATACACTTCAATTTCACACCGTTCGGTCATTTTCTGTACAGGATGCTATCCACAAACTGATACATACTTGACTGGCGGGCTACTTTCTCAGCTTCCTCTTGCTGATCGGGGAGTTCTCCTGTTTGAAGGAAACAGACTATCTGTTGTGCCCATGCCGGAGCCTGCGGCTCGACGACAAGGACTAAAGGCTCCTCTTCGGCCATGGGAGCGCTTGCTTCCGCGGCAAGAACTTGTGGTTCTGCGCTAAGCCGCTGCTCACCGCCAACCGCGTCATCGTTCCCGGCAGCATCCTTGTCGGTGGCTCCTGGGAGCTCTGCCGGAAAGTACTTGCCGGTACTTAACTTTCTTCTCTTACTGGCCTGTGTTGATGGAGTAACTGTGGGTTGATTCAAATGGAGCACAAAGGTTCCCGGTTCCACGGAAAGCTTTTGCGCGGCACACTTTGACAGGCTATCAGCAATGCTATTTTTCGCACGAGGGACGTGCTCTATTAGCAGTCCGTCAAAGTGTTCCTCCAGTTTCCTCACTTCTTCCACATATGCTCTCATCAATGGGCTTTGGTAATCTTTGTTCACTTGCTTCACAACAAGCTGCGAGTCACCACGGATGATCAATTTCTTGATTCCAAGGTCCACTGCGATCCGAAGACCAGCAAGGAGCCCTTCGTACTCAACAATGTTGTTTTAGCTTGCTCCTTGGGAAAGTGCATTTGGACCACGTACTTGAGGTGTTCCCCGATGGGTGCGACAAGCAGCACTCCGGCACCGGCGCCTTGCAGCGAAAAGGCACCATCGAAGTACATAACCCATTCTTTTGCTGTTTCCTTGCCGGGGAGAGCCGTTTCTTGAATCTCTTCGTCTTGTGTTGGCGTCCATTCAGCAATGAACTCTGCCAAGGCTCTGCTCTGGATTGTTGAAGTGCTCTCAAACTTGAGTGCAAAGCTTGACAATTCCAATGCCCACTCCACTACCCTGCCAGTTTCCTCTGGATTTCTCAAGATGCGTTGCAGCGGGAAGCGGGTGACAACGGTGATCTCGTGTGCTTGGAAGTAGTGACGCAGCTTCCTCAAGGCCATAAGGAGGCTGAAAAGCAACTTCTGCACTCCAGAGTATCTCGATCTAGCCCCCTGCAGAAGGGAACTAACGAAATACACCGGTTGCTGCACCATTTTCTTCTTCGACGGCACTTGCTGACCAGCTTTATTTGCTTGCGTTGTATCTGTCTTGTCGACGCCAGACCTTACCGGTGAAGATTCCGGTTTGTCGCCAGATGGGCTTGCCGTGGTTGCTTCTTCGTCATCGATTTCCCTCTGTGCCACTAATGCATCACTGGCCACTTTATCCGTTGCCGCTATGTATAGCAGCAACGGTTCTAGTGGTCTAGGCGCAACTAGCGTTGGCGTAGAGGAGAGGTATCTTTTCAAGTCTTGCAGCGCGGCCTCCGCTTCCAGAGTCCATTTCATTGGACCTGCCTTTTTCAAAATTTTGAAAAACGGCAAGGCGCGCTCGGCAGATCTTGAAATGAACCTACTCAAAGCAACAACACAACCGGCAAGACGCCGCACATCCTTGACGCTTTTTGGTGCTTGAATCTGCTCAATTGCCTTGATCTTGTCGGGATTTGCCTCAATTCCCCACTGAGATACAAAGAATCCGAGAAGCTTGCCGGACGGGACGCCAAATACACACTTCTCGGGGTTGAGCTTCAGATTAATCTTGCGCAGGTTTGCAAATGTCTCTTCCAAGTCCTGAATGAGGGTTGATTCGTCCTTGGTTTTGACCACTATATCATCCATGTAGGCTTCTACATTCCTATGCAGCTGGGGCTGAAAACCAATCTGGACCGCCCTTGCAAACGTTGAACCGGCACTCTTTAATCCAAAAGGCATACGCACGAAGCAGTACGTGCCACATGGAGTAATGAATGCGGTTTTCTCCTCGTCTTCCTTGGCCATGAATATCTGATGGTATCCTGAATATGCATCAAGGAAGGAGAGCAGATCGTAGCCAGAGGTGGAGTCCACAATTTGATCGATGCGCGGCAATGGGAAAGGATCTTTTGGACAAGCTTTGTTGACATCAGTGTAGTCTATACAAAGCCTCCACTTTCCGTTTGCCTTGCGCACCACCATCGGATTTGCCAACCACGTGGGATGTAACACTCCTCTGACCAGGCATGCTGCTTCGAGTTTCTAGATTTCTTCGGCAATGAACTGCTGCCGCTCCAAAGCTTGCTTCCGGACTTTCTGTTTGACGGGCCGAGCGTGGGGACAAACGGCAAGGTGGTGCTCAATTACCTCCCTGGGAATGACGGGGATGTCAGACGGTCGCCATGCGAACACACCCACATTCGCCCGCAGGAAGGTAACGAGCGCGCTTTCCTATTTGCTGTCAAGGGCAGAGCTGATGGTGAAGGTACCGTCAGCGCCGTCCTCCTTCGCCAGCACCTTCTTGGTTGCCGGTGCAGTGGCCTTGGATCTCTTGCCGGTAGAGCATTCCGGCAAGTCTTCAACGGGTGCGCAGCACTCCGAAGAGGTGCGCTTCCCGGAATCCTTGCTGGAGGTCTTGCCGGAGTTCTTCTTTTCCTTCTTCTTGGCGGGAGCTGGCGCCTTGGTCGCCTCTGCTGCAACCGCGTCCCTGTACATCTTGTCAATGCAAATGACTGCATCTTTCTTGTCGGAGTTGATGGAAATGACGCCCATCGGCCCCGGCATCTTCAATGAGTTATAGGCGTAGTGAGATGCCGCCATGAATTTTGCCAAGGCTGAGCGGCCAAGAATTCCATTATACGGCAGGGGGGTCTTGACGACGTCAAAGACAATATTTTCCGTCATGTAATCCAGTTCCCCGCCAAACGTCACCAGCAATGTGATCTTTCCCTTGGGCTGGCTTCTCCCCGGGTTCACTCCCTGAAACGTGCCCGTTTTCTCGAGTTCCTCATCAGGGATCTGCAGCCTCTTGATAACTTCCGGAGAGATCAGGTTCAGGCCGGCCCCACCGTCAACTAACATCTTTGTTACTTGGAGGTTGCGAATCATTGGCGAGACCAACAACGGCAAGCACCCGACCGTGGTTACGCGATCAGGGTGGTCCTCAGCATCAAAGATGATAGGCGTGTGCGACCATTTGAGTGGTTTTTGAGAGCCCATTGCCGGCTCTGCCGCGTTAACTTCACGAGCCCACTGCTTAAGTTGGCGGTGGGACGAGTGCAAAGATGCGCCTCCGTCAACGCACATGGCGTCAGTCGCCTTCTGGAATTCTTGCTCGCTGGTCTCATCGTCATCTTCTTCTTCTCCACTTCCATCATCTCCCTCTTTCTTTTCACGGCCCCTAGCAGGCTTCTCTTTTTGCTGCTTGGCCTTGCCGCGGCGGCCCCCTCGACCACCGCGGCCTTTCTTGCCGGACCCACCAGCACCATCTTGACCCTTTTCTTTGTCGCACTTCTCGTATTCAGCCTTCTGTTTCTCGACAAGGTGCTCGACCTGCCGGCACTCTTGGAGATCATGGCCCTTGGTGCGGTGGATCTTGCAGTATGGCCCATCGGATTTGTCGGCCTTCTCATTTGCCGCCGCCTCCCGAAAAGCGGCGCATGCAGCTGCCTCCTTGCCGGGACTCTCTGTTTTGGCTTTCTTGGCGGGCTCAGAGTTGCCGGAACCTTCGACGGCCATCACAGCCTTGCCCTTGCACTTCCTGTTGCGCTTTCGGCCCTTCTTTCCTGGGGTGGCAGCATCATCGTCCTCAGAATCTACTTCGGCGCCAGCGTCCTCCCCGGGAAGCCTTCTTCCTTCCTCGGCGCGTGCACACTTGTCCGCCAGCGTGTAGAGTTCGTTGACGGTCTTGGGCAACTTGACGTTCATTTTCTCCCGCATCCTCCGATTGCGCACATTCGTGTGAAAGGCGGCAATCACGGCTGCGGGGTGTACGTCTGGAATGTTGCGGTGCACACGGCTGAATCTCTGGATGTACTTGCGCAAAGTTTCACCGTCTCTTTGTGGGATCACCTGCAGATCACTGGGCTGTCCAGGAGTCTTGTGGCCCCCGGTAAAGGCACCAACGAACTCGTTGCAGAGGTCTGACCACGAAGAGATGGAGTTCTCCGGCAAGTTCATCAGCCAACATCTTACGTTGGGTTTCAGTGCCAACGAGAAGTAGTTGGCGAGGATTTTCTCATCTCTTCCTCCGGCAGCTTGCACAGCAATCGTATAGATGCCCAGGAATTCTGCCGGGTTTAGCTTGCCGTCGTATTTTTCTGGCACTTCTGGCTTGAATGCCCGAACGGACGGCCACCGAACTTGCCGCAGCTCTCGAGTGAAGGCAGGACACCCAACCTCGTAAGGTAGGTATCCGCTGACCCCTGGCGCAGGCTCATCATCGACGGGGCCGTTACGCGCGTCAGATTGACGCCGTGCCTCGCGGCGCCGTTCGATGGTGGTGCGGGCGTCTTCAGCTCGCCTGTCTTGCAGTATTTGTCGTTGATCTTGCCGCGCTCACGGATCTGAAGACGCGATCGACATCTCGTCGGGCCCAAAAGATTGCTGGGCTTGTCGCGGCTGTTGACGTTGTTGCTGTTGGGGCTGTTGCCACGGCGGAGACTGCACCGTTAGTGTGGTCCCGTCAGCGCGGCCACCAGCTGGAGATGCCGGCGCCGGTCGCGGACGCCGTGAGGGTTCCGCTTGCTGTGATTTACTGGCTTCGGCAAATCCAATCAAGCTCTGGATGGTGGCTCTCCACTCGTCCATCTTTTCCGCTACTGGAGGGAAGTTCAGCAACATCTGAGCTCGCGCCATTGCTTCTGCCGCTGTGGCCGACATGGCCGGGAGCGAAGAGCGTGACGTCACTCCACTCCTGGCAGAGCTAGTAGGAGCGCCATCGCGGCTCTACTGCCGCGGCCCATGATCAGCAGCGGGTCGCCATGGCAGAGGCGGTGGCTGAGGGTCTGGGGCTTGGTCCACGGGTGTCTTGCCGTGAGGGCGCCGCTGCCCGGAGTCGTTGGCACCGCTCGGGGTCGTACCGCGCCCATCGTGTGAGGGGCGCGGCGTTCGTCCTGAAGCAGCATCCTTGGGCGTCGCTGCAGCGGGGTCTCGGCTCGCGCCAGCCCGGGCGTCGCTGCCCCGGCGGCCGCGTTCGTCGTCGTGGCTCCGTTCGCCAGAGGACCGAGGAGGTCGACCGGCTCCGTCGTGCTCGTCCCTCGTGCCGGTCGCGGTGGGCAAAATGACCGCGCCGCCCACGCTGGTCGCGCCGACTGCAGTGCCCGCGCCGCCCACATTGGCTGCGCCGCACGCGCCGCCTGCGGACGCGTGCGAGGTGGCCGTCATCGTGATGCCCTTCTTCTTGGGCGCCATCGATGACGAGGAGGACGGTGATGAAGTTGATGATGAAGATGAAGAAAATGCGTGGTCCGCTGATCAAGGTTCGCACAAACGCCTCTCCGCCCCTACCTGGCGCGCCAGAGATGTCGGGGTACGACCATCTATGGGGCCATGCAGCCCCTTGTGGTTCGGCGGGGAGGATCGGCGCATGCAAAGAGCATGAACAATGGAGCGCGAGGGATTTTACCCAGGTTCGGGCCGCTGAGGAGCGTAAGACCCTACTCCTGCTTTTGGTGTATTAGAGGTGTGGAAGCACAGTACAAGGAGCGCTTCTCCCGGCAAGGTGTGGGGAGAGCGGCTACGTGAGAGGTGCTTGTGTTTGAAAAGGAGTCCGAATCCTCTAAATTGTTGCCCTGGCCCTCCTTTTATAGCTCAAGGGGTTACCACAGTGGCAAAATAGTAATTACATAGCGATTAGATAGCGAGCAGTGCTATCATACCTAACTCTGCCAGTTTAGGACAAAGGCATTTAATGCGCCGTTAGGTGTCATGCGGAGAGGTAGTCCCGGCAAGGTTTCTGCACCGCTTGCCCAGCTACCTCGTATTATCCTAACACGCCTCCTGGACGGGTGTCATTAGAGGCCAATCTTGTCCCAGCGAGCTAACACGTGTCCGACAAGCCTCACCAACCAACCTGCGCGGTCGACACCTCACGCATCAGCGAACACCTGTGCGGCGAGGTGGAGCGCTGGAGGGCTGGCATAAGCTTGCCGGTACGGAGCTTGCCAGGCCTCCATCTTGCCGGTTTATGCTTGCCGGCAAGGAACGTCTTCATCTTTGGCACTGGGTGTGTGTCGAGTCTTGAGCTTCTCTCTGGTAACTTCTTCGGCTGGTCTTGGAGTCTTGGTCTTGGCAGTTCCCGACAAGGCCTCGTCCGGCAAGGAGGCTGCTACTGTCTATGCATAAGTCAGGGTATAAAATACCCATGTTTTATACACCGACACACTGCAAGATTGAACCCAACACAAAGCACCTCTCCCACTGAGGATAAATCAATCTAGTTGGCCAAACCAAATGGATAGATCGGAGAGAAATACAAAGCTATAACAATCATGCATACTAAAGTACAACAAAGACTCAATTACTTTCAATGAATAATCTGATCATAAACCCACAATTCATCGGATCCCAGCAAACACACCGCAAAAGAAGATTACATCGGATAGAACTCCATGGAGATCATGGAGAACTTTGTATTGAAGATCAAAGAAAGAGAAGATGCCATCTAGGTACTAGCTATGGATCCATAGGTCTGTGGTAAACTACTCACACATCATCGGAAGGGCAGCAAGGTTGATGTAGAAGCCCTCCGTGATCGATTCCCCCTCCGGCAGATCGCCGGAAAAGTCCTCCAGATGAGATCGCGGAAGAACTGAAGCTTGCGGCGGTGGAAAAGTTATTTCGGGTGGCTCTCTGTTGGTTTTGGAATATTTAGGAATTTATAGAAGTGGAATTAGGTCAAACGGAGTTGCATGGGACCCACGAGCTCTGGTGGCGCACCCCCCAGGGGCGCGCCACGTGAGCTTGTGGCTCTCCCGTACATCTTCTGGCCTCCTCCAGAATCTTCTAGGGTCTCTTCTGGTCCAGAAAAAATCAGTTTGAAGGTTTTATTCCATTTGGACTTCGTTTGGTATTGATTTCCTGAAAAACCAAAAAAAGGCAAAAAACAACAACTGGCACTGGGCACTAAGTTAATAGGCTAGTTCCCAAAAATGATATAAAATTGCATATAAAGTATCCAAGATTGATAATATAATAGCATGAAACAATCAAAAAATTATAGATACGCTGGAGACGTATCAAGTAGAGATTTGTAGTGATCTCCTGGGTGTAATTGTAGTGATCTTCTGTAGCTTCTGTAGCTTCTTCAGACTTGATTCACTAAATTCACTAAATTATGGAGTAGAATTTGTCTTAGTCATGAATGTGCAGCTTCTGTATTTTTGTTATAATTTGTCTTAGTCATGAATCTGCAGCTTTTGTACCTTGTGTAGTTTTGTTGAAAATTGTCTTAGTCTTGGGCTGATTTGAGTACTACCGTGGGATGGATATTGAAGTTTCCATGATGAATTTTTCATCATGTACTCCATGATGAATGGTCGGTTCATGGAGGTCACATTTAGTTTGGAATTTTTCACAAACTTCCTTATGGATGCAGAGCCTGTAGGAGAGCACCAACAACAGATTGTTCAGGGCATTCTTCTTCTCTTCTTGCCTTGTGGAGGAGGCATGGCTTTGGTGAGAGGATTGAAAGCTGGCATTGGTTTAATCAAAGCAGTATCCATCCAGGTCAGATGTTGTTGCACTGAACAGAGGCATGGGTAAAGCTCTCAATTTCTCCCATGAACAGAGTATGTACTCCAGTTCAGAAGTCCTATTTCCAGTCAAGTTGAATCAGTCACTATAAATGGTGGTATGCATATGTGTGTTGTTAATGCATCTTTGTTGGCATGTTTTTCTGTATGCATCTTCTTTGTTTATGGAAGGATGCATGGAGTAGTCCATTTAATTAAAATGTGTTTCTGTATGCATATGTGTTTTGTAGTCCATTTAATGCAGCTTGGTTTTAGTACTTCATTTATATGAATGCAAGGCTTAGCCGTAGAGATTTGTGCAACTTTTTCTAGTAAAGTGTAGGAGTAACATTTTTCTGTTAATTAAGCTAAATTGAAACCTTTTCCTTTAATTAACTGAAACCTTTTTAGTTAATTAAAATTAACTCAAACCATTTGTGTTAATTAAAATTATCTAAAACATTTTTTGTTAATTAAAATAAACTGAAACCTTTTCCTTTAATGAACTTAAATCTTTTTAGTAAAATATTTGTTGGCTATGATATGAAATTTAATCTGTACTGAAACTTTTTCAGTTACAGTATACTGTAGGACTTGCAAGCAGTAGCTCTTCTCTATGCTTCTCACTTCTTCT
Source organism: Elymus sibiricus (assembly GCA_039707655.1). Taxonomy (NCBI): domain Eukaryota; kingdom Viridiplantae; phylum Streptophyta; class Magnoliopsida; order Poales; family Poaceae; genus Elymus; species Elymus sibiricus. Next base: position 163,576,050 of record CM077676.1, read on the forward strand.
CTCTTCTCTCTTCTTGCTCTCTTCTTGCAAGCAGTAGTGCTTGCAAGCAGTAGTGCTTGCTTGGTTGCTTGCAGTAGTTTAGTTGCAGTAGTTTCTTGCTCTCTATATTAGTGCAACTCTCCTACTCCTCTTCTCTCCTCTCCTCTCCTACTCCTCTCTTCTCCAATTCCAGCAAAAATTCCATCTTTTACAGTAGTGCCCTCTTCTTCTCTCTTCTTGCTCTCTTCTTCTCTCTTCTCTTTCTCCTTTCTCTTCTCTTCTCTTTCTTCTGTCTTCTCTTTCTCTTTTGCCCTCTTACTCCAGAATAGTGCAAGAATATGAGCCCTAAATCCAGCAACAATTCCGTTAACTAAAATGATAAAATGAAACTTTTCCTACTGAATTTAACTAAAACCAAATGAAACTTTTCCTTTAACTAAATTTAATTGAAACTTTAACTGTATTTAAATGAAACTAAATGAAACTGAATGAAACACATCAAGGATGCATCAAGCATCTCTCTTCTCTTCTCAAGCATACATCAAGTATCTCAACAAGGAGTTAAACAAAAACAACAAGGACTTTTCCTTTCACTAAAACAACAATCATCTCAACAACAAGCCTCATCTCAACAACAAACATCTCAACAAGCCTCATCTGAATAACAAGCATCTCAGCAAGCCTCATCTCAACAACAAGCCTCTTCTTCTTCCATTAGTGAACTCTCTCCACTAGCTCTAGATTGTGTAGGGCATTTGCATACACCTCTTGAGGGCATGAAAGTCTTAGAGGTAGCTGCTACTTGTAGCTTGCGTTGGTTTTATCCCCGAAGAGAAAGGGATGATGCAGCACAGCAGAGGTAAGTATTTCCCTTAGTTATGAAACCAAGGTTATCAATCCAGTAGGAGAACCACGCAACACCTCGTTAGCAGTACCTGCACACAAACAACAAATCCTTGCACCCAACGCAAACGAGGGGTTGTCAATCCCTCGGCGGTAAATTGCAAGATTAAATTGTATGTGATAGATAGATAGATTGAAACAAAAATACAAAATAAAATAAATAAAGAAAAAGTGCAGCAATATTTTTAGGGTTTTAGTAATTGATTTAGATAGACCCGGGGGCCATAGTTTTCGCTAGAGGCTTCTCTCAAAAAAATAGCATACGGTGGGTAGACAAATTACTGTTGGGCAATTGATAGAAAAGCAAATAATCATGACGATATCCAAGGCAATGATCATGTATATAGGCATCACGTCCGCGACAAGTAGACCAACTCCTGCCTGCATCTACTACTATTACTCCACACATCGACCGCTATCCAGCATGCATCTAGTGTATTAAGTCCATAAAGAACGGAGTAACGCCTTAAGAACGATGTCATGATGTAGACAAGATAAACTCACGTATGAATAAACCCCATCTTTTTACCCTTAATAGCAACGATACATACGTGTCATGTCCCTTTCTGTCACTGGGATTGAGCACCGCAAGATCGAACCCATTACAAAGCACCTCTTCCCATGGCAAGATAAATCAATCTAGTTGGCCAAACCAAATCAATAGATCGGAGAAGAAATACGAGGCTATAATAATCATGCATAAAAGAGATCAGAGAAGACTCAAATAATATTCATGGATAATCTGATCATAAACTCACAATTCATCAGATCCCAACAAACACACAGCAAAAAAGTGATTACATCGGATAGAACTCCAAGAACATCGAGGAAAACATTGTATTGAAGATAAAAAAGAGAGAAGAAGCCATCTAGCTACTAACTATGGACCCGAAGGTCTGTGGTAAACTACGCACGCATCATCGGAAGGGCAGCAAGGTTGATGTAGAGCCCCTCCGTGGTCGATTCCCCCTCCGGCGAAGTACCGGAGAAGGCCTCCAGATGGGATCTCTCGAGAACAGAAACTTGCGGCGGCGGAAAAAATATTTCGTGGACTCTCCTGAGGGTTTCTGATTTTTCTGGAATTTATAGTGGTGGAATTAGGTCAAACAGAGCTCTGTGGGCCCCACGAGGTACCAGGGCGCGCCTACCCCCCCCCCCCAGGCGCGCCCTGGTGCCTCGTGGGCACCCCCTGGGGCTTCTGGCCTTCTCCCAAAGCTTCTAGTGTTTATCTTGTCCAGAAAAAAATCTCCAAAAAGTTCCGTGGCATTTGGACTTCGTTTGGTATTGATATTCTGTAAAACAAAAACAGGGCAGAAAACAGCAACTGGCACTGGGCACTAAGTTAATAGGTTAGTCCCAAAAAATGATATATAATTGCTGTAAATGTATATAAAAGCATCCAAGATTGATAATATAACAGCATGGAACAATAAAAAATTATAGATACGTTGGAGACGTATCAACATCCCCAAGCTTAATTCCTGCTCGTCCTCGAGTAGGTAAATGATAAAAACAGAATTTTTGATGTGGAATGTTGCCTGTCATATTCATCACATATTCTTTTCTTTTATAGCATGGACATTGGACTTGAATGATTCAAAGCAATAGTCTATAGTTTGACATGAAGATATAAATACTCAAGCATGCTAACAAGCAACCATGTCTTTCAAAATATCAATGCTAAAGAAAGTTATCCCTAGCCCATTATGCTCAATCATTGATCCATTCATGAAACACACTCAAATATTAGCTACATCCAATGCACAAGTATGATAATAGTACTCTCTAGTTGGTGCTTTTGTAATAGAAGATGGAGACTCAAATAAAAATAAAAATTGCATAAAAGTAAATAGATAGGCCCTTCGCAGAGGGAAGCAGAGATTTGTCAAATGTGCCAGAGCTCAAAGTTGAAATTAAAGAGATAAAATATTTTGAGAGGTATGTTTTTCCTGTCAACGAAAACGACCGAGAATTCACGGGTGCCCTCCATACCATCACTTTCCAAGGAATTTTGTTGTTATTAATTTTTGATTTCATTGTGGGACTGGGCATCCCTATTACCAGCCACTCTCTCGTGCAATGACAAGTGAATAAACACTCATCATGAGAATAACACACCTAGCATGGAAAATAATGGCCACCCCCTGCCGCTTCATGAGCGGTACGGGCACACAAAAAGGAAAATTATTTTGAAAATTAGAGTTGGCACACGCAAATTTACTTGGAACGGCATGGCAATACCGCATATAGGTAGGTATAGTGGACTCATTTGGCACAACTTGGGTTTAAGGAGTTTGGATGCACAAGCAGTATTTCCGCTTAGTACAAATGAAGGCTAGCAAATAGATTGAGAAGCAACCAACCAAAAAGCGAAAACGGTCATAAACATGCATTGAGCATAACTAACACCGAATAATGCACCATAAGTAGGATATAATTTCATTGCATAACTATTGACTTGATGTGCATGCATAGGGAATCACAAACATTAACACTAATATTCCTACTAAATCAAATTACTCACTAACATGACTCACATATTATCATTTCCATATCGCAAAACTATTGCAAGGAATCACACTTATCATATCCAATGATCTATATGAAAGTTTTTATTATATCCCTCTTGAATATTCATCACTTTGGGACCAAATTCATATCTTGTGCAAATTACCATTACTATCATCAACTCTCCAAAAGATTTAAGTGAAGCATGAGAGTCAAATATTTCTTCAAAATTTCAATTTTATCAATTCTCAAAATAATATAAGTGAAGCATGAGAATTCATTTCTTCAAAATTTCAATCTTATCAACTCTCAAAATAATATAAGTGAAGCATGAGAGTTTATTTCTTCAAAATATAGCCACCGCCGTGCTCAAAAAGATTTAAGTGAAGCACTAGAGCAACTGCCTAGCTAAAAAAATTTAAGTGAAGCATATAGAGTATTCTAACAAATGATGATAAACGTGTGGCTCTCTCAAAATAGGTGTGTTCAGCAAAGATGATTGTGACAAACTAAAAACAAACAAAGCAAAGACTCATATAATACAAGACGCTCCAAGTAGAACACATTTCATGTGACGAATAAAAATATAGCTCCAAGTAAAATTACCGATGGTTGGTAGAAGAAAGAGGGGATGCCTTCCGGGGCATCCCCCAGCTTAGACGCTTGAGTCTTCCTTGAATATTACCTTGGGGTGCCTCGGGCATCCCCAAGCTTAGGCTCTTGCTACTCCTTATTCCTTCATCCATCGTGATCTCACCCAAAACTTGAAAACTTCAATCACACAAAACTCAACAAAACCCTCGTGAGATCCGTTAGTATAACAAAATAAATCACTACTTTAAGTACTGTTGCAAACCCATTCATTTTTTTTTTTTGCATTATACCTACTGTACTCTAACTTCACCATTGCTTATACCCCCCGATACAATCCATAGATTCATCAAAACAAGCAAGTAGTGCATCAAAAACCGAACAGTCTGTAGCAATCTATTTAAAAGCCATACTTCTGTAGCTCCAAAAATTCTGAAAAATTAGGACAACGTGGGAAATTCATATACCAATACTGTGTAAAAATTTCAGATTTTTTTGAGCCTCCAGTACAGAAACAAAATTCTGGCACTGGACGCAAAACTTTCTGTTTTCCAAACAGCATCAATTATACTATCTTCCAAATCATCCCAAAGGCTTTACTTGGCACAAACACTAATTAAAAACACAAAAACACGATCTTAACAGTAGCATAAATGTGAAAACACACAATAACAGAAAAGTTTATTTTATTCATTGGGTTGCCTCCCAACAAGCTCTTTCTTTATATAGCCATTAAGCTAGGCTTTGAGATTTCAATGATGCTCACATGACAGATAAGAATTGAAGAACAAAGAGAGCACCATAAAACATGTGACAAACACATTTCAGTCTAAAATACTTCCTATGCATAGGCATTTTATATGCAAATAAATTATCGAGGCAATAAATATTTAGCATATGCAGGGAAGAAGAACAAAACATTGACCATTTAAACTTCAAGAGAGGTAATTGAGTAACATGAAAATTTCTACAACCATATTTTCCGCTCTCATAATAATTACATGTAGGATCATATTGAAATTTAACAATATAGCCATCACATAACATATTCTCTACATGATCCACATGCATGCAAAGTTGACACTCTTCCAAAATAGTGGGATTATCATCAACTAAAATCGTGACCTCTCCAAACCCACTTTTATCAAAAAATTCATAAGATTGAACACTCTCCAAATATGTGGGATTCTTTTTACCTAAAGTTGATGCTCTCCCAAACCCACTTTTAATAGTATTGCAAACATTATTATCAATAATATATTCATCATGAGGCTTAAATAAATTTTCAAGATCATAAGAAGCATTATCACCCCAATCATGATCATTGCAATAAGTAGTGGACATAACAAAATTATCATCCCCAAGCTTGTAGTTTTGCATATTATTAGCACAATTGACACTAATAGAATTTATAATAACAATATTGCAATCATGCTTTTCATTCAAGGAGCTATCATGAATCACTTTATAAATTTCTTCTTTCAGCACTTCATCACAATTTTCAGATTCATGATTTTCAAGCAAAACTTTATAGAGGAAATCAAGTGCACTCAACTCACTAGCAATTGGTTCATCATAATTGGGTCTTTTGAAAAGATTAGCAAGTGGATGAGGATCCATATCAATAGATTTTTATCAAGCGAAGATGCAAGCAAATAGAAGGCACATGGCAACACAAGCAAAGATAGCAAACAAGCAAAAAGGCAAACGGAAAATATTTTTATATTTTTGTAAAAAACTTTTTAGAAGTTGGGGAGATGAAAATGAGAGGCAAAGGCAAATAAAGTAAATGCAAGGAGATGAATGTTTTATGCGTAGGTACTAGATAGATGTTGATGATGTCTCCCCGGCAACGGCGCCAGAAATTCTTCCTGCTACTTGTAGCTTGCGTTGGTTTTATCCCCGAAGAGGAAGGGATGATGTAGCACAGCAGAGGTAAGTATTTCCCTCAGTTATGAAACCAAGGTTATCAATCCAGTAGGAGAACCATGCAACACCTTGTTAGCAGTACCTGCACACAAACAACAAATCCTTGCACCCAACTCAAACGAGGGGTTGTCAATCCCTCGGCGGTAAATTGCAAGATTAAATTGTATGTGATAGATAGATAGATTGAAACAAAAATACAAAATAAAATAAATAAAGAAAAAGTGCAGCAATATTTTTAGGGTTTTAGTAATTGATTTAGATAGACCCGGGGGCCATAGTTTTCGCTAGAGGCTTCTCTCAAAAAAATAGCATACGGTGGGTAGACAAATTACTGTTGGGCAATTGATAGAAAAGCAAATAATCATGACGATATCCAAGGCAATGATCATGTATATAGGCATCACGTCCGAGACAAGTAGACCAACTCCTGCCTGCATCTACTACTATTACTCCACACATCGACCGCTATCCAGCATGCATCTAGTGTATTAAGTCCATAAAGAACGGAGTAACGCCTTAAGAACGATGACATGATGTAGACAAGATAAACTCACGTATGAATAAACCCCATCTTTTTACCCTTAATAGCAACGATACATACGTGTCATGTCCCTTTCTGTCACTGGGATTGAGCATCGCAAGATCGAACCCATTATAAAGCACCTCTTCCCATGGCAAGATAAATCAATCTAGTTGGCCAAACCAAATCAATAGATCGGAGAAGAAATACGAGGCTATAATAATCATGCATAAAAGAGATCAGAGAAGACTCAAATAATATTCATGGATAATCTGATCATAAACTCACAATTCATCGGATCCCAACAAACACACCGCAAAAAAGTGATTACATCGGATAGAACTCCAAGAACATCGAGGAGAACATTGTATTGAAGATCAAAAAGAGAGAAGAAGCCATCTAGCTACTAACTATGGACCCGAAGGTCTGTGGTAAACTACTCACGCATCATCGGAAGGGCAGCAAGGTTGATGTAGAGCCCCTCCGTGATCGATTCCCCCTCCAGCGGAGTACCGGAGAAGGCCTCTAGATGGGATCTCTCGAGAACAGAAACTTGCGGCGGCGGAAAAAGTATTTCGTGGACTCCCCTGAGGGTTTCTGATTTTTTTGGAATTTATAGTGGTGGAATTAGGTCAAACGGAGCTCTGTGGGCCCCACGAGGTACCAGGGTGCGCCTGCCCTCCCAGGCGCGCCCTAGTGCCTCGTGGGCACCCCTTGGGGCTTCTGGCCTTCTCCCGAAGCTTCTAGTGTTTATCTTCCCCAGAAAAAAAATCTCCAAAAAGTGTCGTGGCATTTGGACTTCGTTTGGTATTGATATTCTGTAAAACAAAAACAGGGCAGAAAACAGCAACTGGCACTGGGCACTAAGTTAATGGGTTAATCCCAAAAAATGATATATAATTACTGTAAATGTATATAAAATCATCCAAGATTGATAATATAACAGTATGGAACAATCAAAAATTATAGATACGTTGGAGACGTATCAGTAGCATCCCAAGATTCTCAAGCCTTTCCTTATTCACATGGGGTATTTTGTACCCATGCCCCTGCATGGTTCAATATTTCAATCATGCAAGACTGTAGAGATAGGAAAACTCTGCTCAGCTTGTAAACCTCATAGTCTTCAAATTCGTCCAACACACCCTTAATAAGATCTTGAAGTGTTCTAGGGCTTAGACAATCTATCAGAGATTGCAACGAGGTGAAAAACCCAAGGTCAAGCCCATTCAAATCAGGGCTATTGGCAGGCTATTGAATTAGTCCGATGTCGAGTCCAGATCTTTCGACAGCTGCTAAAAATTCTGGGTCATTAGGCAAGACATGGGGCTTAGCATTGTCCTGCCGTATGTAGATGGTCTGCCCAGCATCATTATCAGGCCAAGCAGCTTGTATTGCTGGCAGTAGATTCTCTATCATGAATTCTCACATCACTTGCATGTTGACTTTTATGGACTTTGTCCCCATTGTTCCTCTAGGCCTGTTGTCGCTTCTTCTCTGAGCAGGAACTTCTTTCACAAATGGCCAAATACCGATTTTTTCCGAGAAGGTCACATTTCCTTCACTATCCCACCTTGCCCTAGCAACAGCCGTCAAGAACATGACTGATGTCTACTACGCAAGGTTTATTCTTGTAGACGCTGTTGGGCCTGCAAGTGCAGAGTTTTGTAGGACAGTAGCAAATTTCCCTCAAGTGGATGACCTAAGGTTTATCAATCCGTGGGAGGCGTAGGATGAAGATGGTCTCTCTCAAACAACCCTGCAATCAAATACAAGAAATCTCTTGTGTCCCCAACACACCCAATACAATGGTAAATTGTATAGGTGCACTCGTTCGGCGAAGAGATGGTGATACAAGTGTAGTATGGATAGTAGATATAGGTTTTTGTCATTTGAAAATATAAAAACAGCAAGGTAGCAAGTGATAAAACGGAGCACAAACTGTATTGCAATGCTTGAAAACAAGGTCTAGGGTTCATACTTTCACTAGTGCAATCTCTCAACAGTGCTAACATAATTGGATCATATAACAATCCCTCAACGTGTGATAAAGAACCACTCCAAAGTTCCTATTAGCGGAGAACATAAGATGGAATTGTTGTAGGGTACGAAACCACCTCAAAGTTATCCTTTTCGATCAATCTATTGAGCCATCCCTATAAGTGTCACAAACAGCCCTAGAGTTCGTACTAAAATAACACCATATGATACGCATCAACCAACTCTAATGTCACCTAGATACTCCAATGTCACCACAAGTATCCGTGAGTTGATTATTCGATATGGATCAAAACAACTTCAGATTCATAATATTCAATCCACACAAAGAACTTCAAAGAGTACCCCAAAGTTTCTATAGGAGAAAAGAAGATGAAAACATGTACCAACCCATATGCCTAGATTACCCCAAGGTCACGGGAATCCGCAAGTTGATTACCAAAACATACATCAAGTGACTCAATAGAATACCCCATTGTCACCACGGGTATCCACATGCAAGACATACATCAAGTGTTCTCAAATCTGAAATATTCAATCCGACAATAATGAAACCTCAAAGGGAAAGACTCAATTCATCACAAGAAGATAGAGAGGGAAGAAATACCATATGATCCAACTATATTAACAAAGCTCGCGGTACATCAAGATCGTGCCAAATCAAGAACACGAGAGAGAGAGAGAGAGATAGATCAAACACATAGCTACTAGTACATACCCTCAGCCCCGAGGGTGAACTACTCCCTCCTCGTCATGGAGACCGCCGGGATGATGAAGATGGCCTCCGGTTATGATTTCCCCCTCTGGCAGGGTGCCGGAATAGTGCTCCAGATGGTATTTCTTCGGTACAGAGGCTTGCGGCGGCGGCGGCGAAGTTCTAGGTTTATTTCTGGGGGTTTCTCTATTTATAGGATTTATCAGCGTTGGAATCACACGAAAAGGAGCTACGAGGGGCCCACAAGTCAATAGCACACGACCCCCCCCCAGGGCGCGACGTGTTGCCTTGTGGCCTCCTCGTGAGGCTTATGGTCCTTCCACGAAGCTTCGGGGGTCTCTTTTGGTCCAAAAAAATTTGTCAAAAAGTTTCGTCCAATTCTGAGAACTTTTATTTCTGCACAAAAAACAACACCACGGTAGTTCTGCTGAAAACAGCGTAAGTCCGGGTTAGTTCTAATCAAATAATACCAAAACCATATAAAATTGTTATAAACATGGCATGAATACTTCATAAACTATAGATACGTTGGAGACGTAACAACATCCCCAAGCTTAATTCCTGCTCGTCCTCGAGTAGGTAAATGATAAAAGAAATAATTTATGAAGTGTGAATGCTAGCATAGTGCATAAGTTTGATCAATGATAATTCTAATCACTTTTTCTAGCATCATTATGTATCATAAACAGTAGCTCATCTCATAAAACTTCTCATGATCAAGTAGCAAACTATTCACATGTTAAAGTATAAACCATAAACTTTCTTGAAAACTAACAAACTATGTTTTCAGTCATCAAACAATTACAATTCATCTTATTTTCAGGAAGGGCCTATGTAAGAGCTTTGTTTTAGAAAATTCCACATACTCAACTATCATTTAGTATTCCATGATTGCTGACACTCAAAGCATATTTTTAGAACAAACCGTTTCAGTCAAACACATAGGAAGATAGGGGCTTAACGTTTCGCCTCCTAACTTATTTATCTCAGGGATAATGTCAACAATAATAACTCATGATCATCTATATTCAACTGGATATATGTGTCTGGATCATTCCCTACCACATGATGCTTGCCCACTAGAGAATAAATAGAGCGGAATAGGGATGAACATCACTGACTCTTGCATAAAAGTAATACAGAAAAGTAAATACAGAAAAGTAAATACAGAAAAGTAAAAGATAGGCCCTTCGCAGAGGGAAGCAGAGGTTGTCAGGCGCTTTTTATTTTTGGATGTGCAAGCTCTTAATGGAAAGGAATGTCACTTTATATTGCCCCTTGTGATAGCAACCTTTATTATGCAGTCTGTCACTTTTATTTCTTCACCATCACAAGTTCGTACAAAGCTTATTTTCCCTTCCAATAAAAGATCATACATATTTAAGAGCAATTTTTATTGCTTTTTGCACCGATGACAACTTACTTGAAGGATCTTATTCAATCCATAGGTAGATATGGTGGACTCTCATGGCAAGAAACTGGGTTTAAGGGTTTTTGGATGCACAAGTAGTATTTCTACTTAGTATGAAGTTTTGACTAGCAAAAGATCCTAAGCAAGCACCACATGTTAGAGGATCCATGACAATATAACTTCTATGTGAATATAAACAAACATAACCCATTACGTTGTCTTCCTTGTCCAACGTCAACTACTTGATCAAGCTTGAAAATAATTAATGGGGGCTCACAATCATAGAAGATGTCCAAGATAGTATATTTATATGTGAAATCTCTCTTCCTTCAATATTCTTTCATGAATTGTTCAAGTGACCAATGCTATGTTTGCTAACTTTCAATAAATTTTACCACTTATACTTCTTATATGTGAAGTCAATACTCCCCATGGGACAAGCATATGAAGCATATATAATTTCAAATTTATGATATTCATATCATTCAACAATTTACTCTTAGGATATAAGTGAAGCACGAGAGTAAATGACAAACTACTCCAAAAGATATAAGTGAAGAACAAAGAGTAGTTAAGTGAATGGGAAGCTGTGTGAAGACTCTCTCTCTCTCTCTCTCAGTAAACATTTCAGATCCAAGTATTTTATTCAAACAACAAACAAAATGAAAATAAAAGGACACTCCAAGAATAGTACATATCATGTGAACAAGTAAAAAACTTAGGCTAACCGATAGGTGTTGATGAAGAAAGGTGGGATGCCTACCGGGGCATCCCCAAGCTTAGTTGCTTGAGAATTCTTAGAATGTTATCTTGGGGAGCCTTGGGCATCCCCAAGCTTGAGCTCTTGTATCTCCTTAATTCCTCTCATATCATGGCTTCTCCTAAATCTTAAAAACTTCATCCACACAAAACTCAACAAGAACTCGTGAGATAAGTTAATATAAATCAACTCAAAACCTTAACATTCTCTACTATAGAAAATCACTAAAATTATAATTAAACATTGCATACTAAATGCCTCTTCATATTTAATACTCCTATCCACAAATAGAAATATTAAATAGGCAAACATATGCAAACAATGCAACTATAATAGCAATCTGTCCAAACAGAACAGTCTGTAAAGGATGGAATAAAAAGTATACTTCTTTAACTCCAAAAATTCTGAAAAATTACCACGTGACAGAGAACTCTTGCATACTTACTGTGTAAAAATATCAAGATTTAATCATGTTCTGATTATTCACCAATATTCAGGACATAATAGGAAACTTTCTGTTTTCAAACAGCAACTCATAAACTTGTAAACTGAGCATGGTAAAGGCTATACTTGACATTTTATTGAACTAAAAGATACAAAACATGACTATTGATAACAGCAAGCAAAATAAACTAAAATAAAATGATGCTCCAAGCAAAACACATATTATGTGATGAATAAAAATATAGCTCCAAGTAAGATATACCGATAGTGTTGAAGACGAAAGAGGGGATGCCTTCCGGGGCTTCCCCAAGCTTAGACGCTTGAGTCTTCCTTGAATATTACCTTGGGGTGCCTTGGGCATCCCCAAGATTAAGGTCTTGCCATTCCTTCTTCTCCTTCTATCATCATCTCACCCAAAACTTCAAAACTTCAATCACACAAAACTTAACGGAACTTCGTGAGATGCGTTAGTATAATAAAACAAATCATTCACTTGGGTACTGTCAAGACAAGATTCATAATTGTTACCACATAATTCCTACTGTACTATATCATTTCTACAATTTATATTGACCAATATAATCCATAGAAACTATAAAACAAGCAAACTATGCATTGAAAACAGAATCTATCAAAAACAGAACAGTCTGTAATGATCTGAATTAAAGTCATACTTCTATAACTCTAAAAATTCTGCAAAATTAGGAAACGTAAAAAAATTATAACCCAATAATGTGAAAAAAATTCAGAATTTTATCACGTTCCAGCACAGAATATAAATTCCAGAACTGGGCGCAAAAGTTTCTGTTTTTGCACAGAATCAAATCAACAAGTATCCACACTATCCCAAAGGCTTTACTTGGCACATTATTGAAAGAAAACATATAAAACATGATTACTACAGTAGCTTAATCATGTGAACACACGAAAACAGAAGGTATAAGTATTGGGTTGTCTCCCAACAAGCGCTTTTCTTTAATTCCTTTTAGCTAGGCATGATGATTTTAATGATGCTCACATAAGAGTAGAGAATTGAAACACAAAGAGAGCATCATGAATCATATGACAAGCACATTTAAGCCTAACCCACTTCCTATGCATAGGGATTTTGTGAGCAAACAATTTATGAGAGCAAGAATCAACTAGCATAGGAAGGCAAAACAAGCATGACTTCAAAACTTTCAACACATAGAGAGGAAACTTGATATTATTGAGATATGTAGAAGAATATGATCCTCTCTCATAATAATTTTCAGTAGCATCATGAATGAATTCAACAATATAGTTATCACATAAAGCATTCTTTTCATGACCTACAAGCATAGGATTTTTATTACTCTCCACATAAGCAATTTCCTTCTCATTCATAATAGTGGGAGCAAATTCAATGAAATAACTATCATGTGATACTTGATTGGCATAATCCAATTGAAAATTAAAATCATGATGACAAGTTTCATAGTTATCGTTATTCTTTATAGCATACATATCATCACCATAATCATCATAGATAGCAACTTTGTTGTCATAATCAATTGAAACCTCTTCCAAAATAGTGGATTCATCACTAAATAAAGTCATGACTTCTCAAAATCCACTTTTATCATTATTCCAATAAGATTCAACACCCTCCAACATAGTGGGATCATTATTACATAAAGTTGACACTCTTCCAAACCCATTTTCATCAATATAATCATCATAAATAGGAGGCATGCTATCATCATGATAATTTGCTCATCAAAACTTGGGGGACTAAAAATATCATCTTCATAAAACATAGCATCCCCAAGCTTGTGGCTTTGCGTATCATTAGCATCATGGATATTCATAGAAAGCATACTAACAACATTGCAATCATGCTCATCATTCAAAGGACTCATATTAAACATTTTATTAAATTCTTCCTCTAACAATTGAGCACAATTATCGGAATCCATATTTTCAAGAAAGACATTATATAGATGAAGCATTTGAGGCAACCTCAATTCCATTTTTTTGTAGTTTTCTTTTATAAACCAAACTAGTGTAAAACAAGAAACAAAAATATTCAATTGCAAGATCTAAAAATATACCTTCAAGCACTCACCTCCCCGGCAACGGCGGTAGAAAAGAGCTTGATGTCTACTACGCAACTTTTATTCTTGTAGACGTTGTTGGGCCTCCAAGTGCAGAGTTTTGTAGGACAGTAGCAAATTTCCCTCAAGTGGATGACCTAAGGTTTATCAATCCGTGGGAGGTGTAGGATGAAGATGATCTCTCTCAAACAACCCTGCAATCAAATACAAGAAATCTCTTGTGTCCCCAACACACCCAATACAATGGTAAATTGTATAGGTGCACTAGTTCGGCGAAGAGATGGTGATACAAGTATAGTATGGATAGTAGATATAGGTTTTTGTCATCTGAAAATATAAAAACAGCAAGGTAGCAAGTGATAAAACGGAGCACAAACTGTATTGCAATGCTTGAAAACAAGGCCTAGGGTTCATACTTTCACTAGTGCAATCTCTCAATAGTGCTAACATAATTGGATCATATAACAATCCCTCAACGTGTGATAAAGAATCACTCCAAAGTTCCTATTAGCGAAGAACATAAGATGGAATTGTTGTAGGGTACGAAACCACCTCAAAGTTATCCTTTCCGATCAATCTATTGAGCCATCCCTATAAGTGTCACAAACAGCCCTAGAGTTCGTACTAAAATAACACCATATGATACGCATCAACCAACTCTAATGTCACCTAGATACTCCAATGTCACCACAAGTATCCGTGAGCTGATTATTCGATATGCATCAAAACAACTTCAGATTCATAATATTCAATCCACACAAAGAACTTCAAAGAGTACCACAAAGTTTCTATAGGAGAAAAGAAGATGAAAACGTGTACCAACCCATATGCTTAGATTACCCCAAGGTCACGGGAATCCGCAAGTTGATTACCAAAACATACATCAAGTGACTCAACTGAATACCCCATTGTCACCACGGGTATCCACATGCAAGACATACATCAAGTGTTCTCAAATCTGAGATATTCAATCCGACAATAACGAAACCTCAAAGGGAAAGACTCAATTCATCACAAGAAGATAGAGAGGGAAGAAATACCATATGATCCAACTATATTAACTAAGCTCGCGGTACATCAAGATCGTGCCAAATCAAGAACACGAGAGAGAGAGAGTGATCAAACACATAGTTACTAGTACATACCCTCAGCCCCGAGGGTGAACTACTCCCTCCTCGTCATGGAGACCGCCGGGATGATGAAGATGGCCTCCGGTGACGGTTTCCCCCTCCGGCAGGGTGCCAGAACAGGGCTCCAGATGGCATTTCTTCGGTACAGAGGCTTGCGGCGGCGACGTCGAAGTTCTAGGTTTATTTCTGGGGCTTTCTCTATTTATAGGATTTGTCAGCGTTGGAATCACGCGAAAAGGAGGTACGAGGGGCCCACAAGGCAACATCACACGACCCCCCCCCCAGGGCGCACCGTGTTGCCTTGTGGCCTGCTCGTGAGGCTTCTGGTCCTTTCACGAAGCTTCGGGGGTCTCTTTTGGTCCAAAAAAAATCGTCAAAAAGTTTCGTCCAATTCCGAGAACTTTTATTTCTGCACAAAAAACAACACCACGGTAGTTCTGCTAAAAACAGCGTCAGTCCGGGTTAGTTCTAATGAAATCATACCAAAACCATATAAAATTGTTATAAACATGGCATGAATACTTCATAAATTATAGATACGTTGGAGACGTATCAATGACCTTTCCAATACAACTGCTGCTTTGTATAGTTCTCGTAGGCTCTTCCTCCTCATGCTGCAGATAATAGTTCCGGTTTTTCTTCGTCATGTAAAACCATTTCTCGTCAATATGCACAATGTTGTGCATGGTCTTCAATTTAGGCCTTGCAGTTTCTGTTGTTGTCTCATCGAGCATTGACAAGCAAAATTTCATCCTATCCTTCTTATTCTTTTCCTTTAGAACTGGCTTCACATGGTTTGTATGCCTCCTTATCAACTTCATCATGAACTTTCCGTGGAGTGTGGTAGGGCTGCATCCCAGTTGCCAAGCTAGTGATTTGATAGTTGACCGCTTGTTCAGTGGGATTGTAGGGATTTGCTCTAGATTGATGTCCTTTGGCTTTCTTCCACAGTTTCCTTTTCTCCGACTGGAAACATCCACCTCCAAACCTTATGCGATTTGCTTCATTGCTTTCTTCCAAATTCTTTGTATATTCCAGACACCTACTCCAAAAAAAATCAGCAATGTTTTTCTTGTCATCTCTCTTAAACTTGCCCCCTCTACTCATACACAATGTATGCAATGCAACATAGGCAGCATATTTTTGCTTTTCATCGAGGCTATCCCTTTTTCGAACTGCTTGCTCAACACCTGCACAGAGAAAAACTCAAATGAGTACAACAAAGAAAAAATGATCAAACTTTAGGAGTAAGTGATCAAATGATCTCATCATATGATCAAATACAATGATCAAGTGATCAAATGATCTAATGCAATGATCAAGTGATCAAATGATCAAATGAGCAAATCAAATGATCAATTGTAATGATCAAGTGATCAAATGAGCAAATCAAATGATCAAATGATCTGATGAGCAAATGCTCAAATGCAATGATCAGTTAACTGAAATTGAAAATATTCAGTTAACTAAAAATATTCAGTCAATTTTAACTGAAAATATTCAGTTAACTGAAAATATTTTCAATTTTGATCCAAGTTAACTTTAACTGGCTTGTTTTTGGTTATGGATTGATCCAAGTTTTATCCAAGTTTACAATTGTAGATATGCTTCACCGCACCTATGTTTGATCCAAGTTTTGTTTACTACTGATTGATTACTATACAAAATTTGAAATACTACTCCAGATCACTACTGATAGATATTGTTTGATAATCCAGATCACTACTGATAGACATTGTTTGATAATCCAGATCACTACTGATAGATCACTACTCCAGATCACTATTGATAATGTTTTTCTTGTTTTAGGAGTATTGTTTATCTTTGTCCTTGTTTTTACTACTGATAGATATTGTTTGATAACATCTTCTGTACTCCATGATCTTGTGCAGTAAACTACAGTAGTGAAAACTCTTTGAAACAAGTTCCTGGAGTACTCACCGCCTGCTTCTTGACCGGGATCGATGCCCTCTTCTTCTTCCATGTTGAAATCAACATCTTGATCAACTTGGCCTCCTCCAGGTATGTCCTCCTCTTCGGGCGGAGTATTGTTGAGGTCAAATTCCATGTGAAATTACTGCTGTTGCTGTTGCTGTGACTTTGCTGCTGATATCAAATTGCTGCTGTTACTGCTGTCATTTTTCAAACTAACTCCTGCTGGTGCTGCTGTGACTTTGCTGCTGTCAAACTGCTGTTGTTGCTGCTGTGACTTTGCTGTTGTTGCTGCTGCTGTGACTTTGTTGCTGCTATCAAATTGCTGCAGCTGCTGCTGTCATTTTTCAAAGTTAGAGATGATTAATTGTTGTTGCTGGCAAACTGCTGTGAAACTAGTGCTGTTGTTGTTGTTGTCAAACTGGTGCTGCCGCTGTTGTCAAACTGGTGTTGCTGCTGTCATATTGATTCTTCTCTAATCTCTGTTGTCGCTGCTGTCAAACTGATGCTATGAACCTAGCAGCTACTCCCAGGAGTATGTCAAACTGCTGCTGTTGCAGGAGAAGAAGGAGCACGCCTAGGAGAAGAAGGAGCAGGAGAATAAGGCACAGGATCACTGCTGCTGGAGCGCTGAGGACCTGGGATTTGTGACCTGGGCGTGCTGCTGGATCCGCCCCTGGATCGTTGCTGCTGGAGACGAGGATCTGGGCCTTGGAGCGCTGAGGAGAAGCAGGGGACCTGGGCCTGGGAGCGCCTGGGACCTAGGCACGCGAAGGAGAAGCAGGGGCGGACGACGGCCTAGCGGAGAATTTCAAATCCTGGGATGGAGGAAGACGACGACGGGGATACCGATTCAAAGTAGGGGTAGCGATGTAAATTTTACCATTTTCACCTGGTCGGAACGAATTCTTCAACGACCTACATTTCGGAACAGAGGGAGTAGTTTGAAATATGTGGCGGTCACAATTCGCAACCTCTTTTTCTGTGATTGTTCCATATCTATTACACTGTATATATACTAGAAGAATATTAAGTATATTAATCGGTACATGGAGCAAAGATTCGACGAACAGAAAGAAATTATAAAGTACTCCTCGGTCTCAGAGAATGAAATGTTATTTTTCCTCTAGCTGGCTGCAATTACAACGATCCTAAACTGTAGACTCGTCATCTTCACCAACGGCGACGCCCTCCACACCGCCGGCATCGACCACGGGAAGCTCCCGGAGCCTCCTCTGCAGTTCCGCCCGCTCGTCCCTCAGCCGGGAGTTGTCGCGCACGACGCGGTCGCAGTCCACGATGGCGCGGTTGAGCTGGTCGAGCAGGTCGCGGTTGGCGTCCCGGAGGTGGACAACCTGCGCCCACAGCTGGCCCAGCTGCTTCTGCTTCCGCACGCGCGACCGCCGCGCCGACTCCCTGTTGGACACCATCCGCCTCTTCCTCCTCTCCTCCGCGCGCTGCCGGTCTACGGCGTGAGCCGCTGGCTCGTCGGAGCTCGACTCGTTGCGCAGCCCCGCCGGCGGGTGGTTGAGAAACAGCTCGTCGGCGTAGGGCAACTGCATTAGACTGCTGCCGCCGCACTGGAACAGGAGATGATCGTCTTCCGCGATCTGGTAGGAATAATGGGGTCCGAAAGAAGTTGCGTTTGCAGGTGGCGGCAAGTACGCCGCGGGGAGAACACCTGCGACCTCGGCCGGATACATGCTCTGCTTGCTTGTCGTACTCGTACGTAGCTGAGCCAGAGCACAGAGAGAAATAATGGAGTATCGTCGAAGTGGAGAACAGAAAGAGAGGACAGGCAATGGGGAGTCTTCTGAACGGAAGAAAGAGAGACGAGTGGTGGATTTATAGCCGGAAAAGGATCGTGGAGGTAATCGGTTCCATGATCCAGAGTCCAGACACACCTGAAGGCTGAAGATATATGGCACGTTGAGGCAGCACAGCGCACACGGCACGACACTCAATCACCTGATTTCCTGGATGCTTATCGTGATGTCATGGACAATGATTGTGCTTGCTTTTCGACAAATTCTACGTAGCGGCCCGGCGTGCCTCCGGAGTAGCCTGCATCTAGCCTGTCGATCCGCGACCGGGCAGACAGACAGCGGCCTTGGCGCACGGGGCGCGGCCGTTCTTGCGAGCCATCATGCAGCTGCAGCAGAGGTGGGTGACTGCTCAGGCGGCTCTAGCTCGGAGGTTGGCTAACAGTGGCGAACCATTTCCAGCGACCGCTAGCTAGGAGGAGATCAACCGTGTGATCATAGATCGACACTGAAGCGATACATGTCCGTCCTGTGGTTGCGTGCGTATCCTGGCGGGGTGCTTCAGAAGGATTGGCATTGTGGGGAGGTGCTGATCGATGGGAGCACTACGGTCGGTCTCCATGGCGTTTTCTTCCGCGTAGTTCACGCGGTCGACGCTTTCACTTTCTCACCGGGCTAACGCAACGGGCGTGTTCTTTCTCAAAGGAGAAAGACACTGTAGTCGGTGGTTCCTGGCCAGTGATTTTTTTGAATAAATACGGCAGAGTTCTGCCTTTTCATATTAGAATAGGGAAAGGAACCAAGGTTCCAGGTGTTGTACAGAACGGTCAAAGCCCACACACACACTCAAAAGAAACAATACTCAGGAAACCCAAAGAAAAAGGAAATAAGGGCACTAAACAGTAGCCTCCCTGAACATTGCTATTTCATCTCTAGCCATAGCAGCGACAGTCTCGGGGGAGCATCTCTTTCCTTCAAAAGTCCGCCTATTTCTCTCTTTCCAAAGATTCCAAGCGACGTATACAGCCGAGGTGATCTGCATGCGTCTAGTTGGATTGCTTTGCAGCTTCCAGACCCTCCTCCACCAACCCTTGATCGTCATCGAGGTTGAAGCAACAGTAGAAACTTCAGGGTCACTTTGCAGGAAGGAAAACCAAACCTCCCGGGCAAAAGGGCAAGTCAAAGTAAGATGAGCAACCGACTCGATGATCTGATCGCAGAACGTGCACTTCTCGTTGTGTGGCCATCCCCTCGTCGCAAGCCGATCCGCCGTCCAGATTTTGTTTTGGAGCAATAACCATATGTGAAACTTGACCTTCGGCTCGGCCTTGCTCTTCCAAACAGTGTGTAGTTGCGGTTCGGCGATGCGGCCCAGGAACTGAGCCTTGTAGGCGGAAGCAGCGGAGTAGCAGCCGTCAGCAGAGAACTTCCACCGAATAGAATCTGGGATATCCGAGAGCACAATGGGTTGGAGCAGCTCCCACAGCATGACAAATTGGTCGAGAAGCTCCTCAGAGGAAATCCTCTCCAGGCCCTTCATCCAGCGGCCACGATCCAAAGCCTCCTTCACGGTTAAAGATTTCCTCCGCGCCAACACGAACAGGCCAGGAGCAATATTGACCGGAGCCATACCCTCCAACCAACGATCATACCAGAAACACGTGCTCTGCCCATTCCCCAGAGAGATCTCAGTGCAAGCCGAGAATAGCAACCTATCAGTGCGGTCACAAGGGATGGGACTGCCCAGCCAAGGTCTAGGGGTGGGGCTCCATTCAAGCCAAGCCCAACGCAGCCGCAGTGCCCTACCAAAACAGACAATATCTTTGATTCCGAGGCCACCCAGATCCTTAGGAGAGCACACCCTCTTCCAGTTTACTAAACATTTGGCCCCGCTACACTCGTCATCCCCATTCCAAAGAAAGTTGCGCATAATCTTCTCCATTCTCTTTACTGCCCATTTGTCAATGGCAAAACTAGTAAGGAAATAAGTTGCCATGGACGTAAGCACGGAATTTATTAGCGTGAGCCTGCCAGGTTTTGCCATCAGTTTGCCTTTCCATCCCTTGAGTCTGCCAGCCATGCCCTCGATGAGTGGGAGGACCTCAATTCTCCTGAGCTTCCGGTAGCTAAGCGGGAGACCAAGGTAGCGACACGGAAGAGATCCCGTCGTCCCACCAAAGTCCTGAATGATATCCTGGAGGTCCAAACCCTCGCATCTAACCGGGTAAGCAACACATTTTAGGGCGTTGATCCTTAGTCCAGAGACGTCCCCAAATCTGTCCAAAATTGCTCTGACCGCCTGCACCTCCTCCTTAATAGGGTTAATAAATAGAGCCACGTCATCAGCATACATGCTAGTACGTAGTCTGGCAGTCTTGGTCCCAAGCTGAGATAAAACACCCCTCTCTGTCGCAAGATCGAACAGCTTCCGAAGCGGCTCCATGACAAGAATGAATAGCATTGGGGACAGAGGGTCTCCCTGTCGCAGGCCGCACCTATGCTTGAAAGGCATGCCAGGGGTGCCATTTAGCAAAATCCTTGATGAGGTGGAGCTCAGAATGGCAGAAACAATATTTCTCCAACGTTGTCCGAAGCCAAAGGCAGACAACGTCTCCAGCAAGAAACCCCAACCAACTGAGTCAAATGCTTTCGCAATGTCAAGCTTCAGGAAGATTAGCGGCTTTTTCTTGGTGTAGGCCTCTTTGATAACATTATGCACGTAAAGGAAGTTATCTTGAATGCATCTCTTTTTGATAAAGGCACTCTGGGAGTGGGAAACCAGAGAGTCGAGCTCCGGGGCCAATCTGTTGGCAAGCAACTTGCAGACGATCTTGGCAATGTTGTGCATCAAACTGATCGGCATGTAGTCCAAAGGGCTGCTGGGGGCATCCTTCTTAGGCAGTAGCACAATATGAGCTGAGTTCAACAGATGCCAATGGTCCGTTCTGAGAGAGTGAACCAGATCAATAGCCCTCATGAGATCAATCTTCAGAATATCCCAACAATTCTTGAAGAATAGCCCAGGGAAGCCCTCAGGGCCAGGCGCCTTCTCAGACTGCATCGAATCAGTCACCTCCTTTAACTCACCCATGGTGAAGTCAGCATCGAAATGTCGCAGGTCATGTCGTGGTAGCTGCAGGAATTCCCAATTTAACTTGTGATTGGCCTTAAAATGCATGCCCAGAAGACCCTTAAAATGTTGAAGTAGGATCTCTGCCTTCTCCTCGTGAATATTGGTCACTGTTCCACATTGCTTTTTGAGGGTAGGAATGTGGTTCTTACGACGTCTGCCATTGGCACGCAGATGGAATAGCTTCGTGTTTGCATCGCTAACTCTGATTGTAGTCAATCTGGATTTTTGCCTCCATCTCGCTCGGTCAATGGCCGCCAACCCTAGCAGCCTAGCCTTTAACAGACGCCTCAAATTCAGCTCGTCGTCTGACAAGACCCTTTCATCTTGTGCCACATCCAAATGGAAAATGACGTCATTGGCGATAGCCTCCTGTAGCCTCAACTCAGACATGCGAGCACTGCTCCACTTCTTGAGGGCGGCAGCCGTGCGACAAAGCTTGGTGTGTAGAACTCTGAAAGCGTCCAGGGAACGCACATCCCTGCTCCAGGCCTCCTGGACAATCTCCCTAAAACCAGGCAAAGAGACCCAAAAAGCTTCAAATATGAAACCAGGGTAGCGCTTCAAAATCATCTTCTTGAGCAGAAGGGGACTGTGATCCGAAATGGCCGTGGAGGCAGGCATCAGATTGTATTGGGGGAACCGCAGTTCCCAATCCCGAGTCATGAAAATACGATCCAGTTTGGAGCAGGTGCGATGGCTACTGTCACTGGCCCATGTGAAATGCCTTCCAGTCAACTGGAACTCTCTAAGCTCAAGATCCTCAATGACGCTTCTAAACCGGCCCATCATACGAATGTTTACGTTGGAGTTGCTCTTCTCGTTTGCACTCGCAATAAGATTGAAATCGCCAGCAATAAGCCATCCATTTTGCACTAAGCACTTGATGTCACGAATCTCCTGAAGAAAAACAATCTTGTCTTGATCATCTTGTGGTCCATACACAACAGTCAGCGTCCACGAGGAGCCATCCGATCTATCGGTCACAATGGCAGACAGAGAGAACGAATTCGGCGCGGCAGGCCATGGGGTAATTGCAAAATCAGAAGTGCACGCAATCAGGATGCCGCCACGCGTGCCATCAGCCCCCTTAAAGAGGTAATTATCTCCAAATTTGGGTCCCAAAGTTTCCACCACCAAGTTCCTCGAGAGATCAGCGACCTTGGTCTCTTGTAGACACACAAAGTTACAGTTCCAGCCTTTGCACAAATTCTGAACTGCACGGCGCCGCGCCGGGTTATTCAGGCCCCTGACATTCCAATTCAAAAGGTTTAAATCCATTGGGAGACTAGGAGGAACTCAGGCACACCCTTCCTCGTGGAGCAACAGCAGAACAGACATCCAATAGACGTGAATAGCAGTACGTCCAAGAATTCAGATTCTTCAGCCAGCAAAATCGGTACAGCATCATAGCAACAGCAGCCACGAGCAAACATCTCCCAGCAAGAGCACACACCCAGCCAATTCAAAAGTTGTACTAACATGGGGGAACAAATTGACCCAGTACCCTTCAGAACAGAACAAACATCAGGTGCAGGCCACCTGATCCCTAGCCGCCTTGTGCTTGGACAGAGAAGAAGTAGCGGCAACCAGCTCCGTGACCGCCTGAATGAAGGAGCCCGGCAGCTGCTTGGAGTATAGCATCCTGTAGCGTTGAAGCTCCTTAGCCTCTGGTGGCCCGTCATGGAGCACAATGCCGCTCCTCTTGAGAAGCACCAGCCTGGCCCTCTCCTCTGCAGAGAGACCGCGGTTGGGCTTGGCCGCCAGCCTGCCGCTGCAGCGAGGGGCCCCCGCTTCCGTCGACGCGGCCCCGGTGCGTGGGAGCGGCGCGGCCACCGCGCCGGCCTGAGGAGGTGCAGGGGCGAGCTGGGGATCTGGCACCGGCAACGGCAGCAGAGCAGGGGAGGAAGGCAGCGAAGCGGTCAGCAGGAAATCGGAGAGGGCCTCTGCCAGCCCAACCGCGGCGGTATGGCTAGCACCCAACTCAATCGCAGGCGGCAGCCCAAGCACCCGAGTCAAACAACGGGTTGGGCCTGTGGCGACGTCGAGGCCCACTCCTAGGGAGCGGTCAACGCACGCGCCAAGGTCGTGTTGCACTCCAGCGTCCGAGTGCAGATCAGGTGCACCCATGGACCCGTCCTGCAGCAGCCTGCCTTCTGCGTCCTGACCGAGCAGCACAGGGGCCATAGGCAGGTCGTCCCCTCCGTCCAGAGACAGCGCAGCCATCCCCAAGTTATCATTGGGGAGGCAAGCTGTTGTTGAGACAACCTCGTCTGCATGGGCACAGGGGTTCCCGTTGGAGCCAGTCAGCACTGGCGCCCTGCCGCCCAACACAAGGGTGCTAACGGGTGCCTCGCCCGCGGCGTTACGCCCGTGCCGCCCGCCCGATCCGCCCTGCCTGAACGGCGCCGTAGCCGGCAGCGCACCATTCCGGCCCGCCGTCCCGCGCCTGCCCCTGGAGCCAGCGCGGTCATCCATCTGGTCACCGCCAGCCAAGCCACCACCGCCAGAAGCGCCGCCATCGTCGTCGTTCCCGGGCGGAAAAACCAGCCGAGAGTGGACAGGACCGCGAGATGAGAGCGGCAGGGTTCCATCTTCACGCCTCAGCTGCCACTTGTATCGCCATTCTTGACGTCCGGAGCCCCCATTAGAGCTCTCAGGCAGCATGCCGCTGATGCCAACTTGGTCACTCCGTCCACTGCCATCACCGGAAGCCGGGGAGCTGTGGTAGTCTATTACGCGGTCGAGGTGGATGAGCACGCCGTACTCCAGCAGACGCAGTGGCCCCGACCTCGGCGCCGGCTCGGCGAAGATGCCAAGCCCAGGGGAATGGGAGAGGGGCGAGCCCTGCTCAAACGGCTCTTCCAGCTGCAGTACGCCGCGGGTCGCCAGCAGGTCAACGTTGTCCATCCACACCCAAAGCCTCATGCACGCCGTCTCTTCTTCGGAGGTGAAGGTGAAATCTTGCGCGTCCAGGATCATGGACCGGTCGAAGAGAGGCGCCACCGCCTCCAGACTCCAGGCGCTCCGCGGCACACGCTCCAAACAGACCCGCACCTTGAAACGCATGGCCGCCGCCGTCGCGTTCCGAAACCTCGTCCACGGGGCGATCCGGAAGGAGACCGCGCCCAAGGCCAGCAGGCCCGTGACCGCCACCGCCTCGTTCCTCGCTTCCACGTCGTCGAAGTAGAGAAGGAACTCCCCCTGGTCGAACAGCGACGCGTGAACGCGCTCGTCCGGCACCCTGAAACGACCCGCGAAAGCGCGCTGCACCTCAGAGAGCGCGAGCGGGCCGCCGTAGCCCACGACCACCGCCACCACCGCCCGAGCCGAGAGGGTGCGCTCAGTCTCCGCAACCGCCGCCAGACGCGGCGCCGCCGCCCGCACCAAACCATGCCTCGCCAGACCGGGTGCCTCCATCTTGGAAGAGCTGCGCCCCGCAACCGGAACAGGAGAGGCCACCCCACGGAACGACAGCGGAGCTGCCTGAGCCCCCTGGCCAGTGATGTGTCACATGCATGGACTTGGATTCTAATAATTGTTTGCGTAAAGAAAATGTACATCCGTGCAAGCAGAGATGCTACTATCGTTTATTAATTTATTTATTCCTAATAGCTGTGTGAGGAGATAAATGTTGCAACTAGACTGATCATATGCTCCTTTCATATCTGCTACAACCTTTTTTTCCTTTTGAGAAAGTAGTAGTATTTGCTAGTTGTGAGTTGCCACTAGGGTCATATAAACTATTTGGGCCTTGATGTGCCGATATGCATCTGCAAACAATCTTAATGCCATCAATTGTTGATGACTCTAACGATACCGTGAGGTTTCTTAGGACCTTAAAATTCTCAGCATTTTGAATTGTTTACTCTGATAAACGTGTCAATAAGAAATGTATTTAGCCTTTATACCTAATCAACGGAGAGCTGGTACATATCATTTTCGTAAAAGGAGGTCATATTCATTAGCTGCTGCAACTTTCTTTCGACCGACTGATCTGTTTAAGATTTGTAGCAGCAAAGCTGAAGGGACATCCCATATCTGAGACCATGAACCAAGGATCATATAGTGTAATCAGAGCCTACGGATCCTCTTTATGCCTAGCTCATACTAGTGCCTTTCCTACTTCGAATTAACACCGCATTTTTCGTGCATTTTTTACATGAATTTGTTGCTTGGGTATTTCTTACAACAGTGGTGGTGCATGTTTATCTGTCCGGGCATGGCAGAGCAGAGGATGATATCTCGCTGTCTCCAGAAACGGACAAACTGCTTGTCTCCTGTAGATTTGTGAAGTCTGACATAGATAATGACCGAGCAACATTATAAGTTACAGACAGTGACATGAAGAGAAATGGGGGCAATAATGTACTCCTTTGATGTGCAAGCTACAGATTCAGTGTTTCTTTTGTCGATTTGCAGGTACTCCCCTGTCCGGGCGTGCATTCTTCGCCAACTATTAGTCCAAATATATATACGTTATGTATGAAAAAGCTCTTTTGAGTACAACGAACTATATTAATTTTGTAGAAAAGTGCACAAGAAGGTGTGAGTAAATATCAGATTGGAGCCCTTGACGTCCACGTTACCCCACGCAGCCGCCGCCGCCTCCTCTCCCCAGAAAAGCTTAAGGTTCCTCCGTCTTCCGCTAGCGCCGCCGTCGGTCCGCCTCCTCTCCGGTGGCTTTAAGGCCATGAGGTCGCGGTGGATGCCCTTGCCGGTGGGAGGGCTCCGTTTTTAAATGTCTTTTTGAGTTTTGTTAGGGTTTGTGTTCTGCTCAGGAAGGCGAGACGGCGGTGGCTCCCTGAAGATGGAAAAAGGTTCCCCCCGCCTAGCCCCTGTTCTGGTGGTGCGTCTAGCATCGTGGCGGTGGCTCCCTGAAGATGGAAAAAGGTTCTCCCCGCCTAGCCCCTGTTCCGGTGGTGCGTCTAGCATCGTCGGTGGGCATGTGAAGGTGTGTCTCCGGTGGATCTGTCTTTGGTGGATCTGCTCGGATATGGTCAGCGTTCGTCTACGTTCGTGTGTCTTCAGGTTGGATCCTTCTGATGTACGCTACTCTTTATCGGCGGCGATTGCTGTTCTGGTGCGCTGGTCCTATGGGGCCTTAGCACGACGACTTTCCGACTGTCCACTACGACAAGTTTTTCCTAGCTCCGGCAAGGGAGGGGCGATGACGGCGGCGAGCCTTCGGCTCGCTTCAGTGCTTGTAGTCGTCGCTAGGTGGTCTATGGCTTTAGATGTAATTTTTATTATTACTGGTGTTTGTTATACTGTCATGATTGAAAATGAATAGATCGGAAGTTTCCCGCAAAAAAAGGTGTCTACTTGAACTTTAAAAAATCGGCATTTAGCTCCTCGACGTGCAATAAGTGTGGCGTCCAGGTCCAAAATCATCTCCAACCCATAGTTTAAGAACCGAATCGGGGATCGAATCGGTAAGCCTGGCGGTTCGGGTTTTCACCGGTCGGACCTTTAGTTCGATACCGGTTCAAGGTACAACTTTTTTTTGCATAGAATAAAGCTCAAATATATCTTTCATTAGGACAACAAGTAAGCCTAACATAGGTGGCTATTGGGCCAGGTTTAAGCCCCTCGGCCTCTAACCCCTGTGACCTTGGTCGAATCCCATGAAAAGCACACATATTTTCTTCTAATTTGCATTTTATTGGTCCAACCGCTTCGGTTTAGCACCCGGTCTTTGGAAAAACCGATTGATTTGGCCGGTTTTCTTTGGTCCAATTGTGGAATGGTTTCATTACTTAAAAAACCGCCGAGGCCACCGGTTTCAACCGGCGGTCTGGTCTGGTTCTTTAAACTATGCTCCGACCCCATCTGACCTGTTGGGTTTTAGCATTTAGCCCCTTGCCTCTATAAAACACTTCTAAAATTGCATTCTCTTTTCTTCATTTTGTCTCTCAACTCCCCTTCTTCATTGTCATGGAAAACGCACCCCGTGTCGTCCACTCGGGCGACACGGGCGGCGCCTAGGGTTCTCTCACACCATCACCCCCTCTCCTCCTCCTCTCCCTCGTCACCAACCAATGAGGTCGCCGAGCAAGCGGCTCCGGTGTCGGCGTCCTGATGTGCGAAAAAGGCGGAGCTGGTGGTGTCAGTGCTCATAGAGGCGACAACTCACACAACATCATCGGTGAAAAATGCGCGAGTAAGAATGGCAATGACGGCGGTGGCCTCCGCTGGTCATTGCGGCAGGGCCGGTGACACTTAGCGGTCACGACAAGGAGATCAAGAGTCGCAACAACTCATCTACAGGCACGTTGGCGTATTTGTAGGCACATTGGTGATGGTCGTGTGCTACACTCGCTGGCAACGCAAAGAGGATTTTTGTCTAGTTCGAGGGCAATGGCCATCGCATGAGGATTCTCGAGGCACCAGCGACAGAGCCCTGCGCTGATGAGCAAGGGGAGCATTTGCGTTTCTTCACCGACTTCTGGCTCTAGTGCAAAGGCTCCGGCGATAAGGTGGATGATGTAGCATGTCTTGCGTCTATGTGGAGTGGCGGCGGCCAGTTCCACGTCTATACATGGACGTCCACCTGACGGCCATGCTGGTGGTCTACGGTGGGAAGGCGTCCCACCAATCTGCTAGTGTCTTTTGGCCCTGGCATGAACTACTGAAGGAGGCGGCCATCGAACGATCTATCTTTAAGATACTGAGTGGAACACCACTTCATGTCCAGGGTGAAAACTCCTATCCTGACTTTTTACTGGTCGGGCTTAGCAGCAATGGACTTGCATCATTACCTTGTTGAAAGTGTTGTCTACTTGTTGTCGTACTGGTCTTCTTCTTTTTTGTAGGGGGGGGGGACTCATGAGCTTTATTAATCAAGGATCCTAAGGTTTACATAACTCGGGGGCTCCAACAGCCAAACATGGTGACCAGATGCAAGACCTAGAGAATTTCTACTATACTATGAGCATCCTCATTGGACTCTCTATACTCATGATGAAAAAAAAATAGCCAACCTCCTCCTTCATTCTCCTAGTCTCATTGATGATCATAGCGTGCTCTCCCTGGGACCCCTCTACAATCTCCTTCACTACATCCATCCAATCTGATGCAATTACATCATCACCTCCATGCAAGACATACCCAAGCACATTGCTTCTCTGCACGCAATAGCCTCAACACATTTTAGATCAACCACCCCTTCCAACACAAGAACAGACGCTCCCATGAAGCTTCCATCTCTCGCCCTGAATATGGCAGTTGTTTCAGTACTGCGAGTCTCCAAGGATAGGGCACCACCGAAATTGCATTTAACATCACCTGGGGGTGGAGCAATCCACCTGGCCTGAGACCCCCTCATATGAATTCGATGCGATTCTTCCCCCTTTTCTTCTATCTCCTTCAGTTCTTGCAGATAGTTCATGATGAAACCGCAAATAGCAAAAGGGCTTTAGTAGAGTGATTCCTGGATTACATCTCGCTTTGCCTTCCAAATAACTCACACCGTTACAATTAACTTGATGTACTATTGTTCATAAAGAGCTTCATTCATCTCAAACAACCAGCTTTTTTGCCCTTGGCTCCATACACCGAGAGACTTGTTCGTATAGTTTTTCATCTACTAAAATCCATACACATCTTGCCACTCTGCACTCTAACATCGAGTGTCTTCAAGAATCCTCCTTGCACTGACATAGCGATCACACATTTGTAACTACCATTTTTTATGATGCCTTACATCCTCAATGGGCAGACTTTGTCTTGCTAATCTCTATGCAAATATCTTCACCTTAGATGGTATTTTATGGCACCACATCTTAGTCCATGCCTTCTCCTTAATGTTCGGACCTATATTTCCGGATTGTCCATCTAGCCAAGCCTCTCCACGCTTCTTCATATGGATTAACATCCGATAGGCTGACCTGACCGAAAAAACACCTGAGCTCTCCATATTTGAAGCCCAAAAGTCCTCCATATTTGGCATTGGTAGAGGGATTTTCAACACATAATCAGAATCCATTAGTGACATACACTCCTTGATGACCTGTTCGTTGTAAGCCCGAGACGCCTGATTCATTAGTCGCTCACAATCTCTGGACCGTTGTTCACCAAAGGCGCTATTGGTCTCACCATGTTTGGCCTCGGGAGCCAGTTGTCACTCCAAATGTTCGTTTTCTGACCATTACCAATCCTCTTGATAATCCCCTGCTTCAAACCTCCCATCCCTCAAAGATCAAGCACCAAATTTGTGAAGGACAAGAGCCCAATGACGCAGAAAGGAACTCTCCATTAGGAAAATACAAAGTCTTCAAAATCCATGCACCGAGTGTGTCGGGATTTTGCAGCATCCGCCACCCTTGTTTACCTAAAAAGGCCAGGTTAAAAAGTTCCACCTTCCTAAACCCCATTCCTCCCATATATTTGGGTTGGGTAATTTCTTCCTAAGAAGCCCAAGCTATTCTTCTTCTTCCTTCCTTCGCCCCCACCAAAACTTCCTTAGCAGGGAATCTATGCGTTCACAAAGGCATCCTGGTAATTTAAAGCACCCCATAGCATATGTAGGGAGGGCTTGTGCTATTTATTTTATTAGCACCTCCTTACCTCCTATCGACGAAATCTGCTCAATCCGCCCCTAAATTCTCTTCCAAACTCTTGTCTTCCAAGTACTCCATTTTTACCCACTTCAGTTGGCATCCCCAAATATCTGTCCAAGAAACTTTCTACTTCTACGCACGGAGCATTTTTAACTATAGTTCTTAACTCATTTGAGCACCCTTTACTAAAGAAAATTAAGGATTTATCAAGGTTGACTCATTGACCCGACGTTCCGCAGTATACCTCTAGATCTTCCATCACCTTATCAGTTGCTTGTGTGGTTGCCTTCATAAAAAATGCCATATGCAAATAGTAGGTGGCTGACCTTTGGGGCCAAAGGTTGTTGATTGTACTGGTCTTCACTGGCTGGTCTCGGCAACTATGATGACTTTTTTTGTTCAGGTCATCTTCAGTTGGACATGGCAACGATGGCTCGAGGACATTTATTTCTTTTTGAAAACGTTGTTGCGGAAGAAGTACAATTAGTCGTAGGTGTTTATTTCAAATCTTGTCATGCTTCAGCCTTGGTTATCTTCAGTATGTATATGACCCAGAAGCCGGAATTTTAATCTTCTTTTCGGAAAAAGAAAGTATGTGCGAACTGAGCGTAGCTCACATGATTAGGTTCCTTGTGATGCAACGAGCCCACCAGGGTTCAACTTCTATACTTTGCACTGGGTGTTCGCATTTTTTGGATTTATTTCAGCCAGTGATGTATGTTCAGTGAGAGGAGACCCTACGAAGGCGTCTGTGGTGACTTCGTCTATCTCAAGATGGTTGTGTCAGCTCAGTATCTCAGAGGTGGTCATAGTCTATCTTAAGATGGTTGTGCCGACTCACTATCTCGGAGGTGGTCATAGGGATAGGGTGTGCGTGCTTTTATATAGGTGAGTGTAGGTGTGTGTATGTAGGCATGGCACTGTGTTCAAAAGAATGAAAAAAGTACGCAAGCACAATTAAAAGAATAAAATAAAATAAAAGTACTCGCATTTGCATATCAGACAAAATCCATCGTGGCCCTGTGATAATTTCAGAAGATAAGAGCATCTACAGCCGCAAGTCCGGCCCTCAAACGCCCGCGGACGCGCTCGTCCGCGGGCGCGTCCGTGGACACTGACCGGTCGCGCCTCAAATAATGCATTCCACATCCGCATACCTCATATCCGGCACCCTATATCCATACTACGTCTGCAACGTGATGAACTACTCTACATGATCAAACAATGAACAAAGAAATCGGCATCAAACGGACTACAAAATGCACATAAACCAACTGTACATCATCCAAAAGATCATCGGAGTTCATCGCCGGACAAGTTCTTAACCTAAATAACTAAAAAACGATAATAAACGGAGGAGGAGCGTCTTCACCACTTCCTCGCCGGCCGGGCCTTTGCCCTTCCGGTCGCTGGTGCAGCTGTAGGCGTCCGCGGCTGGTGGAGGATCTTGGTCGTCGTCGGAGGAGGAGGAGTTGTGGTCGTCGCCGTCGTCGGACAAGGAGTTGGAGAGGACGACCGGCCCCTTCGTCCGGCGGACGGCCCTGTCATGCTACCTCTTCAACTTGGTCACCCGAGCCGTCTCTGCCGCTGCCACCACCGCCTCGAGCTTCGACTGCTCAATGGCAAGCCGGAGCGCCTTCGCATTCTTCCGTCGTAGGCGGCGAGCGTCTGTTTCCGCCGTCGTCAGCGACCGGCGGTAGACCCAAGCGAGGAGACGCTCGTCCTCATCGGGTTCCGCCGGCAACCCACGGCGGCGGCGCACGGACTGCTCCGCCGCGTCCCACTCCCTTGCCCGCTGCCTCTCGCGGCGGGCGGAGCGGGCACTAGCACCCACCGCTACACGCGCAGAGCAGCGGCCGACGGGGAAGGGGACGGCGCAGGGGCGGAGCGGACTGCGCTGCCCTGGCGGAGCTGCGCGCGGGTCGTGAGGACCCAGCTCTGGCGTCCGCGCTGCGCCGGCGCGGGAGCGGCGACGGTGCAGATCCGGAGCTGCCCCCGGTGTCCATGTTCGATCGCTCCAACGAAATGCGGAGGGCCGGCTCCTCCTCAACGTCGAGGTCTGAGCCGGAGTGGCTGGCGAAGCTCGACATGTCACCGGATTGGATCGCAATCGGAGAGGGGAGAGGAGGGAACGGAGCGAGAGAGGAGAGTGAGTGAGCTAGGGTTTGGAGAGAGGACGGATTGGGTATTTTTATGGGACAGCCGTGGGGTCGGTGGTGGACCGGGCTGACATGACGGACGCGCCCGGGCGTGCCCAGGCCGCCCCATATCTACCCTACATTTGAGTTGGATATGAGGGGCGCCGGACAACCTGAACGTTTAAGCCGGTTTGAGGCGTCTGGGTGGGTCGGTTTTTTATGACTGATCAGTGACCGGTCCATTCGCCGGACGTTTGAGATGGGTATGAGACCTCTGACTGTAGATGCTCTAATTTTCAGCAACATAAACCTAGGAAACCACCATGACGCGCGTTCTATATAGCTGCATATGCGCTTCCTCGTTGAAGTGCGGCCGCCTCCAGCCCTCCACCCCCTGCCGGGCGTCAAATCTTTTGCACGGCAGAAGAGGACAATAATCAATAGCGCGTCGCTCCGCACGCTGTGGGCGCGCACGGTCACTGGCTCACTGCCTCCGTTGGATTCGACGGCGACACGATCGATCGACGGAACAGAAGCAAATGACAAAAGAATGTACGGCCGTCGCAGTTGACGCGTGAGAAAAGAGTACATGCACGGATGCATGATCTGATCCGCTGAAAGCGAAATATTTAACAGTAAACTACAAGGTGAAAGTGAAAGGTTTAGCGGTCATCACCTAAAATATGTTATTTTTCGTATAGTCCTCATGCCACTGAGGTTTTTCATTTTTCCTTTCTTTTTTTGAACTGGCCACCGAGGTTTTGGTGATTTTTTTTTAAATGAGTTGAGGGATTTTGGTGATTTGACCCCTTTCCAAACCATCATTATATATCATATTCTTATTGAAAGTTTATGCATTGCCCATTGCACGAAAAAGAAACGTATGTATAAAGTACAACCATTAAGTACGCCCTAGTACAAAATTAAGACACTTATTTTGGGACGGAGGGAGCATGTATCATGATGGCAAGATCAGAGGGAAAATAGTACCCGGGGATACATAATGCATGGATATATTAGCCCCGAGTGTTCAAGTTTATCTTTTCTTCTTCTCTTTAACTTGTGTCGAATCTCAAGGATGGACGCTGGCTTCAACTGGTCTCAAGTGAAGTATATCCATTTAGAGTTTAGGGTTTTAGTTCGGATAAAACACCACATCACAGTAGTAAAAAAACCCTCTTTGGGCCAAGTAAGGGACTAAATTATCTAGTTTCGAAAGGCGAAGGATCAAGTGTATGTGCTTTTTAGTTAAGGCCAGAAGTGAACTTTGCTGAGAATCCGAGGACAAAAAAAAGTATATTTCTACTGTAGAGACTAACTTTTCACCTGGCAGTGTGAGGGAGTGCCTTCATCTAATGCTTTTCTAAAGAAGAAAAAGACTACACACTATGTTGTGGTTCTAATCAACCACTTCAATGGTTCATCATATCATAGTACAAAACCCTAACTACGAAGGAACGAGAGATGGAGAGGGGGAAAAACTCAGGAGGTTCACCCCAGGTGGCCGTCCCCTTACCTCCATCTACCATGGGGGCGTCGCCGACCACTGACGTGGTCGTTGGCTCGCTTCAACCTCGATGATCGCCGCCGTGGCTTAAACTTCTCGTGACGGGCTACAGAGGAAGGAGAGACCCAACAATATGAATTTCGGTTCGAGCAAGAGTTTCGTGTGCAAAAATGGATACCTTACGTGTGTCGCATGTGACAAATTAGACAGTTGGCTGAACCACAAGAAGAATAAGTGGCAGAGGGATACTATGCATTCTTTGCTAAAGCCCCTCAATCCCCTCCCTCCACTTACACCTCACCTGCCACTACGTGAAATTAAGCTTATGTGTCACAATTTGAAGTAAGACTGAATTTTCCTGTCATGTTTGAGGATGTGCTTTCGAAATTTGCGAGCTAATGGACAAAATTGTACCTATGAACCATGTTTGGGGACCTACAATGGGATTTCCTCCAGATTTTTGTCTATTAGGTATTTGCGTTTTTTGGTGTAATCATTTCGGTGATGGGGGCGACATCAAAGAGAATAAAAGTTCCATGGTTGGCTCAGTCTTCGTCAAAAAGACAATTGTGTTTGTTGTCTCGCAGATCAACGGCTCTTGATCTAACAAATAATTGCTCAACCTAAGGTGCTATAGGTCGATGGGAAGATGATGCTTAGTTTGATTGGGGCTTGTGATTGTCCCATTTACCATTGTGTGTTATTGGTCCTTTTCATGGGCGATTTAATGAATAAGTAATAATTCGGTATCCAGTCTTGTAAGGGACGTGTCTCTTGTCACAATGTGTTCAATGGTTTTTCATTTCCATCGCTTGGGTGGATGACTTGACTCATATTTTTGATAGAGTGTTTTCACTCAAACATTATATCGAGCTAATACAACTACGATGAGCGAATACGGCCTCTGCATAATAAGAAACACACAGCCAATGACTCGACTCGTATGACTCCTTAAAACTGTTGGAGTTAGTAGAACTTGTGTCGGTTTGGTCTCATGTGTTAGTCTGACAATTTTGATTCTTTTTTATGTGACTGTCTAATTAACAAGGGAGCTCTAATTCCCTCAAAAAGAAAAAAAAAACAAGGGAGCTCTACTGCTTCTGGGTACTGGTTGTACTGTCTTTATTCAGCCAATAAAGTCACTTTGTTTGATCAATTCTTCTTCGTCCTTCCTGATCGTGCTCTAGAGAAATCGGCAAGAGTGAGTTTGACCATGTGTTGGGAAGTTGATTTACCGCACCTCGTCGGGTCCCATTTCCAAGGGTACCGAATTCGTGGTACCATCACTTGTACCAGTTGAAATCTTTTTGATCTCCACTTCGTCCTACCGTTTGCGAACCTACTTTATTTGCATGCTCTAGCCATTCTTCAGCACAATAATTCCGAGCTTGCCTCTAGCGTTGGAGAAGAACGTACCTCAACTCCTCTGGCTGAATGAAGCTCAGCAGGCTAGTGCATGTGTGTCGATCTGTTGCATGGGCTGGTCTGGATAATGTAGTCTGCCTGGTAAATAATCACAACAGATGGCTTTTGCCTGGGTTTCCTCAGGCCCGCCTATTCAGGTTCAGAGAACAGATATGTAAGCAAGATTTTGTCATCCAACAAAAACATCAGAGTGGCGCAGCGGAAGCGTGGTGGGCCCATAACCCATAGGTCCCAGGATCGAAACCTGGCTCTGATATTTAGTTTTTGATAGGTTTCAGCACGTCAAGTTGATCGGTCGTCATCGCCACAATAAGTGAAGCAACCAGCCGGTGACAACGACCGTCGTGTCGAAGTTACACGACGGGATTCTCGTTTGTCCGTATATGCTTTTGCATCTGGTCATAGATTATAAACATTCACACGTTCCACAGACACGATTAGTGACGTCCCGTCTTTGCTGCCCCTGTCGATCTGCCGGTGCGCCCGCCGCGCGAACGGTGACGGACGTGGGGTGGGGGAGCCACACGCACGAGCCGGGAATGCGCGTAATCGTGGGTGTTTGCACGTCGTTTCGTTCGATTATTGTGACGCCCCCGGCCCGACCGTGCGCTAATCATACACGCAAATGTACACGATCAAGCCTAAGGACACACGGGAAGATATCACAACACAACTCTAAACACAAAATAAAATAATACAAGCTTTATATTACAAGCCAGGGGCCTGGAGGGCTCGAATACATAAGCTCGAGTTATACAAACATCAGCGGAAGCAACAGTATCTAAGTATAGACACAAAGTTAAACAAGCCTGCCCTAAGAAGGCGAAAACAAACAACAGCTCCGATCGAAAGAGGCAAGGCCTCCTGCCTGGGAGCCTCCTAAACTACTCCTGGTCGACGGCGGTCTCCACGTAGTAGTAGGCTCCGCCGGGGTAGTAGTAGCAGTCGTCGGCGGTAGCAGCTGACTCCTGGGATCCATCATCTGGTCGCAGCAATCGGGTATGGGGGAAAAGAGTAGCAAAGCAACCGTGAGTACTCATCCAAAGTACTCGCAAGACTGACATCAGAACTATACTACTTATGCATCGGTATCAAAGGAATAGAGCTATATCTTTGGGCTAAATTACAGAAATGCCGGAATAGAGGGAAAGTCCTATCCTATCGAAGACTAGCATCTTCAGCGTCTTGCAGCAATAGAAGAGTGTAAAATAGTACATAAATAAAGTAGCAAGCATGTAGTAGCAAAGCCTAGAGATCCTTCCTCGACTCCCTGCGAGAAAACGATCCCGGAGCTTACATTTAATTAACATGTATCCAGTTCAAGTAGTGGTAGATCGGGATACAACACTGAGCGTCCTGTTACCGTGGACACGGCTATTCGAATAGATAACTTCCCTGCAGGGGTGCACTACTGTTACCCAACACGCTCGATGAACTCTGGCCGGACACACTTTTCTCGGTCATGCCCGGCCTCGGCTGATCGACACACCGCAGCCCTACCTAGAGCTCAGCAGAGAGGTCCCCGCCGGTCTACATCCTAAATGCTCAAGGGTCCTGGGCCCATCGCCCTTTGCACTCCGGGTCGTTGCGCACATGGTTAGATCCAGGCACCACCTCTGTCCTGGATGGCGCCGATCCTGCCGTGCCGCAATGCTGAACTGGACGTCTGACAAAGCTTTCGGCTGATACATACGGCGCCGAGGGTCCCATAACCATTATCCCGCGTGGTGGTAGTGCGTATAGGGCCAACGACCCACTCAGATCAATACCCAAATCCGTTAGCGAATTATTAGGAGCTCGCGGTGACGATCAGTACTCCTGTCGCCCCGTGTCGAGGAAGTGCAGCAAGGGCCAGGCCCATCCCTCTCTAGGGCGGTCTCTGCCTGCCCGGCTGCGCCTCGTAATTATCTCGCGGGTACTCTCACGGTTAACCCGACTTCACTTCTCTCGCGGGTACCCCTCGGGGTCGACCCGTCTTTACCCGGGGACTGAAGTAAAAGTAGGGGATCCGTGTGTTCATCACATCAAGGGGGAATCCGAGGAATCACCCTCGATGGATTCCTACTCGATGCAATCCGTTAAGGAGAACCAGGAGGAATCACCCTCGATGGTCTCCATTGGAGGGGTTGCACGACAGAGTCGTCATCGGGAAGGGGAGAGCGAAGAATCACCCTCTGCAATCACCACCGATGTGCTATACTACAGAGATACCATCAGGAGTGCAGTACGAGGTATCACCCTCGACACTCGATAGTAACCCTGCAGAGCCGTACAACTAAGGGGATGTGAGGTGCTGTGTCGGTCTCTGTACATCGATCACATTGATCGAGTCTTCTGGTAGCAAAGCAGGGAAATACGGACAAGAGTGTAGGGTCACTGTTGGATCACTAACCAACCTATACTAAGCAGTTTAGGATGACAGGTAAAGTAACAACAGCAGGTTACAAAGACAGGCTATGCATCAGAATAGGAGAAAGCAATTACAGTAGCAAAATCTAATGCACGCATGAGGGAGAAGGAATAGGCGATATAGGAATGATCAAGGGGGTTTTGCTTGCCTGGAAGCTCTGCTGAAAAGGAAGAAGGTTCGTCGGTGACGTAGTCGATCACAGGGGCAGCGTCGGTCTCGGAGTCTACCGGAGAGAAGAGGGGGGAGGAAACAGTAAATATAAAGCAAACAAATGCACACAGATGCTTGGCATGGCAATAGGCTGTGTTGGGGTGCCCTAACGCAGTGCTAAGTATTTTAAACGGAGCGGGAAAATATCCGGGAATATTTTCCCAGCTCCGAACACTATTCATTTAGCGGTCTCGGTAGCAAATGTTCAACGTTCAGTATGTTAGAGGCATGTGACAGGTAGGTGGAGGGCATATTCGGATTCTTCATATTTTTCTGATCATTTTTCATATATAAATTATTTTCATCCGAGTTACGGTTTATTTTTTATGATTTTTCAAAGTTTTAATCATTTTCTGGAATTTTCTGGATTTAATCTAATTCGAAATTAAATTCCTAAATACGTTTTATACTCAGACAAAGCCAGCCACAGACAATGACATGTGGGGCCAGGTCAAAGTCAACAGCCCAGTCAGCTGTTGACTGGGTGAACAGTGAACAGTGCATGTGGGCCCCGCCTGTCATACACACAGAACCTTTTAATTTTGATTTAACTTTTAATTAAAATAGAGGGCCCCACGTGTCAGTTGCACAGCTAGCTACTAATTAATTAAACTAACCTAATCTAATCCTAACCCTAACACTAATCGGGCCGGCCCCACTGAACAGGGAGCCAGCCGAGCCGCGGCTGTGCACGGCCATGGCCGGCACAGCGAGCAGCGGCGGCAAGCGGGCGGGCGAACGACGGGCGCAAGCGGCAGCAGGCGGGCACGGGCGAGTGCGGGCACGGGCGGGCGGCTGCGCAGGCGCGCGAGGGCGGCGCGGTCGCGCGCGGGGCAGCAGCAGAGGCAGCGGGCGGCGCAGGGCAGCAACAGGCACAGCAGCCGCAGCAGGCAACAGGCGCGGCTAGCAGCAGCAGCTCGCTGGAGCGAGCGGGGGGGGGGGCGCGGCGACGCACGGCCGCGGGTGGACGGGAGCAGCTAGCGCGCGGCGCAGGCGCGGCCGTGGGTGCGGTCGGGCGAAGACGAGCGCGGGCAGGGGCGCGCGGTAGCACGCGAAGCGAAGCTCCGGCCGCGGCAGCCAAGCTTGGGGGAGGGCGTCTACGGCGACCGATTCAACTTGGGAAAGGGGGGAACGCACGGCGGAGCTCACCGCGGTTCCATTGGCGTGCTTGGGGAGGTTCGCGGTGGACCGGAGCAGCCGCGTGCGCCGGTGAGGTGGTGGCGGCCGTGCGTGGGGAGGAGCTCGATGGCGAGCGCTCGGGCCGACCCGGCTCGAATCGAGGCTTGGGAAGGACAAAGCCGTCCGCGAGGATCCTCCTGGACATGGCGGGGTGGCGCGGGACAGCCGGTGGACGTGGTAGCGATGGTGGCACGGCGACGTTGAGCTCCAGATCGAGAAAATAAGAGGGAGAGAGAGAATGGTGGCTAGGGTTTCGGCAAGGGGGCAGCGGGGCATCCCTATCCTCCACCAGAGCTACAGGGGACATCGCCGTGTCGCCCATCGCTTGGTTGCGGCGTCGGCGATGCCGTCTGGTGCTGACACGGGGAGGAAGACTATGGGGAGGTGGGCGGGGTATTGTAGCACTGGACCGAACCAGTGCACAGTGACATTTTCCTTTTTTTCTTTATCTTTTCTTATTTTACTTCTTCTCTGATTTGCAAAATGTTTGGCCACAATATTACTTTTATAAAATATGAGACTTGGCTCAATAAATACCATTCAATATTTGGTACTACTATAAAATGGTTGGGGTAATATTTGAAATCATTTGATTTTTGATTAAATGCAAATGGATTAAAGTGGCTGTTTTAGTCACTGTTTTTGGATGCTAGGGTCAAATTTGTAATTCAATTAATGCTGGTATTATTTTTATAATAGCTTTTGGATTATTTGCAATATTATGAACATTTTTATTCAATTATTTGAAGAACTAATAATTTGACTTGTATTTGAATTTGGAATTTGAATTTGTATTATTTCTTAAATGCAATTTAATTAGGATGATCATGATGACATGGCACATTATTTCTGGTTAATGACTGGACTTAATCTGGGGGTGTTACAATTATTTGGACGTAACGTTGAGCGACGTCGCTGTTGCTGGTTTGCCGCTTATCGTCGGCGCGCGCCGCTAGCTTTCAGGTGTCGCACGGAGGGCAGCGCCGCGGTGTCGAGCTCGTGGCCTCTCTCCGAGGTCGCGCGCTCTCCGAGATTTATCAGATTTAGTACTCCCTTCGTTGCAAAATATATCTTGGTTTATTCAAATTGCAAGGACTCCCAAGCACACGATTTAGTACTCCCTTCGTTGCAAAATTCTTGTCGTGATTTTAGTTCATTGTTTTTAATATAACTCATCATTCATGCCAAATGATAAAAGAGCCATGGTTTTAGTTCAAGGGACTGTGTTTTTGTCCTTATTTCTTCGATGGTGCCACCCCTTCCGTTCGCTCGCTGCTCTCACTCATCCAGGATGAGGCTCGTCTTTGGGCTAGGACAGGGGCATTTGGCTTGGCCAACATCCTTCCTGAGTAACCGCCATAGTGTGTAACACCCCCCCCCCCCCCCCACTTCATGAAGAGCTTTACGTATTCGCGAAAAAACACTGCTAGCGCGTGACCTCCAACCTTCGAGGCTAAAAACATGCCTCGCCCTATTGAATCAAGGCAACTACAACGCGGAACATCAGATAGAATGTTTGGACCGGATGGTCCGAACACTTTTAATCGTCCAACGTCAATCATCAAAAAAAATTGGACCGGTTTGTAGTGGCAAAGCTACGACTAGACTGTGATGTCAAGCGACATCACATAAATCTTTTAGCAAGCAAAACCTAGCTATAAATTATTGTATATGTGTACACAAATACTATATACATGTACTTTTTTGAGCTTTTGACATCACTAGCTTCAACTGCTAGCGTCACCACTACCGGTCCGGACATCAGAAATCCTGCAAACCGGCACAAAACTGGGGGAATGCTTGGGAGAGTTTGGATATCCGGCACGTTGGACACTGACGCAAAACCCATCTCCCGCTGCTTCCGCTCGCTCCAGAACCCTTTCTCCATGCCGCATTCATACCAGTTAGAGCGGACGTGACCGAACGACGGCCTACCAGCATTTCTGCCGACTGATCGGCCGTCCGCCTACCCGGCATTCACACCAGTGCAGCGATCGAGGAGCCAACTGTGGCTACCTGCATTCAAACTGCCATTCCGCTTGCCTCGGCTATTTAAGCAAGCCTGCCATGCCCCAAAGCCCTACCCCTCTGAGCCCTTCTCCCACCGTCCGAGCCATCATCCAACCACCCATTCGCATCTCCTTCCATTGTCCGACGTCGCCATGGCCCGGTCCTTTCCTATGTTGTCCAAGAGGCTCACGCCGGTGCGCCGCGCCCAAATTGCGGTGGATGTCCATGACACGGAGGCCCGGCGTCAGTCCCACATTGAGGCATGCCAACCTCAAGATCTTCGGAGCGCTTGGAGGTGGAGATGGAGGAGGAGGAGGAGGAGGAGGGTGACCCCATGGCCATGAGAGAGATCACCATGCAGGAGGAGGAGCAGGCATGCGCGTTGGTGGAGGAGTTGTCAGTGTTCGGTTTCAGCCTGCTGCATGCGAGCCAACACTGCAACCGGATGCTGGCGGAGGCAGCGGAGGAGCTGGCGCCCGAACCGGTCGAGGAGGTGCCAGTGTTCGCATTCAAGCAACTATTGGCGGAGCAGTAGTACAATTTGTCGCTCTTGGAGGAGCACTGGTTGGCAGAGGAGCAGCTGGAGGCGAAGCACGCGTCTGCCGCCACCATCACGGCCATGGTTGCGGTGGACCCCGGGCATTTTCCACGTCAACCGGGTGGTGCTTGCGTCCGTGCACAACACCTGCACCATCCGCCGCGAGCGTTGGCAGCTCCACCTCAACAAACTGGAGAGCAACCGGCTCTTCGAGGGTCTAGATGCAAAGGACGACGACCCGCCGAAGCAGCATGACGACGATGTCAAAGAGGCATCCGTTGTCACCTCCACCTCATTCGCTCCGGCCACCGATGATGACAAGATGGGACCATCCTGCATTGGGCCCATCTACCTCACTTCCTACGATGAGTAATAGATTTAAAAAGTTAGTTGTTTTTAAGGTTCTTTTGCTATGCAAAAATGAATGAAAGTCTAAAAGTTCTCACAAGCGCTAGGGTATACAAGGACCATCACGCAAAGAGCCGCCGTCATCG
Organism: Elymus sibiricus; assembly: GCA_039707655.1. Classification (NCBI taxonomy): domain Eukaryota; kingdom Viridiplantae; phylum Streptophyta; class Magnoliopsida; order Poales; family Poaceae; genus Elymus; species Elymus sibiricus. Next base: position 163,618,313 of record CM077676.1, read on the forward strand.
CCTAGAATCGATCTACATGTTGATCCATTTCTTGCTTGGCGCCTTCCTCATGCTATTGCTATCCACAACGTTCAACCCTATTAATTATGCCTTTGTTCCAACTTCCAAGTCTGTGGATCTCTGCGTTTGTTCCTCATTTCTGAAAGTACACTAGTAACTGAAAGGACGTGGATGTCGCCAAGAGGGGGGGGGGGTGAATTAGCACTTTAAAATAATTATGGTTTAGGCTTGAACAAAAGCGGAATAAAACTAGCGTTTAATTTGTCAAGCACAAAACCTAAATATACTATGCTCAACTATGTGCACCAACAACTTATGCTAAGCAAGATAAACAACTAAGTGATAGCAAGATATATAACTTCAAGAGCGAAGGCTATCACAAAGTAAGTGCATAAGTAAAGAGCTCGGGTAAGAGATAACCGAGGCACGCAGAGACGACGATGTATCCCGAAGTTCCACTACAAAATCCCGTCTATTCAGTGTCAAAAAACCTGGCGACGAAACAAGAACCGTCGCCTAAAATCATTATCTGTGACGGTCACCGTCACTAGCTGATTTTGCCCCGGCGTGGCTCTCTGCGGCAACTTTGGTGACGTTCTGGATCAATTTTAGGCGACGTTTTTGCCGTCACTGTGCGAGTGTTTTTCTGGGATGATTTTTAGTGTCACAGAAAATTTTCACTGTCACCAGTAATCTTGAACGGATTATTGCAGGAAATATAAATAGAAAAAAGTAGTCCCTAAGATTTGAACCCACGAGCTCTCGCTTCTGTAGATGTTATAGTAAGAGGTTTACCGGTGGTGAGGTCATAAAAAAAGAGGTTTACCGCTGAACTAGTGTTTGATTGGTGATAATACTTTGAAGCTCAATTCTTGTATAATATGTTTTTTAGAGGACTTCTATAGCCTGTTCAACAACAGTACATGTACATTTCGTTGAAAGAATAAAATAAAATAATGTTTACGTTGAAACTATTGGAGCGGCGCCTTCATGAGTTATTTCAGGAGATTATGAGGAAACGGACACGGACACGCGTCGGTGTCTGTGCAGGTTACGTTCATGGGCGGCCCGATTGCGTGTTTGCAGGCGGCCTGGAGGCGTGGCCACGGCCGGCGTTCAGGCGAGCGAGCAGGCCACATCAGAGATTCTCACCGGAAGACGTGCCTTTGACCGGGCGGCCGTCCGGCCGCTGTGGTAGTCTGTGCGTACTGAAGAGTAAGATCAGACCGCGGCAGCCTTTGACCACTTCTCCGGCCGCCTATCCAACCACCTCTCCTTAATGGCGAGCTCGCCTGCTGCGGGCTACAAGATAGCGGCCGTCCCTTCTCTCGCACCATTGCCATATCTAATCCAGCACAATCTAGCACAAACACCTCGTCCATAGCGCACCCCCTAGTCTTCTATTTTGGCGTCATTGAGGAGGAGCAGGAAGAGGACCCTCTGCCCCCCTTGTGGGCAGAGATGGACAAGGCGCTGGAGGAGGTTGCTCAGATGGAGGCGGAGGCCGCGCAGATGGACGCGCCCGCGCCCGTTCCCGTGCCAGCGCATGCGCCTGCGCCCGTGGCCGTGTCAGTGCCTGCGCCTGCACCCGCGCTTAACGCGATGGAGGAGGAGGACGAGGAGTATGACGCGGAAGAATTTGCGCAGTGGATCGAGGCCACCGACGCCGCATTCTACGACTTTTTCTTGGGCGGAGTGGCGGTGCCGCCGGTCGTGGTGCTGGACGTGGATGGATCGACGTCGCTGTCAACAGCGGGCGCCATGGACATGGCGGTGGCGGCCGTGGCCATGGCCTTGACAGCAACTAGGCGGTTATCGTGGCCATGGGCCCATGGCCACAACTACGCGGTGACCATGGGCGTGGACAGAACTACGCGGTGACCATGGCCGTGGACAGAACTACACGGTGACCGTGGCCGTGCCCACAACTATGCCATGACCATATAGCTATACTAGTTTGCTATAATAGTTTGTACTATTAGGTGTTGTATTGGTCTATCGGATGGTGTCGCAGTGCGATAATTTTGGGAGGGATTGAACTATGTTCGGCTTAATCTTTGCAATGCTTTTAAAATTATGTGACTGAACGTTTAGTAAGTTTGTGTGTACTGTAATGTCTGAAATTCAAGCTAATTTCAGTGAAAGTGAAATCAATGTTGTGTAGCACTGAAACTTTCTACTAATAGAGGCATATGCGTTGTCAGCATTTGGAATTCAGGTATCATTAGTTGTTTTAATTTGCAAGAGTGCTGCAGTATGATAGTGTTCAGAAGACACGACATGAGTATCGTACCACATAGATAAAACCAATTTCAGTACAGAAGCTATTAATTAATGCAATACTTAACATGTAGTACTTCACAACCTTATCATCCACATATAATTAAGTGCTACTCTGCATACACAACTTGACATACAGTACTTAACAATCAGGATTTCAGGAAATCATTGTCCTGGAACTGCATCACAGCAGGTCGTCAATGAACAGGAAAAGCCCTTCAGTGCCTTCGTACAGCATCAGCATAACATTGGTGCCCATTTTCAAATGCGGACGCATTTCCATCACATCCTCCCATTTAGTAATGTGAATGGTTCCAATTCTAGGGGATATTTTGTATCTTGCCATGAACTTCTTGTTGTGACCAATAGCTAGTGTGATTGGACCACGTCTGGGCATCAATTCAGGAACAACTGAAGGCGGCAACGTCTGTTAAAAGATAAATAAAACAATTGTGACACTGTTTGAAGCAATAGTTCATTGAGAGCATATTTAACATAAAAGACTTTGTACCATAATTTTGTGAATGTTACAATTCATCCTGTTCAAGGTATGCACCACTGGCACACATATTCCAACCTGGCCTCCAGGATGGAACCGCTTAGTAAAGGAGTTGATTCTACCACCAAATTTGATGAGATGCTTCAAGTCTTTCCAGTGAAATTTGGATGCAGGAGTAACCACCATCTTTTTAACTACATATTGAACAAGCCCTACATGAAAATAAAATACTAATTAGTAAGTCCGGAGAGATGCATTATTTTTGCTAAGTTCTAGTTCAATAAGCAAAAATTTGAAAGAAAACTAACTTAGGTTGTTGGTCCATCGAGGGATCTCAGACGGTATGGACAGACGGATGATAAGATCAGGCTGTGTTATATCCACTAACAATTCAGTGCCAGCTTTCAGTAAGTAACGCGTAGCAAGCTCTCTCCACAAGAACGGATGAAAATATGAGCGACCTTCACTATCGGTACAGAGTACAACTTGGAACGTACATCCATGGCTTGTGTGCAATGTAAACGGAGCAGAGTCTTCATCTAAGAACAGGCAAAACTTTTGTACCACACGGTTTGTTGCAAAGCACAGGATGTACTGCAAGACATATTAAGATATGATATATTTGTTAACAATGAAGACATAATGTGTTATTCATATAGGTCAGAAATATATGAACACGTAAAATATTAGCTATTAAAAAAAGTGATCTCCTAATGAAGACAAACGAGAAAATTTGTTAACCAAATATGAGCTTCCATGTGCTAATATTATGATGCTATGAATGACAAAGTATTACTCACTATGTGAACTAAAAAAAAGATCTTTTATATGACTAGTAACTTTTTGTGTATTTTTACGAAGTTATGCAAATATGAGTTGTACTGACTGAACTGTACAACAATAATTTGTGTAATATAGCAATAGTTTCCAGTTTCACATCAGTGTTGCATGCTACTCCCTCTGTAAATGAATATTAGGAGTGTTTAGATCACAGTAGTGATCTAAACGCTCTTATATTTGTTTACGGAGGAGTATCATTAATTTATCCCAATTGAGGAGTACTTTGTTGGTAAAGTAGGCAATGTTTCCATATTGACGTCAGTGGCATGGCACCCATGGCACCCCCACTAGTTCCTCCCCTGATTGACGTCAATGTTGAATGTTAGTTGGCATTTATCCTAATTTAGCAATACTATGTTGGTAAAGTAGGCAATATTCCCAATTTGGCCTAAAGTACAACCATGCAGTCTCCACAAAATCATGTAATTTTAAGAACCCTAACCGTCGACGTGAGATGGATATTTACAAACATACCGTGCGCTTCCTGAAGTCCTCTCGGATGGTGATGTTGAACAGCTCGTTTGTCTGGACGAGGCCGCATAGGCACCCTATGTCACGACACTGTTGGCACTGAAAATAGAATCCTAAAATCAGACTGCAGGAAAATGCATGCACGGCGATTGCCTTATGGTGGATTATCACCCAGTGTTAGACTACGAATTAGAACTGCAAGATATGGATGCAGATTGCACTTACCTTGTTGTCCATGAGAAAACCCCAATCTGGGAGGGGTGGGTAGGCAGCGGCAGAAACGGCGGCGTTAGTCGCTGCCGATAGCCGGCGGCGCTAGGGTGAGTTGCGAAAGGCGGTTGTATCTTGCAGGCGGCTGCAATCTACGATGACATCCGGTTGCGACCTCGGGTGTGTGAGCAGAGTTGTGAAGATGGAGGGCACTGCGAGGCGGCCGGGTGCGAGGCGACCGGGGGCGAGAAAGGAGGGACGGGGGTTTTCTCTCACAAAATGTCACGAGTCTGTTCGTATGGACTTGGCCCACATGTCATTAGGCGTATGGTTCTATGGCCCAGTTGTCAGTGAACGAATTGGAGGTAAAATATAGCTCAGAAAAATGAGTGAATGATTTTTTTGTGTGTTTAGGCATTACATTTAGAGAACCATATGGCATTGGCATTACATTTAGTGAACCATATGGCATTGGCTTCATAATTAATATGTACACTACATAATATAATGGGAAAAATTTGTTTTTGCCACTCTAGATTTTGCCAATTATACTTATGCCACTCTCAAATTTGACATTTCACTTTTGCCAGTCTTAGGTTTTGACAATGTATCACAATTGACATTCCGTGGCAAAAGCAAAAAAAAATAGAGTGGCAATTGTGATACATTGTCAAAAGCTACTAGTGGCAGAAGTGAAATTAATATTTTTTGCTTTTGCCACAAAATGGTTATTGTGATACATTGTCAAAATCTACAGTGGCAAGAGTGAAATGTCAAATTTTAGAGTGCCATAAGCAAAGTTGGCAACAAATTAAGAGTGGCGAAAACTAAATTTTCCCTAATATAATTAGACATACATCTTAAGTTCCATATAGCATCTAAATGTGCACGCTTATAGTGGCACTTAAAGCTTCACATAAGTTCACATTTTCTAACACTTAGGACATCACAAAAGTTCATATGCATATCTTGCCACTTCAGCAATGGCAGACAGCAAACATGCATAAACATAGTCTTGTACATCACTAGTTCCATAAAAGAGCAGGCTTAATTACTAGGGTTCAAGTAGCTCCAGCATCTCCAGCACCCCCAGCATCGCCAGCCCCTGCAACAACACCTCCAGCACCTCCAGCATCGCCAGCCCCTGCAACAACACCTTCAACACCGCCAGCATCACCTTCAGCATCTTCGTCGTCTTCATCCTCAAAAGCATTACGAGGGACAGGCATTATGACAGTCCTGGTGATGCCGTACAATTCTGGGGTTCGTGGCATCAGGTGTGAAACTTTGGTTGCCATCATTAGTGCTTCAGCTTTGGTGTCCTTTGCTAACTTCAGGTTGCAGCCATGAATCAATGAAACATCTGTTTGGTACTTGAATTTCACCATAACAACATCCTTGATTTCATGATCAGCTATCTTGAAGTCCCAGTGACATAAAGTCTGATGGAGAGCATATGCAATAGCAAATGCAGGTGAAAATAGGCCGCTCTTGACAGTGAACATAGCTACATCGTTAGCAGTACCATATTCCAGATCCAACTGAACCTTAGTGGCATACACAATTCGAAGAACTTCAGGGGAACGATCATACAACTGAAATGCAAATAAATAACATTTTCATGAAAATCACGTAGAAGTTTAGATTCAGTACATTATATTTCTAATCAGGGGAACCTAATCATCATCCATGTTGCCCATGTCCGGATTTATGGGATACGCAGCACAGCACTAGGAATAAATCATGAAAGATTTGGACATAAATGTACCTCAGGATCCAAGAACCGACGACGCTTGATTCCGTATTCTGTAACTTCATCGACCGCCCATGCAGGCCTTTTTCCCTGACATGCATGTCAAACAGATGATTAAGAAATAGCAGAAATGTTCAGATTTGGGCGTTTGATTCATCCAAACAAATGAAAAACTAGCTAGCAAGCAGTACGAACAGCCTAACCTTCGCCTTCATAGCGTCACAGAGGCTCCCGCTGGAATCCATCATGCAGATTCGGATTCTTAAAGATCGGATGAAGCTCCGTGTGCTTCAAGAAGTCAAGAACAAGAGAGAGAATGGGGAAACTAGAAATCAAGGGGCGGTTTTCTGATGGGACGGGGAAGTGGGAGGAGCGGTGGTAACTGTTCTGCGCGTTCCTTCTCGATGCGGTCGAAGCTTATGTGAGAAGGCAGAGGAGAAGGCAGGCAAATTAGGAGCTGTCGATACTCCATCTGGTGGTACATAGTGTTCGAAGGAAGGCGAGGAGGCAGTGGCACAGAGGCCATACATCGTGCATCCAACGGCCGTGAATCAAAGTACGTTCTTTTATTTATTTATTTGTAATGAAAAATTGAAGAGAAAACCGATTGTGTGCATGACTTTTAAAGAGCTATTCTCGCAAGGTGATTCAAAATGATCATGGAAAATGTAAAGTTCCGTTCAACACAAACCTCTTCCGTCAAATCATGAAATGGAAAGAAAACCGCAATGGTGTGACAAAGTACAAGCAAATGAGATATGCGACGTGAGCGGGTGTGCAATACATGTACAATGTGGTTCCTACATCATGGAGATCTTGTGTGCACGATTTTGAAAGTGTTATTCGCGCAAGGTGATTCAAAATGTGACCAAGTACAAGCAAATGAGATATGAGACGTGAGCGGGTGGGCAACACATGTACAATGTGGTTCGTACATTATGAAGAGCTTCTCTGCGGGACTTTGAAACTGCTATTCTCGCAAGGTGATTCAAAATGATCATGTCTTTGTAAACCCCGAGTCCACATTGTCACGTGGCAAGTTCGAATGTGAGGTCGATTTTGTTATCATCAATGGAATGAAAGACATGATCCGTGCTCAATTATTGTTCATGCTACATGGAAATTGTAAAGGGCGGCCCATCGCAAAACTCTCCCGTCAAATCATGAAATGGAAAGTATACCCCCCATGGTGACCAAGTACAAGCAAATGAGATATGAGATGTGAGCGGGTGGGCAATACATGTACAATGTGGTTCGTACATTATGGAGAGCTTCTCTACGCGACTTTGAAACTGCTATTCTCACAAGGTGATATAAAATGATCATGTCTTTGTAAACCCCGAGTCCACATCGTCACGTGATCATCAATGGAATGAAATACATGATCCGTGCTCAATTATTGTTCATGTCACATGGAAAATGTAACGGTCCGTTCATTGCGAACCTCTCATGTTGAATCGTGCATCACATTGTGGTGGATCAAACCTATTCATAAGCAGATGCCAAACCAAACATTTGCAAATCATTGAGAGGCTTTTTGACCTCACCAATAGGGCCACAATAATACAATTTGACGAAGTGTACTTTTTTGGTGACCAAAAATTCTGCTCGATCGTTTTTTTAGTGGAAAATGGATTGAAAACCCGAATGGTTGTCACGTCTATTTGGTACAACAACTTGAATACTTAGGACCAGCCCTAAATTGTGTTTGCCTACACGACTAAAAAAAATTCTTTCCCTCCTAATTTTTGCTCCCACCAGTGTTTTTGTTCCCTCCACGGATTTTAAATGACGCGCTCAATTTTCAACACCTCCTCCTAAATACCCACGACTTGACTCTCACCGCTCCCTTATCCCTCTCTTCTCCCTCAGATCTGCCACCCTCCTGATGACCTATGGCTCCATCTCCGGCTAACGCGATGGCCGGGACACTCCGTGGCAAGAAAGTCTGCAAATCTCCGCCGTCTACCCCAAAACCTTGTCATACGCAACCAGGTGAGAAGTTCCTCTCCCGCCATCCCAACCCCACAACCCTATCTTTTGCGGCACCCATATGGACTTACGCATGTGCTTCATTTTGGCCTCTTGGTGTGCTTGCACATTTCGATTCTTGTAGATCAACTCAATTCAGTTGTATGTATGACGGTCCATACTGCGGTTCATTCAATCTTGGGATCTACTCCCTCCGTTCCTAAATATAGGTCTTTTTAGAGATTTTAATATGGACTACATACGGATGTATATGGTCGTAGTTTAGAGTGTGGATTCACTCATTTTGTTCCATATGTAGTCCATATTGGAATATTTAAAAAGATTTATATTTAGGAACGGAGGGAGTAGTTCACTTCACATGGTTTTATTAGGCAGATCCTGATTATTTGCTTATACTTGTGTATTTTATGATTAATTGATAATTGAAACATAAGTAATCGCTTCAACGATGAACATGGACGTGAATAATTCCATATATTTACGAACGGAGGGAGTAGTTCACTTCTCATGGTTTTTATTAGGCAGATCCTCATTATTTGCTTATACTTGTGTATTTTAAGATTAATTGATAATAGAAACATAAGTAATCGCTTCAACGATGAACATGGACGTGAATAATTCCATATATTTACGAACGGAGGGAGTAGTTCACTTCGCATGGTTTTATTAGGCAGATCCTGATTATTTGCTTGTACTTGTGTATTTTAAGATTAATTGATAATTGAAACATAAGTAATCGCTTCAACCATGAACATGGACATGAATAATTCCATATATTTAGGAACGGAGGGAGTAGTTCACTTCGCATGGTTTTATTAGGCAGACCCTGATTATTTGCTTATACTTGTGTATTTTAAGATAATTTGATAATTGAAACATTAGTAATCGCATCAACGATGAACATGGACGTGAATAATTCGTCTTTGATTCTCAGCTCCTACCAGCAAATCAACAAAAGTATACGAACAGGTACTGGCGGAAACAATGAAAGACAATGCTGCTATAATATCTGCACGCATGAGGAAGCACTGTGTTGGTACCATTGGTCCACCAAATTTCGCTTGTATAGCACATTCTTTAGTGAATCCTGGCATGCAAACATATGATGATTCAAAAAATAATTCAGAGGATGAAGCTGATGTCTATGATGTTGACATGGATGAATATGTACATTCATCTTCAGTTTCAAAAAAGAATAAATGGACCCCATCTATTTACAAGGTAAACTTCCTTTGCTGATTTGTCATGCATCTGTATTATGCAATTCTGTTATAACGCATTCATTAAACCGTGCACTGCATGTGTTCTAACTTTCACATGGTTTCTTTAGGGAAAGCTTGGAATTGACTTGATGGATGCATTTGCGGAAGAATTTTGCACTGGCATTTTGCAAAAAGGTGCTCAACAGCGTAAATATAACTTCATGGCCAAAATGTTCTAACAAGGTCAGAAACTGTACATAATACTTCGGCTTCCTCTTGAGATTTCATACTTATACACTCCCTTTCGTACTAAGTTTTTTGCTTCATGTCGTAGCAATTTTCTGACACGAAAAGCAAACGTACATGCTGTGCTGGTAAGCGGTACGGCTGGCAGTTCAAAATATGATACCCCTCATAGCTCTATGGTAAGAATTTAAATAAGTTATTGAAATCATGTATATTGTTGATTATTACATGATATGCAGTACTAATGCGAGTGTCCTTATTCCATCAGGTCAAAAACAACAAGAAGAGAGCACCCAGTTCGGAGTTTTCTTGAAACTCCCACAGCATCGAGAAGGATTCCAGTATGAGACAGATTGCAATAGAAGCACCCGTAAGTAATTTATAATGTTTTGGCTTCAAAATTATTGTGTGAGCCATCATAGTGTAATGTACTAACAGTGCACGAACAACGCTTTCAATCATGATGCAGACCACAAAGAGGGCATGTTTACAAGAAGTTCTGCCGCAAGTACCCGACGTGTAGATTATTGAGGAAAAGAGCTCTGCTACTTGTGAGCTGCGTTGGGATTTCCCCGAAGAGGAGAGGATGATGCAGTACAGTAGAGATAAGTATTTCCCTCAGTTAAGAACCAAGGTTATCAATCCAGTAGGAGAACCACACAGAACCTCGTTAGCAGCACCTACACACACAAAAGCAAATACTTGCACCCAACGCGAACAAGAGGGTTGTCAATCCCCTTGGCGGTTACTTGCAAGGATTAATTCTGATAGTGATAGATAGATAAATAAATTGCAAAACAAAATAAAGGAAATAAAATTGCAGCAAGGTATTTTTGGATTTTATATATGATAGATAAATGACCCGGGGGCCATAGTTTTCACTAGAGGCTTCTCTCTCAAACACATAGCATACGATGGGTAAACAAATTACTGTTGGGCAATTGATAGAAAAGCGCATAGTTATGACGGATTCATGGAAATGGTCATGTATATAGGCATCACGTCTGAGACAAGTAGACCGACTCCTGCCCGCATCTACTACTATTACTCCACCCATCGACCGCTATCCAGCATGCATCTAGGGTATTAAGTTAATAAAAACGGAGTAACGCCTTAAGAAAGATGACATGATGTAGAGAAAGTAAACTCAAGCAATATGAATAAACCCCATCATTTTATCCTTAATAGCAACAATACAAATACGTGTCTTGTCCCCTACTTTGTCACTGGGATATAGAACACCGCAAGATTGAACTCATTACAAAGCACCTCTCCCATTGCAAGATAAATCAATCTAGTTGGCCAAACCAAACGGATAGATCGGAGAGAAATATAAAGTTATAGCAATCATGCATAAATAAGTTCAGAAAAGACTCAAATATTTCTCATGAATAATCTGATCATAAACCCACAATTCATCGGATCCCAACAAACACACCGCAAAAGAAGATTACATCGAATAGAACTCCAAGGAGATCGAGGAGAACATTGTATTGAAGATCAAAGAGAGAGAGAGAAGAAGCCATCTAGCTACTAGCTATGGACCCGTAGGTCTGTGGTAAACTACTCACACATCATCGGAAGGGCAGCAAGGTTGATGTAGAAGCCCTCCATGATCGATTCCCCCTCCGGCAGGGTGCCAGAAAAGGCCTCCAGATGGGATCACGGAAGAACAGAAGCTTGCAGTGGCGGAAAAGTTATTTCATGGGGCTCTCTGTTGGTTTCACAATATTTGAGAATTTATAGAGGTGGAATTAGGTCAAAAGGAGCCACGAGGGGCCCACAAGGCATCTGGGCGCGCCCCCCTGGGGCCGCGCCCTGTTGCCTTGTGACCTCCTCGTGAGGCTTCTGGCCTCCTTCCGAAGCTTCTAGGGTCTCTTTTGTCTAGAAAAAATCATCAAAAAGTTTCGTAGCATTTGGACTTCGTTTGGTACTGATTTCCTGAAAACCCAAAAAAAAGCAGAAAACAGCAACTGGCACTGGGCACTAGGTTAATAGGTTAGTACCAAAAAATGATATAAAATAGCATATTATTGCATATAAAACATCCAAGATTGATACTATAATAGCATGGAACAATCAAAAATTATAGATACGTTGGAGACGTATCAGCATCCCCAAGCTTAATTCCTGCTCGTCCTCGAGTAGGTAAATAATAAAAACAGAATTTTTGATGTGGAATGCTACCTAACATGTTCATTATGTAATTCTCTTTTACGGTATGAATATTAAGATCTGAATGATTCAAAGCAATAGTCTATAATTTGATATAAAGACATCAATACTCACGCATACTAACAAACAATCATGTCTTTCAAAATAAAAATGCTAAAGAAAGTGATGTTTACAAAATCATATAATCCTGTCATGCTCCATCTTCTTAACACAAAGTATTTATCATACACAACCCCGGAGACAATCAAGCAATTGGTTCATACTTTTTAACGCGCTTCAGCTTTTTCAACCCTCACGCAATACATGAGCGCGAGCCATGGACATAGCACTATGGGTGGAATAGAATGCGGTGATAGAGATTAATAAGGGGAAGTCAAAAAAGGAAGATAGTCTCACATCGACATGGCTAATCAACAGGCTATAGAGATGCCCTTCAATTGATGTCAAAATGAGGAGTAGCGATTGCCATGCAACAGATGCACTAGGAGCTATAAGTGTATGAAAGCTCAAAATAAAAACTAAGTGGGTGTGCATCCAACTTGCTTGCTCATGAAGACCTCGGGCATTTGAGGAAGCCCATCATCGGAATATACAAGCCAAGTTCTATAATGAAAAATTCCCACTAGTATATGAAAGTGACAACATAGGAGACTCTCTATATGAAAAACATGGTGCTACTTTGAAGCACAAGTGTGGAAAAGGATAGTAACATTGCCCCTTCTCTCTTTTTCTCTCATTTTTTTTGCTGGGCTCTTTTTGGCCTGTTTTTTTCCTCACTGGGACAATGCTCTAATAATGATGATCATCACACTTCTATTTACTTACAACTCAAAATTACAACTCGATACTAGAACAAATATGACTCTATATGAATGCCTCTGGCAGTGTACCAGGATGTGCAATGATGATAGCGTAACATGTATGAAAATGATAAACGGTGGCTGAGCCACAAATACTATGTCAGCTATAAGATCATGCAAAGAAATATGACAATGATGATGTGTGTCATATAAACGGAACGGTGGAAGTTCATGGCAATATATCTTGGAATGACTATGGAAATGCCATAATAGGTAGGTATGGTGGCTGTTTTGAGGAAGATATAAAGAGGCTTATGTGTGATAGAGCATATCATATCACGGGGTTTGGATGCACCGGCGAAGTTTGCACCAACTCTCGAGGTGAGAAAGGGCAATGCACGGTACCGAAGATGCTAGCAAATTGCGGAAAGGTGAGAGTACGTATAATCCATGGACTCACATTAGTCATAAAGAACTCACATACTTATTGTGAAAGTTTATTAGCCCTCGAAGCAAAGTACTACTACGCATGCCCCTAGGGGGGAGGTTGGTAGGAGTTAACCATCGCGCACCCCCGACCGCCACGCAAAGGAAGACAATCAATAATAAATCATGCTCCAACTTCTTAGCATAATGAAAGACCATACGTGCATGCTTCGGGAATCACAAACCTTAACACCAATATTCTTACTAAACCACAATTATCCACTAGTACCTCCCACATATTACCATCTTAATATCGCAAAACTATTGCAAGGAATCAAACTTATCATATTCAGTGATCTACATGAAAGTTTTTATTATATCCTTCTTGAATACCTATCATATTAGGACCAATTTCATATTCCGTTCATATTACCATTACTATTTATTAGACTCTCAAAAAGATATAAGTGAACCATGAGAGTGCAACTATTTCCTTAAAATATAACCACCGCCGTGCTCTAAAAGATATAAGTGAAGCACTAGAGCAACTGCCTAGCACAAAAGATATAAGTGAAGCACATAGAGTATTCTAAGAAATCACGAATAATGTGTCCCTCTCAAAAAGGTTTGTTCAGCAAAGATGATTGTGGAAAACTAAAAAGCAAACAAAGAAAAGAAAACTATGGCACAAGACGCTCCAAGTAAAACACATATCATGTGATGAATATGATATACCTATAGATTATAGACGAAAGAGGGGATGCCATCCGGGGCATCCCCAAGCTTAGACGCTTGGGTATTCCTTGAATATTACCTTGGGGTACCTTGGGCATCCCCAAGCTTAGGGTCTTGCCGCTCCTTATTCCTTCATCCATCGTGGTCTCACCCAAAACTTGAAAACTTCAGCACACAAAACTCAACAGAAACCTCGTGAGATCCGTTAGTATAACAAACAAATATTAAACTTTAGGTACTTTTATAAATTGATTCATATTTAATATTGGCATAATGCTACTGTACTCCAACTTCTCCATGACTTATACCCCCCGATACAATCCATAGATTCATCGAAATAAGCAAACTATGCAACAAAAACAGAATCTGTCTAAAACAGAACAGTCCGTAAAGATCTATTTAAAAGCTATACTTATGTAACTCAAAAAATTCTGAAAAATTAGGACAAAGTAAAAATTCATGTTAAAATACTGTGTAAAAATTTCAGATTTTTCTGACGTTCCAGTACAGAACCAAAAATCCAGAACTGGGCGCAAAACTTTCTATTTTTCAAACAGCATCAATTATACTATCATCCAAATCATCCCAAAGGCATTACTTGGCACAAACACTAATTAAAAGATAAAAATCACAATCATAACAGAGACTACAATTGTGTAAACACACAAAACAGAAAACAAAGCAAAAATTTAAGATACATATTCGGTTGCCTCCCAACAAGCGCTATTGTTTTATGCCCCTAGCTAGGCATAATGCATTCTTTCAAATATTATCATCCTTCGTTGCCAATTCCTCAATTACACATCCACTCGTCCTAGGAGGTCTAGCATAGGCATTTTTTATCATCATAATACTAGGGACAAAGTTGAGAATTTTGCTCTCATAGATAGGTTCCTTTATTATGAAATTAGGGAGCAAACTAATCATTTTAAGATCCTCATTTCCCTTACTAGATGTGGCACCCTTATTCTTAGGAACATACATAAACTTGCAATTTTTATTAGGAGGAGTTCTATCAATAGTTTTAACGGAGGAAAAGGCGGAACCCAAGTTATTGATAATTTCCTCCAACTTATCGATTCTAGCGGGACCTTGTTCTATTCTTTCATTAATTATTGGTTCCTTTTACTTTAACATTTTAATGTAGTTCCTACCTTAGAACCAAATTGAGTAATATGATTATGGACCTTTTTGTCTAAATTCTCAAGATGTTAAATAGTAGACACTTTATTTTCAATAGCTTCTAACCTTTGCATAACATGTTCCAAAGTCAACACTGTTTCATTAATAGCAATAGGTGGTGATCCCACTAAATTACCCATAGCGTTGAAAGCATCCATAGGGTGACTACTTAAGAAATTCCCTCCAGTAATAGTGTCTAGCACAAATCGATACCAAGTAGTAACACCCACATAAAAATTACGAAGGAGAACGTTAGTGGATTGCTTTCGAGTTGATCTATTTTGAGCATCGCAAATCCTACACCAAGCGTCCTTTAAACTCTCTCCTCCCTTTGCTTAAAATTTAAAACTTCATTTTCAGGAGTGCAAGTAACAATTGAAGAACTAGCCATAGTGGCGAAGCAAGCAAACAAGCAACAAGCAAACAAAAATATTTTTGTGTTTTTTGTAAAACTGTTTTAGAAGTGGGGGAGATGAAAACGAGAGGAAAATGCAAATAAAAAGGCAAATGAAAATAAGAGCAAGTAGATGATAGTTTGTGCGAAGGTACTTGATAGGTTTTGGTGATGTCTCCCCGGCAACGGCGCCAGAAATTCTTCCTGCTACTTGGGAGCTGCGTTGGGATTTCCCCGAAGAGGAGAGGATGATGTAGTACAGTAGAGATAAGTATTTCCCTCAGTTAAGAACCAAGGTTATCAATCCAGTAGGAGAACCACACAGAACCTCGTTAGCAGCACCTACACACACAAAAGCAAATACTTGCACCCAACGCGAACAAGAGGGTTGTCAATCCCCTTGGCGGTTACTTGCAAGGATTAATTCTGATAGTGATAGATAGATAAATAAATTGCAAAACAAAATAAAGGAAATAAAATTGCAGCAAGGTATTTTTGGATTTTATATTTGATAGATAAATGACCCGGGGGCCATAGTTTCACTAGAGGCTTCTCTCTCGAACACATAGCATACGGTGGGTAAACAAATTACTGTTGGGCAATTGATAGAAAAGCACATAGTTATGACGGATTCATGTCAGTAATCATGTATATAGGCATCACGTCTGAGACAAGTAGACCGACTCCTACCTGCATCTACTACTATTACTCCACCCATCGACCGCTATCCAGCATGCATATAGGGTATTAAGTTAATAAAAATGGAGTAACGCCTTAAGCAAGATGACATGATGTAGACAAAGTAAACTCACGCAATATGAATAAACCCCATCGTTTTATCCTTAATGGCAACAATACAAATATGTGTCTTCTCCCGTACTTTTGTCACTGGGATATAGAACACCGCAAGATTGAACCCATTACAAAGCACCTCTCCCATTGCAAGATAAATCAATCCAATTGGCCAAACCAAACGGATAGATCGGAGAGAAATACAAAGCTATAGCAATCATGCATAAATAATTTCAAAAAAGACTCAAATATTTCTCATGAATAATCTGATCATAAACCCACAATTCATTGGATCCCAACAAACACACCGCAAAACAAGATTACATCAAATAGAACTCCAAGAAGATCGAGGAGAACATTGTATTGAAGATCAAAGAGAGAGAAGAAGCCATCTAGCTACTAGCTATGGACCCGTAGGTCTGTGGTAAACTGATCACACATCATTGGAAGGGCAGCAAGGTTGATGTAGAAGCCCTCCGTGATCGATTCCCCCTCCGGCAGGGTGCCAGAAAAGGCCTCCAGATGGGATCGCGGAAGAACAGAAACTTGCGGCGGCGGAAAAGTTATTTCGTGGGGCTCTCTGTTGGTTTCCCAATATTTGAGAATTTATAGAGGTGGAATTAGGTCAAAAGGAGCCACAAGGGGCCCACAAGGCATCAGGGCGCGCCCCCCCTCGGGCCGTGCCCTGTTGCCTTGTGACCTCCTCGTGAGGCTTCTGGCCTCCTCCCGAAGCTTCTAGGGTCTCTTTTGTCAAGAAAAAAATCGTCAAAAAGTTTTTTAGCGTTTGGACTTCGTTTGGTACTGATTTCCTGAAAAACCAAAAACAAGCAGAAAATAGCAACTGGCACTGGGCACTAGGTTAATAGGTTAGTACAAAAAATGATATAAAATAGCATATTATTGCATATAAAACATCCAAGATTGATACTATAATAGCATGGAACAATCGAAAATTCTAGATACGTTGGAGACGTATCAAGCTCCTCCGCCACGATTCTTTCAAGCTTTGGCATCTCATCACATAATTCATCCTCTAAACAATGCATCCATGAGCTAGAAGCGAAGATTACAGCACAAGTGATAGACACAAAACAGGCAAATTCTACATTTGCAGAAGATCTGAATGTCCTACTTAGTGCGCAGATGCAGGAAATCGAAGAGCTCAAAAGGAAACAACAACTAGAAATAGAAGTTATCAAGATGGACCAGGAGAGAAAAATCAGAGGCTTTGAAAAAAAGCAACAAGAAATGGAGGGAATTCTTAGTCATCTCTTAAGGCAGTCTTCGCAGGAGACTGTGTCACAACCCATCAAAAACTGATGGTGCACTACTGTTCGTCATGATGTCGTCTCCAGTGTCTTATTTGTAATGCTTGATAATATGTCATTTGGATGCTCATTTTAATATGTGGATCACTACTATGAGAGATGTCAAGTCCCATTGTTATTATAATAAAAGTTGTGATGGCAATGTTAAATTTCAAATTTTCTCTAATTCAAATTCAAATTGGCCTGCGAAATCAACCATGCACATTTTTGACGCTATAATAAAACCTGTGACGGTACTGGTGACAGAAGTTATAACCGTCACCACATTTGTCCCCACTTGTAAGCGGCCACATCAGCACCGTCCGGGCCCTCATGTAAGCAGCCACATCAGCACCGTCTAGTCCCACATGTAAGCAGCCACGTCAGCATCTTCTGGGCCGATATGTCAGCAGCTTTGACCGGTCAAAACTGACGCCCAGTTATTACTAACGGGACGGTCAGCAATAAAACCCACGGGGGACACACATGGAAGAAGCCACCTCAGCAACTGCTGGCCCCACCTGTCTGAATATTTGACCGGTCAACCCCCCGGACCGATCATTGGTGACGGGATTATCGTCGCCAAAACGATTTTAGATGACAGATTGGGCCATCATAGGTGACATTCTGGGCCGTCAACAAAAACGGCAACCGGTGACATTATTTGGCTCATCACCTGAAATGCGATCTTGCGTGACGGAAGAAGTGGTACCGTCAAAATTTTATTTTTCATGACGGCGCTTCGGTGACGATGGGGGTGACGGCCGGAAAATGTTGCGGGGGTATTTTCCACGACGAAAAAGGGTTATACGTGACACAAGTGAAATGTCGCAAAATAGAGCAAATTTTCTAGTGTTCACACCCTTGCGGATGCTAATCTCCGTTTGGAGCGGTGTGGAGGCACAATGCTCCCCAAAATGGCACTAGGGCCATCGTATTCTCCTCACGCCCTCGCACAATGCAAGGTGTCGTGATTCCACTAAGGGACCCATGAGGGTGGTCACCGAACCCGTACAATTGGCAACCCTTAGGTGTGGTCACCGAACTCATACAAATTGCTCAGGGAAATCTCCACAACTTAATTGGAGACCCCGAAGCTTGCCCGAAGCTATACACCACAATGATTAAGCTCCACGATACCACCAACCGTCTAGGGCGCCCAAGCACCCAAGAGGCACAAGCTCTAGGGTGCCAAACACCTAAGAGTAATAAGCTTCTTAACTTTCACTTCCATGTATCACTGTGGAGAACTCAAACTGATGCGCCAAATGCAATGGTGAGAGCACACGGAGTGCTCAAGTCCTTCTCTCCCAAGTCCCACCACAACAACTAATGCTATGGAGGAGTATGAGAGGAAGAACAAAGGAGGAGAACACACAAGAACTCCAAGATCTAGATCCAAAGGGTTCCCCTCACTTAGAGGAGAGATGGATTGGTGAAAATGTGGATCTAGATCTCCTCTCTCTTTTCCCTCAAAAAGAAGCAAGAATCATGGGAGGAATAGAGAGAAAGCAAAGCTTTTGGAGGTCAACAATGGAGGAGAAAGCTTGCCCAAAGTCGTTGGGGCCATTGGGGAAGAAGACCCCCCCTTTTATAGTGGGGGGGACAAATCCAACCGTTATGTGTCTGCCCGTGCTTAAGCGGTACTACCGCTCAGGGGAGCGGTACTACCGCTCAGGGGAGCGGTACTACCACTAAGCACAAAGGCAGTTGTCGTGACCCACAGTGGACTAGCGTGGACCTGGAGCGGTAGTACTGCCGGAGCGGTACTACCGCCTCTAATAAGCGGTACTACCGCGAATTAGCCAGAGGGTAACATAAACTTCCATATTAGTACGCGCGGTACTCCAGCGGAAGTACCGCACAAGCGGTATTATTGCTAGGAGCAAGCGGTACTACCGCCAATTACCAGAGGGAAATAGAGACCCTCACGGTAGTAGACGTGGTACAACCATGGAAGTACTGCACAAGACCAGCGGTACTACCGCTTGGTAACTGGCAGGAAGGCCAGAACAGAACATAAGGAAACAGGTAAGACCAAAACTACCAAAACTTCTGCAAACGAGCTCTAATTTTGACGAACTCAAGCTTGATGGAAAGCTAAATACAAGAGCTATCAAATCACGACTGGAAATCTTCAGAAGTGACAAGAGAAAATTTCCAATGATATGGAGGTGTGAAACCTCCATTAGTGAAGAACCGACAAGAACTCCAACATAAAAAACACAACAGATGATGCATACGAAGTCCGTTTTCGATGAACTTGAGCTTATCCAGAGGAAGACCACAAGCTCTAAAACTCACAAAGAGAGAAGCCAAACAAGAACCAAGAAAGATGATGTCAAGGATGCAAAGGTTTGAGCTCTCTACGAACGATACGATCAAGCTACTCACTCGAGAGCCCCCCTTGATAGTATGACTATCGATCCTATAACCCGCTCTCCCAACTAACACCATGAGACCGGTAAAATATAAAACCTATCAAGGACAAACCTTTGCCTTGCGCATAATCCACTTGAGCTAGATGATGACGATCTTGACCTTCTCAAGTTGGACCACCTTTCTTGATTGTGCTGACTCGATGAAGACTAGTGAATTGCCGCCCCATACTCCACTATGGGTGAGCCTCTCTTCAGCACATTTTCACAAGCCCATTATTGCCAGAATAGACGGCAAGGTTCAAGCATGTGATCTCTTCGTGATGCTCCACTTGAACTTGCACAACTCAACCTTGATGACGATCAACACTTGATGTCATCCTCCATAGGTTATATGAGATCTTCCTCTTGATGTAAGCCCATGGAAAAATAACTAACCCCACATAGAGCCACCACACAAATAGATCATGGGTTAGTACACAAAGTGTAATGGACAATGCTTACCATACCGTGAGATCACTTAATCCCACTCGGTACATCTTCTATGCTTTGTGTGTTGATCAACCTTGTATCTTTCTCACTCTCTTCGTTAAGATGATGTCTTGAAGGTAACATGAATGTTCACACAATCTTCTTCTTCAAGACATGCTTGCAATAGACTCAACTCTCACATGACAAATCTTTGGATAACTCCATGAATAACACCTTGGTCAACAAATAATCTCCTTCTTTCAACCTTAAGGCCAACATATGGCCTTCAAGCATTGCCTATGGACAAACCCTTTAAATGTAACTCAAGGCAACCATTAGTCCATAGGTATTGCCATCAATTACCAAAACCAAACATGGGGGCACCATGCTCTTTCAGTAACTACTTTTTTCCATAGATTAATTCTACTAGTATGATTTTCTATGAACCACAATCTATACTGGTCTAGTTAAATAGTATATATCGTTACTATTAAATGGAAGTTGGTATGTCCATCCAACCTCATCCTTGGTCCCCCTACATTGGTTGTTTTCGCTTCATGCCCTTTGGTTTCCTGTAGATTTTTTTTGGTAATCTGAACCGATGCCGCACAGAACAAAAACTAACATACATAGAGTAACTTGAAATAATCTAAACCAAATCGTTACTTTCCTTTGCTTGTCTTACTCATTCCCGCAAAACAAGTGATTTGGAATAATTTAAACCAAATCGATACTTTTCTTCCTTGCCCTACTCATTCCCTCTCTCTATTTTCACCCGTGCCTATCCTGAATTCGTAGGATTCTGTAGTAATATGGAAAGTAATCTTTTTTGTTTCACAAATTAAAATGTAGTACTCCTGGCTTTATGTTTCTCACACTACAAGGAAATAAAATATCCGGTCGGGTGCCCTGCCTAATCCATTTGTGTATACCATTTGATAGTAAATCTTCTTATGAATGCTGCCAAGGATAAGCCATTGACATAGGTGCTGAGATTTGATTGGGGAGGCGAAGATACTGGGTAAAGGTATATATGAGACACAATTGATGTTGAATCACTAGAATATGTGGGGGCAAAATTTGAACTACAACCACAATCACAAAATCCATGATGGCGTCTCCCACCCGCACCTCCACCTCTCCCACCCATGGCGTCTCCCACCCCAGATCTACTGGCCATGGTGACTTCTAGGCCCCTAGTTCGGCGATGGCTAGCCTCCTTCATTGGAACTTTGCCCCTGGTCTCAAGATTGAAGGTCAGGTGCGTTCTAGATTTGGATCTTCGGTTCACTTCTCCCCTAGTTTGGGAACCAAGGAATTTTTCTTGGTGGTCTCGTTTTCCTCTGCCTCCTTCCCCCTCTCAGTGGAATCAGTTGGGATTGCCTTGCAATGTTGCATTGGTGGGATAGCCCAGGGTTTCAATGTTTTGCAAGTGGGCAAATGCAGTTTTCAGTTCTCAATGGCTTCAAATCATGTGGGACATTTCATCTATGCATTGAAGGATTGCATTTGGCCAAATTTTGTGTGCCACTTCACGCTTTTGAAAGATTATGTGGATTATTCATTGGATGATTTGGATTGGCATCTGGATCATGAAATTCCTGAAATTACAGCCAGATCTCCTGTTGCCATTAAGTCTTCGTTGGGTTTTTTCTCGCCACATGATCAAAGTGACAATTCGAGTGTGAAAGAGCTAGCTAAATTTGGATTTATGTAGAACATGAATAGCACTCACAAGGATTTGACAATATCTTGTTTGCCAGACCAGGGTCAAGAAATTGATTCTAATCACGTTAATTTTGGTAGCTTCTCCATGCCTATCCCCCTGGATGTTGAAGCAGCTAGCAGGAATCAATTTTTGGGTTCACATTTCCTTAATGATTATTGGCATTCTATCCCGGAAATAACTCTGGAGGAAATCCTTGATCTATGGCAGGCGGGATATTCGGATATTCAAATTATGCAGGTTTTGAGCATTAAATCTGTCCCTACCAAAGATTTTATTCATTTCGGATTAAACAGATGCCTGCTATGCTTTCGAAGGGGTCATCAGGCTCAGGACTGTCCAGGTATGACATGTGAACGTTGCATATCGCTGGGTTATACTTGTGACTTTCATGATCGCGATATGGACATGCACGTTACATGCACAAAATGTTTAGCTTTGGGGCATCGTAGGAATGCATGCACTATTGGGCTTCGCTGCAAAATTTGCTCCCAACTGGGCCATTTCGGCTGGCAATGCACCCTGCATAGGTGCAATACTACTCGGAAGACAGTTTGGAAAAAAAAAGCCCAAACAGATTACAATCAATCCCATGCATGTAGCGACGGATGCGCCTGTGGCTCAACCGAAGATAAAGGTTTGGCGCAGAAAATCTCGCACACAAGATAGGCAAGGGCTTATTCGGAAACAAATTTGGATTGTCAAGCGAACAAAGGGGCATTCGGTTCAATTAGCGCACGGTATTTCCCAATCTGCCCCTGACGATACAAATCCCTCGCCTCTTTCTGCGGCTACTCCGTTTCCCAACATACAACAGCAAGCCCAGAACTCTTCGCCACCTTGCAACTCTGCGCCCGCTCCCACTCCACCCTCCTCGGCCATGGTGAACATCCCGGTGCTCCCGTATCAATTCATCCCGGGCGCAATGAACATCCAGCAAGGACCGGCGGGGAGGCTGCAGAGGAACATGGTCGTTGTTGACGACCCACCGCTCAACCACGCGCAGTATGCTCTGGTAATGGTCGTCCCCCTCCTTCAGATCTGCAAAGAGAAGCTATCTTGGCTGAGGTTCGTCGGGTTTTGTTTGATGATCATGGCGCTCATACTGTTGAGAGGGAGATCTATCCGTTCTGTGTTGGTTTAGTTCGTTTCCAGGATCGACTTGTTAGAGATGCTATGGTAGATTTGGGAGAGCAAACTTTAGATGAGCATTCAAACTTCTATCTGTTGCGACATGATGAGGGTCCTAACATGCGGCGTCCGGTCATTGAAAGAGATGCATGGGTTATGCTATTGGGGTTCCCTCTTGATTATCAGACAGAGCACTATATTATCAAGGCAGTGTCATGTTTTGGTAGATGTATGTTTTGGCATCGCCCAGGTCACAGGAAGGCTCGAGTGTTAGTTCGAGTTTTGATCAATGAATTGGCTTTAGTTCCTTACAGTCTGGTTGTTAAACGTTTCACTGACATTAGTGGTCTCGGTAAATCTTGGACTGTACCAGTGTACGTATTGAATGGGAGGAACCCAAGTCAGAGTTTGGTTGGTAATGAGGAAGCTCCACCTGCTATGGGTGCTTCTCCACATCCTGACCAACTACCTTTTTTGAACGCCATGCAACAAGCCCAACATGATGCACAAGTCTGGCATCTGCAGAATGCAGCCAATGCATGGGAGGCAGCGCCGGCGCCAGCTCCTCCACAACAGGGCTGGGGAGAATGGCCTGTGCTCCCACTAGTACCACCTGCATATCAAGGTTTTAGTTACAGGCAATACACTGGATATGAGGGCCCCTCGATGATGGATGGCATCCGTCTGTGGAATGAACATGTGGCTATGATCGAGGAAGCAGCTGAAAATTTCATGAAGGGAGTGGAAAATGGAAACTACAGCTTTCGGCAGGTTAATGACCATGAAGTGGTGCTTGAGGTGCCAGTGGAACAAAATCTACTGGAGTTCCTAATTCACTTTTATGCTACTGTCTTCACACCTCGCATTTGTCATTCTGTGGAAAATGTTGCAAATTCAGAGATGCAGTGGACTAGGTTTGCGAATGGTCTCCAGACTTTTCTGTATGAGCTTGTGGGGGTCGCATGCGCTACCAGAGTTCCTTTCTCTCCATTTCAGCCAAGCTCTAGTACTATCATCTGGCCATCTGCAACTAGACAGATCTGTGTTGACCTCATAGCTGAAAATTTGAACAAGTTGATCACAAGTTTTTCAAACAATTCTATGGACGTGGATGTGCAGCACTCGAATTCTTACTCATCTGTTGCAGGCTCACAGGAGGGAATGGAGGTGGATACTGCCACCTCCAGGAAAAGAAGGCGCAAAACTGCACCCTTGGATGTTTCTCAGGTCCGACGCAGTGTCAGGGCCACTCGCTATCTTGGTTTCAAAGCCCCGTCCATGGCAGATGGTAAGAAGAAGGAGTCTCATGTGAAGCCCAGGTGCACTCCAGATATGTTAATCCATTCAGTGGAAGAAGAGAGTATGGCGAACAGAAGACACAAGTGCCACCTCCCACTCCAATTGAAAATATGCAGTACTTGGGCGTCAATTTCTGTGGTGTGCCAGCTGAGGAGATTACTACAGCAAAGCTGCTAGCTAATCCTCGGAACAGGCCCAGTGAGGCCACTTCGTCTTCGCAGTAAAAGTACTCTGTTTTCTGCTTTTGCTTTCAGTAGTTCTGAATTCAATTTGCTTTCTGTAAGACTTTAATGTCGTCGGTTTCATGGAACATTCTGTGCTGGAATGTACATGGTGTGAATTCGGACCCTAAATGTCTAGCACTGCGTAATAAAATTAATGAATCGAATGGCTCTATCATTTGCTTACAAGAAACAAAAAAAGAGCATATTGATCATTCTTTTATTAGAAAATGCTGCCCAAGGAAATTTGATAAATTTGAGTTCGTACCTTCAGTGGGTGGCTCGGGAGGTATAGCTATAATATGGTGCAGTAGTCAGTTCTCCGGACAAGTTATTCATAAGTTACAATTTGCCCTCACTCTTAAAATGACTTCTATGCAATCCAATCAAGTTTGGTACTTGTCCAATATCTATGGGCCTTGCGATGGGCCTGAAAGAGTTCATTTCACAGAATGGTTTGAGGCCCTCAATATGGAGGTGGATGATTTGTGGTTATTCATGGGGGATTTTAATTTTATTCGATCTTTGGAAAACAGAAACTTGCCGGGAGGAAACATTGATGATATTATCAAATTTAATGAGATTATTAGTGGTCTGGCTCTCTTGGAAATACCAATCAAAGGTAGGCGTTACACGTGGAGTAACATGCAACAATGCCCATTATTGGAACAATTAGATTGGTTTTTCTCTTCGCCAGAATGGATTGTAACGTTCCCTAACACAATGGTAAAGCCACTTTCGCGCCCCATCTCGGATCACATTCCGTGTGTGCTCTCTGTACAAACTTCTATTCCACGATGTAATCTGTTTCGTTTTGAAAGTTTTTGGCCAGTCCATCCGGGTTTTATGCAAATTGTTCAAACATCCTAGAATGCACCAATCAAGGCTTCTTCTAGTGCTACTCTAATCTTTGCAAAACTTAAACGTCTATGGTATGCTTTAAAGAAGTGGAGTAAGAGCTTTTCAAAGCTTAAACTCCTCATAGAGAATACCAACAAGATTTTATTGCAATTGGATAATCTTGAAGAATTACGGCAGCTCACGACTCCGGAAAATAATTTCAGAGCTATTTTAAAGTCTCACCTCCTTAGACTTCTCAAATATCAGAGCGATTATTGGAAGAAAAGATGCACTTATCGCTGGGCGGTCAAAGGGGAGGAAAACACAAAGTATTTTCAAGCCCGTGCCATAGAAAGATACCGGAGGAATTCAATTACAAATATTACTCTGCATGATGGCAGTTCGGTGGAAAGTCATGAGGAGAAGGCTGCTGCCTTCCTAGAATGTTTTAAGAAAAGAATGGGTGTGTCAAACACAACAATTTATGATTTTGAATTAGCAGATTTAATCCAACCTTGCCCTGACCTGGAGGAGCTATCGGTGCCATTCTCCAAGGAAGAAATAGACCACATCATAAAAATCATTCCTTCGGATCGTGCGCCAGGACCAGATGGTTTTACAGGGCAATTCCTGAAGGTTTGTTGGGATGTAATCAAAGAGGACTTCTATCAATTGTGCAATGATTTCTGGGAAGGCAAAATAAACTTGCAATGCCTCAATACATCTCTTATTACTCTCATCCCGAAGAAACTCTCACCAGAGACAGTTAACGACTATCGCCCAGTTTCGCTACTCAACTGTGTACTGAAGGTATTAACAAAAATTCTGGCTGAAAGATTGCAAAAATGGATTTTGAAGATTGTCCACAGGAACCAATATGGGTTCATTAAGACACGCACAATCCAGGACTGCTTAGGTTGGGCTTTCGAATATTTGCACCAGTGCTAGCAATCGGGGAGGGAAATTGTCATCCTGAAACTAGATTTCGAGAAGGCATTTGATACAATGGAACACTCGTTCATCTTAAACATGCTCAAATGCAAGGGGTTTGACGACAGATGGTGCATGTGGATCAAAATGATCCTGGAATCGGGATCCTCTTCAGCACTTCTCAATGGTGTCCCCGGGACGGAGTTCAAATGCAGACACGGTGTAAGGCAGGGCGACCCCCTGTCCCCTCTACTATTTGTCCTAGCTGCGGATCTTTTGCAATCCCTACTAAACAGAGCATGGTCAGAGGGACACATACAGCTACCGATTGAACAACCAGAAACTGAACAATATCCAGTGATACAATGCGCGGATGATATGATAATCGTCCTTCCGGTGGACAGCAACCAATTGAGAATAGTTAAACTAATTCTGGATTCATACGCCAGAGCAACGGGACTCAAAATTAACTACAGTAAGTCTCAGTTAATGCGCATCAATGTCAACGAAGAAAAAACAAAAGCCTTAGCCACAGAGCTAAATTGTCAAGTGGGCACAATGCCATTTACTTACCTAGGCCTTCCGGTTGGCACAACAAGACCAACAGTAAGAGAACTCATGCCACTTGTGGACAAGATTGAAAGGAGGCTAACAGGGACTGCAATCTGGCTTTCTTATGGCGAGAGAGTCCAATTGATCAACTCCGCTCTCTCCTCGTTGCTGTCTTTTGCGATGTGCGTCCTCAAGTTGCCTCTCAAATCATTGACATTTTTGACAGGGCTCGTAGACACTGTTTATGGAGGAAAGAAATTGATCGTGATGCTAAAACCCATTCATTGACTGCCTGGGATCTTGTTTGTCGGCCAAAACAGAAGGGAGGATTGGGAGTTCTGGATCTCAAACTACAAAACAAAGCACTCTTACTTAAATATGTCCACAAATTCATCCACAAGAAAGATACGCCTTGGGTTATGCTGATTTGGAATGCATACTATGACGAAGTACCACCACATGCAAAGTAGATCTGTGGATCCTTTTGGTGGAGAGACGTTCTCTCACTCATGAGCATCTACAGAGGAATCACAACGTGTATACCCAGGGCAGGGGACACAATTCTACTCTGGAAAGACTTGTGGCTTGAGGAGCAAACTTTAATGGAATCACACAATCACATGTTCTCTTATGCGCGGAATGAAGACATCTTTCTGGCGCAATTCCATGCAAACAATGATTTGGCGATGCAATTTCATCTACCACTATCAATGGAGGCGAGAGAATAACTCGACGACCTGATGCAAAGAATTACTGCACTTTCTCTTGAGCCCATGGAAACAGATGAAATGATTCTCTGTTGGGGGGACGTGGAATTCAAGCCGAAAAAATTCTACAGGTTTCTGTTTAGAAATGTAAGTGCACCCTCATACATCACAAATATATGGAAATCCAAATGTATCATGAGACACAAAGTGTTTGCCTGGCTTATGCTGATGGACAGAGTTAACACAAGGGATATGTTACTCAGGAGACAATTTTTTATTGGAGAAGATCATTCTTGTCTGTTGTGTAACACGTCTGGCCTCGAGACTAACAAACATCTTTTGTATGACTGCCCCTTCGCCACAAGATGCTGGGAGATTACTGGAATACAATGGAACAATCATTTGGACATACAACAAATGTATGACCAAGCAAGGCTGGCTTGGCACAAACCACTGTTCAAAGAGATTACCATACTTGCTGCGTGGAACATTTGGAAGCAGAGAAACAAAATACTTTTTGATGCTGCTCTAGCATCACACCTTGATTGGCTCAGAATGTTTAAGGCTGACCTGGGTATCCTCTGCTACAGGCTGGATGCTGACAAGAGTTTTTTCCTAGAAGAGTTCTCTTCTTCTCTCACCCACTGAATTACTTTAATTAGAGATGTAATTTTTCTCTTTTCTTCACCCTTTTGGTTTTATAAAATACCCCTGTAATATATTCTTCTAATTAATGAAGCAACAGTAGGAGCCTCTCCTGCTGTTTTAACCGTTCAAAAAAATCAATAGAATATGTGTATATGCCCCGTTGCAACGCACGGTCAGTTACCTAGTTTGCATAAACGTGCACTGGATTAATTTGCTTTTTTCATGTTTGATGTGGGGTTCCTGGATTATAACTTACTAGAAACGTTACACGCGCTTTGCTGCGCTGCTTCCCCAGATGGACTGCGACATCCTCATGCATATATGAGGACAACCTATCACACTCAATGCATGGACATGCATCAAACTTGGCCTGCTTAGATAAACATCCATGGCATGTAAAAATGATTTGGCGGCCCACTATTGTGATAGTATCGATGACAATAATACTCCATCATATTATCATGGAGGAACTATGGTTGATCATTACCACGCATCAGCTTAACAGAGTACAACACAACAACCAAAAATCAGAAAATAAAAAACAAGAATTTCTCTCCATGCCATGGCAAAACAACAAAAAGAACCCCATAGACCACCAATCCACGCACACAATGAAAGGTTTCCCATGAGCAAAAGGTTGTCATAAGAGTAAGCATGCCCCCCAACGACCAATTAAACAAACACCCAACATTAATCCAGGCCAAAATCGTCAAGTCTATCAACAACAAGCCACTCTAATGTACCAACACACTCTAAAGCAACAACTAATAACAACCATATAATCAAATGCAAGAGGAAGGCAACACAAAAAAATCCAGATATTCAAAGGTTAGTGAGAAGAACACACCACCCCATGGGAAGACATCGAACAAAGGAAAAAGTCACCACTCCCCGTCGATGAGATCTCATATACTGAAAGCCCAGTCGGGAAAGACCGCTCCCAGCTGGCAACGTTGCAAGCGCCGAATGTCCACCCGTCAAATGACTGGCTAGGAAAGACGTCGTTGCTATCCATGTGCTAGCCGAGCTCAACCGGGAAAGATGCCGAACTCCCCTCAAGCCGCCTAGTCCTAGCCGCTGAGATCTCCTCAAGCTGTCGCTGCGCACAACGACCTCTGATTTTTTTTTCATCTCTGCCTCCGCACGATCTTTTCCTATCCACGCAACCAGCGCCACAGTAAAAGAATCTTCTGCCCCCATAGAGACGCAATGCGTGAGAAGCACATGGCACGTGACGATACCTGGTTCGAGGCGTGCGAGACGTGGTCAACACTGGTTGGCCAATAGGGAAAGGAGCAAAACAAACTCCGGATTGCTGCTGGCTCTCAAAATTGTTGCCCTGAATCGACTCATATCACTCCACCACATAGTCGCTTACCAACGGGCCCACCCATCAGCAGATCACTCCACAAAGCACAACACGTTGACCAAGTAAAAATTGGGGACCAAATCTCAAATTAGAGACCTCAATTGATTGAGAGAGTTTTCACCCCTAGGGAGCTTAGTGAATTAAAGGACTAGCTCTCTCATCGCCCTACCAAGGGGTGACTAGGATGTTGTCGCCCATTTGGTGAGCTATTAGCTTTGCCACCTCACGGTTTCGTGTCCACATCATATGCAATTCCCCGGCAGAATGACAATTAGTTCTTGTCACCCTTACTAAGGGCGAATAGAAGACTATATTTTATTTTTTTAAATTCCTGCTTAGGAATATAAATTAAATAGAAATTTGATCGATAACAAAAAACAGTCGCCCTAATAATCCCATCCGTCGAAATCAAACGCGTCGGGCTAGCCCATGCCGATGCATTCAATCCTCACAACCAAACACATCGTTAATAAATGCGCTTTCCGCTTCGATGTAATCCTATTTAGCACATGTGGCTCTTTCGTCTACACCTTCGTACTACGTTGCATCTAGGGCAACGAGAAAGGGATGACAAACTTATCAACCATGGTGGCCCGTGACTCCAACTAGGTAGCCTACTATCCCAAGAGATGGCACACGCGACCTTCTAATATATGTTCTTCCGCATCTTGACTCTCTCAGTCGGGCACCATACTAAGCCGGACTGGAGTCCAGAACTTGGGTCTTCCCGACCATCTTCCATCGCGCTGCCTTTAAGGTACTGTCTAATCCACCCCCCCCCCCCCATTTTTTTTGCATGTAGATACCAACCTTGGTTTGTTTTTCCTTTCTCAAAGTTCCGTTCCTAAAAGGTTTGTGATGTTGTGATGCTCTTATGTTGGTAGCTTCATTGTCATCCCGTGTTTGGTGGATTCAAAGAAGTAAACAGAGGCATGCCCGCGGGTAGACAAGAAGACAAATGATGAAAATAACACATACCATCTAGTGGATTGTAACATCCCAATTTTTTATTAAATTTGGATGTTAATAGAATCATTTATGCATATCATGTTTTATTGCATTTTGGAGTTTTATGAAATGTTCAAACATTTTTGCACTCATGAAAAATAAAAGAGAGATGATAAAAATGACTTCCTCAAATATAAAATGAGTTGGAAAAGTGTTGGAATATTATTTTGAGTTTTTGAAGTTTTTTTTGATAAATATTTTATTGGCAAAAAGTGGATTTATTGCATTAGAAAATATTTCCAAAATTATATGAGCAGGAATTAATGTTCACTGTGCTCTATATTATCAATAGTGAATTTAGAAATTATTTTGGTATTTTTATAAATTCGTTTGGTTTTGATTTGGGCCTCAATGTGTTTTTCTGTGAAAAAAAAGAAACACTGCCTGGACCGAAACCAGTTCGGCCCAGGAGCGCCCATCGGCCCGCAGCCACTTTAGGCCCTCACCCCTCTCTCTCTCTCTCCCGCCGCTGCCACTGACTAGTGGGGCCCAGCCCCAGGCCGTCCCCAACCTCCCGCTCGGATGGAGTTCGCCGCGAGCGCTCCCGCACCCGCCGCGCGAAGCTCACGGGATAGAGCTTATCCCGCAGCTCCAGAACTCTCCTCTCCTCGCCTATAGTTTGCGTTGGTATTATCCCCGAAGAGGAAGGGATGATGCAGCACAGTAGAGATAAGTATTTTCCTCAGTTATGAAACCAAGGTTATCGAACCAGTAGGAGAATCACACAACACCTCGTTAGCAGTACCTGCACACAAACAACAAACCCTTGCACCCAACGCAAACGAGGGGTTGTCAATCCCTCGGTGGTAAATTGCAAGATTAAATTGTATGTGATAGATTGATAGATTGAAACAAAAATACAAAACAAAATAAATAAAAGAAAATGGCAGCAATATTTTTAGGGTTTTAGTAATATGATTTAGATCGACCCGGGGGCCATAGTTTTCACTAGAGGCTTCTCTCAAGAAAATAGCATACGGTGGGTAGACAAATTAATGTTGGGCAATTGATAGAAAAGCAAATAATCATGACGATATCCAAGGCAATGATCATGTATATAGGCATCACGTCTGAGACAAGTAGACCGACTCCTGCCTGCATCTACTACTATTACTCCACACATCGACCGCTATCCAGCATGCATCTAGTGTATTAAGTCCATAAAAGAACGGAGTAACGCCTTAAGAACGATGACATGATGTAGACAAGAAAAACTCACGTATGAATAAACCCCATCTTTTTACCCTTAATAGCAATGATACATACATGTCATGTCCCTTTCTGTCACTGGGATTGAGCACCGCAAGATCGAACCCATTACAAAGCACCTCTTCCCATGGCAAGATAAATCAACTCAGTTGGCCAAACCAAATCAATAGATCGGAGAAGAAATACGAGGCTATAATAATCATGCATAAAAGAGTGCAGCAAAGACTCAAATAATATTCATGGATAATCTGATCATAAACTCACAATTCATCAGATCCCATCAAACACACCGCAAAAAGTGATTACATCAGATAGAACTCCAAGAACATCGAGGAGAACATTGTATTGAAGATCAAAAAGAGAGAAGAAGCCATCTAGCTACTAACTATGGACCCGAAGGTCTGTGGTAAGCTACTCATGCATCATCGAAAGGGCAGCAAGGTTGATGTAGAGCCCCTCCGTGATCGATTCCCCCTCCGGCAGATTACCGGAGAAGGACCCCAGATGGGATCTCTCGAGAACAGAAGCTTGCGGTGGCGGAAAAAGTATTTCGTGGACTCCCCTGAGGGTTTCTGATTTTTTCTGAATTTATAGTGGAGGAATTAGGTCAAACGGAGCTCTGTGGGCCCGACGAGGTACCAGGGGGCGCCTGCCCCCCTCCCCAGGCGCGCCCTGGTGCCTCGTGGGCACCCCGTGGGGCTTCTGGCATCCTCCCGAAGCTTCTAGTGTTTATCTTGGCCAATAAAAAATCTCCAAAAAGTTTCGTGGCATTTGGACTTCGTTTGGTATTGATTTTCTGTAAAACAAAAACAGGGCAGAAAACAGCAACTGGCACTGGGCACTAAGTTAATTGGTTAGTCTCCAAAAATGATATATAATTGCTGTAAATGAATATAAAAACATCCAAGATTGATAATATAACAGCATGAAACAATCAAAAATTATAGATACGTTGGAGACGTATCAGCCCCCTCTGTTCATTCCGCCACTCCGCATCGTTCCACGCCGCTCGTAGCCACCACCCTCGACATTTGAATCTCGCCAGAGCCGAAGCCTTCACCGGACGATTCCGACGCCGGTGAGCCTCTCCGAGACCTCTCCTTCTTCCATCCTTCCTATTTCGCCTTCGCGCACCTCGTTGACATATTTTTCGTCGCCAGATCCCACCGGAGTCGCCGTCCCAAGCTCGTTCTCCTCGCCGGAGCACGGGAGTCCACCAGAGCTCCTTCGACCTCGCCCCACTCGCCACACGTGTCCCCGAAGACCGATGACCCCAACCCCGCAACCCCCTCTCCGACCCCGCCGATGACCGGAGCCGCCGCCTCGCTGCCGTTTTCTTCCCTGCCAGCGTCGCCTCACTGTAAGCCACCGTCGAGTCCCTGTTCTTCCCCGACGGCTTAGATTAGAAAAAAAATGAATCGGTACGGTTAAATTCGGTTAGTTTAAACCAAACCGTCGTTTCTATTTATCAGACCGGTCGGTTTTCTTTACTTAGCCACCACAATCGCCGTTTTTCTTAAGTTCCGCCCGTCCGCCGCATAGCCACGCAGCAAGCAGCCCACAACGATTCACGTCTCGCCACGTGGCACCTCTGCCACGGTCGCCCGATAACTAGAGCTTTCAATTTTCACATTTCATTCCATTTTTTATTTTATCATATCTTTAGATCTACAACTCCAATTTAGGTGATTCTTTTTTCCTTCTGTTTTGTATTGATCCCCTCTATCTAGTGAACCCATCTTTGAATTTTTTTTTGCTAATTTCAAATTTGAATTTATTCAGATTCAAATTTAAACTATTTTTGGCCATATCTCCTAAACCGTAGCTCCGTTTGAATTAATTCTTTTTGCACTTTGCCACCCTATCCAAATCCTATGACTTATATCTTTGTCACGGTATTTTCACACAATTAGGATCAGTCCATGATAAATTTTACTCCTATGCCATGTATAAACTTTAGTTCACATCACAGTTTGAACCCTATTTTCACACGTTGTTTTTGCACTTAGAAAATTTTCATGAAAGTTAAGAGTGTTGGATTTTTATTTGGGTTTTCCGAGTCTTTTTGTTGTGCATGATATTTTGGTTCTCTGAAATGATTGCTTATGTGCGTTTATTTACTTTGGCGATAGATTGTCCGGAGTGCGAAGCCGAATGTTATCATTCTCTAGAGTTGAACCACCAGTACCAAGGCAAGTTTACATCTTGACCATACTTTTATCTTCCTATGTTTTTATATGCACTTAGTCCTTTGTGGTAGGATTGCATGGTAGGAATTTTATGTCGGATGGCTATGCTTACACCCAGTAGTTCATTTGAGGTAGGTCTGAACCATACAACTTTTGTCGCCACCGTGTAAGATTTATTGCCTCGCCAAAGTAGACGGGGATTGGGAAGTGTTTTCATGGTGAGAAAAGAGTGACAAAATAGTAATCAGGGCCAAGACTTTTAAATGAACTACCTGGGCGGAATTGGTTTGAATGGTGGCGAAGTACAGTGGGAGCGTTCATGGGGAATCCATGGGAGTGCACACTAGTGGTCCGTCCGCTCAGGATCAAAGGGATCAAACGTGTTTTCATGTCCAGAAGCTTACGTGTGCAGCCACAAGCCAATATGGGCTCTAGCTTACTTGAGTAGTTAGTGTGACCTCTTTCTGGGATGGGCTAGCAGATGTAGAATGTGTAGGTGTACCGGCCTATCCGTGGGTTAAGGGGGAATACTTTCGAAAGACTATGTCTCGATCTTCCGATCAAGGAGGTGGTCGAGTCTTGTGGGGAAAAGTGCGCAAACCTCTGCAGAGTGTCAACCTAATCGATTAGCCGTGTCCCCGGTTACGGACAATTTGAGCTTTTCGTAGTGGAAATGCCGGGAGATCTCATCACCCTTACTTTAATTAATTGGGTTTAAATAAATTTTGGGAATAGATTGAGTTGGGGGTACCACCTCAATCATATGCTATTTTTGTAGTGGTAGAATAATTCATTTTATAATAGGGATAATTAGTTTTATGCCCCTAGTTGTGTCACACTCGGCTGTTTTACCCCTAATTTCCAAAAGCCATCGGTTCTGTCCAAGTCACTTCGCTCCTCTTATGCTTTTGCCCTTTGACCATTTGACCATCACTTTGAAAACTTCATAACAAATTCATACTACATTAGAAAAATGTAAATAAGATACCAAAATGTTCAGAAAAACATCACCTATATGTCAATGTCATTTGCATTCATGACAAAAGTGTTGGAAAGTTCCCATCTGACTTTTAGCTCTTATGATACCATAATCAACAGTAAATCCAAAAAAAATCAAAAAATTCAAACAAAAATTGGTGGCAAAGAATGACAAATGTTTTAAGTGCTTGTCAAGTTTCATCAGGGAATGACATTCGTGGAAGTCGTGGCAAAAAAACAATCTATTTTGGAGTGATGATTGTTTTTTTGCCACATCTTCCACGAATGTCATTCCCTGATGAAACATGGCAAGCACTTAAAACATTTGTCATTCTTTGCCACCAATTTTTGTTTGAATTTTTTGAACTTTTTCATATTTTACTGTTCATGGTGGTACCATAAGAGCTAAAAGTTGGATGGGCACTTTCTAACACTTTTATCATGAATGCAAATGACATTGACATATAGGTGATGTTTTTCCGAACATTTTGGTATCTTATTTGCATTTTTCTGATTTAGTATGAATTTGTTATGAAGTTTTCAAAGTGATGGTCAAATGGTCAAAGGGCAAAAGCATAAGAGGAGCGAAGTGACTTGGACAGAACCGATGGCTTTTGGAAATTAGGGGTAAAATAGCCGAGTGGGACACAACTAGGGGCATAAAACTAATTATCCCTTTATAATATGGAAAAATTAGCTTTATGCAAAGTTAAACTTAGAGCTTTCCACCAGCCAAATTGCATATACAAATAGGTTCATTATACTCTTGTGATATGACTTGCCAGTACATTCCATGTACTGACCTACATGGCGGCAACCTATCATGTTGCAGATTTATCCGACGAGGATTAAGGTGCGATAGGTCGATGTTCTACACTCAGCTTTTGCTCGTGGAGTTGATGCACTCATTTACTTCTATGCTTTCGCAGTATTTGTTTTGTTTGGCCTTATGTCATATCTTTGTAATAAATTGTATTACTCCTGGACTATCGATGTAATAAAGATGTGTGCTATTTCTGTTATTTCATCAAGTACTGTGTGTGCTAGCAAGTCGATCCAGGGACTAGCACGGTAAGCACAGAGACTCCGATCCTTACCGGGTCGGGTCGCTACAAGATGGTATCAGAGCACACGTTGACTGTAGGATGTGACCCTAGAAAATGGAAAGCCATAGGATGAAAATTCTATTTTACAATTTCCCTATATATCCGTTGCTTCTATTACTCTTCTCTATTCATTTCTACTTCTTCTCTATTTTTAAAAAATAGATGTTGACCCCCATTATCAAGTTTGCTCAGTCTGAAAAGACCATGCCCTTTGAAGACGACCTTGACGAAGAAGAAGTTGGAGCTGACGTTGATCTGATGGAGTCTTCTACCGATGAGTACTAGCAGACCACCATTTAGACATTAGTGATTCATTATGCGATTAGATTTTCCGATTAGTTCGTCGTCGTTTGTGAGACCTCGTGTAGGCTTGATTGAAATTGTGTGGTGTGATTTGGAGTTTAATTGCCATCATCTGCATAAGGGTAGTGTTTTTCCCCTTAGGCCTTATTCTCTCTATTTCTCATCCACTCTAAACCCATCAGATGCCTCCGAGACATGACTCGGGATCCAACTTCCCATCGGAAGTCACCCAGTTGATAGCCTTACCCGTTTTCTGAGGTTGAACCCACCAGTGTTCTCAAGCAGCACGGAGCCGATTGTCGCAGATGACTAGCTTCGCAAGATAGGAAGGGAGCTGGCCATAGCAGGATGCAATGACGCAGAGAAGGTGAGGTTTGCCGCTCACCTGCTGGATGGACCGGCAGCTTCATGGTGGGAGAACTACACCGCCACCTACCCCATGGAGAATGTGACTTGGACTCAGT
The DNA here is from genome assembly GCA_039707655.1 of Elymus sibiricus. Taxonomy (NCBI): domain Eukaryota; kingdom Viridiplantae; phylum Streptophyta; class Magnoliopsida; order Poales; family Poaceae; genus Elymus; species Elymus sibiricus. The sequence continues at coordinate 163,655,146 of CM077676.1, forward strand.
TCCAGCAGGCGTTCCGCACTGCTCATGTTTCAGCTGGAGCTATGAATCTCAAGAAGAGGGAATTCCGCAACTTACGCCAGGGAAACCGTTCAGTGGGAGAATATGTTGATGAGTTCAGCAAGTTGGCCCGTTATGCTCCAGGAGACGTGGCCACAGATGCAGCCAAATAGGAGAAGTTTTTGGAGGGACTGAATGATGAGCTAGGAGTTCAGTTGATGGTAGCGACTTTTGAGAACTATCAAGAGTTGGTTGACAAGGCTATTATTCTCGAGGGCAAGCATCAGCAGATGGAAAACTGCAAGAGGAAATATGGTCAGGGCAAGTTTCAGTCTGGAGCTCAGCAGAAGCTACACCCCGCACTCTGGATATGCTGGTTCAGGATCCAGTAAGTTTGGAGGGCACAACCATCATAACCATGGTGGTCATTTCCAGCATGGAGGCAATGGACACAACCACAATGGCCATAGGAATGGCAATGGGAATGGAGGAAATGGCAATCACCAACGTTCCAGCCCTGCTACCCCAGTGAGGAAGGATCTGAGCCACATCACCTGCTTCAAGTGCAAAAAAACAGGGCACTACTCCAACGATTGTCCCAAGCTGCAGAATGGAAATGGCAATGGGAGTTCTGGAGGCAAGAAGCCCAACCCTTTCACTAAGGGGCATGTGAACCATGTCAATGTGGAAGAAGTCTATGAGCAGCCTGACGCAGTGATTGGTACGTTCTTGGTTAATTCATTTCTAGCACTCATTCTTTTTGACACTGGTGCATCGCATTCATTCATATCAAGGGGATTTGTGGATAAGAATAAGTTGCCTACCGTAGCTCTTAAGTCACCCATCCTAGTGAGTTCCCCGGAAGCAGAGTCTATGGTTAGTCATGGATGTTTTAAGTTACCTCTGAACATAGGGGGACATGTTTTCCCCACAGATCTGATCATACTTGAGTCACAAGGATTGGATGTAATCTTAGGCATGGATTGGTTGTCCAAGTATGAGGGAAGCATTGATTGCGCCAGTAGGTCGATCTTTCTCACCACCCCAGAGAGGAAAAGGATCAAGTATGTATCCAGGTTTAAACCTAGGAGGACTCAGGTGAACTCTCTTACGGGAGTTGTCTAGGAAGAAGTACCAGTGGTGAGGGATTATCCCGATGTATTCCCAGAGGAGTTACCTGGTATGCCACCAGATCGGGAGATTGAGTTTTTTATTGAGCTGCTGCCAGGCACAGGACCTATCTCCAAGAGGCCATACCGGATGCCAGCTAACGATTTGGAAGAAGTCAAGAAGAAGATTAAGGAGTTGCTGGAGAAAGGGTATATTCGCCCGAGTTCATCACCTTGGGGAGCCCCGGTACTCTTAGTGGAGAAGAAGGATGGAACCTTGAGGATGTGTGTGGATTGCCGCTCTTTGAACGAGGTGACCATCAAGAACAAGTATCCCCTACCGATGATCAATGACTTGTTTGACCAGCTAGAAGGAGCTAGTGTTTTCTCCAAGATCGATCTTCGATCAGGTTATCACCAATTGAAGATTCGTGAGAAGGATATACCCAAGACAGCTTTTACCACGAGGTATGGGCTTTATGAGTATACAGACATGTCCTTTGGTTTGACTAATGCCCCTGCCTATTTTATGAGTATGATGAACAAGGTATTCATGGAGTTCTTGCATAAGTTTGTTGTGGTGCTCATTGATGATATATTGCTTTACTCCAAGAATGATGAGGAACACGCAGAATATCTGCGCTTAGTTCTGGAGAAGCTCAGAGAACATCAACTTTATGCCAAGTTCAGCAAGTGTGAGTTTTGGTTAAAGGAAGTGGGATTTCTTGGACATGTTGTGTCAGGGGAAGGAATAGTGGTAGATCCTTCCAAGGTTGAAGCCGTCACCGAATGAAAGGCACCCACATCAGTTGGTGAGATCCACAGTTTCCTTGGACTTGCAGGATATTACCGGAGGTTTATTGAGAATTTCCCCAAGATTGCAAAGCCCATGACAGAGTTGTTAAAAAAGGACACCAAGTTTGTTTGGACTGAAGAGTGTGAAGCCAGCTTTCAAGAGTTGAAGAAGCGTTTGGTTACAACCCCAGTGCTAGTTCTGCCTGACATACACAAGGATTTTCAGGTGTATTGTGATGCTTCACGTCAGGGACTTGGAGGTGTTCTTATGCAAGAGGGAAAAGTTGTAGCTTATGCCTCACGACAGCTTCGACCTCATGAGTTGAACTATGCCATGCATGATTTGGAGTTAGCAGCCGTGGTGCATGCACTCAAGACTTGGAGGCACTATCTTATGGGAAATCATTGTGATGTTTACACGGATCACAAGAGTTTGAAGTATATCTTCACGCAGAAGGAGTTGAACCTCAGGCAAAGGAGATGCTTGGAACTTATAAAGGATTATGACATGAGTGTGCATTATCATCCAGGAAAAGCCAATGTAGTGGCGGATGCTTTGAGCCGTAAGAGTTATGTTAACACCCTTACAGCAGGAGGTTTACCTCAGGAGTTATGTGACGAGCTTAGAGACCTTCAGTTGGAAATAGTTCCAAGAGGTTATGTTGCCACACTCGAGGTTCAGTCCACCTTGTTGGGAAGAATCAGGGAAGCCCAGAAGTTGGACAAAGGTATTGCTGAGATAAAGGAAAATATGAGCAAAGGGAAAGCAGAAGGATTCCATGAGGATGAACATGGAACCATATGGTTTGAGCAACGTATTTGTGTACCCAATGATCCAGAGATTAGGAAGTTGATTCTTCAGGAGGCTCATGACTCACCATACTCGATACACCCAGGCAACACCAAGATGTATTTGGACTTGAGGGAAAGTTTTTGGTGGGCCGGTATGAAGAGGGAAATTGCTGAGTATGTAGCAATATGTGATGTATGTCAAAGAGTAAAGGCAGAGCATCAGAAACCAACAGGTTTACTTCAGCCATTGCCGATACCTGATTGGAAACGGGATAAACTTGGCATGGACTTTATTATAGGATTACCCAGGACCCGTTCAGGTTATGATTCCATCTGGGTAATAGTTGATCGTTTGACCAAGGTTGATCACTTCATTCCAGTGAAAACCACCTATACAAGTGCTAAGTTGGCAAAGATATATATGACCAGAATCGTATGTCTGCATGGAGTTCCGAGGACCATCGTATCAGATAGAGGAACGTAATTTACCTCAAAGTTTTGGAATTAGTTACACGAAACTTTGGGTACCAGGCTAGAGTTCAGTACAGCCTTCCATCCACAGACCGATGGGCAGACAGAGAGAGTAAATCAAATTTTGGAGGACATGTTGAGAGCTTGTGTGCTAGACTATGGGTCTAGTTGGGATGATAATTTACCTTACGCAGAGTTCTCGTACAACAACAGCTATCAAGCCAGTTTGCAGATGGCCCCTTTTGAGGCATTGTATGGGAGGAAATGCAGGACACCTTTGATGTGGGATGGAGTTGGAGATCGCAAATTGTTTGGACCAGATTTGATCAAAGATTCTGAGGAAAAGGTCAAGTTGATTCATGATAGACTCAAGATAGCTCAGTCTAGATAGAAGAGTTATGCCGATGCTAAACGCAAGGAAGTGATCTATGAAGTGGGAGATAGGGTATATCTCCGAGTGTCTCCACTTAGAGGTATTAAGAGATTTGGAGTCAAAGAAAAGTTAGCACCACGATTTGTGGGGCCATACAAAGTTCTGGAACACAGAGGAGAGGTTGCATACCAGATGGAATTACCAGAGGCTTTGTCAGGAGTTCATGATGTGTTTCATGTTTCCCAGCTGAAGAAGTGTCATGCAGAGATGGCAGATATTCCTTTGAGAGATACAGTGCCACTGGAGGCAATTCAGCTGGAGAGCGATCTGACTTACGAGGAGAAGCCTGTTAAGATTCTTGAGACTACAGAGAGAATCACTTATACCAAGATCATCAAGTTTTGCAAGGTTCAGTGGAGTCACCACACCAAGGAGGAAGCTACTTGGGAACGAGAGGAAGATCTCAGGCAGGACCATCCACACTTTTTTTCTGGCCAACCCGAATCTCGAGGGCGAGATTCATCTTAAGGGGGGGTAGGTTTGTAACATCCCGATTTTTTATTAAATTTGGATGTTAATAGAATCATTTATGCATATTGGAGTTTTATGAAATGTTCAAATATTTTTCCACTCATGAAAAAAAAAAGAGGGTAAAATGACTTCCTCGAATATAAAAAGAGTTGGAAAAGTGTTGGAATATTATTTGGAGTTTTTGAAGTTTTTTTTGATAAATATTTTATTGGCAAAGAGTGGATTTATTGCATTAGAAAAATATTTTCAAAATTATATGAGCAGGAATTAATGTTCACTGTGCTCTATATTATCAATAATGAATTTAGAAATTATTTTGGTATTTTTATAAATTCGTTTGGTTTTGATTTGGCCCTCAATGTGTTTTTCTGTAAAAAAAAAAGGGAAACACTACCTGGACCGAAACCAGTTCGGCCCAGGAGCGCCCCACCGGCCCGCAGCCACTTTAGGCCCTCACCCCCCCCCCCTCTCTCTCTCTCTCTCTCTCTCTCTCCCGCCGCTGCCACTGACCAGTGGGGCCCAGCCCCAGACCGTCCCCAACCTCCCGCACCTCCCGCTCGAATGGAGTTCGCCGCACGCACTCCCACACCCGCCGCGCGAAGCTCACGGGATAGAGCTTATCCCGCAACTCCGGAGCTCTCCTCTCCTCGTCTATAAAAGCCCCGAGCCCCCTCTGTTCATTCCGCCACTCCGCATCGTCCCACGCCGCTCGTAGCCACCACCCTCGACATTTGAATCTCGCCGGAGCCGAAGCCTTCACCGGACGATTCCGACACCGGTGAGCCTCTCCGAGACCTCTCCTTCTTCCATCCTTCCTATTTCGCCTTTGCGCACCTCGTTGACATGTTTTTCATCGCCAAATCCCACCGGAGTTGCCGTCCCAAGCTCGTTCGCCCCGCCGGGGCACGGGAGTCCACCGGAGCTCGTTCGACCTCGCCCCACTCGCCACACGTGTCCCCGAAGACCGACGACCCCAACCCCGCGACCCCCTCTCCGAGACGCACCCACGGGACACCTCCGCCGACCCCGCTGACGAGCGGAGCCGCTGCCTCGCCGCCGTCGCCTCGCTGTAAGCCACCGCCGAGCCCCTGTTCTTCCCCGACAGCTTAGATTAGAAAATAAAATGAATCGGTACGGTTAAATTCGGTTAGTTTAAACCAAACCGCCGTTTCTATTTATCAGACCAGTCCGTTTCTTTACTTAGCCACCACATTCGCCGTTTTTCTTAAGTTTCGGCCGTCCGCCGCATAGCCACGCAGCAAGCAGCCCGCAGCCATTCATGTCTCGCCATGTGGCACCTCTGCCACGATCGCCCGATAAATAGAGCTTTCAATTTTCAGATTTCATTCCAATTTTTCTTTTATCATATCTTTAGATCTACAACTCCAATTTAGATGATTCTTTTTCCTACTGTTTTGTATTGATCCCCTCTATCCAGTGAACCCATCTTTGAATTTGTTTTGCTAATTTTAAGTTTGAATTTATTCAGATTTAAATTTAAACTCTTTTTGGCCATATCTCCTAAACTGTAGCTCCGTTTGAATTAATTCTTTTTGCACTTTGCCACCCTATTCAAATCCTATGACTTGTATCTTTGTCACGGTATTTTCACACAATTAGGATCAGTCCATGATAAATTTTACTCCTATGCCATGTATAAACTTTAGTTCACATCACAGTTTGAACCCTATTTTCACACGTTGTTTTCGCACTTAGAAAATTTTCATGAAAGTTAAGAGTGTTGGATTTTTATTTGGGTTTTCCTAGTCTTTTTGTTGTGCATGTTATTTTGGTTCTCTGAAATGATTGCTAATGTGCGTTTATTTACTTTGGCGATAGATTGTCCGGAGTGCGAAGCCGAATGTTATCATTCTCTAGAGTTGAACCACCAGTACCAAGGCAAGTTTACATGTTGACCATACTTTTATCTTCCTATGTTTTTATATGCACTTAGTCCTTTGTGGTAGGATTGCATGGTAGGAATTTTATGCCGGATGGCTATGCTTACACCTAGTAGTTCATTTGAGGTAGGTCTGAACCATAGAACTTTTGTCGCCACCGTGTAAGATTTATTGCCTCGCCAAAGTAGACGGGGATTGGGAAGTGTTTTCATGGTGAGACATGAGTGACAAAGTAGTAATCAGGACCAAGACTTTTAAATGAACTACCTGGGCGGAATTGGTTTGAATGGTGGCGAAGTACAGTGGGAGCATTCATGGGGAATCCATGGGAGTGCACACTAGTGGTCCGTCCGCTCAGGATCAAAGGGATCAAACGTGTTTTGATGTCCAGAAGCCTACGTGTGCAGCCACAAGCCAATATGGGCTCTGGCTTAGTTGAGTAGTTAGTGTGACCTCTTTCCGGGATGTAACACCCTGGATTTTACCTTTTTCTTTTATTTGGATTTATTGAATGTTTTATTTGCAATTGGGTTTTCCAGTCATTTCTTTTGGACTTACCACTTGGATTTATTTTTGATTTTCTTCCAAGTGGGTTCTTTCATCCATAAACCCTCCCTAGACCTCACACCTCTCATAATAATGCCATTGGGTATTTTTATTTAATGGCATTATATGCTTTTTCTCTCTGAAAATGCTCCTTTTCTCATATAGCTATGAAGCAACCCTTATTTTATTGCCCAGAAAATTCCTAGAAAATTCCCAAATATTCTTTGGGTCATGCCTCACCTTCCTATGCAAAAATATCCCATGGTCATTTGGAAAATTTCAGCCCAGGAAAATATTTTTGCTTCTGGACAGAAAAGTCACTTTGTGAAGCAACTATATTATTCCTTGATCTTTTTAATCTGAAATTTTTACCACTTAATGACCTTCCTAAGTAATGCTTAAATGCCTAAAACCAGCCCTAGAATATCAGCCATTTGTCCTCAGCACTTGGAGCAAGTTTCTGTCCAGAAACTTTTCTTCATCCTCTTGTCACCTCCATTGCACCATTTGGCAAGCCCAGCGCATTTCCTGGCAAAGTGTTGAAGGGACAACACCGTAGACATGCTTTGGCAGCGCCGAAAGCCACCCCCGTGCCAGTGCACGCGGTGACCGCGTGCGAGCAGGGTGCAATGCACGCGCTCTGAGTGCTCTGCCCGTCGGGTTCGATCGGCCGCCGTCCAACCTCTCCCCTCGCGCCACCGAATCGTGTCTAGTCGACTCAGTACACTCCCATTCATCCCCCCAGCCCCTCCCTGACCACGGCGCTAGCCGACGGCACAGTGGCTTGCACGCGCGCCCTGTTCCTCCTTAGTGCGCCTGCGCTCGAGCCCGCGTGCAAGCACTATATGTGTTGAAGAAGGCCAGGAGTACTGTGACACTCCTCTGAACCAAGGCAAGCCACAACATTCATATGCAAGGATGGCATTGCAATGACTTGGTTTAATTGAATTAAATTCATCCTTTATTCACTATTTAAAATAATTTGCTATATAAATCTTATTGCATAAACTTTGTTCTGTCATGCTGATAATTTATGCAGTAGGATACATGTTTTCTTGCTAGTGTGCAGTAGGTCTCATGGCATATACTCATATGACAACATGATGCATTTGTTATTCATGACTGTGACCCGTGCACCCATTCATTCACTATGGCTCGAATCATTTTCTTTTCAAGTTAAACTTGATAATAATCCAACTTGAACATGCTGTTGATCGAGTCATGGTGCCACCGAATCGAGCTCACCAGTGCAACCACACTTGCCTGGATGGGGAGGCCCTAATGCGGTCTATTGTCATGCCTCTCGCCGGTGCCTCCTACGAGGGAAGGTTGTGCTCTGGCACTACCCTGGCCCGGTAGGCAGTCATAACCTTGAGGACCCGAGTTTTGATGGTACCGAGGTCCCCGTGTGGGACAGTTTTGATGTTGGCCACGACGGTGGCAGCCACAGAGGTGGCGGATGTCACATGTTGACATCAGGGTCACCCAGGACATAGCCCAAAGGGGAGTTTGTCGGAGTGGCCGGGAGAGTGTCATGCAATAGATTGGTTTTGTCGGAATGTCGTTGGTCCACCCGAATGGGAGCACGAGGCCATGAATTCCGTAGTGTGGGTACAGTGTACTAACCTCTGCAGAGTGTATAATCTATCGATAGCCGCGTCCTCAGATATGGACACAGTTCGTAGTAGGTCACACCGTGGGTCAACAGAAATAATTAACTTGCACTATAAGATTCACAAGATGGCACATGCAGAAATGGTGATCGAGGATCACTATGAAAGGTATGAATGTGATCCAGTAAGGATCACGTTGGTAAGTTATGAATGGTGGTTATGCGGTAACCCCGAAATGGTAAGTTGGTCCCGAGGACCATGGCATTGTTTCACGCACATCTCATGTTGAGTAGCATCATGCTCATGCATTAAATCTGTTAAATGCCTTGTTATTGTTTGTCGCACTTGTTTTGTTTGTTGTGAGCTTGCGAGTACATTCAAAGTACTCACCTGGCTTATTATGCCAGATGCAGGAGAAGCCGTGCAAGGAGTTGACGTTGAGCAGTTTGTCGCGATCTAGGCCGCGTCCCAGCAGTGTCCCTGTGGAATGGAGTCCCGCTACCTCGTCGTTCCGCTGTCGCGTAGTAGTTCCCCTATCATCGAGGCCCCTGCCATGTCTACTAAATAATGTACATAAGTGCAGCCGCACCGTGTGTGCCGCTTGGCCTCGCTCATCATGTAAGATGTAAACCTATGTTTCCGCTAAGAGATCTATAAAGCGGTTGTTTTCTGTACCAAGTTGTTGTGTATTGCCAGAAGACTTGATCTCTGGGCTGGCAATGCAAGGTAAACCGGTTGCTCTGAGCCGGGGTGCCACAACGCTTGGTATCAGAGCCGCGCTGACTGTAGGACGCCTTAGACAGCCGACGCGTTAGAAAAACGGTCGTCTTAGTCTCGGTAGTGATTTAAGACTTGATTGTGCACTTGGGTGTTGCACTGCATGCATATAGCTTACTTTTAATGCTGACCAGCTAATGTTGTGAGTGTAGATGGCACCAGTCCCTTATCCGTACCAGCCTGAGCCGGCACCTTCCACCTTTCCGCATCTGCTGACCAACGTGTGGCGCTGACTCTACCCCGATGGCGATGACCCCATATACCAGGTGTACCGAGAGCAGCTTGCCGACGGCGTTTACGAGTATCACGCAGAGGTCATCCTGCACAACAGTACCGTGGTGGGCACGTACACTCGCTCCACTAAGGGCGGGACTGCTTCTACACCCGACCAGGCGGTCCAGTTTGTAGCATTCGAGGCTCTCACTGACTTGCGCTATAACGAGGTTCAGATGCAGACTCACCCAGGTTTCTACTTCTATCCGTCCCTGTACGAGTCAGGACAGATCCGCTTCCCTTACATTAATCCGGAATGCGACCGGTCAGCCAGTCACCTGTCTCGCTACATAACGGCAGGGTATTTTCTGATCACCAGTCTAGCCCAGGAGCTAAACCGCGTTCGAGGTGAGCTAGCTGCCGCTCGATCTGCCTTCGCTCCACCTCTTCTCATCCATACATCACTTGTCCCTCCAGCTACATTACCTCCACCCACACCCGTGGTCCCCACACCCTCCCAGAGTAGCTCAGGCACTTCGGTAGTGACTCCTCATGAGTCCCCAGCCCAGTGGGCTATGCTTCTCGTTACCCCAGCCACTCCGATGCTGCGGAGTCACCCCGCTCCAGACCCTGAGGGAGAGCCTTCCCGTCAGCGTCGTCGTGTTTCCTTTGCACCGGATGTATCAGTTATCAGTTCCGGTTCGGAGTCTGACACCGAGGAGACACCAGCAGGACCGTCAGTGTGCCAGTGCGATCCCGGTCATCGCATGTAGACGAGGATGATGTGGTGTTTGGTTGTATGCATGTAGTGGTACTATCCATGTTGTTGCCCTGCTATGTATGCTGGATGGTGTATTGTATAATTATGTTGCTTTCTGTTATTCGCTTTGGCTTTTCTCGATTTCTTTTCCGGGTTTGTTGCTTCACCTCCCTATTTTTGCTTGTTTTCCCCTAATGGGTGTTGCTCATCTCGATGCTTCGTATTGGGAAACATATATAGGATGACAAGGTGTGGCAATAACTGTTATGGTGGCGACGATATTCCAGTTCGTCGATCCGCCAGGCAAGCAGGACCTTCTCCGGAACCATATCAGTCACCACATCCTCCACCTCAAGCACCCACGACAGAGCAGATTATGCGGATGTTTGAGGAAAAGAGAAACCAAGACCTGATGGAATTTCTGAGAAGCATGCAGACTGTGGTTGGGCAGAATAATCACAATGGTAATCACTCCAAGCTGTCAGACTTTCAGAGGACCAAGCCCCCAAGTTTCAGTCAAGCAGTGGACCCGATGGAAGCCAATGATTGGTTAAGGACCATAGAGAAGAAGCTGGAAATTGCTCGCACCGAAGATGCTGACAAGGTACCATTCGCCACTCATTATCTAGAAGGACCAGCTGCTATATGGTGGGACAATGCCAAAGAGATGTGGCCCGTTGAAGACGAGATTACTTGGGAAAAAATCAAAGACAAATTCCGCAAGTACCATATTCCTGCCGGCATCATGAAGGTCAAGCAGCGAGAATTTGTCACTCTTACCCAAGGAACCTCGACTGTAAGTGAATATTTAAACAAGTTCAATCATTTGGCCCGTTACTCCACTCATGATGTGGCCACTGAAGAACGGAAGATAGATCGGTTCCTCGGAGGGCTCAATCTTACCCTCCGATGTGCACTCAGCATGCTGGATTTCCCCGACTTCCAAACTTTGGTAAACAAGGCACTCATTGCCGAAAGGGAACACAAACTGGTTAATGATCATAAGACTGCCTTTGAAGACCGCAAACGCAAGTTTGAACCCAAGAAGGAAGGGCAAGTTTTTCAGAAGGTTCATACTTGGCAGCAACCTCAGTTCGAGTTCAAGCCGACCTGGCAGCAGGGGAACATCAAGAATGAAAGTCAGATCAAGACTGTGGTCGCCAAGCCAAATAAGGAAGACTGTCAGCGTAACAATGCCTGTTTCACCTACGGACAGACTGGGCATTACGCTAGGTAGTGTCCCAAGAACGGCAAGGCACAAGCCAACCTGAAACCTCAAGTCAATTACGTGGGGCAATTCCCCAAACGGAGATACATTCAAGGGCAAGTTCATCATATCTCCGCTGAAGAAGCCGCCGAAGTCTCCGAGGTGGTCATTGGTATGTTTCCTGTTAATGACATACCTGCAACAATTTTATTCGATTCCGGGGCTTCCCATTCTTTTATTTCGCGGAGTTTTGTTGCCCAACATCGCCTCCCCTATACTCTTTTGGACAAAACTATGGTGGTATAGTCCCCCGGGTCCAGGCTCAAGACAAATATTGTATGCCGAGGGTTGACGATATCAATCTATGGAGTCATCTTCCCCGCATCACTGGTATCCATTGAGTCTCCCACCTTGGATATTATTTTGGGGATGGATTGGTTGACAAGACACCAGGTCTGCATCAACTGCGCAACAAGAGAAGTCACGCTAATAAATCCCTCGGGCCAGTCCGCTCGATTCTATGCGGGTCGAGCCATACCAAAGAAAGGGATGGTTTATGCTGCCATTGCAACAGAAATGAATCTAGTCCCCGTGGTCTGTGAGTTCCCAGATGTGTTTCCAGATGAATTACCAGGCATGCCACCTGATCGAGAGCTTGAATTCTCAATAGAACTTGTGCCCGGGACAGCACCAATTTACAAGAAATATTATCGAATGCCTTTGTCTGAACTAGTGGAGTTGAAGAAGCAATTGGATGAGATGCTTCAAAAAGGATACATTCGCCCCAGCTCATCTCCATGGGGTGCTCCTGCAATATTCGTGGGCAAGAAAGACGGCAGTCTTCGAATGTGTGTTGATTACCGTGCTCTCAATGATGTCACAATCAAGAATAAATACCCGCTGCCAAGGATTGATGATTTGTTCGATCAACTCAGCGGAGCTCAAGTGTTCTCCAAGATCGACTTGCGCACCGGGTATCACCAGCTGAAAATCAGAAAAGAAGATATCCCTAAGACAGCATTCACCACAAGATACGGGCTGTACGAGTATACGGTCATGTCATTTGGGCTGACCAACGCCCCTGCATTCTTCATGCACATGATGAACAAGGTGTTCATGGACTTCTTGGACAAGTTTGTAGTGGTGTTCATTGATGACATCCTCATATATTCCAAAAGTGAAGAAGAGCACAAGCAGCATCTCCGAGCAGTGTTGGAACGATTACGCGCTCATCAAGTCTATGCCAAGTTCAGCAAATGCGAATTTTGGCTAAAGGAAGTAGGATTCCTTGGGCATACTCTTTCCGCTCAAGGAGTGGCCGTGGACCAAAGCAAAATCACCGAAGTTCTGAAGTGGAAGACACCTGTTTCAGTAACAGAAATCAGAAGTTTCTTGGGACTAGCAGGCTATTACCGTCATTTCATTGAAGGTTTCTCAAAGATTGCCAAGCCAATGACTGAACTGCTTAAGAAGAATCAGAAGTTTATATGGACCGAAGCATGTGAGAACAGTTTCAATGAGCTCAAGACCCGTTTGACTACCGCTCCAGTGTTGACTCTACCAGACATCTACCGGAGCTTCGACATCTATTGCGACGCATCCAGGCGTGGCATTGGGTGTGTACTTATGCAAGATGGAAAGGTCGTGGCCTATGCATCAAGGCAGCTCCGACCCCATGAGGAGAATTATCCTACCCATGACTTAGAGATGGCAGCTGTGGTTCACGCCCGAAAAATTTGGAGGCATTACATCATTGGAAAGCGATGCCAAATCTACACCGACCACAAGAGTCTCAAGTATATATTCACACAGCCGGACTTGAACCTCCGACAAAGAAGATGGCTTGAGTTGGTCAAAGACTATGACCTGGGTATCAACTACCACCCAGGGAAAGCGAATGTGGTCGCTGACGCCCTCAGTCGCAAACCGGCTACCGCAAACTCATTAATCGAGCGTCTGCACCCAGCAATTCAAGAAGAAATAGCTCAGCTCAATATGATTTTGTGTGATGCGATCTGCTCGGTTACCTTGGAAGTAACCCCTACCCTGGAAGACGAAATTCGAAAGGCTCAACCTGGTGACCCTATGTTACTAAAGATGATGACTCAAGTACGAGAAGGGAAGACGCTAGACTTCAACATTGATGACAAGGGTACACTGCAATTTCGGGATCGAGTCTGTGTACCGGACCTCAAGGACCTAAAGCAACAGATTCTGAAGGAAGCTCATGAGTCCACATACTCTATTCATCCTGGGGGCACCAAAATGTATCAAGACTTAAAGCAAACATTCTGGTGGGAAGGTATGAAGAAAGACATCGCTTACTACGTCGTCTGTTGTGATATATGCAACAAGGTGAAGGCTGAACACCAGAAACCAGCCAGCCTACTTCAACCCTTACCCGTTCCACAATGGAAGTGGGATGATATCTGCATGGACTTCATCGTGGGATTACCCAGAACCCCACGAGGAAACAATGCCATATGGGTCGTGGTCGACATGCTTACCAAGGTGGCCCATTTTATTCCAATCAGGACCACCTACCGTGCAGATCAACTTGCTCAACTCTATGTATCCAAGATTGTCAGTCTGCATGGGGTACCCAGGACTATCACTTCAGACCGAGGATCTTTGTTTACCTCGGCATTCTGGCTACGTCTACACCAAGCCTTGGGAACCGCCTTGAAGCACAGCACCGCTTATCACCCGCAGATAGATGGACAGACAAAGCGAGTAAATCAAATCTTGGAAGATATGCTCCGGGCATGCGCTCTTGCACAAGGACCCAAATGGGAAGACAGCCTGCCGTACGCTGAGTTCTCCTACAACAACGGCTATCAGACTAGCCTCAAGATGTCACCTTTTGAAGCCCTATATGGACGTAAGTGTCGTACCCCGCTGAACTGGTCACAGACAGGAGACAGCCGAATCTTCGGGACTGACTTGATGATGGAAGCAGAAAAGCAAGTAAAGGAAATTCGAGACCGACTGCAAGTGGCAAAATCTTGTCAAAAAAGCTACTATGACTCAAAGCATCGGCAGATCAGCTTCGAACCAGGTGAATATGCATATCTCCGAGTTACCCCCATGAAGGGAGTTAAAAGGTTTCACACTCGAGGAAAGCTCGCACCAAGATACATAGGTCCGTTTCCAGTTATGAACCGAGTTGGTAAAGTGGCTTACCAGTTGGAATTGCCTCCCGAGCTATCCGAGGTTCATGATGTGTTCCACGTATCTCAGCTACGGAAATGCATCGCACCACCCGCAAAACAGGCGGATATGACAGAACTAGAGCTTGCCAAAGATTTAACATACGAGGAGAAACCCTTGAGAATCCTGGAAGAAATGGACAGGGTCACCCGCAGCAAGACTATAAAATTTTACAAAGTCCAATGGGAGCACCACACCGAGGATGAGGCCACCTGGGAAAGAGCAGATTTCTTAAGGACTGCATACCCATATTAGTTTCCTGAGCAACCGAATCTCGAGGACGAGATTCATCCTAAGGGGGGAGGTTTGTAACACCCTGGATTTTGCCTTTTTCTTTTATTTGGATTTATTGAATGTTTTATTTGCAATTGGGTTTTCCAGTTATTTCTTTTGGACTTACCACTTGGATTTATTTTTTATTTTCTTCCAAGTGGGTTCTTTCATCCATAAACCCTCCCTAGACCTCATCCCTCTCATAATAATGCCATTGGGTATTTTTATTTAATGGCATTATATGCTTTTTCTCTCTGAAAATGCTCCTTTTCTCATATAGCTATGAAGCAACCCTTATTTTTATTGCCCAGAAAATTCCTAGAAAATTCCCAAATATTCTTTGGGTCATGCCTCACCTTCCTATGCAAAAATATCCCTTGGTCATTTGGAAAATTTCAGCCCAGGAAAATATTTTTGCTTCTGGACAGAAAAGTCACTTTGTGAAGCAACTATATTATTCCTTGATCTTTTTAATCTGAAATTTTTACCACTTAATGACCTTCCTAAGTAATGCTTAAATGCCTAAAACCAGCCCTAGAATATCAGCCATTTGTCCTCAGCACTTGGAGCAAGTTTCTGTCCAGAAACTTTTCTTCATCCTCTTGTCACCTCCATTGCACCATTTGGCAAGCCCAGCGCATTTCCTGGCAAAGTGTTGAAGGGACAACACCGTAGACATGCTTTGGCAGCGCCGAAAGCCACCCCCGTGCCAGTGCACGCGGTGACCGCGTGCGAGCAGGGTGCAATGCACGCGCTCTGAGTGCTCTGCCCGTCGGGTTCGATCGGCCGCCGTCCAACCTCTCCCCTCGCGCCACCGAATCGTGTCTAGTCGACTCAGTACACTCCCATTCATCCCCCCAGCCCCTCCCTGACCACGGCGCTAGCCGACGGCACAGTGGCTTGCACGCGCGCCCTGTTCCTCCTTAGTGCGCCTGCGCTCGAGCCCGCGTGCAAGCACTATGCTTGGCCTCGCCTGCGTCGTCCCCTTGCTCGCCCGAGACCTTACCGCCCCCAGTTCGCCCTCCCGCTCAGCTCCGGCGGAAGCCCTAGCATTGCCTCGTCTCCTCCTATAAATAGAGCCCCTCCCCGACCAGTATAACCATCCCAACCCACTCCTACACTCTCAAATCGAACCCCAGTAGCTGGTGGCAAAGCCGGGAAGGCCTCTGGCCTTCAAACCTCGCCGGCGACCGCCGCGGATCCCTCTCCTCCGTTCACTCATCCCAGTCCACCTCAGCTCCAACCACTGCCACTGTTGAGACCATAGCAACCTCCTGAGCACGACAGTAGCAAGAACTCACCGGATTGTCGCCAAAAATGCCGACTCCGATCAGCTCCGCCGCCGCCGTCTCTGGAGAAGATCGCCGTGACGCAGTCCGACCTCCTCAGCTCGAGTTTCGGGTACGTGTGTGACTGTCTCGCCGAGCTGAACCCATCCCCCTCCTCTCCGGTGATCGCCGACGTCTCCTCGCCGGAGAAACGCCGACGACAGCGCCGCCGCCCTCTGTTTCTCTCTCTCTCTATTTAATCCTGACATCGGGCCCCACCTGTCATTCTCTCTCTCGCTCCCGAACCGGTACATAAGTGGAGGCGTATTCTCAAAATACGCCTTCGATGTGGCCGCTCGGTTAAATTCATTTAAATGGAAATTTTGATCAGATTCTAATCCAACTTTGACCATCAATAACTTTTTATCTATAAGTCCAAATGAGATGATTCTTTTTGCTGCTGGTTTGTAAAATTCCAAAGTTTCTGTATGCCAAGTTTCAGAATTTTTCTTGCTGTTGAGAATTTCTGGTGCAATAAACAGTAGTATGTGACATTTTCTTTTTGCTTTTAATTTAATTTCAGAAGAGCCTAATTGTGTTGAAGAAGGCCAGGAGTACTGTGACACTCCTCTGAACCAAGGCAAGCCACAACATTCATATGCAAGGATGGCATTGCAATGACTTGGTTTAATTGAATTAAATTCATCCTTTATTCACTATTTAAAATAATTTGCTATATAAATCTTATTGCATAAACTTTGTTCTGTCATGCTGATAATTTATGCAGTAGGATACATGTTTTCTTGCTAGTGTGCAGTAGGTATCATGGCATATACTCATATGACAACATGATGCATTTGTTATTCATGACTGTGACCCGTGCACCCATTCATTCACTATGGCTCGAATCATTTTCTTTTTCAAGTTAAACTTGATAATAATCCAACTTGAACATGCTGTTGATCGAGTCATGGTGCCACCGAATCGAGCTCACCAGTGCAACCACACTTGCCTGGATGGGGAGGCCCTAATGCGGTCTATTGTCATGCCTCTCGCCGGTGCCTCCTACGAGGGAAGGTTGTGCTCTAGCGCTACCCTGGCCCGGTAGGCAGTCATAACCTTGAGGACCCGAGTTTTGATGGTACTGAGGTCCCCGTGTGGGACAGTTTTGATGTTGGCCACGACGGTGGCAGCCACAGAGGTGGCGGATGTCACATGTTGACATCAGGGTCACCCAGGACATAGCCCAAAGGGAAGTTTGTCGGAGTGGCCGGGAGAGTGTCATGCAATAGATTGGTTTTGTCGGAATGTCGTTGGTCCACCCGAATGGGAGCACGAGGCCATGAATTCCGTAGTGTGGGTACAATGTACTAACCTCTGCAGAGTGTATAATCTATCGATAGCCGCGTCCTCGGATATGGACACAGTTCGTAGTAGGTCACACCGTGGGTCAACAGAAATAATTAACTTGCACACTAAGATTCACAAGATGGCACATGCAGAAATGGTGATCGAGGATCACTATGAAAGGTTGGAATGTGATCCAGTAAGGATCACGTTGGTAAGTTATGAACGGTGGTTATGCGGTAACCCCGAAATGGTAAGTAGGTCTCGAGGACCATGGCAATGTTTCACGCACATCTCATGTTGAGTAGCATCATGCTCATGCATTAAATCTGTTAAATGCCATGTTATTGTTTGTCGCACTTGTGTTGTTTGCTGTGAGCTTGCGAGTACATTCAAAGTACTCACCTGGCTTATCATGCCAGATGCAGGAGAAGCCGTGCAAGGAGTTGACGTTGAGCAGTTTGTCGCGATCTAGGCCGCGTCCCAGCAGTGTCCCTGTGGAATGGAGTCCCGCTACCTCGTCATTCCGCTGTCGCGTAGTAGTTCCCCTATCATCGAGGCCCCTGCCATGTCTACTAAATAATGTACATAAGTGCAGCCGCACCGTGTGTGCCGCTTGGCCTCGCTCATCATGTAAGATGTAAACCTATGTTTCCGCTAAGAGATCAATAAAGCGGTTGTTTTTTGTACCAAGTTGTTGTGTATTGCCAGAAGACTTGATCTCTGGGCTGGCAATGCAAGGTAAACCGGTTGCTCTGAGCCGGGGTGCCACACGGGACGGGCTAGCAGATGTAGAATGTGTAGGCGTACCGGCCTATCCGTGGGTTAAGGGGGAATACTTTCGAAAGACTATGTCTCGATCTTCCGATCAAGGAGGTGGTCGAGTTTTGTGGGGAAAAGTGCGCAAACATCTGCAGAGTGTCAACCTAATCGATTAGCCATGTCCCCAGTTACGGACAATTTGAGCTTTTAGTAGTGGAAATGTCGGGAGATCTCATCACCCTTACTTTAATTAATTGGGTTTAAATAAACTTTGGGAATAGATTGAGTTGGGGGTACCACCTCAATCATATGCTATTTTTGTAGTGGTAGAATAATTCATTTTATAATAGGGAAAAATCAGCTTTATGCAAAGTTAAACTTAGAGCTTTCCACCTGCCAAACTGCATATACAAATAGGTTCATTATACTCTTGTGATGTGACTTGCCAGTACATTCCATGTACTGACCTACATGGCTGCAACCTATCATGTTGCAGATTTATCCGACGAGGATTAAGGTGCGATAGGTCGATGTTCTACACTCAGCTTTTGCTCGTGGAGTTGATGGACTCATTTACTTCTATGCTTCCGCAGTATTTATTTTGTTTGGCCTTATGCCATATCTTTGTAATGAATTGTATTACTCCTGGACTATCGATGTAATAAAGATGTGTGTTATTTCTGTTATTTCATCGAGTACTGTGTGTGCTAGCAAGTCGATCCAGGGACTAGCACGGTAAGCACAGAGACTCCGATCTTTACCGGGTCAGGTCGCTACATGGATTCTTTATTGGTCACATTTATGGAGGACAATTATCCGACATCAGAGAAATTAAAGGAGGAGATGAAAATGGCACATGGCCGGTCCAAACATATTTCGGAACCATGGGCGAAATAAAATTACATATATTTTTATACTAAACTTTTATATTCCTCTAAACATATTATTTTATCGGGCTACAACCTACAAAGTATGAAGTTCTGCACTTAGTTGGCATAGTAATCGCACAATGATATTGCTAAATATTAGTTATTGGGTTATATCATACAGTTGTAAGGTGCATCACTAAAAAAATGCTATATTTAAGTTATGTCTCTAATCAAAAGTTTATTTTTTATTTATATTTTGACGTTGCATACATTATATAGTGTATACCTATATATTATGTGTGTGGGTGCGCGTGCGCCTATGTTTATTTTCATATCATAAAATATCATGGTAGGGCTTTCTAAAACGTATTGTCTAACAAAAATCTTAAAAGTGGTTTCTAGTGTATTACTCCCTCCGTCCCAAAATAAGTGTCGTTGATTTAGTACAACTTTGTACTAAATCAGCGGCACTTATTTTGGGACGGAGGGAGTATTAGATAAGTGTATCTGTAAAATTGCTTTCTAGGGTATTATTGTTTAACATCCCATCTAATGCCTCATCTGCCGCGCGATACCCTCTACCTATGTGTACCGTTTCACTCGCTTGTGTGGGAGCGTCTGATGTTAGGGCTACCGGGTAGAGGTCGGCGTCTTGCTGGTCGTATTAGGTGGGTTCATTCCTTTTGTATGTGCCCGAGTGTTTCCCTTTGGTTCCTGCCTATCCACCTTTCAGGTCCTCTCCGGCCAGTGTCCGGGTAGAACTGTATTCTTTCCGTTCGGCTGGTTTATTGGGCCGGTGTCCGCATGGAGTTGTGTTCATTCCGTCCGACTAGTCGTATTCGGCCGGTGTTAGCGTGGAGTTGTGTTCGTTTTGTGCTTCTTTGGTCGGTAGACTGTCTGTATGCTTTGTGTACACGACCTTTATCCGGCGGTGCCCTTCTGTTGGCCCCGAGGCCAGTGGCTTGGGTTAGCGGTGAGGGCGGGTGAGTCCATTGGCTGGTATGTGATGAGTGGATTTTATGCATACTTTTTAGAGTATATTCTAGTGCCAAAATCCCTCATATCATATCCATCTAGCACTTATTCATATCTCCAGTGCATTGTTTTCGGTATTTACTTGTTTTACCAAGTTCATTGCACAATTTTTATTTTTACTTAGTTTTTATTAGTTTTCCTTTGTTTTGTGATCTTTGTAGGTGCGTTGACATGTTCATGGACTTGGGACATCAAAAGAATCAAGCTAGGGGTCAAACCAGAGAAGTTCCAGGCACCATATCAAGGCCCTGTGGAGAGTTTGATGATTTGACATTTTTCAAAGTGTCCAAAATGAAGATCCAAGGCGACCAACGCATCGGGCTTTTTGCTAGAAATCCAACGAGCCCAAGAATGTCAAAATTGGAGTTCGTATGAAGAAATGGCGACCAAAATACGAAGCAGCTCCCGAAGTCCAGAGTGAAAGACGGCCTTTCATACGACCGGAGCCGCCCGTTTGAGCGGTCGTTTGAGCTCCACACAGCCACGAAAATTGGCCAAAACTTTCCAAATTTTGCTCCGATTTCGTCCCCAATTTTCCCTACGAGATCCTTGACGACCAAAGCTTCTTTGAGACGTGGATTTAGCTCCCCTAGAGCCCTTGGATGAAGGGGAGGAGGCTACATCAATGGAGGAGACCCGAGGAGGCCTCCTATAAGAAGACCTCCAACCCTAGCCGCCAGAGGATACCATCTCCATCCTCCACAAGTTCCATCAGTCGCCGCCACACCTCCATGGTAGCAACACCACAATAGAGAGAGGGCCAAGACAAGAAGAAGGAGGAGAGGAGGCGCCCCCAACACCCGGCGCCGGCCGGAGGGCCGGTGCCCTCTTCATCGCCGCTGCCACCATGCTCCTCTCCATCTCCAACATCATGTTGGCTTGTAACTTGTCTCAATCCTCTATGTACTCCATCTACATGTTTGAGTGAATTACTAGTTCTTGGGGAATAGGATGAACTCTAGTTTGTACTAGCACCGAATAATTTTGCGCGATATGAGATAACCTTTTCATGTATTGTTAATGTTCTTCGTGATGTTGGGTGAAGTGCACCATCCAACATTTGCCAATTTTGGACATGAGGATATTACTATTGGATGAAGTAGAGAGCGGAGAAAGCAAGTGACAGCGCAATCTCTAGGGAAGTGGAGGAGAAAAAGTGACAGTAGTATCCTCTACCTATCCCGTCTCTACCAATTCGATAGGGGAATAACGAAGACCGCCCTTTGGCCGCGTCCACGGGGAAACCCTTAATCATCGTTGCCGTAACCCGCTGGGGGAGGAACGGTGGTGGCGTGCGTGATACGGTTGACTACGCGTAGCTCCGTATACTCTACCAGGCTCCGCCCACAAATAACTACATGAAAAGTGGCTTAAGTATCCGTAGGACGTGTGGGTAGTAATGATTCCGAAAGCCTCGAGAACGCCTTTTAGTATGAACTTCCAAAGCTACTACAAGTTATAGACCTGAGTCCATCCTAAAGCGATAAAATCGGGACGAGTTGCTGGGCTAGGGGGGCCATGGTTAGACTTAGTATGAACTAGCAAAGCTACTGCAAGTTATAAGTTATAGAAAGGCGTAATTCCTATTTTTCACTCATTGCCACAGAGATGTCAGGTAAACGCGCACACCGAGCGATATGAGGGAGTGAATGGGTCGACCCAATCAGAGTTAGTTCGGGAAGGCTACGTATCTGGTTTCCCCGATTTTAGGAAGGTTCCATAAGCTTCTCATCGGATTTTTTTTCGTTTTTCTATTCTTTTTTCTACCTACCGGTTTTCATTATGGATTTTTATTTCTCTTTTATTTTTATTTTCATGTTCACTTTTTCTTTTTTTTATTTCCTTTTCCTTGTTCATTTCATTTTCAAAAAAGTCTTCACATTTTTTATAAAATTTCCATGAAATATGAAAAATATTCGCAAATTTTCGAAAATGTTCACAAATTTCTAAGGATATTAGAAATTTAAAAAAAAAATCATCCATCTTTCCAACGGTGTACGTTTAAACAAAAATATGCTCCATTAGAATGTTCAAGTTCTTTACAAAAATAATTTAAAATTTAGACATTTTCTATAATTAATAAAATAAATATTAAAAACAAAAAAAACGAAACCGATTGAAAAGTTGTAAAAAACAAAAAAAAAAAAGAACAGAGAAACACCACTACAAACGGTACGCACGAACAAACCACCTGCCACACAAACTGGCCGGCCCATCTGCGTCGCTCGGTGCGTTTTCTCAACAACTTGAAAATAGGGTCAACTCAAAAAAAAACCTTGAAAATAGGAGGTCCGAAAGAAGGTTCAACACGCAAACAGCGAAACACTATTTAGTGCTTATAGCGTCAGTTATAGTTGTTGTCATACGCAGCGCTTACACAACAAATCGTCGTTAGTTCTAATGGGCTGGCCCATGTTTTTCCTTTTTTTTTTCTCACTTATATTAGGAATGTTTTCGAAGATTCTCTTTTGTTATTCGGCTAGGGTTTCTCTGGTTTTCTGGACTGGGTTTTGTTCGATTTTAGTTTTTCTTTTTCATTTTCTTTTCTCTGTATTTCTTTCGGTTCCTCTCTGTTTTTTCTCATTTTTTCCTTTTAAGTTTTCATTTTTAATTTCCATTTCTTTTTAATTTTTTTTATTTTTTTAAAAAATCTTTTCAAATTTCACGAACATTTATTTTCAAATTCATGATTTTTTTGTTAAATGGCAAATAATTTTCCAATTGTCTTTTTTCCAATTTCATAAACATTTCTAAATCTGCAAACTTTCTCCAAATTCAAGAACGTTTTTCAAATTCCTGAAACTTTTTTTATATTACTGGTTTTTCTAAATCCGCAAACTTTTTTCAAATCCTTGAACATTTTTCAAATTTTTGAATATTTTCCTATTTTAGGACTTTTTTTTCTTCATGAACTTTTTTCGAATTCATGATCTTTTTTTAAAATTCGTGACTTTTTTCCCTTTTTCATAAACATTTTCCAAATTCATGAACTTATGAGATCTGTGAACATTTTTCCAATCTGTGATTTTTATTCAAATTTCTGAACTTTTCTCAAACTAGCAAACATTTTTCAAATGCGTGAACTTTTATTAAGATTCATGAACTTTTTTCAATTCTAGGAGTTTTTTTTACTTCGCGAACTTTTTGGAATTTGTGAACTTTTTTAAATTCTGTAACTTTTTTGAATTCATGAACCTTTTTTTAGTTCATGAACTTTTCCAATCCGAGAACGTTTTTCCAATCGGTGGACATTTTTCAAATTCCTAAACTTTTTTTCAAGTCCGTGATCAATTTTTGAATGCATGAAATTTTATTCAAAGTCCTTGAACTTTTTCAAATTCATGAACTTTATTCAAAACAGTGAGCATTTTTAAAATTCATGAACAATTTGTAAATCTTGAAGAAACTTTTTTTCGGGATCATTTTGTTCAAATCCGCAAACATTTTTTTTCAAATTCAAGGATAATTTTGTGTTCACGGTTATTTCTTCAAATTTGTGAACTGTTTAAAAACGTGCGGATATTTTTTGAACCTATTCTTTTTTAATCTATAGAAAACCAGAAGTCTATATTTTTCCAGAACCAATAGATGTTGGCCTCTTTTACTGCCTTGTGCATTATGCAACTCAACAATAGAGTCGCTGTCAAAGGAAATCGAGCCAGGCAGCACCCGCGAGAGCTATGTCTTGCTGATAACGTGACCATAGCTTCTCTCACGTGGAGTCTCGCTGAAGCTGCATCCATATGGGCCAGCCCATTAGTGTAGGGTCGCTGCTGCCGCTCGCTGCAGGTTCCCTCGGTGAGGGTACGCGCAGTAGGTTTTCTCCCCTTTTTGTTTTTTTCACCGGTTTACTTTGGGTTATTTTCTTCATTCTAACTTCAGCTTTTCACCGTGTTTTTTTGTTTCGTTCTTAGTTTTAACAAACTATTTGTTTTCTTTTCTTTCCTACTTGCTTTATTTTTCTTCAGGTATTTTCGTTTCTTTCTTAGTTGCCATCAATTTTCATTGTTTCTCTTCGGTTTCGTATTATTTTTTTATGTTTTTCTTCGTTTTCTCATGGGTTTTCATGGATTTCTTTGGGTTTCTCAATTTTTCTTCGTTTTCGAGGTGTTTCTTTTCTTCGGTTTCTTTGATATTCAACACTTTTCTTTGTTTTGTTATTTTTATTCAACACATGTATATATTTTCAATACATATTTGTACATTTTACGTATACATCAAGAACATTTTTAAATTTTTTGAAATACATGAATAAATTTTAAAAAAATATATATTTGATGACTACTTATATCATAAAATTTTGACATATGTGGTATATATCAGGAACATTTTGTCATACATGTTTAACATCTATTTAAGTATATGATTAACATTTTTTTAGACATGATCAATTTTTTTGAAATTTATGTTTTTATGTTCAAATATTTTTAATACATGTTCTACATTTTCTGCATACATCAGGCACATTGTTTTTGAATTTTATGTTTTTATGTTCAATTGTTTCTGAATTTTATGCTTTTATGTTCATTTTTTAAATACACGTTCTACATTTTTTATACATCAGTACTCCCTCCGTAAAGAAATATAAGAGCGTTTAGATCACTACTTTACGGAGGGAGTAAAAATTTTGTACATCTTTAAAAAAATTAAATGCATTATTAACTTTTAAAGAACAATATGTTTGATGACTACTTTTTTGATAGACATTGTACATTTTTGGTATATATCAAAAACATTTTCTAATACATGTTTAACATTTTTTATGTATATGATTAACATTTTTATACACGATCAACATTTTTTAAAATTTTCTGTTTTTATGTTCAAATTTTTTAATACACGTTCTATATACAAAAGGAACATTTTTTTACACCTTTAACATTTTTTTAAAATATAGAAAATCATATATTGTGTTTGATGACTACTTTTTTCATACACATTGTAAACTTTCAGTATATATCAGGAACATTTTTTTGTACACCTTTAACATTTTTGAATTATATGATTAACATTTTTGTAATACATGGTCAACTTTCTTTAAAATGTTTGATTAATATTTTTTTAATACATTATCAACTTTTTTCACACACATTTTTTCTATACACATTTAAGATTTTCTATATGCTAGATTAAAAAATTCAAATGTTTTATGTAGAGTATTGTTTGTGATATATATATTTATTTTTAAAGTATAAACAGTTTTTTTTAATAAAGCATGAAATAAAAACAAAAAAAAGTGAAAAAAAATGAGGAGGTGTTCTCCCATGAGATGGGCCAGCCCATTTGGCCTCGCCTTCACGTGAGGATTTCCTACATCTCGCTATAAGCAAGACATAGTGGCGCCCGGCAGGACGTAGCGACCGAGCTGTGCACTATTTGGGCCGCGGCCCGCCTTAGCGTCGCACGAGCGCAACGCATTTGGTGGCGGGTGAAGCGCTAGTTAGGAGCTCTCATGCAGACGTATAAATACTACTCCCTCCGACCAGGTACATATGTCGGCTAATAAAAATAAATTTAGTATTCCATATATATAAGTCATCATGGGTGGAGGAAGGTTCTCATTCCTCGCGATCATTAATTTTCATTTTGCATGCTCCTATTTTCAGTGGTTGACGCATTAAATATGATTTGCATGCTGCTCTTTATTAGATATTAATGACTTGGGAAACAACCGCAGTGGTTGGCTCCTCCCAATTTTTCAAGTGGACCCAATAAAAGTCATTATTGTCTATCCCTAAAAAAAAGTCATTATTGTCATTTATTTTTTGTTTAATATCCTTCATCCAATTTCCATGCACCTAAGTTGCGATGCAGCTCCTTAGAGCAAGTACAATAGTGCTCTTATAGCCCATTTAGATGGCACTTTTGCCTAAATGGAGGATAGAAATGTGAAAAAGTAAGAGAAGTGAGCTCTCATGCAAGAGCATAGCTATATACGCATATCTAGGTGAATGCAATAAATGTGAAAAATGAGATAAAGAAAAGATGAAAAAAGTACTAATGTACTCCCTCCGTCCCATAATGTAAGACGTTTTTTGACTCTAGTGTAGTGTCAAAAAAACGTCTTACATTATGGGACGAAGGGAGTAGTAGCCAACCTTATAGCACATATTATTGTATCTATATATACCTACTAATAAAGCAAATTGATATTCTTGGTTTCGTCCCGCATCTAATCCTACGTTACGTGAAATACACGAGGTGGTACTAATTCGTAGAGCCAAGTTTCGTTAAAAAAGGTTCGTATCGGCTGGGCCTGCGTTCCTCCAGTTGGGCCTTCACTCGTCCTATCCTATGGCCTATGCTATGGAGGCGCTACCGTGCTTGTACTTTCCTCAAAAAAAAAGCTACCGTGTTGGTACCCCTGAAAAAAGCTACCATGTTTGTGTACAACTTCTTCTAGCTTCTTTATATACGTACAAATCAAACCTAGCCCACGGGTTCTTCCTGTATTTGCCATGTCTTGGCCTCACGGCAGCAGATCGAATCTTGGCTTCGCGGCGACAGCAAAACCAGCATCGCGAGATCAGGGAACAAGCGAGATGTCGACAACAATCCTGGTCGTCGGCAACATGTTGTAGCTGAGAGGCACATGGCCTCACGCCTGCATCCGTTCGGTCGCAGGGACACCGTGGACAGCGACAGCCGGATCATCAACTTCAAAGTCCTACAGAGTTTTCCTACGAGGGCAGTGGTGGCGGCAGGGGCAGGTTCAGCATCTACATATCTTCCTGACGACATCAATGGTTTGGAGGCAGTGGTACGCGAGTGAGCTCAGCTTTGACACGGCAGGCGGTCGAGGTGGAGGACTTTAGGATCCCCAAGTTCAAGTGTTGCGCAACATAGAAGCGTTCCTGGTGGCCTACATCCGGCCCATCCCGATGCTTGCCACCAGCCTCAGCGGCCGCGTCAAAGCGCTCACCGTCAGAGGGAGGTCGGCGACAGAACCTCAACTTCGTGTACATCGTCAGCTTCGACGCCGGCGCAGTTGTCATGAATCAGGTTCGTCCGACTGATCCGACAATTCGCTTCAAATCGGATCAGGCGCGGCTATACATCTGAACTCATGCCGATGACGAGGGAGTGGGGCCTACTTTGAGGCCTCTGCACTGTCGGAGCACGGCCGCCTCTGCCAGGAATACGTGCCGCAGGTCTACCACCTTGACCGGCCGCTGCACCCCGCCATTGAGCTGGGTTAGGTTATTCTCCAAGGTGTCTCCCGCACCCTTGGCCGTCCTCTTCCGCCTGCGCTCCCCATCTGCTGTTTCCAAGTCATTGGAGCATCTCCAGCCGTGCCCCCAAGAGTCCCCCAAGAGCCATTTTTTTCCGCCGACGGACCGAAATCCTCCCAGCCGCCCCCCCAGGTCCTCGTTTTCCGCCGGATTGGGCCAAAACTTCATCCGGCGAACCCAAGCCGAACCCAGCGCGCTCGGGGGCGCATGGGGGCGCCGGCGGAAGCGAAAAGGCCTGTGGGCCAGCTCTGTCGGCGAGCCAGCCGCAGATTCGTCCTCCCGCGCGTCGCTGTCGGCAAGCCAGCCACTTTCCCCTTCGCCGCCATGTCGCTGCCGGCACCACCCCTTTGCCCTCCACGGCTGGGAACCAGAGCCCCCCCCCCCCCCCCCCCCCCACGCCGAAAATAGCGCCGGCTAGCCCCCAAGAGGCGCTATTTTCCGCCTAAAAACGCCCTTGGGGGGCGAACGGCTGGAGATGCTCTTAGTCTCTGCCGTGATTAATCCACGATGTTGCAATCACGCAATGGTTGAACAATGTTAATCTATGCATATATGAACCAGCTATAGATATTCTTTCTCACTCCCGCAATAGAGCCTAACCAATCCTTGGTTTCCAAGTTAGCAACAATTCAACATTGTCCCCCTTTCACACTTAGGACACCACAATTAATCAATCATCCGTGGTAGTCTGCTTAATGTTGTACATGCTTCATACAAATTGTACCGTACGTGTAGTTGCCTTCTATTATTATTTTTCATCTCCCGTTGCAACGCACGGGCATGTGTGCTAATGAGTGTCTATAGATGATGGCTATATATGACGTAGCAGTTTCTTATAGCCATCACCTGGTTATATTATTAACCATGCTTATTATGGACCGGAGGAGTACAAGGATAAACCATAGTGGCACTACATGACTCAAAACCAAGTGTTTAATTAGCAAGACATGTGGGTCCAATCGAACCCAGCCGCTAAAATAACCAGAGAATAGCGTTGCAGGTTTGCAGCAAGCAAATGTTTATCCTAGGCTCACGGGCCCATTCATAACAGATAACACGTCTCTTTTGATGCGTGCAAACTTGGATGCGATGCGTATCATGCGTCGGTGCGGTCCACCTGATTAACGCGCCCCGAGGAGAAGCGAACGGCAGCCTGCGACGCTGTATAGTCTTCCGCCTCTGTGCGCGCGCGAGATGCCCCCAGTGCCGAGCAAGCCGACATGAATCCTCCTTGGGCGTTGCCGCCTTCTCGCTCTTCTCCACGCTCTGCGCTTCATTGTTTAACCTGCTGCCGTGGGAACAGAGCTTGACGCAGAGGGCTGGGAGAGGCAGAGTTGTTCGTGGAGTGCATACTGTATACAAAATTCAAATCCTTGCTCTGCATTTCTTGCTGGGTCATTGCTTGCAGCAAACAAATAGGCAGGAGCAGTGGCAGGACCGCGTTATACAAAACGGGCGAGGCCGGGAAGGGCGTTCAAGCATTGTTTTATTTTAGGGCATCTCCAACGGTTACCCGTAAATTTCCTCCCGCATCCGTCCGTGGCCAGGGGGACCAGTCCGCGAACACGGATGCGGGAGGACACCATCCAACGCTAGCCGCATACATTTTCACAACAACTCGAACCAACCGGACGAATTCGCGCAAACACGGCCGGATTGCATACAAAGATGACGGATTTCATACAAACCGGACGAAAACAGTTACATTTTGGAGATATTTTAACTAAAATGGTAAAACTATGTGCACGTACGGTCGCACGGAGCTTCACTCCCACGACACGGATACACTACACTAGTATACGGCCGGCCGCGGCGGATCCCTTTGTCTTCCCCATGTCCGGCAGCCCGCTAACCGGACTGCCGGGAGTCCCGGAGGCATTTTCTTCCCCCGTATCTTCCCTATGTCCGGCTGCGCCGCTCATCGGAGTGGCAAAGAGGGTGCTTCAGCCGGAGGGGAAGGGTGCTTCCCCGGAGCCCAGGTTGGGGTCGACGACGGTCTAAGATAAAGAATCGGACAGGTCACCGGCTGTACAAGCTAGCGACGCGCCGGTGGTGGCCTTCCTGGGACCCAAGCTGCGGCGGCCTCCCGTGTTCTACTTTCCCTCGTTGTTGGCGGCGGACGCGGACGCGCTGGCCGCCGACTCTTCGATCTTCGCGGAGACGGCGTCTTCCTCCTCTGCCGGCAGAGCGCGGCTACGCGCGCGTTGACGGCGGATGGCGCGCTCGCAGGCACGGGAGGCGCGGTATGACAAGTCGTCGTCCACGGCAGCGACGATGCCCGTGCTGCCGTGCTCCCCCACGTGCCGGCTTGGAGCGGCTTGTTGCTGAACCACGCGCCGGTTTGGGCCGGCAACTGGCTCCATCGGGCTAGGCGAGGGAGATAGCGCAGCGAGCTGCCTCGCTCGTATCCGGCGGGCTCGGCGGGCCACCCAGCCGGCTTGTATGCCGGATAACTGCTCTTCGGAAGCCATCGGAAGAGTGGAGAAAATGGAGGAGGAGGAGATAGGGGAGGGGGAGGGGTGCGATTCTTGCCCGGCGTCTGGCCTCGTTTAAATAGAGGGTGGAGGGGAGGAGCTCTGCCGGCGTTGCGTTTAATGCCGGCCCGCTGATGAACAGACGTGTGGCCGGAGTAGGTTTCTCGGCTTCCACGTGGGTTTAATGGAGGCGGTTGAATACAGCGAGGAGGCATGTTCAACCGGGCGTGCAGCGTGCGGCGCCCTCGGCAAGCGCGCCGCTTCAATGGCGGAGGCAGTGAGAGGTCGCTTCCGCCCTGAGCTGCCTTCAATGTGGAGCGGCGCGCTCTACAGCGGCATGCATGCGGGCGAGGAAGGTGGGGTTTTGGTGGGCCACGACGGTCAGAAGCGGGCTTGGAATCGGTCCGGACTCCCACAAAACTCCATCACGTTTGTCTCCGTTTTGCGAGAGAAATCACGTCCGGACTGCGTCGCGGACCGATACAGGTCGGCGTTGGATGGCTCACGCGGTCCGGACGGATGCGGGCGGTTTGCGGGTCAGCCTTGGAGATGCCCTTAGCTCATGTTATTAACGGTTGGGCCATCGAACATCTCCTATGCTACTATGCTTATACTCCTCCTATGCTACTATGCTTATACTCCCTCCGTAAAGAAATATAAGAGGGTTTATAGATCACTCTTAGTATTGGATTTAATACAAATTTTGCAGATAAATCTATTTTTTTTTAATAGTTGGGATTGCTTACCACATGTGTCACGTGGTGATAAAATTCTAAAGTTAACACCATCTTATAGGCGGATTCTTGGAGAGATACTCCCACCTATCTAATGAAGGAAAACTATGGATTGGAAGAGAAAAATGGGGAAACTATGGGGAAGGGAACTACCCCATAGCTGTGCTTCATTAGACATATTCTTAGCGCACTTTCAATGATGCACCATCATTTAACGGTGGGGTCGCACCATTGGGTATCTACACTGCTTATATGTTCTATTCGATCCTAAGACGGATTTTGCCACTTTGAGGGTTTGGAGAGCGGTCATTGACAAGTTGGCCTTGTGGACATGGACATCTTCGCTTGGCATCTTGAGGACTCCCTCGAAATTTGGTGGGATAAGCGAACCGGCATGCAAAACTCCTAATGGACGAGCAATGGCCTCTCTCACCATGCTTGTTTCTTAGACTATTTGAAATGAAAGAAATGCAAGGGTCTTCCGCCACAAAAGCGCACCGCCATCAATCCTTCTAAAATCCATCCTTGAGGAGGCAAAGCTTTGGGTTATTGCGAGTGCTAAGAAACTAGGGAATATTGTAACGTGTGAGTAATCGTCATGCCGTGAATGTTGGTCACTTGTAAAACTCATAATTCTCCTTATTTAATGGATGAGGCAAATCTTATGCCTCCGTTTCAAAAAAAAAAGACGAATTTTGCACACAACTTCTAAAGTCAACCATTTTGTAGAGAAATTCTTGGGAAGATCCTCCCAATGTAATGAAAAGTTGATATGGTTCCATTCAAGCCATCCAGAGAGAATATCCGGTGGAAACCGATGAAAACCATGTGGTAACTGTGTTTTGAAGTTTCAAAATTTTCTCAAAGAAATTTGATATGTCCATGAGATGGTTTTCTATAGACATGTAAAAATCCAGGTTCAAATACAAATTATCATAATTTATGAGGTACAAAAAAATAAATTCAGCAATTAATGGTGTCGAATAGTAAATGTTGACTATTCATTGCTAAATTTGTCCTTCTCGTACCTCATAAATGAATTAGTGTTTAATGACTACATCATTGCATCCCTCGGAGAGAGACTTGGTTCTGATTACCGTATTGACCTTACTATCTTTGGCTTTCGGCATAGCCTTCCACTTCTCTCTAACATTTATCTCTCCCTATTCCGATCTTCGGGGTCTCGGGTACTGGCGAGTCATGAGATCGAGTAGAAACAAGAGTAGTTCCACAAAAATAAAAAGTCAAAAGATACAATCAATCCCTTCTTACGCGTACATGGAGTTGTGAAACAAGATCACGTGAATCTTGGAGAACTTTCCCAAATGCTTAGGTCAAAAGAGAGGTAAAGCTTGGAACTTTAGGTGTCTTAGCTTCTTTATCAATACCCTCTGAAATATCTCTCCCGAGCTTCAGAAATCTCTCAAATGGAAGCATTTGGCAGTGAGAATTGATATGTCCTAAATGTATCTATTCACTTTGAACTTTAATTACGTATTTTCTGCATGTTTTTATAGGATTTATCGTTTTGGGCTAACCTAATAACAAAATGCCAAGAGGCGGAATTTCCTCTTTGACTAACAAATCAATCTTAACTAACTACACACCAAATTCAAAACCTTTAGCCAATTTGATAGTTCAGAAAGGGTAAAATATAGTAAATCGGACATAGTTTCGGTTCAACATACTTGATATATTTGATATACATTGGGTATAAACTGCACCTGTATCATTATTAGTAAAAAAGCTCCTATTTCGAACAAGAACAAAGAGCATGTGTATAATGGCATTTTTGCTCCTCAATCAATTACCTCATTCGCTGTTGAGTTAGTTATTCCATTCAAATATGAATAATTGACTGTACGTATTTTCTGCATATTTTTATAGGATTTATCATTTTGGGCTAACCTAATAACAAAATGCCAAGAGGCGGAATTTCCTCTTTGACTAACAAATCAATCTTGACTAACTACACACCAAATTCAAAACCTTTAGCCAATTTGATAGTTCAGAAAGGGTGAAATATAGTAAATCGGACATAGTTTCGGTTCAACATACTTGATATATTTGATATACATTGGGACTGGGTATAAACTGCACATGTATCATTATTAGTAAAAATGCTCCTATTTCAAACAAGAACAAAGAGCATGTGTATAATAGCATTTTTGCTCCTCAATCAATTACCTCATTCGTTGTTGAGTTAGTTATTCCATTCAAATATGAATAATTGACTGTACTTGCATAAAGTTCCATGTTTTAGCTTAAAATGAGTATACTTATATTTTTTGAGCATCGAGAGTGTGATATACCGGCTTAATAGGAATGATAGACTAATCATATCAACAAGGTGCACCTTCTTTCCGGTAGCCCATCCGAAAGGAATCTCAAAGTTATGCATGCTAGACTTGGAGCAATTTGAGGATGGGTGACTAACTAGGAAGTTCATCCTGGGTGTGCACGGGTGAGGACAAAGTGCGTAGGAAGACTAGTGTTGGTCTATTGGGTCAGTTTTTAGGAAACGTAGTAGAAAACAAAACAAAAAAATCGCCCTATGATCAACCAGTAACACTATGAACATGCAATAACAGTTTAGATTGGATCGTTATCGACTCCGAGTTGCAGCGGAAGAAGACGAGTCGATGTAGATCGTACTTGAAGTCCCTCGAACCGTTCACGAACGATCCCTCGAACGAAAGACCGAAAGCACGACCTCTCCACAGTTTGCAAGCGTACGGTCTTCACGATCTGGCAGTGCTTCGCCGTCCAGAGCTAATCGTCACCGGAGAATTGGAGGGAGGAGATTAGAACCACACTGGGCTTCTAATTATGAGTATTAGAGAGGATCTAGATCTAGCTCTAATTGGATCAACTAGAACTAGAACTAGAGAACTAGAGGAGGCTCCAAAACATGTGTGTTCAAAAGTGCAAAAACCTCTAGTATATATATGTTGGAAGAGAGTGGAGGGGCGCCACAAGGAGGAAGGAACCTTCCCCACCTTTGGCCGGCCAAGAGGAGGGAGAAGCTAAGGGGGTGCCTCCCCTTATTGGGCCCAAGTGGCCCAATATTCTTTCTACCACTTGACCTTTTAAGACCCGTTGATATTTAATTAAATATAAAATCCTCCTAACTACCATTAGATCCTTTTATTATTAATTTAACATCTTCGGAAACATTTTCCACCTATATATTATTTATCGGTATTACCCGGTAAACTCGAAACCCTTCCGGTGACCCCGAAATGCTTTCGGTTCCTCTCAAAACTATTTCGAATATTAATGAAACTATTTCATAAATACTTTCTCATTACTCCTGTCCTACTAACACTTAGCGGATCGTGATTACCTTAAGCTTGTGACCCTGTAGGTTCGGTAAAACGTAGACATGAACAAAACCCCTTTCGTTCAATGACCAATAGCGGAACCGTGGACATCCATATCGATCCCTATGAGTACACGAATGACATTCGAGTGAACCTTTGGTTATCATGTGTTATTCCCTTTGCTTCACGATACTTTACAAAACCCGAGGTGAGATATATCGGTATCCTCTTGAGTCGTACACATGCTTACTATGCCGGTCTCCTCGTTACCGATTTTGTTCTTCTTTCTCGTTGACATGTTCCGACATCCCCGTGACCTAATCACCTGTGTCTGGCCAGACGATGATGGATGCCGTCACACTGAGAGGGCGCTAAGAATATCTCTCCATCGTCGGAGTAGCAAATCCCACTCTTGAGCTATCTAGTCCCTTGTCAAACTTTCCAATGAACCTATAAGTTATCGTTATGATCATCGTGTTACAGATGACGTTTGAGCAACCCCAAAGTCCACCGTACGGTAAGAAATGACTACGATACTCTCATGCTCTAAGGAACATAAATCACACGTTAACTCTCCGTGTTATAACAATTGACTTCTGATGATTATCTCAAAGTATAACAAAAAGTTTGGGTCGATTCAATATGACCGTTCTTCTAACGTCATAATCTCAAAGTTGTTTTAGGACTATCGTTACACTTAACGATATCCTAAGATCTGGAAAACATGATCACCAACAACACTTGAGCTAGTCTTAGAGGCGAGACTAGGAATCTTCTTTTACCGTTTATTATTCCATACATGCATATGAGTTTTCCACTGAATCGCATATTCCAGGGTCATAGCAGTTATAACATATAACATAAACTCTTAATTATGAACATGGAAATATAATAATACAATATTATTGCCTCTAGGGTATATTTCCAATAGACTCCCACTTGCACTAGAGTCAATAATCTAGTTAGCACATTTTCTTTTACACCAATGGCAATCCGGTGTTTGTCCATGCTTTGCTTGTGGTATAGCCTTTATCCTATCAGATCTTGACAACTTCAGATCCGCGTGTATCATTTGCATTTCTTATGCATCTATCATGTTTTCACAAGAATTCATAATTTGTTATAGAATTCACCACAGTAACTTTCTTGGACCAATTCCAACTTACTGTGCCACCATAAATCATTTTGTTGATATCAAAAAATCGCTTGCAACACCGATGAAGATTTTTGATATAACTCCTTACAACAATATCTTCATTTTCTCCGTATGCGAGAAACATGTCCTCGATACTTAACGACATTTTCACTGTTGTCCTATGATCAACAATTTGACCATTCTGGTAACTTTACTCACAACTTACTTGGAGTACTGGACATATCTGGTTGTTTACATACCATGGAATATAATTAACACAAGTGTGCTTGAAATCATGTATTTCGCTCATCAGTATTTCAGGATACCGATTCTTGCTTAAAACTCCTTCCATGTGACTTCCACAAGAAACTCTTCTTGGTGTTTTACATACTAAACTGCTTTAGTATCTTGTCAATATGTATTTTGTCTAAGCCCAATTAGGCACTACTATCTCCATAGATTATTATTCCTAATACCAAGACAATATTGCCTAAGTTTCAATAAAGTCTTAATTCATGTCAAGAAATCTATATAATTTCCAATCAACAATGTGTTATGCACACAGTGTTTAGAAATATTATCATGCTCCCACTTATTTTCTTGTAAATACAAGCATCTTTGCCTTCCTCAATGAAATCAAATTATTTGACATTTTATCAGAACAAAGATTCCAACTCCATTATGCTTGCTCCAGTCCATTATAGGATAGCATTCTCTGGATTGACAAAATTACCTTTGACCGTATCACACATACAACCTTGGTTCTATTTCCATCTCATGGAAATGACATCCATCTATTACATCTCATAATTGAAATATTTAGTAATTGCTAGATTAACCTGAACTGACTTTAAGTATTGCTATGATGAGACAATCTCGTCATAGTCAACTCCTTGATCTTGTCATAAACTATTTGTAACAAGTCAAACATTATAAAACATTTTTATCTTTATCAGTTTATAGATCCATTACTATACTTTAGACTCTAAGTCTTCCAGAGGGTCATCAAGTTCTAAACTTGAATTATGTATATGGATACTTGATACGTCTCCAACGTATCTATAATTTATGAAGTATTCATGCCATGTTTACAATAGTTTTATATGGTTTTGCTGCACTTTTATATTATTTGTATGGACTAACTTATTAATCTAGTGCCCAGTACCAGTTCCTGTTTTCTGCATGTTTTTTGTTTCACAGAAAAACCATACCAAACGAAGTCCAAACGCGATAAAATTTTACGGAGATTTATTTTGGAATATATGTGATTTTTGGGAGGAAGAATCAACGCAAGACGGTGCTCGAGGGCCCCACAAGGTAACAAGGCGCGGCCTACCCCCTGGTCACGCCCCCTTGCCTTGTGGACAACTCGTAGGTCGGTTGGAGCCCTTCTTTCGCCGCAAGAAAGATAATTTCCGGATAAAAATCCCCTCAAAATTTCAGCCCAATCGGAGGTACGGATCTCCGACTATAAAAGAAACAGTGAAGGGCTCCGAAAACAGATGTGAAACAGAAGAGAAACAGAGAGAGATCCAATCTCGGAGGCGCTCTCGCCCCTCCTAGCACCATCGAGGCCAAGGACCAGAGGGAGAACCTCTTCCCATCTAGGGGGGAGGCCATGGAGGAGCAAGCCGGAGGGGGAGCCTCTCTTCCCCTCTCTCTCGGTGGCGCCGGAGTGCCGCCGGGGGAACCATCGCCGCGGTGATCGTCTTCATCAACATCACTGTCTTCATCACCTCCCTCATCTCTTTTCAGCAGTCCACTCTCCCGCACCCCGCTGTAATACCCTACTTGAACATGGTGCTTTATGCCACATATTATTATCCAATGATGTGTTGCCATCCTATGATGTTTGAGTAGATTTCTTTTGTCCTTTGGATTGATTGATGATCTTGATTGGTTTGAGTTGTATGTTTTACTTTGGTGTTGTCCTATGGTGCCTTCCATGCCGCGCACACATGGGGGATTCCCGCTGTAGGGTTTTGCAATACGTTCATGATTCGCTTATAGTGGGTGGCTAGAGTGACAGAAGCTTACACCCGAGTAAGGGGGTTGTTGCGTATGTGAGTAAAGGGGACTTGATACTTAATGCTATGGTTGGGTTTACCTTAATGATTTCTAGTAGTTGCGGATGGTTGCTAGAGGTCCAATCATAAGTTCATATGATCCAAGTACGGAAAGTATGTTAGCTCATGCCTCTCCCTCATATAAAATTGCAATAATGATTACCGATCCTGTTATCAATTGCCTAGGATAATTCCGCACACCATACCATCATTATTCCACACTCGCTATTTATAATATATTGTAATATATTCTAACTTTATTTAGACAGCACCTATTTTTATGTTTTAGTTCTCCGATATCATGCAAAGCTATCCTCTTTGTACCCACAACATAGTTTTATTTCTCGATAAAAGCAAACGCTCGGTATACGTAGAGTCGTATCAGTGGCAGATAGGACTTGAGAGAATATTGATCTTACCTTTAGCTTCTTGTGGGTTCGACACTCCATACTTACCACTTCCTTCTTTGGAAAGTGCTACGATGATTCCTTGCACTTGGGGATTATCAAGCTCTTTTCTGGCGCCGTTG
Source organism: Elymus sibiricus (assembly GCA_039707655.1). Classification (NCBI taxonomy): domain Eukaryota; kingdom Viridiplantae; phylum Streptophyta; class Magnoliopsida; order Poales; family Poaceae; genus Elymus; species Elymus sibiricus. Next base: position 163,692,488 of record CM077676.1, read on the forward strand.
TCGGGGAGCAATAGTGTGGGGTTAATATTTTCGTGTATGCTTGTTTGCTTTCATCACTAAGTAGATTTTTTTCCTTTTGTTTTTGTTTTCTTTCTTTAGTTGTGGGTGAAACAAACAAAAAAATTAAAAAAATGCAAAATACAAGAAAAATATATTACTTGCCTCTTATGCCTAGCTTAATGGATTTAAAGAAAGCTCTGCCTGGGAGACAACCCGGAAGTTTGAGAGAGTATTTTTCTTATTTTATGTAATATAAACTTTATTATGTGTGCCATTTAAATTTTCAAAATAAAAAAAATAAAAATAAAGAGGGGAACCTAAAACTTTTCAAAAGGAGAAGCGATTTTAAAGTTTTGCATTGAAGAAGTGAGGGTCGACCTTGAACACTTGTGTTCATGCTCATGGAAACAATGTAAAAAAATTCATGGAAGTTTCTCATAAAAATAATTATCCCCTTGTATATACCACTGTACCATAAAAATAATGTGCCAAGTAAAGCCTTTGGGATGATTTGGATAATAATAGAATTGATTCTGTGCAAAAACAGAAACTTTTGCGCCCAGTACTAGAATTACTATAATTCACTGGGATGTGATAAAATTCTGAAATTTTTACACATGATTGACATACAAATTTCCTACGTTTACCTAATTTTTCAGAATTTTTGGAGTTACAGAAGTACGGTATTTGTTCAGATCATTAGAGACTGTTCTGTTTTTGACAGATTCTGTTTTCAATGCATAGTTTGCTTGTTTTATAGTTTATATGGCTTATATTGGTCAATATAAATTGTGAAAATGATAGATTACAGTAGGAATTATGTGAGAACAATTATGAATCTTTTCTTGATAGTGCCAAAGTGAATGATTTATCCATTATCATACTAACGCATCTCATGAAGTTTCGTTAAGTTTTGTGTGATTGAAGTTTTCAAGTTTCGGGTGAGATATCGATATGAGGAGAATAAGGAGAGGCAAGATCCTAAGCTTGGGGATTCCCAAGGCACCCCAAGGTAATATTCAAGGAAGACTCAGGCGTCCAAGCTTGGGGATGCCCCGGAAGGCATCCCCTCTTTCATCTTCAACATTATCGGTAACCTCACTCGGAACTATATTTTTATTCGTCACATAATATGTGTTTTGCTTGAAGTGTCATTTTATTTTGTTGATATTTTCTTGATTTTATTTATAATCATGTTTTGTATCTTTTATTTCAATAAAAGTGTCAAGTATAGCCTTTACCATGCTTAGTTTGCACGTTCATGAGTTGCTGTTTCAAAACAGAAAGTTTTCTGTTATTGCTTGAATTCTCTAGAAAAGTCAGAATGTGATAAAATATTGAAATTTTGACACAGTAAGCTATTATAATTTTTCTATAGTGTGGTAACTTTTCAGAATTTTTGGAGTTAAATAAGTATGGATTTTTCTTCATCCTTTACAGACTGTTCTGTTTAGACAGATTGCTGTTATGTTTGCATTGTCTGCATATGTTTGCTTATTTAATGATTCTATTTGAGGATAGGAGTGTTAAATATGCAGAGAGATTTAGTATGCAATGTTTAACTATAATTTTAGTAATTTGTTACAGTAGAGAATGATAAGGTTTTGCATTGATTTACACTAACTTATCTCACGAGTTCTTGCCAAGTTTTGTGTGGATGAAGTTTTTAAGATTTAGGGAAACCGTGATATGAGAGGAATTAAGGAGACACAATAGCTCAAGCTTGGGGATGCCCAAGGCTCCCCAAGTTAATATTCCAAGAAGTCTCAAGCATCTAAGCTTGGTGTCGGCGTACGACACCTATGGGACCGCCTGGATCCCTTTTACGGTTCGGCTGGGGAAAAGATGTACACAAAGAGCAGATCCAACGATCAACGCGGGGATTTTTTACCCAGGTTCGGGCCGCTGAGTAGCGTAAAACCCTACTCCTGCTTTGGTTTATTGTGGGTGTTTAAGCTCAGATACACGGAGCACTTCTTGGTGAACAGTACGCAAGAAGGGCGGCTACGCATGCAACTGGGCCAGAAAGCTTCCTCTCCCCTGTAGCTTCGCCTTGGGCCTCCTTTTATATGTTAAAGGGGTCACCAACAGTGGCCAACAGCAAGTACAAGAGGTGTAAAGTTGCTACAGTGTCTACATGCTTATCACTGACGACTTAGGACAAAACGCATTAAATGCTCCGCTTAAGTGTCCCTTACTTTCTTGGGGACGGAAAAAGAGCCCGTCCCATCAGCACCGCTTAACCCCATCTGCCGTTAGTGCCATGACACGCATCCAGGAGGACAAACCCTAAACGACAGGCTGGTCTCTGCGCTGGAGCGGTGGCAGGGTGGCGGGATCTTGCCGGGTGCGAGTCCTTGCCGGGCCTTCGCGAGCCTTCCCAGCAAGTATCTTGCCGGGAATCCAGCATTCGGTCTTCTATCTTCTGATCATTAGCTTGAATGCCTTCTTGATATTCTTGTATTTGTTTCCAGCTGTTCTCCGGCAAGCCTTGCCGCTGGTATGGCTACAACCGTCCATGCACAAGTATGGGGTACTAAAAGACCCAAACTTTAGTACACCGACAGGAGCCCCCGGGCCTAGGCCATACACAGGTGCGAGGCGTTGTTGGGCTAGGCCCAAACAGTGCACGGGCACGCGTGGCAGGAGTTAATTGTCATAATCATCTTATTTATCGCGGTCCCCCACGACGCGCATTAAATGCGGGACGTGGGATACGTGCGCGGAACGGCCGCAGTAGTAGTGCGCTCGTAAAAATGCATTCACATTGGTTAGTAAAGAGGCAGCCCCGCGCCTTCCCCATAAAAGGGAATCCGCAGAGGCGCTGCTCATTTACCTCTCATCTTTTCCAATCTGGAAACCACCGTCGCATTCTTCCTCGAGCTTGAAACAGAGCCTCTCCCATCCATCCGCCACCCCCACGCCCTCATCATTCTCTGCTTCCGCTTCCACAGTCGTCATGCCGCCCAAAGCAAGCAAGGGCAAAGCGGCAAAAGCCGTCGACTCGGATGCAGAGACGGAGAAGATCGATCTGGTGGAGATGCGGAAGGAACACGCCGTCTTCGCCCCGACGCTCGACATGCGCGCCCTGATTGAGCGGTACATGTGTATGTGGGGGAAGAAGACGAGGGCTCACCCTGCAACTCGCGTGCTCCCAGCTTCCATCAAGGGCGGTCCAGATAAATTCCCCTTCTTCGTCGCTTACTTTTACTGCGGACTCTGCCCTCCGTTTTCTGATTCCTTCATCGACATCATGTACACATACGGCTTCCGTCTCTTGGATTTCACGCCGAATGCCGTGACATGCATGTCAGTCTTTGCCCATCTCTGTGAAAATTTTGCCGGAGTAGTTCCCAGCACAACCCTCTTTCGCCACTATTTCATTCCCCGTATCGAAACAGGAGACGCCCTTTCTGGTTCTATCACCTGGATTCCAAGGGCATGGAATAAAGAGATATACCCAGACAGTCTCTACCGTAAGAAGTGGGATGAATGGCGGGCCGAGTGGTGCTGGATTAAGGAGAAAGATCCTCAGCCGTTCTGTTCGCCCCAACAAATGAAAGTGGTTCGCGGCAAGGACTGGAGCGGCCTCGATCCTCAAGATGAGAAGCTCACAATCGCAATTACCAGGATCCACCGTCTTAGGGTTGCCGGGCTCACAATAGAAATGATTGTCGCTGATTTCCTCCGCCGCCGCATCGCTCCTCTGTAGAACAAAGGGAGACCAGCCTGGGAGTTCCAGAATGCAGCAGATATCATGAGGCCGCGCCCTGGTCTGAACAACAACTTAACAGTCTTGCAGCACACAGCTCTCTGCCACAAACTGTTCAGGCCTAACGGGAAATATACGTTGCCGGCTGGCGTAATTCCCCTGTGCAACAACTCCGCTTTGAGCTCAATCATCGCCATGATGCCGGTGTGTAATGCTCACGGCCTTGACAGAACTTGGGACGAGCCATCCCCAGAGCGCGCACAGGAGTTCTTTGACAATTTGTCGGAGAAAACCATCCGGGAAGAGCCAACCCTCATCCGCCCACCACTGATGAAGAAGTGGCTTACATCGCCAGCAGGGCGGAAGAGGTGAATCTAGCCGTGGAGGCCGGCAGCTTTGGCTTCGCGGAAGAGGAAGCCAGTGAAGAAGAAATAACGCTAGAAGAGACCCTTGCCGAGCAAGGTGAAGTTGCTGGGGAGCAGAGTGGCATGGTTGCCGGGAGCTCTTCTGTCGAAGACACAGCCGAGGAGCAGCTGCACGAGGAGCCCCCAGCTCCAGAGAAGAAGAAACGTGTTCTTCGGAAAGTCGTCTCTGGCGTCCCAACACATCAGCCTCCCTCGAGTGGTGAGGTTCCCGGCAAGGGGGCGACCGACAAGGCTACGCAGTGACAAGGAGCCCAACAGCAACCCGTGCGACGTACGAGACGCACGACCGTGGCAACAACTGGAGCGGCAGGGGCGTCTCATACGACGGCACCAACGGCTGGAGCAGCAGGATCATATCAACCTACTGCTTCTGCCGCAGCCAAGCGTCCCAGGACCCCTTCTCCACCCCCTCGCACGGACACTGTAGCGGAGGTTGACTTTGACATCTCCGCTTTTAGTCCGGAAAGAGAGGAGTAAGGGTCCTGGCCGCGTCTTTCAACTTCTGAAATTCCTGGTCTTGCTTAACTCATTTGTTTTGCTTTGGCCTGTCCCAACAGAGATACGGAAACGTTGGCGCAAAGGATGGCGAAGAAGGCGAAGACTTCAACGGGTGATGAGCCTCCGGCAAGCACCGTAGGTGCGCCAGAGCCCATCGTCATCAGCCCGGAGCCCAGCCCTCAACGCAGCCTCCAACCCAGCCCCCAGCATGAGCCCACTACCCATTTTCCGCTGGCGAGCGTTGGGGAGAATATCTTCGCTATTGACATCACCGGGCTTGTAGGAGAAGAACGGCAACAAGGAGAGTTATCGGAGGCCGTCCCTGACGTGCCGCCTCCGTTGACCACGCCGCCCAGAGATGAACCTTCGGCAAGGGCTTCCACTGGCGAGCCCATTCACGTTGAAGAGGAGCCTGCAAGCACGGGCACTGGCAATCCTACATCGGCAACCAATGTTGCCGGGAAAGGAGAAACCACCTCTCAACAGCTCGACACAGGTAAACCGTTTGCCTTGGTGCACTTGTCATTCTTTCTTTATTTTTGTCTTCTTGAACTTCAACCTCGGCCTCATCTTGTTTCCTTTCTTGGTCTTCAGATCTCCCTTCGATGGAACAAATGGATGTTGATATGGTCATCGAAGAGACCGCCAAGGACGCTGCCGTCGAGGCCGACAGAGTCGCAGCTGACGAGGCCGCCAAGGCCGCACAGGAAGAAACCACCAAGGGGTCTGCTGAGGGGGCCGGCAAGGAGACCGGCGACCATACTGACGGCATTCCTGCCGCAGGAGCGCCTGGCGCTACACCGGTCGCGGAGCCCCCAGTTGCCGGCGAGGCGGTTGTCGAGGATCAACCGTCAACATCCGACGCCCCCCCGTCAAGCAGATACCTTAAGGTTGGCGACAACCTGTTCGTCAGCATACCAGGGACGGCAAGCACTGGGGTGCCAACCGAAGGAGAAATTTTTGATGAAGACGTCATCGCCGCCGCTGGACTCAAGATCGTTGATGAGCCACGCGCTAGCAGCAGCGGGTCCAGGGAAGAACAGCTCCTCCAAGCCATGAGCGGTGACTTTCAAAAGCTTCAGGCGCTTTACCGCACCCGAAAGGAGAAGTTGGACTCCAAGGCGGCAGTTGTCGAAGCAGCGGAGGCAGATTTCCAGAAGCGCGTCGAGGAGACGCAAGTCTGGTACGCCGAGGCTTTCCAGGAACTGACGGCTGGCCGGGAGCAACTGAATCAGAGTTGGAACGAGTTCCTCTTAAAATAGTCCGACGCCGAGAAGGCACAGGAGGAGGCTGCGCAGCAGGCTGCTGCAGAGGAAGCTCGCTTAACGGAACACCGCGTCGGGCTCGATGCTTATGAAGAAGACCTTGCCGCTCACGAGGAGGCGCTTGCCGCCAAGCTCCGCGGCAAGGACGAAGAGATCGAGAAGCTTGTCGCGCGGCGAACTCAGGAGCTGGAGCAGAGACACAAGGAAACACTCGAAGCTCTAGCCATAGACCATGCCGGCAAGTTAAAGGGAGCCATCGATGCCGCCGAAGCTGCAGAGGCCGCCAAGAACGAGCTGGGCGATAAAGTGAAGAGGCTGGAAGCAGATCTCGAGGGCCATGGCAAGGAAATCTCAACGCTCAGAGCCGACAGGGAGAAAACTCTCTACAGCCTGGCGGAGATGCAAACCGCCATGTCCGACAAGATCAAGGAGCTCATCTCAGCCAATGAATCCATCGCTGATCTGAAACTAAAGCTGGCAACGCTGGAGGAGTCCCTTGAGAACAGCAAAGCTCGCGAGAGGGCTTTGATCAAAGATCTCCAGAGTGAGAAGAGCCTGCTCAACAGTGCCGCCGCCACTTATAATGACTTTGAGAAAGATGTGAAGATCTGGACTGAGCGCCTTGTCGATGTCGCGGAAAGGCTTGCCGCAGAACTGTCCACCATGGGCCTGCAAGACTTCAACTACTCTTCTGACGATAGGGTGTCTGCGAGCGCCAGGCTGACCATGTTCTTCGAGAGCATCGTTGACGCCCTCAAGCTGCTCCGTTCTGATCGAGCAACCCATCTGGCCAACGAATCCCGCAAACTTTGCCGGGCCGTCCTCTTCAAGGTGCTCGTCAAGGTCGTGCACAAGAACCCTGGCATCAGCCTTACCAACATTCTCGCTAGCTTTTCGGAGGATGTAGACCTCAAGGCACTCGAAAAGCTTGTCGCTCCCATCATTGACAGAGTGAGCCAAGTCAAGAGGGTCGAAGGCCGGCGTAGGGACTAGCCGCTTCGCTCCATTTTGTCGCCACCATTCCATGTCAAAGACAATTTTAACTTAAGTTAGAATCGCAGCGACCAGTAATATAACTTGCTATGTTTTGGATGAATGTATGCTATTTCTCTTGTCTGATTTCTTCTTTTTTTTGTACGGTACATGCCCTACGCTTATTGGAAACTTGCCGGTGCGCGCACCCTTGCCGCGAGCGCTTTGAGGAACGGATCCTTAGCAGCCTGCTGGAGGTGTCGCTGCCGACAAGATACCTTGACGTTTTCAGTGCAGCCACTTAAGCTGTTGAGCGGACTCGAAACAAAGTAAGGGCGCAACCAATCATGACAAGGTTCCTTCGCGTGCGGGTTTTCCATACAAAAGCCGAAATCGTTCAAGGAAAATAAGTCTACAATAAAAATTTGCTTAAAAGTTTTGCAACTTAGCTTTTCGTTGTTGTACTCCTTATTGCAAAATGTCAACTTGAACGTCGCCTGTCGGTGTCCATACCATCATTCCCCCCCGGCAAACTTGCACGCGAGGAAACCTTTTGTCCTTCAAGAAGAAGAGAAAACAGAGATATGGAACCATGGCGGTTCATTAACGCTTACCGGAAGCAGGTGTAATACAATATCTCAGACAAGCATGCATATAGATTGACATGAAAATCGACAAGAATCGTAAAATGCTTAAGTTTATTCAACTATGCACAGGGTCTGCGCCTGGCTTTGTACAAAGGATCATATGCCTTGCCGGCAAAACTTGTACAAAAGGTGGTTGCCGGGTGACCCGGCAACCGCGCCTTATGGATAGAACTTATGAAGGTGTTCGATATTCCAGGAATTGCTCACTGGAATGCCATCTTCGGTCTCCAGGCGGACTGCGCCGGGCCTGGTGACTCGTACTACCCGATAAGGGCCTTCCCACTTCGGCGTCAACTTGTTAGAATTCTTGGCCGACTGAACGCGCCGAAGAACAAGCTCGCCTTCCTCAAGGCTTCGGGCATGAACCTTGCGGCTATGATAGCGGCGCAAGGCTTGCTGGTAGCGTGCAGCTCGCACAGCAGCCTGAAGACGATCTTCCTCAAGGAGCGTGGCGTCATCTTGGCGCAGATGCTCTTGCTCAAGCTCATCATAAGCGAGTACTCGAGGTGACCCGTATATGAGTTCTGTGGGGAGAACTGCTTCTGCCCCGTAGACTAGGGAGAAGGGTGTCTGGCCAGTAGCTCGATTTGGTGTCATTCTGATTGACCAAAGAACCGCCGGCAGCTCATCAATCCAGCGTCTTCCGCACTTGCGTAGCTTGTTGAAAGTCCTTGTTCTGAGACCTCGCAACACTTCAGCATTTGCCCTCTCCGCTTGGCCGTTGCTCCTCGGGTGAGCAACAGAAGCAAAACAGATTTTGCCGCCAAGGTCTTGGACATACTGCATGAAGGTGCGGCTCATGAACTGCGTGCCATTGTCGGTGATGATCCTGTTTGGCACACCAAAACGGCACACTAGTCCCTTGAAGAACTTGACGGCTGATTGTGCTGTCACATTTCTCACTGCTTCCACTTCCGGCCACTTCGTGAACTTGTCGATAGCAACGTACAAGTATTCGAAGCCCCCGGCAGCGCGGGGAAAAGGGCCCAATATGTCGAGCCCCCAGACCGAAAATGGCCAGGAAAGAGGGATTGTCTGAAGAGCTTGAGCTGGCTGATGCAATTGCTTTGAATGGAACTGGCACGCTTCACACTTGGTTACTAGTGCAGTTGCATCTTGGAGAGCAGTGGGCCAGAAGAAACCTTGCCGGAATGCCTTGCCGACAAGAGCTCTTGACCCTATGTGGGAGCCACATATGCCTCCATGTATCTCTGCCAACAGCTTCAGTCCATCCTCCCGAGGGATACACTTCAATTTCACACCGTTCGGTCTCTTTCTGTACAGGACATTGTCCACGAACTGGTACATACTAGACCGACGGGCTACTTTCTCCGCTTCTTCCTGTTCTTCAGGGAGTTCTCCTGTTTGAAGGAACTGGACGATGTGCTGTGCCCATGTTGGAGCCTGTGGCTCGACAACAAGGACCAAAGGCATATCTTCGGCCGTGGGAGCGTTTGTCTCTACGGCAAGGGCTTGAGGCCCTGCCAGAGCCTGTGGCTCCCCGGCAAGCTCGGCGTCGTTCCCGACAACTTCCTTGCCGACGGCTTCTGGAAGCTCTGCAGGAAAGTACTGGCCGAAACTCAACTTCCTTCTTTTGTCTTGCCTCGTCGATGGTGTTACGGATGGCTGAGTTAAGCGGAGCACAAAAGTTCCTGGTTCCACAGGTAACTTGAGGGCAGCACGTTTTGACAGGTCGTCAGCAATATTGTTCTCCGCACGAGGAACATGCTCTGTTTGCAACCCGTCAAAACGCTCCTCCAACTTTCTCACTTCATCTACATATGCTTCCATCAACGGGCTCTGATAGTCTTTGTTAACTTGCCTGACGACAAGCTGTGAGTCACCTCTGACGATGAGCTTCTTAATTCCAAGGTCCGCCGCGATCCTGAGACCGGCAAGCAGCCCTTCATATTCTGCAGTGTTGTTTGTTGATCTCTCCTGGGGAAAGTGCATCTGAATTACATACTTGAGGTGCTCTCCGGTGGGTGTGACAAGCAGCACGCCAGCACCGGCGCCTTGCAGCGAGAAAGCCCCGTCAAAGTACATAATCCATTCTCGATTGGTTTCCTTGCCGGGGATAGTTGTCTCTTGAATTTCTTCGTCTGGCGCCGGTGTCCATTCTGCAATGAACTCCGCCAAGGCTCTGCTCTGAATAGTCGAAGTGCTTTCAAATTTGAGACCAAAGCTTGACAGTTCCAACGCCCACTCCACAATTCTGCCAGTCGCATCTGGATTTCGTAAAATCCGCTGCAACGGGAAGCGAGTGACGACGGTGATTTCATGTGCCTGGAAATAATGGCGCAGCTTCCTTGAGGCCATAATGAGGCCGAAGAGCAACTTCTGCACGCCAGAATATCTTGACCTAGCCCCCTGCAACAGGGAGCTGACAAAATAGACTGGGCGCTGCACCATCTTCTTCTTCTGCGTTGCTTCATTCGATTGCACAGATCCTGCCTTGTCGGCATCAGACTCTGCCGGGGAGAATCCCAGCTTGTCGCTTGACGGGCTTGCTGCTGCCGCTGCTTCTTCGTCGACTTCTCTCTACGCCACTAGGGCAGCACTAACCACTTGATTCGTTGCCGCTAGATATAGCAGCAACGGCTCTTGTGGTTTAGGCGCGACTAGCGTTAGCGGAGAGGAGAGGTACCTCTTCAAGTCCTGCAGCGCTGCCTCCGCTTCCGAAGTCCATTTCACTGGACCGGCCTTCTTCAAGATTTTGAAAAAAGGCAGGGCGCGCTCAGCGGATTTGGAGATGAACCTGCTCAGAGCAGCAAAGCAGCCGGCAAGTCGACGCACATCTTTGACACGTCTTGGTGCTTCAATCTGCTCAATTGCCTTGATCTTGTCGGGATTCGCTTCGATTCCACGTTGAGACACAAAGAACCCGAGAAGCTTGCCGGATGGAACGCCAAACACACACTTCTCAGGATTGAGCTTCAGATTGATCCTGCGCAGATTTGCAAATGTCTCTTCTAAATCTTGTATGAACGTTGCCTTGTCCTTGGTTTTAACCACTATGTCATCCATATAAGCTTCCATATTTCTATGTAGCTGGGGCTCAAAACTGATATGGACCGCTCTTGCAAACGTTGAACCAGCACTTTTCAACCCGAAAGGCATGCGTATGAAGCAATACGTGCCACATGGGGTGATAAATGCGGTTTTCTCTTCGTCGTCCTTTGACATGAAAATCTGATGATACCCTGAATAAGCGTCAAGAAACGACAGCAAATCGTAGCCAGCAGTGGAGTCCACAATCTGGTCGATGCGCGGCAAGGGAAAAGGATCTTTTGGACAGGCTTTATTGATATCTGTATAGTCGATACACAGCCTCCATTTTCCATTCGCCTTGCGCACTACAACTGGATTGGCCAACCATGTTGGATGGAGCACTCCTCTGACTAAACCTGCCGCTTCCAGCTTCCTGATTTCTTCGGCAATAAATTCTTGCCGCTCCAAAGCTTGCTTCCTAACTTTCTGCTTGACGGGCCGCGCATGAGGACAGACAGCAAGGTGGTGCTCGATTACCTCCCTGGAAACACCGGGTATATCAGATGGTTGCCATGCAAACACATCGACATTCGCCCGCAGGAAGGCAATGAGCGCGCTTTCCTATTTGTCATCGAGGGTGGAACTCACTGTGAAAGTTCCTCCCGTACCATCCTCCTTGACGGGCACCTTCTTAGTTGCTGGTGGAGCTGCCTTGGATTTCTTGCTCTTGCCAGTGGAGCTCTCCGGCACATCCTCAACGGGAGCGCAACACTCCGAGGAGGTGCGCTTGCCGGAGTGTGTGCTAGAGGTCTTGCCGGTCTTCTTCCCCCCGGGAGCTTCGGCGGCAGGAGCAAGTGCCTTGGCGGCAGGTGCTGCGACTGCCTCCCGGTAGAGTTGGTCAGTGCAGATAAGCGCATCCTTCTTGTTGGAGTTGATAGTGATGACGCTCATCGGCCCGGGCATCTTTAATGTATTATAGGCGTAGTGTGATGCCGCCATGAACTTGGCCAGCGCCGGGCGACCAAGAATCCCATTATATGGCAATGGAATCTTGGCGACGTCGAAGACGATCTTTTCTGTTCTATAGTTCAGCTCACTACCAAATGTTACTGGCAGTGTGATCTTGCCCTTCGGCTGGCTCCTTCCTGGGTTGATCCCTTGAAACGTGCCCGTTTCCTCGAGATCTTCGTCGGGAATTTGCAACTTCTTGATCACATCAGGCGAGATCAAGTTCAAACCGGCCCCACCATCAACTAACATCTTTGTCACCTTGAGGTTGCGGATCATTGGTGAAACCAACAATGGCAAACACCCGACCGCAGTTGAGCGATCAGGGTGATCCTCGGCGTCAAAAATGATAGGCGTGTTGGACCATTTCAATGGTTTCCGGGCATCGATCGACGGCTCTGTCGCGTTAATCTCGCGCGCCCACTATTTGAGTCGGCGGTGAGAGGAATGCAACGAGGCGCCTCCGTCAACGCACATGGCTTCTGTAGCTTTCTGGAACTCGTGCTCGCTGGACTCATCGCCGTCTTCGTCATCATCGTCACCCTCCTGTTCCTTGTCGCGGCCTCGAGCGGGCCTCTCCTTTTGTTGCTTGGCCTTGCCGCGGCGACCTCCTCGACCACCGCGTTTCTTGCCAGACCCCTCAGCACCATCCTGGGCCTTCTCCTTGTCTCGCCTCTCATACTCAGCTTTCTGCTTCTTGATAAGCTGCTCAACTTGCCAGCAGTTTTGGAGATCGTGACCCTTGGTGCGATGGATCTTGCAGTACTGCTTGTCGGAGCCCTCCGGCTTGTCGGCAGCCGCCAAGGCCTGACATGAGGCACACCCGGCAACCTCCTTGCCGGGGCCATCAGCCTTGATCTTCTTGGCGGTGCTGGTGTTGCCGGATCCCTCGACGGCAAGCACGGCCTTGCCCTTGCGCTTCTTGTTACGCCGTCGGCCTTTCTTCGTCGAGGTGGTGGCGTCTTCGCCTTCACAGTCGATTTCTGCGCCAGCATCCTCGCCGGGGAATCTCCTTCCCTCTTCAGCCCGAGCACATTTGTCAGCCAGAGCATAGAGCTCGGCAACATCCCTGACTTTGTTCATTGCCAGCTCTTCCCGCATCTTGCGGTTGCGCACATTCTGATGAAACGCGCTGATAACTGCGGCAGGATGAACGTCTGGGATGTTGTGCTGTATACGGCTGAATCTCTGTATGTACTTGCGCAAGGCTTCGCCCTCTTTCTGGGGGATGAGATGTAAATCGCTTTCCTGGCCAGGAGCCTGGTGGCCTCCAGTAAAGGCGCCAACGAACTCATGACACAAATCTGCCCAGGAGGAAATGGAATTCTCCGGCAAATGCATTAACCACGACCTGATGTTGGGCTTAAGCACCAACGGGAAGTAGTTGGCGAGTATCTTGTCGTCTCGAGCCCCGGCAGCCTGCACCGCAATGGTGTAGATGCTCAGGAACTCTGACGGGTGAGTCTTGCCGTCGTATTTCTCCGGCACCTCCGGCTTGAAAGTTCGGGAATTGAGCCACTGGACCCGTCGCAGTTCACGAGTAAACGCTGGACAGCCCACCTCGTAAGGCAAGCTACCAGAATACCCCGGCGCAGGCTCGTCCACAGTGGGTCATGCGCGCCTATTGGATTGACGGCGCGCTTCCCGCCGCCGCTCGATGGTAGTTCGAGCGTCTTCTTTGTTCCGTTCCTGAAGAACTTGACGTTGATCGCGGCGAGCCCGCAGATCAGATGACGCCGTGGAATCGTCATCACAGGCGTCAATCCACCGAGTTAGCGACCGCTGTTGTCGTAGCGGAGGGGAGCGCATCGTAGTCGTACCGCCTCCGGTCTTTTCGCCATCAGCACACACCGGCTCAGTGGACTGCCGCTGCGAAGGCCCCGCCTGCTGCGGCCTGTCATCATTAGCCAAGCCGATGAGGCTCTGAATAGCAGATCTCCATTCTTCTAGCTTCTCCACAGCGGGAGGGAAATCTAGGAGCAGCTGAGCTCGTGCCAACGCTTCTGCCGGTGTAGGCGGTGGTGAAAGGTGCGAAGAACGTGAGGTGCTCTGACTCCTAACTATGTTAGAAGGAGCTCCATCACGGTCTTGCGATCGCGCCCTGCTTCCACCGGCGTGTTGGCGTGCATACTGGCCCCGTGCATCTTGGGAGTGATGCACAGGGTTTTTTCCATGGGGGCGCCTGGAACCACCAACGTCGCGGCGCTGCCCATCGTGCACGACCTGAGAAGGCCGCGGCGCATGCGCCGGCATGGGTGTCTTGGAAGGCGCCGTCCCGTCCTTGGATTTCGCTGCGCCACCCGTAGGTAGCACGGCTCCGTCCTTAGACCTGGCAGTATGCGGGTTGTTGTCGCCGTTGCGAACGACGCCGCTCGCCTGGCTCTGATTGCCAGAACATCGTGGAGGCTCAAGACCTCCACCTCCTCCACCAGCGCCCACACCGTCGCCCGTCTGTGTGGGTACGGGCGGGCCGGACGCGGATGGATCAACCGCCGTCGCACCCTTCTTCTTGGGAGCCATGGCGACGAAAGTGATCAAAAACTGGCGCGCTGACCGCTAGATCGGGTTTGCGCAACCTCTTCCCCTACCTGGCGCGCCAAAGATGTCGGCGTACGACACCTATGGGACCGCCTGGATCCCTTTTACGGTTCGGCTGGGGAAAAGATGTACACAAAGAGCGGATCCAACGATCAACGCGGGGATTTTTTACCCAGGTTCGGGCCGCTGAGTAGCGTAAAACCCTACTCCTGCTTTGGTTTATTGTGGGTGTTTAAGCTTATATACACGGAGCGCTTCTTGGTGAACAGTACGCAAGAAGGGCGGCTACGCATGCAACTGGGCCAGAAAGCTTCCTCTCCCCAGTAGCTTCGCCTTGGGCCTCCTTTTATATGTCAAACGGGTCATCAACAGTGGCCAATAGCAAGTACAAGAGGTGTAAAGTTGCTACAGTGTCTACATGCTTATCACTGACGACTTAGGACAAAACGCATTAAATGCTCCGCTTAAGTGTCCCTTACTTTCTTGGGGATGGAAAAAGAGCCCGTCCCATCAGCGCCGCTTAACCCCATCTCCCGTTAGTGCCATGACATGCATCCAGGAGGACAAACCCTAAACGACAGGCTGGTCTCTGCGCTAGAGCGGTGGCAGGGTGGCGGGATCTTGCCGGGTGCGAGTCCTTGCCGGGCCTTCGCGAGCCTTCCCGGCAAGTATCTTGCCGGGAATCCAGCCTTCGGTCTTCTGTCTTCTGATCATTAGCTTGAATGCCTTCTTGATAATCTTGTATTTGTTTCCAGCTGTTCTCCGGCAGGCCTTGCCGCTGGTATGGCTACAACCGTCCATGCACAAGTATGGGGTACTAAAAGACCCAAACTTTAGTACACCGACACTTGGGGATGCCCCGGTAGGCATCCCACCTTTCTTCGTCAACAACTATCAGTTAGTCTCGCTTAAGCCTAAGTTTTTGCTTCTTCGCATGATATGTGCTATTCTTGGAATGTCATTTTTTTTCTTTGCTGTTTCAATAAAATACTTAGATCTGAAATCTTTATTTGGAGAGAGTCTTCACATAGCTACTTAATCGTTTAACTACTCATTGATCTTTACTTAAATCTTTTGGAGTAGTTTGTCATTCACTCTCGTGCTTCACTTATATCTTAAGAGTGAATTGTTGAATGAATTGAATGTCATAAATATGAAATTATATATGCTTCATATGCTTGTCCCATTGGGAGTAATGACTTCACATACAAGAAGTATAAGTGGTAAAATTTATTGAAAGTTAGCAAACATAGCATTGGTCACTTGAACAATTCATGAAAGAATATTGGAGGAAGAGAGATTTCACATATAAATATACTATCTTGGATATCTTCTATGATTGTAAGCCCCCATTAATTATTTTCAAGCTTGATCAAGTGGTTGACGTTGGACAAGGAAGACAACATAATGGGTTATGTTTGTTTATATTCACATAGAAGTTATATTGTCATGGATCCTCTAAAATGTGGTGCTTGCTTAGGATCTTTTGCTAGCCAAAAATTCGTACTAAGTAGAGATACTACTTGTGCATCCAAAAACGCATAAACCCAGTTTCTTGTCATGAGAGTCCACCATATCTACCTATGGATTGAATAAGATCCTTCAAGTAAGTTGTCATCGGTGCAAAAAGCAATAAAAATTGCTCCTAAATATGTATGATCTTTTATTGGAAGGGAAAATAAGCTTTCTACGAACTTGTGATGGTGAAGAAATAAAAGCGGCGGACTGCATAATAAAGGTTGCTATCATAAGGGGCAATATAAACATGTTCCTTTCCATTAAGAGCTTGCACATCCAAAAATAAAATGCGCATGACAATCTCTGCTTCCCTCTATGAAGGGCCTATCTTTTACTTTTCTGTATTTACTTTTATGCAAGAGTTAGTAATGTTCGTCCATATTCCGCTCTATTTATTCTCTAGTGGGCAAGCATCATGTGGTAGGGAATGATCCAGTCACATATATCCAGTTGAATATAGGTGATCATGAGTTATTATTGTTGACATTATCCCTGAGATAAATAAGTTGAGAGGCGAAACATTAAGCCCCTATCTTCCTATGTGTTTAACTGAAACGGTTTGTTCTAAAAATATGCTTTGAGTGTCAGCAATCATGGAAGACTAAATGATAGTTGAGCATGTGGAATTTGCTAAAACAAAGCTCTTATATAGACCCTTCCTGAAAATAAGAATTGTAATTGTTTGATAACTGAGAACATAGTTTGTTGGTTTTCAAGAAAGTTTATGGTCTATACTTTAAACATGTGAATAGCTTGCTACTTGATCATGAGAAGTTTTATGATATTAGCTACTGTTTATGATATATGTTGACGCTAGAAAAAGTGTTTGAAATTATCATTGATCAAACTTATGCACTATGCTAGCATTCACACTTCATAAATTATTTCTTTTATCATTTACCTACTCGAGGACGAGCAGGAATTAAGCTTGAGGATGCTGATACGTCTTCAACGTATCTATAATTTATGAAGTATTCATGCCATGTTTACAATAGTTTTATATGGTTTTGGTGCACTTTTATATTATTTTTATGGACTAACTTATTAATCTAGTGCCCAGTGCCAGTTCCTGTTTTCTGCATGTTTTTTGTTTCGCAGAAAAACCATACCACACGAAGTCCAAACACGATAAAAATTTACGGAGATTTATTTTGGAATATATGTAATTTTTGGGAGGAAGAATCAACACAAGACGGTGCTCGAGGGCCCCACAAGGCAATAGGGCGCGACCTACCCCCGGTCACGCCCCCTTGCCTTGTGGGCACCTCGTAGGTCGGTTGGAGACCTTCTTTCGCCGCAAGAAAGATAATTTCCGATTAAAAATCCCCTCAAAATTTCAGCCCAATCGGAGTTACGGATATCCGTCTATAAAAGAAACGGTGAAGGGCTCCGAAAACAGACGTGAAATAGAAGAGAAACAGAGAGAGATCCAATCTCGGAGGGGCTCTTGCCCCTCCGGGCACCATAGTGGCCAAGGACCAGAGGGAGAACCTCTCCCCATCTAGGGAAGAGGCCATGGAGGAGCAAGCCGGATGGGGAGCCTCTCTTCCCCTCTCTCTCGGTGGCGCCGGAGTGCCACCGGGGGAACCATCGCCGCGGTGATCGTCTCCATCAACATCACCATCTTCATCACCTCCCTCATCTCTTTTCAGCGGTCCACTCTCCCACACCCCGCCATAATCCCCTACTTGAACATGGTGCTTTATGCCACATATTATTATCCAATGATGTGTTGCCATCCTATGATGTTTGAGTAGATTTCTTTTGTCCTTTGGGTTGATTGATGATCTTGACTGGTTTGAGTTGTATGTTTTACTTTGGTGCTGTCCTATGGTGCCTTCCGTGCCACGCACATGTGGGGAATTCCCGCTGTAAGGTTTTTCAATACGTTCATGATTTGCTTATAGTGGGTGGCTAGAGTGACAGAAGCTTACACCCGACTAAGGGGGTTGTTGCGTATGGGAGTAAAGGGGACTTGATACTTAATGCTATGGTTGGGTTTACCTTAATGATTTCTAGTAGTTGAGGATGCTTGCTAGAGGTCCAATCATAAGTTCATATGATCCAAGTACGGAAAGTATGTTAGCTCATGCCTCTCCCTCATATAAAATTGCAATAATGATTACCGATCCTGTTATCAATTGCCTAGGATAATTCCGCACACCATACCATCATTATTCCACACTCGCTATTTGTAATATATTGTAATATATTCTAACTTTATTTAGGCAGCACCTATTTTTATGTTTTAGTTCTCCGATATCATGCAAAGTGATATCTCCTTTTTATTGATCCGGTATTGGAACAAGAAAGGGTATCCCGCACCTATTTCCCCAGAGGTGACCCTGGGTATGAAACCCACGAGAGGAAGATCCCCTTGAAGCAATGGTCTCTAGCAAGCTTTTGCTAAAGTGTCAAATCTAGGTTTTGACCGGATCAACAAGCAAATTGTGATTCAAACACTTATAATAAAAACAAGGTACGGGGATGAGGTCTTAATGCTTACAACCATGTATTGGTGTTGGGATCAAAAATTATATGAGTTTGTGCGTGGGAAGTCATCCATCAAGAGGTGCTTGCGTCGCATCGGAATGGGGGATGTGTCCAAATAACATCTTGACCGGCACGAGTCCTGCATCAAGAATCAGTCATCCTACCACAGGCCCTATCCATCTCGCGGGGTTGCACCGATAATTAAGATAATAATATCAGACAAAAGCTTTGGGCGTTCAATGACTACACCTCATGAATCCCCAAGGTTATGATCCATGTTACCCTACTAATCCTTACTGTCACCGGTGTTCGGTGTAACACTTCACGGTCCCCTTGCTCCTAGCCTCACCGGTGCTCGATCTCCAAGATCCTGTGGGTACCTGCAGGGATGAAGATCGCGAACAAGACAAGAGAAACTTCACGAAACAATTTTATTTCACAGATACAAGACGTTATGTCAAAGACTCCCAATGATCCCTTCACTGAATACCTGGGGTTGCAAGGCTCATGCCTCACCCCATACCTTACCGATCTACTCACACATCGAGATCAGATCACGAGAAGAAAACATTGAAGAACACATCTTAAGATTGATTGATTGCAATATGTCTTACAATGGATGCCTTGTGTGATGCACGATTACAAGTATGAACTAGATGGAAGATAACTACAGTGGTGGAGATGGCTATGGAGATGCAAATAGCGGCGGCTAGGATTTGTGGATGAAGATGATGATGAAAGGGTTGTGGCTGTGTTGGACGTTCTCCCGACGCGCTCTCTGTTCACATTCGACTGGGTCCCCTTTATAAAAGTTGTTCAGGTGGACGACCTGCCTTGGTTTCCACGCCAAACGACCGCTCATGCGAGCGCTCGCGGTCGCATGGAACGCCGTCTTTGACACTGGCGGCCTTCTGGCGCCTCCTGGTGACTTATCTTTTCTCCAATTTCCTTCCTTTCCTTTCTTACACATGATTTCTTCCATTTTTAGCCCATTTCCTGTGAAAAAATATCAAAGAGAGGATTTGTGGAATCCCTCACACTTATTAGTCATTAGTGACAATATCGGAGCGAATATCTCTCTTTTAATGAAATAATTCGGTTTAAACGAGGTTGAAATGAGTGTAAAAATATCACTCATCAACTCCCCCAAGCTTAAACTTGATCGTCCTCGAGCAACATAGAGAGAAATCCGAATCATAAGGAACTCAGTTGTTTAAACCGAAATAACGAGAAGGTTATGGTTCACTTACGATCGGTATGCCTAGATAGCCGTTCTCTTCTTGACCTGAAAACTTATCATAGATATAGCGGTGGCATGGTTATAGAGCAAATGTTAGTGAAGCAAAGATAATTAACACAAAGTTTCTGATCTACTAGATAAAACAACTTTGCAACACTTCATTTCATTTAATCTAGACAACACTTGCTTTCCGGGAATGCATGGAAGAGTTTCTTTAGATAGAGCTTTTAAAACATAAGTTAGGGAATAGAAAGCATGTAGTAAAATATAACGTTCAAGTGCTCATGAGTACACCCACAATTGTCCCCTCCTCTAGGCTCTTAAACACTATGTTTCAATCATTGTTTACTTGAACTTTGATTGTCATGTGAAGGAGATTATGCCAAATAAGTGATCATGCATAGGTTTTCGTTGTGGCTTAATGTTTGGGAACTATGGACCTTTAGCAATAATGTCTCTTTCGAGCTCTTTTGATCAGTCCCCTTTATTTACCACATACACACCCACTCAAGAGAAAGCCGAATAATATTCTTTTGTAGTGTTGCCACTACATACGGTAACAAACTCATAGCCGAAATCCGAGCTATCGCTCTTGGTGGATCATTCATTGGCCAACGGAGTCCTCAGTGTCGGTGTCAAAACCGACAGACCTCGGGGTAGGGGGTCCCAAGCTATGGATCTCGGATCGGTGGTAACAAAGACAAGGGAGACGATGTTTACCCAGGTTCGGGCCCTCTTGATGGAGGTAAAACCCTATGTTCTGCTTTTGTTTATATTGATGGAGATGTATCGAATACAGAGTTGATCTACCTCGAGATCGTAATGTGTGTCTAACTCTAGGGCTAGGTGAGGGATATTGCGTTGATGTCCCCTCGATGGGCTAAACCCTATGGCTAATATACACGCCAGGGAGGGCACCTAGGGTTACAAGGTCGGTATCTAGGAGCAAGGCGGCAGGAAAGATCTTGGAGTATACGTTAAGTCTTCGGTGGAGACAGTCTCAATCACGCCTCCTGTATACGTCCTCCGGAGTCCATCTTGACCACGCACGAGGGCCCATTGGCCCAACCGAAGAGAGGGGCCGGCTGGGTTAGCACCCCCTGATCCAGGACACCGTCAGTGACCCCTGAACCGGTCTTCTACGCCGAGGACAACTTTTTCAGCAGACACCACCTCGGATCCGGGCTCCTTGGCTTGACAGACGAGTTCCCCTTTATATTTCACCCCCTCTTACTGGAGCACTCACATCCAAGGTCCAACCGAGCTTGCACCCTGCCCGAAGGGGGTAGAAATCTTATCCTCAAAGGCTTGCCATCGAGGTATGAACGGTCCAGTCTGGTCTGACAGCTTTATCGAAACGGCATGCCCCACGACAGGTCAGGCAGTTACTGCCTCCCTTAAATTGTGGTTCGAGGCGGCCTTTTTACTGGCACATCCCATCAAGGTGGAGATCGTGCCTGTTTTCTTAGGGTGCGGCGAGTTTAACGGCATCTTTGATGGGTGCGGCGAGTTTATCGGCGCAGCGAGGGGACTCTCAGCCTTTCACAGGCTTATAAGGGCAAAAAGGAGGATAGCGCAATCGACCACGCTCCCATTCTCCCCTCCTACTGCTTCGTCTAGCTCCAGCACCCAGATCCCATCCTACTCCTTTCCCTTTTCGCGAGTCCATCCTTCACTACCAGCCATGGCCGACACCCTCAAGGGGCACTGGGGCGGCTCCATCGTGACGGATGAGACCATCTTGGAGCTGCTCAGCGGGGGGTATCTGTGTGACGCCCCCGGCTTAACCGTGCACTAATCATACACGCAAATGCACACGATCAAGCCTAAGGACTCACGGGAAGATGTCACAACACAACTCTAAACACAAAGAAAAAAAAATACAAGCTTTATATTACAAGTCAGGGGCCTCGAGGACTCGAATACATAAGCTCGTGCACAAGCGTTAGCGGAAGCAACAACAGTATCTGAGTACAGACACAAAGTTAAACAAAACTGCCTTAAGCAGGCGAAAACAAACAACGGCTCTGATCGAAAGGGCGCAGGCCTCTTGCCTGGGAGCCTCCTGAACTACTCCTGGTCATCAGTCTCCAAGTAGCAGTATGCTCCGCCGGGGAAGTAGTCATCGGCGGGATCAGCTGGCTCTGAGGCTCCGTCATCTGGTCGCAGCAATCGGGTATGGGGAAAAGAGGTAGCAAAGCAACCGTGAGTACTCATCCAAAGTACTCGCAAGACTTACATCAGAACTAAGTTAAGTATGCATCGGTATCAAAGGGAATGGCTGTATCTGTGGACTAGTCTGCAGAAATGCCAGAATAGAGAGAAAGGCCTAGCCTATCGAAGACTAGCATCTTCAGCGTCTTGCAGCATTAGAAGAGTGCAGATTAGTATATAATAAAGCAACAAGCATGTAGTAGCAAAGCCTAGAGATCCTTCCTCGACTCCCTGCGAGAAAGCGATCCCGGAGCTTACAATTAATTAAAGTATCCAGTTCAAGTAGTAGTAGATCGGGATACAACACTGAGCGTCCTGTTACCGTGGACACGGCTATTCGAATAGATAATCTTCCCTGCAGGGGTGCACTACTGTCACACAACACGCTCGATTAACTCTGGCCGGACACACTTTCCTGGGTCATTCCCGGCCTCGGCTGATTGACACACCGCGGCCCTACCTAGAGCTCAGCAGAGAGGTCCCCGCCGGTCTACATCCTAAGTGCTCAGGGGTCTTGGGCCCATCGCCCTTCGCACTCCGGGTCGTTGCGCGCAGGGCCAGCCTCACCACGTTGTGCCTGTGGGTATCTGCTGTCAGCCGTGCAGCAATGCTGAACTGGACGTCTGACAGAGCTTTCGGCTGATACATACGGCGCCGAGGGCCCCATTAAACCATTATCCCGCGTGGTGGTAGTGCGTATAGGCCAGTGGCCAACTCAGATCAATACCCAAATCCGTTAGTGCATTATTAATTTTAGTGACGGCTGTCGGGACAAGTCCGGAGCTACCACCACAACCTGGGTGGTACCGCTAAACAGCCAGCCGCCACAGTAACTCTCGCGGGTGCTCTTCGGGCCTGCCCGAATTTCATGTGTTTCTCTCGCGGGTACCCCTCGGGGTCGACCCATATTTAACAAGGGACTGAATTAAATGTAGAGTAACCGTGTGTCCATACATCAAGGGGGAATCCAAGGAATCACCCTCGTTGGATTCCCACTCGATGTACCCATCAAGGTGAACCCTGAGGAATCACTCTCGATGGTATTCACACTTGCGGGGTTGCACGACAAAAGCTTCGTCGGAGGTGGTGAAAGAGGAATCACCCTCGGTAACCCACAACCAACTAGCTGGTACCACAGAGGCAACATCAGGAGTGAGACAAGAGGTATCACCCTCGGCACTCGATAATGGCTCTGTAGAGTCGAGCAACTTAGGGGGGTGTGTGGTGAGGTGCTGGTCTCAGCCCGTCGATCACATCGATCAGGGCACCGATAACTAAGCGGGGCAACTAGTACAAGGAAGAGGGGCCACAGATGGATTTCCATCCAACCTATACTAAGCATTTGGGATAGCAGGTAAGGTATCAATAGCAGTTTACAAAAATAGGCTATGCATCAGAATAGGATCAATCAAAAGCAGTAGCAAATTCTAATGCAAGTAGGAGGGAGAAAGAATAGGAGATATAGGCATGCTCAAGGGGGTTTGCTTGCCTGGTTGCTCCGCAAGCGAAAAGGAATCTTCAACGGTGTAGTCGATCCTCGGTTCGTCAGCGGTCCCGGAGTCTACCGGAGAAGAAGAGGGGGAAGAAATAGATAAATACAAGCAAACAGATGCAATCACTATGCATGAAATGCCTAAATGATATGCTGGGGGGATATATGGCATCTCCAAATATATTTTTAGAGGATTTAGGAATTTATTTGGAATTATTTACCGGAGGTCAGGCACTATTCATCTACCGGAAACGGGCAAAAAGTTCCATGTTCATCTACTTAGAAGATGCTAACATGCATGCAGATGGCATAAACGGATTCGTTAGATTTTTCTGATCATTTTTCAAATATAAATTATTTTCATCTGACTTACGGTTTATTTTCTATGAATTTTCAAAGTTTATAGCATTTTCTCTAATTACTAGATTTATTTTAATTCGAATATCCAATTTAATGTAAAATGCTACGGGTACACAGAAAGTGTACCCAGCACTTTGCACACAGGCTGACTGGTGGGGTCCAGTTGACTGCCCAGTCAGCAGTCAACAGGACCGTTGACTGGTCAAAAGGGGTCAACGGGGCCCACCTGTTAGTGTCACAGGGTATTAACTGAGTTTTAAAATGTATTTAATTAACTAATTAAGTGTGGGTCCCACTGGTCAGTGACCTAATTAACCGAATCGTTATTTAGGCGGTGGGGCCCGATGTCAGTGCGTGCTAGTAGATTAATTAGCGCCTAAACTAACAGCTAATGACCTGGGCCCACCAATTTTGGACCCAGGCGAGTTTCGAACCGGCGCGCGACGGTGGTGGCGTACAGAGGCGGCGGCGGGTCGCCGGACTCGCAGGTCCGGCGACCATTTGGTCAGCCGAGAGCGACTACTGGACGGTGTGGCACCCCGGTTCAGAGCAACCGGTTTACCTTGCATTGCCAGCCGAGAGATCAAGTCTTCTGGCAATACACAACAACTTGGTACAGAAAACAACCGCTTTATTGATCTCTTAGCGGAAACATGGGTTTACATCTTACATGATGAGCGAGGCCAAGCGGCACACACGGTGCGGCTGCACTTATGTACATTGTTTAGTAGACATGGCGGGGCCTCGATGATAAGGGAACTACTACGCGACAGCGGAACGACGAGGTAGAGGAACTCCATTCCACAGGGACACTGCTGGGACGCGGCCTAGATCGCGACAAACTGCTCAACGTCAACTCCTTGCACGGCTTCTCCTGCATCTGGCATGATAAGCCAGGTGAGTACTTTGAATGTACTCGCAAGCTCACAACAAACAAAACAAGTGCGACAAACAATAACAAGGCATTTAACATATTTAATGCATGGGCATGATGCTACTCAACATGAGATGTGCGTGAAACATTGCCATGGTCCTCGGGACCAACTTACCATTTCGGGGTTACCGCGTAACCACCGTTCACAACTTACCAACGTGATCCTCACTTGATCACATTCATACCTTGCATAGTGATCCTCGATCACCATGTTTGCATGTGCCATCTTGTGAATCTTAGTGTGCAAGTTAATTATATATGTTGACCCATGGTGTGACCTACTACGAACTGTGTCCATATCCGAGGACGCGGCTATCGATAGATTATACACTCTGCAGAGGTTAGTACACTGTACCCACACCACGGAAATCATGGCCTCGTGCTCCCATTCGGGTGGACCAACGACATTCCGACAAAACCAATCTATTGCATGATACTCTCCCGGCCACTCCGACAAACTCCCCTTTGGGCTATGTCCTGGGTGACCCTGATGTCAACATGTGACATCCGCCACCTCTGTGGCTTCCACCGCCATGGCCAAACAATAACATTGTCCCAAACGAGGACCTCGGTACCATCAAAACTTGGGTCCTCAAGGTTGTGACTGCCTACCGGGCCAGGGTAGCGCCAGAGCACAACCTTCCCTCGTAGGAGGCACCGGCGAGAGGCATGACAATAGACCGCATTAGGGCCTCCCCATCCATACAAGTGTGGTTGCACTGGTGAGCTCGATTCGGTGGCACCATGACTCGATCAACAGCATGTTCAAGTTGAATTATTATCAATTTTAACTTGAAAGAAAATGGTTCGAGTCATAGTGAATGAATGGATGCACGGGTCACGGTCATGAAATGTGAATGCATCATACTACCATATGAGCATATGACATGATTTCTACTGCACACTATCAATAAAACATGTACCTTACTGCATATTAACAAAATGACAAGATTAAAGTCTATGCAAAAAGGTCTATGTAGCAAGTTATTTTAAATAGTGAATATATGATGAATTTAATTCAATTAAACCAAAGTTATTGCAATGCCATCCTTGCATATGAATGTTGTGGCTTGCCTTGGTTCAGAGGAGTGTCACAGTACTCCTGGCCTTCTTCAACACAATTAGGCTCTTCTGAAATTAAATTAAAAGCAAACAGAAAATGTCACATACTACTGTTTATTGCACCAGAAATTCTCAACAGCAAGAAAAATTCTGAAATTTGGAATACAGAAAATTTGGAATTTTATAAACCAGTAGCAAAAAGAATCAAATCATTTGGACTTAGAGATTAAAAGTTATTGCAGGTCAAAGTTGGATTAGAATCTGGTCAAAATTTCCATTGAAAAGAATTTAACCGAGCGGCCACGTCGAAGGCGTATTTTGAGAATACGCCTCCACTTACGTACCGGTTCGGGAGCGAGGGAGAGAATGACAGGTGGGGCCCGATGTCAGGATTAAATAGAGAGAGAGAGAAACAGAGGGCGGCGGCGCTGTCGTCGGCGTTTCTCCGGCGAGGAGACGTCGGCGATCACCGGAGAGGAGGGGGATGGGTTCAACTCGGCAAGACGGTCCCACACGTACCCGGAACTCGAGCTGAGGAGGTCGAACGGCGTCGCGGCGATCTTCTCCAGAGACGGCGGCGGCGGAGCTGATCGGAGTCGGCGTTTCGGGCGACAATCCTGTGAGTTCTTGCTACCGTCGTGCTCAGGAGGTTGCTACGGTCTCGTTGGTGGCAGTGGTTGGAGCTGAGGTGGACTAGGATGAGTGAACGAAGGAGAGGGATCTGCGGCGGTCGCCGGCGAGGTTCGAAGGCCAGAGGCCTTCCCGGCGTTGCCCACAGCTTCTGGAGGTCGATTTGAGAGAGGAGAGGGGGTTTGGGATGGCTAGAATGGTCGGGGGAGTGCTCTATATATAGGAGGAGGCGAGGCAGGGTTCGGGCTCCGCCGGAGCTGAGCGGGAGGGCGAACTGGGGGCGGTGAGGACTCGGGCGAGCTAGGGGACGACGCAGGCGAGGCCAAGCACAGCGCTCGCTCGCGGGCTCGGGCGCAGGCGCACTAAGGAGGAACAGGGCGCGCGTGCAAGCCACTGTGCCGTTGGCTAGCGCCGTGGCCTCTTCCGCCGTGCCCCCTTCCGGCGCCGGGGAAGGTCAGGGAGTGGCTGGGGGGATGAATGGGTGTACCAGGAGTGGACTAGACATGTTGCGGTGGCGGGAGAGGAGAGGATGGACGGTGGCCGATCGGACCCGACGGGCAGAGCGGGCAGAGCGCGTGCGTTGCACCCTGCCCGCACGCGGTCACCGCGTGCACTGGCACGGGGGTGGCTTTCGGCGCTGCCAAATCATGTCCAACGTATTGTCCCTTCAACGCTTTGCCAAGGAATGCGCTGGGCTTGCCACATGGTGCAATGGAGGTGACAAGAGGGAGCTGCAAAGTTTCTGGATAGAAACTTGCTCCAAATGCTGAGGACAAATGGCTAAGATTCTGGGGCTGGTTTTAGGTGTTTAAGCATCACTTAGGAAGGTCATTAAGTGGTAAAAATTTCAGATTAAAAAGATCAAGGAATAATATAGTTGCTTCACAAAGTGACTTTTCTGTCCAGAAGCAAAAATATTTTCCTGGGCTAAAATTTTCCAAATGACCATGGGATATTTTTGCATAGGAAGGTGAGGCATGACCCAAAGAATATTTGGGAATTTTCTAGGAATTTTCTGGGCAATAAAAATAGGGGTTGCTTCATAGCTATATGAGAAAAGAAGCATTTTCAGAGGGAAAAAGCATATAATGCCATTAAATAAAAATACCCAATGGCATTATTATGGGAGGGATGAGGTCTAGGGAGGGTTTATGGATGAAATCCAGGGTGTTACTGACGGGGAAGACGACGCGCGTCGGGGAGAGGCAGCAGTGAGTACGGGGGTGGCCGGAGCTCGACGGACACAAGCTCACGGCGGCGGCAGGCGCACGGCTCCATCGCCGGGACGACTATAGGGCATGGGAGAGAGCAAGGGAAGCTTGGGAGGAAGCGGGAGCTCACAGTGAACGCGCCGGAGTTCTCGGTGTAGCCGGATGGGGCCACAGTGGAGCGGATCGACGGCGTGACGGGGGCGGATTCCGGCGAGGGGAATGGTGTTGGCGGCGTCGATGAAGCTTCCCGGCTTCGACCTCGTGCCGCAGGCGCTGAAGTCAAGCTCGGCGGAGCTGCAGGTCACGGTGGCGCGGCGAGCAATGGCCAGTGGCCACGGTGGTACGAAGCGGCGACGACGGGTGCGTCGGTGGTAGCGGGAACGAGAGAGGGAGAGCGTGGGGAAGAGGGGGAGAGTGGCCAGGGGGTGGTTGGAGGCGGCCTTATCCATCCCAGCCACCTGCTCGTCGTCGTGGCGGGCGGAGGACGGCGCATCGCGCGGCATATGCGGCGGCGTCGACATGGAAGGGGGAGCAGGTGAGGAGGACAACGACTGTAGCGTGGGCTGGGCCTGGGAACTGTGGCACCTGGGCCACGAGCACAGTGCCCCTTTTTCTTTTCTGTTAATTCCCTCAACTGTTTTTCTTTAATTCCTTCTGTTTTGCATTAATTAAAGCCACTATAAGAGTTTTGTAAAATGTGGAGCTTGCCTCATAATTAGCATTGCATTATACAACACTGCCACAAAAAGTTTGGAAATGTTTTGAATTCAATTGGATTTTGCATAACTGGAAAAGGATTAAATATTGCTGTTTTGGTACTGTTTTGGTTGCCAGGGTCAATTTGGGAACGCAAATAATGTTGTTTTTATTTTTCTAATAGATTTGGGATTATTTACAATATTATGAACTATTTTGTTTTAAAATTTGGCCAACTTTTATTTTGACTTGCATTTTGAATTTTTGTTTAAAGTGGAATTAGAAATGGGATATGAACAAATGATGATTTAGCACTGCAATGAAGATGACTTGGCATGATTAGAGGATGATCTCTGTAGCATATAACAAGGGGGTGTTACAATTCTCCTCCTCTAAAAGAAATTCTCGTCCCGAGAATTCAGGAGGTAGAAGGAAAAAGGTCGGGGTATTCTTCATGAAGACGATCTTCGCGTTCCCAAGTGGCTTCATCTTCTGAATGATTCGACCACTGAACCTTAAGGAACTTGATTGCCTTCTGACGGGTTCGACGTTCAGCTTGATCAAGAATACGGATCGGATGTTCCTTATAAGACAGGTCATCCTGCAATTCAAGTACTTCATGATCCACTGCTCGGATCGGATCCTTGAAGCAGCGGCGGAGTTGCGATACATGGAAAACATCGTGAACCTGAGAAAGGTTCGGCGGTAGTTCCAATTGATAAGCCACTTCTCCACGTCTTGCGAGAATACGGAATGGGCCAATGTAGCGAGGAGCTAACTTGCCCTTGATTCCGAAATGGTGAGTGCCCTTCATCGGAGTAACACGAAGGTATGCTTGTTCGCCAGGTTGATAGACCATTACCTTGTGTTTACGGTCATAATTGCTCTTCTGACGAGACTGAGCAGTCTTAAGATGCTCACGAACGATACGGACTTGCTCTTCAGCGTGTTGGATAATGTCTGGACCGAAGAGTGGCCGTTCCCCAGTTTCTGACCAATTCAGAGGAGTTCGGCACTTACGTCCATAAAGAACTTCAAACGGTGCCATCTTCAGACTAGCTTGATAGCTATTGTTGTAAGAGAATTCAACATACGGGAGAGATTCCTCCCATTTCTTGCCAAAGGAGATGACACATGCACGAAGCATATCTTCAAGCACTTGGTTGACTCGTTCAACTTGACCCTAGGACTGGGGGTGAAAAGCAGTGCTAAAGGACAGATGAGTTCCCATAGCTTCTTGGGAACTTTCCCAGAACCTTGAAGTAAAGAGGCTGCCATGGTCTGAACTGATCTCCAACGGAACACCATGGAGGGACACAATTCTGGAAACATACAAGTCTGCTAACTGACTAGCAGTGATTGTCTCCTTGACTGGCAGAAAATGAGCAACCTTGGAGAATCGGTCAATGACGACAAAAATAGCATCATGACCCTTCTGTGATCTGGGAAATCTAGTAATGAAATCCATTTCAACTTTGTCCCATTTCCATTCGGGAATATCAAGTGGTTGCAGAGTTCCAGTAGGTCTTTGATGTTCTGCTTTCATGCGACGGCAAACGTCACACTCAGCAACATAGCGAGCAATGTCTCGCTTCATATCAGGCCACCAGTAACGCTGACGAATGTCTTGGTACATCTTGGTACTACCTGGATGGATAGACAAAGGCGTGTCATGTGCTTCTTTCATGACATCCGAGAGCGAGTCCAGGTTGTGCTTTCTGGGGACCACTAGGCGGCCTCTGAAGAACAAGGCACCATCATCATCATCAGTGAAGAACGATGAATTTCCTTTGGATAGATAGCTTTTAATCTTCTCAAATTCGGAATCATACTTCTGCCTTGACTTGATGTTGTGCTCGAGATCTGGTTCAACAACCAAGGTATTTAGATATCCTTGAGGAACTATCTCGAGATTCAGCTTTCGAAGCTCTTCATACAGAAGTGGTTGCTGTAGTTGAACCTCAAGTTCACAACAGTAGGATTTGCGGCACAAAGCATCAGCCATTACATTAGCCTTGCCAGGAGTATAAGAAATACCCAAGTCATAGTCTGTAATGGCCTCCATCCATCTTTGCTGATGGAGGTTCAGAGATGGCTGAGTGAACAAGTACTTCAGACTTTGATGATCTGTGTAGATCTCGCAACGATTACCAAGTAGGTAATGTCGCCCTAACTTCAATGCATAAATAACTGCTGCAAGTTCAAGATCATGCGTTGGATAATTCTCTTCATGAGGACGCAACTGTCGAGAGCCATAAGCAATCACCTTGCGCTCTTGCATTAGGACACAGCCTAATCCTTGACGGGATGCGTCACAATAAATCACGAAGTCCTTGCGAGAATCTGGAGGAGCAAGCACTGGAGCAGATGTCAGCTTGTCTTTGAGTGTCTGAAAACTTTCCTGACATTTTTCTGTCCACTCAAACTTAACGCCTTTGTGAAGCAGATCAGTCAGAGGCTTGGCAATCTTGGAGAAGTTCTCGACAAAATGGCGGCAATAGCTGGCGAGTCTGAGAAAACTTCTGACTTGCTTGACATTCTTCGGGGGAGTCCATTCAAGAATAGCCTGAACTCGTTCCGGGTTAACAGCAATGCCATCTTTGGAAATCACGTGGCCGAGATATGTCACTTCAGACAACCAGAATTCACACTTGGAATACTTGGCATACAGTTGATGTTCACGCAGCTTCTCCAGTACAAGCCGAAGATGTTCGGCATGTTCTTCTTCATTCTTCGAATAGACAAGGATATCATCCAGATAAACCACGACGAACTTGTCGAGGTAATCCATGAAGATGTAGTTCATCAGTCGGGAGAAGGTAGCTGGAGCATTAGTTAAGCCGAAAGACATGACGGTGTACTCGTAAGACCCATAGCGAGTAACGAAAGCTGTCTTCGGAATGTCTTCTTCACGAACTCTGATCTGGTGGTATCCCAATCTCAAATCAAGTTTAGAGAATACTGAGGAACCAGCAAGTTGATCATACAGATCGTTGATTCTGGGGAGCGGATACTTGTTCTGAATCGTTGCCTGGTTGATAGGTCGGTAATCTTGGACCAGACGATTCGTGCCATCCTTCTTCTTGACAAAGAGAGAAGGTGCTCCCTAAGCAGAAGAACTGGGGCGAATGAAACCCTTTTGAAGTGACTTGTCGATTTCCTCCTTAAGTTCAAGGAGTTCATGCGGTGGCATCTTGTATGGGCGCTTGGCAATAGGAGTGGTGCCTGGTTTCAGGTCGATAACAAATTCGACAGCTCTAGCAGGTGGTACTCCTGGGAGTTCCTCTGGAAAGACATCTTCAAAATCACGAACAACTGGAACGTTCTCGATGCCTTCAAGAGGTGAAGCATTCAATGCATTCAGAGCAAATATCTCGCTCTCAGCATTCTGGATTAACTGGCTGAGTAGTTGATCACCTGGCCAGAAGGGTGTGTGAGCTGGACTGTCTTGGCGGCACAGTCGATCAAAGAATTATAGGTTGCCAACCATTCCATACCAAGAATGATGTCTATGTTGGAAGGTCCGAGCACAGTGAGAGTAGCCGGAAAAAGTAGACCTCCAATTTCGATTTGGTTGCGAGGGCTTACCATTGTGGTTTGCCACTTGGCTCCCGGAGATTAAACTGCTAAAGGAGTGGGCAAATTTTCCATATCTAACCCATGCAACCGAGCAAATTGTTGGGACACAAAGGCATGCGAGGCTCCTGACTCAAAGAGAACAGTGGCTGGCACTGAATTAACGCGAAGGGTACCCATCACAATTTTTGGGGCCTCACGAGCTTCTTCAGCATCAACATGGTTGACATGGCCAAGTACAACAGCAGTCGGTCTGACATTTTGGCTCCGTGTGCAAAACCTGGAATGATGACCTGGTAGTCCACATTTACGACAGACTCCACGTGCGGGGCGAGGAGCCATAGTATTGGGCTGTCTACTTTGAGCATTGGATTGTATTGGCGGTGCGGGCAGACGAGGAGGGATCATGTAACACCCTGGATTCTGTCTTTTTCTTTTATTTGGTTTTATTGAATATTTGGATTTGCATTGGAGGTTTTCTGTCAACTCTTTTGGACTTACCACTTGGAATTTATTTTGATTTTCTTCCAAGTGGGTTCTATCATCCATAAACCCTCCCTAGACCTCATCCATCTAATTATAATGTCATTGGGTATTTTTATTTAATGGCATTATACTCTTTTTCTCTCTGAAAATGCCCATTTGCTCTTATAGCTATGAAGCAACCCCTATTTTTATTGCTTAGAAAATTCCAAGAAAATTTCCAAATATTCTTTGAATCATGCCTCACCTCCGTATGCAAAAATATCCCATGGTCATTTGGAAAATTTCAGCCAGGAAAAATGTTTTTGCTTTTGGACAGAATAGTCACTTTGTGAAGCAAGTATATTTTTCCTTGATCTTTTTAAGCTGAATTTTTTACCACTTGATTACCCTCTTAGGTGATGCTTAAACGCCTAATTTCAGCTCAAATCTCCTAGCTATTTGTCCCCAGTGGTTGGACCAAGTTTCTGTCCAGAAACTTTCTCTCTAGCTCCAGTCACCTCCAAGGCACCAGATGGCAAGGCAAGCGCATTTCTGGGCACAGCATCGAAGGGACAACACCTAGGACATGGTGTGGCAGCGCCGAAAGCCCCCTGCATGCCAGTGCACGTGGTGACCGCGTGCGGGCATGGTGCAATGCACGCGCTCTCTGTGCTCTGCCCGTCGGGTCCGATCGGCCGCCGTCCAGCTTCTCCCCTCGCGCCACCTCAGCATGTCCAGACCACCCAGCTCACTCTCCCTCTTCCACCCAGCCCCTCTCTGACCCGCCCCGACACCGGTAGGAGGCACGCCGGACGCGGCCATGGCGCTAGCAGCCGGTACAGTGGACAGCACACGCGACCCTGTTCCACTTAGTGCGCCTACGCCCGAGCCTACGTGCATGCACTGTGTTTGGCCTCGCCCGCGTCGTCTCCAAGCTCGCCCGAGTCCTCACCGTCCCCAGTTCGTCCTGCCGCTTAGCTCCGGCAGAGCCCGAGCACTGTCCCTCCTCTTCCTATAAATAGAACCCCTCCCCGATCATTCTAGCCATCCCAAACCCCCTCTCTACTCACAAATCGAGCTCTAGTAGCTGCTGGCAACGTCGGGAAGGCCTCTGGCCTTCAAACCTCGCCGGAGATCGGCCGCGGTTCTCCCCGGCCAACCTCACCCTCTGGAGCCCTCGACCTCGCCCTCTGCTTCTGGTGTGCTCGTGGTGATCCACGGAAGACGCCTAAGACTCTGGTTCATCGGATTGAGGTCGTCTTCCTCAATTCCGACGAGCTCCGCCGCCCGCCATCTCTGGAGAGGATCTCCGCGACGTCGTCAGTCCACCCCAGCTCGTGTTTCGGGTACGTGTGTGACCGTCTCGTCAAGCTAGACCCATCCCCCTCCTCTCCGGCGATCGCTGAGGTCTCCTCGCCGGAGAAACGCCGGCGACAGAGCCGCCGAGCCCTGTTCCTCTTTATCTCTCGTTTAAAACCAGACAGGGGCCCCACCTGTCATTCTCTCTCTCTCGCCCGAAGGGGTATCTAAGTGGAAGCGTATTTCCAAAATACGTCTTCGACGTCAGCCCCTCTGGGATTTTCTGAAAATTGATTTAATTCATTTTAATCCAGAGTTTGACCCTAACTTTGACCAGCCACAACTTTTTATCCATAAGTCCAAATGAGATGATTCTTTTGCTACTGGTTTGTAAAATTCCAAAGTTTCTGTATGCCTTATTTCAGAATTTTTCTTGCTGTTGAGAATTTTTGGTGCATTAAACAGTGTTATGTGACATTTTCTTTTTGCATTTAAATTATTTTCAGAAGAACCTAGTTGTGTTGGAGAAGGCCAGGAGTATTGTGAAACTCCTCTGAACCAAGGCAAGCCACAACATTCATATGCAAGGATGGCATTGCAATGACTTTGGTTTAATTGAATTTAATTCATCAAATATTCACTATTTAAAATAACTTGCTATATAACTTTTATTGCATAGACTTTGTTCTGTAATTTTGATGTTATACAATAGGTTACATGCTTACTTGTTAGTGTAGGCAGTAGGAATCTTGTCATATGCACATATGGTAGTATGATGCATTCATCATTCATAATCGTGACCCGTGCATCCATTCATACACTATGGCTCGAATCATTCTCTTTTCAAGTTAAACTTTATAATAATCCAACTTGAACATGCTGTTGATCGAGTCATGGTGCCACCGAATCGAGCTCACCAGTGCAACCACACTTGCGTGGATGGGGAGGCCCTAATGCGGTCTATTGACATGCCTCTTGCCGGTGCCTCCTACGAGGGAAGGTTGTGCTCTGGAGCTACCCTAGCCCGGTAGGCAGTCACAACCTTGAGGACCCGAGTTTTGATGGTACCAAGGTCCCCGTTTGGGACAATGTTGATGTTTGGCCACGACGGTGGCAGCCACAGAGGTGGCGGATGTCACATGTTGACATCAGGGTCACCCAGGACATAGCCCAAAGGGGAGTTTGTCGGAGTGACCGGGAGAGTGTCATGCAATAGATTGGTTTTGTCGGAATGTCGTTGGTCCACCCGAATGGGAGCACGAGGCCATGAGTTCCGTGGTGTGGGTACAGTGTACTAACCTCTGTAGAGTGTATAATCTATCGATAGCCGCGTCCTTGGATATGGACACAGCTCGTAGTAAGTCACACCGTGGGTCAACAGATATAATTAACTTGCACACTAAGATTCACAAGATGACGCATGCAGAAATATGTGATCTAGTGAGGATCACGTTGGTGACATATGAACGGTGGTTACGTGGTAACCCCGAAATGGTAAGTTGGTCCCAGGGACCATGGCAATGTTTCATGCACCTCTCATGTTGAGTAGTATCATGCTCATGCATTAAATCTGTTAAATGCCTTGTTATTGTTTGTCGCACTTGTTTTGTTTGCTCTGAGCTTGCGAGTACATTCAAAGTACTCACCTGGCTTATCATGCCAGATGCAGGAGAAGCCGTGCATGGTGTGGATGTCGAGCAGTATGTCGCGCTCTAGGCCGTGTCCCAGCAGTGTCCCTGTGGAATGGAGTTCCACTACCCCGTCGTTCCGCTGCCGCGTAGTAGTTCCCTTATCATCGAGGCCCCTGCCATGTCTACTAAATAATGTACATAAGTGCAGCCGCACCGTGTGTGCCGCTTGGCCTCGCTCATCATGTAAAATGTAAACCTATGTTCCCGCTAAGAGATCAATAAAGCGGTTGTTTTCTGTACCAAGTTGTTGTGTATTGCCAGAAGACTTGATCTCTGGGCTGGCAATGCAAGGTAAACCGGTTGCTCTGAACCGGGGTGCCACAACGCTTGGTATCAGAGCCGCGCTGACTGTAGGACGCCCTAGAAAGCCGACGCGTTAGAAAACGGTAGTTTTAGCCTCTGTAGTGGTTTGAGACTTGATTCTGCAATTGGGTGTTGCATTGCATGCATATAGCCTACTGTTAATGCTGACCAACTAATGTTGTGAGTGTAGATGGCACCAGTCCCTTATCCGTACCAGCCTGAGCCGGCACCTTCCACTTTTCCACACCTGCTTACCATCGTATGGCGTCGACTCTACCCCGATGGCGATGACCCCATATACCAGGTGTACCGAGAGCAGCTCGCTGATGGAGTTTACGAGTATCACGCGGAGGTCGTCATGCACAACAGTACCGTGGTGGGCACTTACACTCTCTCCACCAAGGGCGGGACTACCTCTACACCAGACTAGGCGGTCCAGTTTGCAGCATTCGAGGCTCTCACTAACTTGCGTTATAACGAGATTCAGATGCAGACTCACCCAGGTTTCTACTTCTATCCGTCCCTGTATGAGTCAGGACAGATCCGCTTCCCTTACATTGATCCGGAGTGTGACCGGTCAGCCAGTCACCTGTCTCGCTACATAACGGCGGGATACTTTTTGATCGGCAGCCTAGTCCAGGAGCTGAACCGCGTTCGAGGCGAGCTAGCTGCAGCTCGATCTACTTTCGCTCCACCTCTGCTTATCCACACATCACTTGTTCCTCCAGTTACCTTACCTCCACCCACTCCAGTGGCCCCCACGCCTTCTCAAAGTAAGTCAGGCACTTCAGTAGTGACTCCTCATGAGTCCCCAGCCCAGTGGGCTATGCTTCTCGCTACCCCAGCCGCTCCGATGCTGCAGAGTCACCCTGCTCC
The DNA here is from genome assembly GCA_039707655.1 of Elymus sibiricus. Lineage (NCBI taxonomy): Eukaryota > Viridiplantae > Streptophyta > Magnoliopsida > Poales > Poaceae > Elymus > Elymus sibiricus. Next base: position 163,728,604 of record CM077676.1, read on the forward strand.
AGACCCTGAGGGAGAGTCTTCCCGTCAGCGTCGTCGTGTTTCCTTTGCTCCGGATGTATCCGTTATCAGTTCCGATTCGGAGTCCGACACCGAGGAGACACCAACAGGACCGTCAGTGTGCCAGTGCGATCCCGGTCGTCGCGTGTAGACGAGGATGATGTGGTGTTTGGTTGTATGCATGTAGTAGTACTATCCATGCTGTTGCCCCGCTATGTATGCTGGATGATGATGTGGTGTTTGGTTGTATGCATGTAGTAGTACTATCCATGCTGTTGCCCCGCTATGTATGCTGGATGATGTATTGTATAACTATGTTGCTTTCTGTTATTCGCTTTGGCTTTTCTTGATTTCTCTTTCGGGTTTGTTGCTTCACCTCCCTATTTTTCTTGTTTTCCCCTAATGGATGTTGCTCATCTCGATGCTTCGTACTGGGAAACATATATAGGATGACAAGGTGTGGCAGTAACTGTCATGGTGGTGACGATACTCCAGTTCGTCGATCCGCTAGGCAAGCAGGACATTCTCCGGAACCATATCAGCCACCACCTCCTCCACCTCAAGCACCCACGATAGAGCAGATTATGCGGATGTTTGGGGAGAAGAGAAACCAAGACCTGATGGAATTCCTGAGAAGTATGCAGACTGTGGTTGGGCAGAATAATCACAATGGTAATCACTCCAAGCTGTCAGACTTTCAGAGGACCAAACCACCAAGTTTCAGTCAAGCAGTGGACCCGATGGAAGCCGATGATTGGTTGAGGACCATTGAGAAGAAGTTGGAAATTGCTCGCACTAAAGATGCTGACAAGGTGCCCTTCTCCACTCATTATCTAGAAGGACCAGCTGCTATATGGTGGGACAATGCCAAAGTGATGTGGCCCGCTGAAGACGAGATTACTTGGGATAACTTCAAAGATAAATTCCGCAAGTACCATATTCCTGCCGGCATCATGAAGGTCAAGCAGCAAGAATTTCTCACTCTTACACAAGGTACCTCGACTGTAAGTGAATATTTAAACAAGTTCAATCATTTGGCCCGTTACTCAACACATGATGTGGCCACCAAAGAACGGAAAATAGATCGATTCCTCGGAGGACTCAACCTTACCCTCCGATGTGCACTCAGCATGCTGGATTTCCCCGACTTCCAAACTTTGGTAAACAAGGCACTCATTGCCGAAAGGGAACACAAACTAGTTAATGATCATAAGACCGCCTATGAAGACCGCAAACGCAAGTTTGAACCCAAGAAGGAAGGGCAAGTTTTTCCGAAAGTCCGTACTTGGCAGCAACCTCAGTTTGAGTTCAAGCCAACTTGGCAGCAGGGGAACATCAAGAATGAAAGTCAGATCAAGACTGTGGTCGCCAAGCCAAACAAGGAAGACTGTCAGCGTAACAATGCCTGTTACACCTGTGGACAGACTGGGCATTACGCTAGGCAGTGCCCCAAGAACGGCAAGCCAACAGCCAACCTGAAGCCTCAAGTCAATTATGTGGGGCAATTCCCCAAACGGAGATATATTCAAGGGCAAGTTCATCACATCTCTGCCGAAGAAGCCTCCGAAGCTCCCGATGTGGTCATTGGTATGTTTCCTGTTAATGACATACCTGCAACAATTTTATTCGATTCTGGGGCTTCCCATTCTTTTATTTCGCGGAGTTTTGTTGCCCAACATCACCTTTCCTATACTCTTTTGGACAAAGCTATGGTGGTACAATCCCCCGGATCCAGGCTCAAGACAAATATTGTACGCCGAGGATTGAAAATATCAATCAATGGAGTCATCTTCCCCGCATCACTGGTATCCATTGAGTCTCCCACCTTGGATATTATTTTGGGGATGGATTGGCTGACAAGACATCAAGTCTGCATCAACTGCGCAACAAGAGAAGTCACGCTAATAAATCCCTCGGGCCAGTCTGCTCGATTCTATGCTGGTCGAGCCATACCAAACAAAGGGATGGTTTATGCTGCCATTGCTACAGAGATGAATCTAGTCCCAGTGGTCTGTGAATTCCCAGATGTGTTTCCAGATGAATTACCAGGCATGCCACCTAATCGAGAGCTTGAATTTTCCATTGAGCTTGTGCCCGGAACAACACCAATTTACAAGAAATATTATCGAATGCCTTCGTCTGAACTAGTGGAGTTGAAGAAGCAATTGGATGAGATGCTCCAAAAAGGATATATTCGCCCCAGCTCATCCCCTTGGGGTGCACCTGCAATATTCGTGGGCAAGAAAGACGGCGGTCTTCGGATGTGTGTTAACTACCGTGCTCTCAATGATGTCACAATCAAGAATAAATACCCGCTGCCCAGGATTGATGATTTGTTCGATCAACTCAGCGGAGCTCAAGTGTTCTCCAAGATTGACTTGCGCACCAGGTATCACCAGCTGAAAATCAGAAAAGAAGATATTCCCAAGACAGCATTCACTACACGGTATGGGCTGTACGAGTATACGGTCATGTCATTTGGACTGACCAACGCTCCTGCATTCTTCATGCACATGATGAACAAGGTGTTCATGGACTTCTTGGACAAGTTTGTAGTGGTGTTCATTGATGACATCCTCATATATTCCAAAAGTGAAGAGGAGCACAAGCAACATCTCTGAGCAGTGTTGGAACGATTACGCGCTCATCAACTCTATGCCAAGTTCAGCAAATGCGAATTTTGGCTTAAAGAACTAGGATTCCTTGGGCATACTCTTTCCGCTCAAGGAGTGGCCGTGGACCAAAGCAAAGTCACAGAAGTCCTGAAGTGGAAGACACCGGTTTCAGACACAGAAATCAGGAGTTTCTTGGGTCTCGCAGGTTATTACTGTCGTTTCATTGAAGGCTTCTCAAAGATTGCCAAGCCAATGACTGAACTGCTCAAGAAAAATCAGAAGTTTATATGGACGAAAGCATGTGAGGACAGTTTCAATGAGTTGAAGATCCGTTTGACCACCGCTCCAGTGTTGACTCTACCAGATATCTACCAGAGCTTCGACATCTATTGCGACGCATCGGCGTGGCATTGGGTGTGTACTTATGCAAGATGGAAAGGTCGTGGCATATGCATCAAGACAGCTCCGACCCCATGAGTAGAATTATCCTACCCATGACTTAGAAATGGCAGTTGTGGTTCACGCCTTAAAGATTTGGAGGCATTACATCATCGGAAAGCGATGCCAAATCTACACCGACCACAAAAGTCACAAGTATATATTCACGCAACCGGACTTGAATCTCCGACAAAGAAGATGGCATGAGTTGGTCAAAGACTATGACCTGGGTATCAACTACCACCCAGGAAAAGCAAATGTGGTCGCCGATGTCCTCAGTCGCAAACCGGCTACCACAAACTCATTAATCGAGCGTCTGCACCCAGCACTTCAAGAAGAAATAGCTCAGCTCAATATGATCTTGTGTGATGCAATCTGCTCGGTTACCTTGGAGGTAACCCCTACCCTGGAAGACGAAATTCGAAAGGCTCAATCTGGTGACCCTATGTTACTAAAGGTAATGGTTCAAGTACGAGAAGGAAAGGCGCCAGATTTCAACGTTGACGACAAAGGCACACTACGATTTCGGGATCGAGTCTGTGTACCGGACCTTGGGGAATTAAAGCAGCAAATTCTGAAGGAAGCCCATGAGTCCGCATACTCTATCCATCCCGGAGGCACTAAAATGTATCAAGACTTAAAGCAAACATTCTGGTGGGAAGGCATGAAGAAAGATATCGCCTATTACATCGCCTGTTGTGATATATGCAACAAGGTGAAGGCTGAACACCAGAAACCAGACGGTCTACTTCAACCCTTACCCGTTCCACAATGGAAATGGGACGATATCTGCATGGACTTTATCGTGGGATTACCAAGGACACCACGAGGCAACAATGCCATGTGGGTCGTGGTCGACATGCTCACCAAGGTAGCCCACTTTATTCCAATAAAGACAACCTACCGTGCAGACCAACTCGCTCAACTCTATGTATCCAGGATTGTCAGTCTGCATGGGGTACCAAGGACTATCACTTCAGACCGAGGATCTTTGTTTACCTCCGCATTCTGGGCACGGCTACACCAAGCCTTGGGAACCGCCTTGAAGCACAGCACCGCTTATCACCCTCAGACAGATGGGCAGACAGAGCGGGTAAATCAAATCTTGGAAGACATGCTTTGGGCGTGCGCTCTTGCTCATGGACCCAAATGGGAAGACAGCCTGCCATACGCTGAGTTTTCTTACAACAACGGCTATCAGACTAGCCTCAAGATGTCACCTTTTGTGGCTCTATATGGACGTAAGTGCCGTACCCCGCTGAACTGGTCTCAAATAGGAGACAGCCGAATCTTCGGGACTAATTTGATGATGGAAGCAGAAAAGCAAGTCAAAGAAATTCGAGACAGACTGCAAGTGGCAAAATCTCGTCAGAAGAGTTACTATGACTCAAAGCACAGGCAGATCAGCTTCGAACCAGGTGAATATGCATATCTCCGAGTTACCCCCACGAAAGGAGTTAAACGGTTTCATACTCGGGGAAAACTTGCACCAAGATACATCGGTCCGTTTCCAGTTATGACCAGAGTGGGCAAAGTGGCCTATCAATTAGAATTGCCTCCCGAGCTATCCGAGGTTCATGATGTGTTCCACGTGTCTCAGCTACGAAAATGCATCGCACCACCTGCAAAACAGATAGATATGGCAGAACTAGAGCTTGCGAAGGATTTAAACTACGAGGAGAAACCCTTGAGAATTCTGGAAGAGATGGACAGAGTCACCCGCAGCAAAACTATAAAGTTTTACAAGGTCCAATGGGAGCACCACACTGAGGACGAGACCACCTGGGAAAGAGCGGATTACTTAAGGACTGCATACCCATATTTGTTTCCTGAGCAACTGAATCTCGAGGACGAGATTCATCCTAAGGGGGGGAGGTTTGTAACACCCTGGATTCTGTATTTTTCTTTTATTTGGTTTTATTGAATATTTGGATTTGCATTGGAGGTTTTCTGTCAACTCTTTTGGACTTACTACTTGGAATTTATTTTGATTTTCTTCAGAGTGGGTTCTATCATCCATAAGCCCTCCCTAGACCTCATCCATCTCATTATAATGTCATTGGGTATTTTTATTTAATGGCATTATACTCTTTCTCTCTCTGAAAATGCCCATTTGCTCTTATAGCTATGAAGCAACCCCTATTTTTATTGCTCAGAAAATTCCAAGAAAATTTCCAAATATTCTTTGAATCGTGCCTCACCTCCCTATGCAAAAATATCCCATGGTCATTTGGAAAATTTCAGCCAGGGAAAATGTTTTTGCTTCTGGACAGAATAGTCACTTTGTGAAGCAAGTATATTTTTCCTTGATCTTTTTAAGCTGAAATTTTTACCACTTGATTACCCTCTTAGGTGATGCTTAAACGCCTAATTTCAGCTCAAATCTCCTAGCTATTTGTCCCCAGTGGTTGGAGCAAGTTTATGTCCAGAAACTTTCTCTCTAGCTCCAGTCACCTCCAAGGCACCAGATGGCAAGGCAAGCGCATTTCTGGGCACAACATCGAAGGGACAACACCTAGGACATGGTGTGGCAGCGCCGAAAGCCCCCTGCATGCCAGTGCACGCGGTGACCGCGTGCGGGCATGGTGCAATGCACGCGCTCTCTGTGCTCTGCCCGTCGGGTCCGATCGGCCGCCGTCCAGCTTCTCCCCTCACACCACCTCAGCATGTCCAGACCACCCAGCTCACTCTCCCTCTTCCACCCAGCCCCTCTCTCACCCTCCCCGACGCCGGTAGGAGGCACGCCGGATGTGGCCACGGCGCTAGGGGCCGGTACAGTGGACAGCACGCGCGACCCTGTTACACTTAGTGCGCCTGCGCCCGAGCCCGCGTGCATGCACTGTGTTTGGCCTCGCCCGCATCGTCTCCAAGCTCGCCCGAGTCCTCACCGTCCCCAGTTCGTCCTGCCGCTCAGCTCCGGCAGAGCCCGAGCACTGTCCCTCCTCTTCCTATAAATAGAACCCCTCCACGATCGTTCTAGCCATCCCAAACCCCCTCTCTACTCACAAATCGAGCTCTAGTAGCTGCTGGCAACGTCGGGAAGGCCTCTGGCCTTCAAACCTCGCCGGAGATCGGCCGCGGTTCTCCCCGGCTAACCTCACCCTCTGGAGCCCCTCGACCTCGCCATCTGCTTCTGGTGTGCTCGTGGTGATCCACGGAAGACGCCTAAGCCTCTGGTTCATCGGATTGAGGTCGTCTTCCTCAATTCCGACGAGCTCCGCCGCCCGCCGTCTCTGGAGAGGATCTCCGCGACGCCGTCAGTCCACCCCAGCTCGTGTTTCGGGTACGTGTGTGACCGTCTCGTCAAGCTAGACGCATCCCCCTCCTCTCCGGCGATCGCCGAGGTCTCCTCGCCGGAGAAACGCCAGCAACAGAGCCGTCGAGCCCTGTTCCTCTCTCTCTCTCGTTTAAAACCAGACAGGGGCCCCACCTGTCATTCTCTCTCTCTCGCCCGAAGGGGTATCTAAGTGGAAGCGTATTTCCAAAATACGTCTTCGACGTCAGCCCCTCTGGATTTTCTGAAAATTGATTTAATTCATTTTAATCCAGAGTTTGACCCAAACTTTGACCAGCCACAACTTTTTATCCATAAGTCCAAATGAGATGATTCTTTTTGCTACTGGTTTGTAAAATTACAAAGTTTCTGTATGCCTTATTTCAGAATTTTTCTTGCTGTTGAGAATTTCTGGTGCATTAAACAGTGTTATGTGACATTTTCTTTTTGCATTTAAATTATTTTCAGAAGAACCTAGTTGTGTTGGAGAAGGCCAGGAGTATTATGACACTCCTCTGAACCAAGGCAAGCCACAACATTCATATGCAAGGATGGCATTGCAATGACTTTGGTTTAATTGAATTTAATTCATCAAATATTCACTATTTAAAATAACTTGCTATATAACTTTTATTGCATAGACTTTGTTCTGTAATTTTGATGTTATACAATAGGTTACATGCTTACTTGTTAGTGTAGGATCGAAAATATGTCTAGAGGGGGGGTGATTAGACTACTTGATCAAATAAAACCTAACCTTTTCCCAGATTTTAGTTGTAGGCAGATTTTAGCAATAGTACATGTCAAGCATCACCCAACACATGCAATTCTAAGAGTATACCAGCGGAATGTAAGCAATTACATATGTATGTAGAGAGGGGGTAGGAGATTTCAAACGCAATGAAGACACGGTGGATTTTTGGCGTGGTTCCGATAGGTGGTGCTATCGTACGTCCACGTTGGTGGAGGCTTCAACCCACGAAGGGTAATGGCTGCGCGAGTCCACGGAGGGCTCCACCCACGAAGGGTCCACGAAGAAGCAACCTTGCCTATTCCAGCATGGCTTACGTCCACGAAGGACTAGCCTCACTTGGGGTAGATCTTCACGAAGTAGGCGATCTCCTTGCCCTTACAAACTTCTTGGTTCAACTCCACATCTGGTTGGAGGCTCCCAAGCGACACCTAACCAATCTAGGAGACACCACTCTCCAAAAGGTAATAGACGGTGTGTTGTTGATGAACTCCTTGCTCTTGTGCTTCAAATGATAGTCTTCCCAGCACTCAATCAACTCCTCACAGATTTGGCTATGGTGGAAAAGAGATTTGAGTGGAAAGCAACTTGGGAAAGGCTAGAGATCAAGGTTCAAATGGTAGGAATGGAATATCTTGATCTCAACACATGAGTAGGTGGTTCTCTCTCAGAAAATGTATGGTGGAAGTGTAGGCACATTCTGATGGCTCTCCTTACTGAGAAGGATGGGGTGGAGGGGTATATATAGCCTCCACACAGAATCCAACCGTTACACACTTTTGACCCAACTCGGTGGCACCGAAACGATAATCTCGGTAGCACCAAACTGTGTAAAAGATATGAACTTTAGGAATCTCGGTGGGACCGATACGAAGAACTCGGATGGACCAAAGTGAAATGGCTTAGGGCAATCCTCATCTCGGTGGCACCAATTGCATCAACTCGGTAGGACCGAAGTGAAGCAATAAGGCAACAGAGACTTGGCAAGCCATCTCGGTGAGACCGATTTGCAATCTCGGTGAGACCGAAGTAAATGCAAACGATTACAGAGAGTTGGCAAGGCCATCTCGGTGGGACCGAGATCCATTTCGGTGGTTCCGATTTGTTAGGGTTTGGCAGTGGCTAAGTCTTGGAAGAACTCGGTGGGGCCGGATAGGAAATATCGGTGGGGCCGAGTTGGACTTTAGGTTTAGGACATATTTGGGTAGAGAGAGTGGTTGAGGGTTTAGGAATACTGTCACTAAGCACTTGAGCAAAAAGACCATTAAGCAACACCTCATCCCCTTTTAGTAGTATTGGCTTTCCTATGGACTCAATGTGATCTTGGATCACTAAACCAAAAATGTAGAGTCTTGATCTTTTGCCAATCCTTGTCCTTAGCATTTTGAGGGGTCCACATCTCTAGTCCATGCCATGCCAATCATTGAACATCCTGAAATCTTAATCTTGAATGGACATTAGTTCAATGAGATATATGTTGTTATGAATTACCAAAACCACCAAGGGAGCAAATGTGCTTTCAATCTCCCCCTTTTTGGTAATTGATGACAACATATAGATCAAATCTTCGACAAATGGTTAAATGAATGAAATACATCGTTGCTTTGAGAAGTATGTGATAAGCAAGAGCTCCCCCCTAAATTTGTGCATTATTAAAAATTTGCGTTTGAATGCTAATGCACAATCGATTAGGCTCATGGGTCACTCTTCCATGTCACATACATCTTGGTGGAGCGCGCAAAATGATATGATTGGAAAGGTAAGCACGCATCACCAACATAAGTAATTGATCATACAAGATAATGGTAGAGATAAACATGGAATATGACAATAGGCATAATATGATCAATCAACATCGTATCTCACAAGTATAAACGACAGAATACTATAGCAAGCACACACATAACAAAGTATCAACGAACAAGCAAACAAGTAGCAAAAGAAACTCTCGAAGCAAATCAAAAGCAAGAAACTCTCTCTCTCGAAGCCTATGATCTCTACAGATTCTCCCCCTTTGGCAACAAGTACCAAAAAGTTTGAATCGTATAGCACTAGTCGGCTCTCTAGGCACGGTCCTCCGAAGCTCCTGAAGGCAATCTTCTGCTGGCTGCTCCGGTATGCGTATACGGCGTTGAGATAAGAGCGTCCGCGAATGCTTCTGCTGATGACTGCTGGACTAGAGGAGTGGAGACCTGCTGTGGCACTGTGGCTGTGGCGGCTGGTGTAGATACTGTGGTCCGTGGATCCACAACTGGTATCGCAGCTGACCTGGCAGCCCTAGGCACTTGCTGAAACTGCTCTGTAGTCGGTCTTTCATCTTCACTGTCATCTGATCTGGCTTGCTTGACAGCATCTACATCTCCTTGCAGCTGTTCCACTGTAGTCTGAATCTCAGTCACCTTGACATCCAAATCATGAAATTTGGTCTCAATGATCCGCTCAAACTAGCCTGGGTCTGGGTGAGGTTGGCCAGACTTTGCTCAATCCTCAGAGTGGCTTCAAGCAGATATTGCATTTGATCCTTTGGTGTCTTGAGATTCGCAATTGGAGCATTGGGAGCTGCTGCTTCCTGAGGTGCTTTAGCTTCTTGGGCTTTGCGGATTTCCTCTTGAGCTTGGGCAGAAGTGGGATGCGAAGGATCCATCACTATAACGTTGTCCTCAAGGTCTGGACGGAGTGGCAAATGCTCTCGATCAAGAAGATACGTGCTAGTTCCAACCTTGGAATTGATCAACAATTGAATATGTGGAGCATAACCACACGATCTCTTCTGATCTGCTGCTGTCCTCTTGATAGTCTCAACTATCAGGCTCATCACCTTGAATTTCTGAGGTGTATCAAATAAATGCAGCAAGTTGATGGAGTGGCCACAAATCATCTTATCATCGCCTGACTTGGGTAACAAGGTGTACCGCAAGATTGTGTTTGAGGTGGCCAGACCTGGTAGCAAATGCTTCACTGATCCAAGCTTGTGAGTCTCAAGATCCTCCTGGGGAATAGCAGTGTACATGTTCTTCATGGAATTGTGATCAAACTTGAGCTTGGCATAAACATCATAATCATCATCATCTTCCTTGGGTGCACCAAGAAGATTTGCCCACTCAGAAATGGTTGATTGATATCTGATTCCTTCAGTCATCCACACTATGCGACCATCTGGATAGAAGTATGATGTGGAGTAGAATTGCATGACCATTTCGTCATTCCACTTGGTCAACTTTTGTCCGACAAATTCGTCAACTCCTGCAATTTTGAAGCTTTCATGTACATGGGGGAAATAATCTTCATTGGCATCAATATATTTCCAATCCACCCACCTCATGTCACTGACTATGGGCTTCTTGTCAAGCAAAACTGTCTGATAGAAATCTTGTTGTTCACGGGTGTGAAAACGATAATCACATGCTGTTCTCCTCCTCACAGCATAAGGATCTGCCAATCTCCATTGACGCAGTCCTTTGTCCTTTCGCAACATCATGTTTTCAGCTACTGGGTGTGCGTTGTCATGTTCTGGTATCTTTGGCTTCAATTTTCTGAGCACTAGAGGATCTTCATCAACAGTTGATTCAGGCACTGGGGCCTTGTTCTTCTCTGCAGCAGATATGTTCCTGGTTGATCTCTTGGGTGCTGGTGCCTTAGGCTTTGACTTGGGAGGTGCAGCAGTCTTGATTGCATCAGACATGAGCTTCTGTGCTTTTGCAGGGGGTGCAGCAGCTGGCTCATCCTCCTCCTCTTCCTCCTCATCAATCATCATGGAGGGTCTGCCAATCACACGAGCAGTAGTTTTCCTTATCCTCTTCTTCTTAGCACCTGCAGCTGCCTCACTAGGCTCTTCAAGAGTGAATTGTATGGACTGTTTTGGCACTTTTCTTATAGCAGTTCTTTCTTTGGCAGATGTAGGCTTGGAGCTGTACTCTTTAGCTAGCACTACTCTCTTCTTCTTGGTTGCTGTCTCACTAGCAACAAAATCCTCATCCTCACTGTCTAAGGTTTTCTTCTTCCTTGTTCTGGTTGCAGCTTTAGGAAGATCTGGAGAGCTTCTCTCTCTCTCATAGAAACTTTCATTATGGCTTGATCCTTCACTCATCTCTGCCTGCTGTTCAGACCTGTTCTGACTGTCACTGCCACTAGACATCCTGCTGAGCTGACCCTGTGAATAGATGGGTATGGGTAGAGTAGATGAGTCATCACAAAAAGCAGATAGTTTTTCATAAAAATGAGTTCAAACTTTAGTTCTAGGTTTTCACAGAATGCAGTTCGGATGGACCGAGTTGGTAATCTCGGTGACACCGAAGCACACTACAGAGACATGGCATGCCATTTCGGTCAGACCGAGATGGGTTTCGGTGGCTCCGAGATGCTAAGGTTTCACTGAGACATTACTTTCGGTCTTACCGATTCGCACAACTCGGTGGCACCGAGATGTACTAGTGCTATGGCCAAGGCCAAATCGGTGGGACCGAAAATTCCTATTCGGTCGGTCCGAGATGCGTTCGGTGGAAACCTAACCCTAAATTTTTTGCTCGAATCTCGTTCAAACGAACTAATCTGGTGGAAAGAGTATTGCATTCGTGGCAAGATTACATGGGATTCCTATCATGCATTGAATCGGAAAAAGGGAAGCACGAAAGGGATCGAAACTCACCCTAACTCGGTGGAGTTTCTCTACGGCGGCAACGGCGGTGGAGATTACCGTTGACGGCGACGGAGTCCTACGGCGAGGGCGCACAGGCGACGACGGCGACGATCCGGAGACCAAAGGGGCGGCAGCAATGGGGCGCGGGCGCGTGACGTTTGAAGAAATTTTCAACCGCACGGTTCGCTGGGAATATATACCCATTCGCTGTCGGTGGCACCGAGTGGAACAAATCGGTAGCACCGAGACGTGCAACTGCTTGCAGTTACAGCAACTCGGTCCGACCGAGTTGGTCTAATCGGTAGCACCGAGATGAAAACCTAAATCAATCTAAATGCTTTCGGTTCGACCGAGTTTGAGTAGGTTGGCCTGACCGAAATCAATTAGAAGGTTTTGGAGGTTCAGCCCTTTCAGATCGGTGGCTCCGAGTGCTCCTCACCCGGAGGGTCCGAAAAAGACTTGTTCAATTTTTGTGATGCAGCAAGAATAGAATTTTAGACAAGAAAGCATAGATAGCTAGAGAAGGTTCTTAGGCATTCTTGTACATCCACTTGGCCAGAAAAACCAAGACAATCAAAACAACAAATGGATGTCCTCGAATGATGAAAACATGCAAATCAACATGCTCACACAATAAGATAGCAAATGAAATATGTGTCAAACATGCACAACCAATTCTAGCATCTATCAAGCAATGGCGATGACTAGGTCATCTATATATGAGTATATTGACTTAGGAGCCAAATGAGAACATTTGATCATAGGTCTTACTCATCGTTTAAGCACAAGTGGGGTTACCACTTTTACATAAAGCATTAATGTGTTCACACCATTAGAGTTGCTTTAGCTCAATTTTTAGAGCAAAGCTCCCCCTAGATGCGATATCCCCCCTAAGAGGGATGAACTAACCTTGGGTTTTGTCGATGATGACTTCATGTAGATGTTGAAGATGTGAATGCTCAATGCTGATGTAGACCATCAAAAGTTGGGAGCAATCCTTTGGAGTTTTGTGCTTTCAATACCTACATGGGTTAGTCCCACACAAGGAACATACAAGGATATCCATAGACATAGAGTGAAATACACATATGATGATGTCCATGAATGCATTGATTACCTTGTCCCTTGCCTTACCAACAAGAGGGTTTGTGACTCCATGAACTAGTGCAAAATGTGAAAGTTGGTTGCACAAGTCCTTGCCATAAAGAATATGAGTGAAGTTTGTTGGCGGAGTCACCCTCAAGAACTCTCTAGTTCTTCTTCTTTTGGACCCACATCAACTTGATGGGAATCCTTGGAGTTGTAGTAGCACTTGATGAAGTCTTGGGAACCCACTTGACCATGGCTTGAGGAGCTTCTTCAAATGAGTCAATCTCTTCTTGAAGCTTGTCCTTGCTTTTCAGCTTGTGGTCTTGTGGTGGAAGATCTTCTTGAGCTTGTGTTCCCTTGAAGGAAGTAGGATCATACTTCTCTTGTTGAGGAACAAACTTCGTCTTGGGGTATTGACCTTCTTCCCACTCAACTCCATCGGCATTGAACTTTTGTTCAAAACCAACACCTTGGTTCTTCCGATGCCTTCCTTGCTTGCGTACAATTTCCTCAAATTGTTTACTCCCGGCAAGACTCTTGTAGACACCTTTTTCTATAATTCCTTTCAATAGCATATTTTCTTGCTCAAGTGTAACTTGGCTAAGAGAATCATTAGTGGAATCAATAGAACTACTAGAAGCAACAACATTGGATTTAGCATTGTTATTGTTACTACTAGAGGTAGAACCATTTTTACCCTTGTTGCTAGTTTGCTTAGGTTTAACTTGTGGCATAAAGGTAGACAAGAGTACACGTTTGGCAAGATATGAAGAACTCTTCTTTCGAAGATCGTCATTGATAGCTTTAAGAAACTCATGCTCTTGCTCTAAATTTAGCTTCTCGAAGCGTAGCTTCTCATGAGTTCTTAGAAGTTCTCTATGATCCTCTTGAGTTGTTTCATGAGCTAACTTAAGAGCATTTAGTTCTTTAGTTAGACGCTCAATCTCCTTCATAGCATTGTCACTCGTTTCCTCTTGACTATCATGATTACTAGCATTTTCATTATAGCTCACATCACTAGCCCTATCAACAAGTAAAACATCATCACCAAGCAAATCATCTTCATCACTATTAAAATCAAGATACTCGGGGTGTGATACCTTAGGGCCTTTTGCCATGAAGCATCTTCCAATCCCTTCATTTGGTGAGTCAAATAGATCGTAGGAGTTGGATGACACAAGTGCAAGTCCGGCAGCGCCTTCATCTTGACTATAGTCGGAGTTGGAGTGATAACTTCTCTCGGAGTGGTTGTCGGAGTCGGAGCCGGAAACCCATTCACCAACACGAGCTTGATGTCTTCTTCTTGTGTAGCTCCTTGATGACATGTCCTTCCTCTCTGAATCCTTACTTCTTCGAGAATGTCTTCGTTCATAATAATCATCTCTACTCCTTCTCTCTTTATGACGTGATTCATCTCTTCTATGTCTTCCTCTTGGTGATTCGTCTCTTTTCTTGTAGGGAGCCGTACACTCATTTGAGTAGTGTCCGGGCTTTCCACAATTTTAACAATTCCGGTCACGACTTGATGATCTTCTCTCATAGTGTCTTGAGCTAGAGCTTCTTTCTTTCCCTTTATTCTTGTAGAACTTGTTGAAACTTTTCACCATTAGGCTTATCTCTTCATTGGATACTAGCTTGTCACTTGGAGTTGTTGGAGCATCGATTGAGGCTTTGTAAGCACCACTTGACTTGTTGTGCAGCTCCTCTTTGTCCTTGAGCGACATTTCATGAGCAACGATCCTTCCAATGACTTCCATGGGCTTGAGATCTTTGTAATTTGGCATCACGTGGATCAATGTGCAGACGGTATCATATTTTCCATCCAAAGCTCTAAGTATCTTCCTGATGATGAATTTGTCAGTCATCTCTTCACTTCCTAAGCCGGCAATCTCATTTGTGATGAGAGCAAGCCTAGAGTACATCTCAGCGACTCCTTCACCATCCTTCATCTTGAACTTGTCAAGTTGGCTTTGAAGCACATCCAACTTAGATTCCTTGATGGACTCGGTACCCTCATGCATATCAACCAAAGTATCCCAAATTTCCTTTGCATTCTCGAGGCGGCTGATTTTGTTGAATTCTTCGGGACATAAACCGTTGAATAGAATGTCACAAGCTTGAGCATTGTATTGCAACATCTTCAATTCTTCCGGGGTTGCCTCACGATCCGGTTCCTTGCCATCCTCAAAGAAGTCACCTTGCAAGCCAACACGAACAACAACCCAAACGGCGGGGTTATGACCAAGAATATGCACTTTCATCTTATGTTTCCAACTAGCAAAGTTTGTACCATCAAAATATGGACCTCTACGGTGATAGTTCCCTCACTAGACGCCATACTCTCCTAGGTTGTGAAACCAAGGCTATGATCACCAAAGCTATGGAAATCAAGGCTTACGGAGACCAAAGCTCTGATACCACTTGTAGGATCGAAAGTATGTCTAGAGGGGGGGGGTGATTAGACTACTTGACCAAATAAAACCTAAGCTTTTCATAGATTTTAGTTATAGGCAGATTTTAGCAATAGTACATGTCAAGCATCACCCTACACATGCAATTCTCAGAGTATAGCAGCGGAATGTAAGCAATTGCATATGTATGTAGAGAGGGGGTAGGAGATTTCAAACGCAATGAAGACACGGTGGATTTTTGGCGTGGTTCCGATAGGTGGTGCTATCGTACGTCCACGTTGATGGAGGCTTCAACCCACGAAGGGTAACGGCTGCGCGAGTCCACGGAGGGCTCCACCCACGAAGGGTCCACGAAGAAGCAACCTTGCCTATTCCACCATGGCTTACGTCCACGAAGGACTAACCTCACTCGGGGTAGATCTTCACGAAGTAGGCGATCTCCTTGCCCTTACAAACTTCTTGGTTCAACTCCACATCTGGTTGGAGGCTCCCAAGCGACACCTAACCAATCTAGGAGACACCACTCTCCAAAAGGTAATAGATGGTGTGTTGTTGATGAACTCCTTGCTCTTGTGCTTCAAATGATAGTCTTCCCAGCACTCAATCAACTCCTCACAGATTTGGCTATGGTGGAAAAGAGATTTGAGTGGAAAGCAACATGGGAAAGGCTAGAGATCAAGGTTCAAATGGTAGGAATGGAATATCTTGATCTCAACACATGAGTAGGTGGTTCTCTCTCAGAAAATGTATGGTGGAAGTGTAGGCACGTTCTGATGGCTCTCCTTACTGAGAAGGATGGGGTGGAGGGGTATATATAGCCTCCACACAGAATCCAACCGTTACACACTTTTGACCCAACTCGGTGGCACCGAAACGATAATCTTGGTAGCACCGAACTATGTAAAAGATACGAACTTTAGGAATCTCAGTGGGACCGATCCGAACAACTCGGATGGACGGAAGTGCAATGGCTTAGGGCAATCCTCATCTCGGTGGCACCGATTGCATCAACTCGGTAGGACCGAAGTGAAGCAATAAGGCAACAGAGACTTGGCAAGCCATCTCGGTGGGACCGAGATCCATTTCGGTGGATCCGATTTGTTAGGGTTTGGCAGTGGCTAAGTCTTGGAATAACTCGGTGGGGTCGGATAGGAAATATCGGTGGGGCCGAGTTGGACTTTAGGTTTAGGACATATTTGGGTAGAGAGAGTGGTTGAGGGTTTAGGAATACTGTCACTAAGCACTTGAGCAAAAAGACCATTAAGCAACACCTCATCCCCTTTTAATAGTATTGGCTTTCCTATGGACTCAATGTGATCTTGGATCACTAAACAAAAAATGTAGAGTCTTGATCTTTTGTCAATCCTTGTCCTTAGCATTTTGAGGGGTCCACATCTCTTGTCCATGCCATGCCAATCATTGAACATCCTGAAATCTTAATCTTGAATGGACATTAGTTCAATGAGATATATGTTGTTATGAATTACCAAAACCACCAAGGGAGCAAATGTGCTTTCAGTTAGTGTAGGCAGTAGGAATCTTGTCATATGCACATATGGTAGTATGATGCATTCATCATTCATAATCGTGACCCGTGCATCCATTCATACACTATGGCTCGAATCATTCTCTTTTCAAGTTAAACTTGATAATAATCCAACTTGAACATGCTGTTGATCGAGTCATGGTGCCACCGAATCGAGCTCACCAGTGCAACCACACTTGCCTGGATGGGGAGGCCCTAATGCGGTCTATTGACATGCCTCTCGCTGGTGCCTCCTACGAGGGAAGGTTGTGCTCTGGTGCTACCTTGGCCCAGTAGGCAGTCACTACCTTGAGGACCCGAGTTTTGATGGTACCAAGGTCCCCGTTTGGGACAATGTTGATGTTTGGCCATGACGGTGGCAGCCACAGAGGTGGCGGATGTCACATGTTGACATCAGGGTCACCCAGGACATAGCCCAAAGGGGAGTTTGTCGGAGTGGCAAGGAGAGTGTCATGCAATAGATTGGTTTTGTCGGAATGTCGTTGGTCCACCCGAATGGGAGCACGAGGCCATGAGTTCCGTGGTGTGGGTACAGTGTACTAACCTCTGCAGAGTGTATAATCTATCGATAGCCACGTCCTCGGATATGGACACAGTTCGTAGTAGGTCACACCGTGGGTCAACAGATATAATTAACTTGCACACTAAGATTCACAAGATGACGCATGCAGAAATATGTGATCTAGTGAGGATCACGTTGGTGACATATGAACGGTGGTTACGTGGTAACCCCGAAATGGTAAGTTGGTCCCAGGGACCATGGCAATGTTTCATGCACCTCTCATGTTGAGTAGTATCGTGCTCATGCATTAAATCTATTAAATGCCTTGTTATTGTTTGTCGCACTTGTTTTGTTTGCTGTGAGCTTGCGAGTACATTCAAAGTACTCACCTGGCTTATCATGCCAGATGCAGGAGAAGCCGTGCATGGTGTGGATGTCGAGCAGTATGTCGCGCTCTAGGCCGTGTCCCAGCAGTGTCCCTGTGGAATGGAGTTCCACTACCCCGTCATTCCGCTGCCGCGTAGTAGTTCCCTTATCATCGAGGCCCCTGCCATGTCTACTAAATAATGTACATAAGTGCAGCCGCACCGTGTGTGCCGCTTGGCCTCGCTCATCATGTAAAATGCAAACCTATGTTCCCGCTAAGAGATCAATAAAGCGGTTGTTTTCTGTACCAAGTTGTTGTATTTCCAGAAGACTTGGTCTCTGGGCTGGCTATGCAAGGTAAACCAGTTGCTCTGAGCTGGGGTGCCACAGATCACAGCATTGGGCTGAACTCTGAGCTGTCTCAGCGGCAAAGGCAGACGAGGTGCAACATGAGACGGCCTTGGGGTTGGGGCAGGTCGGTGATGAACATTGTGCGCAATCCAGACTTGACGTTTCTGAGCAGGCTGACCCGAGGATGAGCCAACATCACGAGTGCGCTTGAGCGATTCCTGGTACTCATTCAGACCAGTTTCAGCTCGGAAAGCTTGGCTGACAAGCGTCGCAATGTCCACGCAATCATGGGCAACAGGTGCGAACTTTATATCAGAGCGCAGTCCTTCACGGAATTTCTCCTGCATGCGAGCGTCAGTGCAGACGTCATCTTCAGCATAGCGGGATAACTCGAGAAATTACCTCTGATATTCATCCACAGTCATTTTGCCCTGAGTGAGTTTGCGGAACTCCTTCTTCTTCTGGCCATCAGACCCTGTGGAATGTGCCGTGCACGGAAAACTGACTGAAATTCTTTCCATGTGGTGACTGTTTCAGCAGACAGCATACGCTTGTGGCTTTCCCACCATTCAGCAGCAGGACCCCTCAGATGATACGTCGCAAAAGTGACGTAACTGTCAGGAGCAACATTTGCCGACTCCATCTGAAAGGCGATGTCACGGAGCCAATCATCAGCATCCATAGGATCAGATGAGTTGCGGAAAGTGGATGGGCTGAGACACACGAAATCTTGCAGTGTTATTGGACCAGGCTCCTGACGAGCATTGTAGTTGGCTCATCGGTCCACTAGACTTCCCATGAACTGCCGGTTCAGTTCAAACTGCTGGCGGTTTAGCTCAAACTGTTGTGCCATTGCGGCCATATAGGATGGAGGTGGAGGATCATCAGCCATCCTGCTAAGAACAACAGGTGCAACAACTGCAAGGGTAAGGAGTCATTCATGATGTAACATGAACAATGAACAAGAAGTGCATTAGATACACATTAGTAGTTGTTAAAGACATACATATCTATGCACAGAGTTGGATACGAACGGACATCATGAGTTCGGAAATACTCGCAACTAGGCAACTAGGCGGCACGCAGCACGCGGTGGAGAGATACAACAACGAGACATAGCAAAGGCTATACCAACGTCGGAGAAAACTATTGGAGCGAGGAATCTGCAGGGGACGACGCAGGGTGCCCTCGATAAAAGGATCCTGCGGTCCGTGAACACTGTGAAGCAGAACCTGGCCCTCATCTTGAAGAAGGGGGGGTTAATTCAGAACTCCGGGTGGATGTGATCACGAGAACCTAATGTTAGAGTCAGTAAAAATCGTTAACCCGAATAGAAGAGAGATCAGAGTCCCAGAGTAAGGAAGAGGAATAAAAGATACTAATACCACCCTTTGGCGACGTGGGCCTGTAAGCCACACAGCCATGTTAGTAAAATAATTTTTCAAAGACTAGACTCGACTTTGGGCAAGGAGTTGGAAAGGGGGGCTTCCTACAGGCAGTCGGCTCTGATACCAACTTGTGACGCCCCCGGCTTAACCATGCACTAATCATACACGCAAATGCACACGATCAAGCCTAAGGACTCACGGGAAGATATCACAACACAACTCTAAACACAAAGAAAAATAATAATACAAGCTTTATATTACAAGCCAGGGGCCTCGAGGGCTCAAATACATAAGCTCGTGCACAAGCGTTAGCGGAAGCAATAACAGTATCTGAGTACAGACACAAAGTTAAACAAAACTACCTTAAGCAGGCGAAAACAAACAACGGCTCTGATCGAAAGGGCGCAGGCCTCCTGCCTGGGAGCCTCCTGAACTACTCCTGGTCGTCGGTCTCCAAGTAGCAGTATGCTCCGCCGGGGAAGTAGTCATCGGCGGGATCAGCTGGCTCTGAGGCTCCGTCATCTGGTCGCAGCAATCGGGTATGGGGAAAAGAGGTAGCAAAGCAACCGTGAGTACTCATCCAAAGTACTCGCAAGACTTACATCAGAACTAAGTTAAGTATGCATTGGTATCAAAGGGAATGGCTGTATCTGTGGACTAGTCTGTAGAAATGCCAGAATAGAGAGAAAGGCCTAGTCTATCAAAGACTAGCATCTTCAGCGTCTTGCAGCATTAGAAGAGTGCAGATTAGTATATAATAAAGCAACAAGCATGTAGTAGCAAAGCCTAGAGATCCTTCCTCGACTCCCTGCGAGAAAGCGATCCCGGAGCTTACAATTAATTAAAGTATCCAGTTCAAGTAGTAGTAGATCGGGATACAACACTGAGCGTCCTGTTACCGTGGACACGGCTATTCGAATAGATAATCTTCCCTGCAGGGGTGCACTACTGTCACACAACACGCTCGATTAACTCTGGCCGGACACACTTTCCTGGGTCATTCCCGGCCTCGGCTGATTAACACACCGCGGCCCTACCTAGAGCTCAGCAGAGAGGTCCCCGCCGGTCTACATCCTAAGTGCTCAGGGGTCTTGGGCCCATCGCCCTTCGCACTCCGGGTCGTTGCGCGCAGGGCCAGCCTCACCACGTTGTGCCTGTGGGTATCTGCTGTCAGCCGTGCCGCAATGCTGAACTGGACGTCTGACAGAGCTTTCGGCTGATACATACGGCGTCGAGGGCCCCATTAAACCATTATCCCGCGTGGTGGTAGTGCGTATAGGCTAGTGGCCAACTCAAATCAATACCCAAATCCGTTAGTGCATTATTAATTTTAGTGACGGCTGTCGGGACAAGTCCGGAGCTACCACCACAACCTGGGTGGTACCGCTAAACAGCCAGCCGCCACAGTAACTCTCGCGGGTGCTCTCCGGGCCCGCCCGACTTTCATGTGTTTCTCTCGCGGGTACCCCTCGGGGTCGACCCGTCTTTAACAAGGGACTCAATTAAATGTAGAGTAACCGTGTGTCCATACATCAAGGGGGAATCCGAGGAATCACCCTCGTTGGATTCCCACTCGATGTACCCGTCAAGGTGAACCCTGAGGAATCACCCTCGATGGTATTCATACTTGCGGGGTTGCACGACAGAAGCTTCGTCGGATGTGGTGAAAGAGGAATCACCCTCGGTAACCCACAACCAACTAGCTGGTACCACAGAGGCAACATCAGGAGTGAGACAAGAGGTATCACCCTCGGCACTCGATAATGGCTCTGTAGAGTCGAGCAACTTAGGGGGGTGTGTGGTGAGGTGCTGGTCTCAGCCCGTCGATCACATCGACCAGGGCATCGATAACTAAGCGGGGCAACTAGTACAAGGAAGAGGGGCCACAGATGGATTTCCATCCAACCTATACTAAGCATTTGGGATAGCAGGTAAGGTATCAATAGCAGTTTACAAAAATAGGCTATGCATCAGAATAGGATCAATCAAAAGCAGTAGCAAATTCTAATGCAAGCAGGAGGGAGAAAGAATAGGAGATATAGGCATGCTCAAGGGGGTTTGCTTGCCTGGTTGCTCCACAGGCGAAAAGGAATCTTCAACGGTGTAGTCGATCCCCGGTTCGTCAGCGGTCCCGGAGTCTACCGGAGAAGAAGAGGGGGAAGAAACAGATAAATACAAGCAAACAGATGCAATCACTATGCATGACATGCCTAAATGATATGCTGGGGGGATATATGGCATCTCCAAATATATTTTTAGAGGATTTAGGAATTTATTTGGAATTATTTACCAGAGGTTAGGCACTATTCATCTACCGGAAATGGGCAAAAAGTTCCATGTTCATCTACTTAGAGGATTCTAACATGCATGCATATGGCATAAACGGATTCGTTAGATTTTTCTGATCATTTTTCATATATAAATTATTTTCATCTGACTTACGGTTTATTTTCTATGAATTTTCAAAGTTTATAGCATTTTCTGTAATTACTAGATTTATTTTAATTCGAATATCCAATTTAATGAAAATGCTACGGGTACACAGAAAGTGTACCCAACACTTTGCACACATGCTGACTGGTGGGGTCCAGTTGACTGCCCAGTCAGCAGTCAACAGGACCATTGACTGGCCAAAAGGGGTCAATGGGGCCCACCTGTTAGTGTCACAGGGTATTAACTGAGTTTTAAAACGTATTTAATTAACTAATTAAGTGCGGGTCCCACTGGTCAGTGACCTATTTAATCGAATCGTTATTTAGGCGGTGGGGCCCGATGTCAGTGCATGTTAGTAGATTAATTAGTGCCTAAACTAACAGCTAATGACCTGGGCCCACCTGTTTTGGACCCAGGCGAGTTTCGAACCGGCGCGCGACGGTGGTGACATACAGAGGCGGCGGCGGGTCGCCGGACTCGCAGCTCCGGCGACCATTTGGTCAGCCGAGAGCGACTACTGGACGGGGAAGACGACGCGCGTCGGCGAGAGGCAGCAGTGGGTACGGGGGTGGCCGGAGCTCGCCGGACACAAGCTCACGGCTGCGGCAGGCGCACGGCTGCATCGCCGGGACGGCAATAGGGCATGGGAGAGAGCAAGGGAAGCTTGGGAGGAAGCGGGAGCTCACAGTGAACGCGCCGGAGTTCTCGGTGTAGCCGGATGGGGCCACAGTGGAGCGGATCGACGGCGTGACGGGGGCGGATTCCGACGAGGGGAATGGTGTTGGCGGCGTTAATGAAGCTTCCCGGCGTCGACCTCGTGCCGCAGGCGCTGAAGTCGAGCTCGGCGGAGCTGCAGGGCACGGTGGCACGGCGAGCAATGGCCAGTGGCCACGGTGGTACGAAGCGGCGGCGACGGGTGCGTCGGTGGTGGCGGGAATGAGAGAGGGAGACCGTGGGGAAGAGGGGGAGAGTGGCCAGGGGGTGGTTGGAGGCGGCCTTATCCATCCCAGCCACCTGCTCGTCGTCGTGGCGGGCGGAGGACGGCGCAGCGCGCGGCGGATGCGGCGGCGTCGACACGGAAGGGGGAGCAGGTGAGGAGCACGACGACTGTAGCGTGGGCTGGGCCTGGGAACTGTGGCACCTGGGCCACGAGCACAGTGCCCCTTTTTCTTTTCTGTTAATTCCCTCAATTGTTTTTCTTTAATTCCTTCTGTTTTGCATTAATTAAAGCCACTATAAGAGTTTTGTAAAATGTGGAGCTTGCCTCATAATTAGCATTGCATTATACACCACTGCCACAAAAAGTTTGGAAATGTTTTGAATTCAATTGGATTTTGCATAACTGGAAAAGGATTAAATATTGCTGTTTTGGTACTGTTTTGGTTGCCAGGGTCAATTTGGGAACGCAAATAATGTTGTTTTTATTTTTATAATAGCTTTGGGATTATTTACAATATTATGAACTATTTTGTTTTAAAATTTGGCCAACTTTTATTTTGACTTGCATTTTGAATTTTTGTTTAAAGTGGAATTAGAAATGGGATATGAACAAATGATGATTTAGCACTGGAATGAAGATGACTTGGCATGATTAGAGGATGATCCCTGTAGCATATAACAAGGGGGTGTTACAATCTGACCCCCGCCATCGCCGCCCGCGCTCCGGCGGCTGGCCAGCTGGTGCCCGCTCCCAACGCCGGGGAGCGGGTAGTCTTCGTCCCCCAACTCATCCGAGGCCTGGGGTTCCCGCTGCAACCCTTTGTGCGCGGGGTGATGTACTACTACGGGCTTGATTTCCACCATATGGCCCCAAACTCCATTCTTCACCTCGCCTCCTTCATCATGGTTTGCGAGGCCTTCCTCCGGTGCGAGCCGCACTTCGGCCTATGGCTGAAGCTCTTCGGGATCAAGCCGAAGTCCAGTGGCTCCGACCTCGCGGAGTGAGGAGGGGCAATGATCAGCAAAAACCAGGGGGCCACGTGGTTCAAGGGCACCTTCATCGAAACGGTGAAGGAGTGGCAGCGGGAGTGGTTTTACATCACCGAACCGCTCGCCCCTGGCCAAGCCGAGGTCCCAGACTTCTCGGCCAGGTCCCCAAAGAAGCTCAAGTCCTGGAAGGAGAAGGGCGTCGCCTGGGGGAACCCAAAAGAGGTGGAGCTCCTCGTCGAGAGGATCAAATGGTGGTCCACTACGGGGTAGGTCGAGCTTGCCGACGTCATCAACGTCATGCTCAACTGCCGCATACTCCCCCTCCAGCTTTGGGCTACCCCGATGTGGGCACAAAAGCCCGAGGACATGGACACCATCACCACCTTCTTCCGCTCCACCTTGGCCGCCATGTGGACGAGACTCATGAAGCTAGCCAAGGACAAGATCCCCAAGGAAGGGGAGGACCGCGGCCTCGAACATGGCTATGAAGCCCCCCGGTGAGTGATCCTGCCCATCAACTGTCATTCTTTGTCCATCGCACCGAGGAGTAAAGTTTTGATGAATCGCTGTGTTTGATGTTTTGCAGAAGTGGCTGGCCTGGGTGCAAGGAGTGCAATGCCCGGCTCCACTGCCAGAGGAGCCCCCGACTCCCCTGCTCTAGGCACTCCTGACCGAGGAGCCACACGGGGTGGCCCCCAAAGGGACGAAGTCCCAGAGGGGTAGGTCGAGTGCCCGGACTCGGGGGACCTCGGTCACCCGATCCGAAGAGACCCACACTTCCGCTGCCCATGACGGCGACGCAGAGGAGGGTGAGGTCGAGGAGATCCCTCTCCCGAAAGGAAAGAGGTCGGCGTCGGAGGACGTCGAGGCTGGTATGCCGCCCAAGGGCCCGAAGAGGCCGAGGACAACCTCGTCCGGGGCCACCAGCAAGTTGTCGGGGAGAGTCGAGCTCTCTGGCGACTCAGAAGAGGACCTCCTTGCGATAGGGAGGAAGAAACCGGCGCCTCGAGGGTAAGCCGTCGTCTTCATATCCCGTCTTTCCATTTGATAAGTTCTTTTTAACAAAGGAAAACTCATAGAGCGTCTTTTCTTATGCAGTCCGCCGAGGGTAATCCCCAGCGGTTCCTCGAGCGGGTTGCCATCCGCCAGCGGGACTCCGGAGCCCGCTGCTCCTCCCCCAGCGCACGACGGGCTAGGGGAGGCAACATCCACCCCGGCCCCTGACATCAACACGACGGGGGCCGACGAGGCGGCCATCATGGCCGAGGTCGACACCTCGGCCCAACAAGACCCGGAGGAGAAACACCCCGTGGTCATCGAAGAGGGGCTGGGCCAGTCATTGGTCCAGCCGATATCTACCTCGGCTCCGCCACCCCAGGTGGAGGCCACCTGGGCAGACGTATCCGAGGTCATCCCTCCACCCCCGCCAACTGCCCAAGGACGGGCTGGCGCGGGGTGGACCAAGGAGATGGAGGGCACCCTGAAGGGCTCCTCCATCAAGAAAGAGCACTGTGCCTTGATAGGCGCGGCGCTGCAGGGCTTCTGGTCCGCAGGGGCCGGCCTGCATGAGGTTTTTAAGAACCTCGTAGCGGGTTTCGAGGTACGCTTCTATCCGCGCACCAAGTTTAACTTGTTTATCTGAACTTTGTTGATTTATGTATTCGTCCGAGGATATGAGAGTACAGCCTGCTAAACGGCTTAGTGAGTGAGTAGCCCCCGAGCCCGAAGTCGGTTTCAAGAAACTGACATTGGGGTCGTTTGATAAAGTAGGAGCCTGTTAAGTTGCCCCCAGGGCGCTGCTGGAGGCAGCCGTCCTGGAACCTTTTAGTAATTAATTGTTCTCTTTGTAATAAGGATTTTTAATGCCAGGTTTTGACCTCGGTTCTGGATCCCGTCTCCGAGGAGATTGCGGAGATGAACCGGAAACTCGAGAGGTCCCAGGAGGAGCTCACCCTGGTGAACCAAAAATTCGAGCGGTCTCAAGGTAAGCAAGTTAAACTTGTGTTATACTAAGTACAAAAAGAGTTTATAATAAGTTTTGTTCAATGACAAACTAAGGCCGAACTGTTTTAATGACAGCGGCGTTAGCGGAGCTTGAGACGCTCAAGGCCGAGCTCACAAAGGCTCGGCAGGAGATGATGCAGCAAGAGGCTGCTGCTGCAGAGGCAGAGAAGGCCCGAGCCGCCGAAAAGGCGGCCGTGGACAAGCACCAGGCGCGGGTGCTGGAGGTCGAGGAGACCCTGAAGGGCGTGTTTGAAGCACGCGACAAGCTTCAGGTGGAGGGGCAACGAACAAGGGAGGAGCTCGAGAAGCTTCAACTTGCCTACTCCGAGCTCAAGACCTCGGCCCGAGCTGACCACGAGGTGCTCCAGCAAGTGGAGCAAATCGCCTCGGGTAAGCTATTTCTGCTGTAGTGTTCGTTTGGCAGCCAAGGGTGTATCGAGCTCACCCAGTTATGGCGTTCAGCAGAGGTCTTTGCGGATCTTCTGCTGAGCGCGGCGGATGCGGTGGCGTACTTCGGCCAGCTAGCGGGCCACGAGGCGGAGTAGGCCTTTTGGGGGCAGTTCCTGGGGTCGCCGTCGGCACAGCTGCTAAATCATCGAGTGAAGCAGCTGGTGGAGTTGTTTCGCATGACGAGACCGGCGCTCCAGGACCGTTGCATCGTGTTGTGGCCCGCCAAAGCCATGCCAAAGAGTCTTTTCGGCCATACGGCTCGTCTCTGAGATGCCGTGCCCTGCATGAACCGCTGGAGGAGGTCCGCGTGCTTTGAAGGAGCGCAGAGGGCATACGCCTGCGTGAAGACGCACTTCCGAAAGGTTGATGCGGGGACATGTGCCGCGGGCCCTCCTGCCGACAAGCCGCGCACCGCCGAACAGTTCTTCGCCGAGGTGGAGGAAGGAGCTCGTGTCACAGAGTCCATGTGTCCCAAGGACACTATGTATTTCTAAATGGTACTTCAGAATGCCGAAGTGTGTGATGTACAAAACTTTATCTTTTAATTGAATGAATATGGCTTTAAATTCCATGTGTGTTGTTTTTTATTAGTTTTACCTCCTGTATGACTGTTTTAAAATGAGAGTGGCCAGTCGTCGGCTTCAGCACCAGTGTAGATCATACAAAGGGTGTTCCTTAAGGCACTCTTGACCCTTAGCCGACGTCTCGGTACCCGGAGGTGGTCGGTGCTTTATAGGAACTAGGCAATCAGACTATAGTGGCTTTATAACTTTCACTTAGTCATAGGAGTTTGATTGTGGGGGCTGATGACCAGCCCCCGGTGTGGGAAGTGTTCGGCCAGGTCGGCTGAGGTCTAGGCCATAACACACTTCGGCTAGGAATGAAAGCCCTTCGTTTAACATGGATGATCTTTATCGTCACATCGCTTAACGCGGTCTACGGATGGCAGACCAGTTTGCGCCTACCTAGATAGTCAGTTTTCGGCTTTCTCCACTGAGGCGCTATGCCAATTGACCTGGCGGCGCAATCGCAGTGATTCTCCCATTACACCCTTAGCCGAATTCGTCGAAAACGTAAGGGGTACACATAGGAGCCGGGTAACCCAACTATTGACCAAAATCTAGATTCCAAACTGATGCATATAAAGCCAAAATCCGAGACGCCGAATACTTCGGACTTGTGGAACAATTGTATCTTTTTTAGAGAACTTCTTCGTATCACAGGGGCCATGCTTATGATAGGGACCTTTAAGGGGCAATATATTTTCTTTTCTCTTGATTTCAAGCGTTTACATGCACGACTGCAACGAAAGGAGTTGAAAGAGTACAATGTAAAAAGTAAAGAGGGAGGAAGAAACATGGCGGATATTTATCATCAGATTTTTAAGAATCCGGGCTGCTACCTGCCGCACGTTTGCGTTTCCGAGCTGTTGACCAGATGTTCACCATTGATGGTGAGGACTTGGGGAGGTTAATGCCTTTCCGGCCCTTTATACGCTTCAAGCGCTTGATTGACCAAGCTCCTTTAGAGGAGACGTTGCCGAAGTCCGTTCTGTGGTTGAAACCACATTGATGTAGTCATGTTTGGCTGTTTCTTTTACAGAGACTTGCCTATAGGGGGCTCGAAGCCACGTCCTTGCTTGGTTGAACCGTGCCGACATTTGAGTAAATTGTTGGCTCCTCGACGACCCAGGGAATCTTAAGCGCGAAATTATGCACCCTGGGGACGTAGTGCCCACTCCATAGAGGGCACACGAGGAGCCCGTATCCCTATTTCGGGTGCGGGGGTACATTGCTGAGGTCGATTTGTGCGGCCCGGGCGCGCTTCAAAGAGCGAGCGACGCGTTTATCCCTGCGGGCTGCCTCCTCGGATGCTTGTGCTTCGGCTACAAAAGCCGCGGTCTGTTCCTCCGTCCGAAGTGAGCGTTCGGTGTTACCATTGACTGTGATAACACTGTTGGGTCCCGGCATTTTGAGCTTGAGGTAGGCATAATGCGGGACCGCATTGAAGCTTGCAAAGGCCGTGCGCCCTAAGAGCACGTGGTATCCGCTTCGGAAAGGTACGATATCGAAGATTAACTCCTCGCTTCTGAAATTCTCGGGCGAGCCGAAGACTACCTCCAGGGTGACCGTTCCGGTGCAGCAGGCTTTGACACCCGGGATGACACCTTTAAAGGTGGTGGAGCTCGGCTTGATCCGAGATGAGTCGATGCCCATATTTTGAACCGCGTCCTCGTAAATGAGGTTGAGGCTGCTTCCTCCGTCCATCAGGACGCATGTTAGATGATAACCATCAACAATAGGGTCCAGGATGAGCGCCGCTGTTCCACCATGCCTGATGCTGGTCGGATGATCATGCTTGTCAAATGTGATCGGGTAAGCCGACCATGTGTTATATTTCGGGGCGACTGGCTCTAACGCGTATACATCCCGAAGCACATGCTTCCTCTCCCTTTTGGGGATGTGGGTGACATAGATCATATTGACCTCTGTCACCTCATCAGGAAACTTATTTTGGCCTCCATTATTGGGCCGCCGAGGTTCATCCTCGTCTTCACTGCGATTTTGGGTTTTATTTTGACCCTCTGTCGCTATCTTGCCAGCTTGTTTAAAGACCCAGCAATTTCTGTTAGTGTGGGTTGCTGGTTTGTCCTGAGTGCCATGGATTCCACATGGGCGGTCCAGGAGTCTATCAAGCTGGCTAGGTCCGTCCTTGTTCCCTTTAAAGGGTTTTATTTTCTATCCGGACTTAGGTCCGGTGAACCCCGCGTTGACCGCAGCGTCCTCCGTATCGCTTCCACCATTTTTATACATGCGCTTATTTTTGTTGCGCTTGGGTTTTCCATTGGCGTTGCGTGTTTCCGAGGTGCCTGCCTCGCCGTTGTGAGTACTATGGGCGAGCCAACTGTCCTCCCCCACGCAAAAGCGAGTCATCAGTGAGGTGAGGGCCGCCATAGTCCTTGGCTTATCCTGGCCAAGTTGACGAGCCAACCATTCATCTCGGATATTGTTCTTGAATGCGGCAATGGCCTCGGCTTCGGAGCAGTCTATGATCTGGTTCTTCTTGGTGAGGAACCTGTTCCAGATTTTCCGGGCTGATTCGCCAGGCTGCTGGGTGACACGGCTGAGGTCATCAGCGTCCGGAGGTCGGACATATGTGCCCTGGAAATTTGCTCGAAAATCGTCTTCTAGCGCCTCCCAGCTGCCGATAGAGTGAGGAGGAAGGCTGTTAAGCCAATGCCTTGCCGGCCCCTTCAGCTTGAGCGGCAGGTATTTAATGGCGTGGAGATCATCTCCATTGGCCATGTGTATGTGCAGAAGGAAATCCTTGATCCATACTGCTGGGTCTGTGGTGCCATTGTATGATTCTATATTGATGGGCTTAAATCCTTCGGGGAATTGATGTTCCATCACCCTGTCTGTAAAGCAGATTGGGTGAGCCGGACCTCGGAACCAAGGAGCGTCTCGTCGGAGGTCGGGAGAGAGCTGTGAGTAAGCCTGATCTCGGGCACGGCCGTTCCTGTCCATCCAGGCATCGCAGCCGTCAAGCCCAGCGGGCGCGCATCCCCTTGAACCATAGATGGACCGAGGGGGTGCCCTGTTTTCCTCAATGCGACGTCTAGCGTCGTGGGGATCCAGGTAATCCATGGGGTCCTTGCCATAACGGCGTGGAGGTGGCCGGTCACTGAGGTATTCTCGTCTTGGCATGTCCCGGCCACTAGGGGGTCGGTCGTAGTCGTCGGCGAGCTCCTCATCGAACTCCGGCAAGAGACGCCTACGTGGGTATGATTTCGGCGCACTATGGCGCTAGTTTTCCATGTCTTGCTCGGCGGAGAGCACTTCGACCCACTTTTCATTTAGTGCGTCGGTATTGGCCTGCAGCTGCTGCTGCTTGCGTTTTATGCTCCGGGCCGTCGCAACGAGGCGCCGCCGGAAGCGCTCTTGTTCGAAAGGGTCTTTGGGGATGATGTAGTCCTCGGTACCGAGGCCCTCGTCCTCCTCGGATTTCGACATGTAGTTGTCATCGGCCCCTTCAAAGAGGTCATCGGGATCTGAGTCCCTGAGAAGTCGGTCAGGTGTGCCGTTCCTTACTGGGGAGGTTTGAACGTCCTCTTCATGGTTATCGGCATCGCCGTCCTCCGCGTCGCCGTTATTGGCTGTCACGTTATTACCGCTGGGTTCCCCGTTATTACCCCTTCGACGCCTTCGCCGACGTCTTGGAGGGGATTTGGGGGTGTCCACCATGTAAACATCGTAGGTGGACGTGGCGGTCCACCTACCCGCGTTTATCGGGGGCGAGGTGTTCTTGATGGGGCCATCAGCATCTTCCTCCATGTCTGTGGCCTCACCATAGTCCAACACGTTGGTTAAATCATCGACCGTGGTGACTAGGTGGATGGTGGGTGGGATGTAAATTTCCCGATCGTCGGCTTTAAGTCCGATCTGATTGTAAACCGAAGTCTTGCCGTCCGAGATGGACATGCTCCGGATGCGGTCCAGCATCTCATTGAGGTGAGATGGCTCTTCAGGATTCATTGATGCGCCATCGGCCGGACTGACTCGAAGTATGGCCGGCGTGTGATACGTCTCCAATGTATCTATAATTTTTTATTGTTCCATGCTGTTATAATATCAATCTTGGATGTTTTTATAATCATTTACAGAAATTTTATATCATTTTTGGAGACTAACCTATTAACTTAGTGCCCAGTGCCAGTTGCTGTTTTCTGCCCTGTTTTTGTTTTACAGAAAATCAATACCAAACGAAGTCCAAATGCAACGAAACTTTTTGGAGATTTTTTATTGGACTAAAAGAACACTAGAAGCTTCGGGAGGAGGCCAGAAGACCCTGGTTTGCAATTTAATCTTGCAATTTAATCTATCACATACAATTTAATCTTGCAATTTACCGCCGAGAGATTGACAACCTCTCGTTTGCGTTGGGTGCAAGGGTTTGTTGTTTGTGTGCAGGTACTGCTAACGAGGTGTTGTGTGATTCTCCTACTGGTTTGATAACATTGGTTTCATAACTGAGGGAAATACTTATCTCTCCTGTGCTGCATCATCCCTTCCTCTTCGGGGAAATACCAACGCAAGCTACAAGTAGCTGCGTGTAACCTGACGCGTCTTTGGTGCGAAGGGAATCCAAACGCAATTCTGGGTTCAATGCCGAAGTCAGTTCTGACACTGACGTAATTTCGAAAGTGGGAGCCGGGTCTATCTCCAGACTGACGATTGGAAGGAAACTGGCCGGAGTGGTCGCGTCAGGGGTCTCCAAAGGCGCCGCGACGGAGTTCGGTTCCAGAGTCGAGCCTCCAGAACCGGTCGAGTTTTCAATTCGGCCGGGAGTCCATCCCGATAGGATGAGTTCGCCGTGGGAATCTGCGGTGTATTCGAGGCCACCGAAAGTCATGATCCGACCTGGGGCACAGTTCTCGACAGAGATTAGATGACCCGTCGAGTCGGCGCAAAATTCCATGCTGCCGAAAACAAAGAGCTGGCCGGGGGCGAAAACGTCCCCATGGCCGCTGGCGTAGTTAAACTGCAGGTGAGCCATCGATCCTTCTGGTGATCGCGCAGCGGGACTCTCAATGAAAGCACCAGTGTCGGTGTCAAAACCGGCAAACCTCGGGGTAGGGGGTCCCGAGCTGTGGATCTCGGATCGGTGGTAACAAAGACAAGGGAGACAATGTTTACCCAGGTTCGGGCCCTCTTGATGGAGGTTAAACCCTACGTCCTGCTTTTGTTTATATTGATGGAGAT
Source organism: Elymus sibiricus (assembly GCA_039707655.1). Taxonomy (NCBI): domain Eukaryota; kingdom Viridiplantae; phylum Streptophyta; class Magnoliopsida; order Poales; family Poaceae; genus Elymus; species Elymus sibiricus. The sequence goes on from CM077676.1 coordinate 163,760,546, forward strand.
GTATCGAATACAGAGTTGATCTACCTCGAGATCGTAATGTGTGTCTAACTCTAGGGCTAGGTGAGGGATATTGCGTTGATGTCCCCTCTACGGGCTAAACCCTATGGCTTATATACACGCCAGGGAGGGCACCTAGGGTTACAAGGTCGGTATCTAGGAGCAAGGCGGCAGGAAAGATCTTGGAGTATACGTCAAGTCTTTGGTGGAGACAGTCTCAATCACGCCTCCTGTATACGTCCTCCGGAGTCCATCTTGACCACGCACGAGGGCCCATTGGCCCAACCGAAGAGACGGGCCAGCTGGGTTAGCACCCCCTGATCCAGGACACCGTCACTCAGCATAACATCAAGAAGGGTGATGAAGCCACATTTACACACGTAAACGCGTATATAGTAGCAAAAGGCCATGGCACCAGCCGGAGGCTATAACACCATGTTGAGATATACAACACAAATTTTTGGCGTAATCTCACCAACCTTTCAACTAAGTTCCTATAGACAATTCAATCCACAAGTGCTATCAAGTCTATTAAAATTAACGATATGGGGTTGAGCATGATTAAACATTACTTCCACAGTTCCACTACAATTTCTCAACTCCCAAGTTTTGAGAGACTTTCTCTTGTGCACATTTATATTTGGTTAATAACATTTCATTTAAAAACTGTCCCACGGCAAGTCTTAGTTGTCTAAACTAAAGAAAACAAAGGCTACAAAATTATTTTAGCTACTAGAGCAAAACCTTTGTATCAACCATCAAGACTTACTCCCATTTGCACATATCACACATACAACTACTACATCTACTTTAAGTATTCAAGTGCAAAAGATGGGGGTCGTAGGACATACCTTCCCGGTTGCGAATTTACACACTTCTCTTCCTTACTCTTGCATTCCTCATTGTCTTGGCATAGATCAACTCCTCTGAAAACAAAATGCAAATGAACTCCAAGGGGCTAAATAAAGAACAAGAGCAAAGCAAATCTTATTCTATTTTTTTGGGTTTTTGGGTTTTTGAAAACTAACTTGCAACCAAAAAATCGCAAAAAGGCAAAAAAGATAAAAAGCAAAGTGCTGGAACAAACCAACACGAGTGTTTTAAAGCTCCTCGAGCTTAAGTACAGCCTCATTACAATTTATTCAAATACCGCCACATCTTGATGTAGAAGTGGTGATAACCTCCCCCAAGCTTAGGCTCTTGCAAGCCCAAACCGGCGAGATCATTGTGGTGGTTGGTCAGGAGCCCACTCCTGCCTCCAGTTGGAGAAGTTCATGTTCATGTAGGCGGCCGTGCCTCTCAGGGACGATGCGAGGTTGCTCATATCTTGGATAGAGCCCTGAAGGTTGTTGAGGTCCGCGTACGTGGTGTAGTCTTGTTGGGGCTGCTCTTCCTGTTCATCGGTGGTGAGTTCTTCTTCATCTACTTGTTCAGGTTCTGGCCCCTCTTGGTCAAAAGCTGCATCTCCTTCCTGTGCAACATAATGCAATTGTCCATTCTCGATGGAGAAACGGTTAGGCATAGGTGTGGTTAACAAGTACGCCACTCTAGGAATTTTGATACAATGACGGCCATTACGAACTACTACCATACCAGCGCTAGTAAGAACACGAATGTTTACAAGGGTGTTACCGACAATGGGGAGGAGGTGATTGTAGTTGAGGCCAAGGGAGTTGGCCAACATGGTGATCACTCCTTGATACGTCTCCAACGTATCTATAATATTTGATTGTTCCATGCTATTATAGTATCAATCTTCGATGTATTATATGAAATTTTATGCAGTTATATATCTTTTTTTGGTACTAACCTATTAACCTAGTGCCCAGTGCCAGTTGCTGTTTTTTGCCTGTTTTTGCCTTTTCAGAAAATCATTATCAAACGGAGTCCAAACGAACAAAAAACTTTGGATTAATTTTTTCTGGACCAGAAGGGACCCTAGAAGCTTCAGGAGAAGACCAGAAGAGTCACGAGGGAGCGACAAGCCCGAAGGGCGCGCCCAGGGGGGTAGGCGCACCCCCCAGGCTTGTGGGCCCCTCGTGCACCTCTTGACCTAATTCCAGCGCTATAAATTCCCAAATATTCCCAATATACCAGAGAGCCACCACGAGAAAACCTTTCCACCGCCGCAAGCCTCTGTTCTTCCGCGATCCCATCTGGAGGCCTTTTCCAGCAATCTGCCGGAGGGGGAGTCGATCACGGAGGGCTTCTACATCAACCTTGCTGCCCTTCTGATGATGTGTGAGTAGTTTACCACAGACCTACGGGTCCATAGCTAGTAGCTAGATGGCTTCTTATCTCTCTTTGATCTTCAATACAATGTTCTCCTCGATGTTCTTGGAGTTCTATTCGATGTAATCTTCTTTTCGGTGTGTTTGTTGGGATCCGATGAATTGTGGATTTATGATCAGATTATTCATGAGAAATATTTGAGTCTTTTCTCAACTTATTTATGCATGATTGTTATAGCTTTGTATTTCTCTCCGATCTATCTATTTGGTTTGGCCAACTAGATTGATTTATCTTGCAATGGGAGAGGTGCTTTGTGATGGGTTCAATCTTGCAGTGTTCTATATCCCAGTGACAGAAGGGGACAAGACACGTATTTGCATTGTTGCCATTAAGGATAAAAATATGGGGTTTAATCATATTGCTTGAGTTTACTTTGTCTACATCATGTCATCTTGCTTAAGGCGTTACTCTATTTTCATTAACTTAATACCCTATATGCATGCTGGATAGCGGTCGATGGGTGGAGTAATAGTAGTCAATGCAGGCAGGAGTCGGTCTACTTGTCTCGGACGTGATGCCTATATACATGATCATTGCGTTGACTATCGTCATAACTATGCGCTTTTCTATCAATTGCCCAACAGTAATTTGTTTACCCACCGTATGCTATGCGTTTGAGAGAGAAGCCTCTAGTGAAAACTATAGCCCCCGGGTCTACTTTTATCATATATAAAATCCAAAAATACCTTGATGCAATTTATTTACTTTTATTTTATTTTGTATTTTACTTTTATATCTATCACTATCAGACTTAATCCTTGCAAGTAACAGCCGAGGGGATTGACAACCCCCTTGTTTGCGTTGGGTGCAAGTATTTGCTTTTGTGTGTGTAGGTGCTGCTAGCGAGGTTCTGTGTGGTTCTCCTACTGGATTGATAACCTTGGTTCTTAACTGAGGGAAATACTTATCTCTACTGTACTGCATCATCCTCTCCTCTTCAGGGAAATCCCAACGCAGTTCACAAGTAGCACTCCTCCACACATGATATCTCCTTGTGCATGGTTTGTTTGATGCGCGAGGTGTAGCAAAAGTATTGCCCCTAGATTGGGCGAATAACCGACGTCCAGGTTTGCTGCTTTCCCGAGAACTAGCATGTTCTCCTCATTCACTTTGGAAACTTCTCCTCGTGCCTGCAACGAGTTAGTGATAACATAGTAGAAATAATGTATAGCAGGACTTTCAACGCAATTGGCTGTATGCCTAGAGCGATGGTGACTCATCTGAAGAAAGGATTGCCTTGGGTGCGGGTCAGTGTCGGTACTAAAACCAGCGGATCTCGGGTTGGGGGTCTCGAACTGTGGATCTTGGAGTCAATGGGTAACAGGGAACGTAGAGACAGCGTTTACCCAGGTTCGGGCCCTCTCGAAGAGGTAAAACCCTATGTCCTGCTTGGTTGTATTGATGTGTTGGTATGACAATTACAGAATTGATCTACCTCAAGATCAGATGAACTAAACCCTAGGTGGGTATATCTATAATGGTTGTCCCCTCCCCGGACTAAACTCTCTGGTTTATATAGACACTAGGGGTACCTAGGGTTACATATGGTCGGTTGCCACCAGGGGATAAACATGCCGGCTACACTAAACCTTTCTTGGAGAGGACGCCAAGTCTTCGGAGGTTTTCTTCTGGTACACGGGGTCGCCTATAGTCCGGCCTCCCTTTGATGAGTTAGGAGCGGCCCATAAGCACGGCCCACGAGAGACAGGCCGGCAGCGTGAGGACCCCTCAGTCCGGGACTCCCTCAGTCAGTGAAATCATAAACATATTTAACATCATCATCATTGTTGGGGAAGCCCAAGTAGTTACACCACTCAGCAAAAGTGATGTTAAAATCTTGGTCAAGGAGACGGAAAGTGATCCTCTCCTCCTCATATGCATTTGGCATTAAACCAACATTGTGCGAGAGAGTACTAAGAAACTCAAGCGTCAATCGTTCATAAGTCTCACATCCCTGATAGACAAAATGATGCAACCCGACATTATGACAAAGCAAATTAAAACCATGAGTGATACATAGCTTGGTGAGAGTATTCGCACAAGCCCATTTGGTTGCTTTGATCTTCCTTGTTGTGAGCTTCTGGAACTTCTTCCTTGCTCCGCGGTCGGTGAAGACGATCCCCTGAGTGAAGACTTGTTGCGGTTGTGCGGTGGATGAACTCGAACCACCGCGTACGCGAGAAGACCAACATGTAAACATCTATAAAACAATTTTTTAGTCCAATATAATGAAGCAATAATGATCCTATGGTACTCACATCATCTTACTCCTCTAAAAACATCAACAAATCCATGCCAAACTCAAGTTTGAATCAAAAATGTGCATATCCTAAACATGGCAATCCTAGGCATGTAGAAGATGGATTCCTGAAAAATAAATTGGGGATCGGAGGAGAAACATACCGTAGATCGCACATGGAAGGATTCGAACTGAAAATGAATGAGTAGGAAGATCGGGCGAAGTTTTGCTAGGGTTTGGAGAGGTTTGGAGGAAGAAGAACAAGAAAAGAGAGAGATGGGGGGAAATACCTCCTTCCTCGGGCTTATTGGGGCCGCCAGGATGCCGCCCATACGAGCGCAAACGGCCGCATGGAACGCCGTCGTTCTTCCTGATGCCTTACCTGCGTCTGTGCTCTCTTCATACGACCGCTTATACGACCGGCAGCGCTCGTTTAAAACGACGTTGTTCATTCTGTCTTTTTCTTCTTCTGGTCGATGGTGTAAAATGACCGCTCGGATGGGCGCATGCGCCAGTTTGGAACGCCGTCTTTGGATCTGGGATTTTCTTCATTTTCTGCAAAAGAGTTAAACGATCGCTCGAATGGACGCACGCGTCTGTTTGAAACATCATCTTTGCTCCTGCGGTCTCTGATGTTTTGCGCTGGAACCTCCGGCAGGTCATGCGACCGTTCATACGACCGCACGTGGTTGTTTTGAATGCCGTCTTTTGATCTGTCTCTTGCGAGACTTTTCTTTTCCTTTGCTTTTCTGCGCGGTTAGTTCCAAGACAATACATAGACATATTTCCAGGTATATAAATCATCTTGCACGAGACTAGGCCTTCATTAGAACGACTCTCCCAAACTCACTTCTTCACACGGAACTTCAATCACTCTTCTATTAAAACAAAAATAAAAACTTACTTGTCTACTTTATTCGCGTGGGTTGCCTCCCACGAAGCGCTTGTTTTCGGTCGGATAGCTCGACCGTAATGGTAATCAAGGTGGTGCTAGAACACCGAGACCATAACTTCTGGCATTCAAAATGATGCCACCTCCTGCATAGGTCTTTAGTTTCTTTTTCCTGGGGAAATGCCTTATAAAAGGATCTTCAGATGGTAAATCAAAATGAACATTTCCTTCAAACACATTTATCACAACTTTGATAGTCCTTTGAAAGGGTCTACCGAGAATTATAGGAGCAATAGGATCTTCGAACATATCTACTATAACAAGATCAATCATGACAGGGCAATCATTTATTTGAACTATAACTCCATGCTTAATGCCTACTGCCTAAGTGAAAGTAGAATTAGCCATATTCAATATAATCACAGTATTAGCATAAGGACCAAGATTGAGACTATCATAAACAGATTTGGGGATAGTGGAAACACTTGCCCCTAGATCACATAAAGCACTGAACTTATTAAGTCCTATCTCAATCTCTATAGTAGGTTCGAAAGTATCTTCTTGCTTAGCTGGTAACTTACTGAATAACTTTTTTCTTTCCTCATCAAGTTCACGTACCTTGGCTGCAACTTGCTCAACAAAGACATTATATGCCTCATCGTTACCTCCGGTAGTGGATACTTCATGGATATCATCTTGACAAAATCTGCAACGGTGTAATTGTACTCTAGCACATGGCTTGTGTCAAGTACCTCATCTTTCCCTTCGTTGCTTCTCACCATTTTAACTTCTTCAACCGGGTTAGGCTCTGGTTTACCTGCAAACTTGGCCAAAATCAAGGTTTGGCTCTCTGCTATTCTTGCCACTTGTGCCTCCATATTCTTGGATCTGGCTTCAAGTATCTGCACATCATTCATTAGTCCAACAACCTTACCAGTCAATTGACCGAGTAAGTTATCATGATTCTTCAGGATATTCTTGAAATTTTCATTCTGCTCAGTCTGACTAGCAATAAAACTTTTAAGAGTTTCTTCAAGAGTATTTCTATTGCTACCATTAGCTCCATTAAAATTATTGGATGCTCCTCCATTATTTGGATAAGGAAGTTTAGGAGCATATCCATTATTTTTCCAATTGGGATTATAGCTATTACGAGCAATGAAATTAACATCACTAGTATCTTCATTAGTGATGGCATTGACATTTACCTCTTCTTTACCTTTCATCAAAAGGATAAGTTCTTCTAGCTTGGTTGTCAACTGTGAGCTATTTTCTTCTATGACATTCACCTTCTTGGTGGTGGTTCTCTCAACATGCCATTGGGCATGGTTCTCTTGCATATCATCTAGTATCTTCTTGACATCATCTATGGGCTTTCCCATGATTGTTCCTCCTGCAGCTGTATCAAGCATAGTTTTTGACATGTGATTTAAGCCATTATAAAACATATGAAGGATTAACCAATCATCCATTCCATGATTGGGGCAATTTCTTATAGCTTCTTCCATTCTATCCCACGCAAGCGCTAGTGGCTCACGTTCTTCTTGCTTGAAACCTGTAATCTGAGAACGTAATTGCATAATTTTTCCAGGTGGATAAAACTTAGATAAAAAATTGCTGCAACAAGTAGCCCAAGAAGTTATACTTCCTTTCGGTAAAGCTAAAAGCCATTCCTTAGCTTTTCCTCTCAAAGAGAAAGGAAACAAGCGAAGTTTAAGAGCATCTGGGTCATAATCTTTTATGCGTGTCATGTTGCATAATTCAGTAAAATTATGTAAATGCATACCTGCATCTTCTGAAGCAGAACCTCCGAATTGGTCCTGTTGAACCATGGAAACTAAGTTCGGTTTAATCTCATATTCTGCAGCTGCAACATCAGGTTGTGCAATTGGTTCACGCATGAAATTGTTGCTAGGAGTAGCAAAACTCCCAAGATTACAAGCCATAGTAACTTTTTGGTATTTTCCACTAAAAGACTTGCAACAAAATAAAACTTAAACTAAAAACTGAAAGTAAAAAACAAAAACTGAAAATTAACTTTAACAAAAACTCTAAACACAAAGACTAGGAATACTAAACTCCTCCCGGCAACGACGCCAGAAAAAGGGCTTGATATCTCCTTTTTATTGATCCGGTATTGGAACAAGAAAGGGTATCCCGCACCTATTTCCCTAGAGGTGACCCTGGGTATCGAACCCACAAGAGGAAGATCCCCTTGAAGCAATGGTCTCTAGCAAGCTTTTGCTAAAGTGTCAAATCCAGATTTTGACCAGATTAGCAAGCAAATTGTGATTCAGACACTTATAATAAAAAGAAGGTACGGGGATTAGGTCTTAATGCTTACAACCATGTATTGGTGTTGGGATAAAAAATGATATGAGTTTGTGCGCGGGAAGTCACCCGTCAAGAGGTGCTTGCTTCGCATCGGAATGGGGGATGTGTCCAAATAACATCTTGACCGGCACGAGTCCTGCATCAAGAATCAGTTGTCCTACCGCAGGCCCTATCCGTCTTGTGGGGTTGCCCTGATAATTAAGATAATAATATCAGACAAAAGCTTTGGGCGTTCAATGACTACACCTCATGAATCCCCAAGGTTATGATCCATGTTACCCTACTATTCCTTACTGTCACCGGTGTTCGGTGTAACACTTCACGGTCCCCTTGCTCCTAGCCTCACCGGTGCTCGATCTCCATGATCCTGGGTACCTGTAGGGATGAAGATCGCGGACAAGACAAGAGAAACTTCATGAAACAATTTTATTTCACACATACAAGACATTATGTCAAAGAGTCCCAATGATCCCTTCACCGAATACCTGGGGTTGCAAGGCTCATGCCTCACCCCATACCTTACCGATATACTCACACATCGAGATCAGATCGCGAGAAGAAAACATTGAAGAACACATCTTGAGATTGATTGATTGCAATATGTCTTACAATGGATGCCTTGTGTGATGCACGATTACAAGTATGAACTAGATGGAAGAGAACTACGGTGGTGGAGATGGATATGGAGATGCAAATAGCGGCGGCTAGGGTTTTTGGATGAAGATGATGATGAAAGGGTTGTGGCTGTGTTGGACGTTCTCCCGACGCGCTCTCTATTCACATTTCGACTAGGTCCCCTTTATAAAAGTTGTTCAGGTGGACGACCTGCCTTGGTTTCCACGCCAAACGACCGCTCATGCGAGCGCTCACAGTCGCATGGAACGCCGTCTTTGACACTGGCGGCCTTCTGGCGCCTCCTGGTGACTTATCTTTTCTCCAATTTCCTTCCTTTCCTTTCTCCCACGTGATTTCTTCCCTTTTTAGCCCATTTCCTGTGGAAAAATATCAAAGAGAGGATTTGTGGAATCCCTCGCACTTATTAGTCATTAGTGACAATATCGGAGCGAATATCTCTCTTTTAATGAAATAATTCGGTTTAAATGAGGTTGAAATGAGTGTAAAAATATCACTCATCACAAAGCTATCCTCTTTGTACCCACAACATAGTTTTATTTCTCAATAAAAGCAAACACTCGGTATACATAGAGTAGTATCAGTGGCAGATAGGACTAGAGAGAATATTGATCTTACCTTTAGCTCCTTGTGGGTTCGACACTCCATACTTACCACTTCCATCTTTGGAAAGTGCTACGATGATTCCTTGCACTTGGGGATCATCAATACTATCTCAGATTATTTTGGCATATAGCCAATTCCGGAGTCAGGGCCCATCAACGCTTCTCTGTGTATTATAGGTTCATTGTTAGTTCAACAATATTTCGTCTGCATACCACGAAGGTCTGCACGAATTTGCCCAACCTATATAATTCAGCTGCAAGTTTGACCGAAGTCACTATATCTCATGTATTTTCTTTGACCTGATTACAAAGATTCGGTAATCTCGTCAAGTTGCACTGTCCTCCCACTCACTCTTTTGCAGAAAATACTTTCTTCAAAATATACCGCACTCTTTGGCAAAACACTTTGCCATGGCGTAGTGATAGAGAAATACCCAAGTATTTGGAATAACCAACAAAGTAGCACTTATCTGACTTGGGACATAAACTTATAAACACTTTTACTTATGTCTTATATTCCCAAATTTTAAGAAAAGACCAAATGGTTTTTTCATACCATTCCATATCTTATACGGTGTCATTTCAACAGATTTTGATGGCGCTCTTTTCAGTGTAAAAGCCGGGGTCTCTAAAGCATCATGTTTAAAAACTATATTGGCAAATTGATTAATGTCATCTTTGATCTCACCATGTCATACATAGCTTGATTACATCTACTCAAAATACTCTACTCTTAGCAGTGTTCTGGGAGGTGCAAGCTCTAAAAATTCTTTTCACAACTCATCAGACATTTGCTAAATTTGCAACTCAAATATTCTTTTATGCAATCAAATTGTAGAAACATAATTTTCTTGTTACAATAATTTCTACTTCATTCTGAAAACCATTTGAAACATTTCAAAGAATCCAGATTTATGTCTCAAATAAGTAAATACAAATATCTACTTGAGTCATCCTTGAAGATAGATAAATCCACTGCTTGCGACAACACTTATTAGACTACACACATCAACATGCATGTTTCCAATTATTTATTGCTTGTTCATTTTATGGCCTGTGAACGGTATTTTAGTTTACTTCACTATTTGGATGAAAGTTCCAAGTGTCAGATGATTCATAATCAGATGACTTCAAAATCCATCATTATGGAATTTTTCCATGCAGGTTTCTCCAATGTGACTAAATGCAGTGCCACACATATGTGGTATTCTTTTAGTCTTGCGACATTTAGCGTCAGTGTTATGGATGTTCAATTTTATTATCAATATTCATAACATACATCCTATTCATAATAGGAGTATGGCCTTTTGTTCATAACATCGAACAACTATTGTTCTCTCATGAACAACCTCCTTGCAACTTCTATGCAATGGGCTAGAGTATACAAAACTCTAAAATGAATTATGATAATAAATACATAGGTAATATGTTGATGAAAAAGTATGATAACTTTTATAAAGTTTCCATCACATATTTAACCTCATTTTGTTGATCATTTAGAACGTAGTAGTTCTTGCATCGATTTGTAATAACATGCAATCGAGTCGGTATCCTTGTGATCAACTTTTAACCACAATCCCGAAGAATTAGTGTTTAACAGTTTAATCACAATTCTGAAGAATTACACTTACGTGACCTTTCTCGACATCTTATAACTTGTATGACATTCATACCTGAGCTGGACATTCCAGTTTTATTTTCTTTCTGCCTTTTTACTTCTTATAGTTTTACTTCTAATATTTCTCCTACTCACAGAAGAAGCATTCAAATTTAAGAGTGGCATGAGCTCCAAATTTCCCTAGGCATGTAAGTCTCATTACATCATTCGGATTTGTTCTTTCTCTTTAAGTTCTCACCATCAACACATGATTGGTGTTCTTCTGGATCCTATGTATTTCAGTTTTAAACATAGTTGAACGCTTCACTAGAACTTGCAAGCAAACACCTCTTTAGATATCACATATCTTTTAGCCTTTGTTTGTTTCTGAAAACAATTTTCAGTTCCAAGAATATCACATGACTATCCCAAACATTTGAAGTTCGGGTTTCTTGGAAGCAAGCAAACCCTAATAGGATTCTAGCCTTTTGGATCGAAGGTTGTGAATCTCATCATCCACGGCATCCGCGGGGGAGTATTGTGAGCATGCAATAGGACAAAATCCTTCTTGGCACTCTAGAGGACAATCCTCTCATTATGTTTACCAATTGTAAAGATTTAACCAGATAAAAACAGTTAATCAATTCCAACAGAAAAGGTGGAACCGTGAGCCATTATTCTACAACTATAATGCAAACTACACATAGACATTGTTTATAATTAATTTGCACTAGTGATTAAACTAAATTAATTCATAATTGTGCTCCCACTTAAATCAATATCTCTCATAATTGAAAGTGAGTGATTCAAGACCCTGATTTTATTCACAACCATTGATCTGGACATCACTGATGACGTGAACTTCAATCGGTAGGCAAACTTGCCGATCATATCTCCATATGATTCTTGTTCATCTTTCGATGCTTCATGCTCCGATCTCAGAATGATTCTGCTAGAACTTCTAGATAATCGAGTGTTTCTACTTGTGAGGTCTAACCTTCACCCGCCTTACACCTCACAATCCGTTTGTACTCATGTGGACATGATGCACTTCGAACTGCTACGTGTTGTAGACGGTTGCTACACTGGGAAGAGCACTTATAACTTGATATTTTACGTGAGAGATCACCCTAATAAAAACAACTATGCGCAATCAAAAGGGTGCAATCAAAAAGGGATAAAAATCTCAGACAATTCATAACAACATGATATGGTATAGCCCTGGGTGCGGGAGAGGTCTTCATGATCCTCCAAGGTCTTCACGAAAATTTTTGAAAAACGCCGCCATGGCACCAATTTGAAAACTGCTCCCGTGGCAACACTTTTTGGTCTCCTGCGCCTGGTGAAGCTCCGGGGTCCTCCGTAGCACGTTTGTCACTTCCGTCGAAACATAATGAGGTTGACACGCGGGTCATTAAAATGACAATCCCTTGGCTCCAGCCATCATGTCGTACTGTGACGCGCAGGCCACTTAACGTTACATCATATAACCATCACATACATAAACTCATTATCATGACGAAGGCTATACCACATCACATGCATCCTGCAAAACAAAGTTAGGCGTCCTCTAATCGGTTTGACAAATTTTAATTACATGGCTTCTAGGGTTTTCGGATAACTCTAGCTACCTACGTCCATCATCAAGGTGATAATTCTTGTTGCTAGATTAACTTTCGGGGTGTGTGAGGGAAGATACTTAATTAAAAATCTCTAGCCCCACACGAAACTTCGTCAATACGCGTGACCCCCTAGAAGATCGAGCATCTTAATTGCCCTCTCGTGTTTGCGACAGTTCACTATTCTTGACTACGATGAACCCAAAGAACTGTTAGCAGATCGTCGACAGCCAAAGTCGATCGATTGTCAGAACTTTGTGCAAAGCTATATCATGCAGTCAATGACCTGAAATGAAGCAACACTCGAGGGAAGCATAGTAAGAACATCAAACCCTCACATCCACATATGATCTAGATCGAAACCTGCATCTACTCATAGAACCGCTCATGATTCCACTATTGGGAAACGTAGTAGAAAACAAAAAAAAATTGCCCTACGATCAATGAGGAACACTATGAAGATCCAATAATAGTTTAGATCATATTGTTACCAACTCCAAGTTCCAGCGGAAGAAGACGAGTCGGTGTAGATCACACCTGAAGTCCCTCAAACCGTTCACGAACGATCCCTCGAACGGAAGACCGAAAGCACGACCTCTCCACAGTTTGCAACCGTACGGTCTTCACGATCTAGCAGCGCTTCGCCGTCTAGAGCTAATCATCACTGGAGAATTATAGGGAGGAGATTAGAACCACACTCGGCTTCTAATTATGAGGATGAGAGAGGATCTAGATCTAGCTCTAATTGGATCAACTAGAACTAGAAGTAGAGAAATAGAGGAGGCTCCAAAACTTGAGTGTTCAAAATTGCAAAAACCTCTAGAATATATAGGTTGGAGGAGAAGGGAGGGGCGCCACAAGGAGGAAGGAAACTCCCCCCTTTGGCCGGCCAAGAGGAGGGGGATTCCCCCTCCAATTCGGGCCCAAGTGGCCCAATATTCTTTCCACTACTTGGCCTTTTAAGGCCCATTGATATTTAATTAAATATAAAAGTCTCCTAACTATTATTACTGCCTTTTATTAATAATTTAACATCTCCGAAAACATTTTCCACCTATATATTATTTATCGATATTACCCGGTAAACCCGAAACGCTTTCGGTTCCTCTCGAAACTATTTAGAATATTAATGAAACTATTTCATAAACAAATTTTCATTACTCCTGTCCTGCTAACACTCATCAGATTGTGATTACCTTAAGCTTGTGACCCTGTAGGTTCGGTAAAACGTAGACATGAACAAAACCCCTTTCGTTCAATGACCGATAGCGGAACCGTGGACATCCATATCGATCCCTATGAGTACACGAATGGCATTCGAGTGAACCTTTGGTTATCATGTGCTATTCCCTTTGCTTTGTGATACTTTACAAAACCCTAGGTGAGATATATCGGTATCCTCTTGAGTTATACACATGCTCACTATGCCGGTCTCTTCGTTACCGGTTTTGTTCTTCTTTCTCGTTGACATGTTCCGGCATCCCCGTGACCTAGTCACCTGTGTCTAACCAGACGATGATGGATGTCGTCACACTGAGAGCGCCCTAAGAATATATCTCCATCGTCGAAGGAGCAAATCCCACTCTTGAGCTATCTAGTCCCTTGTCAAACTTTCCGATGAACCTGCAAGTTGTCGTTATGATCACCGTATAACATATGACGTTTGAGCAACCCCAAAGTCCACCGTACGGTAAGAAGTGACTACGATACTCTCAAGGTCTAAGGAACTTAAATCACATACTAACTCTCCGTGTTATAACAATTGACTTCTGACGATTATCTCAAAGTATAACAAACAAGTTGGGATCGATTCAATATGATCGTTCTTCTAACGTCATAATCTCAAAGTTTTTTTAGGACTATCGTTACACTTAGCGATATCCTAAGATTCGGAAAACAGGATCACCAACAACACTTGAGCTAGTCTTAGAGGCGAGACCAGGAATCTTATTATACCGTTTATTATTCCACACGTGCATATGAGTTTTCCACTGAATCGCATATCCCAGGATCATAGCAGTTATAGAATAGAATATAAACTCTTAATTATAAACATGTAAATATAATAATACGATATTATTGCCTCTAAGGCATATTTCCAACACCAGTCTAGATCCTATGTGGTAGCCAGGCGCAACGGCCAGGAACCGGTGGATTTGGATAGGGTGTTACAGAGAGATACAATCATAATGAGTACACAACCGACTTCTGCATAACTAAGATACGCACAACACACGCGCGCGTGCACACACACAAATATCACGCCGACAAGGAGCAAAATCATATGAGTCTGAAGCTATGTCCGTGGGTGGAGAAACAAAAAACCATGAAGCCATGAAAACATTGATTGACAATGGACATTAGTGACCGTCGGCACCAACCATCTCTTGACAACACAAAGATTATGAGAAAATTTCCCCAAAAGTGATGCCTCAGGGAAGGGAACGATGCACAAATGCTGTCATTGCCGGATCCAACCATCGAAGGTCAGATCGTGGGTTTTCACCAAGAAGATCAAGTCCGAGAAAATTCTGAGCAATGTTGTCATAAAGGTAACAACGCATAGAACGTCTCCATTGCCAGGTATAGTAATAGGGACATGTAGGAGATATGCCCTGGAGGCAATAATAAATGTTATTATTTATCTCCATGTTTATAGTTAAGTTTATATTCCGTGCTATAACTGCTATGGTTCTCGAGTCTGCAATAACCACGAGGCTCGGAGGAAGACTCATATGCACGTGTGGAATAATAAACGGTAAAATGTATTCCTAGTCATGCCTCTAAGACTAGCTCAAGTGTTGCATGATGGTCCTGTTTTCCTGATCATGGGCATGTCTATGCCAGCAACTTTGAGGGCACAATGTTAGAAGACCATTTGTGTTGAATCGACCCGAATTGATGTTATGCTATGAGATACATTCATCACAAGTTAATGGTTAATAACACAGAGATAGTGGCATCATGAGCCGTGCTATGCGTAGATGCAGGTTACGATCTAGAATACATAGAGATGTATGGGTGTTGCACAATATAATTTGTAGTAGATGAGTTCTATTACTGAAAATTATTTGTGCGGGTAGCAGATGAAATCTGTTACCCGATGTTCTTGTTGCTTCCCTGAAATTTGCGTATTTCTGATCTTGATAACGGCATGGTGGAGTTTCAAAGTTCTGGCAATCCGCGATCCTGATTGATCAACGAAGTGCTAACAGTTCATTGAATTCCACCATAGTTAAAAGAAATATGAAATTTCACAGACAAAAGGGCAATGTAGATATGATCTGCACGGGGGTCATGCGTATGACGAAGTTCAGTATGGGGCTCGAGATTTTATTATCTCGTGTTTCATAAACCCCGCAAAGTTAATCTAGCGACTTGAATAATCATACTTGATGATGGACGTTGGTAGCTTCGGTTTCTTTCGAAACCTTAGAAGCCACGTAAAATAAAATTTTGCATAAACCGATTAGAGGCGTCTAACTTGGTTTTGCAGGATGTGCATGTGATGTGGTATAGCAGTTCTCATATTAATTTGATTATGTATGAGATGACTATATGATGTAAAATTAACATGACCTGTGAGTCATGATTCGGCATGATGGTTGGGGCCATATGATTTTCACTTTAATGACCTGTGTGTCAACCTTAAGTAATGCACTTATTTTATTAGCTATAGAGATAGCAATATTATCTGGTGCATCGACAAGGTGGTGGCAATCTTCGCGAAGGTGAACACCGACGCGAATGCCGAAGATGAAGAAATTAAAGACTTCTCCGTCAGAAAGGGCTATACCATATCATGCTATTATGAATTGCCTGAGATGTTTATCCCTTATGATGCACCCTTTTGATTGTGCGGTAGTCGCTTTTTATTAGGGCGATCTCTCACAAAAATATCAAGTAGTTAGTGTTCTCCCAAGTGTAGCACCGTCACGGCACCTATCTTTTCGGAGTGCGTCATGTTTCCATGAGTACAAACGATTAGAGAAGTGTGAGGCGGGTGAGTTGAGACCTCGCAGCGAGATCACTTGGTTGTCTTGATGTTCTGGCTTGAGAGTCCTAAGCTCGGAACACGCCCATCGAAAGATGAACAAGAGTCACATAGAGATGTGATCGATAAGTTGGCCTACCGATTGAAGTTCCCGTCATCAGTGATGTTCCCATCAATGGCGTGGAATTGAAATGCGGATCTTGAATCACTCACAATCAATTATGAGAGATATTGATTTGAATGGGAGCGCATTTTAGAATTAACTTGTTTAATTCTCAGTGCAATTAATTATGAACACTGTCTAAGTGTGATTGGCATAATAGTTGTAGTAGAATGGCTCGTGTTTCCACCTTCCCTATTATATTTTGAATAGCTGTTAAATATCTGGTTAAAACTTTACGGTTGGTAACGTAATGTGAGGATTGTCCTCAAGAGTGCCGAGAAGGACTTTGTCCTATCGCATGCTTTCGGTATTCTCCCGCTAAAGCTATGGATGATGTGACTCTCGTCCTTCGATCCAAAAGCTAGAATTCCGTTACGGTAAAGTGCAATATGTTTGCTTCCATGAGACCCAAACTTCAAAAGTTTGGGATAGCTATGTGATATTCATGGAACTGAAAATTAGTTTCAGATACAAACAAAGGCTAAAAGATATGAAATATCCAAAGCAATGTTTGTTTTGCAAATTATTAGTAAAGTGTTTACTATGCATTTGACTAATACAAGAGGGATCCAGAAGAACACCTATCATGTAATGAAGGTGAATAAAACAACAACAAAAGGAGAAAGGAAATGTCCAAAGGGTCTTAGTGTGACTTACACGCCTAGGAAGTCTGGGGCTAACGTCACTCTTAAGTTGGGTGCTTCTTCTGAGAGTAGAAGAAATACTGAAAGTTAAACTGTTAGAAGTATAAAGGCAAAAAGAGAGAAGACTGGAATATCCAGCTCATGTATGAATGTCATACGAGCTATTGATGTATAGAAGGCTGGTCAAAAAAATAGTTCTTGAGAATTATGATTAAACATGTTAATCACTGATTCTTGGGTATTGTGAGTTGATCACAGAGATACCCGCTCGATTGCATTCTGTTGCGACTCGAGGAAAGAACTACTATGGCCTAAAAGACTTGTCGGGAATGAGGTTTAGATACGCGCTGGGAACACAGTAAATGTTACTATACCTTCCATCGGTGTATTACCTATGTATTTATTTACATCACTGTTCAAAAAATCCTCCGATTCAGCGATTTATCGTCCGATTTATCGCTATTCGGGGGGTGGCCGATAAGATTATGCCTTATCTTCACCGTTTATCATTTGGGCCGATTTATCGCTCTGACAAGCGATTTATTGGGAATCTACCGATAAATCGGGCCTATTCCCAGCACTGTGTTTGCAAAAATTATGTTTATTTGTGTTTTGTGGACCTTGTTATGCAATACGTACTATTGTCCTATTTTGTTGTCATTATACGAGGATTCAAAGGCTAGGAATCAAGGTAACACTTTTGTCCAATATATTTTTGGTGTTGAATATAGCATATTTTGTTGTTGGGAACCTGCAATTTGCAAAAATGGCCGATTAATAGTCGACCGATAAAATCAATTAATCGGCCGATTTCCGATTAATCTCTAATCCCAAGCTGACTGAGACGCTAACGATAAGCGATATCCCCAACATTGATTTTCATAATTCATTTTTGGAGTTTCATACACTCTAGCCCATTGCATAAGGTATCTTGCAAGAAGGTTGTTCATAAGAGAACTTTTGATATTCGGTGTTATGAATAACATAAGGGCCATACTTTCATTATGAATGAGAGTATGTTATGAATATTGATAATAATACATTACCTCTGTATTTACTTTCATATTTCATTTTAGAGTTTTATACACTCTAGCCCATTTGCATAATGTTTATTGCAAGAGTGTTGTTCATAAAAGAACAATTGTTGTTCAGTATTATGAATAACATAAGGGCCATACTTCCATCATGGATGGGATGTATGTTATGAATATTGATGGTAATATGATACATCCATAACACTGACGCTAAATGTCGCAAGACTAAAAGAATACCACATATGTGTGGCACTGCATTTGGTCACATTGGAGAAACCCGCATGGAAAATTCCATCATGATGGTTTTTGAAGTCATTTGATTATGAATTATCTGACACTTGCAACTTTCGTCCGAAAAGTGAAGTGACTGAAATACCGTTCACAGGCCATGAGGAACGAGCAACAAACTTATTGGTGATCATACATTATGATGTGTCTAGAACAATAAATGTTGTTGCTAGAAGTGGATTTATCTATCTTCTGAAATGACTCAAGTAGATATATGGATATTTACTTGATGAGACGTAAGTCTGGATCTTTTGAAATCTTTCAAAAGGTTTTCAAAAATGAAGTAGAAATTATTGTAACAAGAAAAATTATGTTTCTGCAAACTAGATTGCAAAAAGGAATATTTGAGTTACAAGTTTAGCGAATGTCTGATGAGTTATGAAAAGAGTTTCATAACTTACACCTCCCGGAACACCACTGTGAGTGGAATGTCCGTGAAAATGTAATCAAACCATTTATGACATGGTAAGATCAAAGATGACATCAATCAATTTGCCATTATCCTTTTTAAAGTAATGCTTTAGAGACTGCGACTTTTACACTGAATAGAGTGCCATCAGATCTGTTGAAATGACGCCATGGTATGGTATGCCCAACCATGTTTTGTCTTTTCTTAACATTTGGAATATGAGGCTTGTGTAAAATATTTACAAACCTATTCCAAATCAGACAAGTGCTACTTTGTAGGTTATCCCAAGTAATTGGGAATTCCTCCACCACTATACCGAGGCAAAAGGTTTGCAACAAAGAACGGTATGATTTTGTAGAAAATGGTTCTTACAAAAGGGTGAGTGGGAGGACAGTGCAACTCGATGAGATAACAGTATCTTCGTTATCATGACAAGGGATAGAAACCTCGGAAGCAATTCCAGAGTTTCCTCCTGCGACTGATACGGAAGCCTCTACAATAAAATGTATGGACTTCGGTCAAACTTGCAGCTGAACCACGTAGGCAAAACTCGTGCAAACCTCTCAGGTGCACAGACGAGATATTGTTGCTAGACAACAGTATACCTACGATACACAAGGAAGCGTTGATGGGCCCTGACTCCAGAATTGGCTAAATGCCAATACAATCCGAGATAGTTTCCATATAAATGATTCAAGATTAAATCTTGATGAACCCTTCGGAAGACTTAGAGTCTAACGAATATTGTTGGAACTATAAACTGATACGAATAAAAATGTTTTATCCATAAAGCTCGACTTGTTGCAATATACGATGAGATTGTCTCACCGTAGCGATGCTTAAAATCGGTTCGGGTTAAACTAGCAATTAATACATATTTCAATCATGAGATATGATACATGGATGCCAAAAGGATTTCCATGAGATGGAAATGCAACCTAGGACTTGCATGTGATACAGTCCAAGGTATTTTGTCAATCCATAGGATGCTGGTGAGTATGCAAATTTCAGATTTCCAGCAATGGACAGAAGAGAGCAAAATGGAGTTGGAATCTTTGTTTTTGATGAAATAGTCAAAAGAGTTTGATTTCATCAATGGATAATAAAGATGCTTGTGGTTACAAGAAAGTAAGTGGGAGCATAATATTATTTCTAAAAACCTTGTGTGCTTGACACATTGTTGATTGGAAATAATATAAATTTCTTGACACGAATTAGGACTTCATTGAAAATAGTTTTTCGATGAAGTGCTTGGGCTAAGTAGCCTTGATGTTAGGCATAATTATCTACGGAGATAGAATTGCCTAATAGGCTAAACCCAAAAATACATATTGACAAGATGCTAAAACCGTTTAGCAAAAGAACGCCAAGGAGTGATTCTTGCCGAAGTCACATGGAAAGAGTTTTGCAAGACTCGGTGTCCTAAAACACTGATGAGCAAAATACATGATAGAGATTTCACACACTTTTGTGTTTGGTTTAATCATGTATTCCATGGTATGTAAGACAACCAGATATGTCCAATACTCCCAAGTTGTTTCGAGTATAGATACCAAAGTGATCAAAGTGATGATCATGGGACAACAGTGAAAAATGTCATTGTGTACTAGAGTAGCACTGATGACATATTTTCTCGCAAACAGAGATTATGAAGTGCTCATTGTAAGTAATTACATCGACACAGTCTTCATCAATGCTCCATGTGTTTTTCGATTTAACTTATGGGTCTTTGTGTAATACACGATATGGTGGCACGGTAGTTGGAAATTGTTCCAAACAGGTTACTGTCGCGAATTCTATAACAAAGGCTAAGTATGTTGATGCTTTGGAAGCGACAAAGAAGATGTTGAATCATATAGTTCATTCATGAACTTAGTATGGTTCCAAGATGGCTTTGGTCAATGGGACACTATTGCAGATAGTTGCTCCATAGCTCAGTCTGAGGAATCAAGGTTTGACCTGTGATTCACATATATACAAAGCCAAGTCTACACAAAATATGTATTTTGTAAAAGCGTGAAAACGCGAGGATATGCAAAGATACACACGGAGCTGAAGTTGTCAGATCCGTTGGACATCAGGCTATACCACATGCCAAGCATATTTTACACCAGTATGCCATAAGTGTAAAGTGCATTAGCATTGACTAGATTATTGACTCTAGTGCAAGTGGGAGTCTGTAGGAGATATGCCCTAGAGGCAATAATACATGTTATTATTTATCTCCATGTTTATAGTTAAGTTTATATTCCGTGCTATAACTGCTATGGTTCTCGAGTCTGCAATAACCACGAGGCTCGAAGGAAGACTCATATGCACGTGTGGAATAATAAACGGTAAAATGTATTCCTAGTCATGCCTCTAAGACTAGCTAGTGTTGCATGATGGTCATGTTTTCCTGATCATGGGCATATCTATGCCGGCAACTTTGAGGGCACATGTTAGAAGAACATTTGTGTTGAATCGACCCGAATTGATGTTATGCTATGAGATACATTCGTCACAAGTTAATGGTTAATAACACAGAGAAAGTTAACATTTGCATAATTCCTTAGACCATGAGAGTATCGAGTTTCTTCATGCTTGCTTCATGAACTTCGGGGTTTGTTAAACGTCATCCGTAAATGAGTGGCTATTATGGCGGCTTACGGGTTCATGGAAAAGTATGTCAAGGGACTTGATAGCTCAAGATTGGGATTTGCTCCTCCGACGATGGAGAGATATTCTTTGGGCCCTCTCGGTGTTACGGTATCCATCATCGTCTGGCCAGACACAATGTGATTTGATCACAGGGATGCCGGAACACGGGAACGAGAAAAGAGAACAAAACCGGTAACGAGGTAACTGGCATTGTGGACAAGTGTTGATCCACGGGGATGCCTATAAATCTCACCTCGGGTATTTGTAACATATCGCGAATCAACAGGAATAGCACACGGCAACTGGAGGTTCACTCGAATATTTATTCGTGTGGTTATAGGGATTAATATGGGTGTCCACGGCTCCGATGTTGATCATTGATCGGAAAGTGTTCCGGGTCATGTCTATACTTCACCGAACCTATAGGGTCACACGCTTAAGGGTCATCTATCTGCTGAATACTAGACAGGGAGTCTGAGAAAAAGTCACCAGAAAAGTTTCGGAGACAACGGAAAAGTTCCGGAGAGAGAACACCGGAATAGTTTCGGTAAAACCGAAAAGTTGTTTCGGAGTATACCATTAAGTCAAATTGGTTTCGGCACACGCCTGGAAATTCTTGGAGGGTGCCAGAATTGTTCTAGGAACTTCTGGGATTTTTTCGGAGAAAAAACCCGGAAATGTTCCAGAGCTGCCGGAACCGCTTTGGTTGCTTTTCGCAGATGAAAATCACTAATCCGGAATTGTTTCGGAATGCGTCCAAAATTGTTTTAGTGGGTACTGGAATTATTCTAAGACCTACAGAAATATTTTCGGATTTAACGGTCGCGGAAAAATGTTTCCATGAATAGTGAAAAGCACTTTTTGGTGGCTTCTTGGAGAAGCCACCTTGAGGGCCTTTTGGTATTTTTCCCCTAGTGGCATCTTGGAGAAGCCACCCTTGGGCTTGGCCTATAAATAGGGGTGGAGGGGGCTGCCCAAACACACTCTTTCTCACATACAAATGCCTTGCATGATCTGGCCTTCTCTCTCCCTCCCCGCGAAATAGTTTCGTAGAGCCGAAAGGTTGTCTGGGTTCCGGTGGGAACTAGTTCTGGACGGCAAAGCCCTGCCGGATAGATGACACCGTATGTGTGCAACCCCGTAGAGAGGTCGTAGGTTCGATCTTTTTGCCCGAGGGGCTGTTCGAGAGTGCCTCCCGAAGGGTTGTCCGAGTGACTGTCCGAGATTCTGTGTGTGCCTCCCGGAGGGCTATCCGTGACACCGTCCGGGGGACTGTCTGACCGCCTCCCGGAGGGTTGTCCAAGGGACTGTCCGGGGGCAGACGGGGGAGTACATCCTCGCGGTTGGGAGGTTGTAAATCTTAGCTGCGGGGATCTGCACCGACGATCTACATCGACTCTACTTCCGCTGCGCTACGAGTCGGTAACGATTAGATCAAACCATGTATGCATCTCCATAGTGATCCTGGGCGTGCTCGCAGTACCGGAAATTTTTGTTTTCTGCTGCGTTCCCCTACAGGACATACCAAGGGGTTTCACCCCGGTGCTCGAGACGGGGTTCTCGAGAAGAACCGCCCAATCAAAGTCATGTGTTGTCTCCTCCACTTTTCACAATCCATGCGGCTGCATACGCGCAAGAGCTCCTCGCCACCTCATAGCGAAAGTCTTTGACTTGGCGGGAGGACATCCACACCGCCAAACTCCCCAGTTCGAGACGCTCCGGATGCCCCCACACCGTCCTCACAAGTGGTTGTCAATGACTGGTCTGCATTAGACGACATCACGAAGCGTTGCCACTACCCATGTCATCCTTGCCTATGGCAAAAAATCATATCAAGGGGAAGGACACGACCACCACCATGCATCGCATGTAGCGACATAGACGATGAACCATCTGACAAGGGAACGAGCGACAACTCCATACTCTCGACTGCAAATCTGGATTGATCTAATCACGGACCATCATCACCTTTGTCGTCAGATTGGAAGGTTGAAGCCCCTCCGGTGACCGCCATCTGGCAGATGCCGCAACCATGAATGGAGGCATTGCCAGGCAGTCATCCTCATCCGGCACCGCCCAGCAACTCGCTGGCTAGATCCTTGACGCCCGAGCCCTAGCAGAGTGCCCTGCCACCGATGTCAGCCGAGCGAGCAAGCCCAGCGGAGCTGACCGGCGACGGCGAGGGAAGGGTGCACGACAAAGCCTCTCGGGAAAAGTGGATCGGGGGCCTCCCGAGTCACCCGGCTAGGACGACGCGGGAGTCGGTTTCCGTCCCGTGAGATTTCCACACATTTAGGCAAACTATTTTTAGGCCAAAATAGAAACAAGGTAACTAAAACCACATTTAAAGGGTAGAACCACAAGTATTGTTAAGAACAGTTCGAGAGGGTTCTACTTTGAAATTGAGGGACTAAGCCGAAATACATGGTGGAAAGGCGAATGATGAACAAAAGGTATACTTGATCAACGAATTATTAGGCACTCGATAGACGCGTTACCAACACATTCTTATTCTCTCATCACTTACTAGAAACCAAAATAATCACTAAAGCCAACTAATCCTGGGAAAGATGCCGCATCACTCCCTAATCATCTCAAGTTTATCTGGCCCCAAAGAAAAAGTTAAAAAAACGGAGCATCTTCTTCCTCCCCGATCACTCATGCTGATCCGCCAAAAAGCCATCAAAACCTCTCTAAAGCCCTGCAGAAGGGCCCCATCTCCCCACACGCACAAGTGCTCTCCCACCTCCCAGACACTAGCCATTATCACCACCATCTCAGTCAGCCTCAGTCTCGTCCTCTCCTCACTCCCCGTTCCCCACTCTCCACTCCCCCAATGGAGGCGCACGCTCACCTTGTGATGTGTGTCCTCGTCCTCCTTGCAAGCCACTCGCTTGCCAATGTCAATGGCGACGCCGACGTCTCGAGCAGCAGCGGCACGACGACGACCTACATCGTGTTCATGGACCCGGCGGCCATGCTGGCGGCGCACCCATCCCCGGCTCATTGGCACGCGGCGCACCTCCAGTCCCTGTCCATCGACCCCGCGCGCCACCTGCTCTACTCCTACTCCGTCGCTGCGCACGGTTTCGCGGCCGCGCTGCTCCCGCACCACCTGTCGCTCCTCCGCGACAGCCCGGGCGTGCTGCAGGTCGTGCCGGACACCGTGTTCCAGCTCCACACCACGCGCACCCCGGAGTTCTTGGGGCTGCTCTCCCCGGCGTACCAGCCGGCCATCCACAACCTGGACGCGGCCTCGCACGACGTGGTCATAGGGGTTCTTGACACCGGCGTCTGGCCGGAGTCGCCGAGCTTCGCGGGCGGCGACCTCCCGCCGCCACCCGCGCATTGGAAGGGCGTGTGCGAGGCTGGCGTGGACTTCCCGGCGAGCGCGTGCGGGAGGAAGCTCGTAGGCGCACGGAGCTTCTCGCGGGGCTTCCGCGCCGCGAACGGCGGCCGCTGGGGAATGGGCGTGGGGAGGCGGTCGGCGCGGGACCGGGACGGGCACGGGACGCACACGGCGACGACTGCAGCGGGCGCGGCCGTGGCCAACGCGAGCCTGTTCGGGTACGCCACAGGGACGGCACGCGGAATGGCGCCCGGGGCTCGCGTGGCGGCGTACAAGGTGTGCTGGCCGGAGGGGTGCCTCGGCTCTGACATTCTAGCTGGCATCGACTCCGCCGTGGCCGACGGGGTGGACGTGCTATCCCTGTCGCTCGGCGGCGGCGCGGCGCCGTACTTCCGGGACACCGTGGCAGTAGGCGCCTTCGGTGCCGCGGCGGCCGGCGTGTTCGTGGCCTGCTCAGCAGGCAACTCCGGCCCGTCCGGCGCTACGGTCGCGAACTCCGCGCCGTGGGTCGCTACCGTCGGTGCGGGCACGCTGGACCGCGACTTCCCTGCCTACGTCACGCTCCCATCCGGCGCGCGTCTGGCCGGCGTGTCCCTCTACGCCCAATCCGGCCGCCCCGTCATGCTCCCTCTCGTCTACGGTGGCAGCCGCGACAACGCGAGCAAGCTCTGTCTCTCGGGCACGCTGAACCCCGCCTCCGTGCGCGGCAAGATTGTGCTGTGCGACCGCGGCGTGAACGCGCGCGTGGAGAAGGGCGCCGTCGTCAAGGCCGCTGGCGGCGCCGGGATGGTGCTGGCGAACACGGCAGCGAGCGGGGAGGAGCTCGTGGCGGACAGCCACCTCCTCCCGGCCGTGGCGGTGGGGAAGTCGACCGGTGACAAGATACGGGACTACGCCCAGCGCGGTGGCCGGCCGATGGCAATGCTGAGCTTCGGCGGCACGGCTCTGGGCATCCGGCCGTCGCCCGTCGTGGCGGCGTTCAGCTCCCGCGGGCCCAACACCGTGGTGCCCGATATCCTGAAGCCGGACATGATCGGTCCGGGCGTGAACATCCTGGCCGGGTGGTCCGGCGTCAAAGGGCCGACCGGGCTGGCCAAGGACGGCCGCCGGACTCCATTCAACATCATCTCCGGTGAGTGCACTGTTCAGATTCAGTTTTTGCTGATGTTGTCATCATGTTTGGAATTACTCATTTACAGCTTCCACAAATTGACAAGCAAAAAATGGTAGTACCCGCAAACAAAACCTTTAGACTTTTGTTTCAAAAAGGCGCCATTTCATTTCAACTTTCGCTGCTTGTTGGAAGAAACCGAAACAGCACTTGTTTTCACTGCCTTTTGTCAGAGGTGCACATGTGATGCTCTACACGACTAGACTAGATGTGAAACCTTTCAAAGCCAACCAGCAACGAAAGTTACTTTTTCTTGGTTACTTTCTGGTTCGAGTGGTTTCTACCATTGCATGCTAGATCTCATCTCGTGACAAGATACGAGATTGCCTACAAACTACTACTAGTACAATATTCAGCTCAACCCCTTTGTGTTTTACTGAACAATAGTCTGATTGTGATTCCTGCAGGGACATCGATGTCCTGCCCGCACATCAGCGGACTTGCGGCGCTGCTCAAGGCGGCGCACCCCAACTGGAGCCCAGCGGCCATCAAGTCGGCGCTGATGACCACCACATACACCATGGACAACACGAACTCCTCGCTCCGGGACGCCGCGGGGAGCTCACCGGCAACTCCATTCGCCTTCGGCGCAGGCCACGTCGACCCGCAGAAGGCGCTCTCCCCGGGCCTCGTGTACGACATCTCCACCAACGACTACGTCGCCTTCCTCTGCTCGCTGGACTACAGCGCGACCCACATCCGAGTGATCACCAAGATGTCCAACGTCACGTGCCCGCCAAGATCCCGCCCCGGCGACCTCAACTACCCATCCTTCTCGGTCGTGTTCAGGAAGAAGCCGAGGCATGTAGTGAGGTACAGGAGGGAGCTGACCAATGTCGGCCCGGCCATGTCCGTCTACGACGTGAAGGTGAGCGGCCCTGCGTCTGTCGGCGTCACGGTGACGCCGGCCAAGCTCGTGTTCAAGAAGGTGGGGCAGAAGCAGAGGTACTATGTCACCTTCGAATCCAAGGCCGCCGGCGCGGGCCGCGGCAAGCCGGATTTCGGGTGGATATCCTGGGCGAGCGACGAGCATGTCGTCCGCAGTCCGGTTGCCTACACATGGAAGATGTGAGGAGGGCAGCAAGTTCAGGCTCTGTTGGTGTTTGTTTTAGTCGTGTTCAGGTTCAGGAGAAGATGAAAGATAGCTAGATAGCTTTGATGTAGTTTGCTGATCGCTTCGCAAAGAGAATCTGCGCGAAGCTCTCAACTGCAAAACCTGGAGTTCTTCCTCGGCGCCGGTCGGTCACTCGCCGGACTTTGTTTTCCCTTACCTTTCTTAGTTGCCCGGCGACAAGCTTGTGCGCCGTTAACGTGTGAGGTTTAAGTTTTTCCTTTTTCTAGTTCTATGTTTGCAAGCGAGAAATAACCCTGAACTAAAGTGGCTCAGCCGTTTGATCCCAATTTGTCATCTGGTGTTTGAACCAGCTTGTTCTTGTTTGCTGTCTTTTCCTTCTCGTCAGAATGGGCATTGCATGCAGCTCCACCGATGGTAGTGGTAAATCAGAAGCCGGCTGGTCCAAACACAAGTCTCAATTATGGGATGAGATCAAGTGGAGTCTTCCGTAAATCTGGTTGCCAAAAGCAAATCATTGCGGAAGATTCTTCTCGGAATTTGATGTGTGTCACTTTGAGCTTTGTTCGGCTAGCCTTTACAACAAAAACTGAATAAAAATGGCAAAGCTGGGCCTGAACCCAGTCTAACCTTTTCTTTGTGCGGGCATCTATATGAACTTGACTAGTGACTGCTCAACCAGGTGGTGCATTCATGAGCTGTGAAACACTACACCCTTCTCACAGCCTTCATCAGGATTGAGGCCAACTCAACGCACGACCGCAAACAGACGTCTGTTTTGTCTGGATTCTGTCCGTTTACGTCGGCAAAACGAACACTCGTGTCTGTCTGCGCTCGTCCGCCCGTCGGTGCGCCCAACCGGCTCCAGTATCTCAAAATTTTGTCCGCATTTGGACTTCAAATTTAAACAAAAAAGACATTACAAAATAATTTAAAATGATATATATTACATACTTAAACGTCCACAAAGCCACGACCAAACATTGCAAATAAACTTCAAGTTTTAAAAAACATAAAAACAAAAGAAACCCTGCCGCTGGCCGTCTCCTGTCGCCGCCGTCCTCCTCGTGGTTGTCCATGGTGAGATCGATGTATGGAGGTGGCTGCTAGAGGTGGGCTTGCGGCCCCGCTGGTGGCGGCCAAACTGGGGTGGGCGGCGCCTGTTGTGGCTGTGGCGGGGCCGATGACCACGGCTCGGCATGCCCGTCTCCCAGTAGCGCTGGCAGATCTCCGCCTTGACATACGGCTACATGCGTGGTGAGGCCACCGGCGGGGAGTTGGAGAAGGCGGGGGGTGAGGTGGAGTGGGCGGCGGCGCTCCCGGACGACGCTGACGAGGAACCCGCCTCGTGGTCGTGCTTCCCCTTCTTGTCGGGGATCCACTTCCACATTCCCATGGCGGGGAGGCGGCCGTAGGGAGCGAGGGCGGAGCGGCGGGC
Source organism: Elymus sibiricus (assembly GCA_039707655.1). Lineage (NCBI taxonomy): Eukaryota > Viridiplantae > Streptophyta > Magnoliopsida > Poales > Poaceae > Elymus > Elymus sibiricus. The sequence continues at coordinate 163,788,956 of CM077676.1, forward strand.
AGAGCTAGGGTTTGGGTGTCGGAGCTCGAGGAGGCAGGGGTGGATGGAAATGGGAAGTGTGGAAGTGGAGTGGTCCATGGCTTCCACATTAAAAAAGACGGGTGAGGGTGGCTGACTAGCGGGCCCCGCCGGGCGCGCGGATTAAATAGGGCCGGTGAAAAATGACGGGGGGTGGTTGGACGGCTGACAGGCAGGCCCGGGGCGTACGGGGAGAAGACGACGCGCGCGTGTCCGTCTGGACGCAAATCCGGCCCAAATTTGCGCCGAATTTGGATCGAGCCGGACACGAGCCGAACAATTTTTGCGATTGCCGTCGTACATTGGGCCGTGGATTACGTCCGTTTCGACCCAAACGAACTGGAGCTGACCAAATGCGGTCGCCCGTTGGAGTTGCCCTGAGAAGTGCAGACAGCAGGAGCAGAGGAGCAAGGGCGGGAGCTTTTCCCTACGCGCTACGTTCGCTTGCTCACTGTCCTGGCTGGTTCACTTCGTTTTCTTTGGTTTTTCTTTGGATTTTATTCTTTTTTTCTTTGGTTTTCTTTGTTTCTTTCTTGGTTTTCATCGTTTCTATCGGGTTTTTTACATCAATCGTTTCTGTCGGTTTTCTTTCCTTTTTGTTATCATTTTTCTTTTCTATGTTTACTTCTCGGTTTTCACTGTGTTCAATGGTTTTCTTTGGGTTTTTTTCTGTTTTTCTTTTGTTTCCTCTGTTTCTTTTTAATTTTCACTGGTTTTCTTTGTTTCTATTTTTTGTTTTTTTTTTGTATAGGACTGGAACATCTTTTTGTACATGTTTAATATTTATTCAAATGCATGGAAGATTTTTTCTGTACACGGTCAACATTTTTTCATACTTATATTTTTTGTGTCAACTTTTTTGCATACACATTTTACATTTTTTTATACATTAGAAAAAAAATATACATGTTTATGTTTTTCAAATACATGATTAATTATTTTAAAACATATTTTATGTCTACTTTTTTGCATACACATTGTAAAAAAATTATATACACATTATATAATTTTTTAAATACGTGATTAACATTTTTAAACACATACTTTTTATGTCTAGTTGTTTACATAAACAGTTGTACATTTTACCAGGAACATTTTTTATACATGAACATTTTTTAAATACATGATTAATATTTTTCTCATATATATATTTTATGTCTACTTTTTTGCACATGAATTGTATCTTTTTTGTATTCACTAGGAACATTTTTATGCACATTTAACATTTTTAAAATACATGATGAACACCTTTTAATATATATATATAATTTATGTCTACTTTTCTCATTCACATTTTTTTAATAAATCGAAACATATTTTATAGATGTTTAATATTCTTTAAATACTGTATTAACATCTAATTTTCTTACATACTCCGTTTCTCCGACAAGTTATTCAGGACGGAGGGAGTATGTTTTGATGTCTACCTTTTTCCATACACATTTTACAGTTTTCGTATACATTAGAAACATTTTTCTATGGACGTTTAACATTTTCAGATGTGTTTTCCTCTCGTCCCTGGCGGCTGCAACCCTAGCCGCCTCCAGGAGAGGCCAATCTTCCAGCGTCGTCCTCCGACGGCTCCCCTCCGCCGGTGACCTCGGTCGTCGGTGGTGAGGGGGGTCGCTGGATCCACGCGTGTCGATCGTTTTTACTCCCTCGTAGTCTAGGTTTTTACGCTGTTCATTGTCTTGGCTTCGGCGATGACGATGACGGCGCTAGATTCTTTGGATCCTTCCCTGACGAGGCCATCGGTCCTATGGTTGGGGATGGATTGGGAAACCAGTATGTTAAAACAAGGATGGCGTGGCGGCGGCATCCTCTTGGTGGACCTATGTCCTCGGGCTCCGCCGTTGCGACGACGTTTGCTCCAGCGTTGGCGCGGAGCTTGGGAGGTAGTCCAGGAGCGGATGCAGATTGTGGTCTGCATCGACGACATCTGGAAGACGGAACGTGTGCTGGATTCGTGGTTTGTGGATGGTAGGTATGGTTTCCTCCTTCGGCGTCTTAGTCGTGGTGGGGTGCCAGATCTGGAGTTCGATGGCGTGTCCGGGGTGTTGCCCCGGTCTGATTCGTTCAACGGCAAGGGCTTCACTTTTGGTGAGCCACCTTGGAGGTCCGCAAAGCTGCACATCAGCGATGGAGCCGCGTCGAGCTCGGGTGAGGAGGTGATCCGTCATTCTTTTCTTCGGTGGCTGCTGTGGTGGTGCCGGAGGCAGGTGACGGGCGTTGGTGTCAAGCTCAGAGATATTCTGCTATCTTTTCAGTTTTGTCATGTTGGTCCTTACGTGACTTGTACTTTGATCTTTATGATATGAATGAGACACGTATTACCATGCAAAAAAATGCATGGTTAATATTTTTCAATTATGTATGTATAGTGATTTTTATAATAGATATATTTTAGGATATTTTGAAATGTAAGGAAAAGTAAAAAAAATAAACCAAAAATAGAAAAAGAAAATGTAAACAATGGAAAGAAATAGTTAGCACTCAAGGCCTGTGGCCCATGCTGGGCCGGCCCATTCTGGTTGCTGGATGACGTGTACGTCTCGCTATAAGCAATTAACTGGCGGTTACACCTTTCGGGCCCTTTCCAGCGGGTGCTCATGGGGGCGATGGAGCGCACCGCGTGGTGCGCCCCGGCACCACCACATGACGTGTGCTGCGCACACCCTCGGGATTTCAATTTTTCAAATTATTTTGGTTATTTCTGTTTTTTTGTTTCCCCTAGGTTTCAATGAAAAAACAATTCTTTTTTTGGGAAGCCCTGCTTTTTCATGGGAAGCACAGTTGTGCTTTCCAAAAAAACATGGTTGTGCTTCCCCCCCAAAAGGAAAGAAACACTGTTTGTGCTTCCATGAGAAGCACAGATGTGCTTCCCCCGAAAAAAGTCCATCATGTGCTTCTGCGAGAAGCACATCTCGAAAAGGAAAAAAAAGCACAGTTGTGCTCCCTTGAAAAAAGGAGAAGCACAACCGGTGCTTCCGCAAGAACCACAACTATGCTTCCCAAAAAGTTCCAAAATAAGAGAAAAATAACAACCATGCTTTCGGGTTCTTTTTTTTTTCTTTTCCTTTTTCCGCTTTTTTATTTCTGTTTTTCCTGGTTTTTTATTTTTTTATTACCGATTTTTCCTGAATTTTTTTTGTTGATACCTATTAATATTGGGTCTAGTGTCAAAGATCTTGACGTGAGAAATCCAATGGTGAAAATGGTTCATGATTCGGACGCACGGTTGAAGAGATAAAACGTTTTGAAAAAACGAATCAGTGCAAAAAGGTAAACTCTTAGGTTGCAACAAATGGTGCACATGCAATGCACCACTTGTCGGCACCAGAGAAAGTGTGGGGAGTGACTTTTGCAAGTGGTAGCACTTAATTGGTGATTTTGGACATAGCCGTGCCCAGGAGTAAGCGTGAAAATAAGAAAAGGAAGTGCGCGCTCAGGGCCGTTGTGGAGAAAGCCGACCCATGACGCGACCCGTCAAGCGAGATTGCCAGCCTAGTGGTGCGCTATATGGAGGGAAGAGCTTGTCAATCGATATTCTTTCCATGGCCAGTCCTATTTGACGCGTAGGTCGCCGAATAGCGACTCGACACGTACCCCGTCATGCGTGTGGTCCTTTGTTTGGGCCGGCCAATTCTGGATTTCTTCCCCCGCTGGTTTAGAGATGGTAGTAGAACCTTCCCTGAACGGGTTTCTTCTTTTTGCATTGCTTTTTCTTCCGATTTTTTCCTTTTTCTTTTTCTTTTATCTTTTCCTATTATTTTTTTCCTTTTCCCATCTTTTTCATCTTCATTTTTAATTTTTTTAATTTTTTCTTCTCGTTTTTCATACATCTTTCAAATTTATGAACACTTTTTGAAATCCTAAACCTTTTTGAAATCATGAATATTTTTTGAATTCATGATTTTCTTTTTTTAATCATGAACATTTTTTCAAATTCACAAACATTTTTTAAGATCTTGAACATTTTTTGAATTCACTAATATTTGAATCAATTTTTGAAATTGTGGATATATATTTGAACTGGTGAATATTTTCTAAATTTGCGAATTTTCAACATTCACGAAAGTTTTTCTGTTTTCACAAACATTTTTTGAATCAGCAACATTTTTGAAGCAATGAATTGTTTTTAACATTCATAAATTTTTTTGAATGTTTTTGACATGTTTATTTTTTAATATATTTTTAATCCATGAACATTTTTTGAAAACATGAACATTTTTGTATTTACAGAACTTTTTTTCAAACTCGTAAACATTGTTTAAATATGCAAACATTTATTTTCAAAATAAATAACTGTTTTTGATTGCGTGACCATTTTATGATTTCCCGAACATTTTTCAAAATCATGAACTTTTTTTCGAATTCACGAATATTTTCTGATTTCTTGAACATTTTTTCAAAATTTAGAACTTTTCTGAAATCGTAAATTATTTTAAAGAAGAAAAAAGAAGACAGGAAAGAAAAAATTAGGGAAAAACAAAATGAAAAAAGGGGGTGTCTCGCTCCGCGCATGGGCGGGCCCAAAAAGGCGCATGTCGGAGCGGGGGTGAACATTTCGCGTCTTCGCAGGGCGCACTGCGCCAAATAGCGAAATCACTAGTTAATGGTTACCCTTACAAAGGTCACTTCCAACCTTCTTAGACGCTGACAAGTGACGCACTCGCTACCTGAGAGTTTTTCTTTTTTCCGTAGATTCGTTTATTCAAAGCGTTTTATCTCTTGAAGTGTGCGCCCAAATCCCTAACCGTTTTCACAATTTGACTTCTCACATCGAGATCTTCAAAACTAGATTCCATATTAATAGGTTTCAACGAACTTTTTTCATGAAAAAACGGATACAAAAATACTAGGAAAAAATGAGTAATGGAAAAAGCGAAAGCAGAAAAAACCTCAACCGAAAAAAACAATATGAAAAAAGGAAGAAAATACCCGGAGCCTGGAAGCACGGTTGTAGCTTTTCACTCCCTCCCCCTTAGAAGCACAAGAAAATCTGTGCTTCTCGTGAAAACACAGACCGTGCTTTTCGCAGAAGCAAATTTGTGCTTCTGGTGGAAGCACACTTTTTTCCTTTTTGAGAAGTATAGTTGTACTTCTCGGGGAAGCAAATCTGTGCTTCCATGAGAAGCAAATCTGTTTTTCTCATGGAAACACAGTTTTTTTCTTTTCAAGAAGCATAGTTATGCTTAAAAAAAATCTCCAAATCTGGGGAAAACCAAACGAAGAACCGGAAAACCGACGGAAAAACATCTAAATCCAGAAAATGCGTACCAAAAAATAAAAACACAGAAACCCAGAGGAAGCGCCCAACACGAGACATGTGGCGACGGATGGGCGCACCACTTGACGCACTCCTAGGCCACAAAAGTGATCCTTACGGGAGCCCCATAAAGGGTAACCCTTGTTAGTTGCCCAGGCTCCCAATGGGATGCAAAAGAAAAGCTATCTTGGACGAACAAGTGTGCGAGGAAGAAGAATAAGAAGAGGAATGGATTGATCACCCACCCCACCTTCCGCTTTCGAGAGTAACCTTTCGTGCACACTTAATATGTTCTTTGACGAAGCAACTCTCGAATAGAGCGTAACTTTCACGGATACTAAAAAACTACTACACATAACAAACACATGCCCGTATATGATATGTTATTTGCATCAAACTCTTTGTAGATGTTGTTGTTCTCACGGGCACATTGACTTTCCAGTGCACAAATACTTATAATGAGGTGATAGCATTTTATAACAGCAATAAAATAAATGCCACCGAGGAAATCATACGGCATGTGCTACACACAAGTGCATGGATATTATTTGCTGAGATCCAAGTTGTTCGAGCCCGCAACAAAGATGTCACAATTGATTGGATGTATGATATGGTGGACTCGATAAACCACAATTGATTGGATGTATGATATGGTGGACTCGATAAACGAGTATTGCAGAGAACATCTTCCCGACGATCAAGAGTCGGAAGATGAATATGAAGGAAAATATGAGGAAGAAGAAGAGGAGTTCACGGAAGTATTGCCTACTCTTACATGTGTAAAATCCTTGATATGCTAGAACAAGAGTATGATGATAACTCTTGTGTGAATGACCTTGATGCTAATGAACTTGATATGCAGAAATGCCATCCTCTAAATGAGGATGAAGATTACCATGAGTCGCTAAGCATCTTATTTGAGGTGTCTAGTGTAAGCACTAATGACAAACTAGAGGAGGATGATACTCTTGATTTATCATACTAATGTCCAACTATGCTTCTTTGGAAAAATTTCTTATGCTGGGAAACCATTAAGCAGTTTTGAACTATCCACTCTAAAGGAAAAAATCTATGAAGTGTTCCTATACAATGATAGCCAAGGTATTATCTTTAAATTCATTTATAAATCTCTAACCATTGCGTTGCAGAAGTACAAGGAGACATGCATGCCTAGCTTGGTGCATCAGTTCTCGCTTGACGGTAAGGACTTGTTTACTTACATGATGCCAATGAGCCGCAGGAGGTTACGACTCCGACCGCACTTTGCCATGAGGTGCTCCAAAACAGTGGTCGGAGGTAAGTCTAATTACACTCCGGGTTGATATCCCTTGGGATCCGGGTGGATATGTGGAGCATCAAAGCCTAGCTATATGTCTCTAAAGAAAGCGTTGTCGGGAGGCAACGCGGAAGTAAGCAGGTGTCTTTTTTAGTTTTCTGTCTTTTGAGTCTAGATTGCATTCATACTTTTGCACTGGCACTTTGCATGAATTGCTATTAAAGATGGTTTGGTTTAAGTCTTCATTAGGTGAAATTATGAGTCTGCTCAAAATTTTATATTTGGTACTGTTGCTCGATTGGATCTTCTCGATATTTGCCTGGTACTTGTGTTGGAACTAACCTCTTAGGAAAATAAGAAAAAGGCCTGAAAGAGTATGTCAAAAAGGCGCCAAGAGGCTTTGACGGCCCCTGGTACAAGCGACCTTGCTCGTACCAGCGGTCGTACCGAGGAGAAGAGGAGAAGCCAACGAGTCCAAAGCGTGCGGATCCTGCCACCAGCGAGGTGACCGATCGATGCATGATATCGGTCGACCGCCGCAGATTATTGGCCTTTCTTTTAGGGTATTCACATTTCTTTTTTGACAATACGATGTCTAAAAAAGGGCTCGGGCTTCCGCGTGGGGTAGTTATCAAAGAAGAAAGGGCTTGCGCGTGGACCAGCTTGCTAGCTAATCTCATATGACCCTCGTGGGTCTTGCGTAGCCGCTGATGACCCACAAGTATAGGGGATCAATCATAGTTCATTCGATAAGTAAGTGTGTCGAACCCAATGAGAAGCAGAAGGAATTGACAAGTAGTTTTTAGCAAGGTTTCACTGCCAAGTACTGTAAAGATAGTTTTGAAAATAGTTTGATAGCAAGATAATTTGTAGCAAGGCAAATAGTAACAAAAGTAAATGGGTGCAACAACTGGACCAATCCTTATGAGTGCTAAGGACAAGTCGGAGGTGTTACCTATAATAGTTAAAACGCTATTGAGAACACACGGGAATCTCGTGAAGTTACTTTCACTACGATTCATTAAGTTACCGTTCATTGCTTTGATAAGTGTTGTGTGGGTGGACCGGAGCTAAGGTATTGTTCTAATTTGAACAAACACCTACTTATGATTATACCCTCCATGCAAGCATCCGTAAATACAAGAGAAGTAATTAAGATAAATCTAAGCATATCATTAAACAATAGGATCCAAAAACAGCCCCTCACGGAACAATTCATAAACTGGGGTTTGGGTTTCTATCACTCCCGCAACCCATCATCCACAAACTAATTCCACAATGCCTTCCTCTAGGCCCAAAGATGGTGAAGTGTCATGTAGTCGACGTTCACATAACACCACTAGAAGAAGAAGAACACGACATATCATCAAAACATTGAACGGTAATCAACTTCACATGATTACTAGCAATAGGACTTCTCTCATGTCCTCAAGAACAAACATAACTATTCATAAGACATCATATGGAACATGACCAGTAGGTATAAATATATGATTAACAATCTGAACATAACAATCTTTCACCAATAATTTTCCTATGCATCAACTACAAGGTGTAATCAACACATACATGCACTCTCAGGTACCAATCTGAGGTTTGATACAAAGATTGAACACAAATGAAAAACTAAGATTTGGAAATGAGATGGTGCCGGTGAAGATGATGATCTCCACAATGATTGGAGTGTTGGTGATGATGAAGACTTCGACCCCCCTCCCCCGGAGGGAAGTTTCCCTGACAGAATCGCTCTGCGGGAGAGCAAAAGTGCTCCGCCTCGCAGACGACAGCGAAAAGTCCTGAGGATTTTCTATGATTTTTCTAGGGCATTTCTGAATTTATGGCCAAAGGGTATCGAGAGACGAGCCATCAGGGCCCACACAGCCAGGGGGCGCGCCTAGGGGGGTGGCTGCGCCACCAGGACGTGTAAAGGCCTGGTGGGTCCCCTCTGGACCCTTTTTCCTCCATAATTCATTATATATTCCAAAATAATTCCTCAAAAATCCACGCCGCATTTGGAGCTTCGGAAAACTGCTTTTTCTTCTGTTCCATTTTATGTCCAGATTTCCAGCTGTTCGGCAATTCCCCTCTCTTTGTATTCCTTGCATTTTAAAAGAGAAAAAGAATTGCATCATGATGTGAAATATTTCATTGAAATTATAATAGGAAATAGTGATGCAAAATGGACGTATCAGCCGCCGATAGTTAAGCACTCCCAAAATAACTGAAGCGATGGCACGACACCCACCCACCACCCCACAATACATACAAGAAGTGGAGAAATGAAGAAAAAGGAAAACCTGAACCATTAGCCGAGGGTCTTGCGATTGACATGAGCCGAATCTGTGGTGGGGTGGTGCGGATGCTGGAACCAGACATCAACGACGCTGGAACTAGCAACGTGTGGAGTTGCGATCGGAAGCCGGTTGTGCGACGAGCGTTGGTGATGCCGACGGTGCTGTTACATTGCTGTGACGGGGACCATGGCGATTTTCGCTCACGACAGAGTCGGGAGCTGCCATCGGTGGCGGCCACACGCGAAGGGAGTGAGAGAAGTGGAGGTGACTTTTTTCTGTCTGTTTCCATCTCCTACTTGCATGGTAAACAAAGCTTGAAAAACGTTCTTATATTATGGGACGGAGGGAGTAGATGGTGACGAAGCAATCGATCCAATTAGACGGCTCTGTAGGGGAACACGACAGAAAAACAAAAAAATTCGGTACTGCGAGCACGCCCAGGATCACTATGGAGATGCATACAAGGTTTTTGATCTGATCGTTACCGACTCGTAGCGCAGCGGAAGTAGAGTCGATGTAGATCGTCGGTGCAGATCCCCGCAGCTAGGATTTACAACCTCCCAACCGCGAGGATGTACTCCCTCGTCAGCCCCTCGGACAGTCCCACGGACAGCCCTTCGGGAGGCGGTCGGACAGTCCCCCGGACGGTGTCACGGACAGCCCTTCGGGAGGCACTCACAGAAACTCGGACGGTCACTCGGACAGCCCTTCGGGAGGCACTCTCGAACAGCCCCTCGGGCAAAAAGATCGAACCTACGACCTCTCTACGGGGTTGCACACATACGGTGTGATCTATCCGGCAGGGCTTCGCCGTCCAGAACTAGTTCTCACCAGAACCCAGACAGCCTTTCGGCTCTACGAAACTATTTCGCGAGGAGGGAGAGAGAAGGCTAGATCATGCATGGCATTTGTATGTGAGAAAGAGTGAGTGTGGAGAGTGCCTCTCCACCTCTATTTATAGGAAAACCCAAGGGGTAGGGTGGCACATGAAAAACCCAAAATGCCCATGCTTTATGTCACACATAAAGGGCAAAATGGGGAGGCAAGTGGAGCACCATGGATGAACACCCCATGGCTGTCCACCACCTTGTGCCCCCCCCCCCAAAGAAAAGGGGTTCCCACCCTTCCATGTCATCCCTAGATATTTTGGGACAAAGCCCAAAAAGGTGGCTTTCCATAAAGTAACCATAAAGTGATTTTTACTATTCAGGAAACCATTTTTCCGCGACCGTTAAATCCGAAAATATTTCTGTGGGTCTTAGAATAATTCCAGTACCCACTGAAATAATTCTGGACGCGTTCCGAAACATTTTCATATCAATGATTTTCATCAGCGAAAAGCAACCAAAGCGGTTCCGGCAGCTCCGGAACATTACCGGTTTTTTTCTCCGAAAAAATTCCAGAAGTTCCCAGAACAATTCTGGCACCCTCCAAGAATTTCCAGGCGTGTGCCGAAACCATTTTGACTTAATGGTATACTCCGAAACAACTTTTCGGTTTTACCGAAACTATTCCGGTGTTCTCTCTCCGGAACTCTTCTGTTGTCTCCGAAACTTTTTTGGTGAATTTCTCTCAGACTCACTGTCTAGTATTCAGCAGATAGATGACCCTTAAGCGTGTGACCCTATAGGTTCGGTGAAGCATAGACATGACCGGAACACTTTCCGATCAATGATCAACATCGGAGCCGTGGACACCCATATTGACCCCAATACCCACACGAATAAATATTCGAGTGAACCTCCAGTTGCCGTGTGCTATTCCTTTTACTTCGCGATATGTCACAAACACCCGAGGTGAGATTTATCGGCATCCCCGTGGATCAACAACTTGTCCACTATGCCAGTTACCTCGTTACCGGTTTTGTTCTCTTTTCTCGTTCCCGTGTTGCGGCATCCCTGTGATTAAATCTCAATGTGCCTGGCCAGACGATGATGGATACCGTAACACCGAGAGGGCCCAAAGAATATCTCTCCATCGTCGGAGGAGCAAATCCCAATCTTGAGCTATCAAGTCCCTTGTCATACTTTTCCATGAACCCGTAAGCCGCCGTAATAGCAACCCATTTACGGATGACGTTTAACAAACCCCAAAGTTCATGAAGCAAGCATGAAGAAACTCGATACTCTCATGGTCTAAGGAATCATGCAAACGTTAACTTTCTCTGTGTTATTAACCATTAACTTGTGACGAATGTATCTCGTAGCATAACATCAATTCAGGTCGATTCAACACAAATGTTCTTCTAACATTGTGCCCTCAAATTGCTGGCATAGTCATGCCCATGATCAGGAAAACATGATCATCATGCAATACTTGAGCTAGTCTTAGAGGCATGACTAGGAATACATTTTTCGGTTTATTATTCCACACGTGCACATGAGTTTCCCTCCGAGCCTCGTGGATATTGTAGACTCGAGAACCATAACAGTTATAGCATGGAATATAAACATAATTATGAACATGGGGATAAATAATAACATTTATTATTGCCTCTAGGGCATATCTCCTACAGGCTCTTCGTGCGTGGATCCTGCCACTAGCGAGGTGACCGATCCATGCATGAGATCGGTGGACCGACGCAGATTATTGGCCTTTCCTTTAGGGGTTTTCCTCTCTTTTTTAGAAATAACATTTTTTTTAGACAACCTCGCGAAGCTTTTTATTTAAACGGACCCAATGTTTACAGGTACAAATGAAAGATCACCGGGGTGCCCTAACCAAACATGGCGGCCCACCCCTAACCTTAAGACATGCTTCGCTAAATTGTGAGCCTCGAAATTCGAGCTCCTAAACTCATGGAAAAAGTTACAAGCTGTGAAAGATGTGCTATGATCCATGATTTCATGTAGAATGGCTCCATATATAGCCTGATTACCTTGCTTAAGGTCATCCACTACAACCTTACAATCTGAAGCAACATGTATCCGTCGAAGGTTGAGATCGTCGGCCAGGGCTAGAGCCTCCCTCACTGCTAGGGCTTCTAAAATTTATGGGTCACCAATTCCCTTGATAACTATAGCCGATGCCCCCTGAAACATACCGCCATGATCTCGGCATATATCAGCAGCAACTCCTCGTCCCCGATTGTGCGCAACCGCAGCATCAACGTTATCTTCAGATATGCCTTTCCTTTAAGGGTTTTCCTCTCTTTTTTAGAAATTACATGGTGTCTAAAAAGGGGCTCGGGCTTCCGGGTGGGGTAGTTATCAAAGAAGAAAGGGCTTGCGCGTGGGCCGGCTCGCCAGCCTAATCTCGTGTGACCCTCGCGGGCCCAGCGCGGCCGCCGATAGTTAAGCACTCCCAAAACAACCGAGCCGATGGCACGGCACCCACCACAACACAACAGGGAGAGGAGAAACGAAGAAAAGGGAAAACCCGAAGCGACGACCGGCGGGCCGGAGGCGGAGCCCTCAACCGGCCCGAGAGAGCCATGTCGGCGTCCTCCCCTCCTCCGGCCGACGCGGCGGCCGCGGGGGCGGAGACGGGGGACACGCCCGTCGTGTTCTACTGCTACGAGTGCCAGGCCACCGTCTCCCTCCCTAGGCCGGCCGCCACGCCCTCGCGGCTACTGCTCTGCCCCCGTTGCCGCAGCGACTTCCTCGAGGAGAACCCTAACCCGTCGACCTCGTCCCCTCCACCGCCGCCGCCCCCGCCGCCGGGATTCCTCTCCGACTCCTCCGAGGAGCCCGACGACCTCGACCTCGGGATCGATCACACCGCTGCCCAGGCCTATCTCACCCGCCTCGTTCGACGCCTCTACGACGATCCCACCTCCGTGGCCACCGCCGCGGCCGCGGCGGTATCCGTGCTCCAGCAGCAGGGGCACATCGGTGGGCAGGGCCAGCCCCCGGCGCCCGCGGCGTCCATCGCCGCCGTACCGACGGTCGAGGTGTCCGAGCCCGCCTCGGTCTGCGCCATCTGCAAGGACGACCTCCCTCTCGCCGTCGCCGCGCGGAGGCTCCCCTGCGGTCACCTCTATCACTCCGTTTGCATCGTGCAGTGGCTGGAGATGCACAATTCCTGCCCTGTCTGCCGCTCTTGCCTCCCTCCCACCAACCTCGAGGAGGTGGAGCCCCTGGAACTGGATCCGCCACCAACACAGATCACTATCAGGTTTACGACCAACCGCCGCCGCACCCGCACCAATAGTGATGCAGTGGCTCCGGTCGCGACGTCGCCTACTCAGCTCGCAGAGGCGATGACAGGTGAAGGAGGTGCTGGACCTGCGAATAGCGCAGAAACTGTATCGTCTGAATGGCCACCGCCCCCAGAATCTGATGCCGTCATGTCAGAGACTCGTGAGATTGAGGGCTTCTTTGATTGAGCCAGAAGATAGAGTTTGCAGGTAAGAACATCTCATGACTAGCGTCCATGGAGCATGAATTGAACTGCTTAGTGGACTAATCAGTTTCAGTGAAGCCAGTAATTTAGCTCTGTGATATGGACTAGTTGAGTTCAATTGCTTGTGTGTTCTATCTTCTATGCTAGTTGGTCGATGGAAAGCTTGAATAGCTTATAATCATGTATAAACATTCACATGTAGCTCTACTTGGAGTTATTTTGGATCACATGTTAGCTGATATGTTTGGTGATATATGTGCTTTCTGTTGTTAATTATGCAAGTCTTGTACCTTGTACACACTTTTGGGTACAACTGTAATTATTTGTCGAGAGTTGTTATTTTTTAAAGATGTTCTATATATCTGAATGTGATGAACAGGTTATTTGCTCTTAGTTTATTAGTTATCACTGTGTCTTATTGTCATATGTGTCAAGGGCTAGAATTTGTATCCATGCTTTAGCATCGCAAGAAGAAATCTACAGGATTTATTTCTTTGCATGAAGTTTAATTCAAGCAAAGTGAACTTATTGGGGGAGAGTATTTGTCACTGTTTGATTAATTTCCTATACGAATTGACTTCTTGTAGGGAAATAGACTCTGTAGGGGTATATTGGTATTATACTGCATAATTTCAAATACCGTGAAATTAGTAGTTTCAAAATAAAATGTGATGCAGGTTAACTAGCTGCTGGCCTTTTATGAATTGCTTGCAGCAATTATCACTTAGATTATTAAGGTCTTTGTCAACGAGTTCGAAGTGTATTTACCATGACTCCCTTTGGCAATCATCTTTAAGCATATAGGAGCTAATTTCCTATCTTTAGCTGATACATATAACCTAAATCATCTGATTCCTATTTGTTGTGTTAATCTGAAGTGAACCTCTATTAGTAATGCTGCTGTTTTTTAGTTAGCTGGTTCGCTGTCCATCCTTTTTTGAGCTTTGGTCACCTGGAGAGCAAAATTGGAGCAACAAGCAATCAGATAAATCACAACAAAGATTAAACAGATAGGATATGACAGGTTTAAACAGTAATATGCATGCTATTTTATACAGGAATGTTTAAAATCTGATGTCTGATTTTTAAGCATGGCAAATTGAACGTTTTTTGTGGCAAATCATATTGTCGTGAGGATGGCAATTTCCTTTAGCAAGCATGGCAAATCCTTGGAAATTGCCATCAAGGAAATTGCCATCCTCACGACAACATAATATGTTCGATTTGCCATGCTTAATCTGACGTTCGATTTATAGTGCAATCCATTTTATAAGTGGGGTTCAAAACTACTACACGGTGGCTAGAAATATTATGCTGCCTTATCTAAGGATTATTTGTGGTCTTTTATTTACTAGCCATTTGATGTTAACACACTAAGGTGTTTGCACAATGATACCATTACAGTAGGACTAACAGTACAGTGCACACATACCGGAAGTTGAAAACTCAGCCCGTTCGGTAATTCAATCCAGCCTTGACCTTAAAAACACTCAAGAACTCAGTGCTATCTTTGGAATTCTAGAACAAAGTTGAGCTTGGTACTAGCCATATGTTATCACAAATACCCAATACATTGCACTGGTTTGATTCCATTTACTCCGAGTGGAACTAGGCCATTTTTCATTACTCTGGAGGGGTGAGTATGTGGCACCATGATCAGCAGTAAATGATGTTCAAAGTGGTTGTGTAGAATTTGACAAAACAGTAGGTATTAGCAACTAGTGCAACAGAAAGGCTTTTAGAACCAATATCTAATCTCAAAAGAAAAGGAAATGATTCATGCAAATACATTATAAGTGGCAACAGAAAAAAAATAGAAGATGGACGGTTCAGTTCTTGGTTCCAGTCCTAATTTGAAAGCAAGAATCCTATACCAAAGATGTAGTTTACCTTCGCAATCCCAGAGGGCCCAGAGATATCTCTCCATCGTCGGAGGAGCAAATCCCAATCTCGAGCTATCAAGTTACTTGACACACTTTTCCATGAACCCGTAAGCCGCCGTAATAGCCATCCATTTACGGATGACGTTTAACAAACCCCAAAGTTCATGAAGCAAGCATGAAGAAACTCGATACTCTCATGGTCTAAGGAATTATGTAAACGTTAACCATCTCTGTGTTATAAACCATTAACTTATGACGAATGAATCTCATAGCATAACATCAATTCGGGTCGATTCAACACAAATGTTCTTCTAACATTGTGCCCTCAAAATTGCCGGCATAGCCATGCCCATGATCAGGAAAACAGGATCATCATGCAATACTTGAGCCAGTCTAAGAGGCCAGACTAGGAATACATTTTACCGTTTATTATTCCACACGTGCATATGAGTCTTCCTTCGAGCCTCGTGGTTATTGTAGACTCGAGAACCATAGCAGTTATAGCATGGAACATAAACCTAATTATGAACAGGGAGATAATCAATAACATTTATTATTGCCTCTAGGGCATATCTCCTACAATCTCCCACTTGCACTAGAGTCAATAATCTAGTCAATGCTAATGCACTTTACACCTATGGCATACTGGTGTAAAATATGCTTCGTATGTGGTATAGCCTGATGTCCAACGGATCTGACAACTTCAGCTCCGTGTGTAACTTTGCATATCCTTGCGTTTTCACGCTTTCACAAAATTCATATTTTGTGTGGATTTGGCTTTGTATATATGTGAATCACAGGTCAAAACCTTGATTCCTCAGACTGAGCTATGGAGCAACTATCTGCAATAGTGTCCCATCGACCAAAGCCATCTTGGAACCATACTAAGTTCATGAATGAACTATATGATTCAACATATTCTTTGTCGCTTCTAAAGCATCAACATACTTAGCCTTTGTTATATAATTCGCCACAGTATCATGTTTGGAACAATTTTCAACTACCGTGCCACCATGTTGTGTATTACAAAACCCTCAATTTAAATCGAAAATCGCATGGGGCATTGATGAAGACTGTATCGATGTAACCTTTTACAACGAACTCTTCATGATCTCCGCTTGCGAGAAACCATGTCATCAGTACTGCTCTAGTACTCAATGACATCTTTCACTGTTGTCCCATGATCAGTACTTTGATCACTATGGTATCTATACTCGCAACAACTTTGGAGTATTGGACATATCTGGTTGTTTTACATACCATGGAATACATGATTAATCCAAACACAAGAGTGTGTGGAATCTCCATTATGTATTTTACTCATCAGTGTTTTGGGACACCGAGTCTCGCAAAAACTCTCTCCATGTGACTTCGGCAAGAATCACTCCTTGGCGTTTTAAATGCTAAAAGGTTTTAGCATCTTGTCAATATGTATTCATTGCTTAGCCCCATTAGGTAAATCTATCTCCATAGATCATCATGCCTAATATTGAGGCTATTTAGCCTAAGCACTTCATCGAAAAACTATTTTCAAATGAAGTCCTAATTCGTGTCAAGAAATTTATTTCCAATTAACAATGTGTCAAGTACACAAGGTTTTTAGAAATATTATTATGCTCCCACTTACTTTCTTGAATCACAAGCATCTTCGATACCCATTTGATGAAGTCAAACTCTTTTGACCATTTCATCAAAAACGAAGATTCCAACTCCACTTTGCTCTCTTCTGTCCATCGCTGGAACTCTGAAGTTTGCATACTTACTAGCATCCTCTGGATCGACAAATTACTTTGGACTGTATCACATACAAGTCCTAGGTTTCATTTCCATGAGATGGAAATCCTTTTGTCATCCATGTTTCATATCTCATGATTGAAATATGTATTAATTGCTAGTTCAACCCGAACCGACTTCAAGCATCGCTACGGTGAGACAATCTCATCGTAGTCAACTCCTTGAACTTGTTATTACAACAAGTCGAGCTTTATGGATTAAACATTTTTTCCGTATCAGTTTTTAGTTTCATAAATATTCGTTAGACTCTAAGTCTTTCGAAAGGTGTATCAAGATTTTAATCTCGAATCACTTATATGGAAACTATCTCGGATTGTATTGGCATTTAGCCAATTCCGGAGTCAGGGCCCATCAACGCTTCCTTGTGTATTGTAGGTATACTGTTGTCTAACAACAATATCTCGTTTGCGCACCTGATAGGTTTGCACGAGCTTTGCCTACGTGGTTCAGCTGCAAGTTCGACCGAAGTCCATACATTTTATTGTAGAGACTTCCGTATCAGTCGCAGTAGGAAACTCCGGAATCACTTTCAAGGTTTCTTTCCTTTGATCTGATGACGAAGATACTGGTTATCTCGTCGAGTTGCACTGTCCTCCCACTCACCTTTTGTAAGAACTATTCTCTTTAAAAGCATACCGTTTTGTGGCAAAACCGTTTGCCTCGGTATAGTGGTGGGGAAATACCCAATGACTTGGGATAACCTACAAAGTAGCACTTGTCTGATTTGGAATAGGTTTGTAACCTTTTACACAAGCCCCATATTCCAAATGTTTAAGAAAAGATATAACATGGTTGGGTGTACCATACCATGGCGTTATTTCAACAGACCCGATGGAACTCTTTTCAGTGTAAAAGCCGCAGTCCCTAAAGCATTACTTTAAAAGGGATAATGGCAAATCTATTTATGTCATCTTTCATCTTACCATGTCATAAATGGTTTGATTACATCTACACGGACTCTCCACTTGCAGTGGTGTTCCGGGAGGTGCAAGTTATGAAACCCCTTTCACAACTCATCAGACATTCGCTAAACTTGTAACTCAAATATTCCTTTTCTGCAATCGAATTGTAGAAACACAATTTTCTTGTTACAACAACTTCTACTTCATTTTTGAAAACCTTATGAATGAATTCAAAAGATCCAGACTTACATCTTAACAAGTAAACATCCATATATCTACTTGAGTCATTTCTGAAGATAGATGAATCCACTACTTGCAACAACATTTATTGGACTACACACATCATAATGTATGATCACCAATATGTTCTATGCTCGTTCCTTATGGCCTGTGAACGGTATTTCAGTCACTACACTTTTCAGAGGAAAGTTGCAAGTGTCAGATGATTCAAAATCAAACGACTTCAAAATCCATCATAATGGAATTTTCCATGCGGGTTTCTCCAATGTGACCAAATGCAGTGCCACACTTGTGTGGTATTCTTTTAGTCTTGCGACATTTAGCGTCAGTGTTATGGATGTATCATATTTCCATCAATATTCATAACATACATCCCATCTAGGATGGAAGCATGGCCCTTCATGTCATTCATAATACTGAACAACAATTGTTGTTTTTATGAACAACTCTTTTGCAACAAACATTGTGCAATGGGCTAGAGTGTATGAAACTCTAAAATGAATTATGAAATAAACCCAGAGGTAATGTATTATTATCAATATTCATAACATACATCTCATTCATAATGAAAGTATGGCCCTTATGTTATTCATAACACCGAACATTAAAAGTTCTCTTATGAACAACCTTCTTGCAAGATACCTTATGCAAAGGGCTAGAGTGTGAAACTCTAAAATTAATTATGAAAATAAATACATAGGGAATACATCGATGGAAGGCATAGTAATATTTACTATGTTCCCTGCGTGTATCTAAACCTCATCCCTAGCTAGTCTTTCAGGCCATAGTAGTTCTTACATCGAGTTGCAACAGAATGCAATCGAGCGGGTATCTTTGTGATTAACTCACAATACCCAAGAATTAGTGATTAACATGTTTAACCATAATTCCCAAGAACTATATCTTTGACCAGCCTTCTATACATCAAAAACTTGTATGACATTCATACATGAGCTGGATATTCCAGTCTTCTTTCTTTTGCCTTTATACTTCTAACAGTTTAACTTTTAGTATTTCTCCTACTCTCAGAAGAAGCACCCAACTTAAGAGTGGCGTTAGCCCCGGACTTCCTAGGCGTGAAAGTTTCACTAACACCCTTCGGATACTTCCTTTCTCTTTAAGTTGTTGTTTTATTCACCATCATCATATGACAGGCGTTCTTCTGGATCCCTCTCTTATCAGTCTAATGCATAGTAAACTCCTTTACTAATAGTTTGCAAACAAACATTGCTTTGGATATCTCATATCTTTGACCATTGTCTGTCTCTGAAAATGATTTTCAGATTCCATGAATATCACATAACTATCCAAACTTTTGAAGTTCGGGTCTCATGGAAGCAAACGTATTGCACTTGACTGAAACAGAATTCTAGCTTTTGGATCGAAGGACGAGAGTTACATGATCCATAGCATTAGCGGGAGAATACCGAAAGTATGCGACAGGACAAAGTCCTTCTCGGCACTATTGAGGACAATCCTCACATTACGTTACCAACCGTAAAGTTTTAACCAGATATTTAACAGCTATTCAATCTTAACAGGGAAGGTGGAAACGCGAGCCATTATTCTACAACTTTTATGCAAATCACACTTAGACAGTGTTCAGAATTAATTGCACCGAGAATTAAACAAGTTAATTCTTCAGTGCGCTCCCACTCAAATCAATATCTCTCATAATTGATTGTGAGTGATACAAGATCCACATTTCAATTCAACGCCATTGATGGTGAGCATCACTGATAACAAGAATTTCAATCGGTAGGCCAACATGCCGATCACATCTCTATGCGACTCTTGTTCATCTTTCGATGGGCGTGTTCCGAGCTCAGGACTTTCAAGCTAGAACGTCAAGACAACCAAGTGATCTCGCTGCGAGGTCTGACCTCACCCGCCTCACACATCCCTAATCGTTCGTACCCATGTTAGCATGGCGCACCCCGAAAAGTTAGGTGCCGTGACGGTGCTACACTTGGGAGAACACTAACTACTTGATATTTTTGTGAGAGATCACCCTAATAAAAAGCGACTACCGCGCAATCAAGAAGGGTGCATCATAAGGGATAAACATCTCAGGCAATTCATAATAGCATGATATGGTACAGCCCTTTCTGACGGAGAAGTCTTGTATTTCTTCGTCTTCGGCATTCGCGTCGGTGTTTACCTTCGCGAAGATTGCCACCACCTTGTCGATGCACCAGATAATATTGCTATCTCTATAGCTTAATAAAATAAGTGCATTACAAAAGGTTGACACGCAGGTCATTAAAGTGCAATCATATGGCTCCAGCCATCATGCCGAATCATGACACGCAGGTCATGTTAATCAAATTACATCATATAGTCATCTCATACATAATCAAATTATTATGAGCACTGCTATACCACATCATATGCACATGCAAACCATCCTGCAAAACCAAGTTAGACGCCTCTAATCGGTTCATGCAAAATTTTATTTTTTGTGGCTTCTAAGGTTTCGAAACAAACCGAAGCTACCAACGTCCATCATCAAGTATGATAATTCAAGTTGCTAGATTAACTTTCCAGGGTGTATGAAACACGAGATAATAAAATCTCGAGCCCCATACTAAACTTCGTCATACGCGTGACCCCCGTGCAGATCATATCTGCATTGCCCTTTCGTCTGCGAAACATCCATCTTTCTCAACTATGGTGGAACCCAAAGAACTGTTAGCACTTCGTTGATCTGTCAATCAGCATACTCAGGAGCAGCATGAAAGGATCGCGGATTGCCAGAACTTTGTGAGATTCCACCATGCCGTCAAGATCAGGACTACGCAAATTCAGGGGAAGCAACAGGAACATCGGGTAACAGATTTCATCTGCTACCCGCACAAATAATTTTCAGCAATAGATCTCATCTACTACCTAATTATATTGTGCAACACCCATACATCTCTATGTATTCTAGATCGCAACCTGCATCTACGCATAGCACGGCTCTTGATGCCACTGTAGGGTAACGCAGCAGAAAACGAAAATTTTCCGACCTACGCACCAGCCCAGCACCACTATGGAGACTGCATACAAGGTTTGATCCTTTTCGTTACCGACTCGTAGCGCAGCGGAAGTAGAGTCGATGACGATCGGCGGTGCAGATCCCCGCAGCTAGGATTTACAACCTCCCAACCGCGAGGATGTATACCCTCATCTGCCCCTCGGACAGCCCTCCGGGAGGCGGTCGGACAGTCCCCCGGACGGTGTCGCGGACAACCCTTCGGGAGGACCATCGAAACTCGAACAGTCACTCGGACAGCCCTTCGTGAGGACCTTCGAAACTCGGACGGTCACACAGACAGCCCTTCGGGAGGCACTCTCGAACTAAGACCGAAACTACGATCTCTCTACAGAGTTGCACACATACGGTGTCATCTATCCGGCAGGGCTTCGCCGTCCAGAACTAGTTCCTGCCGGAACCCAGACAGCCTTTCGGCTCTACGAAACAATTTCGCTGGGAGGAGGAGAGAAGGCGAGATCATGCATGGCTTGTGTATGAGAGCAAGGATGTCATATTTGAGAGCACCCTCCACCTCTATTTATAGGGTGAGAGACAATGGTAAAAGTACCAAAATACCCTAATCTAACCCCATATATACACCAAAATCTAATAGGACTTGGACACCCAAATCGAACCCCATATCCACACCCTAATTGAGTCGTATGAAACCCTAAATATGATCCTAAACCCAAATCGACACCCAAATTAAAGCCTCCAAGTCTAAATCGATGGCAAAATCAATGCCTACATGGATCTCTAAATCGGGCTTGTCAATGCCCGCCATCGTCAGTTAGAGAGAGTGACAATGGAGAGATGGGACAGTCAGCAGTGAGATAGTGGTTAGCGGATTTATGGCACAACTCCGGGGAACAACACAACGTCTCCCGCTCATCCCTGCGTTGTAGTCCTTGCGCTCGATTGGGCCTGGCTTGGTGGAAATGCTCAATTCTGTCGTTCCTCCGGAGCCAGGCTCTGGGCTGCTTTTGAGTACCGTGCTATGCAGGCCCAGCCACACGCGTAGGTAACCAAACGGCCCAAAATTGCATCCCAAGGGCTTGGCTGGGTGTTATGCAGGCAACCAAACACGCCCTTAATATTTCCTCGTGCAGCTAATGCATCCTCCCTCCTCAAACCTCTAGATGTTGTATCCCTTTCGTCATCTCTAAGAGCAACACACCCAATGAAAATGGAGAGCAATTACTACTTCTATCCATTTTTTACCCATCTATGAAGAGCAACCATCTTCCTTCATAGGAAACGAGAACATAAGATTTTGAACCATGGGCACAGGCATAATCAAATTCCCATAAATTCCTCAATTAGCTTGAGCGCAAGGCAACCCAAAAAAATAAAGAATCTATTGTACCATTTGAGATGTTAATGGGAAATAAGACGAATCGAATCAATCGCATATGTGGGGCTTGTAAAATCAGGATCAAAAAGCAAATGTTGTGTTCGCCCATGAAGCAGTTTGTCTAGGCGAAGGCATGGGCCCCGCATGCTAGAAGAGAGCATCGCCTCGCTGGCACACGAGACGAGGAGATAGACGCAGTGGTGGAGCCAGGAATGAAAGATTAGGGGTGGGGCGGCAAATGACTCAAACTTGTGATAACAAGGGCCAAATTACACTAATACATGTATTTTCTGACTGGATAAACGGAGAGAGCCACCGTCGTTGAAGCATAGTAGAGGGGGAGGGCAAGGAAGGGGGGGGAGGTTTCGGGCGCTATCGTCATTGTTAGATAGTCAAGGCAGTCGACGATGCACCACGCCTCGGTTGCCTCGCTGTAGGGTTTTTCACTGCCACTGTAGGGTAACGCAGCAGAAAACGAAAATTTTCCGACCTACGCACCAGCCCAGGACCACTATGGAGACTGCATACAAGGTTTGATCCTTTTCGTTACCGACTCGTAGCGCAGCGGAAGTAGAGTCGATGACGATCGGCAGTGCAGATCCCCGCAGCTAGGATTTACAACCTCCCAACCGCGAGGATGTATACCCTCATCCGCCCCTCGGACAGCCCTCCGGGAGGCGGTCGGACAGTCCCCCGAACGGTGTCGCGCACAGCCCTTCGGGAGGACCATCGAAACTCGAACAGTCACTCGGACAGCCCTTCGGGAGGACCTTCGAAACTCGGACGGTCACACAGACAGCCCTTCGGGAGGCACTCTCGAACTAAGACCGAAACTACGATCTCTCTACAGAGTTGCACACATACGGTGTCATCTATCCGGCAGGGCTTCGCCGTCCAGAACTAGTTCCTGCCGGAACCCAGACAGCCTTTCGGCTCTACGAAACAATTTCGCTGGGAGGAGGAGAGAAGGCGAGATCATGCATGGCTTGTGTATGAGAGCAAGGATGTCATATTTGAGAGCACCCTCCACCTCTATTTATAGGGTGAGAGACAATGGTAAAAGTACCAAAATGCCCTCGAATATCTTCACTATTCATGAATAGTGATTCTACTATTCATGAATAGTGTTTCCACTATTCATGAATAGTTTTGTCCAGATATTTTCAGATATTTCCATCCACTATGAAAATTACCAAAATGCCCTCAAGGTAGCTTCTCCAAGAAGCAACCAAAAAGCACTTTCACTATTCATGACGACATTTTTCAGCGTCCGGTCGAACTGAAAATATTTATGTGGGCTTAGAACATTTCCAGTACCCACTAAAATAATTTTCAATGCGATCCGGAACAATTCCGGTTTAGTGATTTTCATCTGCGAAAAGCATCTGAAGCGGTTTCGGCAGCTCCGGAACATTTCCGGTTTTCATCCCGGAAAATTCCAGAAAGTTTCCAGAATGATTCTGGCACCCTCCAAGAATTATCAGGCATGTGCCAAAACCAATTTGACTTTATGGTATCCCCTGAAACAACTTTTTAGTTTTACCGAAACTGTTCCGGTGTTCTCTCTGCGGAACTTTTCCGCTGTCCGAAACTTTTCCGGTGTCCGAAACTTTTTCGGTGATTTTCTCTCAGACTCCCTGTCTAGTATTCAGCAGATAGATGACCCTTAAGCGTGTGACCCTATAGGTTCGGTGAAGCATAGACATGACCCGGAACCCCTTCCGATCAATGATCAACATCGGAGCCGTGGACACCCATATCGATCCCTATACCCACACGAATAAATATTCGAGTGAACCTCCAGTTGCCGTGTGCTATTCCTGTTGCTTCGCGATATGTTACAAATACCCGAGGTGAGACATGTAGGCATCCCCGTGGATCAACAACTTGTCCACTATGCCAGTTACCTCGTTACCGGTATTGTTCTCTTTTCTCGTTCCCGTGTTCCGGCATGCCTGTGATCAAATCACCCTGTGTCTGGCCAGACGATGATGGATACCGTAACACCGAGAGGGCCCAGAGATATCTCTCCATCGTCGGAGGAGCAAATCCCAATCTCGAGCTATCAAGTTACTTGACACACTTTTCCATGAACCCGTAAGCCGCCGTAATAGCCACCCATTTACGGATGACGTTTAACAAACCCCAAAGTTCATGAAGCAAGCATGAAGAAACTCGATACTCTCATGGTCTAAGGAATTATGCAAACGTTAACCATCTCTGTGTTATAAACCATTAACTTATGATGAATGAATCTCATAGCATAACATCAATTCGGGTCGATTCAACACAAATGTTCTTCTAACATTGTGCCCTCAAAATTGCCGGCATAGCCATGCCCATGATCAGGAAAACAGGATCATCATGCAATACTTGAGCCAGTCTTAGAGGCCAGACTAGGAATACATTTTACCGTTTATTATTCCACACGTGCATATGAGTCTTCCTTCGAGCCTCGAGGTTATTGTAGACTCGAGAACCATAGCAGTTATAGCATGGAACATAAACCTAATTATGAACAGGGAGATAATCAATAACATTTATTATTGCCTCTAGGGCATATCTCCTACAGCCACTTCCTCGCCTCCCGTGGATTTGTTCCACGCCTCTGAGAAGATATTTTTCTGTTCGTGGATCATCATGGTTCGGCCCGGGTTTTTCCCTGCCATATCCTAAGCCAAATGCGCAAACATGCCACTTCAGGGAATGAAATCTAATAGGGCCAAACCATGTGGATTGGGCTCCGATCCTTGCCAATACTGGTCTAACCAAACAAGGCCTTAGGCTTTGTTCGTTTAATCCCCCTCCAAGGGGATTGGAGAGGATTGAAGGTTTTTTTACTTGCAAGGAATTTAATTCCCCTCAAACCCATTTAATCCTATGTAAACCGAACAAGCCCTTAGGGTATATACAGAACTAATATAGTACAACCAAACCCTTTCCTCCCCCCCCCCTCTCTCAAACTCTTGGTGGTCCGAGGTAGCCCATCTCGCATGATCGAAACTCCAAGGGAACAAATTCTGCTACACACGGCGAATGAGCTAATAGGCCCGATTACAGGAAAATGGGTTGAGGTGCTTATTAGAGATATTTTCTATCTTATTAATGTTGGCAGAGTTCTTTGAATCCCCCTAAGTAAAAATCACAACACTAGATTGTATGCATTCTCTGTCCGATTGGAATATTATATTGAATGGGGTCACACATAGACACAGACTGAGCCGAGTTGATGGTCAAGGCCCATTCTGGGGTAGCCCTGTTTGGGAGATTCTATGGAAACTTCAGGTACCAAGTAAAGAAAAAATAAATCATGGAGGGCTTTGCATGGAATAATTCTTGAGTGGCAATCCTAGCAAACAGATGCATACCAACTACTACCCAATGTTTTGTTTGCTCAGCAGGGCCGGAAGATGTAAAAGGTTTGATGTTCACTTGCACACGAGCAAAGAATGTTTGGGGATCGATGGGTCTCATGGATATCATCAGCGGGGCTGCATGTGTAGATAGGCTAAGTTCCACTGTTCTAGAAGAGCTCTTGCATCGGCAGAATAATAAGTCATCGGTTCTTGGACATGTTGGCCTGAATGAATTCATTATTGAGACTATCAATAGGACTACATGTGAGCACAAGAGATCTTGTGGATATGATCCCTACATCCAGCCGCTTCTCAATTCCAAAGTTGGTGAAGATGTGTTCTTGCTAGATTGTGCCTTTCAGAACTGAGCTAGAGGATAACATAATCACTATGTATCCCAACAACACCCCAGCAGATGTTTAAGCTAGAGAAGTTGCAGCCAGAGAAGCTGCCGAGACTGCAAATGTGTCGACCACCCCTAACTCATCTATTCAACCTCAAGTTGTGGTCCCCAAGACACGCACTGATCAGATTTCAAACTTGTGCCAAGCTCCTAAGAGGATTGAGGCAGGCCTAGCTAACCTCACGAAGAACCAAGAGAGCTTACGCAATGTGGTAGAGACACAAGTTCACATCATAAACAACAAGATTGATGAATTGGTTGTTGAGGTCAAAGAGCTGAGAGTAATGTTTATGTCAGTGGAGAATGAGCACAACAGTGATAAAGCTGCAGATGGACATGAGACAACAGATCAATTTGTGGTTCTAGGCCAGGACAACTACTCTAGTTGCTTCCACACCTCCTGATGCACCAGCCACCTCCTCAGCCGCCGCCAGAGACATTGCAGATGGATTCCTCTCCATTCCCTCGACTCAGACTTATGGTGCCTGCGTCAATCCTTCATCGCCGCCGTCTGTCGATCCAGCTTAGTCTTGAGTGCTGACATGACTCTATTTTCTCATTTTGGTATCATGATGCCAAAGGGGGAGAGAATTCATAGATCTTAGACTAGCTTCGAGTGAGAGTTTGAGAGTGTTTGAGTCATTTTGCTGAGTTACATCGCTTGCTGCTTCATTTGATTCTTATGTGATGTAAACTCTTCTTTTTATGTGGTGACCTAAACTCATATGATACTACACTTATGCTACGCGTTCATGTTTTAGTGCATCTTTTGAGGTCATTGACATGTTCTTTTTGGTGTATGTGCTTTACATTTCATTTATATCTTGTTGATGCGCTCCACCAAGTTCCATGTGTTATAGAAGAGTTTCTCATGTACCTAATCCATTCTGCATTTGCATTAAACACAAATTTTAAATAATGCACAAATTTAGGGGAGCTCTTGCATACCACATGCTTCCCAAAGCATCTCTTTTATCATGACTAGCACATATGCCCGTGGGTTGCAACGGGAGAAATAATTGACGTGTCCACTGAAATATCCGTCAGTACGGCCCAACAACATCCGAATTATGCCCGGCCATGGTAGAGAGGTGCACACTGAGGTCTAGCAGAAATTCATATCAGTAGTACATTAAGAAGCATGCTACACATACAATACCTTTGGTATGATTTTTGTACGGCGATTCTGATCTTAAAGAGCCTAATTTTCAATTTTTCATACCAATGCATTATTTGTAAGTTGAAGCAATGTTTGGAATCTGCACCAAGTCGTGAGAAAAATCTCAATAAAATGATTCTATTAAATGTGTTTTAGGCCATCTCTGCATATGCTTGAAGATTAATAAAAAAAATTGTCTACGTCTGAGTGAAACGACCCTAGTTCGTTGCATACAACTAGACACTCTTATTTATGTTGCACATAACGGTCGCACACCACGCAGCAATGCATATATGCGTGCCCCTCCCACGTCCCTCGGTATTAATTCCTTTTTATTATTGCATTGCATGCATGCCACGCCCATGGTATTAATACCAATTCCTTTGTATTATTCTCTCCTTCATCTTTTTTTTGAATCTCCCATTCTTTTTTTATCCCTACTGATCACGCCATTTATTCTCTCCTTTCTTTATTACTCCTATATGCCCATTGAAATTGATCATTCATACTCCCTCCGATCCATATAGGCCCTCATAACATATTTCATATATATATAAAGATTATATAAAAAATATTGTGTGTTAGCATTTCCCAAAATACACCATAGCAATTAATTAGGTTAATTAAGTTTATGCCCTGAATAAAATTTTAAAGTGGTTAACAGAAACAAATAATAGCACGGTTGGAAATGACACATTTTTCTGATCAAATTACATGTACAAATTATTTTAATCCGAGTTGCGGTTGCAAAGTTATAGCATAAGGGCATCTCCAACGCCGACCCGCAACCGTCCGGACCGCGCTGTCCGGACCACGGAAGCCATCCAACGTGGTCCTGTATCGGTCCACAGGGCGGTCCGGACGCGATTTCTCCCGCAAACCAGAGACAAACGTGCGGGGGCTTTGCGGGAGTCCGGACCGATCCCACGCCCGCTTCTGACCGCCCTGACCCACCAAAAACCCCTCACCCGCCCCTCCCGCGTTTTCCTTCCGATGCACGCGCCGCTTACCGCGCCGCATTCATGCCGGCCCAGAGCACGCGGAGGCCGGCATTGATGCCGCGATGTGACCGGAGGGAGGGAGGGCAGCGCTGACCGACGCGACCTCTCAGCAGCCGCCGCTTCAATGCGGACACAGGTTCCCGAGGAACCAACTCCGGCCGCTGCGCCGCATTGAAGCGGCTAACCGGCCCTTCGGATGGCCGTGGCTATATAAGCCGCACTCCGGCGCCGTCCACATCGCATCCTCCTCCTCCTCCCCTCTCCCCGCCCGGCTCCCTCCCACATCTCCGGCAATGGGGAATTCCTGGGCGTCGGCACCGGCAGGCGGTTCTGGGGCGGGATCTGGCGGATCATGGCGATGCCGCCCTCGAACTCCGGGGCCGTCGTCCTCATCGGCGGGCGGCTCCTTGACGAAGGAGGATATCGTCATCTCCTCCGGCGACGAGGAGGACCAGCAGCCGCCGCCGCAGCAGTCCGCGCCAGCGGTACCGGGACAGGTCTACGCCGCCACCGACGCAGAGTTCGAGGAGCAAATGGAGCTGATGCTCCGTCGCTTCGTCGTCCACATCAACGGCCCCACCGGGGACGCTCCTCCCCATGAAGCCGGAGCCGACATCCCATCCATGCTCTCCACCGCCGCGTAGCCGCGGCGTCCAAATCAAACGCTGCGTGAAGGAGGAGCGGCTCTCACCGCCGCCCCTGCGCGTGAAGGAGGAGCGGCACTCACCGCCGCCCCAGCGCGTCAAGGAGGAGCAGCGCTCGCCGCCGCCCCGACGCGTCATCAAGGAGGAGCACCGCGCGCCGCCGCCCCTGACTAAGGCGCGGGTCGCATTCTCCACTACATCGGCAGTGGCTCGGCGGGCGGCAGCTGTTCGTCATCCCAGAGCGCCATGATGGTGCAGTAGTACAGCGACCGGGAGCAGCGACCGGCGGGATAGGCGCAAAGCCACGCGCCGGTCCAAGTTCGCGGACTCGGACGTCCCGCCGCCACACATCGCGGTGGACCCAGACCTGGCGTATGCCTGGGCCCTGGACCGCTCCGTCACGACGTAGGAGATGGCCAAGCGCCGTCTCCGACGCCTCGACGGGGAGATGACCAAGTACAGCGAGGAATGGTCCCTCGCCGAGATCGACACCGCCAACGACGCCTCCTCCAACGACCACTGCCCTCTCCCCCAGCCCACGTCCTCGGTGGCTGCGGCCGCACTGCGCACGGCGCAGGAGGAAGCGAAGAGGATCATCCGCGAGCGTCAGGCGGCCGCCGGGAAGCCCTGCCGCGACGCCGCCACCTGAAGCCCGACAACGACGACAACGACGCTGGTTGGGCGACGACGACGAGTGAAAGAACATGCGCTGCCCCCATGTTTGGTTTTGGTAATTGATGACAATCCCTATGGACTAATGGTTGCCTTGAGTTATATTTGAAGGGTTTGTCCATAGGCTTTGCTTGAGGACCATTTGTTGGTCTCAAGGTTGTTTGAAGAAGAATATGTGTTGACCAAGGTGCCGTTCAAGGATTTATCCAAAGATTGGTCACGTGAGGGTTGAGCCTATTGCAAGCATGTCTTGAAGAAGAAGAAGATTGTGTGAACATTCATGTTTACCTTCAATACATCATCTTTATGATGAGAAGACATGATACAAGGTTGATCAGGACCAAGTCAAAGAGTGAATCAAGTTGATCAACACACAAAGCGTAGAAGATGTACCGAGAGGGATCAAGTGATCCCATGGTATGGTAAGCATTGTCCATTACGGTTTGGGTACTAACCCATTGTCTACGTGAGAGTTCTATGTGGGGTTAGGTATGTTTCCATGGGCTTGCGTCAAGAGGAAGATCTCATTCAACCCATGGAGGATGACATCAAGTGGTGATCGTCATCAAGTTTGCGGTGTGCGAGTTCAAGCGGAGCATCACTAATAGATCACATGCTTGAAGCTTGCCATCCATTGTGGTGACAATGGACTTGTGAAGATGTGCCGAAGAGTGGCTCACCCATAGTGGAGTATGGGGGAGCAATCAACTAGTCTTCATCAAGCCAAAACAATCAAGAAAGGTGGTACAACTTGAGGAGGTCAAGATCGTCATCATCTAGCTCAAGTGGACTATGCGCAAGGCAAAGGTTTGCCCTTGATAGGTTTTCTATTTTACCGGTCTCATGGTGGTAGTTGGGAGACCGGGTTATAGGATCGATAGTCGTACTATCAAGGGGGGCTCTCGGATGAGTAGCTTAATCGTATCTTTTGTAGAGAGCTCAAACCATTGCATTTTTGCATCATCTTTCTTGGTTCTTGTTTGGCCTTTTTGCTTTGGGAGTCTTTGAGATTTTGGTCACCTTCTTGACAAGCTCAAGTTCATTGAGAACGGATTTTGTTTGCTTCTCCTAGTATGTTCTCGATGTTGGGGTTTATGCCGGATTATCATTGATAGAGGTTTCACATCTCTATATCATAGGCATTCTTTTACTGCCACTTCTTATTATAACCAAGACGGCGGGCGCGCAAGGCGGAGGTCATCACCGAGCCCACCGGCGCGTCATGGATCATGCTTTTGCGGGAGAAGACCGCCTTTAGTCAGGATAGCCTGAGCGCCTGTCCCCTTTCAAAACCCGCCAAGTGTGGCAACCCTTCCCGCCTAAGTTTTTGAGGGGGGAGAGGACCAAGGCGGGTATAAAGGGACAGTGCTGCCATTGTAGGGAGGACCAATTCTTCTGGCCTCCCCACCTTGTACGCGAGAACACTCCCTTGCCCATTGCAATCCCAACCAAGCAGGAGTAGGGTTTTACACCACAAGGTGGCCCAAACCTGGGTAAAACCGCTGAGTCCACGGTCCGCTCTTCGCTAGCGCGCTCCCGCCGTAGCTTCGCCGTAGCTTAGCCGTGGTAGGGGACGGAGAGGGAGAACAAGCTCACCCCAGTGTTCAAACCTTTGGGTCCCCAGAGCCCCGCTTCCGACAAGAACCAAGGTTTATCGAACCAAAAGGAGAACCACCCAAATCCTAGTGAACAGCGCCTGCACACACAAAAGCAAATACTTGCACCCAACAAGGGCAAGAGGGTTGTCAATCCCCTTGAACTTGTTACTTGCAAGGATCAAATCTTGTATAGGTAGATAGATAAATTGCAAAAAAAAATAAAAGTAAATAAATTGCAGCAAGGTATTTTTGGTTTTTATAATATGATTAAAGTAGACCCGGGGGCCATAGTTTTCACTAGAGGCTTCTCTCTCGAACGCATAGCATATGGTGGGTAAACAAATTACTGTTGGGCAATTGATAGAAAAGTGCATAGTTATGACGTATTCATGGCAATGATCATGTATATAGGCATCACGTCCGTGACAAGTAGACCGACCCCTGCCTGCATCTACTACTATTACTCCACCAATCGACCGCTATCCAGCATGCATCTATGGTATTAAGTTCATGACAAACAGAGTAATGCCTTAAGCAAGATAAAATGATGTAGACAAAGTAAACTCAAGCAATATGATTAAACCCCGTCGTTTTACCCTTAATAGCAACAATACAATACGTGCCTCGTTACCCCTTCTGTCACTGGGTGAGGACACCGCAAGATTGAACCCATTACAAAGCACCTCTCCCACTGAAGATAAATCAATCTAGTTGGCCAAACCAAACAGATAGATTAGAGAGAAATACAAAGCTATAACAATCATGCATAATAAATTTTAAAAAAGACTCAATTACTTTCAATGAATAATCTGATCATAAACCCACAATTCATCGGATCCCAACAAACATACCACAAAAGAAGATTACATCGGATAGAACTCCAAGAAGATCGAGGAGAACATTGTATTGAAGATCAAAGAGAGAGAAGAAGCCATCTAGCTACTAGCTATGGACCCATAGGTCTGTGGTGAACTACTCACGCATCATCGGAAGGGCATCAAGGTTGATGTAGAGGCCCTCCGTGATCGATTCCCCCTTCGGTAGAGTACCGGAAAAGGCCTCCAGATGGGATCATGGAAGAACAGAGGCTTGCAGCGGCGGAAAAGTTATTTCGGGTGGGTCTCTGTTGGTTTGAGAATATTTGTGAATTTATAGAGGTGGAATTAGGTCAAACGGAGCTACGTGGGGCTCATAAGCTGAGGGGGCGCGCCTTCCCCCCCGGGGCACGCCCTGTGAGCTCGTGGCTCTCCCGTAGGTCTTCTGGCCTCCTCCCGAACCTTCTAGGGTCTCTTCTGGTCTAGAAAAAAAATTAAGGTTTTATTCCATTTGGACTTTGTTTGGTACTGATTTTCTGAAAATACAAAAACAAGCAAAAAAAACAGGAACTGGCACTGGGTTAATAGCTTAGTCCCAAAAACTGATATAAAATAGCATAAAAATGCATATAAAGTATCCAAGATTGATAATATAATAGCATGAAACAATCAAAAATTATAAATACGTTGGAGACGTATCAACATCCCCAAGCTTAATTCCTGCTCATCCTCGAGTAGGTAAATGATAAAAGGGATTTCTATTTTGGTGCCCCTGGTTCCTTAGGTGTGCTCGTTTTTGTCCAAGGCAACTAACTTTGCTCGCTTTTCCCCTCCCCACTCCACCACCTGCTCACATAAAGCCAAACGAAGCACTGCCATCCAGTCAATGCCATTGACCGTTACCTCCTGACTAGTGAGTCGGGGTGATATCCTGACAGGTGGGGCAACGTACGTCCTACGCGACATTTTTTAACGCGTAATAGAAGGAGAGAGACGCAATTGGTAATAAAAAAAGATGTTGTGCGACGTTTTAAGGCAGAAATAACTAAGTAACAACCAGGCGATAAACGGTCATCAACGGAATGAGCTTATGTTAAGGCAGGTGGGTCCTCCGTGCCAGACAGAACCCTCCCTGCTCCCCTGTTCTTTCACGGCGGCAGGCGGCGGGCGGCGGAGCTATCATTCTCGGCTGCGGCGGATGAGGTGAGTGAATTCGGAACCCTACTCCGTGTCGATTTAGATCTGACCGCGGCACCTCTATTTTCGGATGCTTTGTAATCTAGATTGTGGGGGCGCGGGTGGGCTGAACGAGATGGAACCGGCATTGACAAACAGGGGGGGTGCTGCTGCAAGGGTTGCTACCGTTGATTGGAATTCAGTAGAATTAGAAGACCCTGCAGATTTGTTCACTACACCAATGGCCGACACTGAGATGGCAATATTTTTGGCATTCCAGTAGATGATAGAGATAATGAGGAGAGGGGTGAATCTAGTTTGCCTGCTAATACTAACAGAGATTCATCCGAAAATGTGGATGGACAGTTGATGGAAGATGCCGTAGATGGTGTTGATGATGCACATGATGATGAGATGGTAAATGTCTATGACAAAGAAAACCATGTTATTGAAGTGGGGAAGTTGTGGCCAAACATGGATGAGTTTAGGATGTGTTTCAAGACTTATGCGGTCAAGCATGAGTTTGATGCCAAGACTAAGTGGACTGATAGAAAGAAGTTTTATGCGATGTGCAGAGGTTTTGATGAAAACGCCAAGCCTTGCAAGTGGTACATATCTGCTAGACGCCAACCTGATGGAAGTACCATCAGGGTTAATCAAATTCCACATCAACATACTTGTATTACAAGTTCACAGAGAGTATCAACCATGACATCACACATTTGGGTTGCAAAAAAGATCACTCCTATTTTAGCCAAGAAACCAAGCACTACTACAAAGAAACTTTTAGCAGACTTAGAAAATCAGTACCCCATTAAACTGAAATATACCACAGCGTCGAAGGCAAAACAAAGGGCAGTGAAACAATTATATGGTGATTGGGCAAATACCTTTAGGATGCTTTATAACTTCAAAGCAGAGGTGGAGAAGAGGTCACCTGGCAGTGTTGTTGAGATAGATACTGAGGTAACAGAGGATGGCAAAGTCGTTTTCTCTAAGTTCTTTATGGCTTTAAAGCCTTGCATCGATGGCTTCAAAGCAGGGTGCCGTCCATATTTGAGCATAGGCTCTTCTTCTTTAACTGGCATGTGGAATGGTCAATTGGCAGCATGCAATGCTCTAGATGGCCACAATTGGATGTTCCCTGTTGCTATTGGCTTGTTTCAGTCAAAGACAGAGGTTTCATGGACATGGTTCACGATGCAGTTGAAAAGATGCATAGGGCCAGTGGCACCTTTGGCATTCCACACAGATGCATGTAAAGAGCTAGAAATTGCAGTCAAGAATGTTTTTCCCCATGCTGAGCAGAGGGAGTGCTTCGGCCATATGTGGATGAATTTGATCAAAAAATTCAGTGAGGAAGAATTTGAGCACATGTGGCCAGCAGCAAGATCTTACACTACTCAGACACATTCATATCATCTTGGTAAGATAATGGCAGCATGCAGTGAGTTTCTTCCATGGATGAACACCTACCATTCTCTGTTATGGTACAGGTCAGGACTTAACACTGCCATCAAGTGTGATTATATCAACAACAACTTGGCAGAGAGTTTTAACAACAAGGTGAAGCAGTTTATGAACTTGCCTGTGCATGACATGGTTGACCAAATAAGGATCATGATCATGCGTTTGTGGGAATTGAGAAGAAGGATTGGTGATTGTCTGCAAGGGGATAAGCTTCCTGTAGTGGTACAACAGGTGGTCAACAGGAGCAGAAATGTTACACATTTTTCTGTTGAAAAATCTACAGTGTGGGGTGCTGAAGTTAGATACAAAGTCTAGAAGGCGGCATGTTGTTAACACTAAAATGCATGACTGCACTTGCCTAGAGTGGCAACACACTGGGAAACCATGTGAGCATGCCATGCTTTTCTTGGCCTCCCGCCCGAATATAAACATGCACCGATATTTCCATGAATATTACTCAGTGGCAAGATTCAAGGCTGCATATGTAGCTCCAATTCCAGCACTTACAGATCAGTCTCAGTGGCCTGAAGTGGAAATTAAATTTTCCATGTGTCCTCCCTTAACAAAAAGAAAGGCTGGCAGGCCTAAGGAGAGTGCATTCAAGGCATCGTTTGAGAAAGGTGAGAGTACTAAGAAGGGAGAGAAAGATGCAAAGCCTAAAAGGTCCCAAAAAGGTAACAAAAATAGATGCAAGCTATGCCAGGAACTTGGGCACCGAAAAGGATCTCCAAATTGCCGTTACTCTCCTGAAAGGCCAAAGTATGTTCATAATTGTGATGTTTTTTGATTTCTTGTTTTTTTCAATTACTAACCAACTGACATGCTTTGTTTGTCAGGAGGAAGTGTGCAGACCAGCCCCTGGTTGCTGAAACATTGCAAACTGAAGCTAATCCAGCTGTTGTGCTGGAAACTGAACCTACTATAGCTAGTCCAGTGAAGAAAACCAAGAGCATTACTGAGCTTTGTGCTGTGAAATCAAAAGCAAGCTGTCATAAGAAGAAGTGAAACTATTGGTCTATGAGTCTCATTTTGTGTGATGTAATGCTACTTGTATTTTGATTTGTGCTGTACTTTGAAAACTACGTGCCATGTTCCAAATTTGAGCCAGATTTCAAATTTGAACCGACTTTCAAATTTGAGGCACATTTCAAATTTGTACTTTGATGTGTGTTGATGTTCCAGTGCGTTCTTAACTTTTATGCACGTTAGGTAATCAATCCGAGCACTTTTGTGAAGTAAAACACATATTCATGAAAAACGAGCTCCAAATGAGCTCCAAATCTAGGGTAAATAGCCCTATTTCTAAGATTTTTTTTGAACATCTCCAAATGAGCTCAAAAAAAATCCTTACCATCTAGTGCGCAAATATAGGGCCCATGCCCAATATGGGATCGTTTGGACAAACTATGCCATGGTTAACCCTAAACCCTAGACCATTCCCCTTGAAAACCATACAACCTTGTCCGTGATAGCTAAGTTATGTGAAGGGAATTTCATGAAAATATCCGTAGTCATGATTTCTTATTTTTCCTAGCAACTTAGTAACATAAAACAATGATTTGCGGAGGTTTCATATTTTTTGAATTTTTTTTGAATTAGTTATGCTCAACCCTAACCTCTGAAACCCTCTTAAAACCCCTCAAACCCCTCTCAAAACCCCTCAAAACCCTCTCAAAACCCCGCACCGTCAGGGCTGTTGGATCGCTGTTCGGGGATGGTCTGGATAAGGTGCTAGGGTATGCCATGGTCGATCCGCGAGAGGAGACCTGATTGGCAGGAGCGGACGTGAGTGGCCCACCTGGCAGCGGCATCACAGGGACAAGCGACAGCGGCCACGGGCTGGAGCGGACATGAGTGGCCCACCTGGCAGCGGCAGCACAGGGACAAGCGACAGCGGCCACGGGCTGGAGCGGACATGAGTGGCCCACCTGGCAGCGGCAG
This sequence comes from Elymus sibiricus, assembly GCA_039707655.1. NCBI lineage: Eukaryota > Viridiplantae > Streptophyta > Magnoliopsida > Poales > Poaceae > Elymus > Elymus sibiricus. The sequence goes on from CM077676.1 coordinate 163,825,584, forward strand.
CACAGGGACAAGCGACAGCGGCCACGGGCTGGAGCGGACGTGAGTGGCCCACCTGGCAGCGGCAGCACAGGGACAAGCGACAGCGGCCATGGGCTGGAGCGGACGTGAGTGGCCCACCTGGCAGCGGCAGCACAGGGACAAGCGACAGCAGCCACGGGCTGGAGCGGACGTGAGTGGCCCACCTGGCAGCGGCATCACAGGGACAAGCGACAGCGGCCACGGGCTGGAGCAGACATGAGTGGCCCACCTGGCAGCGGCAGCACAGGGACAAGCGACAGCGGCCATGGGCCGCGGGCTGGACACCTTTTCTGAAACGCATTCATTCGTGGTGACACACTCGTCGGACCAATGGGCCGTCATAGGAAGGCCGAAGTCTCAGCCTGCCATGCATGCGCGCAGCCACCCCATTGGCATGCATGCACGCGCAGCCACCCGACGCAGCTACGTCGCATCAGGGCAATTAGTGCTGCCTAGGGACGCAGCTTTACCGATTGACATGCCTCGATTCAGTGTGAAAAATGCATAGGGCTCCGGTGCCCTATTATTGCCATTATCAGCGGAGGCCGTGCTCCGATGAACGCATTCAAACGGGTGCGTCGCACCGGTGAACGCATTCAAACGGGCGTGTCGCACCGCGGCTATTTAAGCACCCCCCCGTCTACATCCTCGTCTCAACTCGATCTCACATCCATCTGCGCCCCCTTCTTCTTCTCCAAAAGCCAGATCCCACCCAAGACAAGATGCAGTACTACGGCCCTACCTACCGTCTGCCGGCCACCGTGCTGGAGATGCAATACCCCGCCGGGGTCGTCGTGGAGGACACCCTATGCGTCTGGGCCATCTCAAGGTGGAGAGGCCCGACGGAGCTGGCGAACTTCTTCCTCGCTGCCGGCTACCGCCACCTCCCACGCGGCTCTCTGGTCATGTTTCGCGTGGAAGAGGTTCAAGCCAACGGAGGCCTTGTGATTGGCCTCACTGCTCGCTTCACCAACCGCTTCGATGCCTACTTCCTCCTCGGCAAGGTCTTCTGGTGTGGGTGCGAGTTCATCACCTTCACCACGTACAACATCTTCACCAACTTTGACCACATCTTCCCCACCGCCGATGGCATGCACACTCTCCCCTACAACACCGAGGACGAGGAGTGAACATGGCGGCGGAGGCAGGAGATGTTAAGTGCTGCCCAATGTAGGGCTAAGCTATCTGTAAGGGCGCTACTATAAGCCCTAATATTTAATATTAATATATATCTATGTAATGTGTGTCTTCCCTATATATAAGGGAATATATCAATGGATGTTATGTTTGTGCAATATGCTTAATATTAATATATCTATCTACGTAATGTGTGTGTTCTATTGCTTGCAAACATTAGGATGGCGGCTGCTCGAGCGTCTCCATTTTTGTCTTGAACAAAAAGGGTTTGAGACCGATTTGTTTTGGTCAAACCAAACCAATCCAGTAATTAATAAATCCCACACCAAAACATAATCCGTTTGAAAAATAATCAAAACTTAATTTTTTTTAGAATATCTGGCGTTCATTTGAACCATAACATTTAAATGTTGCAACAAATATTGGAAAACAGAAAAAAAAGAGAAAAGAAAAGAGAAGGACAATCTAAAATTTAAATGATGGCCAAATTTGAACTTGTGCCAAATCATTCACTATTTCTAGAGATTTACATAAAGTAACTCAAATTTAAACTGCAACTGTGTTGTATTTTATTGCCAAATCATTCACTGTTTTTAGGGTTTTCTGCGAAGCAAGTAACAGAAATATGATAAAAATTGCACAAGTACATTTTTTTGCATCTTATTTGTTCCACTCGCTTCACACAAGAATCCCTCTTTTTGGCAGTTGAGAAATGTTTAACAAAAATTTGGAAACTGCCTCTTTTGGAAGCTATATTTTTAGTGTTATTTTTTAAATACAATTCTTTGAAAATCGTGACGCAAATTAATGAGGTCAAATAAGGATTTATAGAAGTTTTGGTACTGGAGTTGGACCAACAGGGAATTGATTAGGAATTTGTAATGAAGTCCTATATATAATATATATAGTTTTAAATCAAAAATACATAGAAAATCTTCGTGTATAATTGCGAAAATTAGCTATTACATAGGCCTACATATATGATGAATTTAGGAACTTGAATCAACTCATATGGATTTGAAATGAATGTTCTATGAATTTCTAAGTTTGACTAGAAATGGAAAAAGGTTTTCGACACTGTTCAGGCATGTTGAACAGGCTGACCAGGACCCTTTTTTTCAGAAAACGATGACCTACGTGCCACACGGGCTCAGCCCATGGGCTGGGATGCGACATGGTCGATGGCGCACTTTTGAGGTCCCACTTGTCAGGACGTCATCCAAGTAACGGTCAATGATGGGCTTTGACCCAACGGAATGCGTCGTTTGGGCATTTGAGAGGCTGGGGCCAAGGGAGGAGGGGAAAAGTGAGGAATGTTTAGTTGGCGGGGCAAAACTGAGGAGAACTAAGGAACAAGGGGCACAAAAATAGAAATCCCATGATAAAAATAGAATTTTTGATGTTGAATGCTACCTAACATGTGTATCATGTAATCTCTTTACGGTATAATTATTGACAAACGATGAAGTAACAATATCAACATAATAATATCCATGAATATAAGAAGCATAATCATTACTTTTTCAAAATATACGATCCTTAACGAATGTTATCCCAACTCACTTTTTCATGTTAGCATGGCATGACTCCGCCTTCACCGCATAAATATAAATCATGAGCACCTCGGTGTCAAACCAGGCAATTCAATCGTACTTCTAACGCGCTTCAGCATTTTCAACCCCATGCAATACATGAGCGTGAGCCATGGATATAGTACTATAGGTGGAATAGAATGCGGTGGTAGAGATCAACAAAAAGGAACAAGGTCTCGCATCAACTCGACGGATCAACGGGCTATGGAGATGCCCATCAATCGATATCAATGCGAGGAGTAGGGATTGCTATGCAACGGATGCACTAAGGGCTATAAGTGTATGAAAGCTCAACGGAAACAAAGTGGGTGTGCATCCAACTTGCTTGCTCATGAAGACCTCGGGCATTTGAGGAAGCCCATCATCGGAATATACAAGCCAAGTTCTATCATGAAAAATTCCCACAAGTATATGAAAGTGATAACTCAGGAGACTCTCTATATGAAGAACATGGTGCTACTCTGAAGCACAAGTGTGGAAAAAGGATAGTAACATTGCCCCTTCTCTCTTTATCTCTTTTTTTTGTTGGGCTCTTTTTGGCCTCTTTTTTTCTTTCTTTATTTGTATTTTTCGTCCGGAGTCTCATCCCGACTTGTGGGGGAATCATAGTCTCCATCATCCTTTCCTCACTGGGACAATGCTCTAATAATGATGATCATCACACTTTTATTTACTTACAACTCGATATTACAACTCGATAACTGAAACAATATGACTCTATATGAATGCCTCTGGCAGTGTACCAGGATGTGCAATGATCTAGCGTAACATGTATGATAATGATGAACGGTGGCTGTGCCACAAATATCATGTCAGCTCTGTATGATCATGCAAAGCAATATGATGATGAACACACAAGTCATGTGACGGAACGGTGGAAGTTGCATGGCAATATATCTCAGAATGGCTACGGAAATGCCATAATAGGTAGGTATGGTGGCTGTTTTGAGGAAGATATAAGGAGGCTTATGTGTGATAGAGTGTATTATATCACGGGGTTTGGATGTGATGTCTACTACACAACTTGTTCTTGTAGACTCGTGTTGGGCCTCCAAGCGCAGAGGTTTGTAGGACAGTAGCAATTTTCCCTCAAGTGGATGACCTAAGGTTTATCAATCCGTGGGAGGCGTAGGATGAAGATGGTCTCTCTCAAACACCATGCAACCAAATAACAAAGAGTCTCTTGTGTCCCCAACACACCCAATACAATGGTAAATTGTATAGGTGCACTAGTTCGGCAAAGAGATGGTGATAAAAGTGTAGTATGGATAGTAGATATAGGTTTTTGTAGTGCGAACAATAAAAAATAGCAAGGTAGCAACTAACAAAAGTGAGCACAAACGGTATTGCAATGCTTAAAAACAAGGCCTAGGGTTCATACTTTCACTAGTGCAATTTCTCAACAATGCTAATATAATTGGATCATATAACCATCCCTCAACATGCGATAAAGAATCACTCCCAAGTTCCTATTAGCGGAGAACATAAGATAGAAATTGTTTGTAGGGTACGAAACCACCTCAAAGTTATCTTTTTCGATCGATCTATTGAGCTATTCCTATAAGTGTCACAAACAGCCCTAGAGTTCGTACTAAAATAACACCATATGATACACATCAACCAACTCTAATGTCACCTAGATACTCCAATGTCACCACAAATATCCATGAGTTGATTATACGATATGCATCAAACAACTTCATAATCATAATATTCAATCCACACAAAGAACTCCAAGGAGCACCCCAAAGTTTCTATCGGAGAAAAGATAATGAAAACGTGCATCAACCCATATGCATAGATTACCCCAATGTCACCTCGGGAATCCGCGAGTTGAGTGCCAAAACATACATCAAGTGAATCAATATAATACCCCATTGTCACCACGGGTATTCATATGCAAGACATACATCAAGTGTTCTCAAATCTGAATATTCAATCCGACAATAACGAAACCTCAAAGGGAAAAGATTCGATTCATCACAAAAAGGATAGAGAGGGAAGAAACACCATATGATCCAACTATATTAACAAAGCTCGCGATACATCAAGATCGTGCCAAATCAAGAACATGAGAGAGAGAGAGAGATAAAACACATAGCTACTGGTACAAACCCTCAGCCCCGAGGGTGAACTACTCCCTCCTCATCATGGAGACCGCCGAGATGATGAAGATGGCCTCCGGTGATGATTCCCCCCTCCGGCAGGGTGCCAGAAAAGGGCTATAGATTAGATCGTGGAGGTACAGAGACTTGCGGCGGCGTAAAAACTCATCTAGGTTAACTTTTGGGGGTTTCTGAATATATATGATTTTTTGGCGTTGGAATCACGCGAAGAAGGGCCACAGGGGGCCCACGAGGCACCAGGGCGCGCCTAGGGGGGTGGCGCGCCCTGGTGGCTCGTGGGCCCCTGTGGGTCTTCTGGCCACCTCCCGAAGCTTCTAGTGTCTCTTATGTTCCAGAAAAAATCGTCAAAAAGTTTCGCTGCATTTGGACTTCATTTGATATAGATTTTCAGGAAAACCAAAAACAAGCAGAAAACAACAACTGGCACTGGGCACTAGGTCAATATGTTAGTCCATAAAAATCATATAAAAGCCATATAAAAGTGCACCAAAATCATACAAAACTATAATAAACATGGCATGAATACTTCATAAAGTATAGATACATTGGAGACGTATCAGGATGCACCGGTGAAGTTTGCACCAACTCTCGAGGTGAGAAAGGGCAATGCACGGTACCGAAGAGGCTAGCAAATTGCGGAAAGGTAGGAGTGCGTATAATCCATGGACTCACATTAGTCATAAAGAAATCACATACTTATTGTGAAAGTTTATTAGCCCTCGAAGCAAATACTACTCGCATGCCCCTAGGGAGGAGGTTGGTAGGAGTTAACCATCGTGCACCCCCGATTATAACAGCACTCAAGGATTTCATTTCAGACATAAAAATGCTCAAACCTCCCCACCATGCCATGACCAACACTTAGATGAGAAGTTAATAACAAGCTTTAATACCGATATTTCTATTAACCAATTATCATGAACCAATATCCTTTCATATTATGACATCAATATTATTAAACCATACGTTTCTTATTTAGTGATCTACATGAAAGTTTTTATTATATCCCCCTTGAATACCTATCCTTCTTGGATTAGTCTTATAACACGTGCATATTGCCATTAATATTTATTAGACTCTAAAAAATATTTAAGTGAAGCATGAGAGTGCAATCATTTCTATAAAATATAACCACCGCCGTGCTCTAAAAGATATAAGTGAAGCACTAGAGCAACTGCCTAGCTCAAAAGATATAAGTGAAGCACATAGAGTATTCTAACAAATCACGATAAATGCGTGTCCCTCTCAAAAGGTGTGTCCAACAAACAATGATTGTGGCAAACTAAAAAAATAAGAAACTATGGCACAAGACGCTCCAAGCAAAACTCATATCATGTGATGAATAAAAATGTAGCTCCAAGTAACATGCCGATAGATTGTAGACGAAAGAGGGGATGCCATCCGGGGCCTCCCCAAGCTTAGACGCTTGGGTATTCCTTGAATATTACCTTTGGGTGCCTTGGGTATCCCCAAGCTTATGGTCTTGCCGCTCCTTATTCCTTCATCCATCATGATCTCACCCAAAACTTGAAAACTTCAGCACACAAAACTCAACAGAAACCTCGTGAGATCCGTTAGTATAATAAATCAATCATCCACTTTAGGTACTGTTATAAACTTATTCATAATTGTTCTTGCATAATACCTACTGTATTCTAACTTCTTCATGACTTATACCCCCCAATATAATCCATAGTTTCATTAAAACAAGTAGACTATGCAATAAAAACAGAATCTGTCTAAAACAGAACAATACGCAATACAAGAATATTTATCCATACTTATGTAACTCCAAAAATTCTGAAAAATTAGGAAAGCGTGAAAAATTTGTATTCCAATACTGTGTAAAAATTTCAGATTTTTCGAAAGTTCCAGTAATAAATTAAAAATCAACTACTGGGCACAAAACTTTTTGTTTTCAAATAGCATCAATTATACTATAAAAACACAATAATTACAGTAGCAATAATTGTGTGAACATACAAAACAGAAAGTAAAGGCAAAAAAATTAAGATAACTATTGGGTTGCCTCCCAACAAGCTCTTTCTTTATAGCCATTAAGATAGGCTTGAGATTTCAATGATGCTCACATGAAAGATAATAATTGAAACAAAAAGAGAGCATCATAAAACATGTGACAAACACATTTAAGTCTAAACCTCTTCCTATGCATAGGCATTTTATAGGAAAACAAATTATCAAGACAAGCAATGTCTATCATATGCAAATAGGAAGAATGAAGCATTAACAATTTCAACACAAAAAGAGATAATTTAGTAACATGAAAATTCCTATAACTATATTTGCCTCTCTCATAATAATTACATGTAGGATCATATTAAAATTCAACAATATATCTATCATAAACAATATTCTCTTTATGATCCACATGCATAAAAAATTTATAATCTTCCGAGATAGTGGGATTAACATCAACTAAACTCATGACCTCTCCAAACCCACATTTATCAAAAATTTCATAAGATTTAACACTCTCCGAATATATGGGGTTCTTTTTACCTAGAGTTGACACTCTTCCAAACCCACTTTCAATATTATTGCAAATCTCATTATAAATAGTAAATCCATTATGAGGCTTAAATAAATTTTCAAGATCAAAAGAAACATCATCACCCCAATCATGATCATTAGCACAATTGACACTCATAGAATTTATAATAACACACTTGCAATCATGCTTTTCATTCAATAAATGTATCCCAATATAATTTTCTTTTATCACTTCTTCATTATTAGCTATTGGTTTACAACACACAGCAAGTTTGAAAAGATTAGCAAGTGGATGAGGATCCATATGTCTTTATTTTATTTTCTTGAGTCACATAATTATTGCTAGCAAGCAAAATATTTTTTTTTGTATTTTTGATTTTTTTAGCAAAACTAATAAAAGGAAATAAAAAGTAGAACAAGTAATTGATAATTTGTGTGAAGGGACCTGTAGGTATTTGATGATGTCTCCCCGGCAACGGCGCCAGAAATTCTTTCTGCTATTGTGAGCTGCGTTGGGATTTTCCCCGAAGAGGAAGGGTGAAGCAATATAGTAGTGGATAAGTATTTCATTCAGTAGAGAACCAAGGTTTATCGAACCAAAAGGAGAACCATGCAAATCCTAGCGGACAACACTTGCACACACAAAAGCAAATACTTGCACCCAACGCGGGCAAGAGGGTTGTCAATCCCCTTGAACTCGTTACTTGCAAGGATCAAATCTTGTATAGGTAGATAGATAAATTGCAAAACAAAATAAAAGTAAATAAATTGCAGCAAGGTATTTTTGGTTTTTATAATATGATTAAAGTAGACCCGGGGCCATAGTTTTCACTAGAGGCTTCTCTCTCGAACGCATATCATACGGTGGGTAAACAAATTACTGTTGGGCAATTGATAGAAAAGCGCATAGTTATGACATATTCATGGCAATGATCATGTATATAGGCATCACGTCTGTGACAAGTAGACCGACTCCTGCCTGCATCTACTACTATTACTCCACCAATCGCCCGTTATCCAGCATGCATCTAGGGTATTAAGTTCATGACAAACAGAGTAACGCCTTAAGCAAGATGACATGTGATACGTCTCCAACGTATCTATAATTTTTTATTGTTCCATGCTATTATAGTATCAATGTTGGATGTTTATTATGCAATTATATGCCATTATATATCATTTTTTGGGACTAACCTATTAACCTAGTGCCCAGTGCCAGTTGCTGTTTTTTTGCTTGTTTTTGCCTTTTCAGAAAATCATTATCAAACGGAGTCCAAACGAAGAAAAAACTTTGGATTAATTTTTTCTGGATCAGAAGGGACCCTCGAAGCTTCGGGAGAAGACTAGACGAGCCACGAGGGAGCGACAAGCTCGGGAGGCGCGCCCTGGTGGTAGGGCGCGCCCCCAGGCTTTGGGCCCCTCGTGGCACATCTTGACCTAATTTCAGCGCTATAAATTCCCAAATATTCCCAATATACCAGGGAGACATAAGAGAAAACCTTTCTGCCACCGCAAGCCTCTGTTCTTCCGCGATCCCATCTGGAAGCCTTTTCCGGCACTCTGCCGGAGGGGGAATCGATCACGGAGGGCTTCTTCATCAACCTTGCTGCCCTTCCGATGATGTGTGAGTAGTTTACCACAGACCTACGGGTCCATAGCTAGTAGCTAGATGGCTTCTTCTCTCTCTTTGATCTTCAATACAATGTTCTCCTCGATGTTCTTGGAGTTCTATCTGATGTAATCTTCTTTTGCGGTGTGTTTGTTGGGATTCAATGAATTGTGAGTTTATGATCAGATTATTCATGAGAAATATTTGAGTATTCTCTGAACTCTTTTATGCATGATTGTTATAGCTTTGTATTTCTCTCCGATCTATCGATTTGGTTTGGCCAACTAGATTGGTTTATCTTGCAATGGGAGAGGTGCTTTGTGATGGGTTCAATCTTGCGGTGCTCAATCCCAGTGACAGAAAGGGACATGACACGTATTTGTATTGTTGCCATTAAGGATAAAAAGATGGGGTTTAATCATATTGTTTGAGTTTACTTTGTCTACATCATGTCATCTCGCTTAAGGCGTTACTCTGTTTTATACTTAATACCCTAGATGCATGTTGGATAGCGGTCGATGGGTGGAGTAATAGTAGTAGATGCAGGCAGGAGTCGTTCTACTTGTCTCGGACGTGATGCCTATATACATGATCATTGCCATGAATCCGTCATAATTATTTGCTTTTCTATCAATTGCCCAACAGTAATTTGTTTACCCATCGTATGCTATGTGTTCGAGAGAAAAGCCTCTAGTGAAAACTATGGCCCCCGGGTCTACTTTTATCATATAGTAAAATCCAAAAATACCTTGCTGCAATTTATTTACTTTTATTTTATTTAGTATTTTACTTTATCTATCTATCACTATCAGAATTAATCCTTGCAAATAACCGCTAAGAGGAATGACAACCCTCTTATTTGCGTTGGGTGCAAGTGTTTGCTTTTGTGTGTGCAGGTGCTGCTAAAGGATTTTGTGTGGTTCTCCTACTGGATTGATAACCTTGTTTCTTAACTGAGGGCAATACTTATCTCTACTATACTGCATCATCCTCTCCTCTTCGGGGAAATACCAACGCAGTCTACAAGTAGCAACATGATGTAGACAAGGTAAACTCAAGCAATATGATTAAACCCCATCGTTTTACCCTTAATAGCAACAATACAATACATGCCTTGTCGGTTCTAAATCCGGCATATCTCGTAGTAGGGGTCCTAAGCTAGGCGTCTAGGAGCGATGGTAACACGGACACAGGATTTTACCCAGGTTTGGGCTCTCTCGAAGAGATAATACCCTACGTTCTGCTTTTGATTGTATTCATATGGGGTGTAGTACAGAGTACATGTATCTACCACGAGATTGTTCTAATGAATCTCATATCATCTATTGACTAGCCTAGCCTCGGTTTATATAATGCACCGGAGGCCTAGGGTTTAGGAGAGTCCTCGGCTTGGGCGCCAAGTCTTGTGGAATCTTCCTTGTATTCGTCATGGACTGCCCGAAGTGGCCCATGAGTGAACCGCCATGGGGGTCCTCGGCCCGATCCACTGGTCGGGAGACGACGTGGTGAGTACCCCCTAGTCCAGGACACCGTCAGTAGCCCCCTGAACCGGTCTTCAAGTTGGGGACGTTCCTCGGTTCTTCCGAACTGTTCTTTATCTTCGGTCGTCCGTCTTGAAAACTGGTTCAACAAATCTTCCCATCTACGATCTTGAGGATCACCGAGGTGTATTCGAAGAGTTCATATCTCGGGTATCCGAGGATCCCCTTTAGGTTCTTGGCCTTTGTCAATGCCTTGTTATTTTTTACGCCACACCTCGGGTTCGAAGTGTTTCCCGTGCGGCGGTGTCCTCTCGCATCCGAGCTCCAATGCCGGACTGCATCCGAGGTGTCTTTGGCAGCCGAGCTCCAACGCCGGTCTGCATCCGAGGTACATTTTAGCAGCCGAGCTCCAACGCCGGTCTGTATCCGAGCTCCAGCGCCGGACTGCATCCGAGGAGGCATAGAGTACCTCATTTTTGAAAAAGTTTGAAGGAGGTTATCCGAGCTTAACGCCGAAAAAGTTCTCTATGGAGCCAGCCACTCGCAGCCATGCTTTATGCCGAACTGCTTCCGAGGTGGTGCACCACCTCGGCCATGAGCTGGTTTTTTGTGGATTGGTGCAATTTATTCTCTGCCGAGATGTATAGCCAGTAGCCCTCAAGGTGTGTGTCGGCCTAAAATCCGAGATGCACCTGAAGGATAACATAAAACCGCTGATCCCAGTAGCCCCTGAGACTCAGGTCGATTCGCGAAATCGACCTGAGGATCAAGTCCTAGCTCGGCAGCATACTTAGAAACATAAAAGCGGTGTGCATAGTTCTCGAGACTCACGTTGGGTGCGGCCGACCAACCTGAGGATCATAATCTGCTCGGAAACTGTTTCGCACTTTGTAAATTGTCTGCATTGAATCGTCGATGCAGTAGCCCCCGAGACTTGGGTTGGGCAACATGGCCGACCCTAGGATCGTATCTCCTCGGGAACTAGTTCATCTGCCATGTACATTTTGACAACGCCGAGGTGCAGCTCAGCAGGAAAGATGCCGAACTACAGGTCGGAAAAAATTCCCCGAGCAAAACCATCACGCAGAACACCTCGATCAAGAGGATGCCCCGCCTCCTGAAAAAAAACATAAAAATAGGTTAAAGGTGCCATAAGCTCGGAAAACCAAAAAACTTATGTGAAAACTTTACGTCCAAAGTAAATCAAGTTTTTTGGTGCCAATCCGAAAATTGGTCTTAAAATTAAATTATGCTTCTGTCGTGCTTTAACATGATACGCCCGATCTCTAGACTTCAAGCGGGTCAGCCTTCGGTTTCAACCTCCTATCCCGAAGGCGGAGTGTTTCTCAGGCTAGTTTAGCGAACTAAACTCGAGTGGCTTTAGAGAGAAACCAGGCGACCCGACTATTGACCACACACTCGCGTCGGAAAAAGGAGTAGTAGAAAAAGACTTTGCAACGACTAAGAAGAAAACACCCATTATAACGGCTCATATAAATTTAAGAGCCCCCAGTTAACATGGGTAAAGGAAGTGGTTTTAAACGAACCTCGTTTTTAACAAACAGATTTTATTTAACATAAATATAATGCTTGGTCGAACCGAAGAAAAAAATTAAGAATTTAGAAAATTTAAGCATGAAAGCGACTTAGCTGGTTAATGTGCTCGGCGTTGATGACGTAGTCCGGGCTTGCAACGGATCGAGATCCCAGCCCCCAAGCCGGTCCTGGGGTGGCCGAGCGAAGAGCTCGGCTGATGAAGTGGCAACACAAAACTGCCGATGTGCCGAGGCGAAGCCCCTGGTCCAGCCGAGGAGACAGAGTAGGTCGGCAGGGTGACGCCGGAGTAGGTCGATGAAGCGATGGCGAAGCCCCCGGTCCGGCCGAGGTGTCCGAGCGAAGAGCTCGGCTTGATGAAGTGGTAGTACGACACTGCCGAGATGTTGAGGCGAAGCCCCCGGTCCGGCCGAGCTGACGAAGCTGGTCGGCTGGTGACGCCGAAGTCCCCGGAGTAGGTTGATAAAGAGATGACGAAGCCCCCGGACTAGCCGAGGTGACGGAGCAGGTCGGTAAGGTGACGTTGCAGCCCCATGCCAGCCGAGGTGTCGAAGCAGGTCGGTGTGGTGGACATTGGCTTGAAGAAGCAACGGCGCGGCGATGCCGACGCAGGTCGAAACTTTGTGACACGGTCAATGCCGGCTTGAGAAGTGACCGCGCGGTGATGCTGGCGTGCCCGACCCGTGCAATCCGTAAGGTGACGATGTTATCTTGACGATCATTAGGGAGAGCGGTGCCGAACTCTTGGTCGGCTCGCCGAGGTGATGATTTGAGGTGGTTGTCGTCGGCTCGATGAAGCGACGGCGCAGTCGATGCTGGCGCAAGTCGGCAGCCATGGAGCAACATGGCCAGGCTGGTTTGACACCGGTGCGACGACGAAGATCGCCTCCCAAAAGGCTTAAAATTTGCAGGCACGTGCTTGAAAACAAAACACAATACCCTATAAAAAATTCCCTTCAAAAAGGATGTCCGATAATCTGTTCATGAAAAAGATGAACTCGGGCCGGATTCGTTTTCGTGCAGAAAACAGATCCGAAAATTGATGCACTCATCGGACGCTTCCCGGAGTTTGAACGGTCGGATCGAGCTGAAATTTTGAGGGGTGGTAGATATGGGAATTCCGCAACCGATGAACGGTTGGATCTTCCAAAGGACGTCCGAGCTGACTGCTGGATTCCTCGCCCTAAACTCGTCCAGATTCCCATCCAGATTCGACAGGGCTCCGGTATATCGGAGATCGCCGGAGATTCCTCCATCAGAACGCGATGAAATTTTGCAGGGTTGTTCTAGACTCAATTCCGCACAATTCCACTGAAGCAATCGTCAAAGCGACGCACGAGGAGACGGGGACGGCGAACACGAATCCGTTGTCCAGAAAAAAACTGCATGATCGCGTGAGGGCAATGTTGACGTTGAGCCCCCGAGCACCATGGACGATTTTTCCATGATCCCGGATGAGATCGGAGTTGATGATGACGAAGACATCCGTCCGAACTTGACGATCCGAAGAGAAGCCTAGTCCTCGGTCCAGCCAAGGTGACCAGTCGGGTCGGCGACGAAGATGCCGACACTGACGATGTAGCTCGGTTCCGATGCATAGATCGCGGTGGAGCCGATCTGAATTCCCATCGCACCGCGGTGACTACCCAGCAGACTCTCAATGAAAGCACCAATGTCAGTTCTAAATCTGGCATATCTCGTAGTAGGGGTCCTAAGCTAGGCGTCTAGGAGCGATGGTAACACGGACACAGGATTTTACCCAGGTTCGGGCTCTCTCGAAGAGATAATACCCTATGTCCTGCTTTTGATTGTATTCATATGGGGTGTAGTACAGAGTACATGTATCTACCACGAGATTGTTCTAATGAATCTCATATCATCTATTGACTAGCCTAGCCTCGGTTTATATAATGCACCGGAGGCCTAGGGTTTAGGAGAGTCCTCGGCTTGGGCGCCAAGTCTTGTGAAATCTTCCTTGTATTCGTCATGGACTGTCCGAAGTGGCCCATGAGTGAACCGCCATGGGGGTCCTCGGCCCGATCCACTAATCGGGAGACGATGTGGTGAGTACCCCCTAGTCCAGGACACCGTCATGCCTCGCTACCCCTTCTGTCACTGGGTGAGGACACCGCAAGATTGAACCCATTACAAAGCACCTCTCCCACTGAAGATAAATCAAATCTAGTTGGCCAACCCAAACGGATAGATCAGAGAGAAATACAAAGCTATAACAATTATGCATAATAAAGCTCAGAAAAGACTCAATTACTTTCAATGAATAATCTGATCATAAACCCACAATTCATCTGATCCCAACAAACATACCGCAAAAGAAGATTACATCGGATAGAACTCCAAGAAGATCGAGGAGAACATTGTATTGAAGATCAAAGAGAGAGAAGAAGACATCTAGCTACTAGCTATGGACCCGTAGGTCTGTGGTGAACTACTCACGCATCATCGGAAGGGCAGCAAGGTTGATGTAGAGGCCCTCCATGATCGATCCCCCCTCCGGCAGAGTACCGGAAAAGGCCTCCAGATGAGATTGCAAAAGAACAGAGGCTTGCGGCGGCGGAAAAGTTATTTCGGGTGGATCTCTGTTGGTTTGGGAATATTTGTGAATTTATAGAAGTGGAATTAGGTTAAACGGAGGTACATGGGGCCCACGAGCTCAGGGGGCGCGCCCTGTGAGCTCCCCCTGAGCTCGTGGCTCTCCCGTAGGTCTTATGGCCTCCTCCTGAACCTTCTAGGGTCCCTTTTGGTCCATAAAAAAATATTTTAAAGGTTTTATTCCATTTGGACTTCGTTTGGTATTTATTTTCTGAAAAGCCAAAAACAAGCAAAAAACAGGAACTGGCACTAGGCACTGGGTTAATAGGTTAGTCCCAAAAAATGATATAAAATAGCATAAAATGCATATAAAGTATCCAAGATTGATAATATAATAGCATGAAACAAACAAAAATTATAGATACGTTGGAGACGTATCGACCGCCGAAACTCCCGCCACCCTTCTCCCCCCTTTCGAGCTTTCCCGCTGAGGCGCATCGGCATCGATGAGCAGGTAAGTGATACATCTCCAACGTATATATAATGTATGAAGTATTCATGCCATGTTTACAACAATTTTATATGGTTTTGGTCCACTTTTATAATATTTGAATGAAACTAACCCGGACTGACGCTGTTTTCGGCAGAACTACCATGGTGTTATTTTTTGTGCAGAAATAAAAGTTCTCGGAATGGGCTTAAAATTTACGGTGAGTTTTTATGGACCAAAAGAGACCCACGAAGTGCCGGAGGTTGACCAGAGGGTGGCCAGGGGAGCCACAAGCCTGGGGGGCACCCCACCTAGGGCGCGCCCCCAGAGCTTGTCGGTCCCTCGTGGGCCCCCTGACGTGAAACTGACGCCAAAAATTCCTATAAATATAGGAAACCCTAGAAAGAAACCGAGAACTCCACACCGTCCCCACAAGCCTTTGTTCCGAGGCGATCTCATTCGGACCCCTGTTCTGGCACCCTGCCGGAGGGGGAAATCATCACCGGAGGCCATCTTCATCATCTCAGCGGTCTCCATAACGAGGAGGGAGTAGTTCACCCTCGGGGCTGAGGGTATGTACCAGTAGCTATGTGTTTGATCTCTCTCTCTCTCTCGTGTTCTTGATTTGGCACGATCTTGATGTACCACGAGCTTTGTTAATATAGTTGGATCATATGGAGTTCTTCCCTCTCTATCTTGTTGTGATGAATTGAGTCTTTCCCGTTGATGTTTCATTGTTATCAGATTGAATATTTTGGATTTGAGAACACTTGATGTATGTCTTGCATGTGGATACCCACGGTGATAATGGGGAACAAGCACTTTGGGAATCCAGACCAGGAGATGGAGCACGGGTCTCGCATTCTCTCTCCTTCCTCGGGAACCTCACCGGCGGTGAGCCAAAAATCAATTCCTCCTCGCGCCCCCACCTACCCTCACATTACTGCGAGTCCACTCCCCACTCACGCGCCCGAGAGTTCATCAGTACCGCGACCATCTACCTGCGCGCATGGCTGGGGGCGCCACCGATGGCTTCGGGTCCGTCGGCTGGCGCTGGCGACGCAGGTGGTGGAACCGGTGGCGCTGCCGCCTCCAGAAGTGGTCCCGCTGCCCCTAATCGACGCGAACTCGCCGGAGGCCCATATGGAGATGAGGAGGGTGGTGAGGGGGAGGTTTCCCGATCGAGACGAGTGGGCGGATATCCACATCAACATCATCCGCTACGCGACCTTCGAAGAGTGCGCGCGCTTCATCAGCGACGATGGTTGCGCGGATGTGGAGCTCCTCTTCTGGGCGATCCAGGAGGCCGAATCGCCGGATCCATTTCAAGCGGCGAGGTGGGCGTACTACCGGACGGCGAATCCCTCGCGGCTCAACATCAGGCCGTCGCAGGTTGATGCGCTGGCCCGTATACCGCCGGAGTTCCTGCCTCCGGGGGTGCACCTCCCGAGTCGCCGGCTCTGACTTCCCGTCCTGTGGTCCAGATACAACGTCGAGCCGTCGAACCTCCTCCATGGCCTGGCGATGGAGGTATGACTCCGATTCGGCTCCCTGCAATTTATCATGAGCGATTGTTTGCGTTTCGTGAACGTGTGAGTCGATTTTGTTGCTTGTTTCCTCTAACTGCTCCTGTGAATGGGGATGACGGGTCGAGGGTTCTCCCTCCTGGTGGGCAAGTGGTCGTAGATGGTGATGTTGCTTCTGCGGCAAGCATTCCGTTAGTGGATTCAATGTCTGTGGTGTGCCCCCCGCCGGCGGGTGGTTCGCCGGCCGGTGTGGTCAATTTAGATGAGAGTGGGGATCAGGTTTTTCGACCCTCGCCCCCACTACCGGTGGGGCCCTCCTTCAGAGCCCATGTTGTCAAAAGGAAGACGGGAAATAGGTTTGCACGTTCTCGCGTTGAGGAAACCCTAGAAGTAGAGGAACACTTTGGCCAGCTCTGGCTTATTCCCTCTCCCCCCCCCCCCCCGCCGCCACCCTCCCACTTCCCCTCTCCCTCCACAACACACCTCTTCCTCCCCTGAGTTCCTTTGCTGGATTCGGAAGGATCTCATCGAGCTTGGATCATTCACAGCTGCTGACTGCTATCCTGCTATTCGCCGGGCCTTCGACCCTGTCCCAAAAAAGCATCAAACTATCCCACGAGGGGATTGGGCCGGGGTCTCTGTCGTTTGCGGAGGTGGTTAGGCAAGGATCGAAGATGTCTGACCGCCGGGGAGCTAGCAACTCTGGTGCGGCTGGCCAATCCAAGGCAGCTGTGCAGAAGACCATCTCTGGGGGGGGTGGGGGGAGGACGCAAGCAGCCTTCTGCTCTGCTTGCGAAGGACTCCGCTCCTATCCAGAGACCAACCAAATCTACGGCATCCTCCGCAACCTGCTCTCAGGTACAATCGTCCCAAGCTGTTGAGGTGGAATTAGAGCAACCCCTGGATCCTAGGTACAAGGATATGATCTGTTTTAATTGTGGGGGTCCTGGGCACTATGTTGGTAACTGCATCAAACGAAAAACCTGCTTCATATGCCAGCAGAACCATAATGTGAACAACTGTGCGGCCTGGTCTAAGATTAAACCCACTGCTGCCTTTTTTGGTAGTGGTGCCAGTCGGCTTGGTTTCTACCATGTGGATATACCTGTGGCCAATGAATCAAATTGGTTAAACTTTCAGAACTGTGCTATTGTGAACATACTGAAAGGTGAGGTGGATAATGCAAAACTGATGGGTCTTCTGACTGCTACCTTTTGCAAGACTAAACCATGGCCCTGGCAGATTAGGATCCAACAAAACTTTCTTGGTCAGGTTTCCCCCCTGGAAGAAGGTGGAAGACTTAATTGAACTCCCTGGATTTTGTCCGCCTCAAGATGTGTCTGTGAAGATGACTGAGTGGAAAGGTGCTTGTGACCCTTTTGGGGAACTGATTGAGGCATGGGTATTGATTGAGGGGATTCCCCCTAAGTGGTGTACTTGGAAAGTGTTTGCTCAAATAGCTTCCATGTTTGGTGTGTTGACAGATGTGGACTGGAATGGTATGTTTAGGACTTTCTTTGAAAATGTGAGGATTAAGATTGCCTGTAGAGATCCTGCTAAGATTCCTTTTGAAAGGTTGATTGAGATGAAGAAAAAAATATTTTTACTAGGATTTACTGTGGAAGGGTTTGAGCAGATTGGTGGTGTGGACTCTGTCATTGATATTGAAGATGAAGATGAAGAAGGTGATGCAAATGGTGGTGCTGAGGGACAGGAGAACAATGATCCTTCTAAAGAGGATCCAAATGATGACCTGATTGATGATGAGCTAGCCATTGATGAACTTGATAAGGACAATTTAGCTTCTCAAAAGAAAACTGGTGGATCTTCTAGCAAGAATAAAAGCTGTAACTCAATGGTCCTGTGCTCTGATTCTGATCATGAAAACTTCATTCTGGAGTGTGTTTCTGCCAAACAAACTATTCATGCCCACTCTCCCGGTGAGATGAATACTCCTGATGTTGTGAAAGTGATGCAAACTAATATTGTCGAGGTGATGAATATGACAGGTGGGGTTTCTACCCCTAAGATGAATTATGTGGAACATGGTTGTGAAAATGATAAGTCTGTCACATGAATTACTGTGAAGACCTCTTGAAATCTATTGATATGGTTGTGTCTGATGAAGAAAGAAGTGATGATGATGAGGAACTGGGGGTTCTCCCCCCTGAGGCTGTTAAACTTCTGCAATCCAATGGTCTTAAACGTTCTTTGATGGAGTCATTGAACCAAGCAAAGATGGATGACAACAAGAAATCAAAGGACTTAAAATGGGGGCCAGTCTTTGCTCAAAAACATTGCACCAGGCAACAAGGAAATGTGAACATGATTGAGAAGGCTGCTGCTTATAAGATGAAGAAGAACCTGGAGATTCCAAAAACCTTCAAAGGTAAATCTTTTTCCACTGCTGACCCTATTTTCCTTGCTGGTTAGGCTGGTCAGGTTAATTTGAGACTAGGGGGAAGTGAAACTAGTAAGATTGATATTATTGAAGATTTGATTACTAGGGAACAAGAGAATTGCTTGGCTTTTGCTAATGTTCACCCAGAAATTGTATTACCTGCTAATATTGATATTACATCTGATGATATAGTTAGGACTCCTGCTAGGACCTCTTCCTTTGCTTCAGTTGGCACTGCTAATGTTTTGGAAAAGTCTCCTGCTGTCCTCACTAAGGTTAAGCCTTGTGGCTTGTCTCACCCTTTTAGAATACCTTAATTATGATAGGTCTTATATGGAATATAAGAGGTTTAGGACAACCTGGTAAAGTTCAGTGCCTTTGTGATGTGATTGCCAAAACCAACCCTGATTTCATTGGATTTCAAGAAACTAAAAGAGAGAGTATTACTAAGGGTTTCCTCAGGGCTTTGGACAAAATGGGTAACTTCACCTGGCAATTTCTGCCTGCTGTGGGCACTGCTGGGGGGATCCTGATTGGTCTTAAAAAGATTTATTTGAAGTGATTGGTTTTGTTAACAATAGATTCTCAATTAAAGCTACTGTTAAAAATAAATGTGATGGTTTTTTATGGCACCTGGTTTTGGTTTATGGCTCAGCTTATCCAGAGTTTAAAATGGATTTTATTACTGAGTTGCATGATGTTTTTGGCTCTGCCACTTATCCTATATTAGTGTGTGGTGATTTTAACTTGATTAGGGGGAGTGATGATAAGAGTAGTGGTCTTGTTGATCAACAAAGCACCTTGTTGTTCAATGATTGGATCAACAGATGGGGGCTCATGGAAATTTCTGTTTCCAATAGGAAGTATACCTGGTCTAATAACCAGGGGGGTCCTATCTTTGCTTTCTTAGATAGAGTTTTCACTTCTGTGGATTGGGATGCCCATTTCCCCATGTCTTCCCTCAATGCCCTCCCTAGAGTGGAGAGTGATCATGCCCCCCTGGTCCTGGACACTGGGGCCAGAAGATGCACTGGTCCCAAGATGTTCAGGTTTGAAAAATGGTGGCTCTCTCAACCTGGATTTGAACAGGTAGTTAGGGATGCTTGGAATTCTATTTCCTCTAATATTTCTTCTATTGAAAACTGGATGCTCAAGCCTAGAGTCCTGAGGAAAAAAACAAAAGGGTGGAGTATCAACCTAGAAGCTGCTATCAAAAAGAAAAAAGCCCTCCTTATGGAGTATGACATTTTGGATGTGTTGTCTGAGACACAACAATTGGCTATTGCAGACTTTGATAGAATGAAAACTATCAAGAAAGAATTGGATGACATTTGGAGGAAGGAGGAAACTGCCTTATGGCAGAGATCTAGGGATAGGAAAATTCTTGAGGGAGATAGGAATAATGCCTACATTCATGCATTAGCTAACCACAGGCATAGGAAGAACCATCTCTCTGAGTTGGATGGGCCTGGGGGTGTAGTGACCTCCACTTCTGATATGTTGGATGTTGCTACAGATTTTTACAAAAACCTCTTTGCTTTTGAACCCAAACCTGATATCCATCTGGATTCTGATTTATGGGCTGAGAATGAAATGGTTTCTGAGGCAGAGAGACTTGAACTAGAAAAATCCTTTTCTATGGAAGAAATTAAACAAGCTATAATGAGCTCCTATGCTAGTGGAGCTCCTGGCCCTGATGGTCTGTCTTTCCTTTTCTATCAGACCTTTTAAAATCTTATTAAAAAAGATATTATGTGGCTGGTGAAAGATTTTGAGAATGGTGTACTAGATGTGCATAGGCTTAATTTTGCTCTTATTACTCTCATTCCTAAAGTCCCTCTTGCTAGAGAGATGAAAATTTTTAGACCCATCAGTCTGAGTAATTGTGCTATAAAAAAAATTCTAAGGCTATGACTACCAGGGTATCTCGTTTGTGTGATAAACTGATTTCTCCTAACCAAATAGCTTTTATCAAAGGCAGATTTATCTTGGAAAGTGTGGTAATGGTCCATGAAGTTATTCATGAGGTTCACATGGCTGGGAATAGTGGTTTGATTCTAAAACTTGATTATGAAAAGGCCTATGATAGAGTGAGTTGGGAATTCTTAAAAGAGATGCTCCTGTCTAGGGGTTTTGGTGATAAGTGGGTAAATTGGATTTTTAGTACTTTACACCAGGGGACTTTCCAAGTCAGAATTAATGACACTAATGGCCCCCACTTTGTGGGGGGAAAGGGCTTAAGCAGGGTGACCCTCACTCACCTCTGCTGTTTAACTTGGTTGCTGATGTTTTTTTCAAAAATGTTATATAAAGCTGCTAATCATGGGCTGATTGTTGGCCTACTTCCGCAAGTGGTCCCTGGTGGGGTCATCAGTCTGCAATATGCTGATGATACCATCCTTTTCATTCAAGATTCGGTTGAGTATGCCAGAAACCTGAAATGGCTTCTTACTTGCTTTGAAAAATTATCTAGTTTGAAAATCAACTTTCATAAAAGCAATTTGCACACTATAAATGTCTCTGATGATATGATCAAAGAATTTGCTCAGATTTTCTGCTGTCAATTTGGGGATTTCCCTTTTAAATATCTTGGGGTGCCTCTTAAATTTTAAAAAGTTAAGAAGGGAGGATATACAACCTATCATTGATAGGATAATAAAATACATTGCTGGCTGGTTAGGAAAGTATTTGTCCTATAGGGGTAAACTGATTCTTCTGACTACTTGCATTGCTAGCATCCCTACTTATCTCATGTCCATTATGAAATTTCCCAAGTGGGCCATTGATGCCATTTCCTCACAAATGTCCCATTTCTTTTGAGGTAATTTGGGTGAGGTTCACAAGTACCATCTCGCTAACTGGGGGTTGATATCCAGGAAAAAAGAGTTTGGAGGAATGGGGGTACCCAATCTTAGAGACTTTAACATGGCTCTCCTTGCTTCTTGGGGGAAAAGATTTCATGATGGCAGAGACAATGATTGGAAGAAAATCATTAGCTATAAATATGCCACTGACAAACCCAATATCTACTGGGGCAAACCTGGTCTGGGCTCACCTTTTTGGAAAAGTTTGACCTGGGCATTAGATGCTGCCAGAAAATTTATTAGGTGGTCTCCTGGTAATGGGAAGAACATTGCCTTCTGGCATGATGTTTGGGTTGGAGATTATTCTTTGAAGACTAGATTTTGGGATTTGTTTGATATCTGTCAACAACAAAATGCCACCCTTGCCCAGGTTTGGGATGGCAACACTTTATGTCTTACATTCAGGAGATGTGTGGATGATTCCATCATGAATAGCTGGTATAGTCTGATTGAGGTGGTTAAGGTCTTTACTCCTAGTACAGATGGTGATATACCTATGGAGGTGTTTGTTTCGGCGTTTTTTCTCCGTAACCTGTTTACAGCGGCATCTCAAACCGTTACATGTGTTTGGTTAATCTACGCTGTAATCAGATGCTTCGTAAACAAATCCCATCGCTATTCACGGACGATTCCGCCCACCCCCCCACCATTATTAGATTGCGTTACCGGGCCTCCTCCTCTCCCACGATCCCACACTCTGCCTTCACCCACGATCCTCGTCCCCTCCTTGTCCCTCCGCCTACACGATCCATTCATGGAGGGGCGCCATAGGTGCTGCCCGTTGTCCCTGCTTTGGGCGCGATGGGGGTGGCCGCGGAGGCCCGGTCCTGGCATGGCACGGTGGCAACGAGCGCCAATCCGAGCCCGCAGCCGGCACCGGAGGCGGTCGTGGAGGCCTCGTCCTGGCACAGCATGGCGGCGACGAGCGCCAATCCGAGCCCGCAGCCGGCGCCGTGGGCTGCCATCAACGGCGGCGAGGAGAGGTGCGCAACCATGGTGCCTCGTCGACCGGTTCTTGGATGAATCGCTGAAGGATAGTGCGGGGGAGGCGCGCGACGAGCGGTGCGGAGCAACCGCTGCTCTCCCTTGAGGGACCTGAGCACGAGGGAGATGGCATTGAGAACGTCGAGCGAGACAGACCAGCCTGGCCTTCTCACGCTGACCAGAGTCCACGAAGGCCATGAGCGTCACGGCGACCCTGTAATTGGCTGACGTTACTTTGGCAAAACAAAAAAGTTTGGATTTTCGTTGATTACGTTTACAATAATGGATGTACCTCATTACGTTTACGTTTATGCTGCTCCTGCCGAACCAAACACCTCCTATATGGAGACTTGAACCTTCTGGTCAATATACTGTGAAGTCATTTTACAAAGCAATTAACTTTGGGGGGATATCCTCGGATATCCAAGATGCTATCTGGAAAATCAAAGTTCCTCCTAATATACATGTGTTTCTTTGGTTGGCCTACTATAAAAAATGCCTCACTAGAGATAACTTAGCAAAAAGGAGACATGTTGAAGATCCAACATGTGTGTTCTGTAGGGAACATGTGACTGTCCAACACTTATTCTTTGAATGTGTGGTTGCTAGGCAAATCTGGTCTGTAGTTGCTGAGGGGGTAGGTATTTTTGTGCCTGCTTCTTTCTTGTCTTTAACACCTTTGTGGAAGCAGAGGAAAACGCGTGAAGTGTTAATATTGCTACATCTGCTACCTTGTGGGGCTTATGGCTTTTGCGAAATGACTGTCTTTCAGGGGTGAAAATGGTGAAGCATTCGCTGCATCATGGACCTGGTGGGGGCCTTGGTAGGGCAGTGGAAGATCTTATGTTCGGACGCCCAGGGTGCGCTACTTCTCCAGTGTTTAAGACTCTTGGATCGTCGAAGAGGGGAATTGCTTAGAATAGCGTGGTCTGTGTGAAGATGGGCGAAGTTTGGAGTGCTGATTTTGCGGGCTGATGTGACACATCTCTATTTGCATTCCCAGCTTTGTCCCCCCTACGAGGTGATCAAAAATCATGTAATAGGGCTAGTTTCGCTAAAACCCTTATGTGTCTGTGACGGCTACTTTGGTTGTCGCCGAGTGCTGTTTAACAGTCTGGTTTGTGGATGATTTTGCCTTGGCTTTTTAATAAAAGTTGGGGCGGGGGGGGACCCCTATCTTTTCAAAAAAAATAATGGGGTATTCTATTGAGTCACTTGATGTATGTTTTGGTAATCAACTTGTGGATTCCCGAGGTGACATTGGGGTAATCTAGGCATAGGGGTCGATGCACGTTTTTGTCCTACTTTCTCCGATAGAAACTTTGGGGTACTCTTTGAAGTTCTTTGTGTTGGATTGAATATTATGAATTTGAAATTGCTTGATGCATATCAAATAATTGACTCACGGATACTTGTGGTGACATTGGAGTATCTAGGTGACATTAGAGTTGATTGATGCGTATCATATGGTGTTATTTTAGTACGAACTCTAGGGCTGTTTGTGACACTTATAGGGATGGCTCAATAGATTGATCGGAAAGGATAACTTTGAGGTGGTTTTACTATCTACAACAATTTCTTCTTATGTTCTCCGTTTGGTAGGAACTTTGGAGTGATTCTTTGTTGCACGTTGAGGGATTGTTATATGATTCAATTATGTTAGCATTATTGAGAGATTGCACTAGTGAAAGTATGAACCCTAGGCCTTGTTTCCAAGCATTGCAATACCATTTGTGCTCACTTTTATTACTTGTTACCTTGCTGTTTTTATTATTTCAGATTACAAAAACCTATATCTACTATCCATACTACACTTGTATCACCATCTCTTCGCCAAACTAGTGCACCTATACAATTTACGATTGTATTGGGTGTGTTGGGGACACAAGAAATTCTTTGTATTTGATTGCAGGGTTGTTTGAGAGAGACCATCTTCATCCTACACCTCCCATGGATTGATAAACCTTAGGTCATCCACTTGAGGGAAATTTGCTGCTGTCCTACAAAACTCTGCGCTTGGAGGCCCAACCGAGTCTACAAGAATAAAAGTTGCGTAGTAGACATCAGTAAACGGTGCTCCTTCCCCGTCCGGCGGTCCACGGCGGCGGCGACTCGTGTCCTCATCTTCTCCGACCGTTTCGGCGTCTCCCTCGAGCTGCAACGATGGCCTCTGTGAGTTCAATCACCCCCTTCTCTGTACTCGTTGTAGCTGACCATGTGGTAGGGTTTGATGTTCGAGTTTGTGGTAGGGTTTGATCTGTGAGCTTCTTGTAGCATGCTAGGGTTGTATTTGGGTGCCGATCTATGAGATTGTGATGCTGTGGTACCTATTGGTGGTCGATTTGTGGCATGCTAGGGTAGTGTTGAACACACTGGATTGGTAGCTAGTTGTTGCTGCTCATATCGTACTATGTTGAGCTAGATTGTCCGGTAGTGTGTGCTATGCTCATTGTTAATGCGTGCTACGATTGTAGGACATGACCATGCAAACGCAAGATCTTAGCCAGGCCCTTGTCTTGTCGGAGAGCTAGTTCCCTCCGTCCTATGTCGAGGACTCCCAGCCCCCCCTCGATGAATAGATGCATGTTGATTCAGATGTGTTCGAGGTTTCAGGCACGGGTCCTCCTTTTGTGCCTACAACCTTTGTGCTCGCTGAGCCAAGTGCTGCTGCTGCTACCACTACACAAACGGTAGCAGCAAAGGCAAAGAAGGACGGTAGGGGGAACAACATGAAGTGGCAGCCGTTCATGTCCACGTTCATGCTTAACAAGATGTGTGAGATCATATCTAGTGGGGTTAGGACGGACAAGGGATTCAAGGAGGTGCACTTGAACACCGTAGCGAAGCAGGTGTTCGAGTTCTGTGGCCAGGAGGTGACCTCTGCTACTTGTGAGTTCAGTTGGGATTTTCCCCGAAAAGGAAGGGTGAAGCAATATAGTTGCGGATAGTATTTCTCTCAGTGAGAACCAAGGTTATCGAACCAATAGGTGAACCACACAAATTCCTTGTAAGCAGTACCTACACACAAGAGAGCAAATACTTGCACCCAACGCAGGCAAGAGGGTTGTCAATCCCCTTGAACTCGTTACTTGCAAGGATTAAATCTGATAGTGATAGATATAATAATTGAAAAGTAAATAAAAAGTAAAATAATTGCAGCAAGGTAATTTAGGTTTTAGTAATATAATTAAAGTAGACCCGGGGGCCATAGTTTTCACTAGAGGCTTCTCTCTTGAAACAAAGCATATGGTGGGTAGACAAATTACTGTTGGGCAATTGATAGAAAAGCACATAGTTATGATGTTATTCATGGCAATGATCATGTATATAGGCATCACGTCTATGACAAGTAGACCGACTCCTGCCTGCATCTACTACTATTACTCCACCAATCGACCGACTCCTGCCTGCATCTATGGTATTAAGTTCAAGACAAACAGAGTAATGCTTTAAGCAAGATGACATGATGTAGATAGAATAGAATCAAGCAATATGATTAAACCCCGTCGTTTTACCCTTAATGGCAACAATACAAATACGTGCCTCGCTACCCCTTCTATCACTGGTTGAGGACACCGCAAGATTGAACCCATTACAAAGCACCTCTCCCGCTGAAGATAAATCAATCTAGTTGGCCAAACCAAACAGATAGATCAGAGAGAAATACAAAGCTATACTAATCATGCATAATAAAGTTCAGAAAAGACTCAATTACTTTCAATGAATAATCTGATCATAAACCTACAATTCATCGGATCCCAACAAACACACCGCAAAAGAAGATTACATCGGATAGAACTCCATGGAGATCATGGAGAACTCTGTATAGAAGATCAAAGAGAGAGAGAAAGCCATCTAGCTACTAGCTATGGACCCGTAGGTCTGTGGTGAACTACTCACACATCATCGGAAGGGCAGCAAGGTTGATGTAGAAGCCCTCCGTGATCGATTCCCCCTCCGGCAGAGTACCGAAAAAGGCCTCCAGATGGGTTCGCGGAAGAACAGAGGCTTGCGGCAGCGGAAAAATTGTATCGTCTGGCTCTTTGGGGGTTTTGGAATATTTGCAAATCTATAGAAATGGAATTAGGTCAGACAGAGCCATGTGGGGCCCACAAGGCATCAGGGCGCGCCCTGTTGCCTTGTCATCTCCTCGTAGGTCTTCTAGTCCTTCCCCGAAGCTTCTAGGGTCTCTTTTGTCTAGAAAAAAATCGTTAAAAAGTTTCATAGTGCTTGGAGTCCGTTTGGTATAGATTTTTTGTAAAACCAAAAACAAGCAGAAAACAACAGCTGACACTTGGCACTAAGTTAATAGGTTAGTCCCCAAAAATGATATAAAATTGCATATAAAGTATCCAAGAATGATAATATAATAGCATGAAACAATCAAAAATTATAGGTACATCGGAGACGTATCAACATTCCCAAGTTTAATTCCTGCTCGTCCTCGAGTAGGTAAATGATAAAACAAATTTTTTGATGTTGAATGCTACCTAGCATGTTTATCATGTAATCTCTCTTACGGTATAAATATTGAGAAACGATAAAGTAATTAATATCATCATAATAATATCCATGAATACAAGAACATAATCATTAAGTTTTCAAAATATACGATGCTCAACGAATGTTATCCCTACTCATTGAATTATGTAAGCATGTGCTACTTGTAGACTGCGTTGGTATTTCCCCGAAGAGGAGAGGATGATGCGGTATAGTAGAGATAAGTATTTCCCTCAGTTAAGAACCAAGGTTATCAATCCAGTAGTAGAACCACACAAAATCCTTTAGCAGCACCTACACACACAAAAGCAAACACTTGCACCCAACGCAAATAAGAGGGTTGTCAATCCTCTTAGCGGTTATTTGCAAGGATTAATTCTGATAGTAATAGATAGAAATATAAATTGCAAAATAAAATAAAATTACTGTTGGGAAATTACTGTTGGGAAATTGATAGAAAAGCAAATAATTATGACGGATTCATGGCAATGATCATGTATATTGGCATCACATCCGAGACAAGTAGACCGACTCCTGCCTGCATCTACTACTATTACTCCACCCATCGACCGCTATCCAGCATGCATCTAGGGTATTAAGTATAAAACAGAGTAACGCCATAAGCAAGATGACATGATGTAGACAAAGTAAATTCAAGCAATATGATTAAACCCCATCTTTTTATCCTTAATGGCAACAATACAAATACGTGTCATGTCCTTTCTGTCACTGGGATTGAGCACCGCAAGATTGAACCCATCACAAAGCACCTCTCCCATTGCAAGATAAACCAATCTAGTTGGCCAAACCAAATCGATAGATTGGAGAGAAATACAAAGCTGTAACAATCATGCATAAAAGAGTTCAGAGAAGACTCAAAATATTTCTCATGAATAGTCTGATCATAAACTCACAATTCATCGGATCCCAACAAACACACCGCAAAAGAAGATTACATCGGATAGAACTCCAAGAACATCGAGGAGAACATGGTATTGAAGATCAAAGAGAGAAAAGAAGCCATCTAGCTACTAACTATGGACCCGTAGGTCTATGGTAAACTACTCGCACATCATCGGAAGGGCAACAAGGTTGATGTAGAAACCCTCCGTGATCGATTCCCCGTCCGGCAGAGTACCGGAAAAGGCCTCCAGATGGGATCGCGGAAGAACAGAGGCTTGCAGTGGCGTAAAAGTTATTCGGGGTGGCTCTTTGTTGGTTTCCGAATATTTGAGAATTTATAGAAGTGGAATTAGGTCAAAAGGAGCCACGAGGGGCCCACAAGGCATCAGGGCGCCCCCGTGGGGCCGTGCCCTGTTGCCTTGTGGCTTCCTCGTGAAGCTTCTGTCCTCCTCCCGAAGCTTCCAGGGTCTCTTTTGTCCAGAAAAAAATCATCAAAAAGTTTCATGGCATTTGGACTTCGTTTGGTACTGATTTCCTGAAAAACCAAAAACAAGCAGAAAACAGCAATTGGCACTGGGCACTAGGTTAATAGGTTAGTCCCAAAAAATGATATGTAATTGCATATAATTGCATATAAAAACATCCAAGATTGATACTATAATAGCATGGAACAAACAAAAATTATAGATACATTGGAGACGTATCAGCATCGCATGACTCCGCCTTCACCGCATAAATATAAATCATGAGCACCCCAGTGTCAAACCAAGCAATTGTATCATACTTTTTAACGCGCTTCAGCATTTTCAAATTCACTCAATATATGAGTGTGAGACACATGGACATTAGCACTATAGGTGGAATAGAATGCGTTGGTAGAGATATATAGAAGTCAAAAAGGAAGAAATACTCGCATCAACTCGACGGATCAATAGGCAATGGAGAGGCCCATCACTCGATATCAATGCGAGGAGTAGGGATTGCCATGCAACGGATGCACTAAGATTTATAAGTGTATGAAAGCTCGATGGAAACTAAGTGGGTGTGCATCCAACTTGCTTGCTCATGAAGACCTCAGGCATTTTGAGGAAGCCCGTCATTGGAATATACAAGCCAAGTTCTATAATGAAAAATTCCCACTAGTATATGAAAGTAATATCTCAGGAGACTCTCTATATGAAGAACATGGTGCTGCTGTGAAGCACAGGTGTGGTAAAAGGATAGTAGCATTGTCCCTTCTCTATTTTTCTCTCTTTTTTCCTTTTTTAGAACAATCTCATGGACCTCATCCCCTCATTTTGGAGGACTCATCAGTCTCCATCATTCTTTTCCTCACTGGGACAATGCTCTAATAATGATGATCATCACACTTTTATTTACTTACAACTCGATATTACAACTCGATGAACTGATACAAGATGACTCTATATGAATGCCTCTGGCAGTGTACCAGGATGTGCAATGATCTAGTGTAACATATATAACAATGATGAACGGTGGCTTTGCCACAAATATCATGTTAGCTCTATATAATCATGCAAAGCAATATGATGATGAACACATATGTCATTAGACGGAACGATGGAAGTTGCATGGCAATATATCTCGGAATGGCTGATGAGTGATATTTTCACACTCATTTCAACCTTGTTTAAACCATGATATTTCATTAAAAGAGAGATATTCACTCTGATATTGCCACTAATCTCTAATAAGTGCAAAGGATTCCACAAATCCTCTCTTTGATATTTTTCCACAGGAAATGGGCTAAAAAGGGAAGAAATCACGTGGGAGAAAGGAAAGGAAGGAGAATGGAGAAGAAACAAGTCACCAGGAGGCGCCAGAAGGCCAACAGAACCAAAGACGGCATTCCATGCGACCGCATGCGCTCGCATGAGCGGTCATTTGGCGTGGAAACCGAGGCAGGTCGTCCACCTAAACAACTTTTATAAAGGGGACCCCATCGAAATGTCAACAGAGAAGCGTCGAGCACAACCAGAATCTCTTCATCATCATCTCCATCCACAAACCCTAGCCGCCGCCATTTTCATCTCCAGCCATCTCCACCACCATAGTGCTCTCTCATCTAGTTCATACTTGTAATCGTGTATCGCACAAGGCATCCATTGTAAGACATATTGCAATCAATCAATCCCAAGATGTGTTCTTCAATGTTTTCTTCTCGCGATCCGATCTCCATGTGTGAGTAGTTCGTTAAGGTATGGGGTGAGGCATGAGCCTTGCAACCCCAGGTATTTGGTGAAGGGGTCAATGGAAGCCTTTGACATAACGTCTTGTATGTGTGAAATAAAATTGTTTCGTGAAGTGTCGCTTGTCTTGTCCGCGATCTTCATCTCTGCAGGTACCCAGGATCATGCAGATTGAGCACCGGTGAGGCTAGGAGCAAGGGGACCGTGAAGTGTTATACCGAACACCGGTGACAGTAAGGCTTAGTAGGGTAACATGGATCATAACCTTGGGGATTCATGAGGTGTAGTCATTAAACACCCAATGCTTTTGTCTGATATTATTATCTTAATTATCGGGGCAACCCTGCGAGATGGATAGGGCCTTCGGTAGGACAACTGATTCTTGATGCAGGACTCGTGCCGGTCAAGATGTTATTTGGACACATCCCCCATTCCGATGCGAAGCAAGCACCTCTTGACGGGTGACTTCCCGAGCACAAACTAATATCAGTTTTTATCCCAACACCAATACATGGTTGTAAGCATTAAGACCTCATCCTCGTACCTTCTTTTTATTATAAGTGTTTGAATCACAAATTGCTTGTTGATTCGGTCAAAAGCTGGATTTGACACTTTAGCAAAATCTTGCTAGAGACCATTGCTTCAAGGGAATCTTCCTCTCGTGGGTTCGATACCCAGGTCACCTCTGGGGAAATAGGTGCGGGATACCCTTTCTTGTTCCAATACCGGATCAATAAAAAGGAGATATCAAGCCCTTTTTCTGCCGCCGTTACCGGGGAGGAGTTTAGTATTCCTAGTCTTTGTGTTTAGAGTTTTTGTTAAAGTTAATTTTCAGTTTTTAGTTTAAGTTTTATTTTGTTGCAAGTCTTTTAGTTTAAATTACCAAAAAGTTACTATGGCTCGTAATATTGGGAGTTTTGCTACTCCTAACAACAATTTCATGCGTGAACCAATAGCACAACCTGATGTTGCAGTTGCAGAATATGAGATCAAACCGAACCTAGTTTCCATGGTTCAACAGGACCAATTTGGAGGCTCTGCTTCTGAAGATGCAGGTATGCATTTACATAATTTTACTGAATTGTGTAACATGACACGCATAAAGGATTATGACCCAGATGCTCTTAAACTTCTCTTATTTCATTTCTCCTTGAGAGGAAAAGCTAAGGAATGGCTTTTAGCTTTGCCTAAAGGCAGTATTACTTCTTGGGCTGCTTGTTGCAGTAAATTTTTATCTAAGTTTTGTCCACCTGCAAAAATTATGCAACTACGTTCTCAGATTACAGGTTTCAAGCAAGAGGAACATGAGCCACTAGCGCTTGCGTGGGATAGAATGAAAGAAGCTATAAGAAACTGCCCCAATCATGGAATGGAGGAGTGTTTAATCCTTCATATGTTTTATAATGGCTTGAATCACATGTCAAAAACTATGCTTGATACAGCTGCAGGAGGAACAATCATGGGAAAGCCCATAAAAGATGTCAAGAGGATACTAGATGATATGCAAGAGAACCATGCCCAATGGCATGTTGAGAGAACCACCACCAAGAAGGTGAATGCCATAGAAGAAAATAGCTCAGAGTTGACAACAAAGATAGAAGAACTTATCCTTTTGATGAAAGGTAAAGAAGAGGTAAATGTCAATGCCATCACTAATGAAGATACAAGTGATGTGAATTTTATTGCTCGTAATAGCTATAATCCTAATTGGAAAATAATGGTTATGTTCCTAAACTTCCTTATCCTAATAATGGAGGAGCATCCAATAATTTTAATGGAGCTAATGGTAGCAATAGAAATACTCTTGAAGAAACTCTTAAAAGTTTTATTACTAGCCAGACTGAGCAGAATGAAAACTTCAAGAATATCTTGAAGAATCATGATAACTTACTTGGTTAATTGACCGGTAAGGTTGTTGGACTAACAAATGATGTGCAGATACTTGAAGCCAGATCCAAGAATATGGAAGCACAAGTTGCAAAGATAGCAGAGAGCCAAACCTTGATTTTGGCCAAGTTTGCAGGTAAATCGGAGCCTAACCAGGTTGAAAAGGTTAAAATGGTGAGAAGCAACAAAGATAAAGCTGAGGTACTTGACACAAGCCATGTGCCAGAGTACAATTATACCGTTGCAGATTTTGTCAAGATGATATCCATGAAGTATCCACTACCGGAGGTAACTAACGATGAGCCATATAATGTCTTTGTTGAACAAGTTGCAGCCAAGGTACGTGAACTTGATGATGAAAGGAAAAATTTATTTAGTAAGTTACCAGCTAAGCAGGAAGATGCTTTTGAACCTACTATAGAGCTTGAGATAGGACTTAATAAGTTCAGTGCTTTATGTGATCTAGGGGCAAGTGTTTCCACAATCCCCAAATCTGTTTATGATAGTCTCAATCTTAGTCCTTATGCTAATACTGAGATTATATTGAATATGGCTAACTCTACTTTTACTCAGGCAGTAGGCATTAAGCATGGAGTTATAGTTCAGATTAATGATTGCCCTGTCATGATTGATCTTGTTATAGTAGATATGCCTGAAGATCCAATTTCTCCTATAATTCTCGATATACCTTTTCTAATGACTATCAAAGCTGTGATAAATGTGTTTGAGGGAAATGTTCGTTTTGATTTACCAGCTAAAGATCCCTTTATAAGGCATTTCCCTAGGAAAAAGAAATTGAAGACCTATACAGGTGGTGGCATCATTTTGAATGCCAGAAGCTATGGTCTCGGTGTTCTAGCACCACCTTGATCACCACTACGGTCGAGCTATCCGACCGAAAACAAGCGCTTCGTGGGAGGCAACCCACGCGAATAAAGTAGACAAGTAAGTTTTTATTTTTGTTTTTAATAAAAGAGTGATTGAAGTTCCATGTGAAGAAGTGAGTTTGGAAGAGTTGTTCTAATGAAGGCCTAGCCTTGTGCAAGATGATTTATATGCTAGATTGATGTTTGAATGCCTGGAAATATGTCTATGTATTGCTATGGAACTAACACCGCAGGAAAGCGAAGAAAAATGCAAGTTTCGGAATAAACAGACCAAAAGATGACCGCAGCGGTCGTACGGGCTGTCGTTTGCCCTGCAGGAGGTTCTAGTGCAAAACAGCCACAGGCAACAGGGTGAAGGACGGCGTATCAAACGGGTGCACACGCTCGTTTGCGCGTTCGTTTTGATTCTCTGCAGAAACCGTCAAAGAGTCCAGAGCGTTCGACAGCTTTCCAAAGGGGCGCATGTGCCCGTTCGAGCGGTCGTTTGACATCTTCGACCAGGAGCACAAAAAGAACAGAACAATCGACGACGTTCAAAACGGACGCTGGCGTTCGTTTCAGCGATCGTTTCATTTGCACGCAGGCAAAGGCGGGTTAAACCGAGTTAAAGACGGCATTCCATACGGGCGCCAGCGCCCGTATGAGCGGTCGTTTTGCACGCCGGCGGCTCCAATAAGCCCGAGGAAGGAGGTATTTCGCCACCATCTCTCTCTTTTCTTCTTCTTCTTCCTCCAAACTTCTACAAACCCTAGCAAAACTTCGCCCGATTTCTCTACTCGTTCGTTTTCAGTTCAAATCCTTCTGTGTGATCGATCTACGGTACATTTCACCTCCGATCCCCAAGTTATTTTTTGCGAATCCATGTTCAACATGCCTAGCATTGCCATGTCTAGGATATGCATATTTTTGATTCAAACTTGAGTTTGGCATGGATTTGTTGATGTTTTTAGAGGAGTATGATGTTGTGAGTACCGTAGGATCATTGTTGTTTCATTTTATTGGACTGAAAAATTGTATTATAGATGTTTACACGGAAGTCTTCTCGCGTACGCGGTGGTTCGAGTTCATCCACCGCACAAACACAACAAGTTTTCACTCAGGGGATCGTCTTCACCGACCGTGGAGCGAGGAAGAAGTTCCAGAAGCTCACCACAAGGAAGATCAAAGCAACCTAATGGGCTTGTGTGAATACTCTTGCCAAGCTAGGTATCACACATGATTTCAATTTGCTTTGTCATAATGCCGGGTTGCATCATTTTGTTTATCAGGGATGTGAGACTTATGAACGATTGACGCTTGAGTTTCTTAGTACTCTCTCGCACAATGTTGGTTTAGTGCCAAATGCATATGAGGAGGACAGGATCACTTTCCGTCTCCTTGAACAAGATTTTAACATCACTTTTGTTGAGTGGTGTAACTACTTTGGCTTCCCCAACAATGATAATGATATTAGATATGTTTATGATTTCACTGACCCGCACCCAAGGCAATCCTTTTACCAGATGAGTCACCATGGCTCTAAGCAAAGAGCCAATTGCATTGAAAGTCCAGCTATACGTTATTTCTACTATGTTATCACTAACTCGTTGCAGGCACGAGGAGAAGTTTCTAAGGTGAATGATGAGAACATGCGAGTTCTCGGGAAGGCAACAAACCTGGACGTCGGTTATTCGCCCAACTTAGGGGCAATACTTTTGCTACACCTAGCGCATCAAGCAAACCATGCACAAGGAGATATCGTGTGTGGAGGAGTGATCACCATGTTGGCCAACTCCCTTGGCCTCAACTACAATCATCTCTGCCCCATTGTCGGTAACACCCTTGTTAACATTCGTGTTCTTACTAGCGCTGGTATGGTAGTAGTTCGTAATGGCCGTCATTGTATCAAAATTCCTGGAGTGGCGTACTTGTTACCCACACCTATTCCTAATCATTTTTCCATCGAGAATGGACAATTGCATTATGTTGCACAGGAAGGAGATGCAACTTTTGACCAAGAAAGGCCAGAACCTGAACAAGTAGATGAAGAAGAACTCACCACCGACGAAGAGGAGGAGCAGCCCCAGCAAGAGTACACCACCTACGCGAACCTCAACAACCTCCAGGGCTCTATCCATGATATGAGCAACCTCGCATCGTCCCTGAGAGGCACGGCCGCCAACATGAACATGAACTTCTCCAACTGGAGGCAGGAGTGGGCTCCTGACCAACTGCCACAATGATCTCGCCGGTTTGGGCTTGCAAGAGCCTAAGCTTGGGGGAGGTTATCACCACTTCTACATCAAGATGTGGCGGTATTTGAATAAGTTGTAATGAGGTTGTACTTAAGCTCGAGGAGCTTCAAAAGACTCATGTTGGTTTGTTCCAACACTTTGCTTTTTATTTGCTTTTGCTTTTTATTTTTGCCTTTGCGATTTTTCGGTTGCAAGTTAGTTTTCAAAAAACCAAAAACCAAAAAAATAGAATAAGCTTTGCTTTGCTCTTGTTCTTTATTTAGCCCCTTGGAGTTCGTTTGCATTTTGTTTTCAGAGGAGTTGATCTATGCTAGGACAACAAGGAATGCAAGAGTAAGGAACAGAAGTGTGTAAATTCACAACCGTGAAGGTATGTCCTACGACCCCCGTCTTTTGCACTTGAATACTTAGAGTAGATGTAGTAGTTGTATGTGTGATACGTGTAGATGGGAGTGAGTCTTGATAGTTGATACAAATGTTTTGCTCTAGTAGCTGAAATAATTTTGTAGCCTTTGTTTTCTTTAGTTTAGACAACTAAGACTTGTCGTGGGATAGATTTTGAATGAAATGTTATTAACCAAGTATAACTTTGCACAAGAGAAAGTCTCTCAAGACTTGGGAGTTGAGAAATTGTAGTGGAAGTGATGTTTAACTTGCTCAACCCCATGTTGTTAATTTTAATGGACTTGATAGCACTTGTGGATTAAATTGTCTAGAGGAACTTAGTTGAAAGGTGGGTGAGATTATGCCAAAAATCTGTGTTGTATATCTCAACATGGTGTTACAGCCTCCAGCTGGTGCCATGGCCTTTGCTACTATATACGCGTTTACATGTGTAAATGTGGCTTCATCACCCTTCTTGATGTTATGCTGAGGACTCCGCTGGCCAATGAACGATCCACCAAGAGCGACAGCTCAGATTTCGGCTATGAGTTTGTTACCGTACGTAGTGGCAACACTACAAACGAATATTATTCGGCTTTCTCTTGAGTGGGTGTGTATGTGGTAAATAAAGGGGACTGATCAAAAGAGCTCGAAAGAGACATTATTGCTAAAGGTCCATAGTTCCCAAACATTAAGCCACGGCGAAAACCTATGCATGATCACTTATTTGGTATAATCTCCTTCACGTGACAATCAAAGTTCCAGCAAACAATGATTGAAATAAAGTGTTTAAGAGCCTAGGGGAGGAGACAATTGTGGGTGTGCTCATGAGCACTTGAGCATCATATTTTACTACATGCTTTCTACTCCCTAACTTATGTTTTCATGGCTCTATCTAAAGAAACTCTTCCGTGCATTCCCGACAAGGAAGTGTTGTCTAGATTAAATTAAATGAAGTGTTGCAAAGTTGTTTTATCTAGTAGATCAGAAACTTTGTGTTGATTATCTTTGCTTCACTAACACTTGCACTATAACCATGCCACCGCTATATCTATGATAAGTTTTCAGGTCAAGAAGCGGAGGGCTATCTAGGCATACCGATCGTAAGTGAACCAAAACCTTCTCGTTATTTTGGTTTAAACAACCGAGTTCCTTATGCTTCGGATTTCTCTCTATGTTGCTCGAGGACGATCAAGTTTAAGCTTGGGGGAGTTGATGAGTGATATTTTTACACTCATTTCAACCTTGTTTAAACCAAGATATTTCATTAAAAGAGAGATATTCACTCTGATATTGGCACTAATCACTAATAAGTGCAGGGGATTCCACAAATCCTCTCTTTGATATTTTTTCACATGAAATGGGCTAAAAAGGGAATAAATCACGTGGGAGAAAGGAAAGGAAGGAGAATGGAGAAGAAACAAGTCACCAGGAGGCGCCAGAAGGCCAACAGAACCAAAGACGGCGTTCCATGCAACCGCACGCGCTCGCATGGGCGGTCGTTTGGCGTGGAAACCGAGGCAGGTCATCCACCTGAACAACTTTTATAAAGGGGACCCCGTTGAAATGTCGACAGAGAAGCGTTGAGCACAGCCAGAACCTCTTCATCATCATCTCCATCCACAAACCCTAGCTGCCGCCATTTTCATCTCCATAGCCATCTCCACCACCATAATGCTCTCTCATCTAGTTCATACTTGTAATCATGTATCGCACAAGGCATCCATTGTAAGACATATTGCAATCAATGAATCCCAAGATGTGTTCTTCAATGTTTTCTTCTCGCGATCCGATCTCCATGTGTGAGTAGTTCGGTAAGGTATGGGGTGAGGCATGAGCCTTGCAACCCCGGGTATTTGGTGAAGGGATCAATGGAAGCCTTTGACATAACGTCTTGTATGTGTGAAATAAAATTGTTTTGTGAAGTGTCTCTTGTCTTGTCCGCGATCTTCATCCCTGCAGGTACCCAGGATCATGGAGATTGAGCACCGGTGAGGCTAGGAGCAAGGGGACCGTGAAGTGTTATACCAAACACCTATGACAGTAAGGCTTAGTAGGGTAACATGGATCATAACCTTGGGGATTCATGAGGTGTAGTTATTAAACACCCAATGCTTTTGTCTGATATTATTATCTTAATTATCGGGGCAACCCCGCGAGACGGATAGGGCCTTCGGTAGGACAACTGATTCTTGATGCAGGACTCATGCCGGTCAAGATGTTATTTGGACACATCCCCCACTCAGATACGAAGCAAGCACCTCTTGATGGGTGACTTCCCGAGCACAAACTAATATCATTTTTTATCCCAACACCAATACATGGTTGTAAGCATTAAGATCTCATCCCCGTACCTTCTTTTTATTATAAGTGTTTGAATCACAAATTGCTTGCTGATCCGGTCAAAAGTTGGATTTGACACTTTAGCAAAAGCTTGCTAGAGACCATTGCTTCAAGGGAATCTTCCTCTCGTGGGTTCGATACCCAGGGTCACCTCTGGGGAAATAGGTGCGGGATACCCTTTCTTGTTCCAATACCGGATCAATAAAAAAGAGATATCAATGGCTATGAAAATGCCATGATAGGTAAGGTATGGTGGCTGTTTTGAGGAAGATATAAGGAGGCTTATGTGTGATAGAGCGTATCATATCACGGGATTTGGATGCACCGGCGAAGTTTGCACCGACTCTCGAGGTGAGAAAGGGCAATCCACGGTACCGAAGAGGCTAGCAAATAGCGGAAAGGTGGGAGTGCGTAATTGTCCCTGAACTCAAATTAGTCATAAAGAACTCATATACTTATTGTGAAAGTTTTATTAGCCCTCGAAGCAAAGTACTACTCGCATGCCCCTAGGGAGGAGGTTGGTAGGAGTTAACCATCGCGCACCCCCGATTCAGACATCACTCAAGGATTTCAATCAGACATAAAAATGCTCAAACTTCCCCACCATGCCATGACGGACACTTAAATGAGTAGTGCATAACAAGCTTTAATATCGATATTTCTACTAACCAATGGTCACGAACTAGAACTAATACCCTTTCATATTTCTACATCGATATAAATTAACCATACGCCTCGTATTTAGTGATCTACATGAAAGTTTTTATTATACCACTCTTTTATACCTATCATTTTCAGACTAGTCATATAACTCGTGAATATTATCACTTCCTATTTAGGACTCTCAAAAATATTTAAGTGAAGCATGAGAGTGCAATACTTTCTATAAAATATATAACCATCGCCGTGCTATAACAAATATAAGTGAAGCACAAGAGCAACTGCGTAGCTCAAAAGATATAAGTGAAGCTCACAGAGTATTCTAACAAATTAAGATGAATGTGTGTCTCTCTCAAAAGGTGTGTCCAACAAAAAATGATTGTGCCAAACTAAAAAGCAAACAAAACTATGGCACACGACGCTCCAAGTAAAACTCATATCATGTGATGAATAAAAATATAGCTCCAAGTAACATACCGATGAATTGTAGACGAAAGAGGGGATGCCATCCAGGGCATCCCCAAGCTTAGACGCTTGGGTCTTCCTTGAATATTACCTTGGGGTGCCTTGGGCATCCCCAAGCTTAGGGTCTTGCCGCTCCTTATTCCTTCATCCATCGTGATCTCACCCAAAACTTGAAAACTTCAGCACACAAAACTCAACAAAAACTTCGTGAGGTCCGTTAGTATAATAAATCATCATCCACTTTAGGTACTGTTATAAACTCATTCATAATTGTTCTTGCATAATACCTACCGTATTCTAACTTCTCCATGACTTATACCCCCCGATATAATCCATAGTTTCATTAAAACAAGTATACTATGCAATAAAAATATAATATTTATCCATACTTATGTAACTCCAAAAATTCTGAAAAATTAGGAAAACGTAAACAATTTGTACCCCAATACTGTGTAAAAAAATTAGATTTTTCTGGCATTCCAGTATAAAATGTAAAATCAAATACTGGGTGTAAAACTTTCTGTTCTCAAACAGCATCAACTATACTATCATTTAAATCATCCCAAAGGCATTACTTGGCACAAACACTAATTAAAAGATAAAACACAATCATTACAGTAGCAATAGTCATGTTTGCACACAAAAACATAAATGACAATTATTGGGTTGTCTCCCAACAAGCTCTTCCTTTATAACCATTAAGATAGGCTTTGAGATTTCAATGATGCTCACGTTAAAGACAAGAATTGAAGCACAGAGAGAGCATCATAAAACATGTGACAAACACATTTAATTCTAACATACTTCCTATGCATAGCCATTTTATAAGCAACCAAATTATCAAGACAAGAAATATTTAGCATATGCAAGGAAGAAGAATAAAACATTGACAATTTGATCATCAAGAGAGGTAATTTGAATAACGTGAAATTTTCTACAACCATATTTTCCTCGCTCATAATAATTACATGTAGGATCATAATCAAATTCAACAATATAGCTATCATATAAAATATTCTCTTCATGATCCTTATGCATAAAAGTTTTATAATCTTCCAAGATAGTGGGATTAACATCAACTAAAGTCATGACCTCTCCAAACCCACTTGTATCAAAAACTTCATAAGATTGATTGTTCTCCAAGATAGTGGGATTTTCTAAAGTTGACACTCTTCCAAACCCACTTTTAATATTCATAGCATTATAATCACCCCAATCATGATCATTATAATAGGTATCAGGCATAACAAAATCATCATAAAAAATGCCTACAGACATAGCATAGATAGTTTTCTTGCAATTTTATTGTATTAGAAACATAGAAAGGTGGAGACATGGTTCCTCTCTCATAATAATTGCAAGTAGGGGCAGCAAGCACATGCATATTATATCCATTAAAATCATCTTGTGTAATAGTAAAACGCAACCCATCAATATAATCCTTAATAAATGCAAACTTCTCCGATATATTGTTGTTGGGAGAATTCAAAAAGATAATAGGACTATCAAGTGTGGGTGCAACAGCAATAATTTCATTTTTAACATAAGGAACTATAGCAAGTTCATCTCCATAAGCATCATTAATATTGGCATCATGGTCATAAGCATAGCAAGCATCAAGTTCATCAAAAAAGGATATTTCAAACGAATCAACGGGATCACAATTATCTATAGATTCCTGCATATTATTACTCTCTTCCAAAGCAGCAGACATTCTCCCAATAATTTCATTAACATAGGCATTAGGAGCATAGTTTTCATAGAAATATTTAAGTATGGCAAAAAATTTAGATTTGTAGAGAGTAGCGTCATACTTTTCAGTCAAAGAAGCAACTTCATAGGCACCCTTAAAAGCAACAAATTCTTCAATTTGTTCGATATCATAGTAACTATAAACACCCTTTGCATAAGAAGATAAGATTTCACTATCATTAAACTCACATTGGTAGGGAAGGTGTTTTTAAGGTCCTTTCTAGAGCAACACGTAAAGTCATATATTTCACATAGATTCCAAGCAAAGCATAGCAAACAATTTATTTGATCCCATAAGAGTCTCCCTTTTTGAGACAAGCGGTGACGCATAAAATAAGCATGCTCATCTAATGATTTCCCTCAACTAAGCTAGTTGGGTTTCAGCACGAGCACAAATGGATCGAAGATGACCCAAGTAGAAAACTTTAAGGTGATCCATATGTCTTTATTTTCATTTTCATTGAGTCAACATGATTATTGCAAGTAAAATAAAATATTTTTGTGTTTTTGTTTTTTTAACGAGATTAATAAAATAAGTAAAGGCAAATAAAAAGTAGAGCAAGTAAATGGTAATTTGTGTGAAGGAACCTGTAGGTATTTGATGATGTCTCCCCGGCAACGGCGCTAGAAATTCTTTCTGCTACTTGTGAGTTGCGTTGGGATTTTCCCCGAAGAGGAAGGGTGAAGCAATATAGTAGCGGATAGTATTTCCCTCAGTGAGTACCAAGGTTATCGAACCAATAGGAGAACCACACAAATTCCTAGTAAGCAGTACCTACACACAAGAGAGCAAATACTTGCACCCAACGCGGGCAAGAGGGTTGTCAATCCCCTTGAACTCGTTACTTGCAAGGATTAAATCTGATAGTGATAGATATAATAATTGAAAAGTAAATAAAAAGTAAAATAATTGCAGCAAGATAATTTAGGTTTTAGTAATATAATTAAAGTAGACCCGGGGGCCATAGTTTTCACTAGAGACTTCTCTCTTGAAACAAAGCATACGGTGGGTAGACAAATTACTGTTGGGCAATTGATAGAAAAGCGCATAGTTATGATGTTATTCATGGCAATGATCATGTATATAGGCATAACGTCTGTGACAAGTAGACCAACTCCTGCCTGTATCTACTACTATTACTCCACCAATCGACCGACTCCTGCCTGCATCTATGGTATTAAGTTCATGACAAACAGAGTAACACTTTAAGCAAGATGATATAATGTAGATAGAATAGAATCAAGCAATATAATTAAACCCCGTCGTTTTACCCTTAATGGTAACAATACAAATACGTGCCTCGCTACCCCTTCTGTCACTAGGTGAGGACACCGCAAGATTGAACCCATTACAAAGCACCTCTCCCGCTGAAGATAAATCAATCTAGTTGGCCAAACCAAACGAATAGATCAGAGAGAGATACAAAGCTATAATAATCATGCAGAATAAAGTTCAGAAAAGACTCAATTGCTTTCAATGAATAATCCGATCATAAACACACAATTCATTGAATCCCAACAAACACACCGCAAAAGAAGATTACATCGGATAGAACTCCATGGAGATCATGGAGAACTCTGTATTAAAGATCAAAGAGAGAGAGAAAGCCATCTAGCTACTAGCTATGGACCCGTAGGTTTGTGGTGAACTACTCACACATCATCGGAAGGGCAGCAAGGTTGATGTAGAAGCCCTCCGTGATCGATTCCCCCTCCGGCAGAGTACCGGAAAAGGCCTCGAGATGGGATCGCAGAAGAACAGAGGCTTGTGGCGGCGAAAAAATTGTATCGTCTGGCTCTCTGGGGGTTTTGGAATATTTGCAAATTTATAGAAGTGGAATTAGGTCAGACGGGGCCACGTGGGGCCCACAAGTCATCACGGCGCGCCTACCCCCATGGGCGCTCCCTGTTGCCTTGCCGTCTCCTCGTAGGTCTTCTGGTCCTCCCCCGAAGCTTCTAGGGTCTCTTTTGTCCAGGAAAAAAATCGTCAAAAAGTTTCGTAGCGTTTGGACTCCGTTTGGTATAGATTTTCTGTAAAACCAAAAACAAGCAGAAAACAACAGCTGGCACTAGGCACTGAGTTAATAGGTTAGCCCCCAAAAATGATATAAAATTGCATATAAAGTATCCAAGAATGATGATATAATAGCATGAAACAATAAAAAATTATAGATACGTCGGAGACGTATCAACCTCCACCGAGGTCTACAACCACCTCAGGAAGTGGAGAGCTCAATGGATCACAGTGTCCAAGCTCAGAGACCTTAGCGGCGCCTCATGGGATTAGAACACTTGCTCAATCGTTCTGGAGGCAGAGCACTACACCAGCCACGTCGCGGTTAGCTCACACCCCCCTTGTTTTTCACACTGTCAACCATTGCCTTCTCGCAACTAACAACGCCGCGTTTCTTTCTTAAGACCACCCCAAAGACGTTGAGTTCCTCAACACACCCATCCAGAACTACAACCAGATGCAGCACATCTTCTCCTTTGGGCTTGCAACCGGCGAGCATGCCATGGGCTCCGGTGAGCCTCTCGGTTCGCCCATGCCTGAGTTCCCAGATACCCAGGACGTAGAGGCAGTCCTTGATGGTCCTGACAAGCCCTTTGAGCACGTCCATGTGCTTGATAGGAAGAGGAAGAGAGACGGCTTGATGGAGGAGGAGATTAGTGTCTTCACCAGCATGACTGAGGCCGTGAAGGAGGTGGCAACTGCCATCAGGGAGAGCATTGATGTCCACCCTGAGCTATACACCGCCGTCATGGACCAAGGTGGCTTCAGCCAGGAGGCTCTGATGGCTGCTCCAAGCCACCTGCTGGACAATAAGAACCAGGGTGTCGGGTTTGTTGCCATGGCAGACGCTCACAGGGTGCTCTGGCTCAGGAGCTGACTGGGCAAGCACTACTACTAGACGTAGTGCTGCCTCTGGTTACTGCGTGCATGATCCTCGACGGCGATGGCGATGACGATGACGACGTACATTTTGTGTAGCTAGGGCTTGAAAACTATTTGATGGTCGGTATATTTTGCTAAGGTGGTATATACTAACCCCTCACGATGATGGTGAACTTGCGGTAGTAGGATTACACCCTCTTTTGGATGTGGTGGCAGGATGACACCATAGTAGTGCTAGGTTGAACTTGCTATGCCGTATGATCATACATGCTTACTACTGCTCTTCTGCTCCATTGCTTGCTATTTGTGTGCTCAATTGCATGCTGCTTGTGTGCTCCATTGCTTGCTGCTTCAACTATTGCTTTTGTGCACTGCTAGGACAAGTGGTATGTGGTG
This sequence comes from Elymus sibiricus, assembly GCA_039707655.1. NCBI lineage: Eukaryota > Viridiplantae > Streptophyta > Magnoliopsida > Poales > Poaceae > Elymus > Elymus sibiricus. The sequence continues at coordinate 163,869,944 of CM077676.1, forward strand.
TTCATCGGGAGGGCTCTAGGGGTTTACAGTTCATGGGAAGCTTGCAATGAACAAGTTTCAGGGTACAAGCACAGCAGCCACAGAGGGTTTAAGACTAGGCAGGCAGCAGAAGATGCTTACTCCAAGTTTGTGCGAAAGCAGTCATGCAGGTTTGAAGTTGGCAAGGCGGCGCCACACTTTGGGGTGAATAACTTCACCATCATCGTGCAGTTCGTCGCCATTGTAGTGTTGTGGCGTTGGTGTGGTCCCTGTGATCGTGTGTAAGGTGCAGCGGGTAAGCTCACCATGTAGGGTACAAGGTTAGCACACCTCGCAGCCTGTGTCCAACCAAACAGCGTGTAGATGTGTGAGTTGAGACAATGCAGGACGCCAAACACCATGCGCAAACCTATCCCCTAATGCAGGCAACCAAACGAGGTGCAGATGTTGGTTTTTTGCCTGTTTTCCCTCAGCCAGGCCCAACTGAGAAGTGTATGCTATGCAGACAAAAACTCAGATGACAACCAAACACACCCCTAGTTGTGGATGTCCAACTTGGCCAAGGCCAATGAACTCAACATGCGCGTGTGTGCAACTTGGCTGCATTGCGGGTTAACTCAACATCCGTGTGTGGGCAACTTCTGTATACTCGCGCGCACCCCCCAATTGCTTGAAATATGCGTATGTGTGTGCAACTTATGTGTCTAGCTAGCCAACTGCCAAGCATGTAGGGGCAGAAAATCAATTTCAAGCCACCACCCCCTCGCCTCACACGACTCTGGCGTCGCCTTCTCCCTCAAACACGTTAGCACGCCTGTGTTTCCACCACCTCACGTCGTCCCCTACCTCTCCCTCAAGCCCAAACCACCACCCAAATCCCCAACCACCGTTGCATGCTGCAAGGGTGTCTCGTTGCAGAAAAACAAATCTCGCAGGTGCCGCCACGACCCCCCTACGGTCTCGCCTAGGATACGACACCAAACCTCTACCCACCCACCCACCCCGGTACACCTGCACGACCCTCACCCCCGCGTCGTCGCCTCGGAAAATGCCTCGAGCTCAAACCCGTGGAAATGGCGTGAGGAAAATGGGAGGAAGAGCGAGTAGAAGGGATGGGATGACTGCAGCGTGTACCTGCGCCAACGAGGAGCAGCAGATCTGGCAACCGTTGTTGCCTCCGCCTCCTTTGCCCCCTTCGATTTCGCCAGAGAAGATGGGGGGAGAGAGCGGCGTGGATTTTGAAACTTAACACGCACCCAACACCCCCACGACAATTTGCTACGACCCCTCCCCCTTCCCCCCGCACGATGCCAGAGACTGATCTGTGGGTCCCTTCGCCTTGGATTGAGACGATCGCTCGCGAAACCATTCGCCTTGGACTCACAACGCACCCGACCATGTGGCACCTGGCGTTCGAGGAGGGATCGGGACAAGATCGTGCGGCCAGGAAGAGCGTGCGGTCGAGACGGCAAAAAAGCGCAGCTGCATTTTTCAAGCATTTGGGCACTTATTTTGCACCAAAATAAACATCACAAACATGTACTCAGATCATTACTTTACAAATGTTTTCGAACTTCTTCCGAGATTTAGAAAATTGTTTTTGTTTATGATAGCCCCTTTATCACGGGAGCAACACTGTTCTGGCCTTGTGGGGCAGAGAGCGTGAGATCTCTGCACTCTCCGTGCTGTCTACTCGTATTTATTTACAGGCAAAAGATCACGATTTCTTAATTTAATAATCAAACAATAAAGTATACGTGTTCTCCATCCATGGTCAAGATCCAACTCCTCTCTCCAAACGTCCCGTCCCGTACGTTCCTTTCCTCTTCGTCTCCCGAGCACCTACCCCAACCCCAATCCCAATCCCCATCCCACCCGATGCGCCTCTGAAGTACTACTCCACTCAAGTGTCGTGCCCTACAGCTGCCGCCGTGACGTCGCTCGACGCCGACGCCTCACGCCCGCCCCCAACCCCTCCGCGCGGGCCGCCGCCATCGCCGTCCTCGTTCCACTTCGCGGCGTCCCTGCCTCCTCGACCCCGTCCGCCGCTTCGGTCATTGGCTTCTGAGGTATGCGCATTTTGCCATCCGGTGATTAGCTAGACCCCATTGGCCTCTAGAAATTTTCGGCGCACCATCTAGATCCAGACATTGCACTCTCGTTACTTTCACTGTACTGCATTTGTTTATTTTATTATATGCGAGATTGGATTTATTCGGCTCACTGGATTCCCTTTTAAACGATGCATCCCTGTGCGGCTGCTGGATTTGTGGCGTCGAGGGTTTGAGGTTTGAACGGCGCCGAATCTCAAACTAGCTTTTGTTGGCATCACAGATTTCGGTCTTCGAGGAGCGACAGAAGCGAAATGGAGACGAATGAGAAGAACGCCGCTGATTTGGAGGAGAAGAACCAGCCCAGCGGGCACAGCCAGCAGCCGAGCTTCCATGGACCGGGGTTCTCGCTCTCGCCGGAAGCTCAGATGGATTCTTCCACTAGTGCGTTGGCCGCCATGGGGAACCCATTCCCTCCTGGCTTATGGAACCCACCTGGCCAGAACTTCGGGTTGGGGGAGACCAACACGAACGCTATGCTCAATGGACACCAGTTCTCCTCGTTTTTGGGGATGCTGTCAGCAGCGACCCCCGCATATCCCGGCGCCCCGTCGGGGTTCATGGATTGTGGAACAGGGTTTCCTGGCTTAAGTGCAAACAGTCTTGGAGCCATGATGGATCACCCTTTTTCTAGGAACCCTCCTATGGGTAGTTTCCAAAACGATATTGAGACATCTAGGGAGATGAATGTGGACGAAGGTTGCAAGGATGCATTATTAACTGCTGATAGGCAGCAAGGAGATACTGAGAGTTCACATGGTGTTGATGCCTCTAGCAAGGAGTTAAGCAAGCCGGAGTGCAGTGGTGGTGCTGGTCAGGATGAAGGGCCTAGTGCCTCTTGTCCCAAGAAGAGGAAAAGACCAAGCCAGGTACTTGTTTAATCCTCCCTGTTATATAGCTGAATTTGTGTCGATTTCGATGGAACTTAGAAATCGATTTTCTCATGGAGGATCGTGCGGTGAAGCATGTACAAGAAGGAAGCCAGCAATTGGCAACTCTGGCTGCAAAGCAGGAGAAAGATGATGATGACAAAGATGAACCAAAGAGGCCTGTTGGGACATCCAGAAAGTCCAACGGGAAGCAAACTGAGGATAAATCTGATGCGCCAAAGGAAGATTACATTCATATAAGAGCTCGAAGTGGACAGGCTACAAACAGCCATAGTCTTGCAGAAAGGGTAAGTCCCGAGTTATCTTCCCTGAACTACCTTTATTGAATGGTATTTCTAGCTATTTAGCTTGTTATTTGTTTGCAATACAGGTTCGGAGGGAAAAGATTAGTGAAAGGATGAAATTTCTTCAGGACCTTGTTCCTGGTTGTAGTAAAGTAAGCACTTCTTAACTATCTCCACATTATTGCCATAGAAAAACTTATTTGCATGCTAAATGAGGAAGTCAGCACTTCTTAGCTGTATATTATCTCCACAATTCACATTATTGCCATTCGCTATTTTCACAAGCAAAATTATATACCAGGTCATTGGTAAAGCCGTTATGCTGGATGAGATAATCAATTATGTTCAATCATTACAGCGGCAAGTTGAGGTATGATGTCCGCAAAACTTGTAACATTGTTTGCAGCTTTTGCTCTTTGCTGTAATGTGAACTTATTGACCCTGTATGTGCATATTGGGCAGTTTTTGTCAATGAAACTTTCAGCTGTCAATCCAGCACTAGACTTCAACATAGAGCGCATTCTATCTAAGGATGTATGTAACCCCCTGCCAGATATTTATTGTTAATTAAATTTCATTTGTTTTCCTTGTGCTGATATATGTTCCATACATACAGTTATTTCAGTCTCAAGGAACTGCATCGTCTACCTTTGGCTTCTTACCAGACATTGGCCATCAATTTTTGCATCCACCAAAACATTCTCAAGCTGCGTTGCACAGCATTGTAAATCCCGCCGATGCATTTGGAAGGGTAACAAATGCTCCGGTAGGATGTACATTCAAAGAGGCCACACATCAGGTTTGTCACATCACTTATTGTGCCTATGTTTCTCATTTTAAGCCTTTTAAAACAAATGCTAGATTGATGGACATCAATAGGAAAGGGCAGTACCTGGTAGATTTCCAATAGACCTACCACAGTGCTGTATTGTGTGGTAGTACATGCATTACTAGTTCATTACAACTTCTATTGAAAAGAGAGTACCTTCTAGATTTCCTTTAGGCCTAGTGCAGTTCTGTATTATTTGGTAGCTCCAGAATTACTAGTTCATTACTAGTCTTTTCGTTCATTTCAATCAGATTCATCCTCTTATGACTTGAGCATATTGCACAGGTGCCCAATAATTTTGATGGAGAGTTCCACAACGTGATCGGGATGCCTTTTACCCTTTTTAACGACCAAGAATCAAATGGTAAACCTTGAGTAATATATTCTGCTACTGAAGCAAGAGACCATAACGGGCCATGAGATTTCAACGGCACAACATGTGAACTTGTTGATACGGTTGTACCAGCTCACATTTGAGCACTGAAGTATAGCCGTCCAAATTGCTTAATTGTTGATTTCCCAATACTGGAATCAGCACTTGATATCCTATAGAGGCCCTTTCCTCAGATGTGCCATCTGCTATTGGAGGAAGCTGGAGATCCGACTGTCGGGACGTCCACATGGAGATTTCAAGCATTACATTCTCCTCTGAAAATTACGTGTATAACTATTGGTGATTCAACAATCTTTGCATCATGATGGTGAGTTCCATTTTGCCAGAAGGTGGCCGTATCTGGGTACCATCTAGTTCAGACCCAGTAATATTGTAAAATGCTCTCTTTCTGCAAGATTCACGCTCCGCGGTATAATATAACAGCCTTCGGTTTCTTAGATGCTAGTATTGTGAGAGTGAAAGAAGATTCTTTGTTGTACTTCTATGGTTGCGTATGCAACCATATAGAACTGTGTACTGGTTTTCGATTTCTTGAGAATAAATGGGGCCTGAGAATTCCAAAAGAAACTGTAGGCATCTGTGCTATCTTCATCGTAATCGCCTCATCCGAAGTTGGATGGTCAATGAAAGCATCCAAGAAACTGCGAATCTCGTTTGTGCAAGGAAAGATCATGAGCGTAGTCAATCGATTAGAACTATGAAGTTTAGTGTGTTGAACTACACAGTTCTGATTTCTGAAGCCAGTTTCAAGTGAGCACAATATCTTAAACGGCATCTTTCTCAAACTGAATCTCAAATGAGTTCCCAACCTGTGCTGGATACATACAGTTTTGCTCTCGATACATACAATTTTGCAGTACATCTTCCCAAACCAAGGCAATCTTATGTTAACGAATATCATCAAAGCCTACCTTAATTACACCCTAAGAAGACAAACAAGAATGAAAAACTATACATATCATAACCCACTATGACCCTTTAGTTACATTGCATCTGCAGAACTACTTTTCCCCATTTTTCCTCTGTAATCTAGTTACACCAAACAATGCACCAGCTGATGGATGGCATAAAGCTAAAACGGCAAAGCGATGTTTGCTACAGCTCGACGGACATGTAGGTGGCCGAGTAGTCCGGCATCCGGTGCAGGCTCCGGAGCACGCTCTCGGCGACCTGCTTGGTGGCGGTGTCACCCTTGTGGAAGGCGCTCACCAGCGCGCTTGGCAGGGCGCGGTCCGAGGTCACCTCCCTGACGCACCGGTCGCCGCCGTTCTCGAGGAAGCTCTCCAGGGCCCAGAAGCACCGCCGCAGCACCGCGCTGCTGCCCTGCTCGTTGTTGCGGTGCTGCCGCACCAGCCGCAGCACGTGCCGCGGCGCGTCGTGCTCGGTGAGCACGGCCACGCCGCCCACCACGTCCACGCCGTCGTCCATGAGCGTGCAGAGCGCGCCCAGCGCGGCCTCGACCACGTGGCTGTTCTCGTTGCTCTCCAGGACGCCGAGGAGGCACTCGACCGTGCCGGCCTCCACCAGGCAGAACGTGGCGGCCGAAGAGCACACGCCGCGGTGCACGGGGCAGAGGCGGCCGTGCGCAGGCGGTTTCCGGTTGTCGTGCACCCGGCCGGTGCGCAGGCGCCGGAGAATGTTCTTCTTGGGCTGCTGCTCCTCGGACGGCGGCTTCGACCGGTTCGCTGACTGCTGGCTGAGGTTCTCGAGGCCGACCGCCGCGAGCCGCTGCACCTCATCACTTCCCGACGACCGGACGAGCAGATCGGTGAGCACCGAGGTGAAGTTATGGTCCATGGCTGCCTGGAGCACATCCTGGTCGTGCAGCGTCGTCGTCAGCCGGACGAGCGAGCCCACGAGGCCCTCCAAGTATGGCTTCGCATGGCGGCTCGCCCGCATCCCGCCACGCTGCATCTCCTCTATCTTGGCCAGCATGGTCGGCACTGCATTCTGGTGCAGCAGCGCGAGGTTGAGTGTCAGATGCTGATAGGGCAGCTTTGACAGGAGCGTCGCAGACACGGCGTGGCGCTCTGTGATCCGCCCCAACTGGCTGATGCTCCTGATCAGCCTGCCCAGCTGCCCAGGCACCTTGCACAGCTTCTCGGCAATGGTGTGCCCCATCTGTGGGGACAATGCAGTGAGCAGCTTCGTCGCAGCAATGCCAAGCGCCTCGCTAGGTGAACCCATGAACTCGATCACGGTCTGGCTGCTGTCTTGCTCCTTCATGACCGAGACCACCGTGGCGAGCGGCTTGGGGAGCGCGGTGAGCGCGAGCAGCACACGCAAAATGTTGAGGTTGAGATCGTCGGGCATGGAGCACCTGAGCATGTGTGCAAAGTTGTACACCGAGTACTTGGACGTGATAACATGACCTTCCTTGTTGACAACGATGGCCTCCGGGTTCATGCCAGATTTGACGATGTTGGCAAGTACTGCTGCAGCCTCGGTCTTGGATCCCATGGGCTCATCATCGATCTTTCGGATGAAGAGCGCCTCAACCATGACTGGAACAGCACCTGCGTCCACAAGTGTCTTGCCATTGGGCTGGTGAGAAGAGATTTGGACCAGGACATCAAGCGCCGCCTTGCAGATACTAGCATTGCCGTTGTGGACCATCTTGATAAGTATCTCCGATGCGCTCCCGGCAATGTTGATGGTCATCTCCTGCTTCTGGACTAGCTCGCCGAGGTAACCCACCATCTCCATCTGCACATCTTCCGACCCTGTTTCGTGCATATTCATGTTAGCTAATGATGTTTGGCATGAGCGCTTGCAAATTTGCAAGTACAATGAATAGTATTGAGTTTTTTTAGGAAACCCCTCAAATTAGTCACCAGTGCACGAGTTCTACTTTGAGCTCGGGATTTAGCTCACTGGTTGCAAAACAAATTTGTACTGACGTACTGTTAAATTGTTGAAACATGGACAGTAACTCCCACTGTAGTGATTCTATTTTAGAAACTGTTTGGACAAAATGGCAACTATTCTTATTAGTGAAAGGGAAATGTTCTCAGTTACTTATCCATAATATTAAATTTGGATTTTGACAAGAAAAATTTGCTCTTTTCTATGTTTTATGTGGAAGAGTAAAAAAATGGAGGAGGTCAGGTATGTTTCTGCACAGGTAACATATATTACCTTCAACGAGATGCCTTTGGAGAGGGTCCAAGTAGCCACTTTCAGCCATGTACTTGATATTCTTTGGGCATTTCTCCAGGTTCTGGAGGACCTCTCCGGCCTTCTCTGAAGTAATCGGATCATCGGAGTTGTTGAATTTCATCGTAATCAGAATTAATATGCTTCCAGCAGTTGCCCCGATGTTTTCTAATAGTAACTCTGATTTTGAAAGCTCTAGCAAGAAACAGATAGCTGCATGTCTTTCATCCGAACTACTACTAGAAAGCAGCTTTATTGTCCTTGAGACAGCTCTGGTTTTTGCTATGATTTCCTGCATGTCACGAAGCAACATTTGAGTTATTAATCTAAGATGCAGGACCAATACAAATTGAAACTGGATTCTACCAATAATTTCAGCATTTCATTAAGTTTCACATGGTGATTTTGAAAAATAATTTTGACATGGCCAAGCTGGAATGTCACGAAAGCTGAAACATTTCAGACATCCTTACCTTTCCTGCCTCATCTTCGACCAACAGGCAGAGGAGCTCCAGTGAGTCACAGCGTATCAGTGCATCCTTATGCTCTAACAGACGTGCAAGGAACTTGGTTATGCCAATCTTGTGCATCTGCTCCCTGTTCTTTCTCCTCGTCCTGGCAAGCAGCTTCAGCTCATGTATGGCCTCAAGTATCATAGCTTCCGTGGTTGCCAGTGAGAGAGCAGTACGCGCAATTCTGATCCGTGTTGCTTCATTCCTCATAATCCATTCCGCGATTGTGCTCTTCAGTGGAACATTAGTCCTCAGAGTCTTGCTCTGCATTGCTATTTTCGTAACCGGGCAGATCACAGGTTCAGAATCATCCGTTAAATTGTCAAAGTATTCCTCAATGGTTCTCCTGTCATATGTTACTCCGCTTTCAGTAGTCACTGGATCAACCATGACCTTGTTTGTCAGTGGACAGAAGAAAGAATCATACAGCGGCTCAACATACTCTGCGACTTCAGGGAGTGAACTGAATGACTGCCCACCGAACTCATGAGACTCATGGTACATTCCCTGCAGGAAGTCCACCAGCCTTGGCATGTCGCCGTCGTGCAGTGCTCTTCTCTTGGGCCTATCATTTGCCACAACTATCGTCATATCGCCCTCAGAATAGCCATCGCAGGAACGCTGATCACTAGGATGCTGCCCATTCCCAGTGACCTGAAGGTGCGTGCCGACTGCTGCATCCGCACACCTGCTGCTAGCAAATGCTGAAGCAGGTATTCTGCTGAGCTCATGGCCGATGTTCTTTATCACATTATCAAGGTCCTCGGTTATGCTCTGGAGGTCTTCGTCCATGAGCTGCTGCGCGACGGCACTGCACCTAGCGACGAGATCCTTGGCGAGGTCGACATTGGCAGCTAGATATTCGGCTATGTGCATCACGTTGGTCGGGGAATTCTGCACCTTCTGCAGCTCCATTGTCGCCGGGGGCACGCGCTGAAGACGGCTGCCTACGTCCATGAACTTCTCTTGGCCGACATCGGTGGAGGCCATTGTCGACATGACCTCGGAGATTGCCGCTATGGACTCGGCGAGTGCCGCCTTCCGGGCTTGTCCCCCACTTCTCTGAAAAAAAGTACACGTCAGGCACCCAGCAAATGCATCCAACTCCAAAGACAGGCGAGTTGTTCTCGTGGATAACGATAGCTGAGAGTTCACACCAGCAAACTATAAAGAATGAACCGACAGGCTTTATTCGCTGAAAACCCAATCTGAAGTTGACAAGGAACTGATTCTACGTAGAATCGGAGGATACGATACGGGACTGGCCACTTTCCCCCAATCCCCGATTGTTGACAATGGTTTGAAGAAAGTGGCATCTCTCGTAAGTATGAACGAATAAGAATTGGAATTCACTTTACTGAAAATAGACAGCCAAATTAAAGATTTGTACTCTGAAGCGGTTGAAAACGGGGAACACGCTGGTTTTCTCGTACTCCCTGAAATGAAAGAACACAAAAAATACCCCCTGAAACGGGGAAGAAGAAGTGAATAGCAGTTGAATTGCCCATTTGAGCATCAGGCACGGTCTCGGCTTCGTTCGCCACTCGGCCATGCCAAATCCACAGTAAACCGCCCAAGTGTAGTTTATATACAGAGCTAAAACCCAACACGGACATAAACAAGAAGAACACAGGAAGGAACTGTAATTTCTTCTTGACAACCTAAGCCTACGCTAGTTCTTGACAGTTGACACCACCCCTGAGCTGAATCAAACGAAACAATCAAACAGCTCGTCACCGGGAGAGAAGGCGACTCAGCGACACATACATACCTGCATCCAATCCAAGCCCCCCGAGAACGAACCCGGGCCTCCGCTTCCTCTGCCGACCTCCTCCTCGCCCCCCGCCGCGCTGACCCCGGGAGAAGGTGGCTACCGGCACCGGGGGAGCATTCTACCTCTCTCCTCCGCTTCCTGCTCACCGCGCCCGCCCCGTCCAGCCCACCGCGCCCGCGCCGTCCAGCCCTCGAACAAACGAACAGCGCCGCACCGCCCGGCTCAGCGCGGCAGGAGGAGAATCGAGAGGAACAAAAATAAGTTGGGAGGGAGGGAGGAATGAAATGATGGGAGATGGCGCCGCACGGGGACCCAGTCAAGTGAGGTCTAAAGCAACCTCCCTTCTCTCCCTGGCTTGGCTGGCTTGGAGATCGGTAAAGCGGCCCATTTTTTTAACGGATTTTCCGGTAGTGCCCCTGCCGCACTTGTTTATTGTTCATATCTGTAGATAGTGCGCCGTGGGAAGCGTACAAAGGCGTTTGACTTTGCTGGCGGTGGGGGTGCTGCCCGTCCCCGGCGACCGCATGCTTGCAACGGATATGCCACCTTCATTTTTGTCCGCTGAGACTTGGCATGTCGACTGCACTGCGTTCGTTCTTTGTCCACGGAGACTTTGGCATGTTAATTGCACTGAAGTTTCGGCCAAGTACGTAGACGACACGCAAATGGATATTCACAACAGTTTCCTGCAGCAGCAGCAACAACAACAACAACAACAACAAAAAAAAAAAACCAGTAGTACTAGATTTACAATGAACAGGACAGCTTCTTGGAAACTTTGCATGTGTTTCCTTTCTACGTAGTTCAGAATTGCCCTATTTCTCTTGGGCTGAAAGACACGTATCATGGTTGTGAAGGAAAGTGCAGACGAGAGACAGCATTTTTGAGCTGTCGACCGCCCTGATTCATGAGTTCTTGGATCATACGCTTCCTTCTTTCGCTCCATTTGCCTCATCATGAAGGCATGGCATGGCAGCGGCATTGATGATCCCCGAATCGGTTGAATGGTGGTGGGAGAAAAGCATTCCAGTTAGTTTTCCGGTCGATCTAGATAGAGTTATGTTTAGGCGTTCGGCGAGGGTACTATTAGATTGTGTTGCGAGCAGTGGTAGTTATAAGTTGCTGAGATTAGTTGCTCCATCGTGCTGGAATCATGCGCCATTGATTCACTACAGTCACTAATCATGCATGTTTATGCCCAGCGCAAGATAAAATAAACTAATCATGGCTACGAGACCGAGAGTACCGGCAGTACTACGGATTAGGATCCTCTGCAGTAACACATGGTGCAGTACGGTCGCTGTCATGTGAACCCGACCCTACCTGTCATCTGCACTACAGCAGGGTGCAGTACTGTAGAGGATCTCAATCCCAGTACTACACGGAGTGGACAAGTGGCCCGTACCGTCAGTAACCGCTGGAGTAATTACACCGTCTATGTCGTGCACCGTCATGACGGCTGGTGCACGACAAGCAACAAGTCTGCGAGGTCACAACGCCCACGAAACCCTCGATTTGATTGGTTTGTACAACCGGGCACCGATCATTCCGAAGCCCCCGAAACAACGAAACGCGTGGAACCATTCTAAATGGAACCACGGTGTGATGGCTACTACTGTGCTATATTCTATGATCCAGTCGACGGCGATAGCTAGCCAGGGACGAAAGGGACACTTTCAATTCCAACGGACGGGGGCAAAACCGTCCGTCCGCGTGCGTGGGAATGGGATCGCGTCGACATGGGCGCTTCGTAAATTTCAAGATGACATGCCGGCTCAGTCTCTCGGAGGTGCTCATAGGGATAGGGTGTGCGTGCGTGCGTTCATAGGGGTGAGTGTATGCGCGTGTATATGAGCGCTTGCGTCTGTACTGTGTTCAAAAAAAAAAGACATGGGCGCCACCCCGGGCCGATCGCAATCCGTTAGCGTGCGTAGATATGGTTCACTATTCATTACAGCACGGTATTGTATAACTTCCTATCCGATGCGGGCAGGCGGACTTGGACCCTGCGCGGCGTTCGTTCACTGTGCCGGCATGAACGAGACGGACGGGCACTGTGCTGCAGGTGTGGACGGACGAAATCACGAAAAGGACGGCGTTCACACGCCAGGGTGAGGACCGAGGAATGTCGATCTTGACCCGTTTCAAAGACCACAGGATCAGCTGTGATGCATTTACTGCAACCAGCGACAGCGGGAGGAAGAGCGGCAGCGGCAGCAGGGTACGGGACAAGAAGCTTTCCGTGTCGTGGCAGTTGGTTAGGTGCGTGCCCTTCGGGCGCGGGCAGCCTGTTCGATCGCCAACCACTACGCGCGCGTGGGCGTGGCCCTTTTTCCGGGCTCGGACATGCCACCGCCCGGGACGTCGGTGGTGACGCGTTCCGTGGCTTCCACACCATAGTTTTGCGCTCGGTCACGCTACATTACAATGGATGATGATGTGGTGTGGTGTGGTGTCGCGTAGTGGGGAGTTTTCTGTAGTTTACTCGAACCGGGGTTGATCCTGATCTGGATTCCGGGATACAGCGGGTCTGCAGTCATATATCCCAGGGGCAGGGGAAGAGAGGCGCGTGAGCACGTACGGTTGGGCTCCTCGCGCGTGCAGGGTACTCCCGAAGAATGGAGGTGTGGCTCGTGATCCACTGTGCAATACAGCAACTGTGCTCTGAAGCAAAGCTAGCGAGGGCGCACGCGGCGAAACAAAGTTGCTTTTCTTGTCTTCGGCCGTAGCGCCCATGACAACACGTACCCTGAAACTGTTCACCTGACCACCTGTGGGAAAGCTGCACACAGGTTTGGGTCTCTGGTGGGGGTAAGAGCATCTCTAGTGGCTTGTCTAAATTTGGTAGTCTATATCTTCATATAGACAATGGTTTAAAAAAATTTGAATTTAGACAACCTCTGTTTTCCAGCGGATTGTCTAAATTTGGTAGTCTATATTTCCACGGTCTATTTCCAACGGCTCTATTTTCAACGGCTCTATTTGCAACGGCTCTATTTCCAACGGCTCTATTTCCAGGTCTATATATACCACCCCTCCCATCTCTCATCCACCAATCCTGGTCATTCCTCTCCCGAATTCCTCTGTCCTCTCTCACACAACAGAATGATGAATGAAAACATTGCTTCTGTGAATATGCCCATGAATTCGTCGTCGTCTTCATCCGACGATGACGAACTCATTCTTGTAGCATTCGCAGAGCGCGAGGAGGAAGAGCAGGGGAACCGTCGACGCCATGGTGGTTCCAAGCATGGACGTCAGATGATCAATCGAGGAAGAGATGCGGGATTTGTTCTACTCTGGAATGATTACTTCAGTGAAAATCCTCGCTATCCCGAAAACTTATTTCGGCGAAGGTTCGTAATTAGTACATTACTCTATGTTTGCCTATTTTCCACCTTCCTATCTAATTAAAGATTGTACGCACAGGTTTAGGATGTCTCGTAATTTGTTTAATCGCATAGCTGAAACTATACTTCAACATGATTATGATGGTTATTTTACGCAAACAAGAAGTGCTTGTGGACTTCTTGGATTGCATCCGTTGCAAAAGATGACCGCAGCAATGCGAATGCTAACTTATGGAATAGCGGCTGATGGTGCTGATGACTACATCCGGTCTGCAGAAGCTACTAATCTAGAGGCTTGCAAGAAGTTTGTGATCAAAATTTGTGAAGTCTTTGGGGACCAGTACCTGAGATCTCCAAATGAAGAAGATACTGCAAGATTACTTGCAGTCGGCGAGGAAAGAGGATTTCCTGGTATGTTAGGCAGTATAGATTGTATGCACTGGGTTTGGAAAAATTGCCCCAAAAAATGGCATGGCATGTTTAAAGGTCATGTGAAAAAGCCCACAATGATCTTGGAAGCAGTTGCTTCCCAGGATCTTTGGATTTGGCATGCTTTCTTTGGTGTACCAGGGTGTAACAACGATCTGAATGTTCTTCAACGTTCTCATGTGTTTGCAAAGCTAGCCGAAGGTGAAGCTCCAGAAGTGAATTATACCATCAATGGTCATCAGTATACAATGGGGTATTACCTTGCAGATGGCATATATCCAGAATGGGCAACATTTGTGAAGACCATACCATCTCCACAAACAAGAAAGAAGAAACATTTTGCCCAACGGCAAGAGGCGGCTAGAAAGGATGTTGAACGAGCCTTTGCAGTTCTGCAATCCCGTTTTGCCATTGTCCGAGGACCTGCGAAAGGATGGAAACGTAAAGAAATCGGTGATGTCATGAAAGCTTGTGTCATAATGCACAATATGATAGTTGAAGAGGAACGACACACTGGTTGGGAAAACTACAATTATGAGGGAATGGGAGAAAGAGTCAAGGTGTCTTCTACTCATGCGGAACAGCTGAGTGCATTTATTCAGATGCATCAACAAATTAGAAACAAAGATGATCATTCTCAGCTTCAATATGATCTAGTTGAGCACCTCTGGCAGAAGTTTGGATACGAGTGATGTAGTACAAGTGACAAATAGTTCAAGTGACAAATAGTTCAAGTCATAATAAATAGTTGGCAGAACAACAAATAAAGGTCAACCAGATGTGTTCTGGCAGCGAGCAGCGATCTCATCTTGTTTTTTCTTGTAGAATTGCTTCTGTGCATCACTCATACCAGATGTGTCCATGAGCATGATTTTCTCTTCTAATTCAAATTGTTTCCGTGCATCCTCTCTCTCTTGCAATGCAATCTGCTTCTCTTGCAATTCAAAAGCTCTCGCGTAGCGCGCATTTTTTGTGGCCTCTTTGGCATCATCCTTCTCTATCTTCTGTGCCCACACACTTTCTAATGATAACTTGCAAGCACTATCAAAGGAGACAGAAGCTTTACCTTTCAGCAAACGTTCTTTCTTGTCCTTCTTCGTGCCAGGAGGTCTTATCTCCTCCTCAAGAGCATCTGTGCATACGTCGAAGTCTTCATCATTAGAGGTTGTACCCGGACTTGCATCCGAGGTCTTCTTATGTTTCTTTTGAGGAGGCGGACGTGTCTTCCACTTTGGATACTTCTCAAACTCTATATAGCAATGCATTAGTGTAAATGGCTTCTTTTTCTCATCCAGTTCAATGAACAAGCGGTGTGCATCTCTTTCCTGCAAAAGGAAATGGAGAGTTAACACTTTCATACAACACATATGGAATATTTGAAGCGAATTAGAAAATAGATGCATACCTTATCGGAGAGAGTCAAGCCGCTGCCATTTCTATTTAATATCTGTTGAACGCATGCACAGAACTTGCTCGTGAGCGCTGAAATAGTGTTGTAACGACAAGTGAGTCCATTAGGAACACGCTCCGGCCATGACGGTTTTTTTTGGCTGTTGTAGTAATCTGAAATCCTATCCCAATATGTACTTAAATTCTGATCCGTCCCAGTCACCGCATCCAAACTAGTATTTGCCCATGCTTGGATCAACACCAAGTCCTCAGCACTTGACCAATTTTTCCCTTTTGTGGAGGCTCCTTTTGTCGATTTTTTTTTGTTGGCATCCTCACTTGTTCCCCGATTGGGCTGCAATTTGGTGTTCCAACCCAATTTATATCACTCGATCCCACATTCATCATGTCTAGAAATGAGGAGTTGTTCATCTGTGAATCCATCTCATTTGAGTTCTCCATCTACACACAAACAATAATTCAGTAGGATATATACATGGCAATAGCAGCAATATACAGCTACAATATACAGGCAATGGCAATAGCAGCAATATACAGCTACAATATACAGGCAATGGCAATATACATCTACAATATACAGGCAATGGCAATAGCGAAGGCGCTGGTCCGATCCATCCCAGCCGCCGGCCTGCGTGCCTGAGCTCCACCCCCACCCCCCCCCCGCGCGCGCGCGGCGCTGGTAGCCGCCGGCCTGGTCCGCCCCCCCCCCCGCGCCGGCGGCCTGAGCGGCCGCCCTCACGCATCGACCCGGGGCCGGCCGTCCCAGGCAGCAGCGGAGGCGCCCCCCCCCGCCGCCCCCCGCCGGCGGCCTGAGCCCCCCCCCCCGGCGGCCGCGGCGCGACCGGCAAGCGGCGCATCGAGCCGGGGCGGCGCCGGCGCCAGCGCGCCCTCCCCTGTCCCGAGCGACGGCCATTACCTCAGCGACGGCGACGGCAGTGGCGCAGGCGTCCTCCGGATGGGCGCGGGAGACACGGCGCGATGCGGTTTGCTCGTCGTCGCTCGTCGTCGCTCGGTCGTCTAAATTTGGACAATGCGTAGCGATTTTGACCGATGTCTAAAATTTAGACCAGCCGATAGACAAGCCGCTGGAGGCATTTTTGGACCTGTGGTAGTCTAAATTTGGCTTAGACTACCACATACACAAGCCACTAGAGATGCTCTAAAGCGAGCTTGCCAACAACGAACAGAGCTTTTCTCAAAAAAAAAAAAAGAACAGAGCTGGCTGCCATGGCCCATGGGAGGAACTGTCATTACTTATTTATTTATATCTTTTTTTATAATTACTCATTTATTTATATCTTGCGGGTAATGCGGAGGCACTGTCGATGTCAAGTGTTCCTCCCCCTGTTCCTAAAAAAAAAGTGTTCCTCCCCCGTTCCGGAAAGCAAGCCATGGGCTTGGCAACTTTGATAGGCTATGCCAGGTACTTTGCATGCGTCGAGACTTACAAGCACGAGGGCATGAACTATGGTGATATATGGATACGGTTGCCTCATGAAAAAAAGTAGATTGAGGCATCTGCATTGATTTTTTCTCCCCAATGCAAGATACCACTAGTGGGCCTCATCAAAGAATAAAAAATAAAGACTCTCACTACACATGCATCTCTACTCTTCAATTCAACCTTTTCAGCTTTATGCACCGGACCACATTTTTTCTCCCCAAGCACCCGCCTTCTGCAGAGAATCCCGCTGCTCCATCCGAACCCACTTTTCCTGACATCCGATCCTACATGGCCTACGGGGCATCACCCTAGGGCTATGCATTGGCCATGCCCTAAGTACAAGCTATGCCAGGTACTTTGCGTCGAGACTTACAAGCAAAGTACCTGGCATAGCCTGTTACCTTCCACCTGCTTGATATCTCTCATTCAGACCGCCCAGTAGTAAGTATATGGGGGAGCTCCTATATCGTGCGGTACGCACTGAGTGTAGGTCAAACGCACACCCTCGCTCCCCCAGGCGTGAACTTGGGCCGGCCCAGGTGCGGGACGGGCTCCCCTCTTTTTGTTGTTTCATTCCTTTTGTTTTTGATCGTGAATTCAAAATTGTTTAAGAAATCATAAAAATGATTCTAAAATTTAAAAAACATTTATGACTTTGAAAAACGTTTGAGAAACCATAAAATGTTCATGATTTTGAAAAAACGTTCACATATCAAAAAATGTTCACAATTTTGAAAAATGTTTGCATATCAAAAAATGTTTGTGAATTTGAAAAAAAAATCGAATTCAAAAAATGTTCATGAATTTTGAAAAATGTTCACCAAAATAAAAAAATGTTCACGAATTTCAAAAATTGTTCCCAAATTTCAAAAAAACTTCATCAGTTCAAAAAATGTTCATGCATTTCAAAAAATTGTTTATCAAAAACAAAAAAATATTCGTGAAGATAAAAAAGTTTCCAAATTTCAAAATATGTTTGACGATTCAAAAATGTTCACGGGTTTAAAAAATGGTTGCAAATTATTTTAAAAATTTCATGAATTCTAAAAATGGTCATGATTTTAAAAAGTGTTCCTCCCCTGTTTTGGAAAGCAAGTCATGGGCTTGGCAGCCAAAAGATACTTTGATGGGCTATGCATGTGGTACTTTGCATGCGTCAAGACTTATAAGCATGGGCTAGCCCGTTTCCTTCCACTGGCTTGATCTCTTGGGAGCTCATGTTCGGCGCCTTAAGCGTCCCAATAGGTTCTTGGCGCCCACGGAGGAATTTGGGACAGCCCATTATACACGAGCGCTTCGCTCGATCGCAGGTAGGTCGCTCCTTCACTCGATTCTCGCTGAATTTTTTTAGTCGGATCTCTAGATGAGTTGTCTAAAAGAAGTAGTTGGTTGACCTTTGACCACGACCATGCACCACGGGACAGGTTTGTTGACTATTGACTTTTACATAAAAGTTCACAAAAATTCATAAAAAATCATGAAATCCTTTGCAAAAATTCAAAAAAATTGCAAAGTTCAAAAAACGATGGTTAGGAATTTGAAAAATTTCATCATTTTGAAAAGAAAAGTACACAAATTTTAAAAAACTGATTGGTTTTTAAAAAACACGATTTCCAAAAAAAATTCACAAATTTGTAAAAAAGTTCATCGAACTTGAAAAAAAGTTCATCGAACTTGAAAAAAAGTTCATCGAATTTGAAAAAAAAAATCATCAAATTAAAAAAAATCATCGAGTTTGAAAAAAAGTTCATCGAACATGAACAAAATTCACACATTACCAAAAAAAAGAAAAAAGAAAAAGGAAAGGTACAAAACGAAAAATAAAAAATAAAAATAAAAAACATAAAAGAAAAAAGAAAAGAAGAAAGAAGAAAAGAAAAAAACAAATAGGGAAATCACTGCTTTTTGTAGTGTAAAGAAGAAAAAAAGAAGTAGCCTAATCACAGTAGGAAATATGGCGAGTTGGTTAGCTCAGCTTGTAATAAGCAAAGAGAGTGGGAGTTTGAAACACATCGAGCGCATCTTTTTTGAAGTACTAGATGATACCCTGCACGTTGTTGCGGGAATATGTTGCAACATATTTCAATGTGATTTGTTGTTTGAAACATGAATATTTGAAGTAATATATAAAAAGCTAAAACTAAAATACATATAATATATTATATTTGATTATTATATAGTGGTAAAATGTTTATTAAATATAAATAGCATAATATAATGAAAATTCTCATGCAGCGGGAATATGTTGCAACATATTTCAATGTGATTCGTTGAATGAAACATGAATATTTGAAGTAATATATAAAAAGCTAAAACTAAAATACATATAATATATTATATTTGATTATTATATAGTGGTAAAATGTTTATTAAATATAAATAGCATAATATAATGAAAATTCTCATGTATATTTGCATGTTGACATGGGTCTTCTTTCCATGCATGTTTCATGATGAAGTCACATGCTTGTATGTTGAGAGAAATAGTTAGTGGGGGCTAGCTATTTAGATATAAAATATTACAGAAAGAAAAAAAAGTCTAAATAGGCCGGCCCATCGCGGCGCAGGGGTGTGCGCCCGTTTGCATAAACCGAAGAAATTGACGCCTTAAGCGCCGTTTAGGATTTGCCTGATCTCTCTCATTTAGACCACCTAGTAGTACGTGTATAGCTTCTCCGTTATGGGTCTACAAAAACCTAACCACTTCAGCTTTTACCGTGTGCGCCCGTTTGCATAAACCGAAGAAACTGGCGCCTTAAGCGCCGTTTATGATTTGTCTGATATCTCTCATTTAGACTTCCCAGTAGTACGTGTATAGCTTCTCCGTTATGGGCCTACAAAAACCTAACCACTTCAGCTTTACCTTCATCAACATTTGTGAAAAAAATTGAGAAGCCCACTTGGTCATCTGCACTCAAAAAGACAGCGGGACTGTTGACACAAAATGATTACGCTAAGACTAAGATCAACGTTAATGCAGGATTGAGCAAACACGAAGACGGGACAGGCGGTTGCCGCAACGCTGCTAACCTGGGTGCGTCGGTGGTGGTTTACTCCGGTATTTCTGCTCTGAAGACTCTCAAAGCGACGATATACAAGGAAGGGCTTGCACTAAGGGCCTGTTCTGATCTCCTCCCACTCCAAGCTTCTCAAAAATTCGGCCCGAAGCCAGCCCAAACGGATTAGCTTCACGAACCTGGAATTCTTGAAGCCATCGTGGGCTCTAGTGCAATTTTCGGGAGCGAGGGATTCCCAGCTCCACAATTTTCTGAATTTGGAGTTCTGGTTAATTACGACCGAAATGCCACCGCCAAGAGAAAACGGTTCGACCAGGTAACCCTCGATCCCGCACGCACCCAGCGGGCAGAGCTCGCTCATCCTCTCCCCTCTCCCTCGTCTTCTCCTGTCAAGACCTCGCCGCCGCCGTTCCCGCCGCCAGGCCCGGTTGCCCCCGTCGCCGGCCGGAAACTCTCCTTCGCCTACAGATCCGGCCGTCCCAGGCCGAATCCCGCCAGATCCCGTCCTCGGCGCCGCCAGTCGCGCGGGGTGTAAGGAGCTGCGACCCCATGGCTTAGAGGAGCTAGGCCCGACGCCTTTGACGCCCGACAGACCAGCCCGAGCCAGGACAAGCACCAGGACGACCCCTCTTCTTCCCAATCTCGAGCAAGGTGAGCTCCTCCCCTGTTCTTCTTCCCCATGGTTTGGTGTATGTATGGAAATTGCATATTGCATTTTTTTTTCATAAGTCAAGTTCTGTGTGTGCAAATTGCTATATGTGTGCAATTTTGATTTCCTATAGGGCTGTGATTGGATTGGACAAAATAGGCTAAGACACTACGTTAATTTAGTTTGGTCTGGCCTATACATTTTTTTGGGCTAGATTGGTTTGGTCTGGGACAGAGACCGATTGGTCCCAAACAGTTTCAGCTCATAGTCTGAAACCAAATCGAGCGACCAATTCGTGTACATATGCATTAGTTTTACGTAGCAGTGCACCCGAGGCTAGGCGGCGTGTCCGGCCGCTACTTCGCTGACTGCAACAAGGTGCATCAACAGCCTGGTTGTTCAGTTATGGAAATGAGTATGAAAGCATCAGTAGCTATCCATGAGTGCTTATGTGTGTACAATTTTCAGAAAATGTACAAGTTTGGCTATGCAGAAAATGTACTGTCATATTTGTGCAATTTATTTTCATAAGTCTGTGCTATATATGTGCAAATGTACTGCTATATTGTTTACATATTACATGAGTTTGGCTATGCAGAAAAGTACAATTTTCATATTTATCCTAGTACATTGAGGACCAAAGTGACATGCATTTTTTTAGTGAAATGTCAAGTGTGGCAGCAGAATGGAGCGTTGAAAACACTCGGATTATCTCCGAGTTGTTTGCTGAGCAAGTGAACGCCGGAAATAGGCCAGGAAATTATTTGACACCAAATGCATTTGATGAGGTAGGAAAGCAATTTAAGATGAGAACTGGGCTAGACTACACATATACGCAATTGAAAAACAAATGGGACAAGCTTAAAGGTGATTTCAGCTTGTTCAAGAAACTCAAGTTCCGGGAGACCGGAGCCGGATGGGACTATGTGAACAACACCGTGTCACAAGATGATGAGTGGTGGAAAAAGGCTAGAATTATGAGTTCTCTAGCTGTTGTATCGCATATCTTAATTCCTCCATACCATTTTATTTACTAATATGTATCCTTTGTTGTATTACAGGACATTAAAGGTTGTGGCAAGTTCAAGAAGAAAGGACTTGCTAATGAGCATAACTTGCGGATTATAGTTGGAGATATCACAAGTGATGGTACTGACCATTGGAATCCCTCTTCTGGCATGCCTCCCCCCTCTAGTGCGGCGGTGAAAGCCGCCATCAATGTTGATGAGATCGAAGATCTTGATTTGGATGATACCGAAGAACAAGCATCTCAGGCAACACCTACTTCATCTAAAGTGAGGCTTGGGATCATGATTCCGGAGAAGAACAAGAAACTAAAGACCGCACAAGTGATGTGTGAGCAAGTTACAAGAATTGGTGACATTGCCGAGGCTTTTCACTCATCATTTCAGTCTTTCATGAAGCAAGATGAGACAAACTGTGTCACCTCGGTCATGGATGAAGTCATTGCTTGTGGTGCAACAATCGGTACCGATGAGTTCTTCATGGCTAGCGAGTTGTTTGTGAAGAGGGCGCAAAGGGAGATGTTTCTTTACATTCCTCCTGAGTCCCGAAAGAGTTGGTTGCGTAGGAAGTATGACTTGAAGTATGTGAACTAGTTTACATGCCTACCATTCCATCTATGTGTGATGGCCGATTATCTTTTATGTTGAACCTAGTGCTTGATTTGCAAACTTATATGCAAATGAAACTTTTGTTGGCTGTTCTTGTCTTATTAACTGGGAATATGTGTGGCAAGTTCAACATGGGTACTGCCATGAATATGTTGTTTGTTGTGTGCAATTCTGTAATACTGCCATGGGTACTGCCATGAGTGCTAATGGGTACTGCCATATCACAAATTCCTACTCTGGAGTATATGTGTGCAATTCTGGAATCATAAGTTAATGCATATTGCTATGTGGGTATTGCCATGAGTGCTAATGTGTTGCAATTTTCAGAAAAGTGAAATACAATTTTGGCTATGCCACATAAGAAAATTAGCTAAATCGTCTTTATTATAACTTGTTTTAACTGAGAATATTTGTGATCTTTTCAAAAAATACACTTGTGCTATATTTTGAACACTGCTTTAGTACATATGACCTCTCTGTACAACACAAATCGCAGAAATTAGCTGCTGTAAAAAAAACATCAGCCCAGCCATTCAACCCAGGACTATGGCCCATCTCTTTACTCCTTTTTTTCGGCCTGTGAGCAGTTTGGCCTGAAATGGGCCCTTTCCAGCCGGCCCAAGGTGGCAGCAAGCAGGCCTTGAGCGCCCCAGTTGGGCTGCCAGGTCATCCAGGCGCTGGGAGAAGCTATTGGCGCTCCAGAACGTTTCCAGATCGCCAGCTGAAGCAAGAAGCGGGATAAGAAGCTAGATATGAGAAGTTTTAGAGAAGTTAGATGATTTCAGAACAGGCCCTAACTGCAAACCCAAATATTCAGCCAGCAATGGTGGCGGGCAACTGCCTCGGGGCGATAAAAACTTTGTTGGACAACCTGAAGTGATTATGGTCGTCGCTAGGTGGTCTACGGACCAGAATGTATTTTTTACTTCTGGTGTTTTTTATATTACCTTGACAGTCGATGAATAGATCGGTGGGTTTTCTCGTAAAAAAAACTGAAGTGATTGCCTCGCCTCAGAGTCCATGATATAACCATTTGGTGGTCTTTTTTTTTTTTTGAGCGTCAAAGGAGAAAAAATCCCCATAGATAGAAAAACAATTCGCGCACGACTCCATCGAAAGGTAAAACAAGTCGCGCACGATTTCCTGGGAAGAAAAACTATTCGCTCACGCGTCACAACCACGCTGGACTGCGGGGACACGAAAGAATCTCCCAACGAGCTGCGCACGAGTCGACGCAGCAAAGGATGCCCGGGGCACGAGGTCCCGTGCAAGAAGACGTCCACCTCCATGAACCAACCTGTGATTGGATGGTTAGAGGGATTGTGGTATCCCCAGCCCATCAGGGTTCAAATCCTGGTGCTCGCATTTATTCCTGAATTTATTTCAGGATTTCCGGCGATGCGCATTCAGTGGGAGGAGACGTTCCCGTCGACGACGAGGTGCCTACGATGACTTCGTAAATTTCAAGATGATATGCCGGCTCAGTCTCTCGGAGGTGCTCATAGGGGTAGGGTGTGCGTGTGTGCGTTCATAGGGGTGAGTGTATGCGCGTGTATATGAGCGCTTGCGTCTCTACTGTGATAAAAAAAAAGATATAATCGGTGGTGTGTTCAAAAAAAAAAAAAGATGTAATCGGTGGTGGAACAAGGCTTAACCAACTTCATACCCCCTGACATGTATGCCCAGTTGTGCATGGGACCCGATCACCCGACCGTGTAACATACTACATGTAGTAGTATTTCTTTTAGCAGATGGAACTGAAGGTAGGTGGAGTATCATGTTCCCTCGGCGAGAGGATCTTGAGCAGGTCTCCACATGGACATGGCCCAACCAGTTTGTTCCGGCACATGGGCCATGCAAACGACGACTCGAGGAAACATACAAACGTGGGGGTATTCTACGAGTACTCGAAGAAGTGTAGACAACACATGGAGTAACGAGGAATCAACAGCAAAGGACAAAAGCTGACACTATTTTCCATCGGATAAGTTACTCCATCCGATTCATATTAATTGTCGCTGATTTAGTATAAAATTGTACGGGAGTAGCTTAGCTGGGGTCATGTGTGATGGAGAGCAATTACAAGCTTGGTCATAATTTTGCAGAAATAAAAGTAATTTTATTACGGCATTCATGTTTTTTTTCTTTCCTTTTCATTATGTGCTTGTATTCCACGCTAATCATACAACTAACAATACATAAAAAATGGATGTAAATATTGTCAATAAAACCATACAGATCGTGCAACCATTGCATTTTTGCGTAATCCCGAGTTGGCTCACCCACTATCTTTAAGCTGGGGAGGTCGTTGTTCTTCTCTCGTGCTGGTGCTCTCATAATCTCCAATCCTAAGCCCTCTTCACCGCCGTATTGATGCTTATCTTTTAGCGTAATTTCACTTCGGTAGGCCAAGATAGTCACCGACGTTTTCTACATCGTGATGCATAGCACACCGGTGAGGTGCTCTTGCTCGGCTCCACGGTCGTCGTCCCTACCAAGTTGCTTTTTAGGCTCTGGCAAGCTTGTCATTATCGTTGTCGGAGTTATCGCCCGATGAGAGGAGAGCATGATATGAAGGAGAAGGAGGCACATATTGTGAAGTAAATCGAGTGAATGAAATTTTGAGCTATCCGGAAGAAAACAGTGGTTATTTGAACTCCTCGAAACCCCACGGCCCGTCTACATTAGATATTTACCTAAACCCTAAACTCAAGGATCTCTTATGCTTTCATCAGAGATCGCAACCTACATGACAACTACCTCCTGGTGAAGCAAATTGCGAGGAAAATACATGCTAGGAAGAGCAGTGGAGTCTTTCTCAAACTTGATATCGCACGTGCCTTTAACTCTCTGTCTTGGCCGTTTCTGTTTGAAGTGCTCCATGCCAAAGGTTTGGGCAGTGTGTGGATGAAGTGGGTGGCGACTTTGCTACAGACGGCAAGCACGAGAGTCCTGGTGAATGGGGTCCCGGGCAGGAGAATCTGGCATGCGAAAGGGCTTCGGCAGGGGGACCCCGTCTCCCCCCTGTTGTTCGTCATTGCGATGGAGGCGCTCACGGCGATTGTAACAAAGGCAACGGAAGTGGGAGTTCTCAGCTCTTACACAGGCATCTCAGCCACACAGAGACTATCAGTCTACGCGGACGACGTTGCACTCTTCGTCAAACCAACTCAACCGGATCTCGAGTTCATGAGAAGTGCATTGGAGATCTTCGGAGAAGCTTCAAGATTGAGGGTAAATTACAGGAAATCTTCAGCGATCCTTATCACGGAGAACCAAGAAGATAGAGCCAGAGTGGAAGAAATCCTCCAATGTGCCATGGGGGAGTTCCCTTGTAGATATCTTGGATTGCAATTGGCGCTCAAGCAACTTACCAAGACACAGTGGCAGCCCCTCCTCGACCAGGTTAGACACTTCATCCCCGCCTGGCAGAGAGGCTTGATGCAACGCTTGGGACGATTGGTGCTCGTCAAGACAGTGATCGCGGCGAGGCCGGTGCACCATCTGTTGGTCATGAACGCACCGGTCTGGGTCTTTGAGGACATTGATGGATGGATGCGTTCGTTTTTTTGGGCCGGAAAGGACCGTGTGAACGGTGGTCAATGCTTGGTAGCGTGGAGCACAATCTGCAAGCCAATTGCTTTCGGAGGTCTTGGAATGAAGAACTTGAGCTTGCAAGCGCTTGCTCTCCGAGTGCGTTGGGAGTGGCTAAGGCGAACTGATCCTCGAAGGCCTTGCAGGGATTGAATCTCTTGGTGGACGATGAGGCTAGGCAGGTCTTCGATAGCCTCGTGAAGATCACAGTTGGGAAGGGCGATAGAATTCTATTCTGGAGAGACAGGTGGATCCACGGATTTTCGGTTCGAGATATCGCGCCGCTGCTGGTGGATGGTGTGGATACTAGAACGAGGAACTCTAGGACCGTGGCCCAGGCCATGGTGGAGGAGCGTTGGGCACACGACGTCCAGGCCGAGCCCACTTTCACGGCGCTGCTGCAGTTCATGCATTTGAGGCATGCCATCGCCACGGTGCACAGAGATGATCAGGCGGAGGACGTGTTTACCTGGCCACTTGATCCTACGGGAGCATACTCAGCGAGGTCCACATACACGCAACTTTGTCAGGGAGGGATCAGGTCCCCCACTGCCACGGCCATCTGGCGCAGCTGGGCCCCGCTTAAGTGTAAGATTTTTGTCTGGCTTGCGGTGCAGCACAGGCTTTGGACCTCAGACAGGCGAGCGCGCCACGGGCTTCAGGACGAGCCATCGGCATGCTACACATGCCTGCAAGAGGAGGATAATGCCGAGCACATCTTGGTGCAATGCGCCTACGCGAGAGAAGTCTGGCATACGTGCTTCGACACTTTGCACCTTAATGTCACCGCTTCAGCTAGCCAGGACACTTTTGAGGAGTGATGGCTCCGAGCGAGGAGAGGCTTCCATGGGAAAGACAAGCGGGGATTTGACTCTTTGATTATTGGAGCGACTTGGGCCATTTGGAAGCAAAGGAACGCTCGAGTGTTCAACCGGCCGGAGCAGATCGTAGGGGCTAGTGAGTTAGCCTCGGCAATTCTCGAGGATATCTTAGATTGAAAGCGAGCAGGATTAGGTGTGGGTGGACTAGATAGATTTGTGAGAAGTTAGCCTTAGAGTTTTGGTTGGTGTGGGTGTTCCGACGATTGATGTTCGCATCGATCGTAGGACTCTTGTAAATTATTGCTCCCTTGTATAAAAATATGGTACGTCATTGGCATACTCTCGAAAAAAAAAAAACTCCAAGACGCTGGCATCTAATAGGAAAGAAAATTTAAACGCGTTTCTTTCTTTCTTTGCACTAAGCGATTCATCACAAGCTGTAAAAAAAAGGTGATTCTTCCTATTTTTACGGAAAAAGAAAAGGAAACTATTTATGAAAAATCCTATAACAAACTCAAAACCACTCTCAACTGTAGACCGAGGAAGCCAATTTTCTCCGGTTCTGATGCAGCCCGCGCCCCACCTCTGCTGTCGTTATCTCTCGACACAGAAGGACGAGAGTGGGCTCATGAAGCTTTCTCCACAGCAGTTCGCTCTGGCCATTTCTTCCGCTAATCCGTTCCGCTTCTGTCGCATCGACGCCACGGAAGGGAATCCCCGCCGCCAATCCGGTAGCTGAGGAATCTTCGGTCCTCCCCAGCGAAATTCGTGGCGGACCTGATCTCAGCTCGAAGATCTGTAGTAGCGCTCTCTGTATCTCCCGCCGCCGCGCGTTGAAATTCATGGTTGTTTTTCGAGCTCCGGCTCTCGAAGCATTCTGATTTGGAAATCCCTTCTTCCTGGAGTCATAGGAATCAGCTATTCCGCAAAGATTGTGCTTTTTCCTTCTGTTGGATTCTTCCATTAGAGCGGCCTCTCCGGAGATGACGACGGGGGCAGTCACGGAGCGCTTCCCGGAGAGCAGCGAGCCGCTGCTCCCGACGAAGCGGCGATGGGAGGGGGAGGACGGCGGCGGCGACGAGGCTGCCTTCCACGAGTTCAACGGCGCCTCCTTCGCCGGCGCGGTGTTCAACCTGTCCACCACCATCGTCGGCGCCGGCATCATGGCGCTTCCGGCGACCATGAAGGTGCTCGGCCTCGTCCCCGGTCTGGTCATGATCGTGCTCGCCGCCTTCCTCACCGACGCCTCCATCGAGCTGCTCATGCGGTTCAGCCGCGTCGTCGGCGCGCCGTCCTACAGCGCCGTCATGGGGGACGCCTTCGGGTGGTGGGGAAGGAGGCTGCTCCAGGTCTGCGTCGTGGTGAACAACGTCGGCGTCATGATCGTGTACATGATTATTATAGGTAAAATCATCTCAGCCATGCTGTCTCGGTGTTATTTATTCAGTATGTGTTCATTTGCTTATGTACAGGGTGAATCCTCTCGCGGTTTTGGAATCTTATTTGTACTTAGTATAGTTTACTACTCCAGTATTAGTATAGCTTTTTAGATTTCTGGCGGTACCTAATACACCACTATTAGGCAGAAACCATCAGTATA
Source organism: Elymus sibiricus (assembly GCA_039707655.1). Lineage (NCBI taxonomy): Eukaryota > Viridiplantae > Streptophyta > Magnoliopsida > Poales > Poaceae > Elymus > Elymus sibiricus. The sequence continues at coordinate 163,897,821 of CM077676.1, forward strand.
GCTTCTTAGTAGTACCATTTTGGGCAGTAACTAGTACAATACTACTTTAAGAACAGCTAGTATTACACCACTATTGGTTGCTGCATGTAGAGTAGCTTATGAGTTCTGATATACTAACTTCTTTTTTGAGGGAAACAGCAGGACTTTGCTGCGTATTTTTATTGATTTTCAAAAAATAGGGTACAAACGAAATGGTTCAGGAGAAAGGAAAAAAGCAACAACAACAACAACAGGAAAGGATCCCCCCCCCGGGGCAAAAGCTATACAAAAGAGCCGAGCCAATTCCCCAAATTGGCATAGTTCTTTCTGGTAGCTCTGAAGAGAGCCATCCAAGCTCTGTTTTGAACTTCTTTCTGCAAGCATATAAGCTGGGTGGGATGCCTTTAAAAATCCAGTCATTGCGCGTGGTCCAAATAGCCCAGGATGCTAGAATGATTATTTCCAACGAAAATGGTATTCCAGGGCCAGTTTCAGGGAGTTTATGTCTGCCTGAATCCCTTGTTGCAGAGGCATCCAGTTGGGGCAAATATATGACCAACATGTCCTTGCAAAAGGACAATGAAAGAATAAGTGGTCTCTTGTCTCCATCACAATGTAAAAATTCTTTCTATGAAGAAGAGCTCGAGTGTTAAGCCTGTTGTTCACCAGGAGCCAAAAGAAAATTTTGTGCTTCAACTGACAGCAGGTATGCCAGAGCCACTTAATGACAGGCAGAACCAAGTGTTCCCCCATTAGAAGTTTATAGGTTTTAGAGACCTGGAAGTTGAGAGCCCCAGAGGGGTATTGCGAAATGTCATGATCTGTTGAAAGTTGCACCTCAGCAGCCAGGAGAACCAAATCATTGAATTGAGCAAAAGCTTCTTCTGATAGAGGGAGGTGGAAATGCTCTGATAAATCCTCTAAGTTCCAGAGTTGATGAAGAGAAATATTGGCCTTTTTAAAAATGTTGATGTACTAACTGAAACGCAGTGTTAGAGTAATTGACGAATAAATTCTCTTTTTCTGTGAACTCTGTTTGTTTCTCCGGTGATGCTTGGTCAGTACACCTGCATTCTTGTTGCTGCATAATGTTTAACTCCACCTTCACTATATACACCTTCCAACAAAAATGCAAAGTGGAAGCACTGAATATATATTTGTTACTGTTTGCATTTTCGGTCGTTTTATGGTAAATGCCACCTTTTGTAAAGGTCTCGGTTCTTGGTGCTTGAATTGTGGGGATTGGTTCTAATATACAACCAACTCTTTATCTCTAGGTGATGTGCTTTCTGGAACATCCTCTGGTGGTGAGCACCACTATGGTGTACTGGAAGGGTGGTTTGGTACAAACTGGTGGAATGGGCGTTTCTTTGTTCTCCTGGTTACTACGCTCGGTGTATTTACTCCACTAGCGTGTTTCAAGCGTGTTGGTAAGTGATGTGCTTGAGAAAACCGGCTATTACTGTTCTTTTCTTTTGGCAAAAAGAGAAGCCTTTGGCTAGTTCTGCATTCTGCTGCTATGTTTTGTTCATCACTATCTGATAACATATTTCTTTTGTTTATTTCTTGCAGATTCACTGAGCTATACATCCGCCATATCTGTTGCTTTGGCAGTTGTATTCGTTGTTATCACTGCAGGGATTGCTATTGTGAAACTGATACGCGGACAAATTCCGATGCCTAAATTGTTCCCTGCAGTTCCTGATTTGGCATCTGTCTGGGAACTTTTCACAGCAGTGCCAGTTCTTGTCACTGCTTATGTTTGCCATTATAATGGTACGAGATAATCCTAGTCATGATTGCAACCAAAATCACACACAATGAAGTTATCAGAAAGACAGGCAATAAGATTTGTAAAGTTGTATGCCCTGGAAAGCTTGTCTCATTGTTAATGCTTTAAAATGCACATGCATGACTGAGCTAAAATTATTATATACTCCCTTCGTTCCTAAATATAAGCCTTTTTAGATATTCCACTACGGACTACATACGGAGCAAAATGAGTGAATCTACACTCTAAAATATGTCTATATACATCCGTAGTCCGTATTGAAATCCCTAAAAGGTCTTATATTTATAAACGGAGGGACTATTTGTTCAAGAGATACAGTTAAAATGTCAACATAACAGCAACAGCAACAAAGCAATTTGTTGTTGCTAATATCCCAGAAAGGTAGCTCTGCTTCTCAGTTATCTAAGACTATCCTATCGATATTTTGCAGTTCACCCAATTCATAATGAGCTCAAGGAGTCTTCCCAGATCAAGCCAATAGTGCACACATCACTGGCTCTATGCTCAACTGTCTATATCACAACAAGTTTCTTTGGATATCTTCTGTTTGGTGAATCTACACTCGCGGATGTGCTCGCTAACTTTGATTCAAATCTTGGCATTCCATATAGTTCAGTTCTTAGTGATGCTGTCAGAGTCAGCTATGCTATCCACCTTATGCTCGTGTTCCCCATGATATTCCACGCACTGCGGCTTAATTTGGATGGGCTTCTCTTTTCCTCTGCAAGGCCCTTATCTTCTGACAACAGAAGGTTTGGTGTAATGACAGCAGTGCTCCTCCTTGTGATTTTCATATCCGCAAACTTCATTCCTAGCATCTGGGATGCCTTCCAGTTTACCGGGGCTACTGCTGCTGTTTGTATTGCCTTCATTTTCCCAGCTGCAATCACTTTAAGGTAAGTTGATACTTTCAAGTTTTTCATTATACGTCCTCCCAATTTCGTAAAATAAATAATAGATTGTGCGTCTTCATTTCTGCCTCTAGTATGTCAGTATGTCACACTAACAGTGTCGAACCAAATTTGAAATGCGTTTGTGGATTATGGCTGCATTATGTGGCCATTAAATTATCAATGGGCAGTAGATCTAATACAATTGAGGGCAGGTTTAGTTCTTTAACACAGTCCTTTGTTTTGGTGAGCTAATTCATTTGGCTTTCGATATCTCAGGGATCCGCGCAGCATAGCGAAAAAGTGGGACAAGATTCTGGCCTTCTTCATGATTGTTCTTGCAGTCACTTCAAACGTAGTAGCAGTGTACAGTGATGCGTATTCGATATTCCATAAGAAAAGTGCCTCCTCCAATGCCTGAGCTGCATAACCTATAGGGGAGTCAAGGACGTAGGGTGAATTCATATGAATGGTGGTTTGTACATTACTTAGTCAATAAGAACACCATTTAAGAGAGTACTCATGGATCGGCTTTGCGATTTATTTGGTGGACCACCCTCGACTCAATTGTGTTGAGCCGGATGCTTGTATCTATGGGATGAGTGCGCAAAATTCGGCCAAGGTTCTTTTGTGCAATGTACATTACAAGACAGTCCTGTCAAATATGAGATTACAGTTATTACGGTGACATGTAAACGGTTGTTTTTGCTGTTGCAAGGACATTGCATTCGTTATGAGATACTTATTGGAATAATGAATTCTAGAAGCAGTGTGCTTATTGCTTACGGTATGTATGTAAAGGCTATTCTTTCATGGCAAGTTTGGTCTTCAGATACTTGGGAACATAAAATACAAAACTAAGGTCGACCGATGTTAATCCATTTTGTTATAGATCCTTCTATTGTTTTGTGATTAGATCCTGCTTGCAAGACTATTTGCTTTCAGAGGGAAATAACTATCAAATTTAATATACATAATATCTGTAGCAAATATTAGCTTTGCGCGGAGATATTTGCTTTCAGAGGAAAATAACAGGAAACATGATGCGGAGCATCCCGAGGTCATTCCCATGGACTCATCTACGTCACCTCAAGTGCCACGAGGACCTATGACACGAGCATGGGCAAGAGCCATCGAGAACGAGGTGACATCACTCCTCTCGCAATTCCCCTTCGATGCACATGAGAATTGGATGCTACCTCAAGCGGAGACCCTATGCATACTCAGGTACTAAGGAGATCGTCATGGAGAAGCTAAGGAGCAAGGCCGAGCGAAGGAGAAAGGCGGACGCGAAGACGGAGAAGGAATCAGGCGAATCAGCACCAGCCCGGATGATCTGGACCCAGGCCCGATCGATCCGGACAGACGCCCGGACGATCCGGACCCAGGTTCGGATGATTCGGCCGGGTGGCGCCCGAGTACAGCAAGCAGCCGCAGGAAGCCGGATCGTCTGGACCCTGACCCGGATCATCCGGACCAGCCCGGATGTCCGGACGGCGGCCCGGATGTCTGGCCCTACAGCGCCTGAAAGTGACCGCCCGGATCATCCGGGCTCTCGAAGGCCGGATCATCCGGACGGCCACCCGGATCGTCCGGGCACCCCCAGCACATGTGATTCGGGCCCGAGGCCCATGTAACCTATTCGTCCCCCTAGACTATAAATACCCCTCCTCCTCTAGTTTTTACGGTAGCAAAGTGTTGGCTCTTGAGATTAGAGCTTTGCTCATCCATACCTCTCCCATGGAGATCAAGACCTCCATGACACTCATGTGAGAAGATCCACTCCGGATATCAAGACCTCGACTCCTCTCCGGATCGGGATGAACTAGTTACCGTGTATCCTTCCGTGTTGACTTTGTATCATGATTCATCGTATGTGTATGTGGATCTAGTGTATGTGTGACTTGTGATTGTGTCAATTGAGTGATTTGTGTCCTTGTGTTCTTCGTGTTCTTGCCTTTCCCACCTCCAATTATGAAAAGATCGACGAACTAGGGTTCCACCCTACATCAAAACACCTATGGTATCATAATAAACCCATCAGAAGAAGAAACAGACATTCTTTTACAAATCTGCTTGTAGCACTAGTGTTTTAGCCCCGTGCAAAATGTGTTCGGGGGCAATTTGGAAAATGAATGGTGTCTCAAATGTTTCTTAAAATTTATATTAAATCAACGGAACATTAGATACAACCAGATATAGGATAGCCCACATACACGAAAACAACCCTAAATAAAGGGGAGACTACGACTACATGCCTCAATTTTTCTTGGCCAAGGACTTGGTTGAATTGGTCAGCATTGCATCACCGTAGCTCATGCAGACAATGGACAACATTGAGAAATCTAACCATTGAGGTAACTACAATGGCCTGTAGAGGAACAAAACCTTTTGAATCGCCGCAATAGTAGGCCATCGTGCACGGTGGAGATTGGCAATCGTGCCAAGCATATCGGCGATGGGGTCACCATGATCTAGGCAGACAATCACGCTAATATTGCCAGACCAAGCCAGCGACCTTGATCATAAAGCCTCAAAGGAAGAGGTTGCCGAAGAAGACGACGGTGTCGCATCCTATACACATGGAGACACACTGATGGACAACACAAATAACCAAACCCATTGTCCATGAAGAACAATGGGGACAAAACTTCGTGGCTCCTCAACAACATTGCGGCAAATCTTGTTAGCCCCCTATGTATCCTATATGATACGTTGAATTGAGCTTCCCAAGTAATTACAACTTCTCCACTTTAGAGGCCTTGACTCTCGTTCCGTTTTCCATAGGGATACCTCATATTTCATTAAACACATAAAAAGTTTATATAAAAACCAGAACATAGGGCAACACCCCTGGAAATATGTAGAAGGGACACAATTTTCTGGTACGACAACGACAATACCCCTTATGGAAAAGAAATTGCACCTGGTTCCCTAGGATCTTCCATGTCGAAACTCATCGTCGCCCACTATCCTACTTAGTTGACATGCACCAATATAAAAGGGAGGCGTGATGCCAACTGACCGACGAAAGGGTCATCTTTGCATTGACATGCTTTATCTAGACCTTGGATGTATCTCATTCGAACATTTTGAACTTTGATTCTGTTTGGTTTGGGTGCGTTGTGAGGGGGATACTAGTACACCTTTGGCACCAAAACCCTCACCAATCATCATCGAGGCGGGGCTACCACGCTGGGTCCGACACCCACCAACCTCTCCCCTATACCATTCTCGTGGTCGCACTGCAATCGCTCTCCACTACGACTAAGAAGAAGAGAAGCTGAGCAAACCATCTCATGCGCAGGATCACCGTCTAGCTTCCTGTCGGCACAGGAGAAAGCACAACCACAACAGAGTAGAAGCCGAAAACAAAATCCCTAGTGATGTCGCCGTCGCCATCTCCCCAACCAAGGACACAAGTCTCACAACCTCAAGATACCAACAAGAAAACCCTAACCACATTGCCCGGAGTGACAAAAATCTACACTACCAGCTCCGTGACTCCGTCTCGGAGGACCTTGTTGAGATGGTGGAGCCCCACTAGATCTAACCAGTAACAAGTTGCCACCATTGTTATCCGAGTACATCCTCCATGAATCCCTACCCCAACCTATCTACAAGCTGGAATATAGCGCACACCCCCACTATCGTCGTCGGAGCAACATGCAGAGGGTACAAAAACCAAATGGTCTCACCATGCAATGAACGGTGGGAGAAGTTCAGTTGAGTAATATTCTTTTTTTGCAAGGTAATATGTGTTTGATTCATATAATAATCATAATACAAGTCACATAAACACCGACCTGACAAAACTGAAGAGACAGTAGAATGCTAGTCTTTGCACAAAGGGACATCAACCAAGAAAGAGAATTACAATCAAGACCGAAGAATCCCCTGAGCTTGACACCAACGCCCGGCACCTCCCTCTAGCGCCACCATAGTAGCCACCAAAGTAAAAAAAAGACGGATCACCTCCTCACCCGAGCTCGACGCGGCTCCATCGCTGATATGCAGCTTTGCGGACCTCCAAGGTGGCTCACCAAAAGGCGAAGCCATTTTCGTTGAACGAATCAGACCGGGGCAACACCCCAGACACGCCATCGAACTCCAGATCTGGCACCCCCGCACGACTAAGACGCCGGAGGACGAAACCATACCTGCCAGCCACCAACCACAAACCCATCACACGATCCGTCTTCCAGATGTCGTCAACGCAGACCACTATCTCCATCCGCTCCTGGACTACCTCTCAAGCTCCGCGCCGGCGCTAGAGCAGACGCCGTCCAAGCGGCGGAGCCCGAGGACACAAGTCCACCGCAAGGATGTCATCGTCGCCACGACATCCCCGCTTAAACAGAGTAGTTTCCAAATCCATCACTGACCATAGAGCCGATAGCTGATGTCTACTACACAACTTATTCTTGTAGACTCGTATTGGGCCTCCAAGCGCAGAGTTTTGTAGGACAGTAGCAATTTTCCCTCAAGTGGATGACCTAAGGTTTATCAATCCGTGGGAGGCGTAGGATGAAGATGGTCTCTCTCAAACAACCCTGCAATCAAATACAAGAAATCTCTTGTGTCCCCAACACACCCAATACAATGGCAAATTGTATAGGTGCACTAGTTCGGCGAAGAGATGGTGATACAAGTGTAGTATGGATAGTAGATGTAGGTTTTTGTAATCTGAAAATATAAAAACAGCAAGGTAGCAAGTGATAAAACGGAGCACAAACAGTATTGCAATGCTTAGAAACAAGGCCTAGGGTTCATACTTTCACTAGTGCAATCTCTCAACAGTGCTAACATAATTGAATCATATAATAATCCCTCAACGTGCCATAAAGAGTCACTCCAAAGTTCTTATCTAGCGGGGAACATAACATGAAATTGTTGTAGGGTACGAAACCACCTCAAAGTTATCCTTTCCGATCAATCTGTTGAGCCATCCCTATAAGTGTCACGAACAACCCTAGAGTTCGTACTAAAATAACACCATATGATACGCATCAGCCAACTCTAATGTCACCTAGATACTCCAATGTCACCACAAGTATCCGTGAGTCAATTATACGATATGCATCAAACAACTTTAGATTCATAATATTCAATCCAACACAAAGAACTTCAAAGAGTGCCCCAAGATTTCTATCGGAGAAAGTAGGACAAAAACGTGCATCAACCCCTATGCATAGATTACCCCAATGTCACCTCGGGAATCCGCGAGTTGAGTGCCAAAACATACATCAAGTGAATCAATATAATACCCCATTGTCACCACGGGTATTCATATGCAAGACATACATCAAGTGTTCTCAAATCCAACAAAGTATTCAATCCGATAATAGTGAAACCTCAAAGGTAAAAACTCAATTCATCACAACAAGATAGAGAGGGAGAAACATCATACGATCCAACTATATTAACAAAGCTCGCGGTACATCAAGATCGTGCCAAATCAAGAACACGAGAGAGAGAGAGATCAAACACATAGCTACTGGTACATACCCCTAGCCTCGAGGGTGAACTACTCCCTCCTCGTCATGGTGGCCGCCGGGATGATGAAGATGGCCTCCGGTGATGATTTCCCCCTCCGACAGGGTGCCGGATAAGGGCTGTAGATGAGATCGTGGAGGTACAGAGGCTTGTGGCGGCGGAGTCGAAGTTCTAGGGTTATTTCTGGGGGTTTATCTATTTATAAGAACTTTTGGCGTTGGAATCACGCGAAAAGGGGCCACAGGGGGCCCACGAGGCACCAGGGCACGCCCAGGGGGGGTGGGCGCACCCAGGTGGCTTGTGGGGCCCCTGTGGGTCTTCTGCTGCTCCCTCGAAGCTTCCTTGGTCTGTTTCCTTCCAGAAAAAATCATCAAAAAGTTTCGCTGCATTTGGACTTCATTTGATATGGATTTTCTGGAAAACCAAAAACAAGTAGAAAACAACAGCTGGCACTGGGCACTAGGTCAATATGTTAGTCCATAAAAATCATATAAAAGCCATATAAAAGTGCACCAAAATCATACAAAACTATAATAAACATGGCATGAATACTTCATAAATTATCGATACGTTGGAGATGTATCAGCATCCCCAAGCTTAATTCCTGCTCGTCCTTGAGTAGGTAAATGATAAAAGAAATAATTTATGAAGTGTGCATGCTAGCATAGTGCATAAGTTTGATCAATGATAATTTCAATCACTTTTCCTAGCATCATGACAGCAACTTTTTCTCATAAAACTCATCAAGATAAAGTAGCAATCAATTCACATGTTATGGTTCAAACAATGCATTCTCTTGAAACTTAACAACCTATGTTCTTAGTCACCAAACAATTGCAATTCAACTTATCTTCAACAAAGTCTAAGTAAGAGCTCCACATACTCAATTATCATTTAGTCTTCTATGATTGCTAGTACTGAAAGCATATTTTTAGAACAAATAGCATCCATCGAACACAGAGAAAGATAGGGGCTTAATTTTTTGCCTCCCAACTTATTTATCATAGAGATAATTGTCAACAATAATAATTCATGATCAAATATATTTGACTGGCCATATGTGCCTGGATCTTTCCCCACCACATGATGCTTGCCAACTAGAGAATAATTAAGGTTGAAATGAGAAGTAATACTATTGACTCTTGCATAAAAGTAAACACATAAAGTAAAAGATAGGCCCTTCACAGTGGGAAGCAGAGGTTGTCATGCGCTTTTTATTTTTGGATGTGCAAGCCCTTAATGCAAAGGAACGTCACGTTATATTGCCCCTTGTGATAGCAACCTTTATTATGCAGTCCATCGCTTTTATTTCTTTACCATCACAAGTTTGTACAACGCTTATTTTCCCTTGCAATAAAAGATCATACATATTTTAGGAGTAATTTTTATTGCTTTTTGCATCGATGACAACTTACTTGAAGGATCTTATTCAATCCATAGGTAGATATGGTGGACACTCATGGGAAGAAACTGGGTTTTAAGGGGTTTTGGATGCACAAGTAGTATCTCTACTTAGTACGAATTTTTGGCTAGCAGAAGATCCTAAGAAAGCACCACATGTTGGAGGATCCATAACAATATAACTTCTATGCAAATATACCTAAACATAACTCATTACGTTGTCTTCCTTGTCCAACTTCAACTAATTTGCTCAAGTTTAAAAATAATTAATGGGTATTCACAATCATAAAAGATGTCCAAGATAATATATTTATATGTGAAAGTTCTCTTCCTTATACTAATCATTCATGAATTGCTTGTATGACTAATATTGTGATTGTCAAACTTCAATAGATTTTGCTTTTAAACCCAATGTGAAGCTACTACTAGGTATGAGACTAGTATATGAAGCACATATAATTTCAAATTTATGATATTCAACTCATTCAACAATTTACTCTTAGGATATAAGTGAAGAACGAGAGTAAATGACAAACTACTCCAAAAAGATATAAGTGAAGATCGAATGAGTAGTTAAGTAAATAGGTAGCTATGTGAGGACTCTCTCTCATTTCAAAATTTCAGATCTTAAGTATTTTATTCAAATAGCAAAGAAAACAAAATAAAATGACATTCCAAGAATAGCACATATCATGTGAAGAAGCAAAAACTTAGGCTCAACCAAAACTGACCGATAGTTGTTGAAGAAGAAAGGTGGGATGCCTACTGGGGCATCCCCAAGCTTAGATGCTTGAGACTTCTTGGAATATTATCTTGGGATGCCTTGGGCATCCCCAATCTTGAGCTCTCGTGTCTCCTTAATTCCTCTCATATCACGGTTTCCTTAAATCTTAAGAACTTCATCCACACAAAACTCAACAAGAACTCGTGAGATAAGTTAGTATAAATCAATGCAAAAACCTTATCATTCTCTACTGTAGCAAATCACTAAAATTATAATTAAACATTGCATACTAACTGCCTCTGCATATTTAATACTCCTATCCACAAATAGAAACATTAAACAAGCAAACATATGCAAACAATGCAACTATAATAGCAATCTACCAAAACAGAACAGTCTGTAAAGGGGGAATAAGAATTCATACTTCCCTAACTCCAAAAATTCTAATAAATTACCATGTGACAGAGAACTCATGCATGCTGTAAAAAAATTCAGATTTTTATCATGTTCTGACAATTCACATAAATTCAGGACATAACAGAAAACTTTCTGTTTTCAAACAATAACACATAAACTTGCAAACTGAGCATAGTAAAGGCTATAATTGGCATTTTATTGAACTAAAAGATACAAAACATGATTATTGATAACAACAAGCAAATCTCAACAAAAGAAAATGACACTCCAAGCAAAACACATATCATGTGATGAATAAAAATATAGCTCCAAGTAAGGTTACCGATAATGTTGAAGACGAAAGAGGGGATGCCTTCCGGGGCATCCCCAAGCTTAGACGCGTGAGTCTCCCTTGAATATTACCTTGGGGTGCCTTGGGAATCCCCAAGCTTAGGGTCTTGCCGCTCCTTATTCTCCTCATATCGATATCTCACCCAAAACTTGAAAACTTCAATCACACAAAACTTAACGAAACTTGTGAGATAGGTTAGTACGATAAAAATAAATCATCCACTTAGGTACTGTCAAGACAAGATTCATAATTGTTCTCACATAATTCCTACTGTAGTCTATCATTTCCACAATTTATATCTCATAATATAAGCTATGGAAACACTAAAACAAGCAAACTATGCAATAAAAACAGAATCTGTCAAAAACAGAACAGCATGTAGTGAGCGATTTAAAAACTTTACTTCTGTACCTCCAAAAATTCTGAAAAATTAGGAAAACGTAAAAAATTTGTAGCCCAATACTTTGTAAAAATTGCAGAATTTTCTCATGCTCCAGTACAGAATATAAATTCCAGCACTGGACGCAAAACTTTCTGTTTTTGCACAGAATCAAATCAACAAGTATCCATACTATCCCAAAGGCTTTACTTGGCACATTATTGAAAGAAAACATATAAAACATGATTACTACAGTAGCTTAATCATGTGAACACAAGAAAAACAGTAGGTATAAATATTGGGTTGTCTCCCAACAAGCGCTTTTCTTTAATGCCTTTTAGCTAGGCATGATGATTTCAATGATGCTCACATAAAAAGTGAAGAATTGCAAAATAATGGGAGCATCATGAAACATATGGTAAGCACATTTAAGCCTAACACACTTCCTATGCATAGGGATTTTGTGAGCAAATAATTTATGGGAGCAAGAATCAACTAGCATAGGAAGGCAATGTTGGGGAACGTTGCATGGGAAACAAAAATTTTCCTACGCACACACAAGATCTATCCATGGTGATGAGCATCTACGAGAGGGAGAGTGGATCTACATACCCTTGTAGATCGCTAAGCGGAAGCGTTAAGAAACGCGGTTGATGTAGTCGAACGTCTCCGCGATCCAAATCGCAAGTCGTCCCTCGATCCAAGCACGATCCAGCGCCGAACGGACGGCACCTCCGCGTTCAACACACGTACGGCTTGATGACGATCTCCGCCTTCTTGATCCAGCAAGAGGGAGCGGAGAAGAAGAAGAGTTCCAGCAGCACGACGGCGTGGTGGTGTTGATGAAGAACTATTTCAGCAGGGCTTCGCCTAAGCACTACTGAAGTTATGACGTAGGAGGAACTAGAGGTTGCCGGCACACGGCTTGGGGCAATCTAATGTCTCCCGTGTGCTAGCCCTGCCCCTCTATTTATATGTTGAGCCTTGGGGTCTAAACTTGGAGTAAAAGCCTCCTCCAGGTCGGTTTTGCCCGCACAAGGTCGGTTTGGCCCGCAGGGAAAGAGTCCAACTCGGATCCCTGCAGTACCACGCACAAGCGGTAGTACCGCTTACGATAAGCGGTAGTACCGCTTGACCAGCTTAAGCGGTAGTACCGCTGACGATAAGCGGTAGTACCGCTTGACCAGCTTAAGCGGTAGTACCGCTGACACAGTAGCGGTAGTACCGCTTAACCAGCTTAAGCGGTAGTACCGCTGCTACAGTAGCGGTAGTACTGCCTTACCAACTTAAGGCAGTAGCAAAACTTCCTTTTGCATTTTCCAATACCTCGTGGGCTTTATCCCTTTGGCCCATATAAAGTGTTGCTGCACCCGAACACTTCGGTAAACATCCGGAACCCCTTTCCGGTGAATTCCGGAACCCTTCCGGTAACCAAAAACACTATTATCACATATATCAATTTTTACCTCCGGAGATCCTCGTCATGTCCGGGATCTTATCCGGGACTCCGAACAACTTTCGGTCACCAACAAAATAACTCAACTATACTAATCGTCACCAAACGTTAAGTGTGTAGACCCTACGGGTTCGAGAACTATGTAGACATGACCGAGACACCTCTACGGTCAATAACCAATAGCGGGACCTGGATGCCCATATTGGCTCCTACATATTCTACGAAGATCTTTATCGTTTGAACCTCTATGTCAAGGATTCAGTTAATCCCGTATGCTGTTCCTTTTGTTCTTTGGTATGTTACTTGCCCGAGATTCGATCGTCGGTATCTCTATACCTAGTTCAATCTCGTTACCGGCAAGTCTCTTTACTCGTTCCGTAATACAAGATCTCGTGGCTAACACTTTAGTCACATTGCTTGCAAGGCTCATTGTGATGTTGTATTACCGAGTGGGCCCTGAGATACCTCTCCGTCACACGGAGTAACAAATCCCAGTCTTGATCCATGCCAACCCAACAGACACCCTCGGAGATACCTGTAGAGCACCTTTATAGTCACCCAGTTACGTTGCGACGTTTGATACACACAAGGTATTCCTCTGGTGTTAGTGAGTTGCATGATCTCATGGTCATAGGAACAGATACTTGACATGCAGAAAACAATAGCAATAAACTGATACGATCATATGCTACGTTCGTAGTTTGGGTCTTGTCCATCACATCATTCTCCTAATGATGTGATCCCGTTATCAAATGACATCTCATGTCAATGGCTAGGAAACCTTAACCATCTTTGATCAACGAGCTAGTCAACTAGAGGCTTACTAGGGACACAGTGTTGTCTATGTACCCACACATGTATTTGAGTTTCCAATCAATACAATTATAGCATGGATAATAAACGATTATCATGAACAAGGAAATATAATAATAACTAATTTATTATTGCCTCTAGGGCATATTTCCAACAGTCTCCCACTTGCACTAGAGTCAATAATCTAGTTCACATCACTATGTGATTTACATTGTAATGAATCGAACACCCATGCAGTTCTGGTGTTGTTCATGTTTAGCCCTTGGAAGAGGTTTAGTCATCGGATCTGCAACATTCAGATCCGTGTGTACTTTGCAAATATTTATGTCGTCCTCCTTGATGTAATCGCGGATGGAATTGAAGCGTCGCTTTATGTGTCTGGTCCTCTTATGAAATCTTGGTTCCTTGGCTAGAGCAATGGCACCAGTGTTATCACAAAACAGAGTCATTGGGTTAAGCGCACTAGGCACTACTCCAAGATCTGTCATGAACTCCTTCATCCAGACACCTTCCTTCGCCGCCTCCGAGGCTGCGATGTACTCCGCTTCGCATGTAGAATCAGCTACCACGCTTTGCTTGGAACTGCACCAGCTAACCGCACCCCCATTAAGAATAAATACGTATCCGGTTTGAGACTTAGAGTCATCCGGATCAGTGTCAAAGCTTGCATCGACGTAACCCTTTACGACGAGCTCTTGATCACCTCCATAAACGAGAAACATGTCCTTAGTCCTTTTCAGGTACTTCAGGATATTCTTGACCGCCGTCCAGTGTTCCATTCCTGGATCACTTTGAAACCTTCCGACCATACTTATGGCAAGGCTGACATCGGGTCTTGTGCACAGCATTGCATACATAATAGAGCCTATGGCTGAAGCATAGGGGATGACACTCATCTTTTCTCTATCTTCTGCAGTCACTGGGCATTGAGTCTTACTCAACTTTACACCTTGCAAAACAGGCAAGAACCCCTTCTTGGACTGATCCATTTTGAACTTCTTCAAAATCTTATCAAGGTATGTGCTTTGTGAAAGTCCTATTAAGCGTCTTGATCTATCTCTATAGATCTTGATGCCTAACATGAAAGCAGCTTCTCCTAGGTCCTTCATTGAAAAACTCTTGTTCAAATATTCCTTCACGCTTTCCAACATTTCTATATTGTTTCCAATCAGCAATATGTCATCCACATATAATATTAGAAACGCTATAGAGCTCCCACTCACTTTCTTGTAAATACAAGCTTCTCCGTAAACTTGTATAAACTCGAACGCTTTGATCACTTCATCAAAGCGAAGATTCCAACTCCGAGATGCTTGCACCAGTCCATAAATGGATCGCTGGAGTTTGCAAACTTTGTCAGCATTCTCTGGATCGACAAAACCTTCTGGTTGCATCATATACAACTCTTCCTTAAGGAAACCGTTAAGGAATGCTGTTTTGACATCCATCTGCCAAATTTCATAATCGAAAAAAGCAGCTATTGCTAACATGATTCTGACGGACTTAAGCATCGCTACGGGTGAGAAGGTCTCATCGTAGTCAACTCCTTGAACTTGTGAAAAACCCTTTGCCACAAGTCGAGCTTTATAGACGGTGACATTACCGTCCGCGTCCGTCTTCCTCTTAAAGATCCATTTGTTCTGAATGGCCTTACGCCCTTCAGGTAATACTTCCAAAGTCCATACTTTGTTTTCATACATGGATCCCATCTCGGATTTCATGGCCTCTAACCACTTCTCGGAATCCGGGCCCATCATCGCTTCTCCATAGCTCGTAGGTTCATCGTTGTCTAACAACATGACCTCTAAGACAGGGTTGCCGTACCACTCGGGAGCAGTACGCGTCCTTGTCGACCTACGAGGTTCGATAGTAACTTGATCCAAAGCTTCATGATCATCATCATTAACTTCCTCTTCAGCTAATGTAGGCTCCACAGAAACAACTTTCTGCACTGCGCTACTCTCAGGTTGAAGTAAAGGTTCAACAACCTCATCAAGTTCTATCTTCCTCCCACTCAATTCTTTCGAGAGAAACTCTTTCTCAAGAAATGTTCCGTTTTTAGCGACAAACACTTTGCCTTCGGATCTGAGATAGAAGGTATACCCAACTGTCTCTTTTGGGTATCCTATGAAGACGCATTTCTCCGCTTTGGGTTCCAGCTTTTCAGGCTGAAGCTTTTTGACATAAGCATCACATCCCCAAATTTTAAGAAACGACAGCTTTGGCTTCTTGCCAAACCAAAGTTCATATGGCGTTGTCTCAACGGATTTCGATGGTGCCCTATTTAAAGTGAATGCAGCTGTCTCTAATGCATAACCCCAAAACGATAGTGGCAAATCGGCAAGAGACATCATAGATCGCACCATATCCAATAAAGTTCGATTACGACGTTCGGACACACCATTACGCTGTGGTGTTCCAGGCGGTGTCTGTTGTGAAACAATTCCACATTGTCTTAAGTGACTGCCAAACTCATAACTCAGATATTCTCCTCCTCGATCAGATCGTAGGAATTTAATCTTCTTGTTACGATGATTCTCAACTTCACTCTGAAATTGTTTGAACTTTTCAAACGTTTCAGACTTGTGTTTCATTAAGTAAATATACCCATATCTACTTAAGTCATCAGTGAAGGTGAGAAAGTAACGATAACCACCGCGCGCCTCAATGCTCATTGGACCGCACACATCAGTATGTATGATTTCCAATAAGTCACTTGCCCGTTCCATTGTTCCAGAGAACGGCGTTTTAGTCATCTTGCCCAAGAGGCATGGCTCACATGTGTCAAGTGATTCAAAATCAAGTGACTCCAAAAGTCCATCAGCATGGAGCTTCCTCATGCGTTTTACGCCAATATGACCTAAACGGCAGTGCCACAAGAAAGTGGTATTATCATTATCAATCCTACATCTTTTGGCATCAATGTTATGAACATGTGTATCATTACTATCGAGATTCAATAAGAATAAACCGCTTACATTGGGTGCATGACCATAAAAGATATTACCCATATAAATAGAACAACCATTATTCTCTGATTTAAATGAGTAACCGTCTCGCAATAAACAAGATCCAGATATAATGTTCATGCTTAACGCAGGCACCAAATAACACTTATTTAGGTTCATCACTAATCCCGACGGTAATCGAAGAGCGAGCGTGCCGACGGCGATCACATCAACCTTGGAACCATTTCCCACGCGCATCGTCACTTCGTCCTTCGCCAGCCTCCGTCTATTCCGCAGTTCCTGTTTAGAGTTGCAAATATGAGCAACTGCACCGGTATCAAATACCCAGGCACTACAACGAGGGTTGGTAAGGAACATATCAATAACATGTATATCATATATACCTTGTTTGTTGTTGGCCGCCTTCTTGTCAGCCAAATACTTGGGGCAGTTCCGCTTCCAGTGTCCAGTTCCCTTGCAATGAAAGCACTCAGTTTCTGGTTTGGGTCCAGCCTTGGGTTTCTTCACAGGAGCAGCAACTGCTTTGCCACCCTTCTTAGATTTACCCTTCTTACCCTTGCCATTTTTCTTGAAACTAGTGGTTTTATTGACCATCAACACTTGATGCTCCTTCTGAATTTCAGACTCAGCGGCTTTCAGCATCGCAAACAGCTCGGCGACTGACTTGTTCATCCCGTGCATGTTATAGTTCAACATGAAGCTCTTGTAGCTAGGTGGCAATGATTGAAGAACTCTGTCAGTGATAGCCTCTGGCGGAAGGGGCATCCCCAATTCAGCCAGATGGGTGGAGTACCCAGACATTCTAAGCACGTGATCACTGATAGACCCGTTCTCCTCCATCTTGCAAGTATAGAACTTATCGGAGATCTCATATCTCTCGATCCGGGCATTCTTCTGAAAGATAAACTTCAACTCCTGGAACATCTCATATGCTCCATGACGTTCAAAACGTCTTTGAAGTCCCGGTTCTAAGCCATACAACATTGCACATTGAACTATTGAGTAATCATCAGAACGAGCCTGCCAGGCGTTCACAACGTCTAGAGACTCAACTGGAGCGGGTGGATCACCAAGCGGTGCATCAAGGACATAAGCCTTTTGGGAAGCCGTAAGGATAATCCTTAGATTACGGGCCCAGTCCACAAAGTTACTTCCATCATCTTTCAACTTAGCTTTCTCTAGGAACGCATTAAAATTCAGGGGTGCTACTGCGCGAACCATGATCTACAACATAAATATAGCAAAGACAACTTAGACTATTGTTCAAGATAATGAGTTTAATTAATCATATTACTTAAAAACTCCCACTCAAATTGACATCCCTCCGGTCATTCGAGTGTAACATGATCCAAATCCACCAACTCAAGTCCGATCATCACGTGAGTCGAGGTGGTTTCAATGGTGAACATCTTCATGTTGATCATATCTACTATATGACTCATGTTCGACCTTTCGGTCTCTTGTGTTCCGAGGCCATGTCTGTACATGCTAGGCTCGTCAAGTTTAACCCGAGTGTTCCGCGTGTGCAACATGGCTTGCACCCGTTGTATGTGAACGTGGAGTCTATCACACCCGATCATCACGGCGTGTCTCGAAACGACGAACTTTCGCAACGGTGCACACTCGGGGAGAACACAATTTATCTTGAAATTTAAGTGAGGGATCACCTTATAATGCTACCGTCGTCCTAAGCAAAATAAGATGCATAAAAGGATTAACATCACATGCAAATCATAAGTGACATGATATGGCCATGAACTTGTGCTTTTGATCTCCATCTCTAAAGCACCGGCATGATTTCCATCGTCACCGGCATGACACCATGATCTCCATCATCTTGATCTCTATCAACGTGTCGCCATGAGGTTGTCGCGCCGACTGTTGCTCCCACGACTATTGCTAACGTTTAGCGATAAAGTAAAGCATTACATAGCGCTTAATGATTGACACGCAGGTCATACAATAATTAAAGACAACTCTATGGCTCCTGCCAGTTGCCGTACTCATCGACATGCAAGTCGTGATATTCTATACAACACATGATCATCTCATACATCACATATATCTCATCATGTAATTGGCCATATCACATCACAACATACCCTGCAAAAACAAGTTAGACGTCCTCTAATTGTTGTTGCAAATTTTACGTGGCTGCTACGGGTTTGCAAGAACCGTACTTACCTACGCAAAACCACAACGTGGTGTAGTGATTGCTTTTTGATCTTCTAAAAGAACCCTCTTCATTGAAATCGATTCAACTAAAGTGAGAGAGACAGACACCCGCTAGCCATCTTTATGCAACGAAGTTACATGTTAGTTGAAGGAACCTGTCTCGCGTAAGCGTACGCGTAATGTCGGTCCGGGCCGCTTCATCTCACAGTACCGCCGAATCAAATATCAACTAGTAACGGCAAGCAATATGTATACACCCACGCCCACAACTCGTTTGTGTTCTACTCGAGATCTCATCTACGCATAGACCTAGCTCATGATGCCACTGTTGGGGAACGTTGCATGGGAAACAAAAATTTTCCTACGCACACACAAGATCTATCCATGGTGATGAGCATCTACGAGAGGGAGAGTGGATCTACATACCCTTGTAGATCGCTAAGCGGAAGCGTTAAGAAACGCGGTTGATGTAGTCGAATGTCTCCGCGATCCAAATCGCAAGTCGTCCCTCGATCCAAGCACGATCCAGCGCCGAACGGACGGCACCTCCGCGTTCAACACACGTACGGCTTGATGACGATCTCCGCCTTCTTGATCCAGCAAGAGGGAGCGGAGAAGAAGAAGAGTTCCAGCAGCACGACGGCGTGGTGGTGTTGATGAAGAACTATTTCAGCAGGGCTTCGCCTAAGCACTACTGAAGTTATGACGTAGGAGGAACTAGAGGTTGCCGGCACACGGCTTGGGGCAATCTAATGTCTCCCGTGTGCTAGCCCTGCCCCTCTATTTATATGTTGAGCCTTGGGGTCTAAACTTGGAGTAAAAGCCTCCTCCAGGTCGGTTTTGCCCGCACAAGGTCGGTTTGGCCCGCAGGGAAAGAGTCCAACTCGGATCCCTGCAGTACCGCGCACAAGCGGTAGTACCGCTTACGATAAGCGGTAGTACCGCTTGACCAGCTTAAGCGGTAGTACCGCTGACGATAAGCGGTAGTACCGCTTGACCAGCTTAAGCGGTAGTACCGCTGACACAGTAGCGGTAGTACCGCTTAACCAGCTTAAGCGGTAGTACCGCTGCTACAGTAGCGGTAGTACTACCTTACCAACTTAAGGCAGTAGCAAAACTTCCTTTTGCATTTTCCAATACCTCGTGGGCTTTATCCCTTTGGCCCATATAAAGTGTTGCTGCACCCGAACACTTCGGTAAACATCCGGAACCCCTTTCCGGTGAATTCCGGAACCCTTCCGGTAACCAAAAACACTATTATCACATATATCGATTTTTACCTCCGGACTATTCCGGAGATCCTCGTCATGTCCGGGATCTTATCCGGGACTCCGAACAACTTTCGGTCACCAACAAAATAACTCAACTATACTAATCGTCACCAAACGTTAAGTGTGTAGACCCTGCGGGTTCGAGAACTATGTAGACATGACCAAGACACCTCTACGGTCAATAACCAATAGCGGGACCTGGATGCCCATATTGGCTCCTACATATTCTACGAAGATCTTTATCATTTGAACCTCTATGTCAAGGATTCAGTTAATCCCGTATGCTGTTCCTTTTGTTCTTTGGTATGTTACTTGCCCGAGATTCGATCGTCGGTATCTCTATACCTAGTTCAATCTCGTTACCGGCAAGTCTCTTTACTCGTTCCGTAATACAAGATCTCGTGGCTAACACTTTAGTCACATTGCTTGCAAGGCTCATTGTGATGTTGTATTACCGAGTGGGCCCTGAGATACCTCTCCGTCACACGGAGTAACAAATCCCAGTCTTGATCCATGCCAACCCAACAGACACCCTCGGAGA
This sequence comes from Elymus sibiricus, assembly GCA_039707655.1. NCBI lineage: Eukaryota > Viridiplantae > Streptophyta > Magnoliopsida > Poales > Poaceae > Elymus > Elymus sibiricus. The sequence continues at coordinate 163,918,455 of CM077676.1, forward strand.
TACCTGTAGAGCACCTTTATAGTCACCCAGTTACGTTGCGACGTTTGATACACACAAGGTATTCCTCTGGTGTTAGTGAGTTGCATGATCTCATGGTCATAGGAACAGATACTTGACATGCAGAAAACAATAGCAATAAACTGATACGATCATATGCTACGTTCGTAGTTTGGGTCTTGTCCATCACATCATTCTCCTAATGATGTGATCCCGTTATCAAATGACATCTCATGTCAATGGCTAGGAAACCTTAACCATCTTTGATCAACGAGCTAGTCAGCTAGAGGCTTACTAGGGACACAGTGTTGTCTATGTACCCACACATGTATTTGAGTTTCCAATCAATACAATTATAGCATGGATAATAAACGATTATCATGAACAAGGAAATATAATAATAACTAATTTATTATTGCCTCTAGGGCATATTTCCAACAGGCAAAACAAGTATAACTTCAAAACTTTCAACACATAGAGAGGAAACTTGATATTATTACAACACCTACAAGCATATGATCCTCTCTCATAATAATTTTCAGTAGCATCATGAATGAATTCAACAATATAACTATCACATAAAGCATTTTTTTCATGATACACAAGCATAGAATTTTTACTACTCTCCGCATAAGCAATTTTCTTCTCATTCATAATAGTGGGAGCAACCTCAACAAAATAACTATCATGAGATACTTGATTGCCATAATCCAATTGAAAATTAAAATCATGATGACAAGTTTCATAGTTATCATTATTCTTTATAGCATACATGTCATCACAATAATCATCATATATAGCAACTTTGTTGTCATAATCAATTGAAACCTCTTCCAAAATAGTGGAATCGTCATTAAATAAAGTTGTGACCTCTCCAAATCCACTTTTATCAATATAATCATCATAAATAGGAGGCATGCTTTCATCATAATAAATTTGCTCATCAAAACTTGGGGGGCTAAAAATATCATCTTCATCAAACATAGCATCCCCAAGCTTGTGGCTTTGCATATCATTAGCATCATGGATATTCATATAAAGCATACTGACAACATTGCAATCATGCTCATCATTCAAAGTACTCACATTAAACATTTTATTAAATTCTTCCTCTAGCAATTGACACAATTATCGGAATCCTTATTTTCAAGAAAGACATCATATAGGTAAAGCATTTGATGCAACTTCAATTCCATTTTTTTTGTAGTTTTCTTTTATAAACCAAACTAGTGATAAAACAAGAAACTAAAAGATTCAATTGCAAGATCTAAAGATATACCTTCAAGCACTCACCTCCCCAGCAACGGCGTCAGAAAAGAGCTTGATGTCTACTACACAACTTATTCTTGTAGACTCGTATTGGGCCTCCAAGCGCAGAGTTTTGTAGGACAGTAGCAATTTTCCCTCAAGTGGATGACCTAAGGTTTATCAATCCGTGGGAGGCATAGGATGAAGATGGTCTCTCTCAAACAACCCTGCAATGAAATACAAGAAATCTCTTGTGTCCCCAACACACCCAATACAATGGCAAATTGTATAGGTGCACTAGTTCGGCGAAGAGATGGTGATACAAGTGTAGTATGGATAGTAGATATAGGTTTTTGTAATCAGAAAATATAAAAACAGCAAGGTAGCAAGTGATAAAACGGAGCACAAACAGTATTGCAATGCTTAGAAACAAGGCCTAGGGTTCATACTTTCACTAGTGCAATCTCTCAACAGTGCTAACATAATTGAATCATATAATAATCCCTCAATGTGCGACAAAGAGTCATTCCAAAGTTCTTATCTAGCGGACAACATAAGATGAAATTGTTGTAGGGTATGAAACCACCTCAAAGTTATCCTTTCCGATCAATCTATTGAGCCATCCCTATAAGTGTCATGAACAGCCCTAGAGTTCGTACTAAAATAACACCTTATGATACGCATCAACCAACTCTAATGTCACCTAGATACTCCAATGTCACCACAAGTATCCGTGAGTCAATTATACGATACGCATCAAACAACTTCAGATTCATAATATTCAATCCAACACAAAGAACTTCAAAGAGTGCCCCAAGATTTCTACCGGAGAAAGTAGGACGAAAACATGCATCAACCCCTATGCATAGATTACCCCAATGTCACCTCGGGAATCCGTGAGTTGAGTGCCAAAACATACATCAAGTGAATCAATATAATACCCCATTGTCACCACGGGTATTCATATGCAAGACATACATCAAGTGTTCTCAAATCCAGCAAAGTATTCAATCCGATAATAGTGAAACCTCAAAGGTAAAAACTCAATTCATCACAACAAGATAGAGAGGGAGAAACATCATACGATCCAACTATATTAACAAAGCTCGCGGTACATCAAGATCGTGCCAAATCAAGAACACGAGAGAGAGAGAGATCAAACACATAGCTACTAGTACATACCCCTAGCCTCGAGGGTGAACTACTCCCTCCTCGTCATGGTGGCCGCCGGGATGATGAAGATGGCCTCCGATGATGATTTCCCCCTCCGACAGGGTGCCGGATAAGGGCTGTAGATGAGATCGTGGAGGTACAGAGGCTTGCGGCGGCGGAGTCGAAGTTCTAGGGTTATTTCTGGGGGTTTCTCTATTTATAAGAATTTTTGGCGTTGGAATCACGCGAAGAGGGGCCACAGGGGGCCCACGAGGCACCAGGGCGCGCCCAGGGGGGTGGGCGCGCCCAGGTTGCTTGTGGGGCCCCTGTGGGTCTTCTGCTGCTCCCCCGAAGCTTCCTAGGTCTGTTTCCTTTCAGAAAAAATTGTCAAAAAGTTTCGCTGCATTTGGACTTCATTTGATATGGATTTTCTGGAAAACCAAAAACAAGCAGAAAACAACAACTGGCACTGGGCACTAGGTCAATATGTTAGTCCATAAAAATCATATAAAAGCCATATAAAAGTGCACCAAAATCATACAAAACTATAATAAACATGGCATGAATACTTCATAAATTATAGATACGTTGGAGACATATCAATAGCCTCGTCAGGAGAGGCTTTGGAGCATACGAGAATTAAATACTAGTATTTACACCTTTTTTGCTAGATAGACGAGGAAAGATATTCGTGGAAAATTTTCTTCAAGGACTCACTCGAATTCATGCACGATACATTGTATTGCGTCGATGGCGTTTCTCAAGTTAAGAAGGACCCAGAGTTATATTGGATAACCATGCATCGTTTTACAAATGGGCCCAATAGAAAAGTAAAAATTACCGCCCAATCCAGACACTTTGCAAACTGGTTCCCAAAAGACGAAAGTAAAAAAGCAATCGATTCCTTGTCGCGCGGCTTCAGCCTTGACCCAATCCCACCACCGCTAGGGGATGAGACCACTTGGGCGGGTAAAGCACCACAACGAGACACTGAAAACTGTAGGTTGAAGCACCAACATAGTTGCCTCCTTTTTGGCTCAACGACTTGGTGGAAAGAAAGGAAACAACATTGATTGTCCGAGCTCCAGATGGCCACCCTTCGACTAGAGGATGCAGCAACACATCTTTGACGACCACAAAAGAGTCCGGATCTGCGTCGTAGCTTCCTCATAGGTGCTGCTGAGATTGAGCTCCAAGGACGAACATGGGTGGTTCGTCGACGGCTTTATCCCCTCCCTCCCACTTCTTTCCATCCACCACCACGGCAGCTCAGAGGGAAGCAAGGAAGAACTAGCAGAATGCGCTTGCGTTGCCACGGGCTTTTGAAATATTTTGCTGGGTTATATAAACATAATGCATGTTAAATTTCACATGTAGAGAATAGATTACACGGGCACAATCGGGTAACGATTGAAGTCCACTTCACTTGCAATGTAAATTGATAACAAAAGTCAATTTAACGATGTATACATATAGAGCGATTGTCCAACTAAAAATCTGTTACAAATTAAGATCTACTTGATTGTAACACCCCATGTAATTAAGCTACAGTGATCACCTTTTGATAATGCCAAGTCATCATGATTAACAATGCTTGATCATCATTTGCATCATATCTCATTTCAAATTCCCATTCAAATTGAAATTCAAATATAAAGTGAAAAATAAAAGTTGTTCCAATTTGGAAACTAAAATGTTCTGTAAATAGCAAATAATCCATAATTAATAATGTTAAGAAAAACAACATCACCCAAATTACCTAGATAACTCTAACATCATCAAACAGTACCAAAACAGCACCCTTTAATCCCTTTTTATTTAATAAAAATTCTAATGAAATCATTTATTCATCAAACCTTTTTCTGACAGTGCCAAATATTGCAACATATTTATGTGGCACAACTCCACATTTTGCTAAAGTCAATTTGGGGCCTAACATTTTGCAAAACAGAAGAAATGGAAAAATGCAGAAAAGAAAAAGAAAAACGGAAGTGTTACAGTGTGCGGCTGGGCTCTAGTTCAACAGTACCCCACGGCCCAGCCCAGCCGGGTCATCCCTTACCTCGGCAGCTGTCGGCGCGCGCGCGCGCCCGAACGCTGATCGCCACGCGCTGGCCATCCCGCGCCTCCCCGACGCCGATAAGGTCGTCCCCGACGCCCTAGGGTTCGCCCTCGCCCTCTCCCCCTCGCAGCTGCCCCTCTCTCGCCCCAGATCCGCCGCGGCGAGTTCACCCGCAACGTCGCCGTTGCCATGGCCGAGTCCTAGTGCGGCAACCGAGCCCCGTTCGACCCTCCGACGCGTCCATCGCACTCGCCGTCGTCGACTGCTTCGTCCCCGACCTCGAGCTCGACCTCTACGCCGTCGCATCGCCGTCTACGTCCTCTTCTTCCCCTTCGGCCGCCGTCGAACTCGCCGTCGATTCGTCGCCGACGAGCTTCCCCAAGCCCACTACAGCACACCTGCAGGGCCCGGTGAGCAGCCGTGTCCGACCCATCTCACCCCGGCCTCTCCCCGTAGCCGTAGCCGCCGTATTCGCCACGCCCGAACACCTTGCCGCCGTCGAGCTCGTAGTCGTGCCCATGCTCGCCGTCAAGCTCAAACGAGCACGGGAACGTGCTCAGGCCACCTCGCTGCGTCCGCCCGTGCCGCTAGGACTCCTCCCCGTGCCGCGTAGCTCCGAACCTGACGACGCCTGAACTCCGGCGACCGCCGCGGCCGACGCCGCCGTCGATTTAGCCCGTCCCCGACCGAGCCAGGGCCACCACTAGATGCAGCACTTCATGCCCGTTCGAACGCGACCATCCGCCGTGATTTTGGTCGCCGGACGGCGATTTCCGGCCACCCCCGACGCGCGCCGCCGCGGAAGACGCTCGCCGGCGTGATTCCGGCGAGTCACCGGTCGTCGCCGACGTGGCACCGGCTGGGCCCGCCCCTGGGTCACTGACGCTGTGCCCCACGGGCCCCAGTTGACTGGGTTGACCCAGTCAACTGCTGACTGGGCACCCGTGGGCCACTGACGTGTGGACCCCGACGTTTAAAATGATTTTTAAAAAATAAATAAAATTGCTAATTAAAATGTTAATTAATCTGTTAGTTAATTAATTACTAATTAGTCACTGTCAGGTGGGTCCCGTTAGTTAATTAGGTTAGTTTAATTAAATTAACCTCTGTTTAGTTAGGTGAGTCACTAACCAGTGGGACCCACTGGTCAGGTTTGACTCTGGTCAGCCGTAGTTGACTGCTGACATCACAACTACTGTTTCGGATAATTCGGAATTAAATAATTTCAGAAAATCCAGAAAATCAATAAAACTTTGAAAAATCATATAAATTAAACCGTAACTCGGATGAAAATAATTTATATATGAAAAATGATCAGAAAAATATGAAGAATCCGAATATCCTACCCACATACCTGCCACACCCCTTTAATATACTGAACATGGAACTTTTTGCCCGTATTCGATAGATGAATAGTGTATGACCTTAATAAAATAAATCCAAATAAATTCCTAAATTAACTAAAACATTTGGATAGGCAATATATCACATCTGCATATCATTTAGGCATGTCATGCATCGCTGTTGAATTTTTGCCGTGAATTTATTGTTTCTTCCCCCTCCTTCTCTCCCGATAGACGCCGAGACCGCCGCCGACGCAGCTGAGTACGACTACGCTCCAGACGAGCAGCCTTCAGACGATCAGCCCCTCTCAGCAGAGCTTCCAGGCAAGCACCCCCCCTTGACGCATGCCTATATCACCTATTCTCTCTTCCTCTTGCTTGCATTAGAATTTGCTGCTGCTATTGTTTTATCCTATTCTGATGCATAGCCTGTCCTTGTAACTGTTATTGATACCTGCCTGCTATCCGAGATGCTTAGTATAGGTTGGATGGTAAACCATCTGTGGCCCCTCTTCCTTGCTGTAGTTGCCCCGCTTTAGTACATGTGCCCCGATCGATGTGCTCGAACGGGCTGAAAACAGCACATCACCGCACATTCCCCTAAGTTGCCCGACTCTGCAGAGCTGGCATCGAGTGCCGAGGGTGATACCTCTTATCTCACTACCGATGATGCCTCTGTAGAATAGCTATCCGGTTGTGGAATACCGAGGGTGATTCCTCTTTCAGCACCTCCGATAAAGCTTCTATCGTGCAACTCCTCGAGTGGGAATCCTTCGAGGGTGATTCCTCGGATCCCTTCTCGATACTTTGGACACACGGTTACTTTGACCTTTGTTACAGGCGGGTCGACCCCGAGGGGTACCCGCGGGGAGATATGAAGTCGGGTTTGCCAGGAGGGCACCCGCGAGTGATAGTGTGGCGGAACGACAGGGCAGGCGGAGACCACCCTGGTCGTGATCCGTGTGTTACCAAGTCGGAGCGACAGGGAATCTGATCGTCTCTACGAGCTACTAAATATGCCTAACGGATTTGGGTATTTGATCTGAGTGGGTCGTTGGCCCTATATGCACTACCACCACGTGGGATAATGGTTATGGGACCCTCTGCGTCGTATGTATCAGCCGAAAGCTATTCAGATGTCACAACTCAGAGATGCGGGCTGATTGCTGGGGTGGGCTGCTTACGTCACTTGTGTATACAGTGTCGCGCCTGGGCCCCGGCCAGTCTCGCAACGTGCAGGAGTGCAAAGGGCGATGGGCCCAAGACCACTTCGCATTTAGGATTTAGACCGGCGTGCTGACCTCTCTGCTGAGCCTAGGTAGGACTGCGTCGTGTCGATCACCCGAGGCCGGGCATTACCCAGCAAGTGTGTCCGGCCAAATGTGATCGAGCGTGTTGGGTAACAGTAGTGCACCCCTGCAGGGAAGTTATCTATTCGAATAGCCGTGTCCATGGTAACAGGACGCTCAGTGTTGTATCCCGATCTACCACTATTTGAACTGGATACATGTTAATTAATTCTAATCTCCGGGATCACTTTCTCGTAGGGAGTCGAGGAAGGATCTCTGGGCTTTGCTTCAACATGCTTGTTAATTTACAATATGATAATCTGCACTCTTCTAATGCTGCAAGATTGCTTCAAGATGCTAGTCTTCGATAGGCTAGGCTTCTCCCCCTCTATTCTGGCATTCTGCAGTTCAGTACAAAGATATAGCCCCATTCCTTTGATACCGATGCATAATTAGTATAGTTCTGATGTCAGTCTTGCGAGTACTTTGGATGAGTACTCACGGTTGCTTTGCTTCCCTTTTCCCCTATACCCAATACTTGCAACCAGATGGCGGAGTCTAGGAGCCAGATGCCACCGCAGGAGACTACTACCAGGAGAGCCCCGGAGGCACGTACTACTGGGTTGAGCCAGCCGACCAGGAGTAGTTCAGAGGCCCTAGGCAGGAGGCCTTCGCCTTTTCGATCAGTGTCGCTGTTTGTGCTAGCCTTCTTAAGGTAAACTTGACTAACTATGTCTGTACCCAGATACTATTTGCTTGTAAGACTTATGTATTCGGGTCCTCGTGACCCCTGGTTTGTAATATGATGATTTGTGTTTAATTTTGAGTTTAGAGTTGTGTTGTGATATCTTCCCGTGAGTCTCTGATCTCGAGCGTGCACGTTGATGGAAATATGCCCTAGAGGCAATAATAAAGTTGTTATTATTTTATATTTCCTTGTTCATGATAAAGGTTTATTATTCATGCTAGAATTGTATTGACCGGAAACTTAAATACATGTGTGAATACATAAACAAATACCGTGTCCCTAGTGAGCCTCTACTAGACTAGCTCGTTGATCAAAGATGGTTAAGGTTTCCTAACCATAGACATGAGTTGTCATTTGATAACGGGATCACATCATTAGGAGAATGATGTGATGGACAAGACCCATCGGTTAGCTTAGCATATGATCGTTCTGTTTATTGCTACTGCTTTCTTGAATGTCAAATACATGTTCCTCAGACCATGAGATCATGCAACTCCCGGATACTGGAGGAATACCTTGTGTGCTATCAAACGTCACAACATAACTGGGTGATCATAAATATGCTCTACAGGTATCTCCGAAGGTGTCCGTTGAGTTGGCATGGATCGAGACTGGGATTTGTCACTCCGTGTTTCGAAGAGGTATCTCTGTGCCCTCTCGGTAATGCACATCATAAGAAGCTTGCAAGCAAAGTGGCTAAGGAGTTAGTTACGGGATGATGTATTACGGAACGAGTAAAGAGACTTGCCGGTAACGAGATTGAACTAGGTATGGAGATACCGACGATCGAATATCGGGCAAGTAACATACCGACGGACAAAGGGAATTACGTATGTTGTCATTGCGGTTCGACCGATAAGATCTTCGTGGAATATGTAGGAACCAATATGGGCATCCAGGTTCCGCTATTGGTTATTGACCGGAGAGGCGTCTCGGTCATGTCTACATCATTCCCGAACCCGTAGGGTCCTCACGCTTAACGTTCGTTGACGATATAGTGTTATATGAGTTATGTGAATTGGTAACCGAATGTTGTTTGGAGTCCCGGATGAGATCCCGAACATCACGAGGAGTCTCGGAATGGTTGAGAGGTAAAGATTTATATATGGGAAGTCATATTTTGGGTTCCGGAAAAAGGTGCAGTTTTTTCCGGTATTGTACCGGGAAGCTTCTAGAAGGTTCCAGAGGATTCCGGAGGGGTCCAGAAGTCCACAAGTGGGTCCACCACGTCCCAAGGGCTGGCATGGGCTAAGGGGAGGCGCCCTGGCCTTATTGGGCCAGGCGCACCAAGTCCTCAAAAGCCCACGCAGCTAGGGAAGGAAAAAGGGAGAGTCCTAGTAGGAATAGGATTGGACTTTGGAGTCCAAGTCCACGTGTGTACTATTCATGGTTACTGTTCACGTGGCACTATTCCTTCTACTCCAAGCCCCTACACATATATAAATAGAGGAGAGGGGGCGCCCGAAAAGAAGATACAACATTGTCTTAGCCGTGTGCGGCGCCCCCTCCACAGTTCCGTCCCTCGGTCATATTTTTGCAGTGCTTGGGCGAAGCCCTGTGGAGATAGCATCACCATCACCGTCACCACGCCGTCGTGCTGCCGGAACTCATCCACTACCTCGCCGTCTTGCTGGATAAAGAAGTCGAGGATGTCACCGAGCTGAACGTGTGCTGAACGCGGAGGTGCCGTACGTTCGGTACTTGATCGGTTGGATCGCGAAGAAGTTCGACTACATCAACCGCGTTGTCTAACGCTTCCGCTTACGGTCTATGAGGGTACGTAGACACACTCCCCCTTCTCATTGCTATGCATCTCCATGGATAGATCTTGCGTGTGCGTAGAATTCTTTTTGTTTTCCATGCAACGTTCCCCAACAGTGGCATCATGAGCCAGGTCTATGCGTAGATGATATGCACGAGTAGAACAGAAAGAGTTGTGGGCGGTGATCATCATACTGCTTACCACCCACGTCTTATTTTGATTCGGCGGTATTGTAAGATGAAGCGGCCCGGACCAACCTTACATGTCCACGTACATGAGACCGGTTCCACCGATTGACGTGCAACCAGTTTTGCATAAAGGTGGCTGGCGGGTGTCTGTTTCTCCTACTTTAGTTGAATTGAATTTGACTACGGCCGGTCCTTGAAGAAGGTTAAAACAGCAAACTTGATAATTCACCGTTGTGGTTGTTTTTCCGTAGGTAAGAACGGTTCTTGCTAGAAACCCGTAGCAGCCACGTAAAACTTGCAACAACAAGTAGAGGACGTCTAACTTGTTTTTGCAGGGTATGCTGTGATGTGATATGGTCAATACATGATGTGATATATGTTATTGTATGAGATGATCATGTTTTGTAATTTATCGGCAACCGGCAGGAGCCTTATGGTTGTCTCTTTATTGTATGAGATGCAAGCGCCATGTAATTGCTTTACTTTATCGCAATGCGTTAGCAATAGTTGTAGAAGCAATAGTTGGCGAGACGACCACGATGCAATGATGGAGATCAAGGTGTCGAGCCGGTGACGATGGAGATCATGACGATGCTTTGGAGATGTAGATCAAAAGCACAAGATGATGGCCATATCATGTCACATATTTTGATTGCATGTGATGTTTATCCTTTATGCATCTTATTTTGCTTAGAACGACGGTAGCATTATAAGATGATCCCTTCACTAAATTTCAAGATAAAAGTGTTCTCCCCGAGTATGCACCGTTGCTAAAGTTCGTCGTTTCGAAGCACCTCGTGATGATCGGGTGTGATAGATTCTACGTTCACATACAACGGGTGTAAGCCAGTTTTACACAAGCAGAATACTTGGGTTAAACTTGACGAGCCTAGCTTGTACAGACATGGTCTCGGAACACTGGAGACCGAAAGGTCGAACATGAGTCATATAGTAGATATGATCAACATGGAGATGTTCACCATTGATGACTATCCCATCTGACGTGATGATCGGACATGGGTTAGTTGATTTGGATCATGTATCACTTAGATAACTTGAGGGATGTTAATTTAAGTGGGAGTTCATTATTAATTTGATTAATTGAACTTAATTTATCATGAACTTAGTCTTGATAGTTTTTGCATATCTATGTTGTAGATAAATGGCCCGTGCTACTGTTCCGTTGAATTTTAATGCGTTCCTAGAGAAAGCTAAGTTGAAAGATGATGGTAGCAACTACACGGACTGGGTCCATAACTTGAGGATTATCCTCATTGCTGCACAGAAGAATTATGTCCTTGATGCACCGCTAGGTGATGGACCTGCTGCAGGAGCTGCTGCAGACGTTGTGAACGCCTGGCAGGCTCGATCTGATGACTACTTGATAGTTCAGTGTGCCATGCTCTACGGCTTAGAACCGGGACTACAAAAGCGTTTTGAACGCCACGGAGCATATGAGATGTTCCAAGAGCTGAAATTGATATTTCAAGCTAATGCCCGGGTTGAGAGATATGAAGTCTCCAACAAGTTCTTTAGCTGTAAGATGGAGGAGAACAGTTCTGTCAGTGAACACATACTCAGAATGTCTGGGTACCACAACCACTTGACTCAGCTGGGAATTGATCTTCCGGTTGAGAGTGTTATTAACAGAGTTCTTCAGTCACTGCCACCAAGCTATAAAGGCTTCGTGATGAACTATAATATTCAAAGGATGGAGAAGACAATTCCCGAGCTCTTCGCGATGCTGAAATCGGCGGAGGTAGAAATCAAGAAAGAGCATCAAGTGTTGATGGTTAACAAGACCACTAGTTTCAAGAAAAAGGGCAAGGGAAAGAAGGGGAACTTCAAGAAGAACGGCAAGCAAGTTGCCGCTCCCACGAAGAAACCCAAAGCTGGACCCAAGCCTGAAACTGAGTGCTTCTACTGCAAAGGGACTGGTCACTGGAAGCGGAACTGCCCCAAGTATTTGGCGGATAAGAAGGATGGCAAAGTGAGCAAAGGTATATTTGATATACATGTTATTGATGTGTTCCTTACTAATGCTCGTAGTAGCGCCTGGGTATTTGATACTGGTTCGGTTGCTCATATTTGTAACTCGAAACAGGAGCTACGGAATAAGCGAAGATTGGCTAAGGACGAGGTGACGATGCGCGTCGGAAATGGTTCCAAGGTTGATGTGATCGCCGTCGGCACGCTACCTCTACATCTACCTTCGGGATTAGTTTTAGACCTCAATAATTGTTATTTGGTGCCAGCGTTGAGCATGAACATTATATCAGGATCTTGTTTATTGCGAAACGGTTATTCATTTAAGTCAGAGAATAATGGTTGTTCTATTTATATGAGTAACATCTTTTATGGTCACGCATCTTTTGTGAATGGTCTATTCTTGTTGAATCTCGATCGTAGTGATACACATATTCATAATATTGATGCCAAAAGATGCAAAGTTGATAATGATAGTGCAACATACTTGTGGCACTGCCGTTTAGGTCATATTGGTGTAAAGCGCATGAAGAAACTCCATGCGGATGGACTTTTGGAATCTCTTGATTATGAATCATTTGATACTTGCGAACCATGCCTCATGGGCAAGATGACCAAAACTCCGTTCTCCGGAACAATGGAGCGAGCTACTGATTTGTTAGAAATAATACATATCGATGTATGCGGTCCGATGAATGTTGAAGCACGCGGCGGGTATCGTTATTTTCTAACCTTCACAGATGATTTGAGTAGATATGTGTATATCTACTTGATGAAACACAAGTCTGAAACATTTGAAAAGTTCAAAGAATTTCAGAGTGAAGTAGAGAATCATCGTAACAAGAAAATAAAGTTTCTATGATCTGATCGTGGAGGCGAATATTTGAGTTACGAGTTTGGCCTTCATTTAAGAAAATGTGGAATTGTTTCACAACTCACGCCACCTGGAACACCACAGCGTAATGGTGTGTCCGAACGTCGTAACCGTACTTTATTGGATATGGTGCGTTCTATGATGTCTCTTACCGATTTGCTACTATCATTTTGGGGTTATGCATTAGAGACAGCTGCATTCACGTTAAATAGGGCACCGTCTAAATCCGTTGAGACGACACCGTATGAACTATGGTTTGGCAAGAAACCTAAGCTGTCGTTTCTTAAAGTTTGGGGATGCGATGCTTATGTGAAAAAGCTTCAACCTGATAAGCTCGAACCCAAAGCGGAGAAGTGCGTCTTCATAGGATACCCTAAAGAAACAATTGGGTACACCTTCTACCACAGATCCGAAGGCAAGATCTTTGTTGCCAAGAATGGGTCCTTTCTAGAGAAGGAGTTTCTCTCGAAAGAAGTGAGTGGGAGGAAAGTAGAACTTGATGAGGTAATTGTACCTTCTCTCGAATTGGAAAGTAGCTCATCAGAGAAAACCGTTCCCATGATGCCTACACCAATAAGAGAGGAAGATAATGATAAAGATCATGAAACTTCAGATCAAGTTACTACTGAACTTCGTAGGTCGACCAGAGTACGTTCCACACCAGAGTGGTACGGTAATCCTGTTGTGGAAGTTATGTTGTTAGACAACGGCGAACCTATGAACTATGAAGAAGCTATGATGAGCCCGGATTCCGACAAATGGCTTGAGGCCATGAAATCTGAGATAGGATCCATGTATGAGAACAAAGTGTGGACTTTGGTGGACTTGCCCGATGATCGGCAAGCCATTGAGAATAAATGGATTTTTAAGAGGAAGACAGATGCTGATGGTAATATCGCTGTCTACAAAGCTCGACTTGTCGCGAAAGGTTTTCGACAAGTTCATGGGGTTGACTACGATGAGACTTTCTCACCCGTAGCGATGCTTAAGTCTGTCCAAATCATGTTAGCAATTGCCGCATTTTATGATTATGAAATCTGGCAAATGGATGTCAAAACTGCATTCCTTAATGGGTTTCTTAAAGAAGAAGTTGTATATGATGCAACCAGAAGGTTTTGTCGATCCTAAGGGTGCTAACAAAGTGTGCAAGCTCCAGCGATCCATCTATGGACTGGTGCAAGCATCTCGGAGTTGGAATATACGCTTTGATGAGGTGATCAAAGCATATGGTTTTGTACAGACTTACGGTGAAGCCTGTATTTACAAGAAAGTGAGTGGGAGCTCTGTAGCATTTCTAATATTATATGTGGATGACATATTGTTGATTGGAAATGATATAGAATTTCTGGATGGCATAAAGGGATACTTGAATAAGAATTTTTCAATGAAAGACCTCGGTGAAGCTGCTTATATATTGGGCATCAAGATCTATAGGGATAGATCAAAACGCTTGATAGGACTTTCACAAAGCACATACCTTGACAAAGTTTTGAAGAAGTTCAAAATGGATCAGTCAAAGAAAGGGTTCTTGCCTGTCTTGCAAGGTGTGAAGTTGAGTCAGACTCAATGCCCGACCACGGCAGAAGATATAGAGAAAATGAAAGTCATTCCCTATGCCTCAGCCATAGGTTCTATTATGTATGCCATGCTGTGTACCAGACCTGATGTGTGCCTTGCCATAAGTTTGGCAGGGAGGTACCAGAGTAATCCAGGAGTGGATCACTGGACAGCGGTCAAGAATATCCTGAAGTACCTGAAAAGGACCAAGGACATGTTTCTCGTTTATGGAGGTGACGAAGAGCTCGTCGTAAAGGGTTACGTCGATGCAAGCGTCGACACTGATCCGGATGACTCTAAGTCACAAACCGGATACGTATTTATATTAAATGGTGGAGCTGTCAGTTGGTGCAGTTCCAAGCAGAGCGTCGTGGCGGGATCTACGTGTGAAGCGGAATACATAGCTGCTTCGGAAGCATCACATGAAGGAGTCTGGATGAAGGAGTTCATATCCGATCTAGGTGTAATACTCCATTCGTGAATATGTCAAGGATGGAGACATAGAAATTTGCAAAGTACACACGGATCTAAATGTGGCAGACCCGTTGACTAAGCCTCTTCCACGAGCAAAACATGATCAGCACCAAGACTCCATGGGTGTTAGATTCATTACTATGTAATCTAGATTATTGACTCTACTGCAAGTGGGAGACTGATGGAAATATGCCCTAGAGGCAATAATAAAGTTGTTATTATTTTATATTTCCTTGTTCATGATAAAGGTTTATTATTCATGCTAGAATTGTATTGACCGGAAACTTAAATACATGTGTGAATACATAAACAAATACCGTGTTCCTAGTGAGCCTCTACTAGACTAGCTCGTTGATCAAAGATGGTTAAGGTTTCCTAACCATAGACATAAGTTGTCATTTGATAACGGGATCACATCATTAGGAGAATGATGTGATGGACAAGACCCATCCGTTAGCTTAGCATATGATCGTTCTGTTTATTGCTACTGCTTTCTTGAATGTCAAATACATGTTCCTCAGACCATGAGATCATGCAACTCCCGGATACCGGAGGAATACCTTGTGTGCTATCAAACGTCACAACGTAACTGGGTGATCATAAATATGCTCTACAGGTATCTCCGAAGGTGTCCGTTGAGTTGGCATGGATCGAGACTGGGATTTGTCACTCCGTGTTTCGGAGAGGTATCTCTGGGCCCTCTCGGTAATGCACATCATAAGAAGCTTGCAAGCAAAGTTACTAAGGAGTTAGTTACGGGATGATGTATTACGGAACGAGTAAAGAGACTTGCCGGTAACGAGATTGAACTAGGTATGGAGATACCGACGATCGAATCTCGGGCAAGTAACATACCGACGGACAAAGGGAATTACGTATGTTGTCATTGCGGTTCGACCGATAAGATCTTCGTGGAATATGTAGGAACCAATATGGGCATCCAGGTTCCGCTATTGGTTATTGACCGGAGAGGCGTCTCGGTCATGTCTACATCATTCCCGAACCCGTAGGGTCCGCACGCTTAACGTTCGTTGACGATATAGTGTTATATGAGTTATGTGAATTGGTAACCGAATGTTGTTCGGAGTCCCGAATGAGATCCCGGACGTCACGAGGAGTCTCGGAATGGTCGAGAGGTAAATATTTATATATGGGAAGTCATATTTTGGGTTCCTAAAAAGGTGCAGTTTTTTCCGGTATTGTACCGGGAAGCTTCCAGAAGGTTCCGGAGGATTCCGGAGGGGTCCGGAAGTCCACAAGTGGGTCCATCACGTCCCAAGGGCTGGCATGGGCTAAGGGGAGGCGCCCTGGCCTTATTGGGCCAGGCGCACCAAGTCCTCAAAAGCCCACGCAGCTAGGGAAGGAAAAAGGGAGAGTCCTAGTAGGAATAGGATTGGACTTTGGAGTCCAAGTCCACGTGTGTACTATTCATGGTTACTGTTCACGTGGCACTATTCCTTCTACTCCAAGCCCCTACACATATATAAATAGAGGAGAGGGGGCGCCCCAAAAGAAGATACAACATTGTCTTAGCCGTGTGTGGCGCCCCCCTCCACAGTTCCGTCCCTCGGTCATATTTTTGCAGTGCTTGGGCGAAGCCCTGTGGAGATTTCATCACCATCACCGTCACCACGCCGTCGTGCTGCCAAAACTCATCCACTACCTCGCCGTCTTGCTGGATCAAGAAGTCGAGGACGTCACCGAGCTGAACGTGTGCTGAACGCGGAGGTGCCGTACGTTCGGTACTTGATCGGTTGGATTCAGAAAAAGTTCGATAACATCAACCGCGTTGTCTAACGCTTCCGCTTACGGTCTACGAGGGTATGTAGACACACTCCCCCTTCTCGTTGCTATGCATCTCCATGGATAGATCTTGCGTGTGCGTAGAATTTTTTTTGTTTTCCATGCAACGTTCCCCAACACACGTTTGCGTGTATGATTAGTGCACGGTCGAGCAGGGGCGTCACAAGTTGGTATCAGAGCCGACTGCCTGTAGGAAGCCCCCTTCCAATTCCTTGGCCGAAGTCGAGTCTAGTCTTTGGAAAAACTATATTTTACTAACATGGCTGTGTGGCTTACGGGCCCACGTCGCCAATGGGTGGTATTAGGATCTTTTATTCCTCTTCCTTACTCTGGGACTCTAAAATCTCTTCCTTTCGGGTTAAATGATTTTGCTAACTCCGACACTAGGTTCTCGTAATCACGCCCACCCAGAGAGCTGGATTATCTGCACTTATTCCTTCCCATTGATCTGATTAGTCTGATAATCACATTTTCTTTTCCATTGGTCTGTTTAACCTTTCTCTCCAAGTTATTATATGCTTCTCTCACTGTCATTTGACAATCTCGAATTTCCTCTGTTTCAGTTGGATCGCTTGTTTCCGCCGCGCCCTACGACGCAGCTTGTGCTTCGCACTTGGGCTCGTGATACGCCTGGTTTTCCAGCTGTCCTGATCGCCCTCCTGGCCAAACTGGGCTACCGCTGGTACCCCGAGTACATGGTTTACGAGGATTTCCGCGAGTTCAACCAGGAGCAGTATCATGTTGATGTTCGTATCTTTGATCAGCGGGACAACTCCGACACTGAGTTGCACACTTTTCACGGTATCGGCGTGATGGTTGAGATGGCAGTCCATGATGCTGCCTATTCTGCTGTCGCACGTCTCCGTGGAGAGCATAGTCGCTTGGATGACTCCGAGTTCCGATAAATCCCGTATGCCCCTGCGGGAGATGCTACCGGATACTACACGGCTGTCTGTGCCCCTTACGAGCGACGTCGATATGACCCGCAGGTTTTGATTCAGTGCACTCAGGCTCTGGATCGCACTGCCCGGGCTCTTGCCGTCAAGTTGTTTGCCACTCGATTACGTCTCTACGATGCTATGACACAGTTGCTGCCAGCTGTTCATGCAGGGATACATCCAGAGTACATCCTTTACCCGCGCAGGACTCAGCTGCCTGCAGGTATTGATTGGCCTGCTGCTGGAGGTCACACACCTGCACGTGGACCTCTTCTCCCAGTTCGAGACCGGGTTCTGCATCAGAGTGCACATGGAGAGCAGGACTTTTCTGCCCTGGACACTCATCGTCCGCACCTGCAGTTACCCCGTTTCAGTGGTTTTCCCCGACGTTGATGTAGCCTTTGCTATGTCCCGTTGTGTATTCCTCACCGCGTGCCTGCGCGCCGCCTAGTATGTCTAGCTTTTAATTTTCTGAACTTATGATGTCCGCGTGTAACCGACTCTGTGTATGGATCTGTATGTCTTAATTGACTACTGTTATGTATCTATTGCACTACTTATTCATTGTTGTGTTACATCATGGATGTTTCTAAACACTTGCAGTTGTTTTTACTAAACTACCCCCTTTTAAATTTTTAGCAGGATGGTTAGACCAGGTGGTCGTGGCCGAGGTGCC
Organism: Elymus sibiricus; assembly: GCA_039707655.1. NCBI lineage: Eukaryota > Viridiplantae > Streptophyta > Magnoliopsida > Poales > Poaceae > Elymus > Elymus sibiricus. Next base: position 163,936,552 of record CM077676.1, read on the forward strand.
AACGATCCACCCCCGCCAGACTATATGGCAGCTATGATGCAGCAATTCGAGCTGAACCGCCAGTTCATGGTTGGGATCATGGCTCAATTCCCACACCAGAATCAGAATGATCAGAATCAGCAACCTGCCGCAATAACTCTGCAGGAGTTTGTGCGTCTCAACCCTACTATCTTTCGCAACTTTGAACAGCCATTGGATGCTGATGACTGGCTTCACGACATCACATACGAGATGGAGTCTGCAAATGTCGCCCCCGCCAACCTTGTCACCTTCGCATCCTACTTCTTGAAGGGTGCCACTGCTCAATGGTGGCACACCCACAGGAGTTCACTACCTGCTGGGACAGTCGTTACCTGGATCGAGTTTCAGACTGCTTTCCGTGCCCGCTACATTCCTCAGGGAATCATGGACCGGAAGAAAAGAGAGTTTCGCAACCTCACTCAGGGCAGTAAGACTGTCGAAGCTTATCAGCGGGAATTCCTTAACCTGTCCCGCTATGCTGAAGAAGACGTTGCCACAGATGCACGCAGACAGGAGAAATTCCACGACGGACTCCACCCAGACCTCAAGCTTGCACTTGCTGTTCATGACTTCGCCAACTTCGCCACCCTGGTGAATAAGGCTATTCAGGTTGAGACCGCTCAGATGGAGCACAAGGAGTCACAGAAGCACCAACGTGACATTGGCTCCTCTTCGAGCTCAGGACAAAGGCGTAAAATCTGGATTCCCAATAGTGTGTATCGTCCAACTGCCCCTGCGTTGAGGCCATCCTATGTGGCGCCTCGTCTGCCTCCTCCACCACCGAGGCAGCCAAGAGCTCAAGCTGCTCCACCACGTGCTTCTCCTCTTCGTCCTGAAGATGGTCTGTGTTTCAAGTGTCGCCGCCCAGGTCATCTTGCCAAGGACTGCCAGCAGAATCATACTCAGTTGGCACTTCCTTCTACTGGTCATGGCAATGGCCGTGGCAACAACCAGACCCGCAACTATAATACTGGGTCTTCTGCTTATGGACGTGGATAGGCTTACCACGTCGATATTGAAGAAGTTCAGGATCAACCTGAAACTGTGATGGGTACCCTTCTCGTTAACTCAGTACCCGCTTCTGTTTTATTTGATTCAGGAGCATCACATTCATTCGTCTCTGGAGCATTTGCATTCATGCATGGCATACAATATGAAAAGATGCATACTCCACTAGTCATTAAAACTCCCGGTGGCCATTGTCATGCTGACATGATCGCACCTAACGTCACCGTCGAAATTGAAGGATTAGAGTTCCTTGCCTCCCCCATTGTTCTGAAGTCTTCCACCATAGACCTCATTCTGGGAATGGATTGGTAGAAAGCTCACATTGCTTCGATCAATTGTGCCACTAAAGTCGTCCAACTCCTTCACCCCTCCGACGAGATAGTGAACTACACCGCCCGCATTACCCGGAATGCCGAAGCTCAGATATATGCTCTGAATGCTTTGAACGCCTCACCTCTTGAGGGAATTGAGAACGTTCCAGTCGTTCGCGATTTTCCGGACGTCTTTCCGGAAGAACTTCCTGGAATACCCCCTGTTAGAGCCGTTGAATTCGTCATCGACTTGAAACCAGGCACCACTCCTATTGCCAAGCGCCCATACAAGATGCCGCCGCATGAACTCCTTAAACTTAAGGAGGAAATTGATAAGTCACTTAAAAAGGGTTTCATCCGCCCCAGTTCCTCTGCCTGGGGAGCACCTTCTCTCTTTGTTAAGAAGAAGGATGGAACTAACAGATTGGTCCAGGACTATCGGCCTATCAACCAAGCAACAATCCAGAACAAATATCCACTTCCCCGGATCAACGATCTTTATGATCAACTTGCTGGATCCTCTGTGTTATCTAAACTCGACTTAAGGTTGGGTTATCATCAGATCCGAGTTCGTAAAGAGGATATTTCGAAGACCGCTTTCGTTACTCGTTATGGATCATATGAGTACACAGTTATGTCCTTCGGATTGACTAATGCTCCAGCAACCTTTTCTCGATTGATGAACTATATCTTCATGGACTACCTCGACAAATTCGTCGTGGTTTATTTGGATGATATCCTTATATTTTCCAAGAATGAAGAAGAGCACGCCGAACATCTTCGGCTTGTATTGGAGAAACTCCGAGAACACCAGCTTTATGCCAAGTTTTCCAAGTGTGAATTCTGGCTATCTGAGGTGACTTATCTTGGTCATGTGATTTCCAAAGATGGCATTGCTGTTAACCCAGAACGAGTTCAGGCTATTCTTGACTGGACTCCCCCGAAGAATGTTAAGCAAATCAGAAGCTTTCTCAGTCTCGCTAGTTATTGCCGCCGGTTCATCAAGAACTTCTCCAAGATTGCTAAGCCACTGACTGATCTGCTTCACAAAGGCGTTAAGTTTGAGTGGACGGAAAAGTGCCAATAAAGTTTCCAGACACTTAAGGATAAGTTGACATCTGCCCTAGCTAGCTCCCCCTGATACTCGCAAGGACTTTGTGATATATTGCGACGCATCCCGTCAAGGATTAGGCTGTGTCCTAATGCAAGAGCGCAAAGTGATTGCTTATGGCTCTCATCAGTTGCGTCCTCACGAAGATAAGTATCGAACGCATGATCTCGAGTTAGCAGCAGTTATCTATGCTTTGAAGCTGTGGCGACATTACCTTCTCGGTAATCGTTGCGAGATATACACGGACCACCAAAGTCTGAAGTATTTGTATACTCAACCAGATTTGAACCTCCGTCAACAAAGGTGGCTCGAGACAATAGCCGATTATGACATGGATATCTCTTATACCCCTGGCAAGGCTAATGTAATGGCCGATGCTTTGAGTCGCAAGTCCTATTGCAATAACCTCATAGTTCAGCAAGCACAACCTATTCTTTATGAAGAACTTCGTAAGTTGAATCTCCATATTGTTCCTCAGGGTTATCTCAATACCCTGGTTGTTGAACCAGATCTCGAGGACCTCATCAAGCATATACAGAAAGCTAACTCTGAGGTCGAGAAAATTAAGCACGATCTCAAAAGGGGAAGGCCCTCATTCTTCACTGTTGATGCTGATGGCACCTTGTTCTTCAAGAATCGCTTAGTGGTTCCCAGAAAGGACAATCTGGATCTGACCCCGCGTGTCATGAAAGAAGCTCATGATACACCTCTTTCAATTCACCCTGGTAGTACCAAGATGTACCAAGACATCCGACAGAGATATTGGTGGCCTGATATGAAGCGAGACATTGCTCGCTATGTTGCTGAGTGTGACGTTTGCCGTCGCATCAAAGCAGAACATTAAAGACCTGCTGGAACTCTGGAACCCCTTGATATTCCTGAATGGAAATGGGACAAAGTCGAAATGGATTTCATTACTGGTTTTCCCAGGTCGCAGAAGGGTCATGATGCTATCTTTGTCGTCATTGACCGATTCTCAAAGGTTGCTCACTTCCTGCCAGTCAAGGAGACGATCACTGCTAGCCAGTTAGCAGAATTGTATGTTTCCAGAATTGTGTCACTCCACGGTGTTCCGTTGGAGATCAGTTCAGATCGTGGCAGCCTATTTACCTCAAGATTTTGGAACAGTTTCCAAGAAGCTATGGGAACTCATCTGTCCTTCAGCACTGCTTTTCACCCCCAGTCCCAGGGACAGGTAGAACGAGTCAATCAAGTGCTTGAAGATATGCTTCGAGCTTGTGTCATCTCATTCGGTAAGAAATGGGAGGAATCTCTCTCGTATGCCGAATTCTCTTACAATAATAGCTATCAGGCTAGTTTAAAGATGGCACCCTTTGAAGTTCTATATGGACGTAAGTGCCGAACCCCTCTGAATTGGTCAGAAACTGGGAACGGCCACTCTTTAGATCGGACATTATTCAACAAGCTGAAGAACAAGTCCACATTGTCCATGAACATTTGAAAACTGCTCAGTCTCGTCAAAATAGCAATTATGACAGAAAACACCAGGTAATGGTCTATCAACCTGGCGAACAAGCTTACCTTCGCGTCACTCCGATTAAGGGCACTCATCGATTTGGGATCAATGGCAAGTTAGCTCCTCGCTACATTGGCCCCTTTCGCATTCTTGCAAGACGTGGAGAAGTGGCATATCAATTGGAATTGCCGCCGAATCTTTCCCAGGTTCACGATGTCTTTCATGTGTCACAACTTCGTCGCTGCTTCAAGGATCCTATCCGAGTAGTGGATCATGAAATGCTTGAATTGCGAGAAGATCTATCTTATCAAGAGTATCCGATCCGCATTCTCGATCAAGCTGAACGACGAACCCGTCAGAAGTCGATCAAGTTCCTTAAGGTTCAGTGGTCAAATCATTCTGAAGATGAAGCCACTTGGGAACGCGAGTATCGTCTGCGTGAAGAATACCCCACTTTCTTTCAGCCTACCTCTTAATTCTCGAGGCGAGAATTTCTTTTAGAGGAGGAGAATTGTAACACCCCATGTAATTAAGCTACAGTGATCACCTTTTGATAATGCCAAGTCATCATGATTAACAATGCTTGATCATCATTTGCATCATATCTCATTTCAAATTCCCATTCAAATTGAAATTCAAATATAAAGTGAAAAATAAAAGTTGTTCCAATTTGGAAACTAAAATGTTCTGTAAATAGCAAATAATCCATAACTAATTATGTTAAGAAAAACAACATCACCCAAATTACCTAGATAACTGTAACATCATCAAACAGTACCAAAACAACACCCTTTAATCCCTTTTTATTTAATAAAAATTCTAATGAAATCATTTATTCATCAAACCTTTTTCTGACAGTGCCAAATATTGCAACATATTTATGTGGCACAACTCCACATTTTGCTAAAGTCAATTTGGGGCCTAACATTTTGCAAAACAGAAGAAATGGAAAAATGCAGAAAAGAAAAAGAAAAACGGAAGCGTTACACTGTGCGGCTGGGCTCTAGTTCAACAGTACCCCGCGGCCCAGCCCAGCCGGGTTATCCCCTACCTCGGCAGCTGTCGGCGCGCGCGCGCGCCCGAACGCCAATCGCCAAGCGTCGGCCATACCGCGCCTCCCCGACGCTGATAAGGTCGTCCCCGACGCCCTAGGGTTCGCCCTCGCCCTCTCCCCCTCGCAGCTGCCCCTCTCTCGCCCCAGATCCGCCGCGGCGAGCTCACCCGCAACGTCGTCGTCCCCATGGCCGAGTCCTAGCGCGGCAACCGAGCCCCGTTCGACCCTCCGACACGTCCATCGCACTCGCCGTCGTCGACTGCTTCGTCCCCGACCTCGAGCTCGACCTCAACGCCGTCGCATCGCCGTCTACGTCCTCTTCTTCCCCTTCGGCCGCCGTCGAACTCGGCGTCGATTCGTCACCGACGAGCTTCCCCAAGCCCACTAGAGCACACCTGCAGGGCCCGGTGAGCAGCCGCGTCCGACCCCTCTCTCCCCGGCCTCTCCCCGTAGCCGTAGCCGCCGTATTCGCCACGCCCGAACACCTCGCCGCCGTCGAGCTCGTAGTCGTGCCCACGCTCGCCGTCAAGCTCAAACGAGCACGGGAACGTGCTCAGGCCACCTCGCTGCGTCCGTCCGTGCCGCTAGGACTCCTCCCCGTGCCGCGTAGCTCCGAACCCGACGACGCCCGAACTCCGGCGACCGCCACAGCCGATGCCGCCATCGATTTAGCCCGTCCCCGACCGAGCCAGGGCCACCACTAGATGCGGCACTTCGTGCCCGTTCGAACGCGACCATCCGCCGTGATTTTGGTCGCCGGACGGCGATTTCCGGCCACCCCCGACGCGCGCCGCCGCGGAAGACGCTCGCCGGCGTGATTCCGGCGAGTCACCGGTCGTCGCCGACGTGGCACCGGCCGGGCCCGCCCCTTGGTCACTGACGCTGGGCCCCACGGGCCCTAGTTGACTGGGTTGACCCAGTCAACTGCTGACTGGGCACCCGTGGGCCACTGACGTGTGGACCCCGCCATTTAAAATGATTTTTAAAAAATAAATAAAATTGCTAATTAAAATGTTAATTAATCTGTTAGTTAATTAATTACTAATTAGTCACTGTCAGGTGGGTCCCGCTAGTTAATTAGGTTAGTTTAATTAAATTAACCTCTGTTTAGTTAGGTGAGTCACTAACCAGTGGGACCCACTGGTCAGGTTTTACTCTGGTCAGCCGTAGTTGACCGCTGACGTCACCCCACGTCATGCTGACGTCACAACTACTGTTTCGGATAATTCGGAATTAAATAATTTCAGAAATTCCTGAAAATCAATAAAACTTTGAAAAATCATATAAATTAAACCGTAACTCGGATGAAAATAATTTATATATGAAAAATGATCAGAAAAATATGAAGAATCCGAATATCCTACCCACATACCTGCCACACCCCTCTAATATACTGAACATGGAACTTTTTGCCCGTATTCGATAGATGAATAGTGTATGACCTTAATAAAATAAATCCAAATAAATTCCTAAATTAACTAAAACATTTGGATAGGCAATATATCACATGTGCATATCATTTAGGCATGTCATGCATCGCTGTTGCATTTTTGCCATGAATTTATTGTTTCTTCCCCCTCCTTCTCTCCCGATAGACGCCGAGACCGCCGCCGACGCAGCTGAGTACGACTACGCTCCAGACGAGCAGCCTTCAGACGATCAGCCCCTCTCAACAGAGCTTCCAGGCAAGCAGCCCCCCCCCCTTTGACGCATGCCTATATCACCTATTCTCTCTTCCTCCTGCTTGCATTAGAATTTGCTGCTGCTATTGTTTTATCCTATTCTGATGCATAGCCTGTCCTTGTAACTGTTATTGATACCTGCCTGCTATCTGAGATGCTTAGTATAGGTTGGATGGTAAACCATCTGTGGCCCCTCTTCCTTACTGTAGTTGCCCCGCTTTAGTTCCTGTGCCCCGATCGATGTGCTCGAACGGGCTGAAAATAGCACATCACCGCACATTCCCCTAAGTTGTCCGACTCTGCAGAGCTAGCATCGAGTGCCGAGGGTGATACCTCTTATCTCACTACCGATGATGCCTCTGTAGAATAGCTATCCGGTTGTGGAATACCGAGGGTGATTCCTCTTTCATCACCTCCGATAAAGCTTCTGTCGTGCAACTCCTCGAGTAGGAATCCTTCGAGGGTGATTCGTCGGATCCCTTCTCGATACTTTGGACACACGGTTACTTTGACCTTTGTTACAGGCGTGTCAACCCCGAGGGGTACCCGCAGGGAAATATGAAGTCGGGTTTGCCAGGAGGGCACCCGCGAGTGATACTGTGGCGGAACGACAGGGCAGGCGGAGACCACCCTGGTCGTGATCCGTGTGTTACCAAGTCGGAGCGACAGGGAATCTGATCGTCTCTGCGAGCTACTAAATACGCCTAACGGATTTGGGTATTTGATCTGAGTGGGTCGTTGGCCCTATACGCACTACCACCACATGGGATAATGGTTATGGGACCCTCTACGTCGTATGTATCAGCCGAAATCTCTTCAGACGTCACAGCTCAGAGATGCGGGCTGATTGCTGGGGTGGGCTGGTTACGTCACTTGTGTATACAGTGTCGCGCCTGGGCCCTGGCCAGTCTCGCAACGTGCAGGAGTGCAAAGGGCGATGGGCCCAAGACCCCTTCGCACTTAGGATTTAGACTGGCGTGCTGACCTCTCTGCTGAGCCTAGGTAGGACTGCGTCGTGTCGATCACCCGAGGCCGGGCATTACCCAGCAAGTGTGTCCGGCCTGATGTGATCGAGCGTTTTGGGTAACAGTAGTGCACCCCTGCAGGGAAGTTATCTATTTGAATAGCCGTGTCCACGGTAACAGGACGCTTAGTGTTGTATCCCGATCTACCACTATTTGAACTGGATACATGTTAATTAATTATAAGCTCCGGGATCGCTTTCTCGCAGGGAGTCGAGGAAGGATCTCTGGGCTTTGCTTCAACATGCTTGTTAATTTACAATATGCTAATCTGCACTCTTCTAATGCTGCAAGATTGCTTCAAGATGCTAGTCTTTGATAGGCTAGGCTTCTCCCCCTCTATTCTGGCATTCTGCAGTTCAGTCCAAAGATATAGCCCCATTCCTTTGATACCGATGCATAATTAGTATAGTTCTGATGTCAGTCTTGCGAGTACTTTGGATGAGTACTCACGATTGCTTTGCTTCCCTTTTCCCCTATACCCGATACTTGCGACCAGATGGCGGAGTCCAGGAGCCAGACGCCATCGCAGGAGACTACTACCAGGAGAGCCCCGGAGGCACGTACTACTGGGTTGAGCCAGCCGACCAAGAGTAGTTCGGAGGCCCTAGGCAGGAGGCCTTCGCCTTTTCGATCAGTGTCGCTGTTTGTGCTAGCCTTCATAAGGCAAACTTGACTAACTATGTCTGTACCCAGATAATATTTGCTTGTATGACTTATGTATTCGGGTCCTCGTGACCCTTGGTTTGTAATATGATGATTTATGTTTAATTTTGAGTTTAGAGTTGTGTTGTGATATCTTCCCGTGAGTCTCTGATCTCGAGCGTGCACGTTTGCGTGTATGATTAGTGCACGGTCGAGCAGGGGCGTCACATTGATGCACTTAAAAAATTCTCACACGATATCAGGAATGTTGTCTTTAGCTTCATTCGCACGATATTTGAGCAAGTATAATAAAAAATTATTCCTCAACTCATACCCATCCCACACAAGCAATATATGTAGTCAGCAAAAATACTTCACGCCAAAGGTCTTAAAATGTGTAAAGGAGAATACTCAGCGTGCAAACCGGACGAGCGAATTCTTTACAGTTTCACCAGAGCATAAATAAAAATAAAATAGCCAGACACATCCCTATAATTTCCTAAATTAATATTATCTTGAATATAGCGATAAAAATGCTTATTTGTGCATGTTGTGATAAAGAAATATATAAATTTATTACCAGCCTATGCTCGTTGGAATACCAGGTAGAAATAAATGTTGCCATCTATATATATCGGAATTCCTGTCGGGTTGCTTTATTTCAATAAATGCCTCAGAGTTTTAACCTCTGGCGGCTGTGATGTATGTATAGGTTCCAGAATATATACGCTACGTGCATGCTTGTCAATGACATACAAGATGTCTTTGCGTTGCTACAGACAAAATGCAAGTAAATGAATCAATCTAGTTATCTAACGACATGTCTAATGTATGCCCCATTTATCAATTTGTTTAGTAAATACTATGGGATCGGTCGCTAGAATAATTTTTGTGCCAGCGGAATTCCACGCGTGTCCTACGTCCTCATCCTCCCACTCCCGTGACCCACCCCTCTTGACACCGGCCTAACTGCGGTCCCTCACCAACCACAACTAGCAGGTGTACCGTGTTGCGCCTCGTCGGCCCACCCTGCCCTTGCTGCATCCTCCGTCGGCTTAGTGTCCTCCACCCCCCTCCTCTTCTTCTCTAACACTGTCGACCTTTGACAAATCACCAAATCATGTGGCATTACAACTTACAAGTGGCGTCAAAATTGTGTCATATAAGTTACATGTCTATTTAGAGAACATGTAAAAAAGATAAATGAGAAGCTCTAGATTTTGATTGACGGCTATACCGAAGGGGTGACCATATATCCCTCTATATTCAGTCTGGGAACATGAGGTAGGTCAGCTTTAACATTTTAATCAACACACACAGGACAAATTATGAATACCTTGAACTCTTGAATTGGCCATTGAGCATTCATTAAGCTTCACAACCATACTGCATATGTATGTTTTACTAAAGCAATGACCAAAACATCATTTGCAGCATCCAAAAACGAATTTGGCGCTCTTGTAGAATATAATACAATGAAAAAGTTTACAAAATATACATGTCCAGGCATGATAATTCACAAACTTGCATCAAATTGTCCAGCAGCTTATGCTTGGGTTCAACTCTTTGACTAATGTATGACATGCCACAGTAGGTTACCATTCATCGACTTGCATATCCTATGAGCTCAGATCCGTAATGCAACCAAGCTGACCTTGACCACAACCAGCATTCTGCCTTCACTGTCACGTTGGGCTTGCACAACTCGTACATCCCCATGAATATTTGAGTGCATTGCAAAGGTTTCTGTACAAATTCCTTAATATGTTTTTCTAACATACAGTCTAAATTTCCCTTTTCATGTTTAAAAAGCTCTATCAAAGGAGCTGAGATGAAAGCCAAAATGGTGAAAAGGCAAGAATTTATATGGAGAGAAGGAAGAGACAGAACCTAGCAGATCTTGGTAAGAAAGATTTTTTCCAACTTATGCACTTTAGGCTGGTTGGGAATCATAGATAGCAAGCAATCAACATGCTCTTCTATTACCTTGGATATAGGTGAAGGATACCATTTCAAAAAAATAAAATAAAAAAGGTCATAAACTGAAGAAATAATCCATTTGTTGCATTCATCTAATGAGAAGTAGAAATCGTAATGTCCCATCTGATTTGTTTTGTTGCCAATGACTAGCAAACATAAGTTTTACCAGCTCTTATTGCTAGCAATGCTTGATGGTGGCAATTTGCCAACATCATCTTTAAAAGAACACTCAACAAATTAGCACCAACAAATTATCCTCTCAACTCGTCAATCAACCTGCCCAGGAAAATTTAGAAACTTTGCCATGATTTATGTAGATTGACAATCCCTTCGAATCACAATGTCCATACCTGACTGGACAATTTGATTTTATTTGTTCATAAAGAAAATGATTGTATGTTGTTTAAAGTGAGTGTCGGTTGGTTGTTGTAGCTTAAATTTCTGACATTATGATTCTTTGCCCGGTGCTAGGAAAAATATATATTGTAGCTTAACATGGCAGGTGACCATATATGCTTTAGTCACACAATTATATATTGCTTAGGAGTTCTAGAGGGAGAGGTAGAGATATAGACATTGTCCTCTCAGCTCAGTAAAACATCAGCACAACAAAGTAGTAGTAGTAGTAGTAGTAGTAGTAGTAGTAGTAGTAGTAGTAGTAGTAGTAGTAGTAGTAGTAGCATACACAACAAATAGTAGGGAAGCAACAGCATCACACAACAAACAACACACAGAGCATAAGCAATCAGCCATCCCTCTCCCCTCAACTCCACTACCATGCCCACCCCGCACCAGCCTGCCCCCTCCCATCTTCAAGACGAATCTGCACCATGCACTCTCGTGCCTTTGTCGATCAGCACACCGCACTACAGTCCCATGCCTCCTTCTCCCACGACCGTCCCCAACCCACCCTCTCCTGCGGCACACCTTGGATCTGTCAGGTGGAGGTCACGAGTTGCTGCTGAGGATAGCCTGACGGGGGAGAGGCAAGGCCGCTCGTGCTGCCCGCAATGCGACCACGCCCTGCCTCAGGGTTCTGCGATGGCGGCGGCGGTGGCGGTGTCGTCCCACAACCACGCCCTCCCTTGAGTCCTTCCCTGACCTGGGGTTCAGCGAGAGCGGCGGCGTCAGAGGTCTTTGAGGTTGGCGGAGGGGCAAGACGTTGGTGCTGGAGGCTGGGAACCCTGGTTCCGCGATGGTGGGGTGGCGGCGGCGTCATCCCACAGCCACGAGGGGGCCTCGCTCCCTGGTTCATGCGAGGAGGCCTCGCTCCCAGTTCGTCTGATTTTTTTTCATGCGAGGGGGCCTCGCTACATGGTCTTTGTCTGATTTTTTTCATGCGAGGGGGCCTCGCTACGTGGTCGTCGTCCGATTTTTTGCCGATATGTGCGAGGGGATCATTACGTGGGAGGTGGTAGGAGAGACGAAAAAAATCAGATGAAGGTGGGAGGTGAGGCAAAAAAAACCGTGAAATGGAGACTACCAAGTCCCTCTTTAGGAGTAGAGATAAGATCGAGCTCCATATTCGAGGATCCCGTGAGCTTATATAGAGGGTGACGGAGAAGGCGTCTCCCACCACATTTGGCTCCACCGAAGGAACACCGTGGCCAGGAGGAGCATCACCGTGGAGATCCAGCCGCAACTCGCCTTCGTCGACCTCCAATTCCCCACTGGCATAGTGCTAGTCACTGTGACGACAAGTCCAGGCATCCACCTCCTATAAGCACCACTATTACTATCCATAGAGGGATCACTGCCTCCTCTCCCCTTCCTCTCCGACGACAGAAGAGCCGGGCACAGTCCGCCAACTCAAGGAAGAGGAAAGGAGGAGAGGGAAAGGGAGGGGGAGAATGAGCGGTGCATCGATGGCGTTGGGATCTCTACTCCTAAAGGGGGAGTTGGTAGTCTCGCCTCACCTCCCACCAACCATATATTACGCCCACGAGCGTCATACAGGCGATCTTTTGCTGAAGTTGCCGGCCCATTTGACGCGTGCATTAACTCAATCAAATCGGCACTTTCCTAAAACAATGTCATGCATTAATCATTCAAATCAAATCTTAATAAAATCTCAATTAAATCCAAACTTTCCTTGCCTTCTCCTACTCATACCCAAATCAAATAAAATCTTACCAAAACATCAACTATAATCAAAGTTGGCTGGCCCATTTGACGCGTGCGGGCGTTTTTATTTATCTTTTTTTTCCTTCTATGTTTTTTTTGTGTTTCATTTTTTCTATGACCAACCTATTATTTGTGCTTGGCATACTATCAGAATCGACACAGACATATACGCCATGGTGAGTTGGTAGCGTCACGTCCATTCCGGTTAAACCTCCCACATCGATTTTTTTTCTATCCCACCCATTTATTTAAACCGGTTTTTAGCCCATTGATACACTTAATCTAGTTTTTATGTGCCAAATCTACACAAATCATGAAGATCAATCTTCGATATATTAATAATGTAGTTATGGAAAGGAATCAATCACGATGATCTCTAACCAATCTTCAAAGACCAAATCTATGGAAAGTAATCAATGTTTGATAACACAAGACAACATTTATGACAAGGAATCAAATCACATGTCTATAATCTCTCTCTCTTTATTATTAAAGGGCTCTATTGTGAAATGACAATCTATAGTAGTCCTGATTGGTATCCACGACTCCCACCGATCGAAGGGATACCCCACCGATTTTTTAACATTCCCCTCCCCACCGGTTTTACTGTTTTTTATTCCTGATTCAACCCGCACCGCACGAGCCTCTCTTCTCTCTCTTCAGCGGTCAATTCCCCTCCGTGTAGGGATCCTCCTACAGAATGAGGTTGCGCCTCTGCCGCTCGACTCCTCCTCTCCCCTTGGCTAAGGTATCTATATCAAGCTGCACGCACCATGATGCGCACCTACCTATGGATGCCACCCTTCTTCCGCCATGGTGAGAGACCCCAACAGCGATGTGTGCCCGTTTTGCGGCAGCTTGAGGACCAGGCGGCATGAGGAGGTGGAGGAGCTGTGGTGTCACGCACTTCCCGACGATTTAAAGCTGTTTGCCCTACAACATCCGCTCGATTCAGCTCCTCCACACTCGGTCCTTCTGTTGTTGATGTGTCACTGGAGCCTCCACGGAGGCGGTGGGCGGCAAATATGAAATTTGATGTTTGACGGCAATAGAATTGTTGTCGATTAGACCACTTTGTGTTTCTTGAAATTAAACGGTTTGCCATAGAATATGAAATTTGAGTATGACGGTTGTTTAACTGAAAATAATTTGGTGAGCAATAATAAAATAAAGAATAGCTTCTCGGACATTCCTCACGGTGGTGGCAGCCATAGCAACATCGCGAAGCAGCAGGTGGCGATGGCGGCACTGCAACATCTTGGAGCGGTAGGTGGCGGCGGCGGTCTTGGGTTAGCGCGTGAGCGAAGATGCTCCTCACAGCCGGCATCTGGATCTGATCCATTAATCCGTGCCCGAGTTTCTCAGTCATTCCTCGTGACGGAGGCGGCGACCTACCTATGGATGTCACCCTTCTTCCGCCATGGTGAGCGACCCCGACCCCTGACAGTGATGTGTGCCCGCTCTGCGGCAGCTCGAGGATCAGGCGGGAAGGAGGTGGTGGAGGAGCTATGGTATCACGCTCTCCCCCAACGATTTAAAGCCGTCTGCCCCGCAACACCCGCTCGATTCGGCTCCTCTGCACTCAATCCTTTTGTTGTTGATGTGTCCCAGTAGCCTTCATGGAGGCGATGGCTGATGAATATGAAATTTTATGTATGATGGTAATAGAATTGTTGTCGATTTAGACCACTTTGTGTTTATTGAAATTAAATGGTTTGCCATAGAATATGAAATTTGAGTATGACGGCTGTTGAACTGAAAATAATCTGACGAACAATAATAAAACGAAGAATAGCTTCTCGGACATTCCTCGCAGTGGTGGCGGCCATAGCGGCATCACGAAGCAGTGGGTGGCGAAGGCGGCAACCACAACATCTCGGAGCGGTAGGTGGTGGCGGCGCTGGGCCAGTGCGTGGGCGGAGATGCTCCTCACAACCGGTGTCTGGATCCACTCCATTCAGCCATGCCCGAGCTTTTCGATCGTTCCTTGTGACGGAGGCGGCGACCGCAGTATCGCGGAGTGACGGGCGGCGGCATCCAAGGTCCTGCACACGGGCGGACATGCTATTTAAGAGGGGTTTTCCGCGGGATGTTATTTAAGAGGATCTATTTTTCTAAAGAAAAAAGATTTTACACCCTCATTGAGTTTACTTTCATTTTAGTTTGTTGTGAGTGGTATTACTTAAGTTTTCTTTCAACTAACTGATTGCCATCGAAGAAAGGCCATCACGGCTCTCTTGCGTTATTTATGAGATTACAACGAAGAAAGGGGTTCATCGACCCAATAAGATGTTTCTTATAATAAAAACAAAATACATCTAACTCTTGCATCATATGATTTGCTAATCACAGTGGTCCACGGAAAGGTGAAATATGGGAGAGGAACTTTAGCGCTTGTTGTAATGTGTTCGTGGCATTTCTCTCCTTCTGCCTGTAGTAACGCATGGGCATTTCTTTGCCACTGTAGACCCATGGTGAAGGTGAGGTGGACTCATCCGGTTTTAAAGGAGAGGGCTCCAGCGAGAAATGTCCTGCTACGGCGGGAAACTAAGCGGGAGTCCGATAGCAAAAGGGAAGGGTGCGTCGTGGGGTGGTGTTTTTCTGTAGGCCCCGCTTGTTGGAGATAACATGGCGGATAGTCCAGACAACCATATTTCTCCACCACATATGGTCTGGATTTGGAGGAGTCCGGACTGTCTAGACGGTTGAATTTTGGGGAGCCTGCTAGGCACCCATACACGCCCAGACATATGAGGGAGAAATGAACTTCAACCTTGAAGACGATCTTAATCATTTGTTTGATTCATTTATATGCTACTAGCAAATATGCCCGTGCGTTGCAACGGGAGAAAAAACTATCAGATTATGCATGTGTGATAGATATTAAAAAAAGTCTGAATCAACTGCCAGGATGAGATAAGGACTTTTAAAATGTCATTTCACAAACTATGTCTGAATGATGTCATGATGAGATAAGGGACTTTTAAAAAGTCATTTCAAAAACTAAAAATGTGATGGTCTCATCACAACTTGATTTCCTAAGCCGCCACAACGAAATATTTTTTGGATGAGCAAACTGCATTGATGGACCCTGCGTGAGCTAGATTGATGAGTGATGGCCGCCTTGACCTAGCGTAGCGGTGTTTACCATAATTAGTAGTGTGGTACCAGAATAAACATAGCTGTGTATGGAGGCAAAATAGACATTTAGTCATTTTCATATAGCTTACAAAAATTAACGCATAGAAAGTTGTGTCAATTTTTTTTGGGGCTCAGCGTTGTACAAAACACGAAAACCTTTTTTTTACCTGACGCGAGGGACTAAATAAAATCATAAAACGACCTTTGCAGATCCCTTAATAAACCCTCTTCATAAGAGACGGCTCGTTTTGTTCATTATTTACGGATCTGTTCTAATTTTCGTGAACATTTTCTAAAATTTATGGACATTTTTTCAAATTCCTGAATATGTTTTGAATACTGGATAATTTTTAAAAATCATGAACATTTATTTGAAATCGTTAATTTTTTTTTTGAAATCATGAACATTCTATGATTCCTCGAATGTGTTTTGAATTCACAAACAGTTTATGATTTCTCAATATTTTTTAGAAAAACTCGCAATTTTTTGAAATTTGGTTCATTTGGAAATCCCGAATTAATTTAAAGAAGGAAAAAACAATAACGGAAATGAGAAAGTAAAAAGGAAAAAAACGAAATAGAAAACAGGGGCGCCACGACCCGCACATGGACCTGCCATTACTACGTGCGGGAGAAGGAGGCACGCCAGAGAGAAAAAGGCAAGAATAATGGGTTGAACCAGGGATCAAACCCTAGTCTCCCGTGTGGAAAACTACGACCTTAGCCATTGCGCTACTCACGTGTTGGTGTTATGTATCACTATATAAGAACTAAACCTGGCGGTGATTTTGAATTACAAACGAATCGTTTTTCTTTACTTACGGGTGGCAGTGGGGGTAAATATTGTCAACTTTTAGGACACTTTTAATGACGTTGAACGGGCAGAAGCACTCCGTGCTTTATTATTCCTATAAATGTTAACGCCCACACGTGTGGCACAAAGCAACATGGTCCAAACGTCTTCATTACCATCCATTTTGCCACGTCAAAACAGATGACATCAGCAGATTTTTTTTTGGTTTTCACACTTAAAAATGTTTTACCTCCTAATTAAAAAATCCAATTAAAAACCCGTTTTCACCATTAAATCTGTCTCGACGAGATCTTCAAAAAACTAGATCTCATGTCGATATGTTTCGACGATTTTTTTTGGCCAAAAGTTGTCATGATGTTTAGACTGTACTTGCCATAGTGTTTACACTAAAGTTGCCATGACATGTTTTATCTATTTTTTCTTCTAGATTTAAAGCTACCGTTGTATTTCAACTACTTTTTACTGTAATTTTTATTAATTGACCATGGCAATTTTTAGTAATTAACCATGGCAAATTTAATGCATGGATCATGGCAATTTTTAGTAATCCATCATGGCAAATTTAATTTATAGATCATGGTAATTTTAGTTTATAGATCATGGCAATTTAGTATTTTGACCATGGCAATTACAGTATTTTGACCATAGAAATTATTTTTTTGTATGAATCATGGCAAATTTTAGTGCATGTATCATGGCAAATTTAAGTAATTCACCATGGCAATTTTAGTTTATGGTTCATGACAATTTTGAGTCATTGATCATGTATTTTTAAAGTAATTGATGATGAATTTTCTTTTTAATTTTGAACCATGGTAATTTTAGTTTATGGTTTATGGCAAGTCTAGTTTCTTAATTCCCCGTTTATAATATGTCAAAATTTATTTTAAACGTAGAAGAAAAAATAGCTGAAACATATCTTGGCAACTTCAGTGTAAACACCATGGCAATTTATATGCAATAGACATGGCAACTTTTAACCAAAAAAAAGTCATCGAAACATATCGATATGAGATCTAATTTCGAAGATCTCGTCGCGACGGATTTAATGGTGAAAACGGATCTTCAATCGGATTTTTCATTTAAGAGATAAAACATTTTAAAATCTGAAAATCCAAAAAGATTCCCACATGCATGCATGCGATGACGTGACGCAATCTGTGGTTATAGGGTGTGTGATCGGGCGTTGCTCCCACCACACGTGTGGTGGTTATCAGCGTCCTTATTATTAGGTAAGGGTCCGACTATGTCACATCTAGATGTGAGATAATTACTCACATCTAACTATGACATCATCCTACATCAGCAGATAAATAAAGCTTCACTATTGTATTGTTTGTTTGTTTGAAAAATCCATACTTCACGTCTGCACACGACGCACAGCCGCGCTCCCGTGCGGCGGCTAGTGCATGCGGCTCGTTATAGCACGGCGCACAGTACTACAGTAAACAGTGTCACACTATTCGCTATAGCCCTCACGCGGTACGGTTTGCTACAAGAAAACGCCCTTGTTGGCTACAGTGGACTAGCAGAGATTGCTACAGTTCTGAGCAATACACTACCGTCACCGTCTTTTGCACCGAAGTTACCCTCGCTGCTGTGCTTTTTTCTTCCCTAAGTACACGTTATTGTATATACATCTCTAAATATAATGTTGACTAAATAATGCGCTAATCGACGGTCCAGCGGGCACCGCACAGTAACGCAAATATTCGGCGTTTGTTTGTTTTGTTTTGTTTTCTTGCTTTTTGTTTTGTTTGTCGCCCATGACGCCCAGCCCAGAACGACGGGAGCTTCTCCGATTGGGCCGGCCCAGTGTCAAACTAACAACGAGTAGTCGCTTGCAAAAATCCCCAAAAAAGAATGTCCCGTGAGTGCCATGGTTCGAACCGCGGATCTTCTGTTGGTGCACTCATCTTGGAAGCCACGGAAATAGACTACTTGTAGTGATAAAATAGTAGCGCGTAGTTTAAAGAACTAATGGTAGCGCGTAACTTAACATTACTGAAAAAATTGCAAACATTTTTTAAAATTTCGAACACTTTTTAAAAATTACGAACATTTTTTGTTAAACGCAAGCAATTTTAAAAATCTCTAAACATTTTAAAAGCTGTCAAGAAATTTTAAAAATTCCTGAACATTTTTTTAATTTGTAAAAACAAAACTTGAAAATGTGAACATCTTTTGAAATTTGGAGAAATGTTTGAAAACACGAACATTCCCCAAAATTCCAGAACATTTTTTGAAACTGTGAACATATTTTGAATTAGTGAACACAATTTTTGTAGACGCGAACATTTTTTGAATTGGTGAAGAAACTAGCCTTATATACAAAAGGATATGAAGTGTGTCTTATTTGTATGCAACTATGAGATTTCGAAGAAAGGTGGGGAACTAGCTCAATGCGTTGGGAGTTACAAATTATATAGATGGTGTTTTTTTTTTAAAACATGAAAACTTGGATACCTCCGACTCGATAGCATATCTTTCAGGAAACAAAATGGGTCGAAGATGAGCTTGCAACTAGGACATTTGAAAAATGGGTTAGGCCCAAAAAATAAAAAATAAACAATGTTGAGCAGCTAAAAAGGGCAAAAAAGAAAAGAAAAGGTGGACTAGTAACTGTTAGGGTCGGGGCTCACATTTTTCGTATTGAAGATGGAATTGTTCCTGGCATAAAAATTGGTCGCTCGCCCTAGTTGTAGGTTGATGTGAACTTGTAATTGCAACAAAAAAAGTTGGAGCCAAACTACAAGTCGGTGGTGGACTTGCAATTGGGGCGAAGAATAAAAAAGGATGACCTACTCGTAAAAACGAGGGTGGGCTTGTACTAAGGCAACAAAAAAAGTTCAAAAAAGTCCCGATTGCAAGTAGAGGGTGGGCTTGCAACTAGTAGCGGAGAATAAAAAAGGTCGGTGTTAATTCTAAGCCGAGGGTGGACTTGCAAACTAAGGCGACAACAAAAATTCGAGCCCATTTGCGAGCTGAGGGTTGACATGCAACTGGGATGAAAACAAACTACGGGCCCAGTTGTGAGTCGAGGGTGGACTTGCAACTGGGACAAATACGAGCCTAGTTGCGAGTCGAGGGTGGACTTGCAATTGGGATGAAAAACAAACTACGGGCCTAGTTGCAACTCGAGGATGGACTTGCAACTAGGACAACTACACAAAACAATGATACCAGTTGCGAGTCGAGAGTGGACTTGCAACTGGGACAAACACGAAACCACATGCCCAGTTGCGAGTCAAGGGTGGACTTGCAACTGGGATGACACAAAACTACGATCCTAGTTACAAGTCAAGGGCAGACTTGCAACTGGGACAACTACACAAAACTACGATACCGTTTGCGAGTCGAGGTGGACTTGCAACAAGGACAATAATATACTACGAGCCCAGATGTGAGTCGAACGTGGACTTGCAACTGGGATGAAAAAACAAAACAGAAGCCAAGTTGTGAGTCGAGTGTGGACTTGCAACTGTGACAACTATAAAACTACGAGCCTAGTTGCGAGTCAAGGGTCAACATGCAACTAGGATGAAACAAACTACGGGCCAAGTTGCGAGTCAAGGGTGGACTTGCAACTGAGATGAAAAACAAAACACAGATCGAGTTGCGAGTCAAGGGTGGAGTTGCAACTGGGATGAAACACACTACGATCCTAGTTGTGAGTCAAGGGCGGACTTGCCACTCGGACAACTACACAAACCTACGATACTATTTACGAGTCGAGGGTGGACTTGCAACTGGGACATTAACAAAATACAAGCCCAGTTGCGAGTCGAGCGTGGACTTATAACTAGGATGAAAAACAAAACACATGCCCAGTTGTGAGTCGAGGGTAGTGAGGGTGTCCCGGACTAAGGGGTCCTCGGGCTGCCGGCCTGTCTCTCGTGGGCCGCACTCGTGGGCCGCTCTTAACTCATCGAAGGAAGGCCGGACTACAGGTGACCCCGTGCATCAGAAGGAAACCTCTGAAGACTTGGCGTCTCCTCCAAGTAAAGTTTAGCGTAGCCGGCATGTTTATCCCCTGGTGGCAACCAACCATATGTAACCCTAGTGATGCGGAGCATCCTTCGATCATCCCCATGGATACCTCACCAACAAACCAAGCACCAAGTGGACCTATGACAAGAGCTCGCGCACGTGCCATCGAGAACGAGGTGAACTCACTCCTTTACAACTTTCATATGGATATGGATGGAACTTGGATGCTACCTCACAAAGGAACTCTATGTATCATTGGGAATGATGGAATCGACCGTCAAGAGGCTAAGGACCATCACCAAGGCCAAGAGGAACCACGCCAAGGCCACGAGGACGACGGAGGAAGAAACCCCGAAGAGGACAGCACCTTCCAGGCGACCCCGTGCGCACGGGCACCCAAGACCCCGTGCCCACGGGATACGGCAAAACTACTGGACACCCCGTGCCCACAGCCCCCCCGGACCCCGTGTGCACGGGCCTCGCCGTTGTAGCACCCCGTGCGCACGGGCATGTACCGTGCACACGGGACCCCGTGCGCACGGGCCACCCAGCGTGGTGGCTGACTCTGCCTGTTTTGCCCCTCACTTCGTCCCTTACCTCCCACTTACTATATATTCCGTGGATAGACCATTTGTTAGGGTTAGCAAAGTGTATTGAGATATCATAGAGGGCTTTGCTCATCTACCACTCCTCTTGGAGATCAAGACCTCCTAGAGAGAAGATCCCAAGGGATATCAAGACCTCCTCTTGGAGAAGACTATCATAAAGACCTCACCTCCTTTGGAGTGGGAAGAACCTTACCTTTGTGCTACTTTCCTTTGATTGTCTATGTATGCTTGTGGATCTATGTATGCTACTCTAGTGGATGTGTGATTTGGGTTTGTTTGAGTGATTTGCCTCTTGTGATTTGTGAGTTCATCCCTTTCCCCCCTCCAAGTGTGAAAAAGTCCTCACATAGGGTTCTACCCTACAACATCTTGGTATCATGAGCCACGTTGATTCACACCTTGGAGTCCCTACCCCCCACTTTCTAGCCTGATTTTGCTTTGTTTTGTCCCAATTTCGAAAATTCCCACAAAAATAGCCATACCAATTTTTTTTTGCATTTGTTGGATCTTGTGAGATTTTATTGTTTTGGTCCACAAATTTTGTGTTTGGCAACTGGATCTACCCCTTCCCACCCTTCCCCATACATCCCACCACGCCTTTTCCATGAATTTTGCGATTTTTGCCACGGATCTCGCGCTGTTCATCCGCTGCCGCCGACCCCGTGCGCACGGGCCCCGATACCCCGTGCACACGGAGCCCCGTGCACACGGGCACATGTTACCCCGTGCGCACGGCCTCACCAGAGAGCACTGTTACTTCTTGTTTTAGTCCAGTTTTTACACACACTTGCACCACTTTCGTCTTCCGCACTAACACACGTGTTTCTTTGAGATTTTGAGTTGCGGTTGTCGTGTCCTAAGGTGTTTCGGCTACTTAGGGACGGTACTACATCACCTCACCGCCATTCATCATCGCCCCGGACCCAACATCGACATTGTCCACTTCATCATCATCCGTCCTTGCTTACCACGAGAACCAAACGACGGTAACCTCGACGGCATCTTGTACTTACCCTTGCCATTGCATTGATAGCCTTGAGCCATTTTGCGTCACTTACCCATCGAGACTAGCAAGTTGAGAATTGCCGGGCCACGTATTTGTGCACCATAGTGATATGCCTACTCCGCATAGCTACATTTAGCATGCATTTATCTTGCTATCATCATCGTGCCATAAGTCTCTCCCGTGCATATCTTACTTACTTGTCTTAGATATCGGCTCTAGCATAAAGCATTTTGGCATAGTAAAAAAACAGAAAAAGCTTTTAAGCAAAAGAGAAGAAACAAAGAGCTTGTAAGCAATAGCATTGAGCCTTTTGCATAGTACATCATATTGGACCATACATACATATCATACTTGGGATTGAAGACAAGCGCGTTACTCTCTTAGGTTGGTGCACAAGCGTATCTAGCCCATTTGAGCAATCGAGCTAGTGTCTCTCTAGCATCCGTGCAACAAGAGCATTTTCCGTGGTTCCACATTTTGAGCTCATTCCTTGGTTGTGCGGATCCCATTCATCTTCGTGTGTGAGTTTCCAAGTGTTCTACTAGGGTGTTGATCTATTTGTCTTACTTGCAATTTGTGAATCTTCTCAACATTTTCGATATCTTGACTAACACTTGCTTGAATTTTGTGCCACTCATCCTAACCAAGCTCCTCCATAAGCCTTACCTTGTAGGTGTGAGAAACAAACCCGGTACCAATTCTACTATTGTTGCATTACATTGAGTGATACTTGATACATCCTCAATCATCGGAAAAGGTAACTTTGGTATTGTTCTCTCATTTCCTACTCACCACCACTTGACTATGATGGATAGGCCTACTACATCGGCGAACCCGCTCTTTGAAGAGCAAGAGGAGACGCACGACTATGTCACCAAGGGTCATCTCTTCGGCGTCCAACGAGCGCTACACCAAGAAAGAGAAGCTTTGGGAGATCGCATCGAGCAACTCGCCACCGACTTGCGCCACTCCGAAACACGAACAAGG
The DNA here is from genome assembly GCA_039707655.1 of Elymus sibiricus. Lineage (NCBI taxonomy): Eukaryota > Viridiplantae > Streptophyta > Magnoliopsida > Poales > Poaceae > Elymus > Elymus sibiricus. The sequence continues at coordinate 163,959,533 of CM077676.1, forward strand.
GACTACTTTGACGCCAAGCTTTCGTCTCAAATGGAGGAATTGCGAGACATGATGGCCAGCCGCGCCACTTCCATGACTTCATCCTCAAGACGGCGTCACTCAAGTCGACACTCTTCGGATTCTTCTTCACGCTCAAGTCCCTCTCGAGCACGTTCTCCTCGGCGCAACACTCATCACGATCATCAAGCTCCACAAAATCCATTCCATGGCAATGGGTTACAAGACCGACTTCGAGCACGAGAACGTCAAGCGCGCCAGGGCCAAGCACCACCACGTCCAAGACAAAATGACCAAGATGGTGACGCCCTCCAGCAAGAACTCCTACGCCAAGAAGAACAAGCACTTGAAGCGCAACGTGCTCTCCGAGAAGCAACTCATGCCGTGAACGAGCGCAATCGTCGTGTGCGTTAATAAGAAGAAGCGCTACGACATGCACAACGAGACGAAGAAGCTCACCTTGAGGAGCGCTAAGAAATAAGAAATCGCGCTCGGATTCCACCTCCAAGACCACTGCGCCAAGCAAATCAAGCGGAGCATGAGGATGACGATCCACCACCATGGCAAGATCGACCTCACCAATGATGACATGATGAGGAACAACGTTTCGGCAAGCTCAAGTTCACCATGCCCAAGTTCCACGGTGGCAACGATCCCGAAGAATATCTCTCATGGGCATTGAAGGTCGACAAGATATTTCGCCTTCACAACTACGACGAAGCAAAGAAGATCGCCATGGCATCTCTAGAGTTCCAAGACTATGTTCTCATTTGGTGGGAGCAAGTGATCGCAAGGCGTCAAGAGAAGGGCGAACCACCCATTGCAACTTGGAATCAAATGAAAGATGTCATGAGAGGTCGTTTTGTGCCTACACATTACAACCGCGACCTCTTCAAGAAACTCCAACTCCTCAAGCAAGGAACCAAGACGGTTGAAGAATACTATCAAGAAATGGAAGTTTCCATGATACGAGCCAATGTCAAGGAAGATGATGAACAAACTATGGCACGTTTCTTGAATGGCCTCAACCATCCCATCAAGAAAATAGCGCACTTCCAACCGTACTCCAACCTCCTCGAGCTAGTGCACCAAGCAACCAAGGCGGAGCGACAAGTGCAAGAGGACTATAAGTACTCCAAGTACTCTTCCAAGACCTACGGTTCATACACTCAAGCTTCAACGACTACGACAACTCCTTCCACGACTCGAGCTACCACAAGTACCGGTGACAAGTCAAGCTCCAAGCAACCTTCGACATCTTCGAGTCGCCTTCCTACTACTACAAGCAGCTCCAAGCACAAGCCTTCGTCCTCAACACCTCCTACGGATGCCAACAAGACAAGTGACATCAAGTGCTTCACTTGTAAGGGCCGAGGCCACAAGTCTTTTGAGTGTCCAACTCGACGCACAATGATCCTCAACGACGACGGCACCTATGACTCCATGAGCGAAGATGAAATGGAGGCCCTCGCGCATGTGGCTATGCACCGACAAGTGAATGATGATGAAGACGCACAAATCTATTGCGACAATGATGCGAGCCCCGCTCTTGTTGTCTCCAAGGTCTTGACACTTCAACAACATCAAGATGAGGACCAACGTTGCCACATCTTCCATACCAAAGTGGGCATCCAAGGACGTTCCTTCAAGGTCATCATCGACGGCGGGAGTTGCCACAATTTGGCAAGTGAAGAATTATGCTCCAAGCTACAATTGGTCAAGAAGAAGCACCCCTGCCCCTACAAGGTCCAATGGCTTAGCGACTCTGGCACAATTCAAGTGGAGCACACCGTCCAAGTCTCCTTCAAGATCGGCGCCTACGAAGACACCTTGGAGTGTGATGTGGTTCCCATGTCCGTATGCCACCTCCTACTTGGGCGACCATGGCAATTCGATCGCGGCGTCATCCACAACGGACGGACCAACCACTATAGCTTCAAGATGAAGGGCAGGGAATTCATTCTTCGACCAATGTCTCCAAGTCAAGTCGTCGCCGACAATCAAGCATCGGGCCATCGTGGAGAGACTAGTGAGAGAGTGAACCACCACAAAGAGAGTGAGTGCCACAAGCCAAAATTGAGTGACTCCACGATGAGCGACAAGAAAAACTTAGTTCTACTCGCCACCAAAAGAGATTTGAGGGATGTGAGTGAGAGCCCATCAAGTGTTGTTCACTTTGTGCTTTTATGCAAAGGTGAAGCTGAGCGGACTAATACTTCACAACATCTTCCTCTAGTGTTGTCTCATCTCTTGCAGGACTACAAGGACGTGTTTCCCGATGAGCTACCTCCTGGACTACCTCCTCTACGCGGAATCGAACACCGCATCGACCTCATCCCCAGCGCACCTCTACCGAACAAGGCACCATACCGCGTCAACCCCGACGAGACCAAAAAAATCCAACAGCAAGTTCAACATCTCATGGAGAATGGGTATGTACGCGAGAGCTTGAGTCCATGTGCCGTTCCGGTAATTCTTGTGCCTAAGAAAGACGGTACCTATCGCATGTGTTCCGATTGCCGTCCCATAAATGCTATCACCGTTAGATATCGCCATCCCATTCCACGCCTTGATGACATGCTTGATGAACTTAGTGGCGTCACCATTTTCTCAAAAATTGATCTTAAAAGTGGTTACTATCAAATACGCATGCAAGAAGGTGATTAATGGAAAACGGCTTTCAAAACCAAATTTGGCTTGTATGAATGGTTAGTCATGCCTATGGGTTTATCGCAAGCACCTAGCACTTTCATGCGTATGATGCATTATGTTCTTCGCAAATACATTGGCATTTGTGTTGAGGTCTATTTTGATGACATTCTTGTGTTTAGTGAAACTCTTGAAGATCATGTCAAACACCTTCGAGACGTATTACAAGTTCTTAGAGATGAGAGACTTTATACTAACATGGAAAAATGCACTTTTGGTGTTGATAAACTTGTTTTCTTGGGCTTTGTTGTCTCTTCTAAGGGTGTTGAAGTTGATGAGTCTAAAATTGATGCTATAAAAACTTGGCCACAACCAACCAACTTGCAACAAGTGCGTAGCTTCCTTGGTCTAGCCGGATTTTACCATCGCTTCGTTAAGGACTTTAGCACTATTGCTTCACCATTACATGCTTTGAGTAAGAAGAACGCTCCTTTTGTTTGGGGACCTTCACAAGATATCGCATTTCATGAGCTTAAGAATTTGCTTACACATGCTCCAATTCTTGCTTTGCCAAACTTTGAGAAAACAATTGAAGTGCATTGTGATGCTAGTGGTAATGGCATAGGTGGAGTTTTAATGCAAGAAAAGCGACCCATTGCATATTTTAGTGAAAAGCTTTCCGGTGCTCAACTTAATTATCCCATCTATGATGAAGAGTTATATGCTTTGGTGAGAGTCTTGCATGTTTGGGAGCATTATCTCCGACCTCGTGAATTTGTCATTCATACCGATCATGAAACGCTCAAGTACCTAAAGGGTCAAACTAAATTGAATAAAAGGCATGCTAAATGGAGTGAATTTATTGAGTCCTTCCCTTACATCATCAAATATATCAAGGGAAAGGAGAATGTTGTAGCGGACGCTCTTTCCCGCAAGTGCATGATAGTTACTCAACTTGAATTGAATGTTATTGGCTTTGAGCACATTAAAGATTTATATGAGCATGATGATTCTTTTGCAACTCCTTATGCCAAATGTCTTGCTAACACTTATTGGGAGCGATATTATCTAAAGGATGGATACCCTATGCGTGCTAACAAACTTTGTGTTCCCAAGTTTTCTCTTCGTTTGTTGCTTTTGCAAGAGGCTCACGGCGGTGGACTTATGGGACATTTCGGTCGCGACAAGACTTTTGCCACGCTCTTCAACAAGTATTATTGGCCCAAGATGTTTCGCGATGTAGCACGCTACACCAATCGATGCTCCACATGTCGCAAAGCTAAGTCACAAGCTCAATCTCATGGTTTACATATGCCACTCCCTATACCATATCATCCATGGGAAGACATTAGTATGGATTTTGTGCTTGGCTTGACTAGAACAAAAAATGGACAAGACTCGATATTTGTAGTTGTTGACCGTTTCTCTAAAATGGCACATTTTATTCCATGTCACAAGAATGACGATGCTTCACATGTTGCAAATCTTTTTTGTAGAGAAATCTTGCGACTTCATGGAATGCCCAAGACGATTGTTTCGGACCGCGACGTCAAGTTCCTTAGCTACTTTTGGAAGACACTATGCGGCAAGCTCGGGATCAAGCTCCTATTCACGTCAGCATATCACCCACAAACCGATGGTCAAACGGAAGTCACCAACCGGACGCTTTCTACACTACTTCGCGTGTTGATCAAGAAGAACCTCACGGAATGGGAAGAATGCCTACCGATCGCCGAGTACGCCTACAATCGAGCAAGGCACTCTACCACCAACAAGTCTCCCTTCGAAGTGGTCTATGGCTTCAACCCTTTGTCGCCATTGGACATCCTACCGCTACCGCTACAAGAGCGAGCGAACTTGGACGCAAGCGCAAGAGCAACATATATCAAGAAGGTGCATGAAGACACAAGGCTCACGATAGAACGCCAAGTACAACGACTCGCCAACAAGCTCAACGCAAAAAAGCATCCCATGATATTCAACCCCGGTGATCTCGTGTGGCTACATATTCGCAAAGACCGCTTCCCCAACGAACGCAAGTCAAAACTTCTAGCTCGCGCCGATGGGCCATTCAAGGTGCTAGCACGCATCAACGACAATGCATACAAGATCGACCTCCCACGAGACAAGTACAACGTGAGTGACACCTTCAACGTCAAGGATCTATCCCCCTACCATGGTGATGAAGATATTGATCCGAGGGCGGATCTTTCCCAAGGGGGGGGGGAGATGATGCGGAGCATCCTTCGATCATCCCCATGGATACCTCACCAACAAACCAAGCACCAAGTGGACCTATGACAAGAGCTCATGCACGTGCCATCGAGAACGAGGTGAACTCACCCCTTTACAACTTTCATATGGATATGGATGGAACTTGGATGCTACCTCACAAAGGAACTCTATGTATCATTAGGAATGATGGAATTGACCGTCAAGAGGCTAAGGAACATCACCAAGGCCAAGAGGAACCACGCCAAGGCCACGAGGACGACGGAGGAAGAAAACCCGAAGAGGACAACACCATCCAGGCGACCCTGTGCGCACGGGCACCCAAGACCCCGTGCCCACGGGATACGGCAAAACTACTGGACACCCCGTGCCCACGGGCCCCCCGGACCCCGTGCGCACAGGCCTCGCCACTGTAGCACCCCGTGCGCACGGGCATGTACCGTGCACACGGGACCCCGTGCGCACGGTCCACCCAGCGTGGTGGCTGACTCTGCCTGTTTTGCCCCTCACTTCGTCCCTTACCTCCCACCTACTATATATTCCGTGGATAGACCATTTGTTAGGGTTAGCAAAGTGTATTGAGATATCATAGAGGGCTTTGCTCATCTACCACTCCTCTTGGAGATCAAGACCTCCTAGAGAGAAGATCCCAAGGGATATCAAGACCTCCTCTTGGAGAAGACTATCATCAAGACCTCACCTCCTTTGGAGTGGGAAGAACCTTACCTTTGTGCTACTTTCCTTTGATTGTCTATGTATGCTTGTGGATCTATGTATGCTACTCTAGTGGATGTGTGATTTGGGTTTGTTTGAGTGATTTGCCTCTTGTGATTTGTGAGTTCATCCCTTTCCCCCCCTCCAAGTGTGAAAAAGTCCTCACTTAGGGTTCTACCCTACAACACCTAGGTACCCCTGGTGTCTATATAAACCAGAGGGTTAGGTCCGTAGAGAGGGAGAACCATTATCGCTATACCCACCTAGGGTTTAGTTCATCCGATCTCGAGGTAGATCAACTCTATAATCGTCATACAAACACATCAATACAATCAAGCAGGACGTAGGGTTTTACCTCTTCGAGAGGGCCCGAACCTGGGTAATCGCTGTCTGTACGTTCATTGTTATCCATTGACTCCAAGATCCACAGTTCGGACCCCCTACCCGAGATCTGCCGGTTTTGGTACCGACATTGGTTCTTTCATTGAGAGCTCCGCTGTGGGATCATCAAGGATCAATGGCTCGCTTAGTCACCAGCGACGGCATCCGCTGCGGGGACGTCTTTGTTCCCGGATAGCTCTTCGCGCTCGGCAGCATCATGCTACACGCTGATCCGACCGGTTGCCTCGGCCGGGTCGGTAGCTTTATCCCCGATCAGGAGATCAGGTTTGGAAACCTAGAATTCGTCGCCGACTCCCGGGGAGACCTTATTCTCGCAGGGTTCTCGGCTTCACCCGAGGGGCCTGCAAACTTTGAGGTTTTAACTTCGGGTACGGCTTACCCTGCTATCGGGTCGGCCGCCACCGCGAAGCCGACCCTGAGCTCGGATCCAATCTCTACGCTCGACAGCCCAAGATCAGCCTTGGCCGAGCATGACTACGGGGCAACTTCAAACGCTCCCAGTGCAGCAATACTGCGGGTTGACCCCGAGAACTGCCAGAACATGGATCCGACGGATCTCTCACTACTAAACGGGATACTAGATCGAATCCAGGCCATGGGGATCACCGACGGCCAGTCCTAGGTCTACGACCAGATCGGGCTTAAAGCCGACGACAGGGAAATTTACATCCCTCCTGCCACCCACTTAGTCGCCACTATCGAAGACTCGGCCGAGGGCTCACCCCTCCTCCCTTTGGAGCCAAGAGCGGATTGGGTACAAATTTCCGATCATCAAGCTCCATCCTCCAACTCGGCAGCCGACCTCCGCTCCGGAGAGAGACCTGAGCCAAAGTTTGATTCGGCGCACGACCTCGAGTCTACGCAACCGTGCCTGGCCGAGAATCCAAATCCAGAGCCCAGCACGTCGGACTCCATATCGGTCCAGGACACAGCCGCCAAGACCCTGGACTCACATCCTGTCGGGATTAAATTTTTTATCCCACCCACCCCCACATCGAGTACTGCCCAAGTAACTCGGGACAGCCTGACGTATGGGATCTAATGTACGTCAAACAACAGCCCGAAGAGACAGTTCAGCAATTCTGGACTAAATTCCTTCTCGTCAAAAACAAAATAGTGGACTGTTGCGACACGGAAATCCTGACGGCTTTCCGACATAACTGCCAAGACGAAGGCATCTTAAAAGCCCTCGCCCGCCGTCACATTCAAAACTTCTCCAAGTTATCAAACTTGGTGTACAAATATTGCGCCATGGAGGATGCTTGGCAGGCTCAGCAAAAGCAAACGGAGTTAATCCATGCCAAGGAGTCAAGACGAGCTCGGGCGAAACGCGCACATCCTCGCCGGTCAGCTCAGTATGAGCCGTCCGAGAAAAAGAAGAAACTCCTGGCAGGATCCAGAACGGTTCTTGACGAACTACTGGACAAACCGTGCCCTATACACTCTGTCCTGCTCAACCAAACCCAACTCACAACCTTCGAGCTTGCTGGGTGGTCAGGCAAGTGGCCAAGAGCGGTGAAGCCATCCTCGGAGGCTCATACTCAGATAGATGTCTCGCAACGCCCTTGGATGATGACGCCGAGATCCTGATGATCTACGAGACGTATTCCTCAAAGAATCAGAGGAAGAGAGCCCTTCGAGAGCTCGGTCAAATTCACCATGTGGCAGCGATGGACTCATGGACAGACACACCTATCACTTTCAGCGAAGAAGACCAGCTGAGGTCCCGCCCTATCCGAGCTGCTGCCGCCCTTATCCTTGATCCCATAGTGGATGGATTTCGACTCCAAAAGGTGTTAATGGATGGCGGCAGTGGGTTAAACCTCATTTACGAGGACACCTTGGACAAAATGCAGTTCGACAGATCTCGCATCGAGCAAAGTCACACCACCTTTCGAGGGATCATCCCCAGAAAGGAGGCACGTTGCAGTGGCCGAGTTACTCTCGATGTAGTCTTCAGAACTCCCAAGAACTATCGATCCGAGGAATTGCTCTTCCACATTGTGCCCTTCCGCAGTGGCTACCACGCCTTATTGGGGCGTGACGCATTTGCACGATTCCATGCTATCCCACATTACGGGTATATGAAGCTTAAGATGCCAGGGCCAAACGGCGTAATCACAGTCACAGGTGATCCGGACAGAGCTCTTCGGGCCGAGAACAAAACAGCATCGCTCGCCCTCGAAGCATTATCCGAAGCCCTCGCAGCTGAAGAATTAACTGCGCTCCGTTCAACAGTGGACAAGGATGATGTAATCCTCGACAAAAGGCCCAAATCCACATCTTTCAAACCAGCAGACGAAATCGTCAAATTCCAAGTGCATCCAACAGATCCCAACAAGACGGCATCCATTGGAGCTCAGCTGGACCCCGCGGTCAATCAAGAATTGCGCAATTTTCTGTGCAAAAACTGGGACATCTTTGCTTGGCACCCTTCAGACATGCCAGGGATCCCACGAAGTTTAGCCGAGCATAGCTTGAACATAATTAAAGGTTTCAAGCCAGTCAAACAGGCTTTACGCCGATTTTCTGAACCCAAGCGTCAAGCTATGGGTGAAGAATTGGCAAAATTGCTCGAAGCCGGATTCATCCGAGATATCAAACATCCCGAGTGGTTGGCTAATCTGGTCATGGTACCTAAGAAAGACAAATCCTGGCGGTTGTGTGTCGATTTCAAGGACCTAAATAAGGCCTGCCCCAAGGATCCTTTCCCCTTGCCCTGCATAGACCAGATCATAGACGCCACTGCCGGGCATGACTCACTGTGTTTTCTCGATGCTTACTCCGGATACCATCAAATTAAAATGAAGGAGTCCGATCAAGCGGCCACAACATTCATCACCCCCTATGGACCGTTCTGTTTCAACACAATGCCCTTCGGATTAAAAAAATGCAGGGGCTACATACCAGCGCATGATCCAAACATGTTTGGAAAAACAGATCGGCAAAACAGTCGAGGCATATGTGGACGACGTGGTTATCAAAACCAAACACGTCAGTCAGCTGGTGGACGACCTCCGTCAAATCTTCGACAGTCTGTGAACTTTCGATATACGACTCAATTCGGACAAGTGTGTCTTCGAAGTGCCCGCGGGCAAGCTGCTCGGATTTATTGTTTCCCATAGAGGAATAGAGGCTAACCCGGCCAAAATCTGGGCACTGTCCCAGCTAGCGGTTCCTACCGAGCTAATGCACATCCAAAAACTAGCCGGCTGCGTGGCAGCCTTGAGCTGCTTCATCTCACGCCTTGGAGAAAAGGCCCTACCACTTTACAGGCTACTTAAACGGACCAAAAACTTTGAATGGACTAGCGAGGCAGCGGCCGCACTAGAGGAAATTAAAACGTTACTGGCTAGCAACCCCATCTTGGCAGCACCCATCTTAGGTGAGCCAATGATGCTATACATTTCGGCCACAAACCAGGTGGTCAGTGTAGTTCTCGTCGTTGAACGAGAGGCAGAGGGTCACAAGCCCCAGGTGCAGAAGCCAGTTTACTATGTATCCGAAGTGCTTACCCCGTGTAAAACAAGGTACTCGCATTACCAGAAGATCGCCTACGCAGTTTTCATGGCATCCCGAAAGCTCCGACACTATTTTCAAGAGTGTTCGGTCACGGTGGCATCCGAAGTACCCCTGAATGATATAATTAACAATAGGGATGCCACGGGCCGTATAGCCAAATGGGCTATCGAGCTCCTCCCCTTCGAAATCATATACCGACCACGCCGAGCTATTAAATCTAAGGTGTTGGCAGATTTCATGGCAGAATGGACGGAAGCTGAGCTCCCTAGAGAGTACAGTACGTATTCGCATTGGACGATGTACTTCAACGGCTCCAAAATGCTCGCCGCACTAGGGGCTGGAGTGGTTCTCACATCTCCCACCGGCGACAATATCCGGTACGTACTGCAGATCATGTACACCGACTCTAACAACGCGGCCGAATACGAGGCTCTGTTGCATGGACTTCGGATGGCAGTGTCAATGGGTGTACAGCGGCTCGAGGTACGGGGAGACTCTAATCTCGCCATCTCTCAAGTCAACGGCGAATTCGACGCAAAAGACCCAAAAATGACAGCATATCACAATGCCGTCCTAAAAATATCTGCCCGGTTTGAAGGGCTGGAGTTCCGTCATGTCTCTAGAGACAGCAACCAAGCCGCCGATGTCCTTGCTCGAATGGGCGCTAAACGCGATCAGGTCCCGGAAAACACCTTTTTGGAACAGCTCTTCAAGCCGTCTGTGGTGTGGCAGGACGACGGCAAGGGCGCTGATACTAAGGTCTCTAAAGAGCTCATTCCCCCAATCATCGAACCAGACGAAGGAATTGTCGGGGGCTCTCCAATCAAAGAAACATTTTCGGCCCATGAAGTCATGGCGATAATCGTGCCATGGACCGAGCCCTTCCTCGCCTATCTTCTCCGCCAAGAGCTACTCGATGACCAGACCGAGGCAAGGCGCATAATTCGACGATCTAAAGCCTACAAAGTCCATGAGGGTGAGCTATACAAGAAAAGCACCACCGGCATCCTCCAAAGATGTATATCCGAAGAGGAGGGGAAACATCTCTTGGCTGAGATTCATGCTGGCATGGGCGGTCACCACACGGCAGCTCGGGCCTTGGTCAGCAAAGCCTTCCGAGCCGGGTTCTTTTGGCCCACTGCCCGCGCAGACGCCCAAACATTAGTCCAACATTGCCTTGGATGCCAGCTCCTCGCAAATCAAAGTCACATGCCCCCCACGGCTCTTCGGACGATACCGATCACCTGGCCTTTTGCGGTCTGGGGGATGGATATGGTCGGGCCACTTAAAGGGGGGACCAAGAAAAAGAAATATCTACTCATTATGGTCGACAAATTCACAAAATGGATTGAGGCGAAACCAGTAACCTCAGCCAAGTCTGGGCCGGTCATCAATTTTATATCCGGCGTGGTTCACCGTTACAGTGTCCCCCATAGCATAATAACGGATAATGGATCCAATTTTACTGCCCAGGAAGTAAAGGACTGGTGCGCTAATTTAGGCATTAAGCTCGACTATGCCTCTGTATACCACCCACAGTCCAATGGACAAGTCGAGCGAGCTAATGGACTAATTTTGAGCGGCATTAAGCCCCGTTTGGTCCGTTCTTTAAAAGAGTCCGACTGCCATTGGGTGGAGGAGCTCAACTCCGTATTATGGGGCTTGCGTACCACTCCCAATCGATCCACGGGCTATACACCGTTCTTCATGGTGTACGGGGCAGAGGCTGTTCTCCCTAGCGACCTCATTCACGACGCATCTTGAGTACGCATGTATGAAGAAAGGGAGGCCGAGCTGGATTGGCAAGATGACCTGGACACCTTGGAAGAAGAGCGCAATGTTGCTAGGGCTCGCTCGGCTTTTTATCAGCAGCAGGCCAGACGCTATCAAAGTAGGGAAGTACAGGCGAAGGCATATAACGTGGGCGACCTCATCCTGCACCTCCTGGGGAAGCAGAAGCATAAACTATCGCCCAAATGGGAGGGGCCCTTCATAATCGATTAGGTACTCGCAGGAGGAACGTACCGTCTCCATGACCCAAAGGACAATCGCCTGGAACCAAACCCATGGAACGCAGCTCGGCTTCGGCGCTTCTACGGCTAGACTAGCGACATCACCCTCTTCGGTCTATCCTTCTCGGATTTATGTTTTCTCTTTCTCATTTGGCCAAGTATTTCCCATGTCGTGTTCGGTCAAGCCGAACTACGTTAAGTTTTTTTCGGCGAACATCTTCAAATGTACCACACTTTATACCTGGGGGCTTCCTTTACGAAGCCGGTAATACATCCTTTGTGCAACCATCAGTTTTGTCATGTTTGCAACCTTCCAGTATCGTTTTAAAGCCATCATATGCATCGATTTGACTTAAGATTTGGCCAAGCTGGGTTGCCTTGCTCCTGTGCTTACTCCCTACGTTCCCGATTGTTCGGCTAGGGAGTAAAGGGAGCACCTCTGCGATTGTTACGTCCGGATTACCCAGGTGCGTACCTCAGACGGGTGAAGCCGAAAGCTAGCGTTCTTAAGAATATAATCGGTCGGCCATGAGGGAAGTGAAAATAATTGGTAGTTATTACCAAACCCCGGGGTTATTCTCCCGAAGTAACCATTACCTGTATGTTTCGGGTATTAGATTATACGCCCATGGTCAACATGAAAACCCGAGGAAAGGAACCCATGGAGGAACTATTTTCTTCGGAAGATGTTTCTTACGTTAAAAAGTAATATAACATAACTCCCTGAGCGCGTTTTGTCTGTTTGCACCAAATGGCCGGATTGCCTGGTTCTCCGAAGTGTCCTTCCGATGTTCTTGGATCACATAGTAGGAAACACTCCTCGGCCGCTGGCTGAGGAGGCAGAAGCCGATGGCCGGTTAAGACAATGTTTAAAGCATGGTTTGGAGAATATTTCATGTAAAGTACATGGATACATAGAATCAAAACACTACTCTCGGTCAAGGCCATCTATTAAGGTCTCCAGGGCGCAATCTTCCTGGGAAAGCCGGGCAGCATGCATCACTTGGTCATATACCAAATGTGGGGGCACTTCCTGCCCATCCGGCCCTACCAGCCCAACCCGAGCCAAATGCCCCGGGTCAAGCTTGGTGAAGCGGGTCTTAACCATCGCCCAAGCCTCCCGCACTCCCTCTCGACACGCTGATATTTTCCATAGCTCAAAGCATCGCCGAGCTCCTTTAAATCAATTAGCAAGTTCGCTCATCCCTTTCGGAGCCACCTCGCCAGGCCACAACGCCTTGAACATGCTCTTCATATCTTTTCGGGCCCACTCATGTGCGGCGTATAGCTCCTTCAGCAGGTCCCGTCCAAAAGAGCTGACCTCTTCTTCGGGGCGTCCGGTAAGGAGAACTGAACAGAGACATGGCATTGTTCACATAGCTGTATAATACATGCAGTCTCGGTATCGACAAGCTAGGTTGCACTCACCGAACATGCCAGCTTTCAGTCTCTGGTTCTCCCCCTAGGATAAAGCCAGTTGAGTTTTCAAGCTCTCAATTTCTTGGGCCTGTCGTTGATTTTCCGCCTTGAGCTTATCCCTTTCCTCATGACTTCGGGTCAGCACGCGGTAGCCATCCTCTTACTGTGACTCCGCATACCTTTGAGCTTCTCTGGCTACGTCCAGATCCTTCTGCAGTTGATTTATCGACTCGGCTGCTATGGACCAATCTTTCATTAGAAAAGGTGTTCCATAAAATTCTTTATTTGACACATGTAAGTATGTCACTTACCATGTGCCTCTCTGGTCCATTTCTTGACCTTATCCAGCTCGGCCTCCACAGATTTCAACTGTGTTTGTGTCAGCCCAAGGTCTTCGGCCAGCTTTTTGTTCTGTTCCCGAACAGTCTGCACCATAGCACGACATTTTAACATCAGACCCTCAACTCGGCCGTCCCACCCAAATTAAGGCTCGGGGGCTACTGGGTTAGGCAACCGGTTATCAAAACCAATGGCATACCTGCAGACTAGTGGACATAAGTTTAACTACCCCCTCGAGTCCCGTTCGGGTAGCTCCGAGGTACGCATCTACCGAACTAAGAGCGTTAAACTCCTGATCGGAAAACGCAGAGTGCCATAGCGATGCCTTGCGCCGCCGGTGATTCATCACGCTTTCGACCTCGGAGTTGGTAACTGAGATGCCCCCTGAGTCCTCTGGATGTTGGTCCTCGGCAGGGACCTCTGAAGTAACGCCGGCCACGACAGGGGACCTCGGTCTTGGGTCACCCCCCGGCACCTCTTCAATGTCCTCGGGCGAAGGTGGTTCTACATATCGCCTGCAGGCCACAGCAGAGAAAATTGTTGACATTCTCAGCGGTCGTCGAAGATAAAGACACTAAAAGTACAGCGGATACGTTACCTCTTGGGGGGGGGGCACGAATGACGTGACTCCCGTTGGCACCGCACGCTTGGACACCCTGCAGCCACTCGCCGCTGGAGCCACCGGTGCCGCTCTCGTAGATGTCCGGCGCGTTGTGCGGCGACCCTTGGGAGTAGAAGTCAGTGTATTCGGAGCCGCAGGAGCTGAGCGTCTTTTTCGAGAAGAAGCCCGTTGGTCACTTACAGCGGAGGAGGGAAGTGCCCCGGGGTGATCGGCCAAAAGGGCCACTTTAGAGCCGTCGAGACTCTCCTGGTAGAAGACTCCCTCCTCGAAATCGATCGATGTTTCGGGATCATCGTGAAACCCAGGATCGTCGTCACGAGAATGACTCTCCGGTTGAGGAGCAGGGCAACTCACTGTCTCGATCCAGCGCCTCCAGCCCTGTTCGGATAAATTAAAAATCTGATTAAGAAAAATTGGTGTACCACCCGAGCTATAAAGTGTAGTTGGACTCACCGCTTCGATGGGTTTATAGCTCAAGAAGCCATCCTTGGGCTTTAGTCGAGCAAACTCTTGCTCTTCCCCCTTGAAGAGATCAGCTAGTACGACTGCCATTGCCGCCTGGTCGGCAGGTCCTTTCCGTGTGTATCGGGTCGAGTCATTCGCCCCGTTGTAACATCATAGGGGGTGCACCCTTTGCTGAAGAGGTTGAACGCACCGAGCAATGGCTGCCGCCATCACGTCAACGATGGTCAACCCGTTATGGGCTAGCCACCTCACCTGAGCGGCTAGATGCGTTACTTCGGCACTTTCCTCTTGGGAAGAGCCCTTCGGGCGCCAGTTGAGCCGCTTCTTCGGAGAAGCAAGCGAGAATTCGGGCAACCCCCTCCGAGCTGGATCAAATAGGGGGGCATCTTCAACATAGAACCACTCCGAGGTCCACTCCTCGGCATCCTTCCTGGGAGTCCCTATAGGATATCCCGTTCCGGCGATGCGCCATACCTCGGCTCCGCCGACCTCGTAAATTGTCCCTCCTCGGATGCGAGGGACATGGTAGAAGTATTTCCTCCATAACTCGAAATGAGCCTCACAGCCCAGAAACATCTCGCAAAGGGCAACGTAGCCCGAGATGTGCAGAATTGATCCTGGGGTGAGATGGTGGAGCTGGATCCCGTAAAATTCTAGTAGACCCCTCAGGAAGGGATGAATGGGGAAGCCTAAGCCTCGTAAGAGGAAGGGCACGAAGCATACCCTTTCCTCCCCGCGAGGGGCGGGGAAATTCTCTGTAAAAGCCTCGCCATTCGCAGGAGTCAATCCGGGGCGGGTGGACGTGAGATCTAAAACGGGTAGATACCCCTGCATCTCGAGGCTGCCCAGTCGGATGCGGGAAACTGAGCAGCTCGCCCAATCACCTTGAAGGGGACCGTGAGGGCGTGAGGAGGAGCCTGGAACGCTCGCCATTGTTTGCTGGCTATGGCCTCTCAGTGATATGGGGAAGGATGGAAGGGGGTGGGGTGCGTTAAAACTTTCACGCCCTTGGCCTGTTAAATAGGCATTTTCCCCCCAAAGGGGCGTTTCTGTAAAAAAACTATTGGATCATTTGCATTCCCCTGGCACGTGGAAATTGAGGGGCGTCGTTAATTCTGAATGAAGAAAATGGTACGATGGGCCCCACAATGCCTCGTCGATCGAAGGATTGTGGGTGGCCGAACTATTACCAGCAGGACACAGGTGATGGAAGGAACTCGCCCCTCAAGCCGAAGACTTTGGAAGCATGGAGCTGACGAAGATTATCGACCTCGGCATTGGAGGCTACTGAGGGTGTCCCGGACTAAGGGGTCCTCGAGCTGCCGGCCTGTCTCTCGTGGGCCGCACTCGTGGGCCGCTCTTAACTCATTGAAGGAAGGCCGGACTACAGGTGACCCCGTGCATCAGAAGGAAACCTCCGAAGACTTGGCGTCTCCTCCAAGTAAAGTTTAGCGTAGCCGGCATGTTTATCCCCAGGTGGCAACCAACCATATGTAACCCTAGGTACCCCTGGTGTTTATATAAACCAGAGGGTTAGGTCCGTAGAGAGGGAGAACCATTATTGCTATACCCACCTAGGGTTTAGTTCATCCGATCTCGAGGTAGATCAACTCTGTAATCGTCATACAAACACATCAATACAATCAAGCAGGACGTAGGGTTTTACCTCTTCGAGAGGGCTCGAACCTGGGTAATTGTTGTCTCTATGTTCATTGTTATCCATTGACTCCAAGATCCACAGTTCGGACCCCCTACCCGAGATCTGCCGGTTTTGGTACCGACAGGTAGACTTGCAACTAGGACAATCACGAGCCCATTTGCGAGTCAATGATGGACATGCAACAGGGAAAAATACAAAACTACGAGCCCAGTTGCAAATCAAGTGTTGACTTGCAACTAGGATGAAACATACTATGGGCCCAGTTGTGTGTTGGGGAACATTGCATGGGAAACAAAAAATTTCCTACGCACACACAAGATCTATCCATGGTGATGAGCATCTACGAGAGGGAGAGTGAATCTACATACCCTTGTAGATCGCTAAGCGGAAGCGTTAAGAAACGCGGTTGATGTAGTCGAACGTCTCCGCGATCCAAATCGCAAGTCGTCCCTCGATCCGATCACGAACTAGTGCCGAACGGACGGCACCTCCGCGTTCAACACACGTACGGCTTGATGACGCCTTCACCTCCTCGATCCAGCGAGCGATGGTGAAGTAGTAGATGAGTTCCGGCAGCACGACGGCGTGGTGATGGTGGTGAGGAACAATCTCTGCAGGGCTTCGCCAAGCACTACGGAGATAATGACGGGAGAACTAGAGGGTTAGGGTTGCCGACACACGGCTTGGGAAATCTTAATGTTTCCCGTGTGCTAGCCCTGCCCCTCTATTTATATGTTGAGCCTTGGGGTCTAAACTTGGAGTAAAAGCCTCCTCCAGGTCGGTTTGGCCCGCAGGGAAAGAGTCCAACTCGGATCCCTGCAGTACCGCGCACAAGCGGTAGTACCGCTCACGAGCGGTAGTACCTCTTGAGCGGTAGTACCGCTTCACCCAAGCGGTAGTACCGCTTATGCGGTAGTACCGCTTCACACAAGCGGTAGTACCGCTTACGCGGTAGTACTGCCTTACCAGCGGTAGTACCGCTTAAGGCAGCAGCAAAACTTCCTTCTGCACTTTCCAATACCTCGTGGGTTTTACCCCTTTGGCCTATATAAAGTGTTGCTGCACCCGAACACTTCGGTAAACATCCGGAACCTCTTCCGGTGAATTCCGGAACCCTTCCGAAGATCACAACACTATTATCACATATATTAATCTTTACCTTCGGACTCTTCCGGAGATCCTCGTCATGTCCGGGATCTTATCCGGGACTCCGAACAACCTTCGGTCACCAACAAAATAACTCAACTATACTAATCGTCACCAAACGTTAAGTGTGTAGACCCTGCGGGTTCGAGAACTATGTAGACATGACCGAGACACCTCTACGATCCATAACCAATAGCGGGACCTGGATGCCCATATTGGCTCCTACATATTCTACGAAGATCTTTATCGGTCGAACCTCTATGTCAAGGATTCAGTTAATCCCGTATGCTGTTCCCTTTGTTCTTCGGTATGTTACTTGCCCGAGATTCGATCGTCGGTATCTCTATACGTAGTTAAATCTCGTTACCGGCAAGTCTCTTTACTCGTTCTGTAATACAAGATCTCGTGGCTAACACTTTAGTCACATTGCTTGCAAGGCTCATTGTGATGTTGTATTACCGAGTGGGCCCTGAGATACCTCTCCGTCACACGGAGTAACAAATCCCAGTCTTGATCCATGCCAACTCAACAGACACCCTCGGAGATACCTGTAGAGCACCTTTATAGTCACCCAGTTACGTTGCGACGTTTGATACACACAAGGTACTCCTCCGATGTCAGGGAGTTGCATGATCTCATGATCATAGGAACAGATACTTGACATGCAGAAAACAATAGCAATAAACTGACACGATCATATGCTACGTTTATAGTTTGGGTCTTGTCCATCACATCATTCTCCTAATGATGTGATCCCGTTATCAAATGACATCTTATGTCCATGGATAGGAAACCTTCACCATCTTTTGATCAACGAGCTAGTCAACTAGAGGCTTACTAGGGACACAGTGTTGTCTATGTACCCACACATGTATTTTGAGTTTCCAATCAATACAATTATAGCATGGATAATAAACGATTATCATGAACAAGGAAATATAATAATAACTAATTTATTATTGCCTCTAGGGCATATTTCCAACAGTCTCCCACTTGCACTAGAGTCAATAATCTAGTTCACATCACTATGTGATTTACATTGTAATGAATCGAACACCCATGCAGTTCTGGTGTTGTTCATGTTTAGCCTTTGGAAGAGGTTTAGTCATCGGATCTGCAACATTCAGATCCGTGTGTACTTTGCAAATATTTATGTCGTCCTCTTTGATGTAATCGCGGATGGAGTTGAAACGTCGCTTTATGTGTCTAGTCCTCTTGTGAAATCTTGGTTCCTTGGCTAGAGCAATGGCACCAGTATTATCACAAAACAGAGTCATTGGGTTAAGCGCACTAGGCACTACTCGAAGATCTGTCATGAACTCCTTCATCCAGACACCTTCCTTCGCCGCCTCCGAGGCAGCGATGTACTCCACTTCGCATGTAGAATCAGCTACCACGCTTTGCTTGGAACCGCACCAGCTAACCGCACCCCCATTACGAATAAATACGTATCCGGTTTGTGATTTAGAGTCATCCGGATCAGTGTCAAAGCTTGCATCGACGTAACCCTTTACGACGAGCTCTTGATCACCTCCATAAACGAGAAACATGTCCTTGGTCCTTTTCAGGTACTTCAGGATATTCTTGACCGCCGTCCAGTGTTCCATTCCTGGATCACTTTGAAACCTTCTGACCATACTTATGGCAAGGCTGACATCGGGTCTTGTGCACAGCATTGCATACATGATAGAGCCTATGGCTGAAGCATAGGGGATGACACTCATCTTTTCTCTATCTTCTGCAGTCACTGGGCATTGAGTCTTACTCAACTTCACACCTTGCAGAACATGCAAGAACCCCTTCTTGGACTGATCCATTTTGAACTTCTTCAAAACTTTGTCAAGGTATGTGCTTTGTGAAAGTCCTATTAAGCGTCTCGGTCTATCTCTATAGATCTTGATGCCTAATATGAAAGCAGCTTCTCCTAGGTCCTTCATTGAAAAACTCTTGTTCAAATATTCCTTCACGCTTTCCAACATTTCTATATTGTTTCCAATCAGTAATATGTCATCCACATATAATATTAGAAACGCTATAGAGCTCCCACTCACTTTCTTGTAAATACAAGCTTCTCCGTAAACTTGTATAAACTCGAACGCTTTGATCACCTCATCAAAGCGAAGATTCCAACTCCGAGATGCTTGCACCAGTCCATAAATGGATCGCTGGAGTTTGCAAACTTTGTCAGCATTCTCTGGATCGACAAAACCTTCTGGTTGCATCATATACAACTCTTCCTTAAGGAAACCGTTAAGGAACGCTGTTTTGACATCCATCTGCCAAATTTCATAATCAAAAAAGGCAGCTATTGCTAACATGATTCTGACGGACTTAAGCATCGCTACGGGTGAGAAGGTCTCATCGTAGTCAACTCCTTGAACTTGTGAAAAACCCTTTGCCACAAGTCGAGCTTTATAGACGGTGACATTACCGTCTGCGTCCGTCTTCCTCTTAAAGATCCATTTGTTCTGAATGGCCTTACGCCCTTCAGGTAATACTTCCAAAGTCCACACTTTGTTTTCATACATGGATCCCATCTCGGATTTCATGGCCTCTAACCACTTCTCGGAATCCGGGCCCATCATCGCTTCTCCATAGCTCGTAGGTTCATCGTTGTCCAACAACATGACCTCTAAGACAGGGTTGCCGTACCACTCAGGAGCAGTACGCGTCCTTGTCGACCTACGAGGTTCGATAGTAACTTGATCCAAAGCTTTATGATCATTATCATTAACTTCCTCTTCAGCTGATGTAGGCTCTACAGAAACATCTTTCTGCGCTGCGCTACTTTCAGGTTGAAGTAAAGGTTCAACAACCTCATCAAGTTCTATCTTCCTCCCACTCAATTCTTTCGAGAGAAACTTTTTCTCAAGAAATGTTCCGTTTTTAGCGACAAACACTTTGCCTTCGGATCTGAGGTAGAAGGTATACCCAACTGTCTCTTTTGGGTATCCTATGAAGACGCATTTCTCCGCTTTGGGTTCCAGCTTTTCAGGCTGAAGCTTTTTGACATAAGCATCACATCCCCAAACTTTCAGAAACGACAGCTTTGGCTTCTTGCCAAACCAAAGTTCATATGGCGTCGTCTCAACGGATTTCGATGGTGCCCTATTTAAAGTGAATGCAGCTGTCTCTAATGCATAACCCCAAAACGATAGTGGCAAATCGGCAAGAGACATCATAGATCGCACCATATCCAATAAGGTTCGATTACGACGTTCGGACACACCATTACGCTGTGGTGTTCCAGGCGGTGTCAGTTGTGAAACAATTCCACATTGTCTTAAGTGACTGCCAAACTCATAACTCAGATATTCTCCTCCTCGATCAGATCGTAGGAATTTAATCTTCTTGTTATGATGATTCTCAACTTCACTCTGAAATTGTTTGAACTTTTCAAATGTTTCAGACTTGTGTTTCATTAAGTAAATATACCCATATCTACTTAAGTCATCAGTGAAGGTGAGAAAGTAACGATAACCACCGCGCGCCTCAATGCTCATCGGACCGCACACATCAGTATGTATGATTTCCAACAAGTCACTTGCCCGTTCCATTGTTCCAGAGAACGGCGTTTTAGTCATCTTGCCCATGAGGCATGGCTCACATATGTCAAGTGATTCAAAATCAAGTGACTCCAAAAGTCCATCAGCATGGAGCTTCCTCATGCGTTTTACGCCAATATGACCTAAACGGCAGTGCCACAAGAAAGTGGTATTATCATTATCAATTCTACATCTTTTGGCATCAATGTTATGAACATGTGTATCATTACTATCGAGATTCAATAAGAATAAACCCCTCACATCGGGTGCATGACCATAAAAGATATTACTCATATAAATAGAACAACCATTATTCTCTGATTTAAATGAGTAACCGTCTCGCAATAAACAAGATCCAGATATAATGTTCATGCTTAAGCAGGCACTAAATAACAATTATTCAGGTTCATCACTAATCCCGATGGTAATCGAAGAGCGAGCGTGCCGACGGCGATCACATCAACCTTGGAACCATTTCCCACGCGCATCGTCACTTCGTTCTTTGCCAGCCTCCGTCTATTCCGCAGTTCCTGTTTTGAGTTGCAAATATGAGCAACCGCACCGGTATCAAATACCCAGGCACTACAACGAGAGTTGGTAAGGTACACATAAATAACATGTATATCATATATACCTTGTTTGTTGTTGGCCGCCTTCTTGTCAGTCAAATACTTGGGGCAGTTCCGCTTCCAGTGTCCAGTTCCCTTGCAATGAAAGCACACAGTTTCTGGTTTGGGTCCAGCCTTGGGTTTCTTCACGAGAGGAGCAACTGCTTTGCCACTCTTCTTGGAGTTACCCTTCTTACCCTTGCCATTTTTCTTGAAACTAGTGGTTTTATTGACCATCAACACTTGATGCTCCTTCTGAATTTCAGACTCAGCGGCTTTCAGCATCGCAAACAGCTCGGCGACTGACTTGTTCATCCCGTGCATGTTATAGTTCAACACCAAGCTCTTGTAGCTAGGTGGCAATGATTGAAGAACTCTGTCAGTGATAGCCTCTGGCGGAAGGGGCATCCCCAATTCAGCCAGACGGGTGGAGTACCCAGACATTCTGAGTACGTGATCACTGATAGACCCGTTCTCCTCCATCTTGCAAGCATAGAACTTATCGGAGATCTCATATCTCTCGATCCGGGCATTCTTCTGAAAGATAAACTTCAACTCCTGGAACATCTCATATGCTCCATGACGTTCAAAACGTCTTTGAAGTCCCGGTTCTAAGCCATACAATACTGCACATTGAACTATTGAGTAATCTTCAGAACGAGCCTGCCAGGCGTTCACAACGTCTAGAGACTCAACTGGAGCGGGTGGATCACCAAGCGGTGCATCAAGGACATAAGCCTTCTGGGAAGCCGTAAGGATAATCCTTAGATTACGGGCCCAGTCCACAAAGTTACTTCCATCATCTTTCAACTTAGGTTTCTCTAGGAACGCATTAAAATTCAGGGGTGCTACTGCGCGAGCCATGATCTACAACATAAATATAGCAAAGACAACTTAGACTATTGTTCAAGATAATGAGTTTAGTTAATCATATTACTTAAAAACTCCCACTCAAATAGACATCCCTCCGGTCATTCGAGTGTAACATGATCCAAATCCACCAACTCAAGTCCGATCATCACGTGAGTTGAGGTGGTTTCAATGGTGAACATCTTCATGTTGATCATATCTACTATATGACTCATGTTCGACCTTTCGGTCTCTTGTGTTCCGAGGCCATGTCTGTACATGCTAGGCTCGTCAAGTTTAACTCGAGTGTTCCGCATGTGCAACACTGGCTTGCACACATTGTATGTGAACGTAGAGTCTATCACACCCGATCATCACGTGGTGTCTCGAAACGACGAACTTTCGCAACGGTGCACACTCGGGGAGAACACAATTTTATCTTGAAATTTAAGTGAGGGATCACCATATAATGCTACCGTCGTCCTAAGCAAAATAAGATGCATAAAAGGATTAACATCACATGCAAATCATAAGTGACATGATATGGCCATGAACTTGTGCTTTTGATCTCCATCTCCAAAGCACCGGCATGATCTCCATCGTCACCGGCATGACACCATGATCTCCATCATCTTGATCTCCATCAATGTGTCGCCATGAGGTTGTCGCACCGACTGTTGCTTCCACGACTATTGCTAACTCATAGCGATAAAGTAAAGCAAAACGGCGAAAATAATTAAAGACAACTCTATGGCTCCTGCCAGTTGCCGTACTCATCGACATGCAAGTCGTGATATTCTATACAACACATGATCATCTCATACATCACATATATCTCATCATGTAATTGGCCATATCACATCACAACATACCCTGCAAAAACAAGTTAGACGTCCTCTAATTGTTGTTGCAAATTTTACGTGGCTGCTACGGGTTTGCAAGAACCGTTCTTACCTACGCAAAACCACAACATGGTGTAGTGATTGCTTTTTGATCTTCTAAAAGAACCCTCTTCATTGAAATCGATTCAACTAAAGTGAGAGAGACATACACCCGCTAGCCATCTTTATGCAACGAAGTTACATGTCAGTTGAAGGAACCGGTCTCTCGTAAGCGTACGAGTAATGTTGGTCCGGGCCGCTTCATCTCACAATACCGCCGAATCAAGTATCAACTAGTAACAGCAAGCAATATGTATACACCCACGCCCACAACTCGTTTGTGTTCTACTCGAGATCTCATCTACGCATAGACCTAGCTCAGATGCCACTGTTGGGGAACGTTGCATGGGAAACAAAATTTTTCCTATGCACACACAAGATCTATCCATGGTGATGAGCATCTACGAGAGGGAGAGTGAATCTACATACCCTTGTAGATCGCTAAGCGGAAGCGTTAAGAAACGCGGTTGATGTAGTCGAACGTCTCCGCGATCCAAATCGCAAGTCGTCCCTCGATCCGATCACGAACTAGTGCCGAACGGACGGCACCTCCGCGTTCAACACACGTACGGCTTGATGACGCCTTCACCTCCTCGATCCAGCGAGCGATGGTGAAGTAGTAGATGAGTTCCGGCAACACGACGGCGTGGTGATGGTGGTGAGGAACAATCTCTGCAGGGCTTCGCCAAGCACTACGGAGATAATGACGGGAGAACTAGAGGGTTAGGGTTGCCGACACACGGCTTGGGAAATCTTAATGTTTCCCGTGTGCTAGCCCTGCCCCTCTATTTATATGTTGAGCCTTGGGGTCTAAACTTGGAGTAAAAGCCTCCTCCAGGTCGGTTTTGCCCGCACAAGGTCGGTTTGGCCCGCAGGGAAAGAGTCCAACTCGGATCCCTGCAGTACCGCGCACAAGCGGTAGTACCGCTCACGAGCGGTAGTACCTCTTGAGCGGTAGTACCGCTTCACCCAAGCGGTAGTACCGCTTATGCGGTAGTACCGCTTCACACAAGCGGTAGTACCGCTTACGCGGTAGTACTGCCTTACCAGCGGTAGTACCGCTTAAGGCAGCAGCAAAACTTCCTTCTGCGCTTTCCAATACCTCGTGGGTTTTACCCCTTTGGCCTATATAAAGTGTTGCTGCACCCGAACACTTCGGTAAACATCCGGAACCTCTTCCGGTGAATTCCGGAACCCTTCCGAAGATCACAACACTATTATCACATATATTAATCTTTACCTCCGGACTCTTCCGGAGATCCTCGTCATGTCCGGGATCTTATCCGGGACTCCGAACAACCTTCGGTCACCAACAAAATAACTCAACTATACTAATCGTCACCAAACGTTAAGTGTGTAGACCCTGCGGGTTCGAGAACTATGTAGACATGACCGAGACACCTCTACGATCCATAACCAATAGCGGAACCTGGATGCCCATATTGGCTCCTACATATTCTACGAAGATCTTTATCGGTCGAACCTCTATGTCAAGGATTCAGTTAATCTCATATGCTGTTCCTTTTGTTCTTCGGTATGTTACTTGCCCGAGATTCGATCGTCGGTATCTCTATACCTAGTTCAATCTCGTTACCGGCAAGTCTCTTTACTCGTTCTGTAATACAAGATCTCGTGGCTAACACTTTAGTCACATTGCTTGCAAGGCTCATTGTGATGTTGTATTACCGAGTGGGCCCTGAGATACCTCTTCGTCACACGAAGTAATAAATCCCAGTCTTGATCCATGCCAACTCAACAGACACCCTCGGAGATACCTGTAGAGCACCTTTATAGTCACCCAGTTACGTTGCGACGTTTGATACACACAAGGTACTCCTCCGATGTCAGGGAGTTGCATGATCTCATGGTCATAGGAACAGATACTTGACATGCAGAAAACAATAGCAATAAAGTGACACGATCATATGCTACGTTTATAGTTTGGGTCTTGTCCATCACATCATTCTCCTAATGATGTGATCCCGTTATCAAATGACATCTTATGTCCATGGATAGGAAACCTTCACCATCTTTTGATCAACGAGCTAGTCAACTAGAGGCTTACTAGGGACAC
This sequence comes from Elymus sibiricus, assembly GCA_039707655.1. NCBI lineage: Eukaryota > Viridiplantae > Streptophyta > Magnoliopsida > Poales > Poaceae > Elymus > Elymus sibiricus. The sequence continues at coordinate 163,984,729 of CM077676.1, forward strand.
AGTGTTGTCTATGTACCCACACATGTATTTTGAGTTTCCAATCAACACAATTATAGCATGGATAATAAACGATTATCATGAACAAGGAAATATAATAATAACTAATTTATTATTGCCTCTAGGGCATATTTCCAACATTGTGAGTCAAGGTTAGACTTGTAACCGGGATGAAAAAAAAACACATGCTCCAGTTGCGAGCCGAGGATGGGCCTACAACTCGGACTACTACGAGCCCAATTACGAGACGATGGTGGACTTGCAATTGATAACTACGAAACTACGAGCCCAGTTGGGATAAAACAAACTACAGGCCCAATTGCGAGTCAAGGGTGGACTTGCAACTCAGACAAAAAAGGTTGGGCTCCAGTTTCAAGTTGAGGATGGACTTGCAACTAGGACAAAAAAAGGTCGGGCCCCAGTTGTGAGTCGAGAGTGCACTTGCAACTAGGACAAAAAAAGGTTGGGCCCCGGTTGTGAGTCTATGATGGACTTGCAACTGGGACAAAAAAGGTTGGGCCCCAGTTGCGAGTCGATGGTGAACTTGCAACTAGGACAAAATGTCGGGGCCCAGTTGCGAAACGAGAGTGGGATTGCAACTGGGAAAAAATGTCAGCTCCAGTTGTGAGTCGAAGGTGGACTTGCAACTGGGACAAAAAAAAGTCGGACCCTCAGTTGCGAGTTAAGGGTGGATTTGCAACTGGGACAAAAAAAGGTCGGGTCCCAGTTACGAGTCGAGTGTGGGATTGCAACCGGGACAAAAAAAGGTCGGACCCCAGTTGCGAGTCGATGGTGGACTTGCAACTGGAAGAAAAAAAAGGTCGGACCCCAGTTACGAGTTGAGAGTGGACTTGCAACTCAGACAAGAAAAGGCCAGGCCCCCGTTGTGAGTCGAGGGTGGAGTTGCAGCTGGGACAAAAAAAAGCGGGCCCGAGTTACGAGTCGAAGATGGACTTGCAACTGGGACAAAAAAGGATGGCCCCAGTTGCGATTCAAGAGTGGACTCGCAACAGAGACAAAAAAAGGTTGGACACAAATTGCGAGTCGAGGGTGGACTTGCAGCCGGGACAAATCAAGTCGGACCCCAGTTGCGATTCGAGGGTGGACTTGCAACTGGGATAGAAACAAACTATGGCCCCAATTCCGTGTCGATGGTGGACTTGCAACTAGGACTACACAAAATTACGACGTTAGTTGCGAGTCGATGATGGACTTGCTACTGGGACAGTTACAAACTATGAGCCCTAGTTGTGACTCGAGGATGAACTTGCAACTAGAATGAAAAACAAACTATAGTCTCAGTTGCCGGCACACACAGCGTGACATGGGACGCGCGTGATAAAACAACACGCAATCAAGATTTGCATGATATTTAAAGCGAACAGATCGAGCAATAAAAAACCTAGATGATACATTACTGAATTTCATCTAAATGCGACGTAGCAAATCCGTTTTAAGAAGTTGATGAATTTTAAACAAATAAAATAAAGTAGAAAAATATATATGAAAAGAGCGAAAATATAAAACCATGAATTTTTAATAAGTTAATAAATTTTTAAAAATAAATGAAAAAAACAACAACATAGATTCACCCGAGCGACAAACACGAAAAACACGAAAAACATTATGACAATCCACCCCGAGCGACAAACACGAATCAGGTTGTGTAGATTGTTTTAGTACATTGTTCTAGGTCAATATAAAAACATATTACCAGATTGTTTTAGTACTTTGTTCTAGGTCAATATAAGAACATATTACCCCGCTGATTATATGAGGACAGAGAAATGTTATTTTACACGAGACTGAATTCACGAAAAATAAAAGATAACTAAAGAGAAGAGAAAAAGGTCCAGCCACCACCTCCCGATAAAATTAAAAAGAAATGAACACCGCAGCTCTCCTTCAGTCGCTCTTGGCCTGAAGGACTCAAAAATAAAAATGGACAACGCTGCCTCTCCTTTTTATCTCTCCTGGGTCTTCCCAGTCGGCAGCCCATGGGGTAACAAACTCGGTGACAAAAGAAAAAGGGCCCAACCTGGAGTGCCATAACGGGCCAAAAGAAAAACGCAAAGACAAGTAGACAACGATAGGAATGGTTCGACACGAGCGACAGGACACGCACGCTCCATGGGGATCAGAGGCTCGCACGAAAAATCAAGCACAAACAGATCGAACGGTGATGAACTTAGATGTGAGATAAGTACATTACATTTAGATGTAAAATAGCAAATCTGATTATGTAAAGGTAAAGATCGTAGCCGGTAGGCTCAAAAAACAAACAAACTAAACACACCAGCTAATCCATCGCGCCGAACGAAAAACGAACGGCCAAGATTGCGCTTGGCTGAGAGCTCCACCTGCGCAGCACCATCTGTCGCCAACGGCGAGGATTGCTGCCCCGGTGCCCCCCTTCTTCCCCGTCCGTTTGCCCGGATCACCGACCCAGCTCCGCTCCGATGTTCATCCCCACCTCCTCCTCGCCGTCGTCTCTTCCCCTCCCTTCGTCTCCCCTTCTCACGCTCCCGCACCCTCCACAGCCATGAACCCTACTATGCCTCCGCCCCCGCCCCGAAACCCTAACCCCTCCTCCTCCTCCATGCCGCCTCCGCCGTCCCCCAAACCCTCACCGCCTGCCCCGTCGGCGCAGCCGGAGGCGGAGGACGAGCCGAGGCCTGACGCCTCGATGGCCGAGGCAGACGGGAGTGCTAAACCGAGCCCCTCCTCCTTTATGCCGCCTCCACCGCTGCCAAGACCCTTGCCGCCGTCGGAGGCGGACGCTTCGGCCGATGGGAGCGCTAACCCCAGCCCTAGCGTCAGCGACTCGTCGGCGGGAGAGGAAGGGAACCCCGGTGGCGACACCGAGATGGCCGAGGCGGCGCCGCCAGAGCAGCGGCAGCAGCCGCGGCCGCGCGCACCATACGCCATCCCCGACTGGAGCGCCGCCCCGGAACACCCCTTCTTCCTCGAGGTGCTCAAGGAAGGCCTCGTCGTCGAGAATCTTGACGTGTGAGTTGCTGTCTCTGCACCAGCAGTCTTGCGTTTCTCGTCTTGCTGTGGTGCTGCTTACTCTGAATGCCTCTGGGGTTTCTAGCTCATGTACGATAGAAGTGGCGAAGGGCAATGCGTGGTTCCTAGTGCAAACGGTTGATAACGACTTAGTTTTATTTCTAAAATCACTCATGGTTTGTAGTTGCGTGAAATGAGTACTTGCATAGCTACATATTTCATGTTTGAATCCAACGCATTGTATTATATGTGGATTTTGAGACCTTCACATTCGAAGTTCATGACGTTGTCTGCTACATAATTAGCTGGACTACTTATTTTCCTAGATATGGAAATGACTGGCATTACATATCGCAGGTCCAAGAAAGGAGCTTACATGTTCGGCCGAATTGATCTATGCGATTTCATGCTGGAGCATCCCACCATTTCCCGTTTTCATGCAGGTACATTCATTTTCGCCATGCTCTTGTCAAGTATTTTTTGAAACGGATGCTCTTGTCAACTATGCCATAGATAGAACCAAAACTCGAACTCCAGCTAGCTATTTAATCTAGTTACTAAGTGCAGAGTTAGTTTTTAGTAGACCTTTTCAGTTCGAAACGGAAGCAATTACTAATACTTTTCACATCAAGGAAGGTCGTCTGTAACCCCCCACCCCATCTCAGTCAGCTTCATTACATTAACTAGATGTCAGGATGGTTGCAGTTTTCAAACAGAAGTTGTATTTTGTTTGAAGCAATATACATTCTCACCTTTTTACTGATTCCTCGGATAGCTGGCTGGAAACTGGTAGCTGGTTTGTCGCTGATATTCTGAACATTTGGGATGTCAGTGAGCATAATTTTTATTTATGGTGCTAAGATATTCATGAACATATGGGGGATGATATTCAGGGAATCGTGAAACTTTGCTGTAAATAATCCTTTTCTTCAGAGGGTAGTATTTGATTTAGAAAAGCTGTTTATTAATTAATAAAATTATATGGACAACCTGCTGGTGAAATAGTGGTGAATCAAGACATTGACCATCAATGGAATCGAAGGAATTCTTCCACTAATTTGTCCAAGGACTTCTATGTGTAGTGCATTGTCCATGTTGTTTTGGCAGAGCTCACAAAGTATATGCACGTGGTTAACTGTATTGAAGTTCTGCAGTTGATTTTTCTTGCATAAGTATGCCATGTACTATATGTATCATTATGTAAAGTGTTCTCTTATGAGTAATTTTTCACTTTGTTTTATCATCTTCATTATATTTTTAATAATCTCTGAGTGCAAGTTTTGTGGACATGTGATTGTTCGTGAATCAGAGATGGTAATTATAGGATCCAAGCATTCAGCACTACATAATGATTTTATATAATATTTTCTTGGTAAGTCTTATGCGTCACACTCATGAGCTTCTTTTGTGTTGTTTTAGTTCTGCAGTTTAGAAATGATGGACAGGTTTTCCTTTACGATCTTGGAAGCACACATGGTTCTTCCATCAACAAAACTCAGGCATAGTCTCTTTCCTTTTGTCTTACTTCAGAGCAGAACTGAATATTTCCAATCCATCCAGGACTTCTAATATGTTTGTTTGAAATTGTTGATACCGTGCAACTATGTGTCCTCTTCTCATGTATGCACCTCATTGTTCATTGTTTCTCGAACACACATTTGCGTCAATATGACGCAGAATGCATCATTGTTCATGCTATTTTGTTTTAAAAGCACTGCAATTTGTGCTGATGGCATTCTTATTCTGTTGTATTTTTGCACATCCATCTACCTTTGGCTTGCTGAGTCACACTATAAACTGGGGAAAAGATATCTGCCATTTTCTGATATTAGAAATAACAAAAGAGTTGTTTGTGTATCCATTATTCTTTTCATGCTTAATACGCTGCTGCCTTTCTGAGCTAATTTGCTTTTGGGCTATTCCTGTAACATCCTTTTTCCCCACAAAAGGAACCTTGTATTAGCTTGCCAATGTTGCTGTGCTTGTTGGTTCAAAATAGCATAACTACCGTTCTGATGAAGGCAAGAATGTTGTTCTGATGTCATATATTTAATTAACAGGTCAAGAAGAAGATGTACACACCGATTCATGTTGGAGATGTAATTCGATTTGGGCAGTAAGTTTGTCAGCCAGACGATGTTATGCATCATTTCTAGCAGAGATTGCAACAAATTTGGTGCTCAATTATTTGCAAATTGTGTTCTTTCATCTAACCGAATTTTTAGGTTTCTAGCCTTAAATCTGTTCATTTCATAACCTGCTTATTATGGACTAGCCTTTTCCTTTATAAATTAATAATCATGTGTGGCATTGGCAACTGTTGTGAAACAGTAACATTGGCGAACTGATGAGTTCATGGCTTCAAAAGAAAGCTTAATTTTTATTTTTTCGTAGTACATTATATGGTTACTTATAATTGACTTGATTATACATACTACATCTGATGGAAAGTTGAATGAAAAGGTATGCGAGGCTCATGCATATTCTAAAAAAAGATCTAGTAGGAACATTACTGCATTGTTGTTAGTTTTACAAATGCCCTGAAACTGAAAACGAAATATCAAACAAGCAAGTGAAGAAATGAATAAAATGGCACTACTGTTGTATTCATTTGTGCTCTTATCACTCAGTAAATTTGGACTGAACTTTTCTCTTTCTATTTACCAGATCATCACGTTTGTACATTTTTCAAGGACCATCTGAGCTGATGCCTCCAGTAAGATTCTGAAACTCCTTCAGTTGGCTCATCTGCCACTATGCTATATTTGATTTCTGATGAAGTATTTACTAGCTTGCTGCTGCATTCACATCTTAATCAAAGTTATAGTGATGATGCAACATACAGTTTATTGTCCCCAACTAGCAAAGTGCCTGTGTGTTGGAACGGATTCAAAATAGACTAATACATGTTCACAAACTTGAAAAAAAATCACCCTGTGTTTGGTATATATCACTAAAAATATTTTGGGTTTCACCCAATTTTATGCCTCTTATCTCTAGCTTACCCCAACTTGCTTGGGACAAAAGGCTGGGGAGAGACTAAGGAGTTTTCTGCAAATGTGGAGTAGAGTGGAGGGGTCTTTGACTCTTTTCACAAAAATACTACAGCTTACTTCACATCTGTTAGATGCAGATCAAATGGTCAGAAATGATGGATGGCAGACACACCATTATCACCAATTGGGTCTTCTCTAGGAGTAGAGATTTGTGCTTTTGTTGAAATGGAAAACACAAATGGGATATACATCATTGAACAGAGTCAATCTCCTCATATTCAGTTGTGTGAGTCTTGTATTTACTTGTTTGTCTTATGTAACAGGAAAAAGATATGCAGAAACTCCGTGATGCTAAGATTCGGCAAGATATGCTTGATCGTGAAGCTTCCCTTTTACGAGCGAAAACTCAAGCAGCTTTAGCAGATGGGATCTCATGGGGTATGTCTGAGGATGCACCTGAAGAGGACGGGGAGGTTAGTTTTTTGTTTTTACAAGCATTTGGTTGTGAATATTGAGAATCTTACATTAGTTATTAATTGTATATGGAGCCTTTCCATTTTTTTTGGTGAGAAACCAACTGTTCCCAAGTTTCATTTGCATAATTATAAATGTTTAGAGATTTTTTCTTTTTTAATTGGTTATGATGGCCCTTATTTTTTTACTGAACATGTTTTCATATCTTAGGATGAGGCAGATGAGATCACGTGGCAAACCTATAGAGGTCAGCTTACGGACAGACAGGAAAAGACACGCAGCAAATTAATAAAGCGAATGGAAAAGGTAAGCATTTTTTACTGAAGAAACGACATTATCATACTCATCATTGCATTTTCTATGTGCACCTACAGTATGAAACATCGAGTGTGGTTGCATTTGAAAAATCACCATTACTTATAGTGATTCGTATGCAGCTATGTCTGGTTCAAATATTACATAATTGCTGTTTGCAGTGCCTTGCCCATCCAATTGTAATTTGGCTGATTTGCGATAATGGCAAAACTTTAGGTTTATAATTCTTTTGCATTATACTTGTAGTCGGTAATTCTGGTATTGATTTCCATTCATGGGGCATTTGGAGCAGCTGTTTATTTTTGAACTGCACAATATCATTTCCTCAGTAAAACGGTGCTTACATTCTGCATTGCTAGCTCATCAGGGGAGATGTTCTTTTGTCCTTTGAGCGACCTACTTACCTGTAACCTGATGCTTTGGTCCGGGTCGGTGGGTTGCAGTACATAGTATGCCAGAAAGAAGGAAATATATAGTTAAGTATACATCACAAAAATTCCCAGGGGAGATCTTTTTATGGTTGAGTGAATTTATGGCAAATGCTAAAGAATGTAAATTCCGCTCAAACGAAATGGGATGGGCTTGCCTTCTTTTCCAGCAATGGTGATGGCACAGTCGCCGCCATAGGAATTCACCCACCCGGTGTGTTTCCAAGTTTCAGTAGTTCATCAAGGAGTGGTGGACTAGCATGTTGGGCGCGCATATTGCAAATCGTAGTGCCATGGCATCCCTCACTATGCTTGTTTCTTGAACCATTTGGAATGAGAGAAACACATGGGTTTTCCGACACAAGTCCGCTCCTGCAACCGTCCTTTTGGAGGCCATAAAGGATGAGGCAAAGCTTTGGCGCATCGCGGGCGCTAAGCGTCCTGGGTAAATCTTACCGGGAGAGTAATAACCGTTGTAATTTTTTAGTCTTCTGTGCAGCTAAACTCTCTAAACTCCTTAATTAATGGATGAGGCAGAGCTTATGCCTCCGTCTCGAAGAAAAAGTTTCAGCAGTTCTTCAGCCTGCAAGTGGGACTGACCGTGAGCTGCCGCAAAAAACCTGCTTGATCCCACATCTGTTATGTGGGCTGCCACGGTAACCCGCCTATCAGCGACAGCGAGTACGTGGTGGTCACAAACCCGCATCATCCCACATCACCCCGCATCATATCCACTTCCTGAGTTGGGGGCATCGTGCGCTGCCGGCACTTAATGTCCTGGGACCCAAACTGCGCTGCCATGGTCATGGAGAGGATGGCGTTGCCGCCGAGCACGCAGGCTCATAAGAGGCATGCTGGTGTTGGGTGTAGTCAGTCAGCACTGCTTCTCTCTTCCAACATGGTGCCGTTGTGCTGCTTAGGCAGTGTGAAGCGACACCGAGAGACACACTGCCCTGCCATTTTCTTATCTTGGTTTCTTTTTACCCTTGTGAGGAATTGCGAATCGGGTTTTCCCCCTCACCGAAGAGATCTTGAATGTCCCCGTTGATGTCGCAATGAAGACAATATGTGGGACAACTCTGGCTTGTAATGGGATGGTAGAGGAGAGGGGGAGTGGGAGATGACCAAGTGGATGGAAGAAGTAGCGGCGGCCATGGTAGAGCTCCAGCGGCTCCTCACGGTATACCTAGCGTCCTGGTATGAATGCATGAGGAGAAATACTTTTTTTGAGGAAGGATTAATGTGGGCTAGATGCAGGCCTAGCGGGGCGGTCCGCAAATCTCACGTATTTTCATTTCTCTACTGTAGGCGTCTGCGGACGCTGTTATGTGCGGTTGATTAAGCGGTGCCGTGGACGGCCTGCTCCTACTTGCAGCCTGAGGTAGGGTAGTGGCCAATGACATCACTGATCTTGGGTGAGGCTGTGGCAATCGTGGTCCGTGAATTAGATTCTAGAATCTGGAGGTTGTATGATGGCAAGGTGTTTGGCCTCTAGCGGCGATGAAGGGAAGAACTTGACTGGTGGGAAGAAGGGTGGCCTGGAACGTCGAGGCGCTGCGGGCAGCGTGTGGCGGAATATCTAACGGATCGTGCAGATGTAAGTGGTGATGCTGTTGAATGCAGATGGGAGAGGGAGCAGCGGTTTGTATGTGGGGATGGATGAGACTGCGAGTATGGTGGCTTGTCTATTTAACCCCCTTCAGGCCATGCCAGTCTTATCCGCTGCATCATTTTATCCAGCAGATTGAAGCTATCTGTTGGACCAACAGGGAAACATATACTGTTTCATAGTCCTGTCCCCAATTTTTAGGTTGGCGTCATCTAAGAAGCACGGATACGGCGACACGGACGCGGCGACACGCATACGGGGACACGGGATATGGCAATTTCCAAAAACAGCCTATCGGGGACACGGCGAGTATATATATATGCCAGCAGTGGCAACTCTCTGAACATAACCCCAAAGAGGATATTTCGGATCCATAGCACCAGGTCCTCCTTCACTCTCACCCACGGATGATTGGCTACCAGCAGTGGCGCTGCTCCCAGATGCAATGTTCCCTAACATGAAGCAATCAATCGATCAACAATTCACATGGGGAAGCAACTAGCAAGCAGCAGAAGGCCAGCAACAATAAGCAAGCAGCAGCAGCACATGAACAGCATGGGGAAGCAACAAGCAAGCAGCAGCAGCACATGAACAGCATGGGGAAGCAACTAGCGAGCAGAAACAGCAAGGGCAGACGAACAGGGGAAGCAAGCAGCAGCAACTCAACAAAAAATCGATTCAAATAGATGAAAAGAGGTCGAGATTACCTGCTCCAGCGTGGTTGCCGTTGGGAGGAGAGGCTGCTGCACTTGGGGGACGGCGGCGGTCGAGTCCAGGCGGCGGCGGCGGCGAGTTCAGGCGGCGGCGGCGGCGACGACGACGAGTTCAGGAGGAAGCGGCGGCGGCGGCAAGTCCAGCAGATGGGAAACCCTATTTTGTGGCATTGACTAGTCCAGGAGGTTTCCCAGCTCGTGAACGTGACCTGCAAAAAGAAAGCGATTCCTATTGGGCCGTGGCGTAGCTGGGCCTCCCGAGTCCCCTGTGTCCCACCCGTGTCCAGCCATTTTTTTTCTTTTTTTAATTCGTATTTCAGGAAATACGGCGGGATACGCGTGTCCGAGCGTATCCGACCGTGTCGCCATGTCCAGCCGTGTCAGCACGGGGATTCGGCAACTTCTGCCGTGTCTATGCTTTGTAGGGTGTCATGGACCGGCCTTGTCAGTATTATCCGCTGTATCATTTGATCCAGCAGATTGAAGCTATCTGTTGGATCGATGGGGTAGTCATATCCCCAGTTTTTCGGTTAGGGTCATTGACCCCGAAACTCTTTGGGTTGCTTTTGCCTTTTCAAATCATCATTTTGAATAAGATTACATTAGTATTATCTATCGACTAAATGGTGCACCGTGTTCCAGATGTATGTCTTTCTAGGTCTCTGTGAGCACATGTCATAGTAGCCTCAGCATGCGATCTTGTTTAGTTTGTAATCGTTAAATCTTCATTGAAAAATTTCTGTATCAAGAATTATAAATGGGCCTGGGTAGAATCGCATATTCACATTTCAAAGACAGAGTTCTCCAGGGGCTTGAGCCTGCAAGCGTGAGTTCTTGTAGAATCCCTCTTCCTGAGCTACCAAGTTCCTTGCATTGGTTCTATGTTCTGGGTGGACAGCTATGTTCAGATGTTCTCTTTAAGGACAGTCCTTTTTAGTAGTATTATGCTTGAACCTCTGAATTTTGGTTCTTAAGAAAAATCTGCTCTATGTTCTCTGATATGATTTGCATCTCTGCTTGCCTTAGGTTGCCAACATGAAGAAAGAGATCGATGCAATACGAGTTAAGGACATTTCTCAAGGTGGGTTAACCCAAGGTCAGCAAACACAGATTGCACGAAATGAGCAAAGGATATCTCAGGTTAGTGCATAACAGGTTTTACTTACATTTCTTCGTATGCCATCACAGTTTCATTTCTTATTAGAAGATCAATACCAAACCTTTTTTTCCAGATCATGGAGGAGCTAGAAAATCTAGAAGAAACATTAAATGACAGTATACAAGAAAGTCTTGGTGCACGTGCTGGAAAACCAAAACGTGGTAGCCATAAAGCAAGTCTCGAGGAAGAAGATGACATTATTAGGTTTGCACTTCTGATGGATTTGAATTATGACAGCCACATTCATATTGTGCATCATATCTTAACCTATACTCTAGTTAAGAACAGAGGATGATATTAGAGATAGCTAAATAATCTTTTCTCCCTAGTCTGCTTCTCCAACTGACATAAGTGCATGTAAAATTGAAAATTTAATCTAGAAGACTAAGCCCATTTGAAATTTATGGACTTTTAGGGAATGATTGGCACCACTGCACTAGGACATATGTAATTGGAAACTTGTACCATGCTGCCACTTCTGCTTACCTTGAAAAGTCATAATGTACATGTGAGTTTCTCCTTGGAGCGTATATAATTCACTTTCTCATTGATTCTGTACAACATTTTGTCAAATAGTCTGATAGAAAAATTCAAAGCTTCTTGTGTTTGACTGGTCAAAAAGTATAGACTACTTCAGTTTCTACTAGTGGCCATCTGCAAGTACATGCCTATTATCGTATATTATTCCTTAGCATGGCTGGAGTTATAGCTTTGCATTTTTGTTCTCATGTGCTGATTCACTGATTTTGATTTTTTTTCCCTAGTGACGACGATGAATTTTTTGACCGGACAAAGAAGAAATCATCTAATCCTCAATCTAGTGGGCAACAGTCAGTTGAGACCGCTGATAGTCTCCTTGATAAAAAGGATTTCATCAACAATGATATTGAAGGTAAAAAGAAGTTGCTTGAAGAAGAGAAGATTAAGCTGGCTCAGAGAGATAATGCAGATCTTGGGGATGACCTTGATGCTTACATGAGTGGATTGTCATCTCAATTAGGTATGATAGTGCACTCTGAACCATGTAGTTTACACCGATGAATCCTAGAAATTCACTATTCTAGGATTTTCCTTGCAAGTCCGAGGTCTGAATGGTACCACTGATGACCCTGACTGTTGCCCTGTCACTTATATTTTTCTCCGTAGAATCAGAAAAATATTGCATAACGGTTTTATATGTCAGCCATAGTAATTGCCTGATGGTTGTTATCAGTGCATGTGGGAGTTGGCTGAAAATCAAGGAAAAGTAAGTGAGCTACATGTATTGTGTACTAGCTAAAATGCTGGTTTGAATGTTTTAGTGGCCTGACCTTTGCTTGAAACTTGACTAGTTGACTTGTTAACTATTACAGCGATGCCCTCAGCTATTAACTTCAAAATATCAATAAGTGAAATGACTCATTTCTTTGAAAGAGTTGTTAAGGGATCTGGTTAAGACTTGGAAACAAAGTATTTCGGAGTATATTTGCATTTTCTCGGTTAGCAACAACTGAAATTATCTGTATCAGCTTTAAGATCATTTTAGAGTTTAGATTAATAGAGTGGAGATGTTAACTCAGAATGGAATAAAAATTAATTGAGTTGTATCAGTGTCAATTTTTTTTCTGCAACTTTGATTACTGTCATTTGGTCCAAAACATGATTATGTGAGTATCCAGCAAAACTTATAGCCTGCTTTTCTGTCTGTTTTGAGTATCAGGCTCATCCTTTGTAGATGGATGTACAGAGCCTGAAATTATGTATTCATACACACCTATTGCCTGCTTTTCTGTCTGTTTTGAGTATTTCACTGTCTTCTGTTTTCTAATTGATTTGAACTGCTCAACAGTACACGATAATATTGCCAAAATTCAAAAGGAGCTTTCTGATCTTCAAGCTGAGCTGGACAAAGTAGTTTACCTACTGAAGGTAGCTGATCCTATGGGAGAAGCAGCTCGCAAGAGGGATTTAAAGCCAAGAGAAGCAAACCCTCAAGCATCTAATGATAATCCTAGACCAGAATCCAAAAAACAAGACAAAATTGCCCAAGACAAAACCTCAACAGAGGAGAACTCAAAGGATTCTTATTCTACCAAAACAGAAGTGGATAAACCTGCTGAGGTAGAAACAGATGTCCCCCAAAACCAAGAAAATGCCAGCAAACCTGCATTCACCATACCAAAACCTCAGTGGCTTGGCGACAAGAGAATCATAGAACCTGAAGAAAATTGTATAAAAGAAGGAAACACGAATGCTGAGGAGCCTGATGATTTTGTGGACTACAAAGATCGGAAAACTATTCTATCTAATTCAGCCAATGAAAAGGATATTGAAGGGGCTGCTCCTGGGCTTATCTTACGGAAGAGAAAGTCTGCTGATCAGTCAGCTGGCGTTGAAGCAGAATCGTCTTCGGTTGAATCCGAAGCATCAGCAGCTGATGCCGTGGCCCTTCTGCTGAAGCACACACGTGGTTTACAACCTGCAGAAGACATTGAGAACGAGAATGAACAACAGGCTAGCAAGAGAAAAGGGACAAAGTCGAAACAAAAACGTGTACTGGGTCCTGCAAGACCAGATTTTCTTGAAGCTGGTCCAGATCATGAAACATGGGTGCCACCTCAAGGTAAGAATAATTTATCAGTAAAGCATACAATCACCAAATGTGTAAATTTATCCCTTGACAATACTATTGTTTGATTATCTGTAGGTCAAACTGGTGATGGGCGCACTTCATTGAATGATCGTTTGGGTTATTGACGTTTTCTCATCCTAGACTTCACCTGTTGCATCACGAAGAGAAACACAGTAGTGATCACCTGTGCTACTGTAATTGGATTGTGAAAACGTGTTCAGAATCGTCAGATGGTATCAAGCCTCTTGGGTAGGTGCTTGCGGTATACCGGGACAACACTGGAGTAGAGGTTGACTGGCTTAGATTGTCAAATTGTGGTTACTGGTCAGAGCATCAAAGGCACATAGACGACAATCATTTTGTTGAGCTTTCAGGACTTTTGTTTGTCGTCACTAGGATTGTAGAAGAGAATGTATATCACCCTGTCAAGGTTTCAGAAATGGATGTATATCATCAGGTCTCACTATGAGGGTGTTGTAAGGTTTTGCTGCTTCTCTGGTAGCAGCCTTTGTTTTGCAGTGTGGATTAATCTCTGAACTTCATTACTTTCTCGGTTAAGCAAAAAAGATCACGTGTTAAAAGGCATTTTGGTGGAACTTTTAAACATTTACCAACAAGAATTATCAAGTTTGGTGACGTGAAAATAAAGGCTATCCCAAAATAATGTCATAACACTACAAATAATTTGTGCAATTCTGCATATGAAAATGAGACATTCAAATTTTATTTCTGTGACTACTGGTAGAAGTTATCAGCAAACCCCACATGATTGTTCAGGAAAGATGATCAGATAATAAACTAGATGGTAAATCTGAGAACAATGGATATCATCAACTAAGCAACGGCATACAATTTTTTGGACATGTTCAGTAAAAGCAGTCCACTTCAATTCAACTTAACAAAAATTCCGGGTCCATTCACATCACTTCATCAATTCTTTCCAGCCAAATGTCACAACATGTGATGATATGTTTTAGGTCTTCCCCTTTTTTCCACAACTTTCGACCCGATAAATCCACAGTAGACTAATGAAGCCTCTTAGGGCCTGTTCGGAACAAAGGGAAGAAAAACCTAGGATTGCGGAAATGGAGAGGAAATGGAAAGGAACGGAGGTACAAAAAATATAGGAGGGAAAATCGTTGTATTGTATGTAGAGTTGTGTTTCCTGTGGGTTTTCCTTTGATTTTCCTACATACCAGAGAGAGCCTTAGTTTTGCTTCCTTTCTTGATGCCTCCTAATCCTACTTCTGTCAGTGTGTGCTACCTAAAGGTAGATGGTGACCATTTGGTCTCACTACCACAAGCGATCGAAGGAGCCTTCCTTTTTATCTGAAGATGACTAGCGGTGGAATTTTGGAATGGTTTGTGCAGAAGTGCCATGGTAATACCAGACTACTTGGCGTATGTATTTGCCCACCTTCCCTTCTCATGTAAATTGGCACCTTTGCAATCCTGAACCGCTTTTCTCAGCTTCTTGCTGCCCTTAAATGATAGCTCGCGCAGCACCGTGCATGGTTGTGAAGTTTGGATGTCGTCAGTCATATGGCCCGCAATGCATTAATTTGTGATAAGCACTTATGCTTCACTGCCATTTTGACCAACTCTATATCATGAAATTTGGCTGCATTTAATTGTTGGTAAAGTTTTTTTACCTACTGTTTGACGATGTTTTTTATCTAATACATTTCATTTGTAGATACATCCTATTTTTTCCGAAACAGAGGCAAACGTTTTTCCTAAACGTATTGATTATGAAAGGTTTTAGATAGTTTAATTACATCACCCACCAGGGGAAATGGCCAAAAGGACATTTTTTTTTTGAGGGAAGGCCAAAAGGACAATTAATCTCCCAGTTTAAGTAATAGCCGAAGTGTTTTGCACCCACTGTTGCCCGGGTGGCTGCCTCTTTCTTTATCTTTGCAAGGATGATTGATGAAATTGTCGATGTCCCAGACAGCCCCAGCACATTCCAAATCTCCCAAAAGACAAGCATGGTGATGAGAACACTGGACGACCATCGTGGCACAACTGTCCACGAGTCAAGCTCTAACCTATGCCCCCCAACATCGCTTGAAATAATACCGACTGGAATAATTCAACTTCATCGCATCCTAACATATGAAAAGAAAATCCTGGCTAATCCCAGGATGTCAACAACTACACAATATCACCTGCAAAAAAAAAAAAAAAAAAAAAAAAAAAACTACACAATATCCACTCTTTCTTGAGCGTTTCGGCGAACGAAACCTAGAGATACTGGTGTGGCGGGATTTAAGGATGCACTGATAATCATGGTGAACCTGGTTGTGGGCGCAAGTAGTTTGCAACATTATTTTCCGATGCCTCAGAGTCCCATGCTCTCATACTGGTCCTTGCTTTCTACTAGAATTGTTTGAGTTACCGATGGCACTTTGTATTGGGATAGTTGCATACATACAAAAAGGGTGTGTGTGTGTGTGTGTGTGTGTGTGTTCTGGACTCACTCTTAAATAGTCACTTGATTCGGGATAAATAAAGATTTCTATTGTGGAGTAGACACGAGTCTTATTGTGCTAGGCAATGAATAAGTTTGCCAATAATTATTGAATAGTTTGTCTTGGTTCCACTTCAAAAAGAAAAACTAGCTGGTCCTCTTATGGGGCTACTTTGTCGATATATGATTACAGAATACTTGGTCTTGGTTCCCCTTCAAAAAGAAAAAAAACTAACTGGTATTCCTATGGGGCTAGTTTGCTGATATATAGTTACTCAATAGTTGGTCTTTCTTCCCTTTGGAAAAGAAAAACTAGTTGGGGCTCAAATAATTGTCGGACGCCTATTCCACTTTGATGGCATTTCACAGTTCCCATTATCCTCCAGTCTTACTCCACCTCTCTAGCTTGCAATTTGCACTTTCAACTACTATACAAAGTAACTAATAGTGTGTCAGAAATTCATGTATGCATATATCTTTACATCGTCTCTTCAATGTGTATTTGGTTTCTCTGAAACCATAGTTCATTGCAGCGCTACTTAATATCTTTTATTCTCCTTCTTATAAAGTTGGATTTAGTGACGATTTCACTCCTCTTTCCCTACTATTACCCCTCTTTCTCATCCTAGACTTCACCAATTGCATCACAAAGAGAAACACAGTAGTGAACTAGTGATAACCTGTGCTACTGTAGTTGGATTGTGAACACGTGTGCAGAATCATCAGATGGTATCAAGCCTCTTGGGTAGGTGCTTGCGGTATACTGGGACGACACTGGAGCAGAGGCTGACTGACTTAGATTGTCAAATTGTGGTTACTGGTCAGAGCATGAAAGGCACATAGACGACAATCATGTTGTTGAGTTTTCAGGACTTCTGTTTGTGGTCGTTAAGATTGTAGAAGAGAATGTATATCACCCTGTCAAGGTTTCAAAAATGGATGTATATCATCAGGTCTCACTATGAGGGTTTTGTCAGCTTTTGCCGCTTCTCTAGTAGCAGCCTTTGTTTTGCAGTGTGGATTAATTGCTGAACTGCATTACTCTACGGTTAAGCAAAAAAGACCACGTGTTAAAGGTATTTTGGTGGAACTTTTAAACATTTACCAACAAGAATTATCAAGTTTACTGATGTGAAAATAAAGGCTATCCCAAAATAATGTCATAACACTACAAATAATTTGTGCAAATTTGCATATGAAAATGAGATATTCAAATTTTATTTTTGTGATTACTGGTAGAAGTTTTTAGCAAACTCCACATGATTGTTCAGGAAAGATGATCAGATAAACTAGATGGTAAAGCTAAGAACAATGGATATAAACTAAGCATAGGCATACAATATTTTGGACATGTTCAGTAAAAATGGCAGTCCACTTGAACTTAACAATTTTTCTCAACCCTTTTTTCCACAACTTTCCAGCCTCTTCTTACTTTTGCTTCCCTTCTTGATGCCTCCTAGTCCTATTTCTGTCAGGGTGTGCTACCAGAAGGTAGATGGTGACCATTCGGTTTCACTACCACAAGCGATTGAAGGAGCCTTCCTTTTTATCTAAAGATGACTAGCGGTGGAATTTTGGAATGGTTTGTGCACAAGTGCCATGGTAATACTGGGCCTATGTATCTGCCCCCCTTCCCTTCTCACGGTAATACCCCACTTTGAGGCATCAATGCAATCCTGAAGCACTTCTCAGCTTCCTGCTGCCCTTAAATGAGCTTGCGCAACACCGTGCATGGTTGTGAAGTTTGGCTGTCGTCAGCCAAATGGCCCGCAATGCATTAATATGTGATATGCACTTATGCTTCACTGCCATTTTGACAAACTTTAATATGTGATTGCAGTGGCACATAAAAAGTGTCACAAACACTAAGTGTGTAAATAACTTGGGAAATCCATTCTTGCTAGATAACTACCAATGAGGAAGAAAGTGGACAAAGTAGTATCATTTATCCGGCAAAATGTTCCAGCAAAACGGACGTTAATACTTATTATCCGCCAACTCTAAACAGGGTTATATTATCTGACCAGTCGTTTACAAAAACATCATTTATTATCTTTGTAATCAAACAAGAGGTCTACTTGGCAAACATTCAGTTAGACATCAAAATGTTGTGGTTAGGATTGATGTGCACTAGCTTTTAATATAGTGTCAGCATTATATTTGTAGCCTTTTAAACACAAAAGAAGAGGGGCTCCACTCGATGAGAACACTGGACGACCACATTGCAGCTAACACAACTGTCCAGGAGTGATGCTCCAACCTATGCCACCGAACATTGCTTGAAATAATGCCAGCTATGATAACCCAACGTTTGAGCATCCTAACATATTAACCCTGATCTTGGCTAATCCTACAATGTCCACAGCTACACCAATGACAACTAAACCCGAGCGTTCTTCCTAGTAAAACCTTGAAATATTGGTGTGGCGGGATTTCTGGATACACTGATACTCACTGTGCTGCTGGTCATGGACACAGGTAGTTTGCAACATTATTTCCCGATGCCTCAAAGTCCCATGCTCTCATACTGGACCTTGCTTCCTAGAATTGTTTGCGTTGCCAATGGCACTTTCTGCTGGGATAATTGCATCACAGAGATTGGTGTGTGTGTGTGCGCGCGCGGGTGTGTGTGTGTGTGTATGCACTAACATTGTATATATGTAGGTAGATTCACTCTGAAATAGAAGTACTGCAATGACCTTTCACTTGATTGGGGATAAATAAAGATTTGCTATCATGGGGCAACGGATAAGTTTGCCGATAATAATTAATAAATAGCTATACTTGGTTCCACTTGAAAAAAAAAACTAGCTGATCCTCTTATGGGGCCAGTTTGACGATATATGGTTACTGAATATTTGGTTTTCCCCCCATTCAAAAAGAAAAAGACGTTTGGAGCTCATTGTCGGATGCCTATGCCACTTTGATGGCCTTTCACAGGTCCCATTATCCTCTAGTCCTACTCCACCTCTCTAGCTTGCAATTTGAACTTTGCGGTTTGCACCACCATACAAAGTTATCAATAGTGTGTCAGAAATTAATGTATGCATATATCTTTACATCAACTCTTCAAGGTGTATTTGGATTCTCTCAAACCTTGCTGCAGTACTTACTAATTAAGTATCTTTTTTTTTCTTCTTCTACTTATGAAAGTTGGAGTTAGTGGTGAGTTCACTTTACTTTCCCTACTATTACTCACATGTGAGACCACATGAGAAACAACAACCAACATATCTCGAGCTTGAGTCCAACACGACACTGAACCAACCATCTCATATCGCACATTCAGACACCCATGGAAAAATCGAAAAGCAAGCAGTCATACTGCACCAGATACATTCAGACACCTCTAAAGCAATCACACAAAGACGAGCCCCCAGGAGGGCATGCTCCACATCAAAACAGTAAGGCGTGGACCACGGGCAGGTTAGGCAATGCAGGCAAACCGTCGAGATCAATCAGGATTCAGACCGGATGACTGGCAATAGGCCATGTAGACAGGGTCAGGAGACTGAGAAGCGCATAGAATCAAACTGTGAATCAAAGTTGGATCTACCATGAACAAAAGGTAATATAGCTGACAATGGATGAAAGTTAAGGATTGGCTAAGGAAGTTGACTGGTGACCACAAAAACAGTTACAGACAGAAAATAATTCATAGTGGACATCTAACTGTAGCCATACAAATTTGCTAAGGGAAACCATCTAAGTTGTTTATCATGAAAACAAGCGTTGAACCAAAACAGAAGTAGCCATTGTTACATACAAACTTAAATTCAACTGAGAAGTGGTACGTACTATATATGTAGGTGGCGTTTGGTTAGAGGGATAACCAACCAGTGGATAGGGATAGCCAGTTTTGGAAGGGATACCACTCGTTTGGTTTGGTAGTGAAGAAGACTGGGGATAACCAGATACCCAGGAATATTCTTCCAAAAGCTGGCTAAGGGGAGCCGCGAAATTCTCGCGGATGGTGGCAGCCACCCACGCTCGGTGACCAATAATGCTAAACGTACAAAGAGTTACACACAGTTACACGCTGACTAGGATTCTTTCTTTCTAACTAACCTCCCCCCCTGATTTTCATGGTGGTGGGGCCCCTCATCTCCTTAATCTCCAATCAAAATCCACCTACCTGTAAACCCCTGTAAACCTATGTATGTGTAGCATTACTCCTCGGTGACCTCCCGAGGAAGGGAAACGTTTTCTTTTCTTCTCTCATCCCTCCCGAGCGAACAGAACACCCTATCCACACGGACAAGGCAGCGGCGGCAGCTACGATTTTGGATCGGCGGCGGCCGTTTGAGCAAGGGCGGCGGCGCGGTCGAAGTGTGCACGGCGGCGGCAGGTGTATGGCTTCGGGCAAGAAAGGTCCAGTCTCCGGTGGTGCGCGTCGAGTTGCGCCTATGCCGAACACTCACGCTCGCCGGCCGCAGCTGCTGATGTCCTACGCAGTGCGGACGCCGGGGCAACTGCCTCCACACCTCCGGCGATCCCAAGTTCATGAGCACGTCGAAGCTGGCCTGTGTTGGAAGACGTCGTCTACCGCGACTCCAGGTTTACCAGAACGTCCGGGTCCTCCGTCCCACGCCCGGCCAACACGCACGTAGGCATGTAGCACACTCGTACGCATGTATCATATTCTCCAACTGCCTGATGATACATTCTTCAGAGTAGCATATTTGCATCTGGCTGTAACATGAAACAGCAAGATTGGCTTCGACTCATCATTTGATGAATCATCTAATCTGCTAATGTATGTGATGTGTTTTTAGACACTTTTTTTGACAGATTAGATTATACTCATTTGACTGTACGCATGCGGATGTGTTTGGATCATGGGATTACAATACATTTTTTGGATGGTGTTGTTGACTAATTTTTTTCAAATTACACATATATGGGGTATCCTTACCATTTCGTGGCAAAGAGGTCATCACAACATGATATCCATCTCTCATCCTTCTAACCAAACATAAAATTGGCTATCCGTAACCACCTCCCAGTTTACAACCAAACACAAGAGCTAGGATATCCTCAACCACGTGGTTAGGTATATCCTCAGCCAAGCCAACCTCGCCCGTGAACCAAACGCCCCCGTAGTGAATCTCTCAGTCACAAGGGAAAAGCC
This sequence comes from Elymus sibiricus, assembly GCA_039707655.1. Taxonomy (NCBI): domain Eukaryota; kingdom Viridiplantae; phylum Streptophyta; class Magnoliopsida; order Poales; family Poaceae; genus Elymus; species Elymus sibiricus. The sequence goes on from CM077676.1 coordinate 164,005,644, forward strand.
ATTGGGACACGAAATCTTTAAAAGGCCTTTCCTTTAAAAAAAAGCCTGGTATGTCGAGGGCAGTGTGCCTTTCCTTTACTTTTGGTTCGGTGCAATTTTTAATCCCTGGCCGACGACGTACAATTTGAGAAAGAATGCTAATATGAGTTTCAATGTAATACTATTTTTCAATGACCGTTCTGCGTCCAGTTGTCTTTTCTTTATATTGATGACTACTATTTTCTTTGATAATCATTAGATCTAAGATACCCTTTGAGTACCTTTTCTCAAATAAAGAAAGATTGACTAAGGAAGTTGACTAGTGACCACAACAAAAATATTTACAAGTAGGAAATAATTTACACAGAATAATTTCATTGTCGCCATAGAAATTTGCGAAGGGAACATATATCTAAATTGTTTATCACGAAAACTAATATTGGACCAAAACAGAAGTAAACTTAAACTTAACTTCGATGTAGTACGTACAATAGTATATATGTAGTGAATCTCTCAGTCACAAGGGAAGAGCCATTCGGACACGGATTCTTGAAAAGGCGGTGTTCCGTCCAATGAAACTGCAATAACCGTGCCGCTCTTGATGTCATACACACAATAGCTGGGAGTAACATGATTAATATTGTACATAGATCTACCATGCGCACGGTAGGCCGTCTGATTCCATTCAAGGCCCAAAATGAACACACGGTTCCCTTGAAATCTTTCGTCGTGATGGGACGAAGAAATCGACCTAGAGCATGTTCTGCCAATGAAGAGAACCTGGTCACCCAAGTCCTTGACCTCCGACCATTGTTTTTTCTCAAAATCTGCCTCGAACACGTCCAACCTAATGCCATGATCAATTGCCGTCTTTTTGACCCCATAATTAGGAGGATCAATTCCCCACCGCACCATCAGTAGCTTGCCAGATGATGATACAACTAGGTGCTGGGTGATGGATTGACAATTGTCAGGAAGCTCACTGAATTTCGTCGCTGGAGGCGGTGTGTTGATGACATGCTCGACTTGACGAGCCAAGTTATGGTGATGAAGGAAGAGCTCCTCTCTCCTGTTGAGAGCATATAGATTTCCACGGAAAAAGGCAATGTCCATGTACGTTCTATCACTATCAGCCGGGCTAAATGACCACGAGAAGCGAGCGCCCGGCCGGAAAAACGCAACCCCGCTCGGTACGAAGACCATCGCCGCGATGAGCTCAGACGAGCACACGATCAACTTAGCAATAAACTCCACGAGGAGCCGTTCGTGGCCGTCAATGGAGCGCCACGGTATGTGTATGGTGGCTCCGGAGAAAGGATTACGCAGCAAGCACCGTCGGCTGTAGGTGTCGTCGTCGTCGTGCTGGTGCTCGTACAGGACCCAGCTGCCGAAGTTGCGAAGTAACCCATCAAAGGCGTCGCGGCCGGACGAATTGCAGGGCGCCCGCGGCACGGCAAAGTGGTGCAACTTGCCGTCTGGTAGGCTTTGGTAAGTGTCCAAGCGCTGGTGGAGCCACGGCAGAGCCGGCGGCAGCACCGGCCGCTGTTGTTGCGCGGCGATTCGCCACTGGTGGCAGACGGCCCGGAAGCTGAGGCGGTCGGCGTAGGACGACAGTCGACAGAGGATGAGCCCCGCAACCTCCGGCGGGAGGTCCGGCCACGGTGAAGGGCTGCGTCTGCATGCCTTGGTGAAGCAGGCGCCCATGATGCGATCCGCAGACGAAAACGTTGAAGACAGATCGAGAAATTACCGAGATCTATCTATCTCTTGCAGATCCATCATAATATTGCCGGTTGGTTTCATTGCTTTTGTCTGATCGGATCCGAATCCGATCGGATTACATAAGCGTGATTCTTCGAATTCGTTTCGGCAGGGGCGACCGTGTGCTACCGAGACTTTTGGGGCGGTGCCCCACCAGCGCGGCAAAATCATGTGTCGCTCAAGCATGCGGGTCTCGCGACGGGCCAATAGCTCCTATGCGACACCTTTGAGGTGAATTGGATGCAGTACGACGTAGTTGACGAAAATAGCTCTCGTGCGACATCTTTGAAGCCAACTATATAGCTCCTATGCGACATGGCCCTGTTTAACCATGAAATGCAAAACACAAGGGGTTAGCGATTTGAGTTATGACACGCGGGACCCACCAGTTATCCACATCAACGTGGGACCCACCACTTACTCACATGCGTGCGGGACCCACACCTTATCCACATAAGCATGCCCGTGCTCATCAGCGTGCCCGACCCGAGCCAGCCACGAGCTCGAGCCAGCCCCATTGCTTCCCCTTCCCTTTTCCTTTCCCCCACCTTGTTCTTCCTCTTCTTCGGCAACGAAGCGCGCCGCCGGCGAGTGATGTCTAGCTCGACTTCGGCCTCCCGCCAATCATGGCCGCAGTATGGTCCAGTGCCGTTGACAAGATGCCCCGATTGCCCGCGCATGGAGCCTCTGAAGCATTTGACTTGTGTGAAGGAAGAAAATGGCAACCGTGGGCGCGAGTTCGTGAAATGCTTGAGCAGGCCACAGCCGGGGCAGGTTAGATCTGTGTACTTCACCAATCGTATGGTCTAATTTCTACCGATTTCTTTCTTTTTTTCGTCGAATTTGGGCGGTGGATCTAGGGTTCATGCGCCGCCGACCCCCGTTTTTCAGGTTCTGAAGAAATGTGGACATTTCGAGTGGCTCGATGAGTACGTTGAGAGGTTGAAATTGGAGGCATCAACCCAAGAGCTCAATTTTGGGGGGCCGCTTGTTGTGGAACACGCCCCCCATTTGGCGGACAGAGCCGATCCGATGATGGACAGTGCTGAACTGAAGTGTGAATTGAAGAAAATGGGCAAGCAACTAAAGCAGCTGATCGATTTGAAGCAGCAAGCAAATATAATGGCTGGAGCATTTTATTGTTGTGTCATTGCTATGGGTTTCTTTTACTTGATGTTCATCGGTCGCTAGAAATTGTTAGAGTTTCAGTTAGTGTGTCAAGCTAGTTTCAGGGGTCCCTAGTTTCAGTTAGTGTGTCTAGCTAGTAGTTTCAGTTAGTCAAGGATCATTTGCTAGCTGAATTTGTGTGAAGCAAAACTTGCCTGAATTCTTGTAATGATATTCTCAGTTACAATTCTAGTTAGTCCATGGATTATTTGCTCCCCTTGATGAATAAAATGCAGCAATTCATGAATAAAATGCAGCAATTCATAAAATGCAGCAATTCTTCAGTTAACAGAGTGCAGGTGCAGAGTTCAGGGTCAAACAAAAAACGTTATTGGGCCGTGGGCTGATGAGGACCGTGAGAAAAAGCAGGCCCAAATAGAAAACAAGCCCACCCGCTTGGTGCACCCATGTTGCTTCGACAAAAAAAGGTCGCGCACTAAATTTTGTGATGGATCATTTTTTGATACACAAATGTAAATCGATAAAAAAAAATAGATAGATCCATTCATGCATGGCTGCATGAACACGTGTATGTATTGTAACTTTTTTTTTGCTTTACATATTTGTTGCTTGTCCACTATTGTTTTCTGATTGTTTTTATGCATGTCTACGGTTCCATGAACTAAATTAGTTGCATGTCCATGGTTGCATGTCCTAGTTGCATGTCCATGGTTGCGGATCCAGAAAAAAAAATTGCACCCTAATAGAAGAGCCCATTGGTTCACGGCAATAGAAATAGAAAATACAAATTGTTCGGTAACTTGTTTTTCCCAAAAGTCATTGAAGAGAATACTTTCTCAACTCTAGTTGTAGCTACTGGTTGGATTAGAACCAATTTAAGAAGCTTGTAAACAAGGTTATAAGTGATTCCATTGCAACCGTGGTGTGTACATATACACAGAAGGGAAGCTCTAGGTGCTCAACAAACACCTACTAGCTAGGGTGACCCTACAAGCTACTAGTAGATCAGAGAAAGGAGACTTGCCTACATGCATGCCTACATACATGCATGCCTACATGCAGCCTACATGCAGCACACCTAGATACGGGTACCCCCTAGATACATGCATGCCTACATGCAGCACACCTATATATGATTTTTTTTTTGCAAAAATATTTGGGTGTACACTTGCATGTCCATAGTGGAACCTTCCTTTTATTAGTAACACATAGATCAACTAGATAGAACATCAAGCACGACATATATCAACTAGATAGAACATCAATATAGTAGCATAAATAGTAGCATTGCATGAACTAGATATTACATCAACCCGATAGATCAACCCAAGCACGACATAGATAGTACCATTACAACTTATATTGATAGATCAACCCAACACGACATAGATAACACAGCCACACAGGAGACCCTAGATAAGATAACACACGACACCTAACACCACCGGCTTGCTTGCTCCAAGGCCAACTCCTTCACTCGTCGTCGTCGGTGCGGTACGGGAGGGTGTGCATGCCGTCATCGGTGGGGAAGATGCTGTCGAAATCCGTGAAGATGTTGTATGTGGTGAATGCAATGAACTCGCATCCACACCAAAAAACACGACCGAGGAGGTGGTAGGCGTCGAAGGGGTTGGTGAACCTCACGAGAAGCCCGATAGGATAGCCATTGTTACTGGCGTTGTTACTAACCTCTTCGATTCGAAACATGAGCGGAGAGCCCCTGGGGAGGTGGCGGTAGCCGGCGGAGAGGAAGTACTCGGTCAGCCCCCTTGCACCCCTCCACCTCGACATCGCCCACACCCGTAGGGTGTTCTCCACCTGGACCCCGGCAGGGTAGAGCCTCTCGGGGATGGTGGGCGGCATACGGTAGGTCGGGCCGATGAACTGCATCTTCGCTTTGGGTGGATCTTGGGACGGCTTGTGGTGAAGAAGGGGCAGGGTGGGCAGATGGGAGATGAAGGAGAGTGAGAGGAAGATGTAGGCTTGGGTGTTCTTAAATAGCCGAGGTGCACCGTTTTGTTGTCCTCTCCATCGTGGTAGTAATGGCATGGGAAACGGGCAATGTGGCATCGAGTGTGTACACGCGTATGGCAATGCCAAGCCAACGGCCCAACGGCGTCGCACAGGAGCCATTAAAACGCGTCGAGAGATGAGCTTCTGCGTGCCTGCTGCGACGGTCGGGCATCCAGTATGAATAGCCATAATGCGACGGTCGGGCGTGCTCGATGGCGCCGCGCATGCATGCAACGTCGAGCGCTGCGAGGGCGGGCGGCGCAGGGCTGCGCGCGCATGCATGCATGCTTTTCAGGCTCGGTTGGTTCAATGCAATGTCCAACGGTCGAACGGGTGGGCCGCTTTTATTTAAGCCCAACAACGCATGGCAGGCCTGCTCAAACTTATCCAACGAAAAAAGGGGCTAAAAAGGCCAGCCAATCAAAGCGCAGCCCGCGGATCTGTGACGTGGCTCCCGATCCAGACCGTTGCTTTAGTTCACATCTATCCAATGGTCCAGAATGCTGCGTGTTCTAATATCCAGCATCTTCGAATCAGCCAATCATAGTGCAGCCCGCGGATCACTGACCTAGCACTAGTGCCTGATCCAGACCGTCCATTCACAGCGATCCAATGGTCCGGACGGGTGCGGGGTTTTGAGAGGGTTTGATGGGGTTTTGAGAGGTTTTCAAGGGTTAGGGTTGAGCATAACTAATTCAAAAAAAATCAAAAAAATATAAAACTTGTGCCGATCATCGTTCTATGTGACTAAGTTGCTAGGAAAAATAAGAAACTTGGACTACGGATATTTTTATGAAAAAACCTTCACAAAAGATGGCTATCAAGAACGAGGTTGTAGGGTTTTCAAGAGAAGTGAGCTAGGGTTTAGTGTTAAGCATGTCATACTTTATCGAAACGATCCCATATCAGGATGGACCCTTATATACACACACTAGATGTCAAGTTTCCTTTTTTGGCTCATTTAGAGAAGGTCGAAAAAAAACTTGCTTACAAATGGGGCTGTTTACCCTAGCTTTGGAGGGGTTTGGAGCTCATTTGGAGCACATTTTTCATGTCCAGAGTTTCACATAATAAAAGTGCTCCGATTAATCACCTAACATGCATAATAGTCCAGAAATCATTGTAACACCAATACCACATACCAGTTCACTCAAGCTCTTGGTTTTCTTCACTGGACTGCCTGGAACAGCAGCTTCATTTCGCACCACAACAGCTGGAGTATCATCGGGCCCAATATCATCAGTTGGCAACACAACTTCCAATATAGGCTCAGTTGGCACCACATCAGCTGGAATATCATCAGTTGACAACTCAACTTCCAATATAGACTTAGCTTGCACAACATCAGCTGGAATATCTTCAGAGATACCCATATCTTCAGTTGGCACCAGAACATCCAAATCTTGCTCATTTTGCAGCAGCACATCCAAGTCTTGCTCATTTTGCACCACACCATCCAAGTCTGGTTCAATGTGCATTGTTTCACCAAAACTTCTTTTTTTTCTACAGCCATTGACTCTTGCCTTTTTCTTTGGCTAGCAATCTTCAACAACAAGGGGCTCACCTGCACGCTTCCTCCTAAAGAAATAAAGCATGTCAATTGGTTAGTAATTGAAAAATGCAGCCAAATAGTAAACATCGCAAACATTAGGCCACATACTTTGGCCTTTCAGGAGTGTAACAACATTTGGGAGATCCAACTCGGTGCCCAAGTTCCAGGCACAACTTGCATCTATTTTTGTTACCTTTTTGGGACCTTTTTGGCTTTGCATCCTTCTTTCCCTTCCCCTTTTTACTACTCCCACCTTTCTCAAACCATGCCTTGAATCTACTCTCTTTAGGCCTGCCAGCCTTTCTTTTTGTTAGGGGAGGACACATGGAAAATTCAATTTCCACTTCAGGCCACTGAGACTGATCTATAAGTGCTGGAATTGGAGTTGCATATGCAGCCTTGAATTTTGCTACTGAGTAATATTCGTGCAAATATGGGTGCATGTTTATCTTCGGCCGGGAGGCCAAGAAAAGTATGGCATGATCACATGGTTTCCCAGTGTGTTGCCACTCCAAACAAGTGCAATCATGCATTTCAGTGTTAACAACATGCCTTCTTCCAGTTTTGGTATCTCTAACTTCAGCACCCCACACAGAAGATTTTTCAACAGATAAATGTGTCAGATTTCTGCTCCTGTTGACCACCTGTTGTACCACTGCAGGAAGCTTATCCCCTTGCAGACAATCACCAATCCTTCTTCTCAATTCCCACAAGCGCATGATCATGATCCTGATTTGGTCAACCATGTCATGCACAGGCAAGTTTTTTAACTGCTTCACCTTGTTGTTAAAACTTTCTGCCAAGTTGTTGTTGATATGATCACACTTGATGGCAGTGTTAAATCCTGACCTATACCATAATAGAGAATGGTAGGTATTCACCCATGGACCAAACTCAGGGCATGCTGTCATTATCTTACCAAGATGATATGAATGTGTCTGTGTAGTGTAAGATCTTGCTGCTGGCCACATGCGACCAAATTCTTCCCCTCTGAATTTTTTGATAAAATTCATCCACATATGGCCGAAGCACTCCCTCTGCTCACAATGGGGGAAAACATTCTTGACTGCATTTTCTAGCCCTTTGCATGCATCTGTGTGGACTGCCAAAGGTGACACTGGCCCTATGCATCTTTTCAACTGGATCATGAACCATGTCCATGAGACCTCTGTCTCTGACTGAAACAAGCCAATAGCAACAGGGAACATCCAGTTGTGTCCATCTAAAGCATTGCAAGCTGCCAATTGACCATTCCACTTGCCAGTCAAAAACGATGAGTCTATGCTCAAATATGGACGGCACCCTGCCTTGAAGCCATCGATGCAAGGCTTTAAAGCCATAAAAAACTTAGAGAAAATGACTTTTCCATCCTCTGTTACCTCAGTATCTATCTCCACAACACTGCCAGGTGACCTCTTCTCCACCTCTGCTTTGAAATTATAAAGCATCCTAAAAGTATTTGCCGAGTCACCATATAATTGTTTCATTGCCCTTTGTTTTGCCTTCCACACTGTGTTATACTTCACCTTAATGGGGTACTGCTTTTCCAAGTCTACTTTAAGTTTCTTTGCAGTAGTGTTTGGTTTCTTGGCTAAAATAGGAGTGATCTTTTCTGCAATCCAAAGCTGTGATGTCATGGTTGATACTCTCTGTGAACTTGTAATACAAGTATGTTGGTGTGGGATTTGATTGACCCTAATGGTACTTCCATCAGGTTGGCGTCTAGCAGATATGTACCACTTGCAAGGCTTGACACTTCCATCAAAACCTCTGCATCTTGCATAAAACTTCTTTCTATCAGTCCACTTAGTCTTGGCATCAAACTCATGTTTGATTGCATAAGTCTTGAAACACATTCTAAACTCATCCATGTTTGGGAACAACTTCCCTACTGCAATAACAGGGTTTTCCTTGTCATAGACATTTACCAACTCATCATCATGTGCATCATCTACATCATCTGCAGCATCTTCCATCAGCTGTCCATCCACATCTTCAGATAAATCTCTGTTAGCATCAGTAGGCATACTAGATTCACCATTCTCCTCCTTATCTTCATCATCTACTGGAATGCCAATTTTTTTGGCCATCTCAGTGTCATCCATTGGTGCAATGACTAAATAAGTTGGGTCATTTAATTCTACTGAATTCCAATCAACAGAAACAACCCTTGCAACACCATCAGAGCCCTCTTGTGCATCTGCATCAGCCCCCTCAGCTAATACTGTCACTTCACCCGTACACATGGGCATTATCTGCCTCTCTGAAGCCCAATCATCATCTACCATCTGTGAAGCCAACTTTGAGGGCACATATCCAACCTTAGAATCTGATTTCAGATCAACGAGCTCTGCATGAAACGTAGTCCGTTTGCTTGTCCAGCCATCTTGTCGATCGATTTCATCAACCATCTCTTCGCCATCCTCAATTCTCACATACTCGCCTTTCCAATTATCAAACCGTAACAATGCTACCTCTTGCTCTGGACCCCAAAAAATGCTCTCCCCAATTTTTTCCACCACATTCTTGACGGCCTTCTCTTCCATGCTCTGTAGGTCTTGTGGATCAATCTCTGCAAATTCAACCTCCCATTTCACAATTGTATCTCTCTCTATGTCCCGCACGCTACCATCACCTAGCTTCGCCTTAGAAGGAAAGAATTCGACAGTGAATTCGAAGGTCCGAGCACCATCGCCATCGCCCCTGTTTGTCAATGGCGGGCAGTGTGAGCTAGCGGAAGCAGACGACACAAATCGCATAGGTTGGAAATGATGCACATTAAGGGATTACCTAGTCGACGTTGTCTCTGGCGGCTCCATCGCGTTCAGCCCCCCTCCCCCCAACCCAAATCTGGATCAAATCGACCCACCAAAAACAGAGGGAAACAGAGGCGATGCGGTGAGATCTAACTTGACACGGAGGGGAACAGGACAAGGGTTCCGGATTCACTCACCACAGCCGCCGCCGTCGCCGAGAACGAAAGCTCCGCCACTGCTGCCACCGAGAACAAAAGCTCCGCCGCCGTCGCTGGCTCACCGCCGAGAACGAAGAGGAGGGAGCAACACAGGTTCAGACAGGGGTAGGCACGGGGACACGTTTCCCCTGATGCACTGCCAAGTGGGACCCACATGTCTTAAACATAACCTCACTCCCGTTGACGACCGTTTTAATCGCCCGAGTGGGCCTTGGCTATTTGGGCTTCTGAAATGTCGCACGAGAGCTATTTTTGTCAACAACGTCGCACTCCTTCCATTTCATCTCAAAGGTGTTGCATATGAGCTATTTGCCCGTCTCGCGACTCCTCTCTTCCATAAAGAAGCTTACCCAACGTTTTGGCCGATCGTACGCTAGCCATCGGATCATCCTGTCCCGAGCCGTTGGATCCTTATCCATCCAGGTCGTCTTCTTCCTCACACGCGCGTACGAAAAAAGATCCTCCCTGCTTCTCATCGGCCGCACATGCTCTCTGGTGGCTGTCCGCGTCGCTGGTCCCCACCCTCGCCGGCCGTCCTCGTCGCCGCCTCCACACATGTAACAGCTGCTCCTACGGTTGCAGCTCTCGGCGGCGACGGTTGTAGCTCCGGTGGCGACGGCCACAGCTCGGCGAGCGCTGCTCATGCCCGTCAGTCGCACACCTCGCCGTTGCAACATCTCGCTCACCCCGTTCCAACAAATTCGAGCTTCGCTTCCAGCAAAAAAACGCATCATTGTGCGATGTAGCAAACCGTGATGGCGGTTGTAGCTGGATGCGATGCCGGTGGTAGCAAATTCCAGGGCCGCTTGTAGCATGTAGCATAAAAACCGCGACTCCCGTCCTCGCCGAATGTTACTTGGAGTACTCGTGGATTGAAGCTCTTTTCAACTACGATCGAAGGTTATTCTGTGAACGTTTGCAACTTTTTTCGTCGAGCAGTGCCCGATTGAAACTTTGTACACCTTTCGGTTGAAGCTTTTTTCATCTAAGGTTGGAGCTTTTTTCGTAACAGTTGCAACTTTTTCAGTTTGAAAGTGCTGGTTGAAGCTTCCCTGATGACGGTTGAACCTTTTTGGATCTAGGCTTGAAGCTTTTTTGTCAATGGTTGCAACACTGTATGTGGTGGTTTCAACATCGCGTCGTCGGTCGTTCCAACATCTGGCAACGCTCGTTCCAGCATCCTGCGCCATCGGTAGTAGCATTTCATGCTGCTGGTTCCAGCATCCTTGTCTTGGATCGTGAGCACGCATGCTCGGTCACCGCGGTCACCGTCGCCGTCGCCCCCAGTACACGGCCGTAACGGTTGCAGCTCTCGGCCGCAGCGGTCACCGCTGTCACAGTCGCCGTCTCCCCCAGTACGCGGTTGCAGCGGCTGCAGCTCGTGCCCGTAGTGGTTGTAGCATGTAGATCGTGTGGGGAGTCGCCCGTTCCGAGAGCTCGTAGGCCATGGCCCCCTGCTTGGAATCAGTTGGAGAGGGTCGCGGCGTCGCCGCCAGTGGTGTGGGGGCGACTGCTTCGGAGATGCGTGATTCGGAGGTGCGCGATGCAGAGGAGGAAGGAGGGGATCGATGTGGATAAGGTGAGGGGAGCGCGCTGGGCTGCAGGATCGCTTCTCATCCAACGCGTCGTGCGCGTCTGGCGCAATGGTTGGCCGGCGCGCCGTGTACAAGCGTTTTCCAAAATCAAATACGGCTAGCCCGACCCAGTGGGCTGCCCCTGACGAGACAAGAACAAGTTTTTTTTGGAAAAGGAGGATAACCACCGGCCTCTGCATCTGGTCGATGCATGCAGCCACTTTATTAATGATTCACAAGGACCTTACAAAGTAATACATCAGTAATTATGAAGCCACCATCTCGGCAACATCTGTCACAACTCCTATCCACTTGATGAAGGGGTGCCGAAATCCAAGCCGAATACCAAACAGACTTCGCACCAAAGCCTAACATCTAAAGCCGGAGGCCCCAACCAAGCTATAATGCCGGGTCTGGGGCACACACCGGTCCGGTGCACTCTCAGAGGCGACCACCGCCGTCTTCCACCTATCCATCTTCAGAACAGGAGCTGACGCATCAACCTTGCCAAGCCTGCCGTCGACGCCACCATGACGCCAGACAGCACCACCGCCCTGTGCTCGTCCATCAAGACGCATCTGCCGCCGAGACTCTACTGCACCATGCCGCCAAGACCCGCCGTCGTCGACGCGGTAGATACGAGACAAGAACAAGTGCCATTAGAGCATCTTTATGTTCTCACTTGCCTAAACATGGCGGCTATTACTAGGGTTTTGACGGGCGGCTGCGATCTCGTCGGTTCCCCCGCCTCTGGCCACGTGCGGTGAGGCTGGAACATCCGGTCCTTCCTGACAAGTTTAGAAGTTTTCAAATACGATTCTTATGGTCTTCGTCGGCGATGCTCTTGTGAAGGATGTGACGTCTGTGAGAATAAAGTGGTTCTTGTCCTGATGTAATGATGCCTGTACAGATGCCTTACCGGATAGCGCCATAGAGCTAGAGTTGTTTTGTCTTCGCAAGTCCAACCTTGCGAAATCTGGGTTTTTGTCATTTCATGCGGAACTGATGAGTTTGTATTATTGATGCATTTGTTGGTCTGATCTTTTGTGCGTTTGGTGTGTTTCTCTAGCATCTCAGTGAAGATTTTGTGTGATTCGACGACCTGCACTTTTAGGGGATCATCTCCTGCCAAGCACTTCTACGCTCACGGCTTCTCATCTTTTTAGATGGGCCACTCACCGGGCTTTCAACAACATTTGAAGGTAGTCAAGTTTGTGCAGATATACAAATAGCGGTGCCACCACTCTGGTCTGATTACACTGTCTTTACTGAAGCCTTGGTAGCAGGTCATGTTGCAAGGATTGCCACCATGGAGAATAAGCCTCCAAAAAATATCTTCGTAATTCTTAGTAATAAGAGTTATTCTAGAATTTCTTGGGACATCATCCAAATCATTGTACCTCTATGTTCTGAAAAAAGTTAGAGCATCTCCAGGCGATCCCTCAAAACTTAATTTCTCATCCTATCCTTCATCCTGTAATTCCTTATCCGTAGGTAATTAAACTATTCTTTGTCTGGCCGATCCTTCAAAACTTACTCTTAAAAAATTTAAACACATAGATTTGTTTCAAACACACACTTAAACTACTTCATTGCATAATTACACAACGGTACCATATTTAATTCAAACCTAACATACTTGAACAGTTCATTAGCATCTAGTACATTACTACTACATACAAGTCAAAAGCATCACTATATAATAAATAAGATGAGCTCTACTTCTCGTTGGAGGAGATGTTGTTCACCCATGCCCTGAAGGGGCCAGCCCTGTTATCATTGGCGGCGGGCTGAATCCACATCATCGAGGTGAACTCACACGCGCTCTCAGTCGACAGACGATGATTCTTGCAACTTACGGTGGGAGGTCCGGCCACGATGAAGGGCTGCGTGCTTTGCCCTGAAGCAGACATCCACGATGCGATCAACAGATGGAACGTACGGTGTGTGCTCCAGACCCGGCGATTGCGGCTTGGTTGAGGCCTCCAGTTTTAGATGTTGGGCTTTGGTGAGGTCTGGGCAGGCGGCCTGGACAATACGCACCCCTTCATCAAGTTGATAGGAGTAGCAACAGTTGTTGCCAAGATGATGGCTTCAGACTTGTTGATGTATAACTTTTTTTTAGGCAGAGACCATAGAACAATAGTTCTACGGTATATTTTCATTAATAAGGCTCAAAAATAGTTATGTACAAAGTAAGAAGAAAATACAAGGGGATGGATGAGTCCATCTATCCAATGCCTGTTCTAGGAAACATAATGACGATTAATAAATCAGGTTAATCTTGACTCAATCCATCCTTGAAGAACTTGATGTAGCTGCTGCTTAGTTCTGTATTTGATCAACTCAAGGTCTTTCCTGAGTTGCAATTTCGAAGAGGTGATGCTAGGACTTATATGCTTGAATATTTTGTTGTTTCTCTGCATCCAGATATGCCAGCAACTCATAATAACTATGCTCATGGCCAAACCAGGGGTAGTTCGCTCAAAGCCAAGTTGATTTCCTGGAGAACAGAAGTATCTCTTTTTTTGTTCGGAGTGATCATATCCCAGCATTGAAGAGCAAACTTACAATCCCAGATGTTGATAGGAGTAGCAATAGATGTTGCCAAGATGATGGCTTCAGACTTATTGATGTATAACTTTGTAAGGTCTTGATAAATAATTAATAAAATGGCTGTATGTATCGCCCTGATGCAGAGGCCGGGGGTCATCCTACTTTTCGAAAAAAAAAAATGAAACGTACGGTGAAGATAGATTGAGAATGGAATTATCAATCTATCTTTTGAAGATTGATCATAATATCATGTGTAGGTTTCATTGTTCAGTACATCAGCGAGATTCTCGTAATTCGTTTTGGGAGAAAAATCTAACTATGGGCTTTTAAGCAATCTGACCATTGGATGGGAATATTGTGGGCTGTTTATTTTTCGGGATAGTTTTCATGGAGTGCTTTATTGATTGGCAAAAATAGTTAGATCCTTTGCTGGAAAATCAAGAATAAATTCCGGAGGGTCAGCATGCCAAACAATTGACAGCTTCCCCTCGGCATGACTAGCTAGAGTATGCGCCACAATATTTCTTCCCAGGACTGAACTCAAAAATTATATGTTCAAAATTGCGAGCTATACAGATTTGTTTGGGTGGTCTGTTGGATTAGCCATAATGGAAACCTCCTCCATGTTTCATAACTATACATATATGTTTCCACATTACAACTCTGGAGTTATTATTAAAAAATACAACTCCGAAATTACCTCCTTTTCCTGTCTTATACTCCAGTTGACTGACTAGTTTCCATTTTTCGATTCGAAAATTACTACCTCCTTTTTGTTTTTTCGTATGGAACAGGAAAGCTTTATTCAGTACTCAAATTGGGAATTCAAAGATGATCTGTCAATGTCAAAGAATCAACACAAGGATAAGGTAACCTATCCAAAGGGGGTGAATAGTACTACATATTGAACATTTTTCTTGCTAATCTAGAATTTGTAGTGATTCCCAGCTTGATACTCCTAAGGTGTACCAACACATACTGATGCTCATAGATACCCAGTTTAATGTCCTAAATTTGATCCCCATTCACACACGTTGTCACAGCTGCTGAAACAGAAGGTTGTACTTCGGGCTAGGCCGGACGTGCCACTACATTATGTTGGTGTGGACGGCAAATTTTAACATGCTCCCTCTTACCTCCTTTTTTTACATGTGAGGTAAGAAGGTAAGAGTTAATCAGACCACTGATTAATGAGATCAACGGCTTAGATCCATTGTATACTCTTACCTCTCGTGTGAAAAGAGGGGGTATGAGGCAGCATGTTAAAACTGCTCTTTTTTTGCGGGAAATCTTCCGATCTATTCATCTTCATCAATCATTGTAGCACAACGGATACAAGAAATAATAAAATTTACATCCAGATTCGTAGACCACCTAGCGATGACTACAACCACTGAAGCAAGCCGAAGGCGTGCCGCACCAGCGACAAATGTCTAGGGAAAAAGAAAACCATCTGGACCAAGATAGACAGTTCAGACCGGTGTGCTGTTAGCGTAGCATCATTGTAGTTTAGTTCCCGATGCCTCTCAGCCCTATACCTACAATATGCGATCTGCTAGATAGTAGAGGCCCTCAGATCTACTCTCCATCTTACCAAAAATAAAATAAAAAGATCTGCTTTCCACGATTAAATGATCTCAAGACATCTGTTTGCATAAACGACATAGTTTAGCATCAACCATACTTCGCCTGACCTCTCACTTTCAAAGTTGACTACTAGAGTGAGTTGTGATGCCCTTGGTCGGCCTTGCTCGGACACAGTGTAAAGACAGGCCGCAATTCAGTGAACCAGCCGCGGCGGTACTTACAGTTTTCACACAAATTCTGCTTTAAAGGAATCCTACCAAATTTGTACAAGTGTGTTATTATGCTATTGATTGGTTCGAGTAGCCTTTGAGTGAAACTGTACCTTTGATAAATGATGTAAATGTCACCTCCAATGAATAAAATTTTGTGGGTTTGTTTTAAAAAAAAGTACCATCCAGCACTGCGACCTGGAGTAGCCAGCCAACAACTTCAATTAGATTACACTAGTGATGCTCTGCACACTAGGATACATGGTTGCAACTTGCAGGAATTTGGTGATGTTAAGCCTATCAAACATCGGCATGTGAATCCTCTAACAACTTACCCAAATTTCTCGCTCCGAGGCATCCCTTTTCCTCATTTTCCCCCATTTATAAGATTGATAGATATGTGTTTGATTTGATATATATGGTTCAATACCACGTGTTCCAGTTTAATTAATTATGTTGTACTACTGGCTAGCAACATGAAGATGATTTATTTTCTTTTTTGCGATCATAAGCTTATTTATTAATCAACGTCTGGATTATAATCAAATTTTACACAGTTCACAAGGAAGGCCGTTTTTATGTTAGTCCCTAAGCACATCTCCCTATTGCAAGAAGCTTCTTTAGTGCACAGATGAGCAGCAACAGTAGCAGACCTTTGTCTAAAAGAGAGGTTTAGAGCATCATAGTTTTTGCTAATTTCCCTAGCCTCTGTCCACACCGTAGCCACTTCCGATGGCCCAAAGTCTGGTGCTCTCCACGGCCTAAAGGTGGACTGGAAGCCATTGCTATTCCTGAATTCTCATTTTGATCAGTGCAAGTTATAGCACTATCAAAAGAGAAGCTTAGCAGATTTTTTAGTAGCAAATCATGCATTTCTCATTAATATTTACTTTTTATTTAGCTGACTACTATTTGTAACTCTGCTCCAATAATTTTTAGTGGTCAAGAAATGAGAGAAGAGCCTTCAGAATCAAAAGACCCTATGAGCTGATAAAAAAATAGGAGACGCAACTGGGAAAAGAATCTTCGAAAATAAAGTGCGAACTCATTAATTTCATTGTTGTTGCTGCAATATAATATACATTAGCAAATAAAAAACTAGGCCTTTTTTTATCGGTGCATTATTAATTTTGTGTTGCGCCATCTCATCAATTTGTGTAGATCCTCGAAGCTCCTTTTGCTGACGTCTTCTGTCTTCCTCTCGATGGTGTGTAGTTGGGAGGAAAGACTTTTATTCCATTGCATAACTAGATCTAGGTCAGTGTGTGTTGGGGATATTTCCCTGACATGGTGACCCGACAGGTATCTTGACCCGGCCAGGAGAAAGACTCCATGGGCCAGAGACCAGACCGGGTCAGGACGAGGGCAAGGTAGCGCCAGGAAGACCCGGCGGAAGGCCGGCTCACAAAAGAAACTAACGGGCCGGCTTAAGGAGAGACCCAGGGGCCAGGGCGAGATCCGACAGGAGACCGGCTTAAGGGGAGACCAAGGGCCTAGGGCGAGACCCGGCAGGAGACCGGCTTAAGGGGAGCCCAACGGGCCGGCTCGCGGAGAAGATCCAAGAAGAGGAAAGTTCCCTGTCAAGGGAAGCAAGACCCGGACTAGGATTCGACTTGTAAAATAAAATAGGCTAGTCCTAATCCAATTAGGACTCTTCATGTAAGCCGGCCCCTTCAACTTATATAAGGAGGGGCAAGGCACCCCAAGAGGGACAAGTTAAGTTAGACAGACAAATCAATAGCTCTCGAGATGGAGGTAGCAAAAGAGCACCCTTGTAATCGAGATCATCATCAATAGCAATCAAGCAGGATGTAGGCTTTTACCTTCACCGTGAGGGGCCGAACCTAGGTAAAACTCGCGTCTCTCTATTCCGACCAACCCCGTTCAAGCTACCACCTAGTTGCGATGACCTCACCACTAAGTCCTTTACGAGGATATCTGCCGTGACAAAACCACGACAGTTGGCGCCCACCGTACGGCCAGCGCACGGTGGTGTTGTGTTCTTGGAGGGAGCTCTTCACGGATCGAGAAGTTCGCGTTTGGTCGGATGAAGAAGAGTCAGGCACGGAACAAATCGCGCGGGATAACCCGGTGTGGGACCATCTTGGGCAGTGCCGGCAAATTCATCGGTCATCCGCGGCAGCTGGTGGACGAGAAGAAAAATTGTATCACGAGATTGAGATCGAGAGGAGATTAGGGTTACGTGCGCCGCCGCGCGCATTAGGTAATCCGGCGATCTGAGTACGGATCGGTTCCTGCTGCTGCTCAACGCGTTTAGCGGGCCATATCCTGGCAAGTCGTCAGATCGCAAGTCGTCCACACCGTCGTTTTCTGCTGCAGCTTCTTGCACTGATCGGCCATGCATCAAGTTCACGCACGTCAAGTCCGATCTGGACAAAAAGTGCTGCGTACAGGCTCACGTACATCGGGCCGCCAAGTTACCGCTATTGTTGCACGTACTAGCGCTTTCCTGCCCGTGAGCTGCTGCTGTTCCCCGTTAAAGCAACTGGCTTCAGGTCCCAAGGAGGCCAGATGCTGCTGCGTTTTCTACTACGCATTCTTAAATCAATCGCTACTGCTGCTGGTGCTTCGTTGTTACCGATGAAGCATACGTGTGTCCATGTTCAGATCGGGATCGGAGTTTTCTATGTCAACCTGCGGCAGTCACGAATTTAGCAAGTCAGGAGATTAGACTGGGAAAAGAAAGGTAACAAGCCCCGATGCAAAGGATTGTGGTGGCTCCTACGTCACCAACCAAAAGCGGGATTTCTGTCTCAGCAAAGATTTCATCGTGTGGCACTAGCCTAGTTAATTATTGGGCTTTGGTAAAGACAAAAATCAGTCATCATGAGCACATAGCCCTATGCACACACCATTCAAAATTTGACTGGATGAAGGCTACTTGTGCCGTGAGAAGCATCAAACAAGCTTGCTAGTAGTACTAGTATTAGTCCATACGTACTACTACTAGTAGATCCACAGTGCGTACATACACGAGCTAGCCAGCAACCAGCGTTTTCGTGCACGAAAAAGTGGAGTTGGAATAAGCAGCAATATCAACCGAATTAGACGTACATCTGCTATTTTTCTCGTCCGGTTACATCCAATATTATACAGTACCAGCATCAGCGTTCATCCGACAAAAAGACCAGGTGCTATTTGTTCTATCTATTTTTTCATTACATATTAATTCATCCAAAAACAATTACTCTGCCCTGTAATATTTTTTTTCGCAGGACAATTATTCATTACGAAGGTGGCGGATACGGAGCACACACCAGCATCATTCTGCACTGGCGTTCGTCCGCGCCTCGCCGCTCAACGGACACGCGTGTAAGCCGTCGCTCCTGCGGTTCAGTCTACATCAACACGCCGTGGCCGACTCACGCGCCCGCGCCGGCTGACAACGCCGCGTCCGACTCGCCCGTCCGCGCCGCGGCCGACTCTCGCGTCCGCGCCGGCTTACAACGCCGCGGCCGACTCCAACGCCGTGGCTGACTCGCGCGCCCGTGCTGGCTTACAAACGCCGCGGACCGACTCGCGCGGCCGCGCCGGCTTACAACACCGCGGCCGACTCCAACGCCGTGGCTGACTCGCGCGTCCGCATCGGTTTACAACGCCGCAGCCGACTCCAACGCCGGGGCTGACTCGCGCGCCCGTGCTGGCTTACAAACGCCGCGGACCGACTCGCGCGCCCGCGTCGGCTTACAACGCCGCGGTCGACTTACGCGCCTGCGCCGACTTACGACGCTACAGCCGACTCGCACGTCCGCACCGGCCTCCAACGCCGCGGCTGACCCGCGCGTCCGCATCGGCTTACAACGTCGCAGCCGACTCGCGCGCTCGCGCCGGCTTACAACGCCGCGGCCAACTCGTGCATCCGCGGTTTCCAATGCCGCACCCGACTCCCACGTCTTCATCAACACACCAGGGCCGCGCCTGCTCGCCTGAACTGCCCAACGGACGCGAGCAAGCCGCCGCCCCCGCGGTCTGGACTACATCAACATGCCGGGGCCACGCCCGCCCGTACTAGCAGCTTAACGGACGCGCGCAGGTCGCTATCCCTGCAGCCTGGTCTACTCCAACAAGCTGGAGCAAAAAAAAATCTATTATCAGCCTCCGAGGGCATGCAACGAGCATTGCGAAGATCATCAACTCGCCACGCACCTTTGGCTTCAATAAATTTTTCGGCTGTCAACTCTACGCCGGCTTATGCCACAGCCAGGTATGATGAATCTCAAGCCGATTCCTCGAGTCGTCTTAAGACTCGGGGGCTACACAGACATGACTCGGCAGATTCGGCCGGTTTCAATAAATACAAAAACCCCGGGTCGTTACAGGGAAGACAACCCGGTGCCCGGGGGCTGCTGCCTTATTGGCGAGAAAGAAAGGTTACCAAAGAAGACTAGTTGCCATGATGCGTAGTCTAAACATCGGTATTGTCAGGGGAATTATCTGCGGTCAAGACCCAACCTGCTACAGGACCTGGCCTCAAGGATGACCCGGCCCGCTCAATAATGATCAAAGGAATGCCGGCTTATCTGGACCCCAGATGTTTTGCAGTAGTAGCATTGTCTCCTGTATATCCTATGCTGAGCTTTTCCATGATCATATGGTTACTTGGGGGCTTCCAACTCATCGAGTTTAGCTTACAAAACCCTTTTAACCCGGCGAAATGCCAAACTATACTTGGTTAAACCTGCCTGTTAGCAAGATGCTACTCCCTAAAAAGCGACCCGGCGTACGCCTGATGAGTCAATCACAAAGGTGATCCTGAATTCATCAGAGTTAAAACGCTCGATTGGTTGCGTGAGAGCCGGCTTTCAGAGAGATAGGACAAACCAAAAGAGGCCAAAAAGCCTGCTTCCACAGGAAGCAAAACCAAGACTCGAGCCTCGAAAGCCGGTCTTATGCCAAGCCTCGAAAGCCGGTGTTTTTATATTCTGTTATCATACACATACATTATCATACATTGCATCATCATACAATGCATCATTTATGCATATCTATATTTGTTTATGTCGCAGGAGCCGGTCTTCAAACCGGGTTACATTGTGACTCCACAGGAACAAACGAATCTTTGATAGCCAAAATGGCTGGATCTTCATCATGGTTTATCATAACCAGTATTAAATGATTGAGATATCAATTCTTCTAAATTCCCGGGTTACAAATCCAGCCGGGTCACATATAATATCTGGTCATTTAATTGACCGGGCTTTGGGTTATTCAACATGTGCTTTATAGAAGACTACAACACGTATGGATTTTTTCACACATATTTGCCGGGTTGCACTGCAACCACAGCCAAGGATTTCTTTCATCGTAAAAGCATCATCAGTTCACAGGCAAAATATTAAAGTGCTTGATGGCATTGGCGGACTATACAGTTTCACGCTCAAAAACTATTACAAGCCACGATTGGGATATTTTTTATCAAGTTTTTCAAAGCAAATTCAAGCTTGCAGAGTGATTGATGGTTGAGACCCGGTAACTGGATCTGCCGGATTAACATTGGTTTGTTCTCCTTCTGCGTCAATTACCGCCGGGTTGTCACTTGCCGGGTCACCAGGATTTATTTGGTGAGTTGATAATACAAAAGTGTTTACTATGCGGCCAGGTAACCCGGTTCTTGGAGGCTACAGTGGATCTGAGTTTATTCTACAGTGGAAGGAATAGTCCCGAGTCGCCGCAGGCAATACGACCTGGCACTTGGGGGCTGCATTATTCAAATCAAGATTACAATCAGTATGAAAGTCTCATGTCGCTGCAAGCATGCACCACGGCACTTGGGGGCTAATGCATTGACATTTTAAAAGTATTTTCATTGAAGACCCGGCTCACTATTAATAGTGACCCGGCCCTTGGGGGCTACAGTCATTGACTCTACGGATCATTCAAGTTCAAGATTGATGAGAACAGCTAACCCGACCCTTGGGGGTTACATTTTTTGCAGCTATACATCTACAAAACATCAAAAGCTAAAGTTCAAAGTCTCAGGTTGCTGCAGGCAAGACAACCCGGCCCTTGGGGGCTACAACATTCAGTTGTTTAACCAGATTATAAGATCCAAATTGAAGACCCGACCCATCACATACTGATGAGCCGGCCCTTGGGGGCTACACATGTGAAATGCAATACATTCAGTTTATGACTGGCGACTCAGATGAACAATCCGGATTTCTTCAAAGTTGCAACATTTATATTTAAGCAAGTCTTAACATATCACTACGTTCTACTCTTAAGACTTGGGGGCTACAGGTAATGTGGATATAAGGGAAGAACACCTTCAAATCCTCAGTTTTGAGCGAACCGGGTCTCATATTCTTGGTAAAAAATTTGCGAAGTTTGTCTGCTCAAAGTTATTCATAGAAGGCCCGGAATGTCGGCTCAACATCATATGGGTTTCTTATTCCCAATTTTTTTATCAAGCCAAAACACTGGAAGCCGACTCAATGTCAGATGGGTTATTTTTCTCAATATTTTTCCGCAAGGAGCCAGCATGAGCAAGTTAATTGTGAAGCGAGCTTGTTGATGACAGAGGCCCAAAAATTTCTAGGAATCCAATTCCATGACCCGGCGGTATCAACCTCCATGACCCGGCAATCTCGACACTCGTAAACTCGATAAGTTCTATATCTACAAGACGGAAGATGACATCAACATGTTGAAGCTTTTTGAAAACCGGTTCAATAACGGATGGGTTATTATTCTCAATATTTTCCTGCAAGGGACACGCACCAGCAAAGTTGATTGAGAAGCCGGCTTGTTGATATGAAGAAACCCGGATTTTCCAGAAACTGGATCATTGAACAAAGGCGGCCTTTTGAGCAAGCCATTTTTCTTCTCACGTATTAATTATTCTTGTTTTCAGGAGCTTAGCATGAATAAATTCAAGCTAAACTGGGGGCTAATGTTGGGGATATTTCCCTGACATGGTGACCCGACAGGTATCTTGACCCGGCCAGGAGAAAGACTCCATGGGCCAGAGACCAGACCGGGTCAGGACGAGGGCAAGGTAGCGCCAGGAAGACCTTGCGGAAGGCCGGCTCACAAAAGAAACTAACGGGCCGGCTTAAGGAGAGACCCAGGGGCCAGGGCGAGACCCGGCAGGAGACCGGCTTAAGGAGAGACCAAGGGCCTAGGGCGAGACCCGGCAGGAGGCCGGCTTAAGGGGAGCCCAACGGGCCGGCTCGCGGAGAAGATCCAAGAAGAGGAAAGTTCCCTGTCAAGGGAAGCAAGACCCGGACTAGGATTCGACTTGTAAAATAAAATAGGCTAGTCCTAATCCAATTAGGACTCTTCATGTAAGCCGGCCCCTTCAACTTATATAAGGAGGGGCAAGGCACCGCAAGAGGGACAAGTTAAGTTAGACAGACAAATCAATAGCTCTCGAGATGGAGGTAGGAAAAGAGCACCCTTGTAATCGAGATCATCATCAATAGCAATCAAGCAGGATGTAGGCTTTTACCTCCACCGTGAGGGGCCGAACCTGGGTAAAACTCGCGTCTCTCTATTCTGACCAACCCCGTTCAAGCTACCACCTAGTTGCGATGGCCTCACCACTAAGTCCTTTACGAGGATATCTGCCGTGACAAAACCACGACAGTGTGCATTCCTCTCCCAAACTCGTTGGGGGCTCTGAGTCACCTTCTTGACCATTGATCATAGGGGATCTCTTTGGAGCCAAAAAGAATCAAGCACACCTCATGAAGTGAACTTGGGGGAAATCTAAGACAACACTGTAAATGTGAGCTTGGAATTGTCGTTGAACCTTGTCCCCCAATCTCCCGAACTCCTCTTGCAAGAAAGAATACCAAGCTATGATCTAGCTACAGATGCAAGTGTTGGATCTTACAAATGGTTTAACATGTTATAATTTACAAGGAAACAACATATTTTTTTTAGAAAAAGGGAGATATAATTAGTCAAAAGCAACCAACTGATACTCGGAACGAATCCAAGTGTCCTTACCACATAGCTAGATGTCCATAGCTGGATGCCACCCAAGCACTCTATGATATGGCCTTCTCAACTCACAACACAAATTTGGAAGCACGATTTTCTAGTTTATCGTTAATTATGAGATTTTAGTAAATGTTATTTTTATAGAAGGAAAATTCTATCCAACTAAATTAATGATGAATTATTTTGGAGCGCTGACCAACATACATTTTACATAGTCCATCATAAAATGCACATCACGTGACGATTCTTGATTGAAGGGGCACATCCTCCAAATTCATTGTTAATACGAGATAGTCAATGGGAATTAAACTACTACCATGAAACCTGGTCAACTTACTAACATATGTTTTGTTTGAGCTTAAGCCAACCACCACCAAAATTTGGTTAGCTAGGTTTTGGTTGCTATGTTTGGGCCAATGATGATAAGGAAGGTGAAGTAGAATTTGGGAGGGTTCATGGGCATGCCAAAATGTTGGCAACCATCCGAACAAGAACCAAAT
Source organism: Elymus sibiricus (assembly GCA_039707655.1). Taxonomy (NCBI): domain Eukaryota; kingdom Viridiplantae; phylum Streptophyta; class Magnoliopsida; order Poales; family Poaceae; genus Elymus; species Elymus sibiricus. The sequence goes on from CM077676.1 coordinate 164,029,445, forward strand.
TTTGGGTAAGACAAAAATATTGATATGGTCGGGTTTGCTCACTATCCAAACATACTACGAGCTTTACATTGAAACATTGATATCTTCGGCCATGAACTATTGGTCGCCATCCCCTCGGACATTGACATGTGTTGGTTTTCGCAAAACATGGGGACTTTGACATTTTACCCGAGCTCACTGCGTCGGTCATACTGGACCGACTTGCTTTTATACAAGAACCATGTTGATGTATTTTATTGTGCATCGTATTCCGATGTTGTTATATATGGACCTTGAATCATACAATTCAGTGGCATTGCTGAAGGGATTATGCATTAGGGTTGCATACATGGGGTGGTACGTGGACTGATATGTTGGAGTTGCATGTTTGAATATGTATGGGTGTGCCAATGCCCAATATCTATCCACCCACCATCGTTTACTTTTGGTACAAGGGCTTCTTTTAATTTTTGACTCAGCATCAAAGATGAATGTATGACCCATATTTAGTTTGATTCCATCCATTTCTGAATTTATGACCAATATGAATTTTTGAGCAAAGAAGTAGCGCTCAAGGGTGGCACTTCCTACCATTATTTAGTTTGATTCCATCCAACGCAACACTTTGACTCGGCTAAGAAGATGATTTGTTTTTTTGCGGGAGGCTAGGAAGATGATTTTGCCCCAAAAATTTACCATTGAAAGGAGTTCTTGCATAGAACTTAGTTACATCAGCTCAATATCATAGTTAGTTAGTGGATCTTATGATGTGGTGATAGATATGATTTTTGGTAATGAAGATATTTTGGACCTTGAGTGCTACTTCTTTGAGTGAAGATATTTTGATAAAGACATAAATATCAAAGATGAATTTATGACCCATATTGTTAATAATAATGTTTATGTTCTACATATTTATTGTGACAACAATTATGTTTATAAAAAATGTTATGAACCTCTTGTGCTCTAGAATTTTCCTAAGCCTAGTCTAGAAAGAGAAAATTAGTTATGTTTAGAATAATATGATCATTTGAACCTAATAGGTATGACTTTCTCAAATTAACTCATATGATTTTGCAATTAGGAAAACTAATCATCAACCCGTGCGACCGCACGGGTTAGTAAATCCGAAAAGTAAATGCAAAAATGTTTGCGAATTGGTTTGTAGGAATTAGAAATATAAAACAGATGACATAAGTAATTGAGTGGTGAATCTCTAGGTATTGTTTCGTGGTGGTCATGAATGAGAATATTATTCAACAAATAAAAATAATATAATTTGTGTTTTTTTAAAGTTCAAATTACCGAAGAAGGTGGTGAGTAAGCTGACGCATTATTATATTCTACTGATTCCAAGTGAGAACATTATGTAATAAGCCAAAGGAAATACAACCGGTGTGATTTTGTAATGACAATTATTTTTGTCAAAGAGGGTTGATTGAGGCACACATGAGCAAAAGTAGGGCGTGTGTGCAGTCCCTCTACACGCTGCTGGTGGTGTTTATGCATTTTAATATTTTAAGCACAACTATGATTGTTTTGTGTTCTAGTTGTTATAAACTAAAATTTTATGGGACAATTCAAACACTATGACATTTTTCATATATTATTTAGAAAATGTAAACCCGGTCTGAAAAAAATGCTACTTGTCATGTTGTCATTATATGAACACTTGAAGCTGTGTTTATAGTGTGAAATTGTTACACAAAAGTTTTCATATACGTTCCTTAGAAATCCGAACGGTGTATCCATGGTAGATTTGAAGTTTCGAAGTGCCGAAGCACGCGGGATCTGGTTTGAGATATTTAAAGGAAGGTTTTCTGTTCCAATTGTTTAAGTGTACATGTGTTTTCATGAAAGTAATTGGAAAATTTGAACACAACAAGTCTTCATAAATTGTTTCTGAATTTTAAATGAGTAAAATATACATGCTAGAACTAGGCGCGTCGTTACAGAACTACACGCGACCATTTCATGGAATTTTACCAGCGTCCAGCACACAGCGTGCACTGCAAATATGTGGGTCCCGAGACGTGTCTAGTCATGGGGTCCACACTTTCAGTCAGCCGTGCGTATCTAGCGGCTGCGCGCTGCTAGCTTCTAAAGAACTAGCCGAGTTCGTAATTCTCGAACACTGCTAGTTGTTTCGGGATGGTGGGCATGTTCTGTTCACCTTTATGGCAGCGTGTAAGTTCTGTACACACTGCTAGTAGATGTTCGTCAGTGGCGTGTACGATTTGGGCGGAATATGCTTTTGAGTACTGAATAAAGCTTTCCAGTTCTATATGAAAATAAAAATAATGTCCAAAATAAAGACTACCCCCGAAATAATATCCCAATAGTATAATCACTTCTACAAAAATCTGCATATGGATGAGACATTCAAATTTTATTTCTGGGACTCTTTTAGTATAAGTTTTCAGCAATCTCCACATAAACTAGTAGCTAAACTAGCAAAAACTTGCAAATACATCAAGTAACCAGGTACAATCTCTTGAACATGTTCAGTAGAATGGCACTCCCCTTCAACTTGACAAAAGTTTTTGGTCCATTTACATATCATGATCTGTTTTTAGGTACTATCCTTATAATAGACAAATGAAGGGAAGAAGTTTTGCACTTTGCCTTCTTTCCGAATGCAGAAGCTAACCAGTTCTCCTTCATCTCCTCCTGATACTTCCTAGTCCTAGTTCTGTTAGTGTGCGCTACCACAAAAGCTAGATGGTGCATTCCATTTCACTACCACAAGTGACAAAAGGAACCTTTTTATCTAAAGAAGACAAGTAGTGGAAGTTGGAATCGATTGTATATGTCGCCCCTCTGCTCTCATGCAAGTTGGCTCCGATGCATTCCTGAAGCGCTCCTCAGCTTCATGCTGCCCTTAAATGATAGCACTTGCAACACCATGAGCACGATCGTGACATTTGGCTATCGTCAGCGAAATGGCCCACAATGCGTTAATTTGTGATAAACACTTATGCCGCACTGCCATTTTGACCACAATGTCGATGCAGTAGTAATGTACTAGATAACAAATTGCATTATCACTAAATACTAGATAGATAAGAGAAGCTCTACTTGTTGGAGGAGATGTTGATCACCCATGCATCGAAGGGGTCGGCCTCATCATCGTTGGCAGCGGGCCGAATCCACGGCATCAAGGTGAACTCGCAGGTCTCCTCCTCCTCGTCGGCGACTTCTTCATCGAGCTCGGCATTGAGGCGTATGATCTCGCGGTGCACCCGCTCTCAGTCGATAGAGGATAGTCCTTCAACTTAGGGTGGGAGTTCCGGCCAGGATGAAGGGCTGCATGCCTTGCTCAAGAAGGCACCCACGATGCGATCGGCATATGGAACGTACGTTGAACGGAATTATCAATCTATGTTTTTCAGATTCAGTTCGATCATTATATTGCGTGTAGGTTTCATTGTTTGGTACATCAGCGTGATTCTTGTACTTTAATTCGTTTTGGAAGAAAATCTAACTATGGGCTTTTAAGCAATTTGACCATTGGATGGGAATATTGTGGGCTTTTTTTTTGTTAGGGAAAGCTTTCATGGCGTGCTTTATTGATTGACAAAAATAGTTGCATCGTTTGCTAGAAATCAAAATAAAATCCGGAGGGTCAGCATGCCAAACAATTGACAACTTCCCCGCGGCACGACTAGCTAGAGTATGCGCCACAATATTACTCTTCCTAGGACCGAACTAATAATTACATGTTCAAAATTGCGAGCTAAGAAAGAACATTCTTCAACACTGTCGGTGGGCTGTTGGATTAGCCATAATGGAAACCTCCTCCATGTTTCATAACTAATAATAGATTTGTTTCAACATTACAACTCCGGAATTATTATAAAAAATTATAACTCCGAAATTACCTCATTTTTCTTGTCTTGCAGTTAACTGGCTAGTTTCCATTTTTTGATTTGAAAATTACTGCCTCCTTTTTATTTTTTTCATATGGAATTGGAAAGCTTTATTCAGTACTCAAAATCAAAGGGGTTTTTAAAAAAAAAAAGGAAGATGACCGCCGGCCTCTGCATCTGGGAGATGCATGCAACCACTCAAAATCAAAGGTGATCTGTCAATGTTAAAAAATCAACACGAGGATAGGGGCACCTATCCAAAGAGGGTGAAGAGTACTACATATTGACTATAATTTGCAGTGATTCCCAGCATGATACTCCTAAGGGACACCAAAATTTACTGATGCTCGTAGAGTTTAATGTCCTAAATTCGACCTCCATTCACATAAGCTGTCACAGCTACTGAACTAGATGGTTGTACTTCAGGTTAGGCCGGACGTGCCACTACATTTTCTGGGTGTGAACCGATTATTTGGCCTCCATTCTTTCCAGCCTGAGGCCGAAGCCGTGTTTGCTTGCGCTGCTTCAGAACATTTCAACCTCATGTCTCACCCGTAACAGTACATGATGGTGTGCTGTTAGCGTAGCATCATTGTCGTGTATTCCCCGATGCCTCTCAGCCCCATACCTACAGTATGCGAACTGCTAGATAGTAGAGGCCCTCAGATCTACTCTTCATCTTGCCAAAACTAAAATAAGATCTGCTCTCCATGATCAAATGATCTCAAGACGTCTGTGTGCATAAACGACATAGTTTAGCATCCACCATACTTCGCCTGACCTCTCACTTTCAAAGTTGGCTACTAGACTGAGCTGTGATGCCCTTGGTTTGGCCTTGCTCGAACCAGCCACCACGGTACTTATAGCTTTCAGACGAACTCTGCTTTAAAGAAATCCTACCAAATTTGTACTAGTATGTTATTGTGCTATTGATACGTGTAACGTTGCTGTGGTGAATAGGAAACTGGACGTGACATAAAAGCCCAACACTTTTTTGTTTTGCGTGGAATGTTGAAACACTGCGACCCGGAGTAGCAAGCCAACAACTTTAATTAGACTAGTGCTGCTCTGCACACTCACACTGGGATTTGGTGGTGTTAACGCAACATATGCCTCAAGTCGACTTGCATGGAATGTTAGATGTGCCTATTTTGCCCTAAAAAAGATGTTTAGCCTATCAAACATCGGCATGTAAATCCTCTATCAACTTACCCAAATCACTCGCCTTGGTGCATCTTTGTGATATTTTAGATTCGTGCGTCGACCCCCTCGTCCCCCGCATCGCCAGAGGCGACTCGGGCGGAGCCCTCGTCCGCGCCGCCGGGCCGCCCCCTCGCCCCCCTTCCTCCCCTCGCCGTCGCCGGAGGAGGCCGCCGGGCTAAGCCCGGGCGGCGGGGTCTTCCTCTTCCTCTTCTTCTCGTCCGGCGGCGGAAGGAGGCGGTGGTGGATCTGGTGCCCCTTCGACGGCGGCTTCCCCTGGCGGAGCCACGAGCTGGCGGTACGGCGTGCGGCTTCTGCGGCGGCGTCGATGTTGCCGTGCCTTGCAGAGGGGTCATTGCCCAGCGACCGCGGCACCCCCCTCCCCATCCTTCGATGTGCCTCCGGCCCATCCGACGGCGGAGGTATGTGCGCCGCGCGAGGCTGCGGCTTCCTAGCGGCGGCTTTGCCTGCCGGCCTTCTCGCAGCGAGGCCCGGAGCGAGGTCACCGATCTGGTCAGGCCCTCCCTTGCCTCTGGATCTGGTGATGCGGGTTCCAGACCGATGGGCCTGGTCAGGCTCCTCTGGCGGTGATGTCGTCGGCGGTGGTGGGTTGTGGTTGCCGGGGCGGCGGCCCCGGGCTTGGTGGTGGCGGCTTCGGCCCGGGGGCGGAGTGCTTTTGGACGCGGTGGATCGAGGGGTCCCATGGCTAGAATGGAGTCGGCCTCGACATGGTCTGCGGTGGTTGGCGGGCTGCAGTTGGTGGTCTGTCGTGTGGGCTGCAGGTGGTTGAAGCATCTCTGGGAGAAATCCTCTTCTTCGGAATCGGCGCCGGCGGCGCCCGCGGGTGTCGCGATCTTTCCTGGAAGCGTCGCTCTGGAGGTGTGCTCACCCCTCTCCCTGCGGCCTTGGCTCCGGAGGGTAACCTTAGATCCTCTGGATCGGGCGATGGAGGCGTCCCTGCATCTTTCTCCTCCTTGGGGGCATCGTCTCGGAGCGGACTACGACTAGGAGACCGGTGGTTGGTGGTGGCTTGTTCGTCGAGGTCAGGGGCGTCGATGTCTGTTTGGCAATGATGATGGCGTCAAGATGAGTTGGGGTCACGGCTCGGGCTCTGGTAGTCGATCTGTCTGGCGTGTCCGATGTGCTCTTCTGTGATTGCTTGGTTGATGTGGAGTCGGATCTACGGTGGGTTGTGTCTAGGTGGTGACGATGACAGGCACTTGGTGGTCGTTTGCGGAGGACTCGGTCGGCGCAAGCCCTGCATATTTCCCTCGCGAAGATCGTCGTCAAAGTCGAAGCTGTCGTTCGTTGGCGCATGTGGCTTTCTGTTGGCATGTGGCCAGGTTGGCCGGTGGTGCCCATTTTTGGGTTGGGTTGTATCGGTTTTAGCCTGGTTTTCCGCTAATTAACCGGGCAAACTCTCTTCTTAATCAATGAAATGGCAAGTCTTTTGCCTCGTTTCAAAAAAAAAAAAAATCACTCGCCTTCCCTTTTTCCCATTTTCCTCCATGTTCACAAAGAAGGGCAGTTTTTATGTTAGTCCATATATAACTATATAAGCACATCCCCGTATTACAAGAAGCTTGTTTAGTGCACAGATAGCAACAACATTAGCAGATCTTTGACTAAAAGAGAGGTTAAAAGCATTAATGTTTTTGCTAATTTCCCAAGCCTCCGTCGGCACCGCAGCCACTTAGGGCACGTCCAACGCGGCTGGGTGCTTAGGACGAGCGACATAATTAGATTCCCGGCTAATTGGTTGAATCTTGATGTTACACGGGGCATTGATGCAACATGAGGCGTCGAACGTTTGCCCGTTTTTCTGCCCGCTCTAAGCGCCTGATTGCTTAATTTACTCCACGAAATTAGCGCTTGCCATTGTAAGCCTGGACGCTTGAGTGTTTTTTCTATTTTATAATTTTTTTCCTGGTAACCGCCTCTATAACCATTATGATCGCTGAAAGTCTAGTGCTCTCCGCGGCCTAAAGGCGGATCAGTAGACCTATCAATGTAATATGAAGCTCGTTGTATGTCTGGATGATGTCTAGTCGGGAGGAAAGGCTTTGCCTCCACTGCATCACCAGATCTAACAGTCAGATCAGTGTGATTTCCTCTCCCAAACTCGTTGGGGCTCAGAGTCACCTTCTTAACCATCGATCATAGCGTGCCAAATCTCTTTGGAGCCAAAAAGTATATAAGCACACCTCATGAGAAGTGAACTTGGGTGAAATCTAAGACAACACTGAATGTGAGCTTGGAATTGTCGCTGAATGGGAATTAAACTACTACCCGGAAAACTGGTCAGCTTACTAGCATGTGTTTTGTTTGAGCTTAAGCCAACCACCACCAAAATTTGGCTAGCTAGGTTTTGGTTGCTATGTTTGGGCCAATGTTGCCGGAGACAGGCCTGAGGCAGCTATGACTGTAGCCCCAGGCCTAGTAACAACTTCCCTTGTAATTCCTTCATACAAAGTATAGAAAATCACACAAGTTTATCATTCAACATAGCACAGCGCAAGTCTTAACCTGCTGCTAGCTCCGCCACTGCAGGTGCAGCTCGTCTGGTATGTGCAGGAGGACAGAAGAAGGGAGCAACATGAACAGGCCAAGCAGTGCCTCGTGTTTGAGAGAGGCTTGGTGTTGCCGTATTCCTCGATGCCTCCCAAACATGGATATGAAATGCGCTCTACTACAACATCGTGACTGCTCAATCTCGCATCCATTAGAAAGACGATAGATATGAACTAACATAAATGATCAATAGGGTAGAAGGATATGTATCTCCTCAGTGCCAAAACCCAGGTAAGATTAATTTCTCTAGGTTGCTGAACGACCAGCTCTCCTCCGTCGACTTTAAATAAGGGCAGAGTCTTCAAGTGAATCTGGTACAATCCAACAACAATGTTATACAATCCAACAACAATGTTAATGAGATGAGATATCGACGTAGTGATTTATGTGATATTATGTCACCAGTTGGCATCAAATGCAGTAAGCACTCAACACTACGGGAAAATCACGTTTTGCCGTGTGAACAACTATAAGCCGAGTGCTTTTTTTCGGGTACTCGGCTTATGTGCGTATAAGCCGAGCCTACATGAGAAAACACCCGGCAACTAGAAAGAACTCGGCTTATAGCTGTCTGTAAGCCGAGTCGTACAAAAAAGCTCTCGGCTTACATGTGCCACACGGTATATGCTGAAAAAAGCACTCGGCTTATAGCTCGACCTCGGCAAAGACATCTGCCACGTGGCTATAGCGGATGTGGGTAACGGCGCCGTCACGGAGCAGCCTATAAACCGTGTGCCGTAAAGCAGTACTCGGCTTACATGGCTTATAAGCCGTGTGCCCTGGAGAACACACGGCTTATATGGCATATAAGCCGTGTGCCCGTTGGTGAAAGCACTCGGCTTACATTTTTGTAGATTTTTCACTACACATAAGATTTATGCAAAAATGATTTCCATTGCATTTATGTTTACTACTTCAAAATTATTTCTTTCTCACCCCCAGTGGGGGGCCGCCCATACTTCTGCTGCAATTTCCCGAGTAGGGATCGATATGGACATCCACGATTCCGCTATCGGTCATTGAACGAAGGGGTTTCGTTCATGTCTGCACAAGGCCTACGCATGTCGCAAATACATCACATAGGATTTTCCATGCCGCTTCTGAGCATGATTTCATGTGCCGCCTTGCAGATCTGCAATTTCCGACGCCGAAACCCTAGCAGTGCAATAAATGTCTCAAATATTGCACGCGGGTCCGAAAAATACGTGGGCCTGGCACGTGTCATTCGATGGCCTCCTTTGAGAGCACGAGAAGTTTCGAGGCCCACGGAGCAACAGGACCCACACTTCCTTCACAAACCCGACACATTCCCTCTCGATATTGAGAGACTACCTCGAAGATGGTGTAGTTTACAAGCGGCCTCAGGTGAGGCCTATTCGAAATGCGCACAAACTTTTACCACACCCTACCAGGGCCATGTGATGACGCCGTGCCAGCTCCCGAGGAATTCCGGCATCGTACGATTTTCCAAGAATTTAAACGGTTGGATCAGGTATGCCGCCGAGGTGATTTCGCCTCTCGATGGCTGGGTCTGCCCCTCCCTCGTCTGCACAAGGCCTACGCATGTCGCAAATACATCACATAGGATTTTCCATGCCGCTTCTGGGCATGTTTTCATGTGCCGCCTTGCAGATCTGCAATTTCCGACGCCGAAACCCTAGCAGTGCAATAAATGTCTCAAATATTGCACGCGGCTCCGAAAAATGCGGGGGCCTGGCACGTGTCATTCGATGACCTCCTTTGAGAGCACGAGAAGTTTCGAGGTCAACGGAGCAACAGGACCCGCACTTCCTTCAAAAACCCGACACATTCCCTCTCGATACCGAGAGACTACCTCGAAGATGGTGCGGTTTACAAACGGCCTTAGGTGAGGCCTATTCGAAATGCGCCCAAACTTTTACCACACCCTACCAGGGCCATGTGATGACGCCGTGCCAGCTCCCGAGGAATTCCGGCATCGTACGATTTTTCGAGAATTTAAACGGTTGGATCAGGTATGCCGCCGAGGTAATTTCGCCTCTCGATGGCTGGGTCTGCCCCTCCCTCATCTGCACAAGGCCTACGCATGTCGCAAATACATCACATAGGATTTTCCATGCCGCTTCTGGGCATGATTTCATGTGCCGCCTTGCAGATCTGCAATTTCCGACGCCGAAACCCTAGCAGTGCAATAAATGTCTCAAATATTGCACACGGGTCCGAAAAATGCGAGGGCCTGGCACGTGTCATTCGATGGCCTCCTTTGAGAGCACGAGAAGTTTCGAGGCCAACGGAGCAACAGGACCCGCACTTCCTTCACAAACCCGACACGTTCCCTCTCGATACCGAGAGACTACCTCGAAGATGGTGCGGTTTACAAGCGGCCTCAGGTGAATCTCCGAAAACCGTGCGAGAGAGGGTAGGAAGACCGATCGCACCTGCGTATGGCCCAATGTTGATTTGACATGTATCTATGACCTGTTGGTTTGACATGTATCTATGACCTAATATATGTATGAAATAATGAAATGAGGGGAGAGGGTTTCATTTAAAAAACCATGAAATAAAAATACAATAAGAGGAAAAAATAAGTATAATAAAAATACAATAAAATAAAATATATAATTTTTTTAAAGTAAAAGTAATAAACTTTTTGTATTGAAATAAAAGAAGAAAAAAATTGTAAACCAAGTATTCCACGGTGACACTCGGCTTACCCTCTCCTCTAGGCTTATCAGTTAGCGCGGGACTTCGCGAAAATAGACGCGCGCAGACCTCATTTTGCTCCAAATCGACCGCGCAGCTCATTTCTTCCGTTCCAAAAAAAAAAAAAGCTCACTTCTTCCCCCCGCGCCGCCCCTGTCTCTGCCCCCGCGCCGCCCCCTCCTCGCGCCGGCCGCCTCGCCGTCACCCCCCGGCGCCGCCCCCTCCTCAGCGCAGCAGATCCCCCCCGCCCCCTCCCCGACCATGAGGTACCCCGAGCTGGCCCTCCCATCGGCGCCGCCGCCCCTCCCCGTCCGCTAGGGTTGAGGTCGCTGGGCCGTCTCCGCCGCGCCACCTCCCCGCCGCCGGCAGGTACCCCCCCCCCCCCCCCCCCCCCGCTCTCTCTCTCTCTCTCTCTCTCTGTCTCTCTCTCTCTCTCTCTGAGACCGGCCTATTCTTCTCTGTTGACCAGGTCCTGCTCCTCCGGCGGCAAGGTGTCCCTGCTGATCTCCTCCTCTTCTGCAACAAAAACAGCAGCAACCAGGTCTTGGTTCCCCTCCCTCCCCCAGTTGCATCTTCACCGAACAGCCCAGGTCTTGGTTCCCCTACCTGCTGCAGAGAAGGGCGAAGTCGAGGTGCGAGTCAGATGTTCAGTTTCATGAGACCATCAGTATATGAAATCGTAGTTAGGTGCTAGCATGTATTTTGACAGTTTGTATATACGCAAGCGACTTCTGATTGATGGATTGGTTGTGTACAAGCATGCATTTTGACAGTTTTTCAGAAAAGAGGAAAAAAATAGGAACCTTTCATGTGCAGATACACGACCTGAATAGTCCAGAAAAGGCGATTTTGGTGTCAACAAACTAGCTGAATATTTGTTTTTCCTGTCGTGGAACTTGTTGAATGCTATGAAATTTGGGATCTTTGTCCATTGTTACAGAGCACAAATTGGGCATGTTAAGGGGGATGGATACATATTGGTCGGTTCATTTGTCATTTCAGGAAAACCAAAAACAGTTCCATAATAGTTTATTTTTGAAATTATCAGGGAATTTGTTATCGTCTGTTCTTTCTGCGAGGTTTTTGAGAAGGAAAAAAAGAGAGCAAATTAGATTGCCGCATAACTGAACCAAAACCACAAGTCTGCTTAATGAAGTACTAGTTACTAGGGATGATATAACATGAGGCAGATGGATGATTACCAAACATGCTGGGTGGCAAATAAATGAAGAGCGACTTATTAAGGAATTGTACAATATGTTGTGTTCTGGTTTGTGCATATGAATTATGTTTGATCCCAGTTTGCACTTTATTGCAGGACACACATTAGTTTGACGTCGGGACCGTCGTCCCAGGGCTTCTTGTTGGAGGGACGACCGGCATCGAACATGCTTCGAGGGTAAGAATCATTCGCCTCGTAGGATTTATGTATATGTAAATCATGTAACTAGCTAGTCGCGTTACCTATGCGTCTCCCGTTTAAAAGAGTTACATTATTTATAAATATGCAACTCTTTGCATATTTATAACCGTAACTCTTTCGAATTGTCCAGCGTTTTCCACGGACAGCCCGAGGGTGTGTAGGCTGACTTCGTTTTTATGCTCTCCCGCACAGCGAGCAACTTCCACACATGCAGGCAGGGCCAAACCCGCACAGCGAGCCACGGTGGATGGTACTCGGGGTAGACGATGTGGTCGTACCACTGTATCCCGTGTTGCTAGCCCTATCCCCTCCGCCCATTCCGAGGAGGAGTCGGAGGAGGAGGCGGAGGAGGAGAGGGAGGAGGAGCTAGTTGTGGATGAGGAGGAGAGGGAGGAGGAGGCGGAGGAGGACATGGAGGAGGAGCCAGTTGTGGAGGAGGAGTTGGAGGAGGGAGAGTATGAGGTGAAGGTATCGGCAAAGGACATGGAATGGCCGGTTCCTATAGAGACCAAAATCTGGTTGCGTGGGGTGTCCACGCTCCCTTCGCGACCGTATCCACATAAGGGGCTCATTGTCAAACCAGTCGGTGCGAGGTAAGTGCTTTTGTGGACTCTTAGTTGCGCCTTTACATTCAAGATTTTTGCAGATACTAACTTACTTGTCTTTTCATTGTGCAGGGCCTTGGTGGTTATTGGAGAAGACATAAATGTGCCATGCCAGCCAAGCGGCATCATTGGATGTCTTTGCAGGCATTATTACCCTGGCCTGGTCCCCATAGGAGACGGTGAGGAGGAGCCAGCTTGGTCTTGGGAGCATTGGAAACGCGCTCCGGATACCAAAGACAAGTGGGACAGGGTGTACCGTAGTGCTGTCGAGCGGGTGGTCAACGATTTTTGGGTAAAATTCTTTGTCAATTTCCATAGCTATTTCTTTGTCAATATTCAAAATCATTGCACTGATAACTGTCTTACCATCTTATGCACTTTGGTAGGACTTCTTTACTTGCGTCGAGGGTATGAAGGATGAAGCTAATGAGGTCGTGGAGGAGATTGCCAAGAAGATTGTCCAAGACATGCCCTATGAGGCGCGCGTCGATGCCGTGGTGAAGTATTTCGCGCACGAACGCAAAATGCTTCTCAAAAAGCCTCTAGCCCGGAGAGTGCATCTCACCCGTTCCATGTACATGAAGGTAGTTCCCATTTACTTATGATTGCCTAGATTAAAAGAGCTTACTTTCATTCCTAAGTTGGATGTATTTGGCATACTTCAGGCAGTTCCCTCGTGGTGCAACAACAAGATTCCTTGCTACCAGCAAATCATATCCAAATGGATAGACCCAGAGTGGAGGGCCCAACACAAAATGGCTTCGGCGCGGCGTGCCTTGATGGGTGGTCCGGTACACCTTCAAGGCAACCTCAACCTCCACGCTTATGTGCAGAAGAAGGTAATAATATCATTCGGCTTTTGAACTTCTAAACTTGTGCCCTTATGGATATTATTGCTTCTATTGTAGAATAGGGAGAGAGGTGAGGGTGAAGAGCCGCTCAATACCTTCACGGGATTATGTCTCTCCCGCAAGTCAAAGAAACCGGAAGGGGGGTGGGTCAACCGAGGCGCTGGCTTGAGGATTGATGCATATAGTGGGAAGTTCAAGGAGCGCAACGGGCCCGACTCTGATCCGGCCTCACAGGACATTGATGCTACGGTTTCCCTCCAGTCGGGAGAAGGCAAGAAGGGTGGTCGGTTATATGTTGGCGATGGTGCCATCCGTAAGAAGGACATCCCAAAACTCAGCCACCTCCGCGCTACCACGTCGAGCTCAGGTCCTGCTATAGAGCGTCGCCCACAGCCTGGGCTGCACATGCTCCATCAATTCGAGGTATGTTTTGCTTCATTGACCTTGTGATTTCTTCTTTGTATTGCATTGATGGTGAACTTGTTGCGATGGCATATTGTAGGCCCTTCTAGAGGAACAAACCAGGTTGCGGGAGGAAGAAACTAGGTTGTGGCAGGAGGCTCAGGCCAATGCCCTGCTTCAACAGGAGCAAGCCATGAAAATGCAGCAAGCCCTGTTACAACAACAGGAATTCATGGCTAAACAGCAGGCAGCCCTGCAGGAGACGTTCGCTCAGTTCAGAACTAATATGCAGGGTTCCACTTTGCCGGATCTTCCTCCACTTCCGCCTCTTCCTACTTTCAACTTTGTAAGTCTTCCAACTTTTCAATCATGCATCTTACCATCCTGCTTAAAGATCATGCATCTTACCATCTCACCGTCTCGTGCTTGAAGTTTTCTCAGTCGGGACATGGCTCCAATAGCTGTGTGGTAGGTGGATCTACATCTGGCCAAGCAAGCCCAGTGACACCCACTACGGCTCATCTCGCTTCGACCTCCCCGCAACAATGATCACTCGAGGTAGTTGTCTATGTTTGTGCATTGTTGATGCTTGCGTTTTGTCGTTGCTTGTGCTTCTCAACTTACTACTTGTGCATTGTTGATGGTAGAGCCCACAAGTGTTGATGCTTATATTGTATACTTCTTAGCTTCAATTTGAACCTTATATGTTGATGCTTGTTGACGCTTGTGCCTTATCGATCTTTGCAACTTAACTTTAGAAACTCATGCGTGTGATAATGGACTTATAGGTTTGCATCGTGGATGCCGTTGACGGTGGGCATACATGCTGCGGTGGAGCTCATTGCATCTTTTAGGTTCATGCTTGGTGTGAACTTGGAACTCATGGTCCTTTCATTTGTGAACTCCGGTTGCATATGTATGTGAACCTTCGTTGGATATGTATGCATGTGTGGACATGGAACTCATGGTCCTTTCGTTTGTGAACTCTTGTTGCATATGTATGCATGTGTGGACTTTGAACTCACGGTCCTTTTGTTTGTGAACTCTTGTTGCATATGTATGCATGTTGGATATATATATTGCTGTGAACCTTTGTTGGTTATATATTGCTTGCTTGCTGGATATATATTTGTTGGTCATGTATTGATGGATATGTATATATATTGTTGCTGCTCCCTGAAGCAAGCAAAAAAATATGCCATATGGCCTATAAGCCGTGTACCCCAGCGAATAGCACCCGGCTTATAGGTCATATAAGCTACAGGCAGGATATAAGCCGTGTTCCCCAGCAGCATGGCACCCGGTTTATAGACAAAATAAGCCACGGGAGGGCTATATAAGCTGTGTTCCCCAGCAACATGGCACACGGCTTCTCTATAAACCGGGCGGCCGCCAAGGCACACGGCTTATACAGAAACCGTGCGACTCACCCTGGCACCCGGCTTATGTATAAACCGTGCGCAGCCTGGTGGCACACGGCTTATATAGAAACCGTGCAGTCCGGCGCAGCACCCGGCTTATATATAAACCGTGCTACGTACCGGCACTCAGCGTATGTATAAACCGTGTTAAGCACAGTGGCACTCGACTTATACAGACGGTGACACGTGTCCGTTAACACCCGGCTGCCGTCATGTTACTTTATGAAACCGAGAGCCCCCGGGAAACACTCGGTTTATACATAAACCGAGCTTTTTCGGCTCGGCACACGGCTTATACCGTATAAGCCGGTCCACTGTAGACCGTGTCCAATAAGCCGGGGGTTTTACTCGGCTTATACATAAACCGAGTTTAAATCGGTGTAAACCGAGTGTATTAGGTACACGGCTTATAATTTTTTTCCTGTAGTGCAATATAGTACTTTGCCCAAGAATTGACAGGTGATGCACAAGTATTTTCCCTCATTTATTGAGGATCAAGCTTTGTGTGTGGTGTGACCACTGATCAAGATAAAATCTTGGTACTCATTAAAAAAAATCTTTGAGGATCATGCTTGTCTTGGTACTCATTAAAAAATTCTTTGAGGGTCATACTTGTCTTGGTACTCATACTAAAAAGGTTGTGTGCATCCGTAATTGGTGCAGAGCCCAGGAAGTGAAATTCTCTTCCAAACTTTTCATAAACCGGATCAACGATCTCAGGCTCTCCTCCGACCCAACCACCAGCCACTGGTGGGATTCCTCGTCCACAACCCTTCCACTCCCACCCACCCTCTCGCCGCTGGTGGGATTCCTCAGGTCGCCGCGGGCTAAGCCGCGCGGCTGTCAAGGACGGAGGCGGCGGGGAGGTCATCCCTCTCGCGGTCGTGGCTTGCCGATGAGCGGCCACGGTGGCATAGCTTGGGTGCATTGGAGGTTTGGACGGTTCGGCTCGTTAGGCGGACCACCCAGGCAACTCCGAGGAAACCCCAGATCTTGTCGGGAGAGACCGATGGCGGTGCTTCTGCGTAGCACTCCCTCTTGAGGGCATCATTTCTGCAGCTTGCACCGGATGGAGGGACCAACGGAGGCGGTGTTGAGGTCGCCACGGCCTCGTTTCTTCATGTCGTCGGGCCTTTGGAGCGGGATCTGTAACAACTTGCGGCGGGGAGGTGGTGTTGTCAGCGGTTGTTGTTGCGTGGTAGCACAATAGCCTGCAGCCGGTCTAACAGCGGCGTTCTGGCCGTGTTCTTGCTCCATGCGGCGTCGTCTGATGGCGCCGCAAGAGTTGAGCGATGGCCGATGGAGCGGCGGCTCGGCTTCTTCGTCGGCGGTGGCCTCCATGGTCATGTGGAAGACGCGGAGGCTAGGTCTCGCGATGGTAACGGCCTCTATGAGGCTGGAAGCGGTATGGGACACCCCCTCCACCAATAGATCGGGTTTGATGTGGCTCGGCGGGTGACACATGTGTCTCTTCCGGAAGTGTCATGTCATGTATGTCCCCTGAAGGTGAAGTCACCGGCAAGTGCTACGCACGACGTCTCATGCGGAGAGATCAAGTCATTCCTGTTGTCGGCAGGTGTTGCATGGTGGCTTTGGCGAAGGTGTCATGATTTTCTGTTGTTGTTGCTGGATCAAAGGTGGTGCGACAGGTATGGGACGTCTTTGTCTTCTGGTTTCTACTCCTGTGGTGTCCGGCTAGCGAGGTGTCGGTAGCCGGTATAGTGTTGATGGTACAGGCGACTTCAGCGACAAGCATGCGCACTCTGGTGGAAACACTAGATCTTTGACCAGGCTATGTATACGCGCGCCTGCATCATGCCCTAGCTGAAGGTGGTGGATCGAAACTTGGCTTTGGGGATAAAAATCTGGAGATCGACCTTGGGTTGGACTCGTCATCATTGACGCACGTACGGCGATTCCTTCTTGAAGGCTTAGCCTAGAAGTTGTGTATTTTTCGTCTTGTTTTTATCTTTTATCATTGTGACGCCCCCGACTTAATCGTGCACTAATCATACACACAAATGCACACGATCAAGCCTAGGGACTCACGGGAAGATATCACAACACAACTCTAGACACAAATTAAAATAATACAAGCTTTATATTACAAGCCAGGGGCCTCGAGGGCTCGAATACATAAGCTCGATGTCAAACAAGCATCAGCGGAAGCAACAGTATCTGAGTACAGACACAAGTTAATCAAAGATGCCTTAAGAAGGCGAAAACAAACGATGGCTCTGATCGAAAAGGCACAGGCCTCCTGCCTGGGAACCTGCGATCTACTCCTGTTCTACGGTCTCCACGTAGAAGTAGATACCTCCGGGAATCTCCTGCTCCTGGGCTCCAGCGTCTGATATATCATCAAATGGGTATGGGGAAAAGAATAGCAGAGCAACCGTGAGTACTCATCCAAAGTACTCGCAAGACTGACATCAGAACTATACTAATTATGCATTGGTTTCAAATGAAGAGGCTGTATCTGTGGACTAAATAGCAGAATGCCAGAATAGAGAGAAAGGCCTAGCCTATCGAAGACTAGCATCTTCAGCGGTCTTGCAGCATTAGAAGAGTGCAGATTAGCATATTATTAATTAACAAGCATGTGGGAGCAAAGCCCAGAGATCCTTCCTCGACTCCCTGCGAGAAAACAATCCCGGAGCTTCAATTAATTAAAAGTATCCAGTTCAAGTAGTAATAGATCGGGATACAACACTGAGCGTCCTGTTACCGTGGACACGGCTATTCGAATAGATAATCTTCCCTGCAGGGGTGCACTACTGTTACCCAACACGCTCGCTTAGCTCTGGCCGGACACACTTTCCTGGGTCATGCCCGGCCTCGGCTGATCGACACACCGCAGCCCGACCTAGAGCTAAGCAGAGAGGTCCCCGCCGGTCTACATCCTAAGTGCTCAGGGGTCTTGGGCCCATCGCCCTTTGCACTCCGGTCGTTATGCGACGAGCCGGGACGAGCACCACCTCATCCTGGATGGCACTGGCCCGACAGGCCCACAAGGCTGAACTGGACATCTGACAGAGCTTTCGGCTGATACATACGGTGCAGAGGGCCCCATTAAACCATTATCCCACGTGGTGGTAGTGCGTATAGGGCACGACGACCCACTCAGATCAATACCCAAATCCGTTAGCACATTATTAGGAGCTCGCGGTGACGATCAGTACTCCTGTCGTCCCATCTCGAGGAAAGTGCAACAAGGGCCAGGCCCATCCCTCTCTAGGGCGGTCTCTGCCTGCCCGGTCGCGCCTCGTATTTATCTCGCGGGTACCCTCCAGGTCAACCCGACTTCACAACTCTCGCGGGTACCCCTCGGGGTCGACCCGACTTTACCCGGGGACTGTAGTAAAAGTAAAGTATCCGTGTGTTCATCACACCAGAGGGGAATCCGAGGAATCACCCTCGATGGATTCCTACTCGATGTATCCGACAAGGTGAACCCGGAGGAATCACCCTCGATGGCATTCACACTTGCGGGGTTGCACGACAGAAGCTTCTCCGGAGGTGGAGGGAGAGGAATCACCCTCGGTAATCCACGTCCGACTAGCTATACTACAGAGGCATCATCGGGAGTGAGTTAAGAGGTATCACCCTCGTCACTCGATATTAGCTCTGCAGAGTCGAGCAACTTAGGGGGGTGTGTGTAGTGCTGTGCTGGTCTCAGCCCGTTCGATCACCTCGATCGGGGCACAGATACTAAAGCGGGGCAACTACAGCAAGGAAGAGGGGCCACAGATGGTTTACCATCCAAACTATACTAAGCATTTTGGATAACAGGCAGGTATCAATAACAGTTACAAGGACAGGCTATGCATCAGAATAGGATAAAGCAAAGTAGCAGCAATTTTCTAATGCAAGCAGGAGGGAGAAGGAATAGGTGATTTAGGCATGCGTCAAGGGGGTTTGCTTGCCTGGTTGCTCTGCAGGCGAAAAGAAATCTTCAACGGTGTAGTTGATCTCCTCGGCAGCGTCGGGCTCGAAGACTATCGGAAAGAAGGGGGGAGAAGAAACAATAAAATCGGCAAAATGCAATCACTATGCAATACATGCCTAAACGATATGCGGAGGTATTATTTTGCCTATCTAAGTGTTTTAGTTAAATTAGGAATTTTTTTGGATTTATTTTATTAAAGTTGAACACTATTTATTTAACGAAAACGGGCAAAATGTTCCATGTTCACCTAGCTAGGAGCGTTGGACAGGCATTTTGATTACATTTTCAGATTCTTCATATTTTTCTGATCATTTTTCATATATAAATTATTTTCATCTGACGTATGGTTTAAAAGATATGATTTTTCAAAGTTTTATTAATATTCTGGAATTACTTTAATTATTTAAATTAAAATTATCCGAAACAGTGCAGGCTGACGTCAGCATGACGTATTGCTGACGTCAGCAGTCAACAGTCCGCTGACCAGAGTCAAACCTGACCAGTGGGTCCCACTGGTCAGTGACTCATCTAACTAAACAGGGATTAATTTAATCTAATTAACCTAATTAACGAGTGGGCCCGCACTGACAGTGTCTAATTAGTGTTTTAATTAATTAATTTAATTAATTAACAGATTTTCTATTTAATTAAAAATCGTTTAATCGCGCGGGACCCACATGTCAGTCTCACTGGGCCAGCCCAGTCAGCATTGACTGGGTCAACAGGTCAACGGGACCCACCCGTCAGCGACACAGGGGGTCCCACACGTCAGGCCAGGTCAGCGTCGCCGGCGTCGGCGCCGGAATCACGCCGGCGACCAAATCCGCGGCGGCGCGGCCTCGGACCTCGCTGGAAATCGCCGTCCGGCGACCATATCGCGTGCGCGAGGCGGCGCTCGAAAGAGGGGAGCGAGGTGAGTCGATCTGGGGCGGTTTCGCGAGCTAACTCGACCGGAGTCGAGCGCTACGAGCTCGCCGGCGGCGAGGTGTTTCGGGCGAGATCGGTGGATTCGCCGCAGGGCACGGCAGGCCGTGGGGTTGGGCTCTACGGGTTCCTAGCGCGGCCTAGATCACGGTGGTGAGCTCGGGTGAGCATGACGTCGCCGGGAGCGACGGCGACGAGCACCGCGGCGGAGACGGCTACGGGCGGCGAAATCGCGCGGGGAGAGAGGGGAAAAGACGCGGCTGCTCACATTGGTCCTGCAGGTGTGCGTTAGCGTGCTCGGGGAAGGGCGACGGCGGCGAATCGGCGCCGGAGACGAAGACGACCGAGCGGGGAAGAAGAGCTCGGGGAGGTCGCGGCAGAGGCGCTCGGCTCCAGCTAGGCGGTGCAGTCGGCGTAGTCGAGGACGGGGAACACGTCGAGCATGGCAGAGCGGTGACCGGGGCACGGTGGCCGCGGGATCGAGCGTCGGCGGCGGTGAGCTCTCGGGCGAGCTCAAACGAGCGCGAGGGAGGGGACGAGAGGGGGATCTGGTGGACTAGGGTTACGCAGGAGAGGGAGAGGCGTCCCGAGGAGGCCTTAACGGCGACGGAGGACCGCGGGATTGGCGACACGGCGACGATCCGCGCTCGGGCGCGCGCGCCAGGCGACACCAAGGCAGGGGAGGATGACGACCTCGCTGGCGGGCTGGGCCTGCACTGTGCACTCGAGGCCCAGCGCGCCAGTGAGTTGTTACCCTTTTCTTTTTCTTTTTCTATTTTCTGTTTTAATTCTATTTTACTAAAATGTGTGGCACTAAAAGGACTTTTGTAAAATGGGTGACTTGGGCCAAATATTACAGTGCAATATGCTTTAACACCAGAAATTGGTTTGGCTAAAATACAATTTCATTTGTAATTCTATTAAATAAAACGGTATCAAAATATTGTTGTGAGCTACTGTTTGAGGTTGTTAAAGTTGCGTAGACATTTTTAGTGATGTTGCTTTCCTGAACATATTTAGTTATGATTTATTTGTTATTTAATGAACATTTTTACTTCAAATTTGGAACAACTTTTATTTTCACTTTAAATTTGAATTTAAATTTGAATGGGAATTTGAAATGAGATATGATGCAATGATGATCAGGCATAGTTAATCATGCTGACTTGGCATTATCAAGAGGTGATTACTGTAGCTATTACATGGGGATGTTACAATCATAGGGTTAGTGTCTGTCTGGTGGAGTTAGTCACGAGGTATGCGTCCTTGGGTTTTTATTTTTCAGATTGATGTTATGTGGCTTTTGGATTTTGAATAATAAATAATAAATGGTTGTGTGCATCACTCGATGCAGAGGTCAAGGGTTATCATTCTTTTCGGAAAAAAAGTCATTTGTCCAAGAGCATGCTAGTAAAATAGCAAGTCAGGTATGAACCAACAACCAGTGTGACCATTAAATCATACCACAAAAACTCAGCTGCCCGTCATTTGCGTTTTTAATACACTTGATGACGGTGACCCATGAATAAATGAAGCAATGAGAGATGATACTTGACTGTGCCGTATATATCCTCTTAGTATAAAGAAATCTTGCAGTTAATACAACTCAAAAGACATGAGCCTGTGCGCACTATGTAGAAATCCAGCAGAAAATACAACGAAAATACATGGTTGCGCGAGCATCTACACCCTTTTTACGTCCTCCTTACCACCAGTGAGCCGTGTCTCCTCTTCCATTACACTTGAGACGGTATCATCTAGGCTAGGCCATTCTGCATTGGAAAAGATTAGCTCATAACAAAGATTAAATTTTCCATCCAATCCATATAAGAAACTACTGCTCGCAATGGGCTTAAATCATTTGTGATGAATAGAAAAATCCCTCTTATCAAGATGTTCAAATGGACATAATACGAGTAGCTTATTTGAATTTCATGTGAATTTCTTTCCAATGATGACCACACTTCTTGAGCTCTTTTAAGGTACCCCGAGCTCCACTTCTTTTGCGGATGCCATAGTCTCAACTCTTCATGAATGGATGGCGTCATGCTTCCCAACAACCATACAATCACCCTGTCATTAATTGGTTTATTTGTAGGGCCTCTTTATTTTACATCTTCGTCATCTGCAACACAAAAATCTACATATCTCTGTCAACTTAAAATTAGACGAGCATGATGAGCCAAACTAATATAGTTTCCTGGCCCCAACAATTTAATCAGGTAAGTCTCAAGAGGGCGATTAGAGGCTTTAAGAATTGTTTGTAGCTGTTATTGTTGCTAGAACATTTTACTGAGCATTTCACGCAGCTTGCCAGCACTGGAGTCTCACATCTTGTCTTTATTTTTATCTTCCATACGTTCAGTCACAACCAGCTCAGTTAGATACGCTTTTACTAATAAGGGCATCTCGACTCTCAAATATGCTCCGGCATCCGTCCGCGGACACTGATGTGGAAGCCGGCCATCCAACACTACATGCATACATTTCAACCACTGTTTGAACTACCAGACGAAATACATGCAAACACGGCGGATTTCATATAAACCGGACGAAATTCATTACATTTTTTACTTTTTTACTAAAAACGATACCGGACTAAGATAAAACTAGTGTACGGCCGGCACCGGCGGATATCCATTCCGACGACATGGATACCCTTGACTAGTCTACGGCCGGCTGCGGCGGATCTCCATTGTCTTCCCCATGTCCGGCACCCGTGAGCCCCGAAGGTATATGCTTCAGCGCAAAGGGCGGCTCGCTTCCCCATGTTCAGCAGCGCCGCTCATCGGAATAGAACCGCCGGCTGATGCTTCAGCCGGAGGGGAAGGCTGCCCTAAGCTACACTGATTAGGGTTGGTTTTTGGATAGGGGGACGACGGTGGCCTGCGATCGAGCAAGACACCGGTTGTGTACGCCGGCGTCGCCACGGTGGTGGCCTTCATGGGACCTGAGCGACGGCGGCCTCCCTTGTTCTACTTCTCCTTGATGATGGCGGCGGGTGATACGTCTCCGTCGTATCTACTTTTCCAAACACTTTTGCTCTTGTCTTGGACTCTAATTTGCATGATTTGAATGAAACTAACCCGGATTGACGCTGTTTTCAGCAGAATTGCCATGTTGTTGTTTTTGTGCAGAAATCAAAATTCTCGGATTTGGACAAAACTTTTTGGAGAATTTTTATGGAATATATAAAAATTATTGGCGCAAAAATCAACAGAAGGGGGGCCACCTTCTGCTCACAAGGCAGCAGGGCGCGATCCCCCCTAGGGCACGCCGTGCTACCTTGTGGGGCCCACAGGCGGCCGTCTGACCTAATTCCAACGCTATAAATTCTCTTTCCCCGAAAAAAAAATAGGAGAAGAAGTTTCATCGCGTTTTACGATACGGAGCCGCCGCCACCTCCTGTTCTTCATCGGGAGGGCTGATCTGGAGTCCGTTTGGGGCTCCGGAGAGGGGGATTCGACGCCATCGTCATCATCAACCATCCTCCATCACCAATTTCATGATGCTCACCATCGGGCGTGAGTAATTCCTTCGTAGGCTGGCTGGACGGTGATGAGTTGGATGGGATTTATCATGTAATCGAGTCAATTTGTTAGGGCTTTGATCCCTAGTATCCACTATGTTCTGAGATTGATGTTGCTATGACTTTGCTATGCTTAATGCTTGTCACTAGGGCCCGAGTGCCATGATTTCAGATCTGAACCATTTATGTTTTCATGAATATACTTGTGTTCTTGATCCTATCTTGCAAGTTATATGCACCTATTACGTGTCATGATCCGCATACCCCAAGGTGACAATAATTGGGATTCTTTTCGGTGATTGCCGTAGTTTGAGGAGTTCATTTATTCACTAAGTGCTAATGCTTTGTTCCGGTTCTCTATTAAAAGGAGGCCTTAATATCCTTAGTTTCCTTAAGGACCCCGCTGCCGCGGGATGGTAGGACAAAAGTTGTCATGCAAGTTCTTATTATAAGCACGTATGACTATATTCGGAATACATGCCTACATTGCATTGATGAATTGGAGATATTGTGTATCGCCCTAGGTTGTGACTGTTATATGATGAATATCATCCAATGCAATTATCATCACCGATCCAATGCCTATGACTTTCTCATATTGGTTTCTGCTAAGTTAGTTTGTTGCTAATGCTTTACACTTGCTACAAAACTGCTACTGTTACTGTTGTCGCTACTATTGTTACTATTGCTACTGCTATCAAAACTATCATATTACTGTGCTACTAAATACTTTGCTGCAGATATTTTATCTCCAGGTGTGGTTGAATTGACAACTCAACTGCTAATACTTGCAAATATTCTTTGGCTCCCCTTGTATCGAATCAATAAATCTGGGTGAAATACTACTCGCGAAAACTGTTGCGATCCCCTATACTTGTGGGTTATCAAGACCTTTTTCTGGCGCCGTTGCCGGGGAGCATAGCTCTATTTGTTGAGTCACTTGGGATTTATATCTGTTGATCACTATGAAGAATGTGAAAGACGCTAAGACCAACATCGTTTCCCCTAAGACGAGGGGAGGTATGGAATTGCCATCTAGCTCCGCACTTGATTCACCTTCTGTTTTGAGTAGGCTTGCGACACCACCACATGTTATGCATTCTGATATGTCGCAAGTTATTGATGATACTACTTCTGCTATGAATGATACTTATGATGACGCTACTACTATGCTTGAAAATACTGTGCCACTTGGTGAATTTCTTGATGAACAAATTGCTAAAACTAAAGAAACTGAAAATGTTGAAACTCTTGAGAACTATAATTCACCTATTATGCCTAGCTCTCCTACTAGAGTTGAATCACCTGATGAACATGTCTTTGATAGGGAGACGGCTAGAGCCATTCTTGCTTGTAATGATAGAGATGAAGTTATAAAATTGCTTGCTGAAATGAAAGAAAAATCTATAAGGGAGAGAATGAAATATGATCCTAAGTTTGCTACCCCTCCCATATTTGTTACTGATAAGGATTATGAATTCTCTGTCGATCCTGAGTTAATCACTTTGGTTGAATCTTATTCTTTCCATGGTTATGAAACTGAAACTGTTGTGTCACATCTTACTAAGTTGAATGATATTGCTACCCTATTTGCTCATGAGGAAAAAATTCGCTATTATTATATTCTTAAGTTGTTTCCTTTCTCATTAAAGGGTGATGCTAAGAAATGGTTTAATACTCTTGCTCCTGGTTGTGTGCGTAGTCCCCAGGATATGATATATTACTTTTCTGAAAAATATGTTCCTGCTCATAAGAAACAAGCTGCTTTACAGGAAATATTTAATTTTGTGCAAATTGAAGAAGAAAATCTCCCTCAAGCTTGGGGGAGGCTTCTCCAATTACTTAATGCTTTGCCTGATCATCCTCTTAAGAAAAATGAAATACTTGATATCTTTTATAATGGACTAACCGATGCTTCTAGGGACTACCTAGATAGTTGTGTTGGTTGTGTTTTTAGGGAACGAACTGTTGGACAGGCTGAAGTATTATTGAATAATATATTGAGAAATGTCGATGATTGGACACTTCCTGAACCACCACCTAAGCCAACTCTGAAGAAGAGGGGTATTCTATTCCTCAGTCCAGAAGATATGCAAGAAGCCAAGAAATCTATGAAGGAAAAAGGTATTAAAGCTGAAGATGTTAAGAATTTATCGCCTATTGAAGAAATACATGGTCTCGATATCCCTACACAGGTAGTGGAGGTAAATTCTCTCACTAGATTTGATGAAGGTGATATTCCGTATAATAAATCTGCTAGTCACTGCCTTTATGAATTTGATAATTACATCATTAAACAGGAACACTTTAATTTGTATGTTAGCAATCAACTAAAATGGAATGCCATCATGATTGAATGCTTGAGTGATTTGATGTTTAGGACTGCTAATGATGTTAAATGCTTGAGTAAACATGCTTCTATGGTTCAGACTCAGCTAGAACAAATAGCTAAGTCACAAAATGATTTGCTTAATGAGATGAATAATAAAAAGAATGATCATGCTGTTAGAGTTGTTACTAGAGGAGGTAGAATGACTCAGGAACCCTTATATCCCGAAGGTCATCCTAAAAGAATTGAACAAGATTCACAAAGAATTAATATCGATGCACCTAGTCCACCTAAGAAGAAAAAGAAAAACGATAGGACTTTACATGCTTCTAGTGAACCTGAGATAGAAAAACCTCTTGAGAATCATAATGATGCTTCTATTTCTGATGCTGAGACACAATCTGGTAATGAACATACACCTAGCGATAATGATAATGATAATGATGATGTTCATGTTGATGCTCAACCAGATAATGATGTAGAAGTAGAACCTGTTGTTGATCTTGATAACCCACCTCCTAAGAATAAAAGATATGATAAAGGAGACTTTGTTGCTAGAAAACATGGAAAGGAAAGAGAACCATGGGTTCAAAAACCCATGCCTTTTCCCACTAAACTATCTAAAAATAAGGATGAAGAAGATTTCGAGCGCTTTGTTGAAATGCTTAGACCTGTCTTTTTGCGCACTCGCTTGATTGATATGTTGAAAATGTCTTCCTATGCTAAATATATGAAAGATATTGTCCCCAATAAAAGAAAGATACCTGAAGCTGAAATTTCCACCATGCTTGCAAATTATTCTTTTAAGGGTGGAGTACCTAAAAAGTTAGGAGATTCAGGAATACCTACTATACCATGCTCCATTAAAAGAAGTTATGTCAAAACTGCTTTATGTGATTTGGGAGCCGGTGTTAGTGTTATGCCTTTCTCTTTATATAGAAGACTTTATTTGAATAAGCTCACACCTACTGAAATATCTTTGCAAATGACTGATAAATCAACTGCTATACCTATTGGAATTTGCGAGGATGTTCCCGTTGTTGTTGCAAATGTTACTATTTTAACGGACTTTGTTATACTTGATATGCCCGAGGACGACAATATGTCGATTATCCTTGGAAGACCCTTTTTGAATACTGCATGGGCTATTATTGATTGCAACAAAGGCAAGGTTACTTTCCATGTCAATGGTAATGAGCATACGGTTTATTTCCCGAAGAAACAAACTTCAGTGAATGGTATCAATTGCAATGAGAAGGTTTCAACAATTACTATTGGGGGATTCAAATTTCCTCTTCCAACTGTCAAAAAGAAATATGAAATTCTTATTGTTGGGGAGATGCATATCCCCGTTGAGGTAACATAGTGTTATACGAAAATTCTTCGGTTTCATGTCACTCAGAAATAGTTTGTTAATAAGACTTAATCAACCTTATTAATGGATTCTTTTTGAAGGGCATGTGGTCGATGAATTTAGTAAGCACAACTTTCTGTACCTACCTTTTGCTCTCTGTTAATTATAGTTTAATAAAATAAAATGCCATGATTATCCTGTTTTCTGAATTATCCGTGCAATAAAAAATGGCCCAAAAATAAAAGTGCTCAGAATGCAATAAAATTTTGACATGATTTTTTTTTGGAATATATAAGAATTTTTGGCACTGAAAACAACCCAGGGGGGGTACACCTATTGCCCACAAGGCAACAGGGCGCGGCCACCCCCCCAGGGCGCGCCAAGGTGCCTTGTGGGTCCCACAGGGACCCACTCACTTATCCATTCAGCCCACTTCATCTCCTACCTCCAGAAAAAAATCTTTGTATCTCTCTCTCTCGTGTTCTTGCTTTCAAACCTGAGATTTTCGATCTCTTTGCTCGGAGCTCCGTTTCCGAAACTGTTTTGAGGGATTGCTCCTTGGTATGTGACTCTCCCATTGCTCTAATTAGTTTTTGCTTTAGTGGATTATATTTTGCATAAATTGCTGCTATTGGTGCTACTGAAAATGAGCTTGCATGTTAAATTCTTTAAGTTCTAAGTAGTTTGAATGCTTGATATAGCCTCTAGGCACTTGTATGAGTAGTTGCTATCAATCTTGTGAAGTTTTGTTAACATCTTTTTGTGGTCCAAAAATTTTCAGAAATTTGTTCTTAGGAAAATGAACTTTCTTCGGGGGAGTTCTTTGCGTCGGAGCTCCAAGGGTGCCCTTGGGGATGCCCATGACCACGACCTCAACATCCCGCGCAGGACGGAGGTCCGAGCGTGCGAATGGCCGCACAACACCTTCATGAATGAAGCCGGGTTCCGTCAAGAGTTCGCACAATTTGTTGCGAACGCCGGGCTAACCAACTTCCTCGCAGATGAGTGTGACCAGCACCACATCCTTACAAATTCCTTTGTTCAAAATTTTTATTTCATGCTTAGGCTCAATATCCCCATGGCACGTTTCGATTTATATGTTGAACATCATGAGTTAACGCTAAATGAGTTTTGTGAGATATGCTTGATCCCTTCTGATGGGGATTTGAGGGAGCCTCGTCCTGAGGAGTTCGAGGACTTCCTTCGCACTTTGACTGTGGGGGAAATTTAGGGGCGTTTCGAAAGCCCATGTTACTAGCTTGCATTTTCCTGTTGTGCACTACTTTGCTTTATTCATAGGGAAATGCTTGACTGCCAGGGAGGAAGGTGGTACGCTCAGTGCCCCTGACCTCGCCATCTTGCGTCGTGCTATTTACGGCGATAACACTTTTAGCTTGGGAGCTATCATTGCACACCGCTTACACACCAACAGAACTAAGGGTAAAATCCAAGGTGGTACTTATGCTTCGCGTCTTGCGAAACGTTTTAATATTGCTATCCGCCCAAATGACTACCTGCTGCCCAAGGCTTATTTAGACCAACAGTGCATGATCGATCACCACTTTATAGATGCACCTGAACCTCCTCAATATATTCGTTATAATCTGGTTTTTAGCGAGACAACTCACGATATTATTCCGTTGCATGCACCCTCTTTGTTTGACTCTCATGCCAGGAACGGATACACCATCATGTCGGCGGACATCACAGCTTACAGGAACGAGCTGGCAGCAGCGGAGAACGAGGTCCAGCAGTGTAACACCCCTATGTAATGAGCTACAGTGATCCACCATATTAATGCCAAGTCATCTGAGATTTGCAAGAGTAATCATGTTGGATTAATATCTCATTTCAAATTCTGCCACTGAATTCAAATTCAAATGCAATTGAAATTTGAGGTTGCGCAAAAGTTGCTGGAAAAATGTTCATCATTTAGCAAATATTTCAAAACAATTTGTTGTTCAGGAAAACAACATCATCATCATGCTAAAATGAGCATTAGCATTTAATCCAGTGCAATTCCAGCAATTTAATATGCAAATCCATTTATGAAAATTGCAAAATGAATTCCCCTGGCCTCTAAACTTTTTGTGGCATTGCCTAAAAATACAGAGTATTTTATGGGCTAAGTCCCACAATTTTTCTTAGCTCTTGTGTGGCCCCAAATATTCTTTCCTCTCTCTGTTTATTAAAGAAAAAGAGAAAAACGAAAAAGAATAAGAGGCAGGCCACTTACCTGGCTCTGGGCCGCGACGGACCAGCCCACCTCCAACCACTCTCACGTGCCCCTTCATCCTCCTCACGCCGTGTCGCCAGGGCCATGGCCGGAGCTCCTCCGCCGGCTGTCCTCCGGACACGTGCAGCCACAGGGCGCCGGAGGGGGATAAGATCGACCCAACCGCCCCCTGGCCACTCCTCTCCCTCTCCCTCGAGCTCGCCCCACCATTTCTTTCGGCGCCCGACGCTGCTGCCGCCGCGCCTTCGTCACACTCGCGGTCCCTGGTGACCTCGCCACCGCGGCTGGTAGCTGAGAGGTGCGCCGTCCTCCGCTCCTTCGTCTCCGACCATCAGCGGGAGCCGGGAGGCCCTGCAGTGCCGGATCCCCATCGTCCTCTTCACCGACCGCCGCCGTTTCCCTCCAACTCCGGCGACCTTGCTGCAGCTCCTAAACCTCTCGCGGGCCAACTTGCGCCGCTCGGTGAGCGTTCCCCCTCTCCACTGGCCCCTTTAGCTACTCACGCACGCTAGAACGCCGGCTCCGCTCTGACCCGTAGCTCGCCGCCGCCGCGGCTCATCGCCGGCGCACTTAACGGCCACCTCCGCCCGTTCCAACACCGTAGGTAGACGCGGGATGAATTGGCCGTTCGAACGCAGCAAAAACCGAGCAAAATGATTCACCACAGAGGTTTTCCGCCACTCGCCGAGGTCGCGCCGCCGTGTATGGGCTTGCCGGAGCCATTCCGGCGCCGGCCGCCTACGCGGCAAGCGAGGGGCCCACCCAGAGACACTGCCAGTGGGCCCCCGACGCCTGTTTGACAGCGTTGACCACGGTCAACACGGGTTACTGTTTCCCCCTGACGCTGACGTGTGGGCCCCGATTGACATAATCACTGTTAACGGCTAATTAGATATTCTGTTAATTAGTTAGTGACACTGACAGTAGGCCCCACCAGTAGATTAATTAGTTTAACTAATCTGTTTAGTCCCTGAGTCGCTGACAGGTGGGTCCCACCCGCCAGTTTGACTAGTCAGCTGGTCAGCCGACTGCTGACGCGGAGATGACATCAGCATGATGTCATATTCCATTTCTGGCATTTCTGTTAATTTAGATAATTTTAGAAAACTGTTTAAATCTTTGAAAATTCATAGAAATTAAACCGTAGCTCGGATCGAAAAACTTTCTACATGAAAGTTGCTCAGAAAAATCCCACGAATCCGATCGTGCCGTCTGTTTTCTTATTGGGGCCCTCTACGTAGGTGAACCCGCAACTTTTTGCCTGTTTCCAGTAGATGAATAGTGCGTGCATACCTGCTAATAATTCCAACTTAAATCCTAAAATAACTAAAATGGTTTAGAGATACATTTAGGCAACCCTGCACTGCATTTTAGAATGTCATGCTCTGTGTTGCATTTGTCTGCCTTTATTTATTGTTTCTTCCCCCCTCTTCTTCTTCGATAGCCCCCGAGGCCGATGCAGCTCAGGAGACCGACGACACCTTTGACGACCCCTCCTTTGCCGCAGAGCTTCCAGGCAAGCAACCCCCCTTGACGCATGCCAATATCACCTATTCTTTCTCCCTCCTGCTTGCATTAGAATTTGCTACTGTTGTTGACTTATCTTATTCTGATGCATAGCCTGTCCTTGTAACTGCTTTTGATACTTTACCTGATATCCAAAATGCTTAGTATAGGTTGGATGGTAAATCATCTGTGGCCCCTCTTCCTTGCTGTAGTTGCCCCGCTTTAGTACCTGTGCCCGATCGATGTGATCGTAGGGCTGAGACCAGCCCATCACTGCACACACCCCTAAGTTGCTCGACTCTGCAGAGCTAACATCGAGTGCCGAGGGTGATACCTCTTATCTCACTCCCGATATTGCCTCTGTAGTACAGCTACTCGGTTGTGGGTTATCGAGGGTGATTCCTCTTTCACCACCTCCGATAAAGCTTCTGTCGTGCAACTCCGCAAGTGTGAATTCCACCGAGGGTGATTCCTCTGGGTTCATCTTGACGGATACATCGAGTGGCAATCCAACGAGGGTGATTCCTCGGATTCCTGCTTGATGATATGGACACACGGATACTTGCACTTTACTACTGTTACTGGATAAAGACGGGTCGGCCCCGAGGGGTACCCGCGAGAGATGTGATATCGGGTCGACCATGAGGGTGCCCGAGAGATGAATATGTGGCTCGGTCGGGCATTCTTAGCCCTTGCCGTAAGTCCACGAGACGGGGCGACGGGGTCACAGGATCGTGAGTCTCTGCTCGTTTCCGCGCGCTCCAAACGCATTAATGGGTTAGGATATGTAATCTGAGTAGGCCTCTGGCCTTTTCGCGCCAACCAGCACGTGGGAATAATATGGGTACTCGGCATCGTAGTATCAGCCAAAGTTCTTCAGACGTCAGCGGTTGAGCGGCACGCGCCCGGGTTGGACCGTGAAAGTCTGCGCTTGTATTAAGGGGGCTAGGTCTGCTCCCGGCCGTCCTCGCAACGCGCAGGAGTGCAAAGGGCGATGGGCCCAAGACCCCTGAGCGCTTAGGATGTAGACCGGCGTGCTGGCCTCTCTGTTGAACCTAGGTAGGGCTACGACGTGTCGATCAGCCGAGGCCGGGCATGGACCAAGCAAGTGTGTCCGGCCAGAGTTAATCGAGCGTGTTGGGTAAGTTGGTGCACCCCTGCAGGGAAGTATATCTATTCGAATAGCCGTGTCCACGGTAACAGGACGCTCGGAGAATATCCCGATCTTCTACAACTAGAAATGGGTAAATATAATTGGCTCCGAGATCGCTTTCTCGCAGGGAGTCGAGGAAGGATCTCTGGGCGTTGTTGCTATGTGATGCTACTATTATAATTTTTGTACTAATCTGCACTCTTCTAATGCTGCAAGACCCTGAAGATGCTAGTCTTCGATAGGCTAGGTCTTCCCCTCTATTCTGGCCTTTCTGCAGCCAAGTCCACATATACAGCCTTCCTTTGATAATGTTGCATAACTAGAATAGTTCTGATGTAAGTCTTGCGAGTACTTTGGATGAGTACTCACGGTTGCTTTGCTTCCCTTTTTCCCCATACCCGAATGATGCGACCAGATGACGGAGCCCCGGAGCCAGCCACCCCAGCCGACGACTACGACTACTACTACCCCCCAGGCGGATACTACTACTACGAGGGGCCCTCCGACGACCAGGAGTAGATAGGAGGCACCCAGGCAGGAGGCATGCGCCTTTCGATCAGTGTTTTATTTTGCCCCGCCTGTTAAGGCCTATCTGTTTAACTTTGTGTCTGTACTCATATACCTGATGCTTCCGCTGATGCTTGTATGACATCGAGCTTATGTATTCGAGCCCTCGAGACCCCTGGCTTGTAATATAAAGCTTGTATGACTTTATTTATATTTAGAGTTGTGTTGTGATATCTTCAAGTGAGTCCTTAGGCTTGATCGTGCGCATTTGCGTGTATGATTAGTGCACGATTAAGTCGGGGGTGTCACAAGCAGTGGGACCCTCAGGTGCCTCCGCCCCAGTGCTATCCGCCCGATCCTGATGGATACTACGGGTGGTGATTACCAAGCTAGGCCAAAAGCCTAAGCTTGGAGGAGTACGTATCTCTCACCGACATTACATTCATGTTCACACATTCATTCCAGTTGTCGGTGTTCATACTTTTTCATTGCATATCCATGTTAGTTTTATTCTCGCTTTCTTCTTGTGTGTTTGAAACACTTTGAAAACCCAAAAATATTTCTCACTTCTTTTCGGTTTTTCTTTCTTGTTTGTTAGTTCGTAGTATTAAAAGAAAACCCAAAAAGATTTCTCGTTTCTTCTTTTGCTTGTTGGAAGTTCTCCCGTGTAAATAGTTTTTCTCGCTCTTCGTTTTTCTTCTTTAATTTGCTTTCTTCAGAAAAGCTAAAAACTCCAAAAATATTTTAGTGTGTTTCTCTGAATTTCTTTTCTTTTCGTTGAGTCGTCGTAAGGAGAAGACCACGATGAAAATATTGAGTGGCTCTGATATGCTTTATTGTTGATCTAACAAAGAGCCAATTTTACCTTGTCTTCTCCCTTGAATAAAATATTTGCAGATTCCAGCCTAGTCCACGGCACACTTGCACTATTATTATTTTCACATCATTCGGTCGTGCAAGTGAAAGGCAATAATGACGTGATTTGATGAAGTGACTGTGGCAAAGAAAAGCTGGTATGAACTCTTCTTGTTTTTGTTTTTGTAAATATGTTTAACTCAGTATCCATGATTCAACACATTATGAGTAAACATGTTTGTGATGACAATTAGAGATTATAGTTGCTCATGCCATGCTTAAGTAGATAGGAGTGGATAATGATTTATCTTGGATGTCAACATGCATTAAAATAGTTATGATGTAGTATGTTAATATGGTATCCTCCTCTGAATGTTTCAAGTGGCTTGACTTGGCACATGTTCATGCATGTAGTTGATTAAAAACCAACATAGCCTCCATGATATTTATGTTCAGGGTGATTATATCCTACTCATGCTAGTATTCAATGTTAATTATTCTCAATGCATGATCATGACCGTTTTCGCTCTCTAGTTGGTCGCTTCTCAACCTATTTGCTAGCCTTCACTTGTACTAAGCGGGAATTCTGCTTGTGCATCCACAATCCTTAAACCAAAGTTGTTCCAAATGAGTCCACTATATCTACCTATATGCGGTATTACCCTGCTGCTCCAAGTAAATTTGCATGTGACACCTCTAATCATTCAAATAAACATCCGCTTTGTGTGTCTGTACTGCTCATGGAGCGACAGAGGGCGGTCAGTATCTTCCATGCTAAGCGGGTTATTCTCGAGATGAGTGTTTATTCACTTGTCATTGCACGAGAGAGGCTGGTATTTGGGATGCCCAGTCCTATGCTCAAAATCGATAATACATAATGCAAATAAACTCCCCCGGAAAGTTGTTGGTTTGGAGGGCACCCGAGGATTCGGCTAGCCATGGCGGTATGGTGGAGGGGGAGTAAACTTTACCTTTCCGCTTGGGAACCGCCTATAATGTGTTTAGCATGGAAGATATTGAAAACTCTTGGTCGTGACGTTGACAGGAAAAATACACCTCTCAAAATTATTTTTCATCTCTGATTTAAGCTTCGAGCTCTGGCACCGCTGCAAATTCCTGCTTCACTCTGCGAAGGGCCTATCTATTTACTTTTATGTTATTTACTTTATGTTATTTTACTTTTATTGTTGAGTCTCACCTTCTTGCACTAAGCGCCAATCCTGAGAGCACTATTGTCATCCTTATGCATTGAGTATAGTTAATGTTGTGTGCATCATGACTAGATCTCTTCTACCCTGAATTAC
The DNA here is from genome assembly GCA_039707655.1 of Elymus sibiricus. Lineage (NCBI taxonomy): Eukaryota > Viridiplantae > Streptophyta > Magnoliopsida > Poales > Poaceae > Elymus > Elymus sibiricus. The sequence continues at coordinate 164,064,097 of CM077676.1, forward strand.
AATGTTTAGTCGCTGCTTGAACTTTGGAGGTGCTCTGCATTTATGTTTTGCGGTCTCAGAAAGGGCTAGCGAGATACCATGTTATCATATTATATCATGATTGTTTTGACAAATTGTTGGCATTTGAGATATGTTATTATTGCTCTCTAGTTGATTATGCCATTGATATGAGTAAATGTAGTTTTTAAGTGTTATTATGAGCATGGTTAGTTCATGATCTTTGCTGAAAACCTAGGTACTATTTAAGCTTATATACGGATATAAGAACAAAAGAGTTCGTAAAAGTTTTTCTTTATCACTTTCAGTTTGTCAACTGAATTGCTTGAGGACAAGCAATGAGTTAAGCTTGGGGGGGTTGATACGTCTCCGTCGTATCTACTTTTTCAAACACTCTAATTTGCATGATTTGAATGAAACTAACCCGGACTGACTCTGTTTTCAGCAGAATTGCCATGGTGTTGTTTTGTGCAGAAATCAAAGTTCTCGGATTTGGACGAAACTTTTTGGAGAATTTTTATGGAATATATAAAAATTATTGGCGCAAGAATCAATAGAAGAGGGGCCACCTGCTGCTCACAAGGCAGCAGGGCGCGACCCCAACCCCCTTAGGGCGCGCCGTGCTACCTTGTGGGGCCCACAAGCGGCCGTCTGACCTAATTCCAACGCTATAAATTCTCTTTCCCCGAGAAAAAAATAGGAGAAGAAGTTTCATCGCGTTTTACGATACGGAGCCACCGCCACCTCCTGTTCTTCATCGGGAAGGCTGATCTGGAGTCCGTTTGGGGCTCCGGAGAGGGGGATTCAACGTCATCGTCATCATCAACCATCCTTCATCACCAATTTCATGATGCTCACCACCGGGCGTGAGTAATTCCTTCGTAGGCTTGCTGGACGGTGATGGGTTGGATGAGATTTATCATGTAATCGACTCAATTTGTTAGGGCTTTGATCCCTAGTATCCACTATTTTCTGAGATTGATGTTGCTATGACTTTGCTATGCTTAATGCTTGTCACTAGGGCCCGAGTGCCATGATTTCAGATCTGAACCATTTATGTTTTCATGAATATACTTGTGTTCTTGATCCTATCTTGCAAGTTATATGCACCTATTACGTGTCATGATCCGCATACCCCAAGGTGACAATAATTGGGATTCTTTCCGATGATTGTCGTAGTTTGAGGAGTTCATGTATTCACTAAGTGCTAATGCTTTGTTCCGGTTCTCTATTAAAAGGGGTCTTAATATTCTTAGTTTCCTTAAGGACCCCGCTGCCGCGGGAGGGTAGGACAAAAGATGTCATGCAAGTTCTTATTATAAGTACGTATGACTATATTTGGAGTACATGCCTACATTACATTGATGAATTGGAGCTATTGTGTATCGCCCTAGGTTGTGACTGTTATATGATGAATATCATCCAATGCAATTATCATCACCGATCCAATGCTTACGACTTTCTCATATTGGTTTCTGCTAAGTTACTTTGTTGCTACTGCTTTACACTTGCTACAAAACTGCTATTGTTACTGTTGCCGCTACTATTGTTACTATTGCTACTGCTATCAAAACTATCATATTACTGTGCTACTAAATACTTTGCTGCAGATATTTTATCTCCAGGTGTTGTTGAATTGACAACTCAACTGCTAATACTTGCAAATATTCTTTGGCTTCCCTTGTATTGAATCAATAAATCTGGGTGAAATACTACCCGCGAAAACTGTTGCGATCCCCTATACTTGTGGGTTATCAGCGGGCGCGGACGTGCTGGCCGACGCCTCATCGATCTCCGTGTAGCCGGCTTCTTTCTCCACCGGCAGGGCGCAATTACGCGAACGTTGACGTCGGATGGTGCGGTCACGGGCACAGGATGCGCGGTACGACTTGGCGGCGTCCACGATGCTCGTGCCGCCATGCTCCCTCGCGTGCCGGCCTGGAGGAACTCGCCACTCCTCGGCGAGCTGGCTTGGAGCGGCGAGTTGCTGAACCACACGCCGGCTTGGAGCGTCAGCCTCCGCGAGCTGGCCTGCAGCGGCCTGGTGCGTCGAGGGAGGTGGGGCGGAGAGTTGTCTGGCTCGTAGTCGGCGGGCTCGACGGGCACTGACCCAGCTTTTATGTCGGAGAAATCCTCTTCCTGCTCGCCGGATGCCATGGAGATTGTGGAGTGCAAGGAGGAGATAGGAGCGGAGTGTGGTGCGATTTTTGCCCGGCGTCTGGCCTTGTTTAAATAGCGGATGGGCGCGAGGAGCCAACCGGTGTTCTGTTTAATGTCGGGCGGCTCGCAAACGGACATGTGGCCAGAGTTGGTTTCTCGGCACACGCGCGGGTTTAATGGAGGAAAGCGGGCATTCTGTAGCCGTTTGAATGCGGCGAGGAGACGTGTTCAGCCGGGCATGCAGCGGGTGGCGCTCTCGAACAGCGCGCCGCTTCAATGTCGGTGCCAGTGAGAGATCGCGTTCACTCTGCGCCGGCGTCAATGCGGAGCGGCCTCTCTACAGCGGCATGAATGCGGGCAGCTGGCGTCGGGCGGGAACACACGCGGGCCAGGGGGTTGTTGGGTGGGCCACAGTTGCCAAACACGGGCGTGGCAGCGGTCCGGACGCCCGCAAAGCCCCCTAGTTTGTCTCCAGTTTGCGGAAGAAAACACATTCGGACAGTCCGGCGGATCGATACAGGTCCGCGTTGGATGACACAACACGTCCGGATCGGACGGTTCGAAGGTATGCACGTGGTTTATGGGGTCCGCGTTGAAGATCGCGCGGTTCGAAGATGCCCTAATAAGCAGAGACTGAAGTTCACTTGTGCTCCACACATGAGCCAAATCGTACGAAACAAGCGCCAGTTGATGACGTACTGGACACACCAACAAAAATCCATGTTCTGCATTATCTTCAAGCATTGCCTCCTTGGGCGTGATTGCTATCCGACAGCCCCCCAAACAGGCTGAGTGGATACAAATATACAGTTGTTTGTTTGGTTGCTCACGCGAGGCCTTGGTCCGTACGCGCACAAAACTCAATGCACTCTGGAGGTTGGCTTGGTAGGAACGCTTGGAGGTTGGCTAGGTAGGAACGCTCGAATCGGTTGTTTCCGTGGAGCCAGGTTGAGGCGAGTGCAAGGGGGAAACAACATACACGGGGGTGCACGCATGGAGATGGATGAGACTAAAATCTACATGTGCGATATGGCGTAAAACTGCTCTGCTCCCCCTTTACTCGCTCACCTCTAGTGGGAGGACAAATCGAACCTCGGTTCTCGGCACCAGCGGTGACGTCTTAGATCTACGACATCGGCGGCAACGGCGACTAAGATCTACGGTACCGGCAACGAAGGCGACCCCTCTCCGTGAGCTACTCGTCCGCCTCGTCTCCAGCATGGGCGGGTCATCGCTATTGTATCCCATGGTGGTAATCAGCATACAACCACCCTCCAGAGTGCTTTTAGTTTTCCCCTTTGGTTGACCAAACTTTCTGATGTTTTTACCCGTCATACATAGACATGAAATGTGCTCTACTACCACACGGTGGATGCCCAAATCTCACATCCATTAGCAAGACAATCTACATGAACTTGCATAAATTATTAGTATGGTCTGCATAGATATGTACCTCTTCAGTGCCAAAGTCCAGGAAAGGTCAATTTCTCTCGGTTGTTGAACCACCAGCTCTCCTTCGTCGACTATAAATAAGGGAATCGTCTTATCTCTCCTTTGACGACTTTAAATAAGGGAATAGTCTTTAATTGTATGTAGTCCGATCCAACAACCAAGGAAAGGATGCAACAATGTGAAAAGATATCGACGTAGTGATTTATGTGCTATCATGTCACCGTCATCAACTGTGATGAGGAGTCAATAGTCATTTGCACAAGAACATGTTAGTACAGTTGCACGATAGGAATGAACTAACAAGCAGAATCACAAACCTTTAAATCAAACCACTGAAACTCTCTTTAATTTTACATTATTTGCCGCAACGGAATAGGGGCTGTAGAGAATAGGTGCAACTCACGATATATTCATCGGGTGCATATGCACGTACATATATAGGTACAATGGGTGACCATGTCCTCAACTATACAAGGAAGGAGGAGGGCTTGTTGTACAAGTAATAGACATGCAATATACATCTCAACACCCCCCCCCCCCCCCCCGCAGTCGAAGCGTCGCCAGTGCCGACGCAAAGGCTGGATCGAAACTCCTCAAAGAACGCCGTAGGTAATCCCTTGGTCATGATGTCCGCAAATTGTTGGGAGGTGGGAACGTGCAGAACAAGAATACACCCAAGAGCCACCTGTTCCCGAACAAAATGAATATCAAGCTCAATGTGCTTGGTGCGGCGCTGATGAACCGCATTGGCGGAGAGGTAGACAGCGGAGACGTTGTCACAGTACACCACGGTGGCCTTGTCGACAGGACACAAGAGCTCATAAAGAAGCTGGCGCAGCCAAGAACACTCGGCGACCACGTTAGCCACCGCACGATATTCCGCCTCGGCACTGGAGCGAGAAACTGTGGGCTGCCGCTTGGACGACCAAGAGATAAGCGAGGGTCCAAGATAAACGCAATATCCCGAAGTGGGACGGAGCGTATCAGGGCAGCCAGCCCAGTCAGCATCAGAGTAGGCGGTAATATCCAAGGCGGTCGAGGCCTGAAAGGAGAGCCCAAGATCCAGTGTGCCGCAGATGTACCGAAGGATCCGCTTCACCGAAGACCAGTGAGCATCGCGTGGAGAATGCATATGGAGGCACACCTGTTGAACGGCATACTGGAGCTCCGGTCGTGTAAGAGTGAGGTACTGAAGAGCGCGAACAATAGACCGGTAGAACGAAGCATCCGGAGCCGGGGACCCATCCGTGGCAGAGAGCTTGGCCTTCGTATCGACAGACGTGGTCGCGGGTTTGCAATTAAGCATGCCAGCGCGATCAAGAAGCTCATGGGCGTACTTCCGCTGATGAAGAAAGAAGTCATCTGCACGACGCACCACCTCAATCCTGAGGAAGTAGTGCAGAGGACCGAGGTCCTTAATGGCGAACTCAGCACAAAGACGGTCGGTGAGCTGTCGAAGAAGAGCCGTGGAGCAAGCTGTCAGGATGATGTCGTCGACGTAGAGGAGCAGGTAGGAGGTAGCATCACCCTGGTGATAGACGAACAACGAAGCATCGGAGTGAGTGGAGCGGAAGCCAAGCTGATGAAGGAACGCTGCGATGCGCTGGTACCAGGCGCGCGGAGCCTGCTTGAGCCCGTACAACGAGCGTGAAAGCAGGCATACATGCTCCGGGTAAGCGGCGTCGACGAACCCCGTGGGCTGCTGACAATATACCTGCTCCTCGAGATGACCATGCAAGAAGGCGTTGGAGACGTCCATCTGGTGCACCGGCCAGGTGCGGGACACCACGAGCTGGAGAACGGTACGAATCGTCCCAGGTTTAACAACCGGGGCAAACGTATCCGTGAACTCAATGCCGGCGCGCTGACGAAAGCCACGAACCACCCAACGTGCTTTGTAGCGATCGAGTGTACCATCGGGACGAAGCTTGTGCTTGAACACCCACTTCCCGGTAATGATGTTGGCGTGACGGGGACGTGGGACAAGCTGCCAAGTCTGATTGCGCTGCAGGGCATCAAACTCCTCCTGCATCGCGGCAAACCACAGTGGGTCGCGAAGAGCTGCACGAGCGGAGGGCGGAAGCGGGGACGGAGTCGCGGTAGAAGCCGCACATGCATACTCGTCCGCGGAGTACCGTAGACTCGGCCGACGGATACCCATGCGTGCGCGGGTTACGGGACCTGCAGGCTGCATAGCAGCGGCAGGTGGTGTAGCCGCAGCGGCCTCTCCAGAAGGTGGCGGGCCGGGCGGCAAAACCGGCAAGGAGGCCGGTGACACCGGCGACCCATACGGCATGCTCTGATACCATGTAGAGAATAGGTGCAACTCACGATATATTCATCGGGTGCATATGCACGTACATATATAGGTACAATGGGTGGCCGCGTCCTCAACTATACAAGGAAGGAGGAGGGCTTGTTGTACAAGTAATAGACATGCAATATACATCTCAACACGGGCTACATTCGGAAGGGAAAATGGGGTCTTCAAACCACAGATTTTTATGATAACATTAGCAGCAACTCAAGAATACTACAAAACTGAAGTGGCAACAAAACCTGGGGTCTCACAAATCTTGTCTTCGATTTTATCACTCATATGGTCCAAGTCACAACTATCTCACAAGTTTCACCAAGGACTCAAGTTTCAGTAAGATACACTTGTTTTTTCTCGATCAAGAAAATTCCATTAAATCATTATATCGACATGATACAACCACTTACTAATAGTGAGCAAGACTAAGGGCGTGTTCGGCAACTCGCTGGCGTCCAGCTTCCCGGAAATCCTCGGCGGAGCAGCGCCGAACACCCGAACTCCACGAAGCCAGATCCGAGAAGCTGGCCCGATTTCCTTCACAAATCGCGGAGTACCTCATCGCCAGTTCCACGGATCGGCGATTCCCGGAGCAGTGGAAAATTACGGATGGAATGCCACCGCCTAGTCAAAACTGACCGCTTCGGCCGCGTCTATCCAACCCCACCCAACCCAGCGCCCCTCGGCCTCACAGGCGACCCCAGGTCCCCAACCCCACCCAACCCAGCGCCCCTCACCCGCGACCCCAGGTCCCCAACTCGAACCCTACCTCGAACCTGACCTAGCCGCCGCCACAGCCCCGACCTCCCTCTCCTCCGGCGACCTCCCTCTCCTCCGGCGACCTCCCTCACCTCCGGCGACCGCCCGGCGGCGCGCCCCCACTCCCCCGAAGATCTCCTCCGCCCGCGCAGGATCGCCCGCGTCCGCCCGCGCAGGATCTGCCGCCTCCGACCTCCTTCTCACCTCCTCCCTCAAGCCAGTGCAGCAGTTGTGTTGCCCACCCCTGACCGCCATCAGCAGCTCAAGGTGAGCTCAGCACATCCTGTTATGTGTTTTGCTACTGTGAATAAAATTGTTTGTGTCTTTTGGTATTGAAATTGTAGTGTATTATGCTACTGAAATTCATGTGTATTTTGCTACTGAAATTGTTGTGTATTTGCTACTGGTTACTGAAAATATTGTGTACCACACATTGTAATTTTGCAATACGTCCAGAATTATGGTATGTATAATTGCTAGTGACACCATATTGTCCAGATTTCATGTTAATAGGCCAAACACTCACTTGACACCGAATGCATATGAAGAGGTTGGTAATGAGTTCAAAATGAGAAGCGAACTGTCATACAAGCAGCCCCAAATTAAAATAAATGGGACAAACTGAAAAGTGATTACAACATGTTCAAGAAACTCAGACTAAGGGAGACAGGAGGGGGATGGGACGCTGAGAAGAACACTGTCAAACAAGATTCTGAGTGGTGGAAGAAGGCAGCAAAGGTGAGTTGTAATGCTTTTGTTTTACTTCTTGTAATTAATTAACTTTGAAAACCGAATGTGTTAATATTTGATGTTTAACTACAGGACATTCCAGGTTGTGGCAAGTTCAAGAAGCAAGGGCTTCGCAATGAAGAGGGATTGAAGGTGATGTTTGAAGACATCACTAGTGATGGTACTGATCATTGGAATCCTTCTTCAGGCGTACCACCTCCTTCTAGTGCAGCATTAGCAGATGTCATCAATATTGATGCCATCCAAGATGTTGATAATGATGACACCGAAGATCAGGCAATTCCAGGTGATGCAGGAGCTAGTGGTTCGACACGGAAGAGGCTTGGAAAGTTTGTTCATGATGGTAGCAAGAAGCCGAAGACTGCACTTGTGATGCAGGAGCAGATTACAAGGATTGGTGATATCGCTGAGAGATCCCAATCATATTTTGAGTCTTTCATGAAGAATGATGATGTTGCTTCTGTCAAGTCCGTCATGGATGCGGTTTTGGAATGTGGGGCAGAAGAAGGGAGTGATGAGCACTACATTGCCACTGAGTTGATGGCCAGGAGAGACATAAGGGAGATTTTTATGCACATGACCGTTGGGGCTCGCAAGAGTTGGCTCCGTAGAAAGTATGACCACAAGTATCCATAGTACATGGTTAGCTATTATGTATGTGTGGTGATTGCTTACGTACTATGGTATCGAGACTATTTGTTTGCTATATTGAACCTTTATTTCCTATTTGGCTTGTAACAACTATTTAGATAATATCTATAAATTACTATCTATTATGTGCTTGGTTTTTGTTGAACTAGTGTATATGATGATAACTATTTTGTGATTGTGATTTTGTTTATGTGTAGATGTCTGACAGTGAAAGTGATGCTGAGAATGACTATCAACGGAAGAGAAGGTTGGTTTGCCAGCATGCAAAAACAATGACTATCCTTTCTTCAAATGCAACGAACATTGTTCAGAAGTATAGTGAATCTTGGTTGTTGAAGGCTGAGCCTAGGACTTCTATTCTCGGTGGTTTTGGATGGTTGCAAGAGACTATTGACACACCCAGAGAGACATACAGAATGTTAAGAATGAGTGCAAGGGTATTTTTCGATCTTCATGACTTGTTGGTCGAAAGGTATGGCCTCGAGCATTCCCCCTTTGTTAGCAGTTATGAGTCTCTTGCTATGTTCTTGTGGACCTTGGGTGGTTGCGAGTCAAATAGGAGAACACAAAACCGTTTCAAACATGCAGCCGATACTGTCAGCCGCAAATTTCATGACGTACTAAATTGTGTGATCCGTATGTCATCTCACTACATCAAACCAAAAGACCCAAATTTTCGAGTTGTGCATCCTAGGATTAAGAATGATAGAAGGGCCTGCCCACATCTTAAAAATTGCATTGGTGCAATAGATGGGACTCACATTAGGGCCGTCATTGCCCCGATCAGCCAAGTGAGATACATTGGAAGAACAAGTGCAGTTACTCAGAATGTGATGGCAGTATGTGACTTTGACATGCATATCACTTATGCTTCTATTGGACAACCTGGTGCTATGCATGACACAAGTGTTCTATATCATGCAATTGACCAGGACAGGCTCACCTTCCCGCATCCTCCAAAGGGTGAGCATTTTTTTTGTTAATCCATTTGGTGTAATCATGGTAGAACTAATAGGCACAATGTCTTTGTTTTGATTAAGCAAGTACTACCTTGTGGACACCGGCTATCCTAATCGAAAAGGATATCTTGCACCATACAAAGGAGAAAGGTATCATGTTCCTGACTTCCATAGAGGTGTACCCCCTACTACTCCTGTCGAGAAGTTCAATAGGATCCACTCGTCCAAGCGTAACGTCATTGAGTGTACCTTCGGAGTATTGAAGATGAAATGGCAAACTCTTCTCAAGATGCCGAAATATAGCGTTGATACCCAGAAGATGATTGTTGCTGCATGTATGACATTGCACAACTATATTCGCGCTCATGATAGAAATGATATCCACTTTCAGAGGTTCGACAGGGATCCGGATTATGTGCCAACAATTCCGGAAAGATATAGGCGGTACGTTGTTCCTCCTGGTGCTTCGGATTCATCAACTCCGGAGGCAAACGGGGATGACATGGATGACTTTAGGGATGAGCTAGCTACCGCCATTGCCGAAGGATGGTGATGAGCAAGCCACGTTGGTACATCCTATTAGATTTGCAATACCGTTTTGCAATTATGATGCTTTTGCACTTGATACCACCGCTCTAAAAATATTGGTCTTATAATTTGTAAATATGTCTTATTTGGGCTACCTAAATACCCGCTATGCTCTACTTTGCATTTTATCTCTTTAACTCAAAAGTTACAGCAGCAGTAGACAGTACAGGCAAACACGTACATGCACCTGGCTAAGCAACACGTACAGGAAAAAAGCAAAATCAATAGGAAAAAAAAACATCCCAGGCCGCCCAATACCCGACCTGGTGGACCAAAAATGCCCCAAACTTGTCGGCCCAGCAGGCCAGCCCAGTTTAAACGGGCTGCAGCCCAGCCGGCCAGAAGTGGAGCGATCGATCGTGCCGAACGTTCCGCGCTCCGCCTGGGAAGCTGGCAATCGATCGAGAAGCTGGTTACGAGGATTTTTGGGAAGCCAGCGAGTTGCCGAACACGCCCTAAATGTACTTGAGAAGACAGCAGCAGCACGCGCAGCAACTTCATGGCGACAGATGCACATGTAACCACACAGATCGGCAACACAGCAGGTAGCAGCAGGCATAAATCCGACGGTCTTGGGTGGCGGCCGGGTGGTCGGCGGACAACACAGTTGGGGGTCAACGATGATGGATGCTCTCTCGGTGACTCCACCACTTACAGCTCACGGTGTCACAGCACCGTGCTCACTCGAGTCGGGGTAATATCGCACAGGATCGACCTGCTCTAATGCCATGTCGTGAGACTTGGGGATTTTGGTGTTAGGATTTGAGAGGAGAGAGAGACATGAATAACATTTTGGGAGAATTTCCACGATCTGATGTCCGCTTCCTCTCTCTGTTGCTTCTCTTATTTTCTACGCATATATACATTTTTAGTTCCTATAGAACTTTACCTCATCATATCAGTACACACACCAATAGAAATACAGGTTTAGTATTTTCTGAAACACAATGGATTTGCGAGCCAACTACTCCATTTGATCGAGCTGCAGCAACCGCGAAGGGTGGAAGAGGACAGAAGCGGTGAGCAACATGGACAGGCCAGGCACTGCCTTGTGTATGTTGGGGCTTGTGTGTTGCAGTATTCCTCGATGCCTCCCAAACATATACATGAAATGTGCTCTATTACTACACCGTGGCTGCCCAATCTCACATCCTTTATCAAGACAATCTACATGAACTTGCAAAGGTGATTGATTGGTATGGTATACATGGATATGCATCTCTTCACTGACAAAGTCCAAGTAAGGTTAATTTCCATCGGATGTTGAATCACCAGCTCTCCTTTGTCATCTTTAAATAAGGGCAGTGGGGCACGGTCTTTAAGTGAATCTGGTTGAATCCGAGTATCCAACAACCATGGAAGTGATGCAGTAATGTGAACAAATGGCGCACTGATTTATGAGCTATCATGTCACCAATTGGCATCAAATGCGGCGAGCACTCAATAATCCTTTCTCCTTTGCTCAAGAATATGCTACTCCCTCCGTACTAGTGCAGGCACATTACGAAAACCAAATAATCCCAAAATACTTAGACGCGATGCATTAACCCCCCCCCCCCCCCCCCCCCCCACCTGTTCTCTGTTTCTTACCACGAAAAAAGGAATCAACCAATAGAGGACATGGGATGTGTCTGCCTTCAATGACTTGAGACTACCTAGAACGGCATGCAGTGGTCAGTTCTCTACATGTAATGGTATTAATTAGCAAATAAACATCAAGTTCTCTCGTTTTTCTCTCAGCCTTGGTCGCGGTGCACAACCTAAGATGCCTAAATGCACTGGTACGGAGGGAGTAGTACCATTGCAAGTCAGGTAGTATGAACCAACAATCAGTGACCTCTAAACCAAGCCACCAAAACTCTCTTTAAATTTTACATTATTTGCCGCAGCAGGATACATTTGCGAAGAAACGGAGGGGTGGCCACTTGAACCGACCGCAGAATATTATGATTAACGTTAGCATCTTAAGAATACTACAAAATGGACGTGGCAAGAAAAACTATGGGTGTATATAATTTGGTAAGTTGTCCGTCATCTGTGTTTTCTATACAGCTGCTGACGGTGACCCACATAAAAATGAAGTGCAGAGAGATGTTGCTCGTCTGCGTGTATATACTCTCTTTTATATGAGGGATTACGAAGAAATCCAGCAAGAAATACAACTCAAAAGACATGAGCACCTGCGCACATGTTTTATATGCTTATTAGTTGACCAGCTGTCCTTTCACGCATGGAGGCCCATCATCGTCAAAAAGCATTACCGGAATTATCGGCAGCAGCTAGGCGCACATAACCACTTGAATAAATACTGACTGCTCATTCTTACCGCTGATCCACTCAGAATTTTGTGCACGAGCTTGACACTAACCTTTGTTATTCGGAGCTTGTGCAAGTTTCCACATTGTATCTGTGACAACTTGTCACTTAATGTCATTCAACGAGTTCTACATTTTTGTTTGTTTCCCCCCTTTGGTCGATCAAACTTTCTGACATTTTTATTCGTCAGATAATTTAGAGCACGCTCAAGTGTAACCTTCTTTGGGTCTTGAGTCTGCTATCAGTCATTTTCAAGGCATTGTTAGACTTGCAATGAGAAAGTCCAAATTGAGAACTGTATAATTGTAACTGCATATGATTTTTATTATTAAAAAAATGTAACAGTTGACAGCAATGCCACCAACATGGGAATCCCATTTCATATTGTTTCTGGTCTTAAAAAGTATAATAATAATAATGATGATGATAATGATAGTAGTAGTAGTAGTAGTAGTAGTAGTAGTAATAAGAAGAAGAAGAAGAAGAAGAAGAACAACAACAACAACAACAACAACAACAACTAAGTGTACTGCGCCCAACTAATATAGTTTTCTGTCCCCAACAATTTAATCGGGTTAGTCTCAAGAATATCCTTGGGGGCTTTGAGGATTATTTGTAAATGTTATTGTTTACTGGGCATTTCATGCAGCTAGTCAACACTTACCAAAAAACTTATCTTTAACTTTATCCCACATAAGTTTCACAGGGACTTAGGTTCCAGAAGCTATGCTTGTACTAATAGCATGCAGAGACTGAACTGTACTTGCACTCCACACCGTAGCCAAATCCTGGTGATGTACTAGATACACGTACCAGTATCAATCAGCTAGCCTTGCAATCAATTGGATACCCAGCTATCCGGTCGGCCGACTAGTACAGTAGGACTTGCAGCCTCAAAGATCGGCAATGCAACAGGCACCAGCAGACCTGCTTTAATACCATGTTGTGAGACTTGGTGATTTTGGGTGTTACTAGTGTATTTTGGAGAGGATTGAGACATGAACAAAAACATTTGGGGAAATTTCTAGATGGTCTGATGCCCTCCTACCCTCTCTGTTGCTACTCATTTCTTGTGCGCATCTTACATTTTTAGTTCCTATAGAACTATATCTGATCATGTCACCACACACACAAACAGAAATGCACGTTCGGGATTTTCTAAACCATGATGGATTCGCGTGCCATCTACAGGATTGGATCGATTTGCAGCTACCACCAAGCGTGCAAGAGGACAGAATCGGTGAGCAAAATGGACAGGCCAAGTACTGCCTCGTGTATGCTGGGTCTTGTGTGTTGCCATATTCCTCGGGGAGGGGCGTTTTGGCTCCTAGGAGCATATGCTCCTGTTTTTTAAAATGTGTTTCAAACGTATTTTGAAATGTCACAAAATTCCGACAAAATGTTTCGTGCGTACATCTCGACATTCTACGCACTCACAAAGTCGTTTCGTGAAAAATTGACAATTTTTGTGTCGCGTGTGAAAAAGACAAAATTCAGTGGTAAAAAGGGCTTTTCACGAGGCATTTCTTTGTCTTTTTTGCACAAGCCGCAGAAAATGCCGGTTTTTCCACAAAACTTGGCGTGCGCACATAGAATATCGAGTTGTACGTGTCAAATTTTTGTTCGGAATTTTTTGACATTTCGAAATGTTTTTCCGATGGCAGGAGCATATGCTCCTAGGAGCCAAAGCCAATTTCCGTATTCCTCGATGCCTCCCAAACATAGACATGAACTGTGCACTACTACCACACCTTGGCTGCCCAAATCTCACATCCATTAGCAAGACAATCTACATGAACTTGCATAAATTATTAGTATGGTCTGCATGGATATGTATCTGTTCAGTGCCAAAGTCCAGAATTTCTCTCGTTTGTTGAACCACCAGCTCTCCTTCATCGACTAATAAGAGAATCGTCGACTTTAAATAAGGGAATAGTCTTTAACTGTATCTAGTCCGATCCAACAACCAAGGAAAAGATGCAACAATGTGAAAAGATATCGACGTACTGATTTATGTACTATCATGTCACCGTTTGGCATCAGTTGTGGTGAGCAGTCAAGAGAGTGGTTTTTCTATACCCAGCTCGGTGTACCCTCCGCTATACCCCGCAAGAAAACATAGCAAAACATTTCAAAAAAATCTGAAACTTTAAGGGAATAATTATGAACAAATGTTGTAGATACTTGCAAAGTTTGATGATCAAATGACATCGGAGGAGCTATCATGTCACCAATTGGCATCAAATGCGGCAATCACTCAATAGTCCTTTCTCCTTTGCCCAAGAATATGCTAGTACAATCGCCAGTCAGGTGGTATGAACCAACAATCAGTGACCTCTAAACCAAGCCACCAAAACTCTCTTTAAATTTTACATTATTTGCCGCGGCAGGATACATTTACAAAGAAACAAAAGGGTGGTCACTTGAATCGACCACAGGATTTTATGATGACATTAGCAGCTTAAGAATGCTACGAAAAGAAAGTGGCAAAAAAAAAAACTATGGGTGTACATAATCTGGTAAGTTGCCCGTCATCTGTGTTTTCTATACAGCTGCTGACGGTGACCCATAAAAGAATGAAGCGCAGAGAGATGTTGCTCGTCTGCGTGTATATTGTCTCTCTTTTTTATGAGGGATTATGGAGAAATCCAGCAAGAAATACAACTCAAAAGACATGAGCACCTGCGCACATGTTTTATATGCTTATTAGTTGACCAGCTGTCCTTTCACGCATGGAGGCCCATCATCACCAAAAAGCATTGCCGGGAATTATCGGCAGCAGCTAGGCACACATAACCACTTGAATAAATACTGACTGCTCATTCTTACCACTGATCCACTCTGAATTTTGAGCACGAGCTTGACATTGACCTTTGTTATTCGGAGCCTGTGCAAGTTTCCACATTGCATCTGTGACAGCTGATCACTTAATGCCATTCAATGGGTTCAGCATTTTTGTTAGTTTTTCCCTTTGGTCGACCAAACTTTTTGACATTTTTACCCGTCAGATACTTCAGTGCACGCTCAAGTGTAACCTTCTTTGGGTCGTGAGTCTGCCATCAGTCATTTTCAAGGCATTGTTAGACTTGCAATGAGAAAGTACAAATTGAGAACTGTATAAATGTAACTGCATATGATTTCTATTATGAAAAATTGTACCCAGTTGACAGCAATGCCACCAACATGGGAATCCTATTTCATATTGTTTCTGGCATAAATGATAAAAACCCTATAATAATACAACAACACGTACCTTTGGCACTGGAGCAAGACTTCTCCTGTGCCGGACGCTAAACCCAGCTTTAGAATGTGTCATAAGTACAGGATGCTCATCATCAGGATGTTTCCCCTGTTAACAACGATATTGTCATGATTCAACTGAGCAACGCGTACAGAATGCTAAAATTATAGAAAAGCATACCAGAACTTTTGGATACTGCAATAGCTCAATTGCATCTTCGATGGTGATAGAGTTAATATCTTTGACCTGAAAAGTAGTTCAAAAGATATTTGCAGTAAGTTCATGGAAGGACAATTTTCAAAGTACCGTAATAATTACCTCGGAAATAGGAGCTCTTTTCTGGGACGCTCCTTTCCTATCCTCTCCAACCTGGATGTAGTAACCATAAGGACCTTGTTTTAAGAAGACCTGCAGAATGAGCAAAAATGTTATACACTTGGTTCCTGAGAAATAAATAAAGCCAGATACCATACAGACTGAAAAAACCTTTTCGTTTGTATCAGGCTTGACACCAAGTAACCGAGGTTCAAAAGACTTCGGAGTTTCCTCGGAGGTTTCATTTTCGTCATCTTCATCTGATAATGTGCGGGCGATGTACCTATCATAGTTAGTTTAGTCATTAGGTATGATTGCATTATCCTCATACAAAAGATATGACGAAACTCTATTATCCTCATACAAAAGATATGACGAAACTCTCTTATAATCAAGAAACTGCAGTGGGAATTACAACTTGTAACAAGAGAAAACAAGAATTGCAGCAGGTATTGAGCTCCAACTTCAAGGCATTTAATTCATTAGTAGGGATAAAAAGATCATACTTGCATTTCGGATGTCGATCACAGCCTATAAAATAGCCTTCGCCGTACCTACTAACTTTGAATCTCAGGGTTCCTTCAGAACAACTGCAGATATTCAGCAAGCATGTTAAGTACTCGTATTAAGGAAGAAACATGGTTAATACATTGCATAATAGGGTAACATCCTATTTCCCGTGCCAAATGAACCTGTACGAATTGTGCAAACATTTATGTGGGAAATGGCCAGCATTAAAATTTTAACTTCCTAAACAGCACAAAATACATTCAAGGTATGATGATGGTATGCATTACCTAGGGCAAATCCTACTATCGGTGTCAAGGTCAGGAAAGAGGATAGGAAGGAATTTCTCTTCAAGCATTCTCTCTACCTGCAACAAGGTTGGTAATTCGAATCCAGATTCAAATTTCAATACTTATAAGTAACTGTAAGATAATATGGTAACATATTATTTGCTAAACACTAACAATGATCTCTATCAAAAGGATTAGACATGTTAAAATGGGTGGGATGAGGTCAGGTGGGATTCAGCAATCTACTGGGGGTTCAGCAATCCCAGCTAGGACCAGTATGCTATTTACCTGGGGTGGTCAGTGAACTGACTACATCTTACTTTGTACATCTATAAGCCTGTTACCATAATATTATAATGAGCATTGGAAAAATGGCAATTACGTAATACAAATGAAATTTTGTTTGGACAAGAATACTCTATAACTGTGATTTACTTGGGTGATAGAAACGAAAGTGCTGTTCTGATCCCGAACTCATGTGAGCTCGGGTGAACAGTAAAATCAAAAAAAATGTTTTGGACCATCGATTTTGCTTTTTTTTTTGCCACGTTTCCCACGAATGTCATCTGGTGATGAAACTTCGCAACCAATCAGAACATTTGTCAATGTTTGGCACAAAAAAATCAGATTTTTTTTCAATTTTTTGAGTTTACTGTTCACCCGAGCACGCATGAGCTCGGGATCAGAACATCCGCATCCGTGATAGAAAGCATTTCAGCGATAATGAAAACTATCCATCCGAAACAAGATGTACCCGTAGACATACAGAATAGTCTTAGCACGAAACTTATCATTTATATATCCCTGGAAGAAACGCAAAATTTGCTACATTCAGGAAATGTAACGAGAGGAGAGTCTTTCACCAGCACTTCATATTTAAGAAATGGGTCTGAAACACAGATTTCAGGTTCTATGTCAAACAAAAGCTGGTTTTGCTAAGAGATAGAAAAAACATTGAGCACTAGCACCAGTAGTTATTCTAGGTGAAAAAACTTTTTGTGCAACAGATTTTCCCAGAAACCACAAATAAAATTACCTTTCTAACATCCCATTGACTAGCATCTGTGCAGTATTTGCTGAATCGTTCCCAGTAATCTGTCAGGAGGCCCTTCCATTCAGTTGACCCGGCAGAGACATTGTCCAGCTGTTAATGTGCAGAAAAAGGAACAGTAATAGGATTAACAACAACTGAATTCTCATATGCTTAGTTACTTACTGTTAACAACAGAAAGAAAAAAATTCATATTCCCACATTTCCAAATCATCCGCGTACTCATCTTTAAGGAAAAGGGCAATCCGGTTAAGAATCATAGCCTTAAGGTAGAATTCCATCTTGACTCTGTACCCTCGGTTCCATTATGAATTTATGATTATAATCCTCTTTAAGGAAAAAAAAGGCTATCCGGTTAGGCTCCGTTTGGGAAACCATAAAACTTGCAAACCTGTAAATCACATGCCCCAGTATTTTACTGAGCACCAACAAAAACTACTGTATACATTTGTATTCCTTTCCCCTTGTATTGTTTGGATACAAGGTATTTAGTTCGCTTGTAAATGGGCATCCTGAGTTAAACACGGAACTAAGTGAGCTCAGACATGAATACAGCAACATGGAGACAAATAGAAGTTCCAGTATTCAACAAACAACAGGTGTGTGCTCTGAACACACCAAAATTCAACCTAAACAACTCTGCATGTATGCACGTACAAGAACTTTAGTATCTGCATCCAAGAATATTCAAGACACAGAGCAACAAATTTGGCAACCTAAAATCCTAGTATCAAAAGCGATCAAGATGCTCGACTGAGTAGCACATCTGACATTTATAACACCCCACAGAACTTACTGGAGGAGGTCAAGCATTGAGGAGCTGGGGAGGGAGTTGTCCGTGAGAGGCGTGGATAGAGAAGACATGGTCAGATCAAGCGACGTAGAGAAGGCTCTGTGCCGTCGGTGAAGGAGACTCGGACGGCGACAGTGGAAGGGTGGAGGAGCAGCTTAGTGCCGCCGGTGAGGGTGGGGAGAGGGGTGGCGCTCGAGCAGTGAGGAGAGTACGTGGCCATCGACAGCCAGAGAAACAACGAAGGAGGGGAGCTTGTGGCGGACGGCGTCTACCTCAATACCTCAACGCATGTGGTGATCAGCAGCTGCATCTCACTCTGCCCCCGATATTTGTCATATTTATATCCAGACGTACCTCTACCTACCAAATTATTACTTTCCTGATGTATCGAGGACATATGACGGACCGGGGCTCGACTAAAACAGGGAATCCAAACAAATTTTGAAAGGCCGGAGATAATTTATTCACGGGCCTGTAATTTAAGCCTTTATTAGGATCGAAATTGGGCTTCCAGACGGGGGTTTATAAATCATAGCCTTAGGGTAGAATTCCATCATGACTCTGTAGCCTTGCCATAACAAGTTTTCTTATAATGGATTCAGAATCACAATTCCAAAATTATCCTGCAGCCATATTGCTGGCTGAACCTGAGGTAACAGCAGGCCAAAACCACTCAATTTTGCATATTTTGAACCAGTTACACATTTCTAAATAATATTGTTGATGGTATTATTTAAAGCAACAAAAGAACTATGAGCATAGTATAACCTTTCTTTCAAAGTATGTGGATCTCACTTTCTACTGAAATCAACCTGCAGATTTCCTAGAATTTCATATTTGCCTAAACCGCTAAATAAGCTGGTTTCTGAAACCATGGTAAAGAACAAGCACATACAAAATGTACAGATAAGCTATAGGTTGGAAAGTGTTTAGTACCTCCGTCTCCATGTTAGCAGTAAAGCTGTAATCGGCAATCTCAGAGAAAAGATGTGAAAGAAATGCTGAGACCTGAAAAACATATGGTTGAGCATATTTAAAATTAAAAGACACAAGAAAGCTGAAGTATCAGACACAAGAAAACTGAAATAGTGCAACCTCAGCTAGGTGAACTGAAAGAATGCCCTAAAACACAGTCTAAAACAATATGCAACAAAATTAAACAGCAGAAAAATGAAATAACAGGTGAAGTGTACTTGAGCATTTGCAAAACCATGAAATGTATAACGTTGTAAGGAGCAAATGGTTTGCAGAGCAATATGTGTAGGTTTTAGTGAGTTAATCCATCTTTGTCATCTTAAGAGACATAAGAAAGAGTAATAAAGGTACAATGACAAGATGACGCGTTGGTAAAATGCATACAAATGCACTGGAAGTGCAGATAATATGATACAAAAACAATGCACTTAACTGTCAGACATTATTTCTATGCAAATCAACATAATGGTTTCAGATGGCAATCAGAACAGAGGTTGTTCTGACAAACAGGATCTTTATAGAAGGGTGAAGATGGCATCAGGGACAAGAACATACCATTCGACCACGAAACTCAGGGTGCAGAACTCGACTTTTTATTGTCACGTATTTCCGGTCCTGGATGGCACAAGTATGGCAAAAACTCTTATCCATTCGCACAAGTAGTTGCTAATGCTGATGAATTAAGAAAGTACCGCCGATGGTAATGAATGAAACTATAAATTGGCATAGGTTGAATCCATAGGCCTTCGCAACTTCTGGTCTCGGCCATGTGTTATTGTTATCAAAACATGATACTTGTATCTAGCCTGGATAAAACTGTAAAGTAATCATTTGTGCATACTAGTAACCGCCGAGGGGACCTGTTAGTCTGTGCCAGAACTCAAAAGAGTAGGCATAGAAAATCGAACCCATGTTGCAGACCACTAAAAAAGTCACTTTCCCAGCATCCTAAAAGTCAACTGTGACATGCATTGCTAAGTTACCGCATGGCATGTGTGAGCTTTATGGCATGAGGCCATATGCAGCACTTGAGGGGCAACTACATGAGCCAACTAACACAAACATGTCATTCAGAGACTTGACTCAGAAATCATCAGATATACTAGAAAGAGCTAAACGGACATTCAAGAAAGGGAATGGGATGTATTTTGGGCATAACAATAAGTAGCACGTTACGCTACCTGCAACACCCTCATTATAGAGGCATACGTAGACGGCCTTCCAATTCCAAGTTCCTCCATCTTTTTAATCTGGAGATTACAAGGCACGCGGTGAAAATCTTATGTTACAGAACAAACCAATACTAAGGAAAACTTCTTATTTCAGGCATGTACAATTATAAGAGGAACAACAAGTGAAAAATCCTTTTTAATCTGGAGATTACAAGGCACGCGGTGAAAATCTTATGTTACAGAACAAACCAATACTAAGGAAACCTTCTTATTTCAGGCATGTACAATTATAAGAGGAACAACAAGTGAAAAATCCAAACCGTAGGTTATTACTGACCAATGCACCCTCAGAATAACGGCATGGAGGTTTAGTAAAGTGCTGCCCAAGATTCACGTTAACGGGAGACGCCAAATCTTTCATCTGAGAAAAAGGATATATGCTATGACATAGTTCAATGATGGCCAGCAATATGTGGTCACATAAAAAAAAGTGTAATCAGCAGCCACTAACCTCTAATTTGGACAAGGCCTCAAAATTATCCTGATGTGCAGCTTCTCCTTCAGGGCTTTCACTGGACCCACTTGCTTCAGTGTCCTACAAGCAACACATTCTCATTAATGGGCTCAGTAAGCTCATAAAACTGAACACTGGGCACACGGACATTTTATAAAATCCAACCTTTAAGGAACACATGCACATTCTCATTCTATCCATGTGAAAGCTTAACCATCAACTCCTTAAAGGAAAACTAGATGCTGATGAATTGGCAGAAATTTACGCATTTAAGCAAAAGTAGGAAATAAGACATCCTGTGGAGAAAAATAGATAACAAACTCTACGGGGGATTACATGATTACGCACAACGGCACAACACAAAACACTATAAAGAAAATTCAATATAAATAAGCTATTTGGTAGATTTACTGGTGAAAACAGGGCATATTTTATTCACATGCATAATATAAGAATACAGAATGCAAAAAAGATCAAAATTGCATCAGTCGAAGATAAACATTCAAGCAAGTTCAGTAAAAAAAATCAATAACAGACTAGCAAGTTAATGATCATACTTAGCAATGTATAATATTTGTGTGTACACTTCACAGATTCACCCATAAATGAGTCAAAACTTTCCCACAAAAAATGTGTCAGGACATGTTGAATTTGTAGAAGATGCCAAACTAACCAGGAAGAACCTGCTGAAAATGGTCGGGTTTTCATAACAGGCCAAAGCCCGGTTTTTCAAAAACAAGACAGTTGAGAGTTGAGACCATTAAGCACACCCTGATATGCATCTTATGAAGAATACGTGTATTAGTATTATCATTGTTGCATACAATGATGCTTAGGTTTTACAAAAAAAAATGGTCCGTTTATGCCAGCGAAAATTTCCCAGAAAACCGGAAACGTCAAACTGGGAGATTTATAGCCAGTCTCTGGAAATCAAACCCTGATGCCACATAAGATTTCATAGAAAAGAAGGAACATAGGTACCATATTTCATGTACTCCACAAGTATTGCCAAAAGTAAGATTTCTATGAATGGGAAACATACAGAGGAAAAATCAGAAAGAAATATGGGATGGACTAATCATATATCAATTTTTAGTTTGGCCCCGGTATCCTAAATTATATCCACATCTAACTGAGAATACATTTGTCATCTATGTTTATATCCAAAAGAATAAAGCAGTGGATCGGACAGATTGTATTTGAGCCATCACCCCTAATGCACACATAAATATATATATGCGGTGTTATGGAGTAGGGTTTGTGGAAGGAAGAGAGGGACACTCGTCGTATTTGGGACAAGGCAAAAGGGAGAAACTCCCTAATTCTCGCTTAATTCAACTCAATAGATTGCCTCCTGTTTCGAACAGGGTGGGAGGCCCTGACAACTTCAAGTAATAGAGAGAAAGGAATCTGTTCATATCTTAAACAATTGGCTTAAGGCCTGTGAAATTAACTGAAAGGAACCTAATCACGTCTATATCTTGCAGCAGGCGCTGAGCACCTCCTTTGATGTTGGTGTGGACCAGCTCACGTTGTAACAGATACAAACCAAATTAAGGTTACGGAGATGATAAAGACCAACCCAATTATGCAATCATCCTCATCCCTTGAAACATGAAATGTTGTCGTGAGTGAGATGAATACAGCATATTTTCTACTAAATTTACTCATAGGCTGGCCAAAGTAGCATAAAGGAAAGTGGAGAAGGCTACATTAGAAGACAATCAACATATTTTCTTACCTGGGCAAACATAAGTAACAGAAGATCAAGAAGCCTAGATGGACTAAAATTATAACTTACCTCATAGACGGCTTGGTACCCCTTGAAGTCAAGCCTTGACGCAGATGAATGAAAAATCATGTCTCCTTCAGGATTACCAATGTCAACTTGAATCTACAATGCAATTATTAACGCGCACACAGAGTAAGAAACTAAGCATGGAATTTTATGGGACATATAGAATAATGAAAATCTAAAACAAAAAGGTAAGAATTTAGCATGTCTTTAAGTTGCATATCAAAGAAAATGGCTGCATTCTCTCCAGTTTTACCATTATTTAAAAAGGGGGAAAAGGTTCACGGGTAAAGCATTTCACTTCATATGGCCATCGGACAGCTTTCTATACTCACTTGCTTCTGTTCATAAGATGGCTAGGTGAAAGTCGTGAAACAGATGGCTTAGCTGGTAATGAAAAAACAGACTGACACAACAAAGAAATATTGATACATTTAGGCACAATGCTCTGTCATAAACACAGAGCTGCCTCATTTAACGACAGAAAGGAGCTGAACATAGGTTAGCTTGATTAGACGTCAACTTACAAATCCCTCTTAATTCTATACCTGCCATGATTTCCATAGACGGATGAGAGGAGTTTTCTAAACCTACGGTCAACTGAACCAACGATATAAGTATAACATACAAATATGAGCAGCAAGCTACCAATGCACTGCAAACTTGTTGAATTCATATTTCTTTCAAATTGGAAGCATATGTTATTCGTGGTTTTTAATGAGGAAAGAGTAGGGGGCTGATCGCCAAATTATTTGCAATCTCGAATCTCAAAAACATGTGTACAGTGAGATTCATTGGTTTAGCTGAGCCAAGGTTCAGAAAAACATTACTGGAGACAATATGGCTTTGTAAAAATGCACATAGTAGCCAGCCATCCCAAAGAATGGAGTAATAAACAACAGATAAAAATGAAGACAGTAACCAACCAGCTCAGTCCTTGAAGCTTCCATTTGGCAAGCCATTGTTCTTCTCCATATTAGAGTGTACAGTTTCAAAGAATCCTCATCAAGTATTCCAATCAAAGATGCTGAAAGAGATACCATGATAGTCATAGAACTATAAATCAAAAACAATAAACCAAAACTATAATGCTCAAATATATATATATATATATATATATATATATATATATATATATATATATATATGCAAGTAAGAACAACAGAAGCTACAGAAGATTTGGCAAAACAAAAGAAACATTAGCAACTTTTAATTCTGAAAATGGAAAACACACGCTTCAGGTACTCTTTCAGCCCTACAACGCATGCAGACTTCAAGCATAACCATCATTCATTATGAATGGGTCAATTATAAAGCATGTTCACAACAGTGGCAAAACCCTGCTGATTACAAATCAATGGGTGATATAAAGAAGGTTATGGTAGATGTGGAACAGCGAGTACATGACAACTTACATGAACTAGTAAACAACACCAAGCATGCCATTCAAACCCACAGCATATATCACCTCTTGATTCGTAATGAACTACTCCCTCCGTTCCAAAATAAGTGTCGTGGTTTTACTTCAAATTTGAACTAAAACGACAACACTTATTTTGGAACGGAGGGAGTAGTAAACAACACCCACCATAGGGAAGAGAGAAGGGTGGGTCGAAGGAGCTAAGGTTTGGGCTGTCGGTGTCATCAATACGGAGTGGAGGGAGGATGCAGGTGTCTAGCCCGATGGTCCCTAAAATCCTACGATTGCCTTGCCCTTGATTATCTATTTTCGATAGTCTCTTTTGGATGTATTCCTAACCCAACAGCGGCTCTCCGTCACCCAACGCCATTGTAAGTCTCCTTGTCCCAATTCTCTCCATCGGAACAAATGAGAAATGTTAAAAGTATTAAACAGGCAGAGAAAGGACAATAAGTAAAGGAAACACCTTTAGTTGATACCTAATAAAAACTTTAGCAACCAAAGATTGCAATGGGCTTGAACTGTCAAATAGAGTATTAGATGAAATCTGCAACTCACAAACCACTAGCACATACCAAGTATGTTTTTTGGAACCATCAACCCCCCCACCCCCAACCCCCAACAAAAACACACACACTGAAAATGATTTACGGTAGAGCAGCATCGATAATTGAGTAAACACAGAACTACAGGAGGGTTTATTACATGGCAACCTCCTTATGCTGGTGGGCCTTATGGCTTCATGGGCCTCTTGGGCATTTTTCACCTTATTCAAGTACTTCCTAATATCCTCTGGTGCATACTGCTCTCCATACCTAGAACAAATAGTTGTTAGCAAGAATGGAAGCCCCAGGTGACATACTGATAAACAGGAAGGTAACATGTTGAACTCCCAAGATACTGATCTCTCAAACTACTCCCTCCGTTCACTATTATAAGATGTTTTAACTTTTTTCTAAATCGGATGTATGTAGACACGTTTTATGTGTTTGTTCACTCGTTTCAGTTTGTATGTAGTCCATATTGAAATATCCAAAACATATTATAATAGTGAACGGAGGGAGTAGCTTCTAAAGAACAAGATTAGACAAGAAAAGAAACAAACTCACAATTGGAAGGTTATAAATATTTAGTAATACTATCAAATATTATGTCTCACAATATCAATCCCATATATCCTGACAACGAGAAAGAAATGTTGAAATTGGTCTCTCAAGCACAAATCAGATTATTGGGCACAACGTAACTAGTCAACTAAACATGAAACAAGATAGATTAGCAACCCAGAACAAACTTAGTTAAACAAGCTTCACAAAATATTCCAATAGAGTTACCTTTCTTTCACTAACGAACGAATATCTTCTGCGGCTCCATCAGAAATCTTCAATGGGAAGGACAGAATAAACAAATAAGGCAACAGTTTCAGGCTATTAAAACGAGTACAGCATAACAATCAACTATCACTGATAACTGACAAGAAATTCTCAAATCGAAGGATAGAAAGTAGTATCTTTCATGCACGCATCACAATTAAGATTTTGTAGCCAAATCGAGTATTTGAGTTAATAATGTTCATATACAAACCATGATGTGTTTCATGTAATTAAAGTTGGCGTAAAAGTTAAAGTTACACACCTAACTCACTTGGGCGGGAGTGGATGCACAATCTCACCACCTAAGTTCAAATCATCACCACTTGAAAAACTCATGCATATATTTCTTCATTAAAATGCACATGAGTTCCTCCTACATGTTCGTTTGTGATATTATTACTACTGTAGCTACCCAGGGTCCTAGAAATATACATGAATGGAACTAAATAATGAGAAAAGCAAGTCAAAAAATAATAGAGCAGACAGTTTATTTGGAATAGCAGTAAGGACCTATAGAACTCCATTTTCCTGATCAGATGTTTGAGCTGATAACTAAGTTTTTTCTTCTACTAAGCAAAAGCATCCGTATTTTGGCCGTAGCATCAAGCTGGCATCTCTACTTGAAAAACTTATCGGCTTCCTATCCAAGGATGAGTATTGTCACTATGTCAGCATCAGATTCAAGCAAGAAACAAGATCATCCCACTCTATAATCTCTCTCCTTTATCCAAGTGTCACTCCCCTTAAAGCCAGAGCCATGTGGAATCTTTATCTACAGTCACTTGCATATAGAGTGACCAATTTGATGGTCTTTTGTGTGAATGCGCCAATTTTAACCAACAACCACAGATCACAGAAAAGAGACCGAGAGCTTGTTTTACCCTACCAACATGATACATTTATAAACAGAAAGACTACTTTGGCAATCAACTTGAGACATTTATAAACAAAAAGACTACTTTGGCAATCAACTAAAGTAGGATGGTACGTACATGAAACCCATCTGTTCTGAGGTACGTTATTAACCCCGTTGTTTGTTCTGACGAAAGACTGATCCCTTCATAAAGCTTCTGGGCTACCTGCATTCAGATAGTGAACCACATGAGTCAAAAGATCACTACATGTAAATGACAGTATTATAATAGTAAGGCTATGCATCTAAGTTCTTATTAAGTAGAAACAACCTTCATGGTACGCCCTGCACCAAAATGTAGTTTGTTTGCTGCATCCTGCTGAAGGCTGGATGTTATATATGGCATTGGAGGATTCTTGCAAATTTTGCTTCTCTTAACACCTCTTACTTCGAATTGGCAAGAATAAATCCTCTTTTCTATTGCTCGTGCTTCTTCTTGAGAGCTTATAGAAAGCTGATCCAACTTTTTTGAATTGAGAAGCTTTATCCGGGATGTAAGACATAGGCCTTTTGAAGAATCCGAACACTGGGTTTCGAATTCAGTATCAACAGTCCAATATTCCTGCGGGCTAAACTGTTCTATTTCAGTCTCCCGATCACATACAAGAGCCAGAGCTGCAGATTGGACTCTTCCAGCTGACTGACAACCAGGCAACTTCCTCCATAAAAGTGGTGATATGCCAAACCCAATCAAATAATCAAGGGAACGGCGTGCAAGGTAAGCATTAACTAAGTCCATATCAATATATCTTGGAGACATTAAAGCGTTTTTAATAGCATCCTCCGTAATTTCATGGAAGACAACTCTTGCAACAGTAACATGGGAACCCAACACATCCTGCTGCTGTTCAAGCATTTCCTTTATGTGCCAAGCAATTGCTTCACCTTCACGGTCAGGGTCAGAAGCGAGAATCAAATTTTCTGCTCTGGAGATAAGAAATAAGCAATAATAACAGAAGACAATCAGCAACAACTTCATAAAGCAGGGGAACTCAACATGGAAACTTGCACAAGACAAGTTTAACAAATTTATGTAATATATACAGTTAGCCCTAGTTTTAAGTAAGAATTAACTCAGACACATGTATGACACTTACTATAAGCTGAAGGCAGATCTAGAGAAAAAAAGGTTTAACTAATTAGCGTATACTCAGATGTGGCAATGAAGAATATAGGCATAAGATACTTGAACACAAAACTATCTGCAGGGACAGCTTAACAATAAAAAATCTGCATATGAGACGAATCAACCATCACCAACGCCATATTGTTTTTATAGTTTCTGTCCATGTGTCCTCGAAAGGCTCAAGTTTAAATAGAGCATAATAAATCTAGGAGATTTAAGACATGATACTGTTTATCACTCTGTGCACACTTCACGGACAATCTAATTTATGCTCGAAGGTGAATGGCTCATGCATCCCAAAAGATATTAGTACTCACAACATTACATTATGTCCAAGAAAGGTTATGAACTACATGTTGTAAAACAGGAACCAAGACGACTATCATGTGTTCACTCAGTTAAGCCTTGCAGAAAGTGACAAGGATATGGACATATGGTATTGCATGGAATACAAGTTTTTAGAGACAAACATATGACCCATAGAACATAGAAGTAATTAATTATGTTAATGTATCATACTTCCCGAGTTACTAATGCATAGCAAACATATATGTCAAGAACGAAATTTGAACAAAATTAGCGATAACCAGCCTATAGAACATACCCTTTCAATGCAACTTTAATGCTTTTAAGGTGTGTCCAGGCAGCAGTAGGCACCTCCCATACCATGCTGAAGTCGTCATCAGGGCGGACAGATTTTGACCTTCCAGCTAGATCTCTCACATGACCATAGCTAGGTAATACTTCGTACATGTCCCCAAGGTATTTTTGAATAACTTTTGCTTTTGTAGCTGATTCAACAACAACTACTGATTTAGCTACCGGGGGGTAAAGAGGTAGAAGTGGCCTCCTCTCGCTACCAGAACTATCAACAGTGGTCTTCATGCAATTCTTGGCTTCAGCGGCTGCAATAGCAGCAGATTCCTTTGCTTTCAAAGGTTTCTTCAATCTGGTTACTGTTTTTTTCTCTTTGGAACTACCAACCCCTTTCTTTGGTTTAGATGTGTCGGCCTTCTTTTCTTCTTGCTTCGCACTAGCTTTCTCAGTTGTCTTTGCTGCTGTTTTACTAGTTTTAGCAGAAGTGCTCTTTTTCTTGGTAGAAACTTTCTTTTCTTTCACATCTGCACTAACTTCTTTTTTGCTGCCTCTAGAATTCTTCTTCTTCACAATGTCCTTTTTAGTATCTGTACCACTCTCGCTGCACTTGCTCGTAGATGTGGAAGCCTCATCAGCGATGGTGCTACACGCAGCTAGTGTGCTTTTACGTCTCTCAGATCTATGGAAGTAACTATGGGCAGCACTCCCATCTTCCCTAATTATATTTGGATTGCTAAATGAGCTCTTATTTCTAATGAGAAACCTTAACTTTCTACCATATGCAGAAGAGAAGAGCCGTGAATTAACACTACTGGTAGCCTTTAAAGCAACTCCACAGATAGCTGCAGCCCTGGAACTTACAGAACTGTGGTAACCCGAGAGCCCAGTAGTCAAAAAGGCACTACTTCTGAGCTGTAGGGCGAGCTGAGAGCTATTTCTTGGAGACATTTTCCTCGTTGAATTATTCCGTACTGCGACTCCACACATTTGACAAGGACGCAAAGGTGAATAAGGCATGAAGGAGCATGAATATCTCTGGGAAGCCCCAAAGTAAAGCTGCAAAGGTAACACATGGACAATATTTAGAGAGCATGCATAAAAATCCGTGTTTGACAGGATCATGCGGAAAAAAATCAAAGTAGAGAAAAAGCATGATACAATGGAAAAAGAAAAGGCGTTTTCGTTCTACTAGTATCATTTTAATCTTAGTTGTATTGACAACAACAAAAATGATGCTACAGAAGAAGCAATGGTCTGACTAGGACACTACAAGATAACTTTTTTACTATGCCCGCATGATTAGATGTTAATCTGCATCATGCGTGTGTCGGCACAGTAACAATTAAACAATCGGGTGTGCAAGTCTTGGGCCAAAACCGCCATCTTCCCCACACAGGCAAAACATCGAACAGGTGTCCCTCACGGCAACGCCTGACCAAACGCTCAATACTGAGGTGTTTCCGCGTCCCAATTTCCGGCATTCCCGAAGCACGCTAGCAATAACGGGTAGGAGGCGAATGAAGGTGAATTAATTACCATGGCCGGCGGCGGCGGCAGCGGCTTGGTGGCGAGGGTGACGGCGCGGTGGGCGTAGCCGTGCGGGAGGAGGCGGCGGAGCTGGAGCGCCATTGCGAGGGGGGCGGGAGCGGGGGCGGGGGTCAGGCGAGGAGGAGCATGGGGTGGCTGGCTGAGGGGGTCTAGCTAGGGTTTTAGGTGGGAGTGGATAGGGGGCGGAAGAGGAAGGAAGTGAGGCGGAGGCGGAGGCGAGGTGGGAATGGTTTGACGCGAGAAGCTGGCGGCTGGCAGGCGGAGAAGGAGTTCGCGGCCGTGAAGGACTCCCGACTCCCGAACAGACTCTCATCACGCCGGGATGGGCCGACCCAGTACGCGCTTGTTTGCTTGGTGTGGTTTACGTATTGTTTGTTAGTTTTTTCACCTTTTTCTTTTCTCCAACTTATATACAGTTCGAAATGTTCTACAAATATATAATTAAAAAAATATAATTTATAAAAAAATCATCAGGTAGTTCAGAAAAGTTCATTGTGTATTTTACAAAATCATTGTGTATTCTAAAAAAACACATCATGTATCAACAATGTTCATTGCATACTAAAAGTTGATCATTGTGTATTAAGAGAATGTTTATTTTTATTTGAAAAAAATCATAATGTAAATGAAAAATGTAAACTATGTATTTAAAAATTGTTCAATGTGTATTTTAAAAATGTTTGATGTGTATTTAAAAACGTTCATAGTGTATTAAAAAACATATGTATTTAAAAAAAATGTTATCGTGTATTAGAAAAATGTTTGCCATGTACATTGCAAAATTTCAACGTATTAAAAAATGCCCATCATGTATTAAAAATGTTCAACGTGCATTTCAGAAATTTCAACATGTATTCAAACAGATATTTAATGTGTACCTGAAAAATGTTCAGCATGTATTCAGAAAAAAAAAATAACGTGTATTTCAAAGCATGTCAATGTGTATCTAAAAATGAAAAAAAAAACAGTGAACATTTCTAATTCATGGCAAATATTTTTTTAAATACATGATGAACATTTTTAACACATGATATACATTTTTTATGTTAGCATGCTTAAAATGGGAGGATTAAAAAAAGTTTTGTGAATTTGAAAATGAAAAGATAAGAAACCAAAAAAAAAGAAAAAAGAAAATGAAAGCCCAAAGAAAACTCACAAAAATGTTAAGAAAGGCACATATGAAAGGAAAAAAAACGTATGAAACGTTCCCAAAATCAAGTGGAAGTTTCCCAAAACTAGTATAGAAGCTTCCAAAAAAATATAGCTCCCGCGGCTTCCCACAGCCTATGTGCGCTGATGCTTTTGCTTCTTTTACTAGGGAGAGAAGAAGTGTGTGGCAAAGCTGGTTTTTAGGGAGAGGCGATCGCCCAGGTGGCTAGGGTTCCCATTGGTCCACCACCGGTCGCATCCTGGGCAGCGACGTGAGGGTCCGTGCTTGCTATCCAAGGTTGGTGCCGTGAGGCATCGTCGCTGGTTTTTCTCTCTCAACTACGAGGTTGTGGGCGTTTAGGTCATCGTAGCTATCCTCCGTGAACCGCTCGCCTCTGGGCTCTGGCTTCTCTCGTTCCATTATGCCTTGATCTCGAGCGCTTCACCACCTCTTCAATTTCATTGAACATAATGAAAGCAAGAGCTCACAAGCATATTAGTTACAGCTAATTTAGCATCTAGATAAAATCAAGATGAACAAGAATGTCACGCCCCCTGGTACTACACAAGGCCCCAAAACCGGTGATGAAGGCCCGGCCCATGCGGAAGAGAAGGCCCAATCGTCTTTTTGATCTGGCAACCTGGAAGATGTGGGGCAGCGTTGTGTCACACTTATAGCGAGACTTAGCGTGCTCTCGCGTTAGTCGCCTACCTAAATGGGTCGGAGGCCACAGGCCATTGTCTTTTTGTTTCTGTCTTTTCCATGTTTTTTGTTTTTGTTTTTTGATTTTTTTTATGCTTCCAAATATTCTAAATATATATTATGAAAAACAATTTACATAAAATACTTGAATAAATATTAACCAAACATTTGAAAAATGTTAAATGTCCATATAGAAAATGTTTCTCATGCACATGAAAATAGTATGCAAAAATATACAATGTGTACGAAAAAAGTTGATCATGTACTTACAAAAATGTTAATCAAGCATTTGACAATTGTTAATCAAGTATTTGCAAAATGTTGATCAAGCATTTGAAAAATGTTAAATATGTATAGAAAAAATGTTTTCATGTATACAAAAAATATATTAAAAGAATGTTAAACATGTATACAAAAAAGTACAATGTACACTAAATAAAAGTAGACATAAAAAAAGATATATTTAAAATATTAAATTCTGTATTTAAAACTATTAAACATTTATATATAAATATACTTGATATATACGTAAAATACACATTGTTTGTGAAAAAATGTTTGTTGCCATTAAATAAATGTTCACCCTGTATTTATAAATGTTGATCATGTATTAAAAAAATGTCAATATTTTAGTTGGAAAATATTAAAAGTGTTTAAAAATGTATATATAATGTAGAATGTATATATATATATATAATGTAGAATGCGTACGGAAAAAAGTAGACCTAATAGTTCTGTAAAAGTGTTAATCATGTATGTCAAAAATGTTAAACGTGTGTATAAATATGTTTCTGACGTATATGAAAAATAATGAATGCGTAGTGAAAAAATGACATGTGTTAAACATTAAACAATAAAGAAAACCGATGAAAATCGATAAAGAAAAACAAATAAAATCAATAAAAAACAAAAAACAAAGAAAACCAAAATAATAAAATGAAAACCGAAGAAAACCAATGTAAAAGAATTGAAACGGTGAAAATAGAGAAAGAAATAGAGAAAAATGAAGAAAACCAATGACAACCAAGAAAGAAGCAAAAAAGAAAGAAAGAAAAAGAAAGAAAGAAACAGTGAAACCGAGAAAGAAACAAAAAAGAATGAATAAAAAAAGGTGGAAACCAGTGAAAACCGTGAAAGAAACGAAGAAAAACAAAGAAATAAAGAAACCAGTGAAGAAACAGAAAAACCGAAAGAAAAAATAAAAGAAAACGAAAAAGAAAAAGAACCAGAAAAACTGAGCGAACTAAATCCACTGAAACGGATTGAATGAAAGCAACGAACGAAGAAAAAACAAACGGAAATGGGTCGTACAAGTAGATACAGGTATAGGGAAATCATTTAGCGAGACGGAAGTTGTACTCGCGTTGAGCGAGATATAGTCTTCACAGGAGATGCAGGCGTACTTACGCGTGGGTGGGAGCCACGTTGTGACATCCCTAGATTACTAGACAGTAGTTATGCTAATTAGTCATGCCAAGTCATCATCATTAAGCCCTATAAAAACAATTAAGAATAATCCAACTTCAAATTCAAATTTAAAATAAAGTCAAAATTAAAAGTTATCCAAACAGTAGAACAAAAATGTTCACAATATTACAAATATTTCCAAAGCAATTATAAAAATAAAACCAGCATTAATTGAATTTCAAAGTTTACCCCATTATCCAAAAATAGTGACCAAAACAGCACTAATAAATTCATTCTATTTATTTAAAATTCAAATGAATTCATCTAAATCCCCAACTCATTGTGGCAGTGCAGAATATTGCAGAGAAATTATTAAGACTGGTTCCACATTTTTACAAAATCATCTGATGGCGAAAAGAAAATGCAATAGAAAAGAATAAAGGAAAACAGAAAAATAAAAGGAAAAAGGCCTAGGCGCTACTGTGCTGCTGGGCCGCAAGTGCACAATGTGCCTGGCCTAGTCAAACTCTCCCTCCTTCTTCCTCGCGCTGTCGGCCGCGCTCGCTGACACGCCGCCGATGCCGCACGCGTCGGGCATCCGGCGAGCCGTGGGCGTGGATAAGGTTCCCCGAGCCCCCTCACTGAACCCTAGCACCTCCCCATTCCCCCCTCGTTCTCCTCCGAGTGGATCGAGCTCGCGCCCGAGCGTATCCGTCGCCGCCGCTTGCCATTTCCGCGGCCACCGGCGTCCCCGCGCCGTGGGAGCTTGTCCACTCGCTGCACAGCACTCGTCCTCGACCTCTGGTGCCAGCCATTCGACTCGGGGGGCTCCACATCGTCCGAATCGAGCTCTTCCCTTCCTCTGCATCTCCGGCGCTACTCCGACGAGCCCTCTGCTGCTACTAAACCTCCGCCGGACCACCGTACGTCCACTCGGTGAGCTCCGCACCCTCCCCTTCTTCCACTTTGCGCGAGCACTAGCCGTAGCTAGCTATCCACGTCGCCGCGCCATGGCCGAGCTCTGCCTCCGCCATGGAGCTCGCTGCGTTCGCGTCCGTCCTTCCCGTGCCTCGCCGTGCTGTCCAGCGTGTTCCTGGCGATCTCGTGGAGCCTTCCAGCTAGTTGGTTCGCTCGCTAGCTAGCTGGTTTGCGCGCCCGTGCTGACACCGAACGCCGGCGACGCATTGCTCAACGCCGGCGACGCTTCCGGCCTCCTCTGGACCAACCACCACCACCATTGGATGCGCACGTGCGCTAGCAGCCCGTAGCACCTCTCCGCGCGCCGATCCGTGGCCCGTAGCCGATTTCCGGCGAACGCCCAAGCCGCGCCGCCGCGGAGATGGTCGCCGGCGGCTAAACGCCGGCCGGCTGACGTGTCCGGCGTCATTAACCGCTAATCCCGCCTCTGTGCGACTGACACACGGGCCCCACGGTAGTTGATTAGGATTAGTTTAAATAAAACTTTTAACTAACCCGAGTCTCTTACAGGAGGGCCCCACACCCACTAATTATCTAATTAGATTAGTTTAATTCTGTTAACTGCTAACAGTCACTGACAGCTGGGTCCCACTGGGCCCAGTTGACCCAGTCAAACTGCTGACTGGGCACCCCCAGTCAATGACAGCCAGTCAACGTTGACCCAGTCAACTGCTGACTGTGCAGTTGACTGGGCCCACTGTTAGCCACACATAGCATTTAACATTTAATTTATTTCGAAATTAAATTAATTCCAGAAATTCTAAAAAATTATTAAAACTTTGAAAAATTATATAAAATAAACCGTAACTCGGATGAAAATAAATTATATATGAAAAATGATCAGAAAAATCCAACGAATCCGAATATGCCATCTGCACTCATGTTAGAACCCTTTGAGTAGATGAACATGGAACTTTTGCCCGTTTCCGATAGATGAATAGTGCATGACCTCGGATAAATAATTCCAAATAAATTCCTAAAACATCCAAAATATTCAGAGATGCAGTATTTCACCCCTGCATATCATTTAGGCATGTCATGCATAGTGATTGCATTTGTATGCTTGTATTTATCTGTTTCTTCCCCCTCTTCTTCTCCAGTAGACTCCGAGACTGCTGATGATCCGGTGAACGTCTACTCCGTCGAAGACCCCTCTTTTGCCGCAGAGCTTCCAGGCAAGCAAAACCCCCTTGAGCATGCCTATATCACCTATTCTTTCTCCCTCCTGCTTGCATTAGAATTTGCTACTGTTTTTGATTGATCCTATTCTGATGCATAGCCTGTTTTTGTAAACTGCTATTGATACCTTACCTGCTATCCTAAATGCTTAGTATAGGTTGGTTGGTAAACCACCTGTGGCCCCTCTTCCTTGTCCTAGTTGCCCCGCTTTAGTAACAGTGCCCCGATCGAAGTGATCGACGGGCTGAGACCAGCACATCACCACACACACCCTAAGTTGCTCGACTCTGCAGAGCTAATATCGAGTGACGAGGGTGATACCTCCTACCTCACTCCTGATGTTGCCTCTGTAGTATCGTTAGTCGGTTGTGGGTTACCGAGGGTGATTCCTCTTTCTCCACCTCCGATGAAGCTTCTGTCGTGCAACCCCGCAAGTGTGAATCCAAGGAGGGTGATTCCTCCGGGTTCACCTTGACGGATACATCGAGAGGGAAATCCAATGGGGGTGATTCCTCGGATTCCTTCTTGATGTTACGGACACACGGGTATTTTGACTTTACTACAGATACTGAATAAAGTCGGGTTGACCCTGAGGGGGTACCCGCGAGAGATGTGGAGTTGGGTTGACCATGAGGGTACCTGTGAGATAATTACGTGGCACGGCCGGGCATTCCTAGCCCTTGCTGTAAGTCCACGAGACGAGGCGACGGGGTCACATGATCGTGAGTCTCTGTTCGTCTCCGCGAGCTCCTAATAATTCACTAATGGATTTGGGTATTTGATCTGAGTTGGCCACTGGCCTATACACACTACCATCACGCGGGATAATGGTTTAATGGGGCCCTCGGCGCCGTATGTATCAGCTGAAAGCGCTGTCAGGCATCCAGTTCAGCATTGAGGCACGGCCGGGTCGGCACCCCAGAGGTGGTGCCTGGATCTCCCTGCTCGCAACGACCTGGAGTGCAAAGGGCGATGGGCCCAAGACCCCTGAGCACTTAGGATGTAGACCGGCGGGGACCTCTCTGCTGAGCCTAGGTAGGACTACGTCGTGTCGATCAGCCGAGGCCGGGCATGACCCAGGAAAGTGTGTCCGGCCAGAGTTAATCGAGCGTGTTGGCTAACAGTAGTGCACCCCTGCAGGGAAGATTATCTATTCGAATAGCCGTGTCCACGGTAACAGGACGCTCAGTGTAGTATCCCGATCTACTACAACTTGAACTGGATACATGCTACTTTAATTGGAAGCTCCGGGAAGGATCTCTAGGCTTTGCTACTACATACTTATTACTATATGTTATGTTACTAATCTACTCTCTTCTAATGCTGCAAGACGCTGAAGATGCTAGTCTTCGATAGGCTAGGCCTTTCTCTCTATTCTGGCATTCTCCAGTCTAGTCCGCAGATACAGCCTCCCTTGATACCGATGCATATGTAGATTAGATCTGATGTAAGTCTTGCTAGTACTTTGGATGAGTACTCACGGTTGCTTTGCTTTCCTTTTTTCCCCACGCCCGATTGGTGAGACCAGATGACGGAGCCCCGGAGTCGGCCGCCCCAGTCGACGACTACTACTACCCCTCTGGAGGAGCCTACTACTACGTGGAGACCGCCGACGACCAGGAGTAGTTTAGGAGGCTCCCAGGCAGGAGGCCTTGCCTCTTTCGATCAGAGTCGTTGTTTGTTTTCGCCTTCTTAAGGCATCCTTGTCTAGTTATATCTGTACTCAGGTATTGTTGCTTCCGCTGACTCTTGTGTAACGCGAGCTTATGTATTCGAGCCATCGAGGCCCCTGGCTTGTAATATAAAGCTTGTATTATTTTATTTTTGTGTCTAGAGTTGTGTTGTGATATCTTCCCGTGAGTCCCTGGGCTTGATCATGCGCATTACATGTATGATTAGTCCACGGTCGGGCCGGGGGCGTCACACACGTGTCAGGCACAGAAGATTGAACCGGTTGTAATCCTTTCCCCATTTCCCTCTCCTGCATGAAAATGCTATGAATTGATCGACCAGCCAAGTCATCGCACCGGTCGCATGTTGGTCGTTTGACCAAACTTGATCGAAGCACACCACCCGGACACGTGAAGCTTTCCGGCCCACCCATCGCCTCCGTAAACCCTCCTTCACGTTGACCTCAAAGATTTCCTTCAACTAGACAACAAAGAAGCTCATCGTAGTGGTTATTCGGCCAATGTTAGCTACACCCACCATCTAGAGGCCCTGGGTTTGAGTCCCACTTCTTCTTATTTCTCACAAAACATTTTTTCCGGTTCAACCACCCGGTTTTACCAAGAAACCATCCGGTTCATTCGATTTTCACCGGTCTAGTTGTATAAGTGTCTATGGAGCTTAAAAACTATGGGAGGGTCGATTCCTTTTTTCCGGTCCGATTTTTTAAACTATGGATATTGTGAGCGCCGGCAACTATTGTTGGAAAACAATGGTGTTTTTATGCTACAAATGGCGCCGGTGGCTGCTGCGATGCTCAAAGTCGGGATGATGACGGTTGTTGCGACCCGCGTCAGGTGGTTCTTGGAGACGGTGACGGTGGATGCCGAAACCTGCCTCGAGGGATGCTGGAACCAGTGACTGCTTTTGTTGGGCACCTGCAACGGTGGTGCTTTTTGCTACGACTGGTGACAATTTTTGCTGGAATTAGTGACAGATTTTGATGCAACCGGCGGTACACCCTGAGCCAGTGTGGCACCATGGGGAGATGTTGCAACCTTGCTACGACGAGTTGCAAGACAATCGAGATGCTGGGGCTAACCGAGCTAGAACCGACAACCGAGATGCTGGCATGGACCAAGCTAGAACCGACACAACGCCCAACTGCAACCGGGGAGCCAAGATATTGCAACCGGCGGGAATCGTCACGACACACAACTGCAATCGGGAAGCCGAGACGATGCGACCGGGGTGGGCCGAGCTTGGACCGGCACGACTCCCAGTTGCAAAGCCCTCCAGTTGTTCTTGTTGGTGGTTGATACGTCTCCAACGTATCTATAATTTATGAAGTATTCATGCCATGTTTATAATAATTTATATGTTTTTGGTATGATTTGAATGGAACTAACCCGGACTGACGCTGTTTTCAGCAGAACTACCATGGTGTCATTTTTTGTGCAGAAATAAAAGTTCTCAGATTGGGCTAAAAATTTACTGTGATTTTTTATGGACAAAAGAGACCCCCAAAGCTTCGAGGAAGTGCTAGAAGAGCCACGAGGGTACGACAAGCCTGGGGGGCGCGGCCCCAAGCTTGTCGCTCCCTCATGGACCCCCCCTCCTGACGTGAAACCGATGCCAAAAATTCCTATAAATAGTGAAAATCCCAAAAAGAAACCAAGAACTCCCACGCCGCCGCCGCAAGCCTCTATACCGAAGCGATCTCATCCGGAGCCCTGTTCCGGCACTCTGCAGGAGGGGGGAATCATCATCGGAGGCCATCTTCATCATCCCGGCGGTCTCCATGACGAGGAGGGAGTAGTTCACCCTCGGGGCTGAGGGTATGTACCAGTAGCTATGTGTTTGATCTCTCTCTCTCGTGTTCTTGATTTGACGCGATCTTGATGTATCGCGAGCTTTGTTAATATAGTTGGATCATATGGAGTTCCTCCTTCCCTATCTTGTTGTGATGCATTGAGTCTTTCCCTTTGAGGTTTCACTGTTGTCGGATTGAATATATTGGATTTGAGATCACTTGATGTATGTCTTGCATGTGGATACCCGTGGTGACAATGGGGTATTCTATTGAGTCACTTGATGTATGTTTTGGTATTCAACTCGCGGATTCCCGAGGTGACATTGGGGTAATCTATGCATAAGGGTTGATACACATTTTCGTCCTACTTTCTCCGATAGAAACTTTGGGGTACTCTTTGAAGTTCTTTGTGTTGGATTGAATATTATGAATATGAAGTTGTTTGATGCATATCGAATAATCAACTCACGGATACTTGTGGTGACATTGGAGTATCTAGGTGACATTAGAGTTGGTTGATGCGTATCGTATGGTGTTATTTTAGTATGAACTCTAGGGCTGTTTGTGACACTTATAGGGATGGCTCAATAGATTGATCGGAAAGGATAACTTTGAGGTGGTTTCGTACCCTACAACAATTTCTTCTTATGTTCTCCGCTTGATAGGAACTTTGGAGTGATTCTTTGTCGCACGTTGAGGGATTGCTATATGATTCAATTATGTTAGTACTGTTGAGAGATTGCACTAGTGAAAGTATGAACCCTAGACCTTGTTTCCAAGCATTGCAATACCGTTTGTGCTCCGTTTTATCACTTGCTTCCTTGCTGTTTTTATATTTTCAGATTACAAAAACCTATATCTACTATCCATACTACACTTGTATCACCATCTCTTCACCGAACTGGTGCACCTATACAATTTACCATTATATTGGGTGTTTTGGGGACACAAGAGATTTCTTGTATTTGATTGCAGGGTTGTTTGAGAGAGACCATCTTCATCCTACGCCTCCCACGGATTGATAAACCTTAGGTCATCCACTTGAGGGAAATTTGCTTTTGTCCTACAAAACTCTGCACTTGGAGGCCCAACAACGTCTACAAGAATAAAAGTTGCGTAGTAGACATCAAGCTCTTTTCTGGCGCCGTTGCCGGGGAGGTGAGTGCTTGAAGGTATATCTTTAGATCTTGCAATTGAATCTTTTAGTTTCTTGTTTATTCACTAGTTTGGTTTTATAAAAGAAAACTACAAAAAAATGGAATTGAGGTTGCCTTAAATGCTTTATCTCTATAATGTCTTTCTTGAAAATGATGGATCGGAAAATTGTGCCAGAGTGTTAGAAGAAGAATTCAATAAAATGTTTGGCACAAAATGTTTGAATGATAAGCATGATTGCAATGTTGTTAGTATGCTTACTATGAATGTCCATGATACTAATGATGATTGCACTAGCCATGATAAAATCTCTGAAAAAAGGGTTTCTTATAAGCATGTCAATTATTGTGGTGAGTATAGATCTTGTGAAAACATGCCAATAAGGGATGATAGATTTTGTAAAAAGCATAAATATCAAAGAACCCAATGGTTGCTTAAGATGTTAGATGAGTATGCTAGAGAATTATGTTCCCTTCTTCCCATTACTTGTGAAATTTGCAATGAAGGTGGTCATTTTAATTTTCAATGCATACAATTTTATTATCGAATTACGTACAAATATTGTGATGATATGATCACCCTTGAGCATTATAATGAACTTAGTCTATTTTTGGGGTATGAAGAAGTGGCACATACAAGTAATTGGCTTGAAGGATTAATTCTCATGAAAGCTCTTGAATTTGCACTACACCACGACACTCAAAGCAGCGTCAAACAATCTGTCGGCATAGGTCACCTAAGGCGACACATTTACTGTCGGGAAAGACCTTTACCGACAGAAAGGAGCTGTCGCCTATAGTCCTGCCGGGAATGGTCTTTGCCGACAGATAAATCTATGCCGACAGATAGTATGATAGTGTTGGTGATAGCTTCGCCGACAGACATTTTTACACCGACAGACAGTGCTATGCCGACAGTTCATCTAACAATGTGCTATGGCGACAGATTGTGCAACGTCCATAGATATACCGACAATTCATCCGACACTAGGCTATACCAACAAATTATGCGACGTTAATACTTCCGCCGACACACTTGCTGCCAAGGTCTACCCTTCAGCACAAATGTAAATGCACCATATATTAATATGAAATTAAATTCATAATATTGAATTCATGTTCAGTACCCAATACATATACAAAAAATTCTTCTATTCATCACAAGATACCATTGATCAATGCACAAGATACCATTCAACATATATAGAAGATTCATTAGTTTTCTTCACTGAAGTTAGCTCCAACAATTAATGACATACATAAGTTGGCATTCAAACCGTGATCTGTTACAAAATGTAGTGGCCAAGTTCCTATGAGACCAATTGTTCAATCACCAGAACATCTATGACTACTAAAAAATATTATGGAAGAGCCCAAGTCTCCTTTTTATACCATTAAGAGCCCAAGTCTCTGATCACCAAGCCGACATCAACTTCCATGTGAACAAAATGTGTCAACCATGTTATGAACAAAGAAATCACCAGAACATCTTAGATCAACTTGTGGCCTTGTTATGTTTTGCCATCTATCCCTGCAAAAGAAGTCATATGTTTGAGCAATCTTTAGAAAATGAGAGTTTCTTCAAATTTGTAAGTGGTCCTTGATCCCAAAATTATGCACTCATTGATAAGCAATCAGATCTGTTATACGGCATCAGGAATAAGGTTCTTATTGTAATTTTAGAGATTTGCATTTGAAGTTCCTCCATCAGCAAACAATCAGATATGCACTTGTATATATACATGTACCAGCAGTCATATATGTAGTAGCAAGAGTGCACTTGATGAAAACAAAGCCATTTCAAAGACCATATGCTTGCACATACATCTTGTTTTCCTCGACAATAGATACACTCTAGTTAGGCATCTAGGAGCTCGATCGAGTAATACATATATTACCAGATGTCAACTATGAGTAATTGCTAGGATAAATCTATGCAAAACTAAAAATGAAATCATGCCTACCATTTACTACGTGCTCTCAGTTCATCTATAATCCATTTAATTACTACATGCTCCCAGTTCATCTAGGCAAAGTTCAAAGCATGTGCACATTTAAAACTTGGACATGATCAGCTACTGCAGTACTGCTACAAAATTTCATACTGCAAATTAGAACTGAGCTCAAGATGCAATCATGAGAATATCTTCTATAAATAATCAAATCATCATATCTAGTGTGCTACTATTGTAAGCAGTACACGAGTTTCTTCCTCAATAAAAGATGCAGCCAACATTGTCTTTGTGTTCTATAACTAATGTAAGACTTAATTATTTACTAAGAAGGAAAGGGAATCCAGAAATTAGATCAAACAAGAGTGAACATTTCACTACTGATATTGTTAAGTTTCACTTTCAGGAACAAATTACATCAGACTGTAGACATGTTTCTTTTATCACCACAGATTTTCACATATGATGGGTATTGAAATAATAGAAGACCTTGGATAGGAAAAAATGTGTACTAATAGCAGCAAATATATCTATACGTAATTGCATATGGATTTCAATTGCAATTTCATTTAAAATACTTCTTAAAACACGTGTGGACTGTGAATTCATCAAGGCTTGCACTTTCAATCTGTTCGGAAATAATTGAAGACCTAAACTAGCAATCTGTGTTAATTTTTATGCCTTCATTCGTACTTTTAAAATTTATAATTTGCGGTTGTGGAAGTAGTACTTTGAGCTGACTGGAACTATTACTTAAGTCTTAGTGCCTTTGGTCTCAGTTTTTACCTGTGCTCTCTGTTTCATCAATCTTCCACCAAGTGTACTTGGCCATTTGTGCTTTATCTGTCTTGTTCAGCGTCTCTCCTATTTCAGTGAGCAGAACCATGCTATTAATGAGCCCTGACAAGTACATAGAGGGAGACCAGATTGGCTTATTGACATGCTAATGAATCAGTAATCAGCCTTTCTTGCTAAAGTGCTACAGTTTTCAGTCCCAAATAAGTATTGCATGTGCATAGAACTAGCGACCAATGTAGAATTAACATGCCACTGACCAATGATCAGATTTTTTGTAGAAAAAACAAGAGTAAGCAGTGGATCAAAAACATCCAGTTCAACTGCACCTAGTTAGAACAAGATGGCTATATTGAACTTACTAATTGGACTTGGGTACAAGCAGGTCGCTCCAAATAACTAATACAATCCCAACCACCAGTCCAAGGATTTGAAACGACAATTGAAGAATTGAATATAAAAATATCACCTCGCGTCGTTAGTAGCAGCCAATCTTTGCGGTCATAGGATGACATAGCCTACTCCCCGCATCTCGAGGGGTATTGTTCTCCTGCACTGCAGAGGGAGCAACACCAACTTCACCAATAGAGCAAAACCAGGAAGCAATAACAAGCTCCTGTACAAACATCCATGAGGAAATCACTTGCTAACGTGATGAGAGAATTCAGAAATATCGACGGTGCAAAATTAGGTACCTAGAGAAATAAAACAGAGCAAAGAGAAGGGAGCTTACTTGTTATCAAGCCAACCCACCAAAGAGGCTCTTGTAAATAAGCATATATAACCACCAACTTCTGGAATTAATAAAAGCACTAGTACAGTTAGACACATGAAGCACATCACATGGGATAAAAATTGTCTGAGTAGCTTAGGATACAGTAGCTGTATATATATACACGGAGTAGCAGCTTAAGATACAGCAGTTCAGGGGGTATCAACAGGTTTTGTTAATTCAGAGAGCTTCAACGTGTAGACAGTAAACGACCATGTAGAAGGAAGATGAGATTACAAAATCCAATTTGGAGCATCTGATACACATCTTACAGTGAGCCCAATGACAGCATTTGAGATATTTTATACTATTCCAAAGACCACAAAAATGTGCACTAAATAGAAAAAAACCCGATAATGTGTACTGATATTAACCTTAGCCAGCGTTACATTACAGACCAAAAAATGTAAGTAATTACAGTGATATATCTACCACATGTCAAATGGTTAATTAGTCAGGGATGGTAAAATATTTGCAGATTTCCCGTTATTGGTTTGCTTGCATGCTTATAAGAGCCAACTCTGTTCCTAGCAAAAATTGAACTTGAGGGTTTGACAAATCAAACAAAAACAACCAGTAGTCCATCACTAAGAATTGAAGTATGTTTCACAGTAATATTGCTTGCACAGTTAAAGGAGCAGAAGAAAGTGAATGAAAGCTTACAAGTAGCATCAAGGCTCAAAGAAAGAATGCTATGCGTGAGAAAAACTGTGCATGCCACCCGTTACAGAAGTTGGAAGAGAAGAGATAGTTTACAGAGGAACTCTGATGATTTTAGTGCCACTAGGGAGATATGGTTTCTCTTGGCAAACATGGAATACACCATATTGATGTAGCTACTGAAAGTGCTAACAATAAAACTTCTCAAAGAGAAGCTGATGCGGAAGAACTATCTGCAAGCAGCGGCGAAGCGTGACAAGC
Organism: Elymus sibiricus; assembly: GCA_039707655.1. NCBI lineage: Eukaryota > Viridiplantae > Streptophyta > Magnoliopsida > Poales > Poaceae > Elymus > Elymus sibiricus. Next base: position 164,108,164 of record CM077676.1, read on the forward strand.
GATCAAGGGGGGGGGAGGCAATTTTTAAACTGAATGCAAAATATGCATGAAAACATATGCAAATCACATGAACATAGCTTGCTCTTTCCCTCATTTGACAGTTTGACTTATCGGCAGTCGTCGATTCGTCGTCTTGGCAGTTGCACTCAACAACACAAGACATGCCATGCATATGCAGCAGCAAGCAGCCGACAGATCGATCTAATGCCACCAGATGCAGCAAGTAGCCGGCGAGTCTATCTAATGAAGCTGCAAGCAAACATCCCGTGCAGATGCAGCAGCAAGCAGGAAGCTGCTCATAAAACAATCAATCAACCTGCTTGTAGCTAGCTTGTACGTACAGAATGCGTCTATATCCTTCCTGTTAATCGATCTAATGCTCTAGAACAACATAGATATTAATTGAATTGGCAGGGGAATCAATCACTGATGGGCTGGACACAAACACTTAGTATACGTGGTAGTAAAAAATTGCAGTTTTGGAAGGGGGGGTCACGACCCCGTTTGGCGTCCAAGAGGCTCCGCCAGTGTCTGCAAGCAAGGGATGTATCTGTGATGAACTACCAGTTCACTAAGCATTAACATATCACAACAAGTAAGATTCATACAAGCAAATCTGCAATTATATAATGCATAAACTGAAAAACAAAATCACGCAAGGCATGCAATCAGGTTATAAGCCATTCACAATAAAAATGTGAACTACATATACCAACATACGAGAAGATAGGTAAGGAAAAAAATCACATCTTACTTGTTGAGATCTGGAGGCAAGGGGAGTCAACCGGGACAGGGGTCGCCGGTGGAGGAAGAAGAACGACGGGGGGCTCCTCAACAGCAGTCGGTGCGGCGGATCCTCCGGCGTATGGTGCTGCTGTTCCCGGCGCGCGGTGGATCTTTGGTGGCGGACGGCGTTGCTGTTCCTCAGCGGCGGATGGTGCTCCTCTGTCGCAGACGGCGCTGCTGCTACTGCGGACTAAGGGAAGGGAGGCCGGGGTCTGAGATTTGGTGGCGCGAGGGGAACGGCGAGGGGGTTGCCGCGGCGGCGCGCAGGTCGGGGGCGGCGGCGCAGTCGGGTTAGGTTTAGGGTGTGTGTGGCTGGCGAGAGAAAGGGAGAGGTGGGATTGGGGATCGAACAGGTCGGGGTCGGGTGGTTGGGTGGTTTTTTTTTTTTTACGTTCTGGTGCGAATCTGGTGTTTGGCATGGCGCGCGCATGGCTCTCTTTCCCCGCCCGTATTTTTCGGACATGGGCTGAAACAAACAACGCCGACACTTTTTGTGTCCCCACGAATCAGCGACACACAAACAATCGATAATATCACTATCTAACGACAGAAATTTCATCGGTGTTTTTCTAGGCTTTGGCGACAAATAATGTGTCACAAGCTTATATAACACTAACATACTGTGTGTCGGTATAGTTTGGGACAAAAAAAGTGTCGGTGATGCTCACTTATACCAACAGATGCATGTCGTCTTTGTAGTGTCGTGGTGTAGTGTTGATCTAAAGGAAATTTATATGTATTGTGTGGTAAATTGCAATGAGAATGTTTATCTTGCCAATTATATAAAGACGGGAAAACCAATGGAATATGAAGAGAATACTAATAAAAGGGAAAAGATCTCCCAATACCCTCCTATTATTTCTCATGATGAATCAGGTGACGAGGAGGAGCTTCCTACCCAACCAATCTCTTCAATAAGAAGGTCGGAAAAATTGATTGAACCCACACATAATATGGTGAAGAAGAAGAATAAGAAAAGAAGGAGAAGCAAAGGTAAAAAGGTATCTCTCCCAAATAATGTTGTGCCTCATGAGAATGAATCAAAAATAATTGTGGAAGATGATACACTTGATGATGATGTTATTTTTTGGTCCTATGGCACAATGTCCAAAGGAACTGTTGAGGATGATTTTTTTATGCCTATTACTAGTTGTGATAATTATGATTGGGAAGATAGTGACACTTCTGATAATCTTGAGAATCTTTTTGGCACCAACTTGGAAAATTATGATGATAGTAATTGTTATACTATTGGTGCTATTCATACTATTAATGATAAGAGTGATTATGCCAATGGTATGCAAAACCACAAGCTTAGGGAGGCTATGTTTGATGAGAATGACATGTTTGAGAATTTATTTGCTACAATTAATGTTTATCCTAAGCTTGGGGATGCTATGCTTAATGAAGATAATCCTTTTAGTCCCCCTACATTCAATGATCAAATTTGTTATGATGATTGCATGCCTCCTATTTATGATGATTGCAATATTCATGAAAGTGGGTTTGGAAGAGTTTCAACTTTAGATAATAATTATTCCACTATTTTTAAGGGTGTTGAATCTTATTATAATAATAAAAGTGGATTTTGAGAGGTCATGACTTTATTTAGTAATGATTCCACTATCCCGGAAGAGGTGTAATTTGATTATGATGAGAACAAAGTTGCTACTTATGATGATTATTGTGATGATACTTATGTTATGAAAAGTAGTGATAATTATTGTCATAATATCCTTTTACTAAACATTACTCTTTTAACGTGGAAGCAATTTATAGTATTCGAGTTTCATATGATACTCCCACTCCTATGAATGAGAAGAAATTTGCTTATATGGAGAGTAATAAATTTTCTATGCGTGTGGATCATGAAAAGAATGCTTTATGTGATAGTTATATTGTTGAATTCATTCATGATGCCACTAAAAATTATTATGAGAGAGGAACATATGCTTGTAGGTGTTGCAATAATATCAAGTTTCCTCTTTGTGTGTTGAAAGTTTTGAAGTTATACTTGTTTTGCCTTCCTATGCTAGTTGATTCTTGCTCCCATAAATTGTTTGCTCACAAAATCCCTATGCATAGGAAGTGGGTTAGGCTTAAATGTGCTTGCCATATGATTCATTATGCTCCCTTATATGTTTCAATTCCTATTTTTACGTGAGCATCATTGAAATCATCATGCCTAGTGATAACCCACAAGTCAGGGTGAAACCGGATCGGATAGTTTCCGTTCGAATCCGGTTCCGAATCCGGAAAAATGACAAAACGGGGAACGAAACAGCTATCCGGCCGGATACGGAACCGGATATCGGATACATGAATCGGATTCGGAGTCGGATACAGTACAGACGTTATCCGGCGGAAACGGCAGTATCCGTTTTTAGCATCGGATTATCCGGCCAGACTAATTCGGAATTATCCATTTTTAGTTTCCAGCGCCGGCCCATGAAGCAGCTCCAGCCCGGCAGTTTATAATTATCTATTTTTTTTTAGGAAAGTTCAAGTGGCTATGCTGGCTAGCACTGACCCAACTTTCAAGTTCTCCGCACAAGCATCTGTTTATATAGGCGCTGCTCCAACTTCACTCTTCTTGAGCAGCGAGGTGGTACAAAAGATTTTGCCGTGTCCATTCTCTTTGTTGTAGCGCAGAACATTGGCTGTAACAAGCCAGTGGAGCATGTCTCCCTTGGGCTTTTATCTCTTTTTTTTCTAAGGAATTTCTCTGGTAAGAGAAGGAGGAACGCGCTGCTGCCATTGTCACTTGCTGCAACGTGGTATATTATAGTGGGCCTAGGACGTTGAGATGATATGAGGTTGTGGCATTGATTTTTTTGTTAGAGAAATAAAAGTAAACTGCATGATACGTACATGTTATGTAAAATGACGTCAATCTCTACGTGACCATACAGGCAACTCATTCAATTCCAATAATGTTTATAAATAAAATATCAATCTCTGGTGGCTGTAGCACTTTCTATTTTCTTTTATAAATCACTAATTAATGCACTTTATGAAGTACATACAATAAATAATTATCTGAAAAGCCCTAATTTTTTTACATACAATAAACGGATGAAGCAACTGTCTTTTCTTTTCTTTTCTTTCATCATGGCCACTTGTTATGTAATCGTCCTTATCTTAAGTTGTTAAATGTGTAGTCTACAAATATAAATTTGTAATTAGACCGATTAGACCACATATTTAACGTCTCAAGATGTGGATGTTTTTCTTGTATTGCCGATCATTTTTGTCCGCTTCCGATCCGAGTCCGTTCCGTTACCGTACCGGTATTCGAATCCGCATAATCCGATATTCGAATCCGCATAATCCGGTATTCGAATCCGCATCCGACCCGCTTCCGAATCCGAAAATAAATATGGAATAGGATATGGTATGACCAATATCCGTCCGAATCCGATCCGGTTTCACCCTTACCCATAAGTATAGGGGATCGCAACAGTTTTCGCGGGTAGTATTTCACCCAGATTTATTGATTCGACACAAGGGGAGCCAAAGAATATTTGCGAGTATTAGCAGTTGAGTTGTCAATTCAACCACATCCGGAGAACTAAATATCTGCAGCAAAGTGTTTAGTAGCACAATAGTATGATAGTTTCAAGAGCAGTGGTAACAGTAGCAATAGAAATAGTAACAACAACAGAAGTAGTTTTGTAGTGATTGAAACAACATCAGTAACAAAAGTAACTTAGCAAAGATCAATATGCGAAAAGCGTAGGCATTGGATAAGTGATGGATAATTATGTTGGATGACATTCATCATGTAACAGTCACAACCTAGGGCGATACACAATAGCTCCAATTCATCAATGTAATGTAGGCATGTATTCCGTATATAGTCATACGTGCTTATAGTAAGAACTTGCATGACATCTTTTGTCCTACCTTCCCATGGCAGCGGGGTCCATAAGGAAATCTAAGGGATATTAAGGCCTCCTTTTAATAGAGAACCGGAACAAAGCATTAACACATAGTGAATACATGAACTCCTCAAACTACGGCAATCACCGGAAAGAATCCCAATTATTGTCACCTTGGGGTATGCGGATCATGACACGTAATAGATGCATACAACTTGCAAGATAGGATCAAGAACACAAATATATTCATGGAAACATAAAGGGTTCAGATCTGAAATCATGGCACTCGGGCCCTAGTGACAAGCATTAAGCATAGCAAAGTCATAGCAACATCAATCTCAGAACATAGTGGATACTAGGGATCAAAGCCCTAACAAATTAACTCGATTACATGGTAAATCTCATCCAACCCATCACCGTCCAGCAAGCCTACGAAGAAATTACTCACACGCGGCGGCGAGCATCATGAAATTGGTGATGGAGGATGGTTGATGATGACGACGACGTCGAATCCCCCTCTTCGGAGCCCCGAACGGACTCCAGATCAGCCCTCCCGATGAAGAACAGGAGGTGGCGGCAGCTCCGTATCGTAAAACGCGATGATTCTTTCTCTTTGATTTTTTCTCCACGAATAGGTACTTATAGCGTTGGAATTAGGGTAAACGGAGTTTGCAGGGCCCCACAAGCCCGCCCGGTGCGCCCTGGGGTGGTGGGCGCACCCCCCAGGCTTGTGGCGCCTGGTGGCCCCTCCCTCTGGTGGATCTTTGCACCAGTATTTTTTATATATTCTGAAACAATTCTCCGTAAATTTTCAGGTCCATCCGAGAACTTTTATTTCTGCACAAAAACAACACCATGGCAATTTTGCTGAAAACAACGTCAGTCCGGGTTAGTTCCATTCAAATCATGCAAATTAGAGTCCAAAACTAGAGCAAAAGTGTTTGGAAAAGTAGATACGTTTGGGACGTATCACCTAGCTAAAAAGGCTTTAAAGAGAAGCGCTTATTGGGAGGCAACCAATACTTATACCTGCTGGTTTTGTGTGCTCACATGATTAAGCTACTGTATTAATCATGTTTTATATATTTTCTTTCAATAATGTGCCAAGTAAAGCCTTTGGGATAGTGTGGATACTTGTTGATTTGATTATGTGCAAAAACAGAAATTGTTGCGTCCAGTGCTATAATTTCTGTCCTGTACTAGAGCGTGGTAAAATTCTGAAAATTTTACACAGTATTGGGCTACAAATTGTTTACGTTTTCCTAATTTTTCACAATTTTTGGAGATACAGAAGTATGGATATTAATTCGTCGTTTACAGACTGTCCTATTTTTTACAGATTCTGTTCTTATTGCATAGTTTGCTTGTTTTAGTGTTTCCATAGCTTATACTGAATAATATAAATTGTGGAAATGATAGAATACAGTAGGCATTATGTGAGAACAATTATGAATCTTGTCTTGATAGTACCTAATTGAATGCTTTATTTTCATACTAACCTATCTCACGAAGTTCCGTTAAGTTTTATGTGATTGAAGTTTTCAAGTTTTGGGTGAGACAACGATATGAGGAGAATAAGGAGCGGCAAGAACCTAAGCTCGGGGATGCCCAAGGAACCTCAAGGTAATATTCAAGGAAGACTCAAGCGTCTAAGCTTGGGGATGCCCCGGAAGGCATCCCCTATTTCGTCTTCAACATTATCGGTAACCTCACTCGGAACTATATTTTTATTCGTCACATAATATGAGTTTTGCTTGGAGCATCATTTTCTTTTGTTGATATTTGCTTGCTATTATCAATAATCATGTTTTGTATATTTTAGTTCAATAAAATGCCAATTATAGCCTTTACCATGCTCAGTTTGCAAGTTTATGTGTTGCTGTTTGAAAGCACAAAGTTTTCTGTTATGTCTAGAATATTTATGAATAGTTAGAACATTATAAAAATCTGAAGTTTTTATAAAGTAAGCATGCATGAGTTACCTGTCACGTGGTAATTTTTCAGAATTTTTGGAGTTAGGGAAGTATGAATTTTTATTCCCCCTTTACAGACTGTTCTGTTTTGGCAGATTGCTGTTATAGTTGCATTGTTTGCATATGTTTGCTTGTTTAATGTTTCTACTTGTGGATAGGAGTATTAAATATGCAGAGGCATTTAGTATGCAATGTTTAATTATAACTTTAGTGATTTTCTACAGTATAGAATGTTAAGGTTTTGAGTTGATTTATACTAACTTATCTCACGAGTTCTTGTTGAGTTTTCTGTGGATGAAGTTTTTAAGATTTAGAGAAACCGTGATATGAGAGGAATTAAGGAGACACAAGAGCTCAAGCTTGAGGATGCCCAAGGCATCCCAAGATGATATTCCAAGAAGTCTCAAGCAACTAAGCTTGGGGATGCCCTGGTAGGCATCTCACCTTTCTTCATCAACACCTATCGGTTAGCCTAAGTTTTTACTTGTTCACATGATATGTGCTATTCTTAGAGTGTCCTTTTATTTTCACTTTGTTTGCTGTTTGAATAAAATTATCAGATCTGAAATCTTTATTTGGAGAGAGTCTTCACATAGCTACTTATTTACTCAACTACTCTTTGTTCTTCACTTATTATATCTTTTTGAGTAGTTTATCATTCACTCTCGGGCTTCACTTATATCCTAAGAGCGAATTGTTGAATGAATTGAATGTCATAAATCTGAAATTATATATGCTTCATATGCTTGTCCCATGGGGAGTAATGACTTCACTTATAAGAAGTATAAGTGGTAAAATTTATTGAAAGTTAGCCAATATAGCATTGGTCACTTGAACAATTCATGAAAGAATACTTAAGGAAGAGAGATTTCACATATAAATATTCTATCTTGACATCTTCTATGATTGTGAGCCCCCATTAATTATTTTCAACCTTGATCAAGTAGTTGAAGTTGGACAAGGAAGACAACGTAATGGGTTATGTTTGTTTATATTCACATAGACGTTATATTGTCATGGATCCTCTAACATGTGGTGCTTGCTTAGGATCTTTTGCTGGCCAAAAATTCGTACTAAGTAGAGATACTACTTGTGCATCCAAAAACCCTTAAACCCAGTTTCTTGCCATGAGAGTCCACCATATCTACCTATGGATTGAATAAGATCCTTCAAGTAAGTAGTCATCGGTGCAAAAAGCAATAAAAATTGCTCCTAAATATGTATGATCTTTTATTGGAAGAGAAAATAAGCTTTGTACGAACTTATGATGGTGAAGAAATAAAAGCGACAGACTGCATAATAAAGGTTGCTATCACAAGGGGCAATATAAAGTGACGTTCCTTTCCATTAAGAGTTTGCACATCAAAAAATAAAAAGCGCATGACAACCTCTGCTTCCCTCTACGAAGGGTCTATCTTTACTTTTCTGTATTTACTTTTATGCAAGAGTTAGTAATGTTCATCCCTACTCCGCTCTATTTATTCTCTAGTGGGCAAGCATCATGTGGTGGGGAAAGATCCAGGCACATATATCCAGTTGAATATAGGTGATCATGAGTTATTATTGTTGACATTATCCCTGAGATAAATAAGTTGGGAGGCAAAACATTAAGCCCTATCTTCCTATGTGTTTGACTGAAACGGTTTGTTCTAAAAATATGCTTTGAGTGTCAGCAATCATGGAAGATTATATGATAGTTGAGTATGTGGAATTTGCTAAATCAAAGCACTTACATAGACCCTTTCTGAAAACAAGATGAATTGCAATTGTTTGATGACTGAGAACATAGTTTGTTAATTTTCAAGAAAGTTTATGGTCTATACTTTAGCATGTGAATAGCTTACTAATTGATCATGAGAAGTTTTATGAGATGAGCTACTATTTATGATATATAATGATGCTAGAAAAAGTGATTGAAATTATCATTGATCAAACTTGTGCACTATGCTAGCATTCACACTTCATAAATTATTTCTTTTATCATTTACCTACTCGAGGACGAGCAGGAATTAAGCTTGGGGATGCTGATACTTCTCCAATGTATCTATAATTTATGAAGTATTCATGCCATGTTTATAACAATTTTATATGGTTTTGGTATGATTTGAATGGAACTAACCCGGACTGACGTTGTTTTCAGCAGAACTACCGTGGTGTCATTTTTTGTGCAGAAATAAAAGTTCTCGGATTGGGCTAAAAATTTACGGTGATTTTTTATGAACAAAAAGATACCCCCAAAGCTTAGAGGAAGTGCCAGAAAAGCCACGAGGGCACGACAAGCCTGGGGGGCGCGCCCCCCGAGCTTGTCGCTCCCTCGTGGACCCCCCTGACGTGAAACCGACGCCAAAAATCCTATAAATAGTGAAAACCCCAAAAAGAAACCAAGAACTCCCACGCCGCCGCTGCAAGCCTCTGTACCAAAGCGATCTCATCCGGAGCCCTGTTCCGGCACTCTGCCGGAGGGGGGAATCATCACCGGAGGCCATCTTCATCATCCCGGCGGTCTCCATGATGATGAGGGAGTAGTTCACCCTCGGGGCTGAGGGTATGTACCAGTAGCTATGTGCTTGATCTCTCTCTCTCGTGTTCTTGATTTGGCACGATCTTGATGTATCGCGGGCTTTGTTAATATAGTTGGATCATATGGAGTTCTTCCCTCTCTATCTTGTTGTGATGAATTGAGTCTTTCCCTTTGAGGTTTCATTGTTATTGGATTGAATATATTGGATTTGAGATCACTTGATGTATGTCTTGCATGTGGATACCTGTGGTGACAATGGGGTATTCTATTGAGTCACTTGATGTATGTTTTGGTATTCAACTCGCGGATTCCCGAGGTGAAATTGGGGTAATCTATGCATAGGGGTTGATACACGTTTTCGTCCTACTTTCTCCGATAGAAACTTTGGGGGTACTCTTTGAAGTTCTTTGTGTTTGATTGAGTATTATGAATCTGAAGTTGTTTGATGCATATCCAATAATCAACTCACGGATACTTGTGGTGACATTGGAGTATCTAGGTGACATTAGAGTTGGTTGATGCGTATCATATGGTGTTATTTTAGTATGAACTCTAGGGCTGTTTGTGACACTTATAGGGATGGCTCAATAGATTGATAGGAAAGGATAACTTTGAGGTGGTTTCGTACCCTACAATAATTTCTTCTTATGTTCTCCGCTTGATAGGAACTTTGGAGTGATTCTTTGTCGCACGTTGAGGGATTGCTATAGGATTCAATTATGTTAGCACTGTTGAAAGATTGCACTAGTGAAAGTATGAACCCTAGACCTTGTTTCCAAGCATTGCAATATCGTTTGTGCTCCGTTTTATCACTTGCTTCCTTGTTGTTTTTATATTTTCAGATTACAAAAACATATATCTACTATCCATACTACACTTGTATCACCATCTTTTCGCCGAACTAGTGCACCTATACAATTTACCATTGTATTGGGTGTGTTGGGGACACAAGAGATTTCTTGTATTTGATTGCATGGTTGCTTGAGAGAGACCATCTTCATCCTACGCCTCCCACAGATTGATAAACCTTAGGTCATCCATTTGAGGGAAATTTGCTACTGTCCTATAAAACTCTGCACTTGGAGGCCCAACAACGTTTACAAGAATAAAAGTTGCGTAGTAGACATCAGTGCTTCGATGCGAGCGGTGGCGCTCGTCGGTGTACGACGAGTTGCTGCAAGGCGAAGATGCAACGAGTGTCACTCGACCGAGCCGGGTGTGCAGGAGGAGATATGGACGGTGTTTGTCGGGGATGGGGGTGGTGATCCGATGGGACGACATCGTTGTGTGCTCGGGTGGATGGCGTGCGGGTGGCAGCAGTGAGCACTGGGACCGCGACACCGCAATTTGGGGTGGGACCGATTGCAGGAGGAGCGAAGCGATTAGAGTTCGTTTTTTTTACTTTTTCGTGCATGGTAGAAGAGGCAAAGAGAGAGGATCCAACGATCCATGTTTGCTCGGTCGTCTGGCTGCGCAGCGAACCGGTCGAGGCTGGCACCGGTTGGCCGGCGCCTAGCGTCGCACAGTGAGAAATTTAAGGTTGCAGCCGAGGTGACTCTAGGAAATGGTGAGAGCACAATCTTTTGGTATGATCCTTGGTTGGACGGCGTTCCCCTTACCTCTCTTGCACCTGACATGGTTTAATCTGTCCCGGAGCACATTAGATCAAGGAGAACGGTCGCTTCTGCTATGATGGGAAGTCGGTGGCTAAAAGATTTTAAAGCTCCTCTCACAAGATAAATTTCTCTAGCTTCTCAAATTGTGGGAGGCCATTCAGGAGGTTCAAATTGACCATGATCATGCTGACATGTGGAAATGGTCCCTCGAGTCATCTGGTCGTTTCTCTTCTAAGTCAGCATACTTGGCTTTTTTTAGGGGCTTCCTATTTGCACCTTGGCCAATGCTATTTGGAAATCTTGGGCCCCCCTTTGTTGCAAATTTTTCATTTGGTTGGCTGCCCGTAAGAGGATTTGGACTGCAGATCGACGTGCTAAACATGGGCTTCCACATAATGACTCATGTGTTTTCTGCCACAGCCATTTTGAAGACATTGATCACCTTCTTACTGGTTCTGCGGTCGTTAATATCCTTTGGAACAGAGTCTTAAACTGGCTCGGTCTTTCGGAGGTGGCTTCTTCAACCTGCAGTACCTTCATTGAGTGGTGGACCTTGGCAAGGGAGGGTGTCGCGGCGCAAGACAAGAAGAAGCTAATACTGCTATCATGTCGGTCGCTTGGTCCGTTTGGAAACAGGGCCGGCCCTGAGGGGGGCAGGCGGGCGGCCGCCCCGGGCCCCCAAGATTTAGGGGCCCCCTCCCAGGTGTAATGTACGTATAAAGGTAAGTAGCTCATAGGCATTAGCTTCACGTAGAAAAAAGGAAGTAGCCCAGGTCTAGAAAGAAAAGGATGGCAGGTAGCGTACACACGTAAATCACGTAAATCGGCCTACGATCATGAGGAAACAAATCAGCATAACGCACGTAAATCACGTCGTCCCTTTACTCCTTAGTCCTTACTATCGTGAGACAATCTCCCTCCAAAAGAAAAACGATCGTGTGACGTGATTTAATCCGCAATTTCCTATATTCTCTGTTCTCTGCAGGATCCAAACCCCAGTTCCCAAGTCGCCTCCTGAAAAATAAGCAGCTGAGGGCTGATTGGTCTCCAGGCGCTGTACGCGGTGACGGCGCACACGTACATCGCCGAGTGCGTGCCACCAGAAATCGACATCACATCATCGCCGACCGTCCAATGATTGATGCCGATCTAATCAATCTGAGGTACTGTATATCATATTACTATTCCCTACTCCACGCAAAAATATTACTATTCCCTACAATTTCAAGTAAAACTTTGTGCTTTGAGGAAGAAACAATTTGTTAAAAGTAGTTGCCAAAATAAAATTCTTGAAGCTGAGAAGGATTTTCATGTTAAATATTTGTTTGCTTTGGTTGATATGAATCACTTCACGGAAGTAAAGGATTTAAGAAAGTCACAGTGTTTAAAGATATTCGGATTTACTATGTATGTGATTGTTGCATCTCAGATAAAGAAGGCTTTTAAAATTTGAAATTATTATAGAACCATTTGGGATAAACAATGCCCGAAAGAGCTTAAATGGTTAGGCAACATTATGCATGGAGAAGTGGATGACATTGACATCGACACAATCATAAGTCACTTTGCATTGAAGAATGTTCAAGAAAAATTGAAGATAATATGCATACGATGTTTATATTAAGGACCCCCAAAATTTACGTTCGCCCCGGGCCCCCAAATCTCAGGACCGGCCCTGTTTGGAAAGAGCGTAATAAGAGAGTGTTTGAGGACAAGTCGGTCCGATGGACACCTTGGTCAACCTCATCAAGGATGATGCTTTTGAATGGTTTAAGGCAGGGGCTAAGTGCTTTGAATCCTTATTTGTATAATTCTGTGTGTTGCCCCTTGTCTCCCTCTTGTTTTTGGTCGCTTTTCTGTATGTTGCTTAAGACTTTGTACTTGTTTCTTCTTTCTCCTATAATGATCACAAGCAGTTCTCGTGCATGGTTTGAAAAAAAACAAGAAAAGGGTCAGATATTTGCATCCATGATCGGAGTGGGCGTACGGAATTGCGAAGTTCAGTTTAGATAATAGGTCTGATGGTTTGCTTATATAAATAGTGTTCCGTCCTGCGTGTCTAAAGTTATAATAGACGATTGTATGAATGTTTTAATTAATTAATATATGGGAGGGGTTTTAAAAAAAAAAGAGTTCTGGGCATGGCGCGCTCTGTGTAGCCCCGTAGTGGCGCGAGCGCGTGTGCGAAGGCGAAAACTTTGGCGCGCGTTCTCTTCTGTACGTGTGGCTGAACGAAAGAAGAAGAGAAGAACAAAAAAAAGTCCCCAGTCTCGTCTTCCCTCCCAGCGACACACAACCATCCCCAAATCCCTAGCCGCCGTCCAATCGACCAGCTTCCCCGCCTTCTTCCTCCCGCGTCGCCAAGCTCCTCCACCTTCCGCCACGAGCTGCCGCCTTCCCGCGCCGCCGCCGCCGCCGCTTCTGCTGGCAGCCCTTCGCCCGCGCGGCCACATCGCCCAACTCGTCGTTCCGCCACCTCCCGCTCCAACCGCCGGGGGGTGTTTGCCTTGCCATGCACAAATCGTCCGTACGGATCCCAATGCGACCAGGATAAGAGGAAAGAGATCACCCGTGACCCAACAAGGAGATTTATTCCTAGTTCGTTTTGATTGTAATCTTGACATATCTTAACTCTTAATCAGTTCGGTTGTTCCTCTCGCCTTGGCGGCTTCGCCAATGCCCACATCTTCTCCGTCTCCGGTGGGCAAGGTCGGTGGCGACGACGGGGCGTCGCCGACCGCGTCGGCCATCGTCGCGCAGGCCGTGTCCGGGTCACACGTCGTCAAGGTAGACGGCTACTCCCGCACCAAGGGGCTTGGCAACGGCAAACGCATCGACTCCGAGACTTTCACCATCGCAGGCCATCGATGGTGTGTGCAGTACTACCCTGACGGTGTTGCCTCAAACGACACCGATTGGATATCCGTTTTTCTGTTCTCTGACCGAAGTGATGGTACTGAAGTCAAAGCACAGTTCAAGATAAGTTTGCTTGACCAAGACAGGCAACCAGTGCCATTGTACAGTTGCAGCAGCCATATACGCACCTTCTCCAGCAAAGAAGCAGTATGGGGCTTCGCTCAATTCATCAAAAGAAAGAACTTGGAGGAATCCCTTTACCTTAGGGATGATGTTTTCAGCATCAGGTGTGATGTCACTGTGTTAAAGGAGATCTTCACCGAGCCAATCCCGCCGCCTGTGGCGGTGCTGGTGCCACTGTCCGGCATGCACCAGCATTTTGGACAGCTGCTCTTGGCTGGTGAGGCGACCGATGTCACTTTCGAGGTGGGTGCGAAGACATTTGCTGCACACAGGTGCATACTCGCAGCTCGGTCGCCGGTCTTCAAGGCGGAGCTCCTTGGTCCCATGAAGGAGAAGACCTCAACTCACATAAGAATCGATGATATGGAACCCAAAGTGTTCAAGGCTTTGCTCCACTTCATCTACACCGACTCACTGCCCGTGATGGACGAGGGCGATGGGGCAGCGTTTGCTCAGCATTTGCTGGTAGCCGCGGACAGGTACAGCATGGGAAGACTGAAGCTGATATGCGAGGGGAAGCTGTGCGAGCACATCTGCAAGAGCACGGCAGCAACAACGCTGGCACTGGCTGAGCAGCATGGTTGTCGTGCTCTGAAGAAGGCGTGCTTCAAGTTCCTGATGTCTCCAGGTAACCTGAAGGCAGTCATGGCATCTGATGGATACGAGCACCTGAGGAGCAGTTGCCCAGGTGTTATGGACGAACTGGTGGCCATGCTTGCTCCTTGACCTCTTTGAGTTTAAACTCACCAGATCTGGTTATTTATCCTGCTATTTTCTGTTTGAGCTCAGTTGTCATTTCTAGATATCTGAAAACTGTGAGAAGCTTCTGTTTAATCCGAAGACAACATTTTCTAAGTTCTGAAAAATTAGGGGAAATTTTAGAAATCCTAAGGAAAACCCCTCAATTTTAAGTTAGCGGCGCATACAATCTATTTTAGTTAGAATTTTGAATTTACGGTAGTTACAACAATGTGCATGGTGTTTTCAAATGCGAAGTCATAGTTCATTATTACACTGCTTCATTCAGAATTATCCAGAGTTCTTTTTTACAGAAGAATTGTCCGTGCTTGCTGCTAGAATAAATAGAGGGCAGTAAGATTACAGTCAAGGAACTGATGATGAATCAGAACAGTTGTCTTCACTCAGCTGATCCATTTGGTCCCAGAACTTTGCATTTGAGAACGTCCAGAAAAAACTTCTTTTGATAAATAACGTCCAGAAAAGCACGATGCTCTATTCTTGTCAAGGTAAACCCGCATGATAATGCTTCCTTGTTGGACTTGTGATAGAGGCGTAAGAAGTAAATCTGTGCAAAACAATCTTCAGTTGTACTCGGCTTGACGATCAGGTAGTTTTTCTGTACTTGCTGAACTACACTTCACAGTGCATCAACAAGTAATTCTGTAGAGTTTTAGAATGCTGTGAAGACATATGTAGATTGCTAATGAAGATGTTCATTGCTTTCCAGGTTCCGAATTCCCACCAGCACTGCCGCGGCACCCACGGACTCCAAAAGCTTTTTATTACCCTTCAAACCCCCAACCAAACATCAGGTCATGAGTAGCTCCGCCCCTCATGGACTGTGCCGGCTGGTTCATATGTTTCTTTCGAAAAGGAAGACAACTTCCCCGGCTGGTTCCTATATGAATATACATATAAACAAGATGGCGACTAGCTAGTTAGATACAGATCATAATTAAATGCACGGCAACTTCGTCGAACTACTTAATAAAGTGATTTATAATATAAGAAATTCAGCTGGCCAGCGTACGAGAACACCGTGTTACTGCTAACCATGTGCATATATACTGTCCATTGAGAGATTAACTGATTAAGGGGCGAGTTTTATGCAGACTGACCATTGAGTGAGAGGCTGAGAGCTAGCCAATTGCAGATGGGTCTCTCAAGCATTGTGGATTGGTGGGAGGAGTGGCAGCTGCGAATTCTCGTTATCTGCAGCCAATGTGTTCAATGGATCCTCTACTTCTTCGCTGGCCGGCGTAAGTCCGCAGTCTCTGCCTCCTTTCGACTTTTGATATGGCTAGCATACATAGGCAGCGACGCGGTGGCGATATATGCTCTCGCCGCCCTGTTCAATCGCCACAGGAAGCCAGAAAATTCCAGCTTCACACATGGCAAAAGCGTCCTAGAGGTGGTGTGGGCTCCTGTCCTCCTGATGCACCTGGGTGGACAGGACGGCATAACCGCCTACAACATGGAAGACAACGAGCTATGGAAGCGGCACGTCCTCACGGCCGTCTCTCAGATCACAGTGTCAATCTACGTGTTCTGTAAATCATGGCAGGGCGGCGACAAGAAGTTGTTGCAGGCAGCTATCATGCTCTTCACCCTCGGGGGCATCAGATGCTTAGAGAAGCCATATGCTCTCAGGAGCGCTAGCATTAATAGCCTAGTCAGCGCTTCTGACACTACGGCGCAGATGGACGACGAGGAATACAGCCGCGACGAGATCAAGCTTGAAGAATATGTGGAAAAAGTATGTGCTCTTTTTAATGCCGGCTGTCACACCGAAGCACAAGCAGAAAGTGATGTTGAGGCCAACCATCTCTTTGATCAAGCACTAGGAGAAGCTGATGTCGAGGCCAATCATCTCCCTGATCAAGCACAAGCAGAAGGTGATGTTGAGACCAACCATCTCCCTGATCGAGCACACGGAGAAGGCGATATTGAGGCCAGCCGTCTCTCTGATCAAGGCAATGGAGAAGGTGATGTCAATGCCAGCCACCGCTCTGATACAACACAGGGAGAAGGTGATTCAACGGCTGATGCGCGCATGGGGTATGATCTTTTTCGGAAACTAGGAACAGACCATGTCAATAAGCTTTTTGTGGATCTTGCATCTCCGTATCATGATCGGTTTGATGTCATAGAATCCTTCTTGAAGCTAGATGAAGAAAAGGCATATGAGCGGTTGCAAGAAAGGCTATCCGACACGTTCGATCTTCTCTACACCAAAGCAAAGATGGCACAACCCAGCATAAAACTTCTCAGAAGGAACTTTAGCTTTGGCATCCTCTTTTGGGCTATTGCTGCATACTTCCGGATGGCATGTATAATCCTGCCATTCACAGCCATTGCTCTGTTCCACAGGAGTCATAGAGAAGCTTATAACGATGAGGATGTCAAGGTTACATATGCATTATTATCTTGTACCGCTGCGCTGGAGTACTTATCATATAACAGAAGTTTTGGGACAGGATTGGGAAAAGTATTCTTTCACACGGTTTCCCGATGTAGTTTCATGGTTTCGCAATGTAGTTTCATGGCATTCTTTGCCCTCAAGGAAAAGTACATCAGGCGTATGTTCATCCAACGCTGGCTCATGCCCATGGACTCATCCTCCAGAATTACAATCTTGGTTCTTGGATATATGAAACGTTGGTGGAAGCAAGACACACGGGTTGTTGCCGATTACATGAGGTTCAAGAATCACAGGGGGCAATGGGCTCTTCAGGTAGCAGGATCAGGATGCGGTGAAGACCTCGGGTGGAGCATGAAGAGACCGTTTGACGAGAGTGTCCTTCTCTGGCACATCGCAACAGACTTGTGCTTCTATAAAATGGGTGCATCACCTAATCATGCATGCGGCACCGTTCAATATGATGAAGAGATCTCTAGGAATGCGGAATGCCCTACCTGGTGTACAAAATCAGTGTATCACGCAGGTGCAATGGGATGCAGAGAAATATCCAACTACATGATGTACCTAATGTGTGCAAAGCCAGAGATGTTAATGGCCGGCACAAGGCGGAATCTGTTCATAGCCGCTTACAACAAACTCAAGGAAACCCTCAAGTGCTGCCCAAAACCACCGTTGGAGCAAAGAGTGCGGGGGCGACCCATGGCCATGGGACTGGGAAGGTTCTTGCACCGCTGCATGAATTCAAAAGAAAAAAAGGAGCAACAAATGTTGGAGGAAAAATCAGTTGCAGAGAGAATATTCACCGAGATGGAGAAGTCACCGACTGAAGAAGGTCTTGTACACGACGCCTGGATTCTTGCTGGAGGGCTATTGAGGTTAGAGGATGAGAAGAAAATGTGGGAGGTGATCGAAGCCGTGTGGGTGGAGATGCTCTGCTACTCTGCCAGCAGGTGCCGGGTGTCGTGGGTGCAAGTCTGACAGTAGTGTGTGGGGGTAGGAATGAGAGGGCAGAGCCTAGCTACGGCGCAGGTGTTACACTCGGATTTACGAGTTCAGGCCCCTCAGCGGTGGAGGTAATAGCCCTACGTCTCGGTGCTCTGGAGCTGTATTGCTTGAGTGTATGATTACAACAGGTTGCGAACCCTTGGAATGGAGCAGGGGGCGGCTTATATAGTCTCGCCAGCCCTCCCATGAACGCCAGCCATTACAGGGAGTTTAAGAGGGGTATAAGTGCGCCAGGTAACGGGCATATTGATGACAATTAATACAGGCGAACGTGCGTCCCGACCGTTGCGCTCCTGGGGTCTCCTGGTCTTCTCTGGTCGAGTGACTGTCAGGTATTCCGAGTGAAATAGCTGGTCGAGTGGATTCTTGCTTCCGAGTGGTTTATTGGACTCCGAGTGAATGTCAGTCTGCGGACTCCGAGTGGATTATTGGACTCCGAGTGAATGTCAGTCTGCGGAACTCTTGGTTGCTGATCTGGCCCTGGGGCCCAGTATAAGGCGTGTGGAGTCCTAGGGTAGGGTCTGTAGGTCAGGCCTGTTACCCTATCCCTGGTACATGCCCTCGTCATTAGCCCCCGAATCGGTCGAGGTTAGGCGGGTCGAGTCAAGGCGGATTCCCAGGCGAGTTGAGCGCTACGGAGGCGCTCAAGAACTCTTACTGGTCGTTAGACGCCCTTGTCTTCGGGCGGCACCTTGACGGATTCTGGACCGTGTGTCGTCCGAGTGAAATGAGTAGTCTCCATCCGAATGAAATGAGTAGCCTCCATCCGAGTGGAACGAGTAGCCTCTATCCGAGTGAAAGGAGTGGTCTCCATCCGAATGAAATGAGTAGCCTCTATCCGAGTGGAACGAGTAGCCTCTATCCGAGTGAAACGAGTGGTCTCCATCCGAATGAAATGAGTAGCCTCTATCCGAGTGGAATGAGTAGCCTCTATTCGAGTGAAACGAGTGGTCTCCATCCGAATGAAATGAGTGGCCTCTATCCGAGTGGAACGAGTAGCCTCTATCCGAGTGAAACGAGTGGTCTCCATCCGAATGAAATGAGTAGCCTCTATCCGAGTGGAACGAGTGGTCTCCATCCGAATGAAATGAGTGGCCTCTATCCGAGTGGAACGAGTGGTCTCCATCCGAATGAAATGAGTGGCCTCTATCCGAGTGGAACGACTAGCCTCTATCCGAGTGAAACGAGTGGTCTCCATCCGAATGAAATGAGTAGCCTCTATCCGAGTGTAACGAGTAGCCTCTATCCGAGTGAAACGAGTGGTCTCCATCCGAATGAAATGAGTGGCCTCTATCCGAGTGGAACGAGTAGCCTCTATTCGAGTGAAACGAGTGGTCTCCATCCGAATGAAATGGGTCATCACGCGTCGGGCGACGGATCAGCTCCGAGCGTTTATGGAATGTTTTCATCCGATTGAATTGTGAACTGCGACTGATTATGTCGAGTGAACGTTGCGCTTGCAGATGTCATCCACGTCGGGGGCGACGATGAAGAGCCGTCGCGGAAGGATGCCAAGAAGGGGACCGCAGCTCCGACTGCTTCTCAGTCTACCACACGGAAGACGCCGCCGAGCAAAACGCCTCAAGTTCCCCTTGCACCTGCCGTGACCGTGCCTCTGGGGCAGGGTTCTTCTCAGGCTGGAGCTGGTTCTGCTGCGGCTCCGTCGACTGCTCTGGCTTCTGTTCCGCCTCCTCCCGTCAATATCTTCAGTCTGTACAAGGTGTCGGAGGACCAAACTGGAGCTAGCAAGGAGGCGATGATCCAGGCGGAACTGATGACCCAATGGCTCAAGGAGATGTGCGCAGCTGGGAAGCTGGCGTACGATGCCAGTGCCGCTCTCCAGGAGAACGTTCGAGTAAGTGCTCTTGTCAGTCGATCTCCAAGTCATTTTTCTTTAGTAGGAATTTAAGTCGGAAAATATCCGGTACACCCACTGGGTGTTTTTTGTGTTCGGCCATCACTCGGATCGGGTGGACCGTTCCAAGTGGATACCGTTCCAGTAGGGGCACGCTGAGTGCACCCACTGGGTGTAGTCCCCGAGACTGCCATCGACTGCGGGCAGTCGGCGGGAGTCTTAGAACTTAAAACCTGTTCTGTTGTTGTTGTTTTTTTGTTTGGCCATCACTCGGAATGGGCGGACCGTTCCGAGTGGATACCGCTCCAGTGGGGGCACGCTGAGTGCACCCACTGGGTGTAGTCCCCGAGACTGCCATCGGCCGCGGGCGGTCGGCGGGAGTCTTAGAACCTTTTGTCTTTTTTTTTGTGTTCGGCCATCACTCGGATCGGGCGGACCGTTCCAAGTGGATACCGTTCCAGTAGGGGCACGCTGAGTGCACCCACTGGGTGTAGTCCCCGAGACTGCCGTCGACTGCGGGCAGTCGGCGGGAGTCTTAGAACTTAGAATCCGATACTGGTCAAACTTGTTCCTCCCTGACAAAGGGCACTTCAGAATCTGATACTGGTCAAGCTTGTTCCTTACAGGAGTACTGGTCTTTGGGCACTCGGAATATTTCTTGACATTAACTGTTCCATTTACCTCGGTATGTCGAGTGGAACTGTATTCGTTAAACTCTTTCGGGCTTCGGGCCTGCATACTCGTATTCACTTTTGAACTTCTGGAGTTATCCGAATGCTTTCCTTCGAGTCTTTGAAATGGGTCTTAACTTAGGCGAAAGCTGGTTCACAGCAAGTCTCCGAGTGAGAATTACGCTCTTCACTCGGAGTAACGTTTTAACTTGGGCGAAAGCCGGTTCGCAGCCAAGCCTCCGAGTGAGAGGGATGCTCGTCACTCGGAGTAGGTTTTTCACTTGGGCGAAAGCTAGTTCGCAGCCAAGCCCCCGAGTGAGAGGATCGCTCGTCACTCGGAGTAGGTTTTTAACTTGGGCGAAAGCTGGTTCGCAGCCAAGCCTCCGAGTGAGAGGGATGCTCGTCACTCGGAGTAGGGTATTAACTTGGGCGAAAACAGGTTCGCAGCCAAGCCCCCAAGTGAGAGGGTTGCTCTTCACTCGGAGTAGGGTATTAACTTGGGCGAAAACAGGTTCGCAGCCAAGCCCCCAAGTGAGAGGGTTGCTCTTCACTCGGAGTAGGGTATTAACTTGGGCGAAAACAGGTTCGCAGCCAAGCCCCCGAGTGAGAGGGTTGCTCTTCACCTGGAGTAGGTTTTTAACTTGGGCGAAAGCTGGTTCGCAGCCAAGCCTCCGAGTGAGAGGGATGCTCGTCACTCGGAGTAGGTTTTGTTGGGGAACGGAGCAAGAATTTCAAAAAATTCCTACGCTCACGCAAGATCTATCCATGGAGATGCATCGCTACGAGAGGGGAGAGTGTGTCTACGTACCCTCGTAGACCGTTAGCGGAAGCGTCTCACAACGCGGTTGATGTAGTCGAACAATCCTTCGAGCTCCACCGATCGAGTACCGAACGTACGGCACCTCCAAGTTCTACACACGTGCAGCTCGGTGACGTTCCTCGCCTTCTTGATCCAGCAAGACGTCGAGGTAGTAGATGAGTTCCGTCAGCACGACGGCGTGGCGACGGTGACGGTGAAGTGATTCCGGCAGGGCTTCGCCTAAGCTCTCCGAAAATATGACCGAGGTGGAAAACGGAGATCGGGGCACCGCACACGGCTATGGGACAATTGTGTGTCTCCAAGGGGTGCCCCTCCTCCGTATATAAAGGAGGGAGGGAGGAGGCCGGCCCCCTAGGGGTGTGCCAAGTGTGGGGAGTCCTACTAGGACTCCTTAGTCCTAGTAGGATTCCACCTCCCATACGGAGTAGGAAAGGGGGAAGGGAGAGGGAAAGGAAAGAGGGGGCTGCGCCCCCTCCCCTAGTCCAATTCGGTTTGGGCAAGGGGGGGGGGGCGCCTCCTCACGTGGCCTGCCTCTCCTTTTCCCGTATGGCCCAATAAGGCCCATTACTTCTCCCGGTGAATTCCCGTAACTCCCCGGTACTCCGAAAAATACCCGAATCACTCGGAACCTTTCCGACGTCCGAATATAGCCTTCCAATATATGAATCTTTACCTCTCGACCATTTCGAGACTCCTCGTCATGTCCGTGATCTCATCCGGGACTCCGAACAAACTTCGGCCACCAATCACATAACTCATATAATACTAAATCGTCATCGAACCTTAAGTGTGCGGACCCTACGGGTTCGGGTATGATGTAGACATGACCGAGACGACTCTCCGGTCAATAACCAACAGCGGAACCTGGATGCTCATATTGGTTCCTACATATTTCACGAAGATCTTTATCGGTGAACCTCATATGTCAACATACGTTGTTCCCTTTGTCTGGCGGTATGTTACTTGCCCGAGATTCGATCGTCGGTATCCAATACCTAGTTCAATCTCGTTACCGGCAAGTCTCTTTACTCGTTCCGTAATACATCATCTTGCAACTAACTCTTTAGTCACGGTGCTTGCAAGGCTTCTGTGATGCTGTATTACCGAGAGGGCCCAGAGATACCTCTCCGATAGTCGGAGTGACAAATCCCAATCTCGATCCATGCCAACTCAACAAACACTTTCGGAGATACCTGTAGTGCACCTTTATAATCACCCAGTAACGTTGTGACGTTTGATACACCCAAAGTATTCCTACGGTATCCGGGAGTTGCATGATCTCATGGTCAGAGGAACGTGTATTTGACATAGTGAAAGCAATAGCAATAAACTGAACGATCATTTGCTATGCTAACGGTTGGGTCATGTCCATCACATCATTCTCCTAATGATGTGATCCCGTTATCAAATGACAACTCATGTCCATGGTCAGGAAACCTTGACCATCTTTTGATCAACGAGCTAGTCTAGTAGAGGCATACTAGGGACATAGTATTTGTCTATTATCCACACATGTATTTAGTTTCCGGTCAATACAATTCTAGCATGAATAATAAACTATTATCATGAACGGGGAAATATGATAATAACTAATTTATTATTGCCTCTAGGGCATATTTCCAACAGTCTCCCACTTGCACTAGAGTCAATAATCTAGATTACATCTCCATATAATTAACACTTAATCAGTTCTAAAGCTGATCATGTTTTGCTTGTGAGAAAGGTTTTAGTCAACGGGTCTGCAATATTCAGATCCGTGTGTTCTTGGCAAATCTCTATGTTATATGTAGATGCTGCTACCACACTCTGTTTGGAGCTACTCCAAAAGATTTCCCCACTATACTTATCCAGTCTGAGACTCATAGTCTTTCGGATCAGTGTTTAAAGCTTGCATCGACGTAACCCCTTACGATGAACTCTTTATCATCTCTATTCCTGAGAAATTCTTCCTTAGTCATCTTAAGGATAATTTGACCGCTGTCCAGTGATCTACTCCTGGATCACTTTGGTGCCTCTTTTGCCAGACACATGGCAAGGCACACAGCTTGGCATACTTTATAGAACCTACGGCCGAGGCATAGGGGATAACCTTCATCCATTCTATTTATTTTGCCGTGGTCGAGATTTGAGTCTTACTCAACTTCACACCTTTCACCACAGTCAAGAACTCCTTCTTTGACTGATCCATTTTGAACTTCTTCAAAATCTTGTCAAGGTATATGTTTTGTGAAAGTCATATGAGGCGTCTCAATCTATCTCTATAGATTTTGATGCCTAACATGTAAACAACCTTTACCTAGATCTTCAAGTCTTACTCCACTTCACACCAGCCAAGAACTTATTTCTTCTGACTTGATCCATTTTGAACTTCTTCAAAATCTCATCAATGTGTGTGAAAATCTTTTATCAGGTGTCTTGATCTATCTCTATAGATCTCGATGCCCAAACCGTGGATAACTCAAAAACAGGTTTTTATTGAAAAACTCCTTTCAATTAATTCTTTATGCTTTCCAGAAATTCTACATCATTTCCAATCACATATACTTATTAGAAATGTTATAGAGCTCCCACTCACTTTGTTGTAAATACAAGTTTCTCCATAAACTTGCATAAACCCAAACGCTTTGATCACTTCATCAAAGCGAGTATTCCAGCTCCGAGATGCTTGCACCAGTCCATAGATGGATCGCTGGAGCTTGCATACTTTGTTAGCACCTTTAGGATCGACAAAACCTTCCGGTTGCATCATATACAATTCTTCCTTAAGGAATCCATTAAGGAATGCCGTTTTGACGTCCATTTGCCAGATTTCATAATCATAAAATGCGGCAATTGCTAACATAATTCTGACAGACTTTAGCATCGCTACGGATGAGAAAGTCTCATCGTAGTCAACTCCTTGAACTTGTCGATAACCTTTAGCAACAAGTCGTGCTTTATAGACGGTGACATTACCATCAGCGTCCGTCTTCTTCTTAAAGATCCATTTATTTTTAATAGCTCGCCGTTCATCGGGCAAGTCTACCAAAGTCCACACTTTGTTCTCATTCATGGATCTAATCTCGGATTTCATGGCCTCAAGCCATTTGTCGGAATCCGGGCTCGCCATCGTTTCTTCATAGTTCGTAGGTTCACCGTTGTCTAACAACATGACCTCCAAGACAGGATTGCCGTACCAATATGGTGCGGAGCGTGTCCTGGTTGACCTACGAGGTTCTGTAGCAACTTGATCCGAAGCTTCATGATCATCATCATCTACTTCCTCTCTGGTCTGTGTCGGTGTCACAGAAATTTCTTTCTGTGGCGTACTACTATTCAGAGGAGGTACAATTACCTCATCTAGTTCTACTTTCCTCCCACTCACTTCTTTCGAGAGAAACTCCTTCTCTAGAAAGGATCCATTCTTAGCAACGAATACTTTGCCTTCGGATCTGTGGTAGAAGGTGTACCCAACGGTCTCCTTTGGGTATCCTATGAAGACGCACTTATCCGCTTTGGGTTCGAGCTTATCTGGCTGAAGCCTTTTGACATAAGCATTGCATCCCCAAACTTTCAGAAACGACAGCTTAGGTTTCTTGCCAAACCACAGTTCATACGGTGTCGTCTCAACGGATTTAGACGGTGCCCTATTTAAAGTGAATGCAGCTGTCATTAATGCATAACCCCAAAATGATAGTGGCAAATCGGTAAGAGACATCATAGAACGCACCATATCTAATAGAGTACGATTACGACGTTCGGACACACCATTACGCTGTGGTGTTCCAGGTGGCGTGAGCTGTGAAACAATTCCACATTGTCTTAAGTGATTGCCAAACTCGTAACTCAAATATTCTCCTCCACGATCAGATCGTAAGAACTTTATTTTCTTGTTACGATGGTTCTCTACTTCACTCTGAAATTCTTTGAACTTTTCAAATGTTTCAGATTTATGCTTCATCAAGTAGACATAGCCATATCTACTCAAATCATCTGTGAACGTGAGAACATAACGATATCCACCGCGCGCCTCAACACTCATCGGACCGCATACATCAGTATGTATTATTTCCAATAAGTTGGTTGCTCGCTCCATTGTTCCGAAGAACGGAGTTTTAGTCATCTTGCCAATAAGGCACGGTTCACATGTCTCAAATGATTCATAATCAAGAGATTCCAAAAACCCATCTGCATGGAGTTTCTTCATGTGTTTAACACTGATATGACCTAAGCGGCAGTGCCACAAATATGTGGTACTATCATTATCTTTTGGCATTCGTGTTATGAACATATGTATTACTACGATCAAGATTCAATAAACCTTTCATTTTAAGTGCATGATCATCAATGATATTATCCAAATAGAATAACAATTATTCTCTGAAATTGAATAACCGTCTTGCAATAAACACTATCAGATATAATGTTCATGCTTAACGCAAGCACCAAATAACAATTATTTAGGTTCATCACTAATCCTGAAGGTAGAGAGAGCATGGCGATGGTGATCACATCAACCTTGGAGACACTTCCAATGCACATCGTCACCTCGTTCTTTAGCTAGCCCTCGTTTATTCCGAAGCTCCATGTTTCAAGTTGCAAGCAACTGAACAAGTATCAAATACCCAGGTGCTCCTACGAATACTAGTAAGGTACACATCAATAACATGTATATCAAATATCTTTGTTGACATTGCCAGTCTTATTATCTGCCAGTTACTTTGGGGAAGTTCCGCTCCTTGTGACATTTCCCTTTGCAATGGGAGCACTAAGTCTCGGGTTTGGTTCAGCCTTGGGTTTCTTCGCGTGAGCGGCAACTGTTTTACCGTTCTTCTTGAAGTTCCCTTTTCTTTCCCTTGCCCTTCTTGAAACTAGTGGTCTTATTAACCATCAACACTTGATGCTCCCTTTTTTTTGATTTCTACATCCGCAGATTGTAGCATCGCGAATAGCTTAAGGATCTTCTATCCCTTGCATGTTTATAGTTCATCACGAAGATCCAGTAGCTTAGTGATAGTGACTGGAGAACTCTATCAATCACCACTTTATTCGGAAGTCTAACTCCCACTTGATTCAAGTGTTTGAAGTACTCAGACATTCTGAGTACATGCTCACTAACGGAGCTGTTCTCCTCCATCTTGTAGCTATAGAACTTGTCGAAGGTGTCATACCTCTCGACCCGGGTGTGAGCTTGAAAAACAAATTTTCAGCTCTTGGAACATCTCATATGCTCCGTGTTGCTCAAAACATATTTGGAGCTCCGGTTCTAAGCCATAAAGTATGGCGCACTGAACTATCGAGTAGTCATCTTTTCTTGTCTGCCAGACGTTCATAACGTCCTCAGACGAAGCCGTAGGGGTATTTCACTGAGCGGTGCATTAAGGACATAAGCCTTCTGTGCAGCAGTGAGGACAATCCTCAGATCACGGACCTAGTCCGCATAGTTGCTTCCATCAACTTTCAACTTCGTTTTCTCTAGGAACATAATAAAAACAGGTGAACTACAGCGCGGTCTATTGATCTACAACATAAAATTGCAAAGATTATTTAGACTATGTTCATGATAATTGAAGTTCAATTAATCAAATTACTTAAGAACTCCCACTTAGATTAACATCCCTCAAGTTGTCTAAGTGTAACATGATCCACATCAACTAAACCACGTCCGATCATCACGTGAGGTGGATTAGTTATCAATGGTGAACATCTTTCATGTTGATCATATCTACTATATGACTCATGTTCGACCTTTCGGTCTCTTGTGTTCCGAGGCCATGTCTGTACATGCTAGGCTCGTCAAGTTTAACCCAAGTATTCTGCGTGTGTAAAACTGGCTTACACCCGTTGTATGCGAACGAAAAAATCCATCACACCCGATCATCACGTGGTGCTTAGAAGCGTCGAACCTTCGCAACGGTGCATACTAGGGGAGAACACTTATCTTGAAATTTAGTGAAGGGATCATCTTATAATGCTACCGTCGTCCTAAGCAAAATAAGATGCATAAAAGGATTAACATCACATGCAATTCAATATATGTGACATGATATGGCCATCATCGTCTTGTGCTTTTGATCTCCATCAGCAAAGCACCGTCATGATCTCCATCGTCACCGGGTTGACACCTTGATCTCCATCGTAGCGTCGTGACACCTTGATCTCCATCGTAGCGTCGTGACACCTTGATCTCCATCATAGCGTCGTGGTCGTCTCGCCAATTATTGCTATTACTACTACTACTGCTAACTCATAGCGGTAAAGTAAAGCAATTACATAGCGTTGGCATTGCATACAATAAAGAGACAACCATAAGGCTCCTGTCGGTTGCCTGATAATTTACAAAACATGATCATCTCATACAACAACTTATATCACATCATGTCTTGGCCATATCACATCACCAGCATACCCCTGCAAAAACAAGTTAGACGTCCTCTACTTTGTAGTTGCAAGTTTTACGTGGCTGCTACGGGTTTGCAAGAACCGTTCTTACCTACGCAAAACCACAACGTGGTGTAGTGATTGCTTTTTGATCTTCTAAAAGAACCCTCTTCATTGAAACCGATTCAACTAAAGTGAGAGAGACAGACACCCGCCAGTCACCTTTATGCAACGAGTGCACGTAGCGGTGAAACCTGTCTCGCGTAAGCGTACGCGTAATGTCGGTCCGGGCCGCTTCATCTCACAATACCGCCGAATCAAGTATCAACTAGTAACGGCAAGCAATATGTATACACCCACGCCCACAACTCACTTGTGTTCTACTCGTGCAAATCACATCTACGCATAGACCTGGCTCTGATACCACTGTTGGGGAACGGAGCAAGAATTTCAAAAATTTCCTACGCTCACGCAAGATCTATCCATGGAGATGCATCGCTACGAGAGGGGAGAGTGTGTCTACGTACCCTCGTAGACCGTTAGCGGAAGCGTCTCACAACGCGGTTGATGTAGTCGAACAATCCTTCGAGCTCCACCGATCGAGTACCGAACGTACGGCACCTCCGAGTTCTACACACGTGCAGCTCGGTGACGTTCCTCGCCTTCTTAATCCAGCAAGACGTCGAGGTAGTAGATGAGTTCCGTCAGCACGACGGCGTGGCGACGGTGACGGTGAAGTGATTCCGGCAGGGCTTCGCCTAAGCTCTCCGAAAATATGACCGAGGTGGAAAACGGAGATCGGGGCACCGCACACGGCTATGGGACAATTGTGTGTCTCCAAGGGGTGCCCCTCCTCCGTATATAAAGGAGGGAGGGAGGAGGCCGGCCCCCTAGGGGTGTGCCAAGTGTGGGGAGTCCTACTAGGACTCCTTAGTCCTAGTAGGATTCCACCTCCCATACGGAGTAGGAAAGGGGGAAGGGAGAGGGAAAGGAAAGAGGGGGCTACTCTCCCTCCCCTAGTCCAATTCGGTTTGGGCAAGGGGGGGCGCGCCCCTCCTCACGTGGCCTGCCTCTCCTTTTCCCGTATGGCCCAATAAGGCCCATTACTTCTCCCGGTGAATTCCCGTAACTCCTCGGTACTCCGAAAAATACCCGAATCACTCGAAACCTTTCCGACGTCCGAATATAGCCTTCCAATATATGAATCTTTACCTCTCGACCATTTCGAGACTCCTCATCATGTCCGTGATCTCATCCGGGACTCCGAACAAACTTCGGCCACCAATCACATAACTCATATAATACTAAATCGTCATCGAACCTTAAGTGTGCGGACCCTACGGGTTCGGGAATGATGTAGACATGACCGAGACGACTCTCCGGTTAATAACCAACAGCGGAACCTGGATGCTCATATTGGTTCCTACATATTCCACGAAGATCTTTATCGGTGAACCTCATATGTCAACATACGTTGTTCCCTTTGTCTGGCGGTATGTTACTTGCCCGAGATTCGATCGTCGGTATCCAATACCTAGTTCAATCTCGTTACCGGCAAGTCTCTTTACTCGTTCCGTAATACATCATCTTGCAACTAACTCTTTAGTCACGGTGCTTGCAAGGCTTCTGTGATGCTGTATTACCGAGAGGGCCCAGAGATACCTCTCCGATAGTCGGAGTGACAAATCCCAATCTCGATCCATGCCAACTCAACAAACACTTTCGGAGATACCTGTAGTGCACCTTTATAATCACCCAGTAACGTTGTGACGTTTGATACACCCAAAGTATTCCTACGGTATCCGGAAGTTGCATGATCTCATGGTCAGAGGAACGTGTATTTGACATAGTGAAAGCAATAGCAATAAACTGAACGATCATTTGCTATACTAACGGTTGGGTCATGTCCATCACATCATTCTCCTAATGATGTGATCCCGTTATCAAATGACAACTCATGTCCATGGTCAGGAAACCTTGACCATCTTTTGATCAACGAGCTAGTCTAGTAGAGGCATACTAGGGACATAGTATTTGTCTATTATCCACACATGTATTTAGTTTCCGGTCAATACAATTCTAGCATGAATAATAAACTATTATCATGAACGGGGAAATATGATAATAACTAATTTATTATTGCCTCTAGGGCATATTTCCAACAGGTTTTTCACTTGGGCGAAAGCTGGTTCGCAGCCAAGCCTCCGAGTGAGAGGGATGCTCGTCACTCGGAGTAGATTTTTCACTTGGGCGAAAGCTGGTTCGCAGCCAAGCCACCGAGTGAGAGGGATGCTCGTCACTCGGAGTAGGTTTTTAACTTGGGCGAAAACAGGTTCGCAGCCAAGCCCCCGAGTGAGAGGGTTGCTCTTCACTCGGAATAGCTTTTTAACTTGGGCGAAAACAGGTTCGCAGCCAAGCCCCCGAGTGAGAGGATCGCTCGTCACTCGGAGTAGGTTTTTCACTTGGGCGAAAGCTGGTTCGCAGCCAAGCCTCCGAGTGAGAGGGATGCTCGTCACTCGGAGTAGGGTATTAACTTGGGCGAAAACAGGTTCGCAGCCAAGCCCCCGAGTGAGAGGGTTGCTCTTCACTCGGAGTAGGTTTTTAACTTGGGCAAAAACAGGTTCGCAGCCAAGCCCCCGAGTGAGAGGGATGCTCTTCACTCGGAGTAGAGTATTAACTTGGGCGAAAACAGGTTTGCAGCCAAGCCCCCGAGTGAGAGGGCTGCTCTTCACTCGGAGTAGGGTATTAACTTGGGCGAAAACAGGTTCGCAGCCAAGCCCCCGAGTGAGAGGGTTGCTCTTCACTCGGAGTAGGGTATTAACTTGGGCGAAAACAGGTTCGCAGCCAAGCCTCCGAGTGAGAGGGATGCTCATCACTCGGAGTAGGTTTTTAACTTGGGCGAAAACAGGTTCGCAGCCAAGCCCCCGAGTGAGAGGGTCGCTCGTCACTCGGAGTAGATTTTTCACTTGGGAGAAAGCTGGTTCGCAGCCAAGCCTCCGAGTGAGAGGGATGCTCGTCACTCGGAGTAGGGTATTAACTTGGGCGAAAACAGGTTCGCAGCCAAGCCCCCGAGTGAGAGGGTTGCTCTTCACTCGGAGTAGGTTTTTAACTTGGGTGAAAACAGGTTCGCCGCCAAGCCCCCAAGTGAGAGGGATGCTCTTCACTTGGAGTAGGGTATTAACTTGGGCGAAAACAGGTTCGCAGCCAAGCCCCCGAGTGAGAGGGTTGCTCTTCACTCGGAGTAGGGTATTAACTTGGGCGAAAACAGGTTCGCAGCCAAGCCCCCGAGTGAGAGGGTTGCTCTTCACTCGGAGTAGGGTATTAACTTGGGCGAAAACAGGTTCGCAGCCAAGCCCCCGAGTGAGAGGGTTGCTCTTCACTCGGAGTAGGTTTTTAACTTGGGCGAAAACAGGTTCGCAGCCAAGCCCCCGAGTGAGAGGGATGCTCGTCACTCGGAGTAGGGTATTAACTTGGGCGAAAATAGGTTTGCAGCCAAGCCCCCGAGTGAGAGGGTTGCTCTTCACTCGGAGTAGGGTATTAACTTGGGCGAAAACAGGTTCGCAGCCAAGCCCCCGAGTGAGAGGGTTGCTCTTCACTCGGAGTAGGGTATTAACTTGGGCGAAAACAGGTTCGCAGCCAAGCCCCCGAGTGAGAGGGTTGGTCTTCACTCGGAGTAGCCTATTAACTTGGGCGAAAACAGGTTCGCAGCCAAGCCCCCGAGTGAGAGGGCTGCTCTTCACTCGGAGTAGCGTATTAACTTGGGAGAAAACAGGTTCGCAGCCAAGCCCCTGAGTGAGAGGGTTGCTCTTCACTCGGAGTAGCGTATTAACTTGGGCGAAAATAGGTTCGCAGCCAAGTCCCCGAGTGAGAGGGTTGCTCTTCACTCGGAGTAGGTTTTTAACTTGGGCGAAAACAGGTTCGCAGCCAAGTCCCCGAGTGAGAGGGTTGCTCTTCACTCGGAGTAGCGTATTAACTTGGGCGAAAACAGGTTCGCAGCCAAGCCCCCGAGTGAGAGGGTTGCTCTTCACTCGGAGTAGCGTATTAACTCGGGCGAAAACAGGTTCGCAACCAAGTTGAAAAGCGTAAACCCACTGGGGGTTGTAAGCCAGAGAATGCGTACGAGTGAATCCAACATGGAATTGGAAAAGTCATGCTTTTATTCATCAAGTATCACTCGAGTACTTTTATTACACCTCATCATCTCCCCGAGTGAGAGGGTCGCTCGTCACTCGGAGTAGGTTTTTCCCTTTGCCGTTACGGAGACGGTCTTCCTCTTCTCCGTCTGCATACCGAGTGGTAATCTCCATCATTCGACTCATGGCCAAAGATCTTGACCGACCGAATTTCAGGATGAGCTCCCGATATCTGACTCCTGCCTTGAAGGCACAGACTGCTTGATGCTCCATGACATTCTCCACCACATGATGCAAGGTTGTCCACCGCTGAATGTACTCCCTCAAGGTTTCATTCGGCTTCTGCACACAATGCTGTAGCTCAGTCAATCCAGCCGGGCGTTTGCATGTGCCCTCGAATGTTTTGATGAACACTCGGGCCAAATCTTCCCAACAGTATATGCTGGCCGGAGTGAGCTGGTTGAGCAAGGCACGGGCGGACCCTTCCAGCATCAAAGGCAAATGCTTCATAGCCACATAGTCATTTCCTCCTCCAATCTGCACAGCCACTCGGTAATCCTCTAACCAAGTTTCTGGCTTGGACTCACCGGTGAACTTGCTTACTCCAGCTGCCAATCTGAAGTTGGGCGGGATGTCAGCGGCCCGAATGGCCCTGTTGAAACACTCGGGTCCGGAGACGAATGCCCCACTTCCACTCAGACGATCTCTGTCCAAGTTTTCTCTCTGAGCTGTGCCTCTGTTGACCAGGTTCTGAGCGAGAACGGATCTCGCGTTGAACTGCGGGTCACGGTAGTCGACTGGCTCTCTCTGGCGATAACCGTCACCATGACGGGGAGGGCTGGCCCTCCGATCGTTGTCGTAAGGACGCCTGGCGTCGTATGGTCGGGGCGCATACGAGCCATCCCGCGGAGGGGGCGACTGCATCTGACGACGATCGTCTTGACGCCGCGGAGGCGTAATTCAACTGCGACCCTGCTCCGAGTACTGGTCTCGGTGGCGGTCTTGGTCGTTTCGCCGTGGAGGCGAGTGTCTGTTTCTCCTTGGAGACACTGGGCTGTGTGCCGACTGGACGGTGTCAGCCCGAATGGATCTGCTGTGTATCCTGTTGCGCGACTGAGATACCGCCGAATTTTGCTCCTCCGCCGCCCTGAGCAAGGCCCGGATCTGCCGAAGACCCTTCCCCGCCTCGGATCAGGATGGCTCGATGGAATCTGCTATCCGAGTGGCCGCCGCCAGATTCTGGACGGGAGTGCGGAATACCTGGAAATTCTGCTGCTGGTCATTCGGGAACAACTGCCACTGCCGCCAACTGGAACTGGGCTGGTGCTGTCTGCGGGCGCGATCGTCGAGTGACTTCTGGAGCGCTTCCAGACGATTGCGCTCAGCCAAGTTGGCCTGGCGCACGGCCTCCAAAGCTTGAGCCTCGGGGGTCGTCCCAACGATGGGCGTCCGGAGGGCCTGCTCGGTCCTGCGCTGCTGTTCGTCCCTCTGCTGCCGAGTGAGAGGTCGGGGGACGTACTCGTCGTCGTGTCGATCCCTGCCGCCGCCAAGATCAGCGTGCGATGGGTCACCGTTCTCCGCGCCGCCGCGGCCGTACCCAGGCGGACTGGGAGGAGAATCGGCGATCAGCACCTCTGCAGCGGGATCGTTGCTCTTGCACTCGGAAATGCTTTCCGAGTGCTCATCCGCGGAGGCGAACAGATCGAAAACAGGTTCATCGGGCTCGATTGCCGCGATCTGCGGGGCTGCAGCCTGTTGGGCCACCGTGTGCTTGATCCACCGCTGAAGCCGTGAGCGCCCGGAGCGCTTGCGACGATGGCTGGTGGAGAGTGACGACACCGACTGATATGGAGTCGACGGCTGACGAAGGAGAACGCCGAAGGAACTCGCGCGGAAGTGCGCTGCGCCGCGGATGGGCAACGCCTCGACATCCAGCGGGGCTTCTTGTAGCCGCTTACAACAAACTCAAGGAAACCCTCAAGTGCTGCCCAAAACCACCGTTGGAGCAAAGAGTGCGGGGGCGACCCATGGCCATGGGACTGGGAAGGTTCTTGCACCGCTGCATGAATTCAAAAGAAAAAAAGGAGCAACAAATGCTGGAGGAAAAATCAGTTGCAGAGAGAATATTCACCGAGATGGAGAAGTCACCGACTGAAGAAGGTCTTGTACACGACGCCTGGATTCTTGCTGGAGGGCTATTGAGGTTAGAGGATGAGAAGAAAATGTGGGAGGTGATCGAAGCCGTGTGGGTGGAGATGCTCTGCTACTCTGCCAGCAGGTGCCGGGTGTCGTGGGTGCAAGTCTGACAGTAGTGTGTGGGGGTAGGAATGAGAGGGCAGAGCCTAGCTACGGCGCAGGTGTTACACTCGGATTTACGAGTTCAGGCCCCTCAGCGGTGGAGGTAATAGCCCTACGTCTCGGTGCTCTGGAGCTGTATTGCTTGAGTGTATGATTACAACAGGTTGCGAACCCTTGGAATGGAGCAGGGGGCGGCTTATATAGTCTCGCCAGCCCTCCCATGAACGCCAGCCATTACAGGGAGTTTAAGAGGGGTATAAGTGCGCCAGGTAACGGGCATATTGATGACAATTAATACAGGCGAACGTGCGTCCCGACCGTTGTGCTCCTGGGGTCTCCTGGTCTTCTCTGGTCGAGTGACTGTTAGGTATTCCGAGTGAAATAGCTGGTCGAGTGGATTCCTGCTTCCGAGTGGTTTATTGCACTCCGAGTGAATGTCAGTCTGCGGACTCCGAGTGGATTATTGGACTCCGAGTGAATGTCAGTCTGCGGAACTCTTGGTTGCTGATCTGGCCCTGGGGCCCAGTATAAGGCGTGCGGAGTCCTAGGGTAGGGTCTGTAGGTCAGGCCTGTTACCCTATCCCTGGTACATGCCCTCGTCACCGGGGGCACCTACACGCTAAGAGCTTGGGCACTGGCGGGGAGCTGTTGACCTTCGTTTGGCTCCTGTGGTCGCACATGGGGATGGAAACCTTGGCGGAGAGGATGCAGATGCCGGAGGTGGAGATTCCAGGCACAGGAGGAAATTCTGGCCTTGCCTTCGGACAAGACGTTGACGTTGGGGGTGTTTGACGCAGTTGCTTATGTATGGAGCGAGACCACACTGTTTGTTGCTGAGTATCAGGTTTGCGTGTATGTTGTTGTCCGCCTATCCACTTCTCCTGTAGTCCGGTTCTACAACTGAACAGGGCCTACCATATCTATTATATGCAATGTATGCGAAATTTCATCTTTTGATTGGCCATGTTTGCGACATCTTTTACGGTAAGTGTTGGGGAACGTTGCATGGGAAACAAAAATTTTCCTACGCACACACAAGATCTATCCATGGTGATGAGCATCTACGAGAGGGAGAGTGAATCTACATACCCTTGTAGATCGCTAAGCGGAAGCGTTAAGAAACGCGGTTGATGTAGTCGAACGTCTCCGCGATCCAAATCGCAAGTCGTCCCTCGAACCGATCACGAACTAGTGCCGAACGGACGGCACCTCCGCGTTCAACACACGTACGGCTTGATGACGCCTTCACCACCTCGATCCAGCGAGCGATGGTGAAGTAGTAGATGAGTTCCGGCAGCACGACGGCGTGGTGATGGTGGTGAGGAACAATCTCTGCAGGGCTTCGCCAAGCACTACGGAGATTATGACGGAGGAACTAGAGGGTTAGGGTTGCCGCACACGGCTTGGGGAAATCTTGATGTATTCCGGGTGCTAGCCCTGCCCCTCTATTTATATGTTGAGCCCTGGGGTCGAAACTTGGAGAAAGAGCCTCCTCAAAGTCGGTTTGGCCCGCAAGGCAAGAGTCCTGCTCGGACTCCAGGACCAGACGCCAGGGTCCTCGACGTCTGGCCCCAGACGCCAGGGTCCCTGGCGTCTGGCCCCTGGCCTCCGCAAAACTTCCTTTTGCACCTTCCTAAAGCCTCGTGGGCTTTACCCCTTGGCCCAAATAAAGTGTTCTCGTACCCGAACATTTCGGAAAACATCCGAAACTCCTTCCGGTGAATTCCGGAACCCTTCCGGAGACCAAACACTATTATCCCATATATCAATCTTTACCTCCAGACTATTCCAGAGCTCCTCGTCATGTCCGGGATCTCATCCGGGACTCCGAACAACTTTCGGTCACCAACATAACAACTCAACTATACTTATATCGTCACCAAACGTTAAGTGTGTAGACCCTGCGGGTTCGAGAACTATGTAGACATGACCGAGACACCTCTACGGTCAATAACCAATAGCGGGACCTGGATGCCCATATTGGCTCCTACATATTCTACGAAGATCTTTATCGGTCGAACCTCTATGTCAAGGATTCAGTTAATCCCGTATGATTTTCCCTTTGTTCTTCGGTATGTTACTTGACCGAGATTCGATCGTCGGTATCTCTATACCTAGTTCAATCTCGTTACCGGCAAGTCTCTTTACTCGTTCCGTAATACAAGATCTCGTGGCTAACACTTTAGTCACATTGCTTGCAAGGCTCATTGTGATGTTGTATTACCGAGTGGGCCCTGAGATACCTCTCCGTCACACGGAGTAACAAATCCCAGTCTTGATCCATGCCAATTCAACAGACACCCTCGGAGATACCTGTAGAGCATCTTTATAGTCACCCAGTTACGTTGCGACGTTTGATACACACAAGGTATTCCTCCGATGTCGGGGAGTTGCATGATCTCATGGTCATAGGAACAGATACTTGACATGCAGAAAACAATAGCAATAAACTGACACGATCATATGCTACGTTTACAGTTTGGGTCTTGTCCATCACATCATTCTCCTAATGATGTGATCCCGTTATCAAATGACATCTCATGTCCATGGCTAGGAAACCTTCACCATCTTTTGATCAACGAGCTAGTCAACTAGAGGCTTACTAGGGACACAGTGTTGTCTATGTACCCACACATGTATTTGAGTTTCCAATCAATACAATTATAGCATGAATAATAAACGATTATCACGAACAAGGAAATATGATAATAACTAAATTATTATTGCCTCTAGGGCATATTTCCAACAGTCTCCCACTTGCACTAGAGTCAATAATCTAGTTCACATCACCATGTGATTTACATTGTTCTAACACCCAATGAGTTCTGGGGTTCGATCATGCTTTGCATGTGAGAGAGGTCTTTAGTCAACGGGTCTGCGACATTCAGATCCGTGTGTACTTTGCAAATCTCTATGTCATACTGTAGACACTTCTACCACACTCCACTTGGAGCTATTCCAAATGGCTGCTCCACTATATGTATCCTGACTGCTACTCAGAGTCGTCCGGATAGGTGTCAAAGCTTGCATCGACGTAACCCTTTACGACGAACTCTTCATCACCTCCATAATTGAGAAATATTTCCTTAGTCCTCTAGTTACTAAGGATAATCTTGACCGCTGTCCAGTGATCCACTCCTGGATCACTCTTGTACCCCTTGACAAACTCATGGCAAGGCACACACAGGTGCGGTACACAGCATGGCATACTATATAGAGCCTATGGATAAGGCATAGGGGACGACCTTCGTCCTTTCTCTTTCTTCTGCCGTGGTCGAGCTTTGAGTCTCACTCAATTCCACACCTTACAAATCAGGCAAGAACTCTTTCTTTGACTGATCCATTTTGAACTCTTTCAAAATCTTGTCAAGATATGTACTCATTGAAAGTTTTACCAAACGTCTTGATCTATCTCTATAGATCCTGACGCCCAACATTTAGGTAGCTTCATTCCAGGTTTTCCTTTGAAAAACTCCTTTTCAAACAACCCTTTATGCTTTCCAGAAATTCTACATAATTTCCGATCAACAATATGTCATCCACATATACTTATCAGAAATTCTATAGTGCTCCCACTCACTTTATTGTAAATACAAGTTTCTCATAAACTTTGTATAGACTCAAAAACTTTGATCACCTCATCAAAGCGTATATTCCAACTCCGAGTTGCTTGCTCCAATCCATAGAAGGATTGCTGGAACTTGCATACATTTTAGCATCCTTAGGACTGACAAAACCTTCTGGTTGTATCACATACAACCTTTCCTCACGGAAACCGTTAAGGAAACTCTGTTTTGACATCCATCTGCCAGATTTCATAATCGAAAAATGCAGCAACTGCTAACATAATTCCAACAGACTTTAGCATCGCTACGGGTGAGAAAGTCTCATCGTAGTCAACTCCTTGAACTTGTGAAAAACCCTTTGCCACAAGTCGAGCTTTATAGACGGTGATATTACCGTCCGCGTCCGTCTTCCTTTTAAAGATCCATTTGTTCTGAATGGCCTTTCGCCCTTCAGGTAATACTTCCAAAGCCCATACTTTGTTTTCTTACATGGATCCCATCTCGGATTTCATGGCCTCTAACCATTTCTCAGAATCCGGGCCCATCATCGCTTCTCCATAGCTCGTAGGTTCATCGTTGTCCAACAACATAACCTCTAAGACAGGGTTGCCGTACCACTCAGGAGTAGTACGCGCCCTTGTCGACCTACGAGGTTCGATAGCAACTTGATCCGAAGCTTCATGATCATCATCATTAACTTCCTCTTCAATTAATGTGGGCTCTACAGAAATATCTTTCTGTGCTGCGCTACTCTCAGGTTGAAGTAAAGGTTCAACAACCTCATCAAGTTCTATCTTCCTCCCACTCAATTCTTTCGAGAGAAACTCTTTCTCGAGAAAGGACCCGTTTTAGCAACAAACACTTTGTGCTTGGATCTGAGATAGAAGGTTTACCCAACTGTTACGTTAGGGTATTCTATGAAGATGCATTTGTCCGCTTTGGGTTCGAGCTCATCAGGTTGAAAACCTTTTCCACATAAGTCCCCGGCCCAACTGGGCCTCTGCCCAGCCGGCCCACCCCGCGCGCCCCTGGCCTATATGGCCTCCTCTCCCTCACCCTCACCCTAACCCGATTCCCTCCCCCCTCCCCTCGTCCCGCACGCCGCCGCCGTCGCCCGTCGTCGTCGTCGCCCCATCCTCACCGTCGCTCGCCGCCCTCTCCTCTTTTCCCCCTCGCTGTCATCGCCGTCGCCTACCTTGCTCCGTCCGCGCCCCGCTCCGCCAGCTGCCGCCACCGCCGTTCGCAGCTTCCCGCGCCTGCGCTGGCTCGCCCGACCGCGCGCTCGCCTGCGCCTCTGCCCGCTCGCTCGCCCCTGGCCGCGCTCGCCCGCGCCTGCTGCTTCTGCCGCTGCTGCTGCCCCTCCCGCCGTCGCTCGCCCGCAGCCGTCCGCGCCGGCGCTGCTCGCCGGCCCCCGCTCGCTGGCCGCCGTCCGCCGCTTCCCCGCCGCGGCCTGCGCCTCCTCTGCCCCGTGCACGCACAGTTCCTTCCCTGTGGTCACCGGACATGTCCGGTCCCGAATGGGAGCAGGCGCGGACATGTCCGGCTGGCCCACTGCCAGGTGGGGCCCAGCCCCTGGATGAAACGAAAATAAAAGAAATAGAAATAAAATAAAATAATTAAAATAAATAAATAATTAATAATTAATAATTAATTAGGTAATGAACTAATTAACTTAATTAATTCTGTTTAATTAAATTAATTATTAATTAACCTAATTAATCTGTAATTAGATTAATTAAACCCTAATTAGTCTAACCAGACGCTGACAGGTGGGACCCACTGGTCCTGTTGACTGCTGACATCACAGTGACGTCATGCTGACGTCAGCAAACACTGTTTCGGATAGTTCTAATTAAATTAATTCCAGAAATTATAGAAAATCATTTAAACTTTGAAAAATCATATAAATTAAACCGTAACTCGGATGAAAATAATTTATATAAGAAAAATGATCAGAAAAATATGTAGAATCTGAATATGTAATTAAAATGCTTGTCCAACACTCCTATCTAGGTGAACATGGAACTTTTTGACTGATTTGGATAAATGAATAGTGTTCAACGTTAATAAAATAAATCCAAATAAATTCCTAAATTAACTAAAACATTTAGTTAGGCAGTAAAACACCTCTGCATATCATTTAGGCATGTCATGCATAGTGATTGCGTTTTTGCCGTGAATTTATTGTTTCTTCTCCCCCCCTTCTTTCCGATAGCCTTCGAGACCGACGCAACTCCGGAGACCGACTACTTCCCCGAAGACCCCTCTTTTGTCGCAGAGCAACCAGGCAAGCAAATCCCCTTGACGCATGCCTATATCACCTATTCCTTCTCCCTCCTGCTTGCATTAGAAATTGCTACTGCTTTGCTTTATCCTATTCTGATGCATAGCCTGGTTTTGTAACCTGTTATTGATACCTGCCTGTTATCCAAAATGATTAGTATATGTTGGGGATATAACCCCGTGGTAAGACCCGCCCAGGCGGGGCCGGGTCTCACCAGGCAGCTCGTGAGCCCAAGACCTGTAAGGTGGGCCGGAAGATGAAGGCAAGGCCGCATGGCGGCTTACCAGATGGGCCGTTGACAGAGGTCCGGAGACAGAAGTGGGCTTGAAGACCCGGGTGGCTAAGCCGCCCGGAGGTGGCTTACCTACGATGGTAAGGCGGCTTAGAGACAGAGTAGAACACGTTGTGTGGGTCGGTTCGTGACTCGTGTAACCCGGGGCCTTGACCTCATATATAAAGGTTAGACCCCGGGGCGGCTTAGACAAGAAACCAAGTTATCGAGAACTAGGTCAAGCAATCCGCTCCCTTGTAATCGATACTCCAATCAATACAGCACAAGCAGGACGTAGGCTTTTACCTCTACTTGAGGGGCCGAACCTGGGTAAACTCGTGTCCTTCGTCCCGATCAACCCCTTTGAGTCCACTACCATGGCGCTGGCCTCGAACCTAAGTCTTCAGACATCTGCCGTGTTAAAACCACGACAGTTGGCGCCCACCGTGGGGCTAGCGCTCGGTGGTGTCGAGTTCTCAAAGGGCTCTCTCCCAGGGATCGAGGGGTACGCGGTTGGCAGGATGACCAAGAGTCGCCGCGGCCGGCTCTACATCGACGACGCCGGCTGGGGCCCCGAGGCTGACTCCATTGAGTACGGTTTCCGGGTCCCCTTCGGCGGGATTCATGTCTTCATCGGCAAGATCGGCGGATCTGAACCCGGGCCGGACACCTGCACCGACATCGTCGAGCCGGCCCGACGCGTGCAACCCGCCCGACGCGTGCAACCCGCCCGACGCGTGCAACCCGCCCGTGCTAAACCGGGCAGGAAGCATGTCTTCGTCGGCTTCACTCAGGGCATGGATCTCGAGGGGTCCATGTCACAGGAGGAAACTCTCATCTGCTCCGAGGATGGATCTTCTAGCGGAGAGACGGAATCAATTTACCAGCTCCACAATGGCGGGCTCGGGGGCTACGTCGAGCCTTACCTCGAGTCGGAGTTCCATGAGCAGGAGGAATATGAGCCGTTGAACCGCGCTGCCGTCTTTATGGCGGGTACAGCGGCGGCTCATGGCAGCTCAGCCGTCGAGGCAACCGGGTCTGGGGCTGGCAGGCCACCGGCTCAGGTTCTTCTGGATCTGATGGGTGAGCTTACAACCCTGATGGCGACTGAAGTCACGGCTGAAAACCAAGCAGCCCGTAATACAGAGATCGCGAGGTTGAAGAACCAGATGACTGAGGTCCAGCAGGAGATTAATGAATTGAAGGCTCAGATGGATGCTGAGGCGGAGCGCCTTAGGGCGGACACTTTCCGTCTTGAGCTGGAACAGCAATCAGCAGCGGCGGTTCAGCGGATGAGGCATCAATCTCGCTTGTCGGATCAGTATGAAGCAAGGAATCTTTTCAACACGCCAGGAACGGGACAGAACATGCCTTTGGCCGTAACCCGGACGGCGGAAGTGCCTGGAAGCCGGGCGGCGGTTCAGCATCAGCAGATTAACCCGCCCCGGCCGAACCAGGTTACGCCAACTTCTTTTCCTACACCGTCGGGCCATTATTCTAACCCGGCGGAGAACATGGTGGTGGCGGCAACCCGGCTTGCTGCTATCCCGATCCTCGACGAGTCGCCTTTCGCGGAAGAGGTGCGGAACGCGGTTGGATACCTGCGAACGGCGGTGGCCCAGCAGGAGAAGTATGCTTACAGCCGGAGTCGCGTGCACTCAACCCCCATCCCCAGTCGCAGCTACAGCCGGCGTTATGAGTCGCCGGCGGTTTCTAGCAGTGAACGACATCGGAACCCGCCACGAGCTGATTAGGCGGCTCTGGATGCTCAGGCACTGGTGGATCGAGCGAGAGCACAGCGAGAGGCGGCGGCTCTGGCGGCAGCGGCGGCTTATCAGGAACCCACAGTCGCACCCTCCGTCTCAGCCGGAGCGGGGTTAACTTTCAGGGCTATGGGGGTGCCGTGCTTAGCGCCGGCTTTGCGGAATGAGCGCCTGCCGAAGGATTTCAAGGGCCCTCACAAGGTGCCCAATTACACAACTGACCTACCTCCAGAAGCTTGGGTCGAAAGCTATGAGCTGGCCATGGAGATGTTGGATGTTAGTGATGCAGTATGTGCCAAGTATTTCATCATGATGCTGGAAGGGCCGGCTCGCACGTGGTTGAAGGGATTGCCACCCAACACCGTTACGTCCTGGGCCGAGTTGAAGGCGAAATTTATCAAAAAATTTAAAGGGACGTGCAAGCAGCCCATGACGATCGTGGATTTGGATCATTGTGTGCAACAGGCGGATGAGTCAGCCCATCATTGGGTCCGGCGGGTCTCGACCATCATCCACTCTTCGGAACAGATCACGGCGGCTCAAGCAGTTTTGATTCTGGAGAAGAATTGTCACTTTACACCTTTGAAGCAGAAGCTTGGCCGGCTCAAGCGCACGTGTCAAGACATGGGGGAGCTCATGGCGGCTCTCACCAAATACGCAGACTCTGACAACACGAAAGACCTGGGCTCTGATGATGAAAAATCAGGTCGGGGGGAGAAGGGTAACAATGGAAAGGGTCAGCAGCAGAACGCGGCTGGAAGCGGAAATTCGGGCAAGCGGAAACACCCGGACGGCGGGTCAGAACTGGTGGCGAACACCAGCGCTGGAAACAACCGTGCTAAGGGCAACGGGAACTTTAGGCAGCATTTTAACAAGGGTAAAGCTCCCTTCAACTTGGAAGCGATGCTCAATAAACCTTGTCCAGAGCATAGTCAGCCCGATAAGCCGGCAGGCCATACATGGAGGAATTGCAACATTATGCGGCAGTTTCGAGACTACAGCCTTCAACAACAT
Organism: Elymus sibiricus; assembly: GCA_039707655.1. NCBI lineage: Eukaryota > Viridiplantae > Streptophyta > Magnoliopsida > Poales > Poaceae > Elymus > Elymus sibiricus. The sequence continues at coordinate 164,151,183 of CM077676.1, forward strand.
CATAACCACGGCAATGGTCCGTCCGGCGGCTCAGGGCCAGGCGGGTCAGGAGCCGGCTTTGGTCCCGGCGGTTCAGGGTCCGGTTACCAGGGTCAAGGCAATCAAGGAGGTCATCATCAACAGTCTGGCGGTAGCGGCCAGCAGCAGCATAACCAGTCGGGTTTCCAAAGCAACCCGAAGCAGCTTAGCGGGGGTCAATATCATGTTTTCACAACCAGCTTTGACAAGCGAGACCAGAAGGTGCGCAAGCGGGCGGTTAATGCGGTCATGCCGGCTCTCCCGCAGTATTTGAAGTGGTCTGAGTATGACATCACTTGGAGCAAGGCGGATCACCCGCCGCGGGTTGACAACCCGGGGCAACTAGCTTTGGTGGTTGCCCCCCAAGTAGGTGGATATGTGGTCACTAAGGTGCTTATGGATGGTGGCAGCAGCATCAACATCCTGTACTATGACACTTTCAGCCGGATGGGTTTGCTTGACAAGGATCTTAAGCCCTCTTTCACAGTGTTTCATGGTGTGGTGCTTGGCAAGTCGGCTTATCCAGTGGGCAAGATTTCTCTGGAGGTAGCTTTTGGTGATGAATACAACTACAGGGTGGAGTCCTTGTGGTTTGAGGTGGTCAAAATTAAAAGTCCATATCATGCTTTATTCGGACGGCCGGCTTATGCCAAGTTCATGGCTAGGCCTTGTTATGTCTACTTACAGCTCAAGATGCCCGGGTTAAGAGGAACGATTACCGTGCATGGCGATCAGAAAACGGCTCTTGAGTGTCAGGAAGGTGATGTAGCTTATGCAGAGTCAAGTTGTGCAGAGGCAGAGCTCAAGTTTTACAAAGAGAATGTCGACCCGGAGGATATGACTCTGTTGAAGAAGCCCACTACAGAATCAGAGCCGCCCCTCAAGTTTGCGGCGGATGATACCAAGCAGGTGGATTTCACCGAGGGCGACTCATCTCAGCAGTTTACTATTGGGGCTAACATGGACCCCGCATAGGAAAGCGCGCTCATCAAATTCATCCGTGAGAATCGGGACATCTTTGCATGGAAGCCGTCTGACATGTCGGGTGTACCGAGAGAATTTGCTGAGCACCATCTTAATGTGGATCCTAAGTTCAAGCCGATCAAGCAATTCCTTCGTCGTTTCAATGAAGAGCGGCGCAAGGCTATTGGAGAAGAGGTGGCCCGGCTCTTAGCGGCAGGGTTCATCGTGGAGGTCTTTCACCCGGAGTGGTTAGCTAACCCGGTGCTAGTGCTTAAGAAGAACGGCACTTGGCGTATGTGCGTGGGTTACACGGATCTTAACAAAGCCTGTCCAGTTGACCCGTTTGCTCTCCCCCGGATTGATCAGATCATTGATGCAACGGCGGGTTGCGAAAGTTTATGCTTCCTGGACGCCTATTCAGGTTATCACCAGATCAAGATGGCAGTCAAAGACCAAGAGAAGACGGCTTTCATCACGCCTTTTGGTGCTTTCTGCTACGTGTCTATGCCTTTTGGGCTCAAGAGTGCCCAGGCGACTTATCAGCGTTGTGTGCAGAACTGTCTTCACAGTCAAATTGGACGTAATGTTCATGCTTATGTGGATGATATTGTGGTCAAGTCAAGGAAGAAGGAAGCTTTGCTGGACGACCTGAAGGAAACTTTCGATAACTTACGGGTTTACAAGATGATGCTTAACCCGGCCAAGTGTGTTTTTGGAGTTCCTGCAGGCAAGCTTTTGGGATTTCTGGTCTCTGAGCGTGGAATTGAAGCTAACCCAGACAAGATAAAAGCGATTACTTCTTTGTCTGAGCCGGCGTGCATAAATGACGTCCAGCGCCTGGCGGGTCGGATCGCTGCGTTAAGCCGATTCATAAGCCGCCTGGGCGAGAAGGCAATCGCTTTATATCAGATGATGAAGAAAACAGACGATTTCGTCTGGAGCGAGGCGGCGGGTGAGGCGTTTGAGGCGCTTAAAAAGCAGCTGACTGAGCCGCCAGTCTTAGCCGCTCCGGCTGAGAAGGAACCCTTACTCCTCTATGTGGCGGCTAACAACAGGGCAGTCAGCGCTGCGGTTGTTGTGGAGCGCAAGGAGGCAGGGAAGGAATATCCGGTTCAAAGGCCGGTTTACTACGTCAGCGAAGTTTTGATTGAGTCCAAGCAACGATACCCACATTGGCAGAAACTGATCTATGGGGTATTTATGGCGAATCGAAAGCTGAAGCACTATTTCCTGGGACACCCGATCACAGTGGTTAGCTCTGCCCCGCTGAGAGACATAATTCAAAACAGAGAAGCCACTGGCCGGATTGCTAAGTGGGCATTGGAGCTTGGACCTCTTAATCTGAAGTATGTGCCTCGCACGACTGTCAAGTCTCAAGCCTTGGTGGACTTTATAAACGACTGGACGGAGTGTCAGTCGCCAGAGGAGAAGCCGGACAACACTTACTGGACGATTCACTTTGACGGGTCTAGACAGTTGGAAGGCTCGGGGGCTGGAGTCGTCTTAACTTCCCCTAAAGGTGATAAGTTCTGTTATGTGCTAAGGCTGATGTTTCCTTGTACTAACAATGCAGCTGAGTATGAGGCTTTACTTCATGGCCTCCGGGTGGCCAAGGAGATGAACATAAGCCGGGTTAGATGCCTCGGCGACTCAGACCTTGTGGCTCAGCAAGTTTCAGGCACGTGGGACTCCAAAGACCCACGGATGGCGGCTTATCGTCAGGCGGTTGACACCATTGCAGGTTACTTCAAAGGTTATCAGGTGGATCATATTGATAGTCGCAAGAACGAGGCGGCTGATGCATTATCAAGGCTTGGCTCTCAGCGTAAGCCGGTGCCGCCTAACGTGTTTTTGGACGTGTTATATCACCCGTCAGTTAAGCTACCTTCGGAGGAGGATCTGGCTATACCTGACCCGGAGGGGCAGCTGGTGGCGGCTCTGCATGCCATTCCTGACTGGACGTTGCCTTATCTGGCGTATCTAACTCGCGGCGAGTTACCTGAGGACAAGACCTTGGCAAGACAAATCATCAGACGATCTAAGTCCATGACAATCATCAATGGCGAGTTGCATAAGCGCAACATCACTGGTGTCTTCCAGCGTTGTGTTTCTCCGGAAGAAGGCAAGGAGATCTTGAATGAAATCCACGCCGAATATTGTGGTCATCATGCCGGCTCAAAATCTCTGGTGGCCAAGGCTTTTCGACATGGTTTCTTCTGGCTGATGGCTCATAAGGATGCAGAAAACTTGGTCCTCAAGTGTGATGGCTGTCAGAAGTTCGGGCGACGTGCTCACGTGCCGGCTCAGGAATTGCGCATGATCCCAATTACCTGGCCGTTCGCGGTTTGGGGGCTTGATATGGTCGGGCCCTTCAAGAGGTCCAAAGATAAGAAGACCCACCTTTTGGTGGCGGTGGATAAGTTTACCAAGTGGGTAGAAGCTGAGCCGGTCAGCAAGTGTGATGCGGCTACGGCGGTTCAGTTTGTCAAAAAATTGATCTACCGTTTTGGTTACCCCCACAGTATCATCACAGATAATGGCACAAACCTATCCAAGGGGGCTATGCAAGCTTTCTGTGAAAGTGAACACATCCGGCTTGACGTTTCTGCTGTGGCTCATCCACAGTCCAATGGTCAGGCGGAGCGTGCTAACCAGGAGATCCTGAGAGGTATCAAGCCCCGGCTTATGGTTCCTCTACAGAGAACGCCGGGTTGTTGGGTTGAGGAGTTACCCTCAGTTCTATGGAGCATCAATACAACTCCTAACAGGTCAACAGGCTATACGCCTTTCTTCATGGTTTACGGCGCAGAAGCCGTATTACCAAGCGACATACGACATGACTCGCCACGGGTGGCGGCTTACGTTGAGGCAGACAATGAGACGGCGCGTCAGGACGAGTTGGATGCTTTGGATGAAGAGCGTGATCTGGCGGCGGCCCGATCGGCGATTTATCAGCAAGACCTGCGTCGTTATCACAGCCGCCGGGTCAAGACCCGGACGTTCCAAGAAGGCGACTTAGTGTTGCGCCTGATTCAAGATCAGACGGACGCGCACAAGCTGTCTCCCCCATGGGAAGGGCCTTTTGTGGTTAGCAGAAATCTCAACAATGGGTCATACTATCTCATCGACGTACGGGACGAGTCACGCACTTCTGGGCAGGAGACCTACCGGCCGTGGAATATCGCCCATCTACGGCCTTACTATACTTAAGAGTCATCGACTCCCCCCCCCAATTGTATATCATCATTGTATATATCACATATATATATATATATAATAAAGTTGGCATCCCTGCAAGCCGGGGCCTCTGCCCTTTTACGTATCTCACATGGCTCAAAGATGGATACAATCATATGATCATTTGGGGGCTTTCAACCTGCCGGGTTAAGCTTCAACCTTCTTGGTCAGGCTCTTCAGCCGAAATTACAAGGTCACTTGGGGGCTTCTAACCCGCCGGGTTAAGCTTCAACCCTCTTGATTAAGCTCTTCAGCCAAGATAGCACTATCAACCGGCGGCTTACAAGTCGGCGGCTTACAAGATGGTGTGTAAGTTGATATCGTCAACAAAGATCACTAGGAGTGCAGCGAGTTATGAACTCACCTCCTTTTCTGATCTGCAAAACCGGGTTATACCTGCCTGTAAGTAGCTGCGCTTTGTCAGGGGTGCAGCGAGTTCTAAAACTTACCCCCTGCAAAGGCCTCTTACAGCGGCGAGGCAAACCCTTACATCTGCAAGGCCGGGTTATACCTGCCTGTAAGTAGCTGCGCTTTGTCAGGGGTGCAGCGAGTTCTAAAACTTACCCCCTGCAAGGGCCTCTTACAGCGGCGAGGCAAACTCTCTCATCTGTTGCGTCTCTTTCTGGTTCACTACGCTCTTGTCAGTTGTTAAGAGTTCAAAGTAGTGAGACTACCCAGAAGAACTGGCTTATCTGTTCGGAAAGAAAGGCAAGGTTATGAGATTTTACGTCTCCGGGTTAGGCTTTTTTAAGCCGCCCTTATAACAGTATAGAACATGTTCTGTCTTGTTTGTTGTTTGCAGGGTTTTATCTATAAGAACTATACAAGGATTTATACGTGCACGATGGCACGGCTCAGACAGTTAAAGTTTTTCTAAAGACTATTACAAAGCTCTCCACGAGAGCCCAAAAGGCAACAGATTAAGTTTGGCGGCTCAGACGGCCAAGTTATCAAATTTACAACGTTCAGCTTGCTGGCGGGTCATCCTGCGCCGGGTCTTCGACCTCTTCGATCTGAAGATTGTCCACGTCCCAGTTGCAGTGTGTTAGTGCTTCAAACTGGGCGTCTTCAAAGATAGGAGACGGGTCAATCTCAGGAGCGAAGAGATGCTTACGGCGGGCAGGAGTCAAGTCTCTACATTCAAAGGTTGGACAACGCACTTTCTTGGAAGCCTCACTGTAAGCCGCCTGGTAAGTTGACACATCAAGTTCCTCCACCAGCTTTGAGGCAAGCACCCTGGAGGCTTTTCTGCATTGGGCATAGTCTTCTGCTGTGAATTCAGAACCATCGTCTTTCCTGGATGGGAACCCGTCCATCATTTCTTCAGCAGTCAGCTCAGGAGCGAAGGCTAGGCACCGGCTTAGCGCGGCTATAGCTCCCTGCCTGGCGGCTGATCGTTTCAGCTCTTCAACCTGCTTAGGCAGCGTGGATAGCAGTTCTATAACTCCCCTCATGTACTTGGGGATGCTCTTCTCAGTCAACATTGCCTTGATGGTAAGAAGACTCCCGCAGTAGAGTTGTTCGGCTAAGGAGTATACTGCTTTCAATTTCAGCAAGTTATCAGATGAAAACTGGCGGCTTCTCTGGCCTGCAAGACAAAGTTTGGCGTTATAAGCCGCCCTCACAAGATTTTCAACAGCAAGGAAACCGGCCAAGTTTTTTGAAGCTTACCAAAAACAGCAGAAGTCATCCTGGAGATGTGGCGCTTGAGGGTTTGCAATTCTTCTGACACAGCTGCAAGCCGCCCTTCAGCATCTTCTGCGCGTTTGGTCATGGCGGCTTGGTCCGATTCTGTGTTTTTCTTGAACAGCGCAAAGTCAACTTGCGTCTTCTCAAGTTCTTGTACGGCAGTTCGATATTTATCTTCCGCCTCTGATCGGGCGGTTTGTTGTGAAGCAAGATAATCCTTCAGGCGGGTAATCTCAGATTCAGCCGCCTCCAAAACATCTTGTGGCGTACAACACATGAAAAAAGTTAAGTCATCAGGATGAGTTATTAATGAAGCAATTAAGTTGCAAGTCTCAAGCAGATTGCAAGCAATATACTCGACACTTGGGGGCTAATGTGTTTTCAGTCTACCATAGAGTCCCGGCTCATCTTTTTCAACATAAGCCGACACTTGGGGGCTACATATGGCGTTTTCAAATTCATCCAAATAAAGTTCTGGCTCATCATTTCATAATGACCCGGACTTGGGGGCTACAACTCAAGCTATAAGTGTGTTGCAGAGGGAAGACCCGGCTTATTATTTGAAATATTAATCCGGCTCTTGGCGGCTATGGAAGGATATAAGGGAAAAGTTGGTAAAAATATTACCTCATATTTCTTCTTCATCAGGCTGACGAGCTTCAGCTCCATATTCCGGCTTGACTCCAGGCGGTTCAAGAACCCAGCGTGAAGCTCGTCAACAGTTAACTTCTCCAGCACAGGGTGTTCAAAGTTAAACTTCTCAGACGAAGAAGCTTCAGCCTTGCCAGAGTGCCTTGACAGTACATGCGGCTCAGGAGTTTGGTGACCCGCCTCAGTTATAACAACATCTGGAAAAACTGTATCTTCAACAACCATTGAAGGGCTGGGCGGCTTAGGGTCATCCCTTGCAGGGCTTTCAGCGGCCGTGTCATGACCCGCCGGCTCTGATGGCTTGTGAGTATCTTCAGATGCATCCTTCGTAATGTCAGCAGCTGGTGAAGGGGAGGCCGGCTTAGCAAATATTGGCTCTTGGGCAGTAGGGGCGGCAGTAGACCATCCAGTCCTCCTTCGTTTCGCTTGGGCCCTGGAAGGTGCAGATGATGGTTACACACATGTCAGAAATATTAAAGCATTCGGTGCAAAGTAAAAGTACGCACTCCGGATTGATCTTCATTGGAGGCAGCTTGGAAGAAGTCGAGTCGCCAGATGAAGGAGGAGAATCCTGAAGGCAGTTAAAACAATACAAGACAGAGTAAGGTTATAATGCAAGGTTGATTAAAGTTACGTTTCAGTTAAAGAATACCTCAGCTGGCCATTTCCGTTGAACTGGAGCATGTGATAACCCGGCCACGAGTTCTTCAGAGCCGGCGCTCCGGGTCTGACGTCGGGAGGTGTGCTGTTGCTTTTTTAAAAGAAAATTGGGGTCTAAATGAGCAAAAGGATGAGAGAAGGGGACTTTCCGGACGACCCGCCGTACTCTGTCTTGGGGAAAGGTCTCTGGGTCAGAAATGTCAATTACCTCAGGGGCGTTTGCGTGGCTCGCCTCCGTCTCATCCTGTGAGTGGTTATTGTCAGTAAGTTGCCTAAAGAGAACGGCCAAGGGAGTCAAGTTTTACCTCCGAGTCGTCAGATTCAAGCGGCTCTGGAGTGGCGGCTTTCTTCTTCTTCTGAGCCGGAGTTTTCACCTTTGGTTTCCTCACTGGCGGATTATACTTCTTTTTCCAAAAAGGGTAGTCGGCCTGTGTAAGACGCCAACAAAGGTTAAGAGGTGTAGGACAAATGTGACCAATTGAGGGAAGAGAGATTTACGTCTGGAGCCGGGTTCTTGGCGTAGAATGGTTCAAGACCAATTTTGTTGCAAGCCTCCTGTTTTTCACCAAGGAGTCCTTTGATGCCAGTGTTGATATCTTCGTCAGACAAGGGAGTATTCTTGAAACAAAGAGGGTCATCGGGTTCACCCGTATATTCGCACATGAGCCGATCACGAAAACTCAGCGGCATGATTTTCCAACTTACCCAGCAACGGGTTAAGTCGACACCAGTCAAGCCGTTCGCCAGTAAGGCTTTGACTTTGGCGTAAGCCGGGGCGTACTTTGCTCGTTCGGCAGCAGTCATCCGTGCTGGCAGTGGGTTGTCATTTGTATAGCAGAGCCGGGTTGGACGGTAACCCGGCAGGGAGTTCTCACCTTCAGGAGAGGTGTCTTTACAATAAAACCAGGTCTTGTTCCAGTCTTTGGGATGACTTGGCAAGATGGCTATGGGGTATGGCAGATCTCTCCGTCTCTGGATTGTAATGCCCCCAAGCTCTAAACTGGGCCCAACCGCCATTTCAGTTTGGCGGTTAGCATAATGATAGTCATGGAAGAGGTCAACAGACGGCTCTTCTTGCAGGTAGACTTCACTTAAGACTTGGAACTGGCAAATGTTGGTGACTGAATTTGGGCCTATGTCTTGAGGGTGGATCTTGAAGAAGTGAAGAACATCTCGAAAGAATTTTGACCCTGGAGGGCAGAACCCGCGGAGGATATGATCAGTGAATATGATATCTCCCCTTCCTTGGGCTTAGGCCTCTTCTCTGGCCCTGGGACCCGCCAGTGTATTACATTTTTAGCCGGCAGCATGCCGGACTCAACAAAGTTAAGCAGAAGCTCTTCAGTGACTCCAGAGCTGACCCAGTCGCAGGACGATGGAGCCCTTGACATGATGGCGGGTCAGGCTACGGAAAAGCAAAGAAGATGGCGGGTTAGAAAATATTAAATGGATAAGGCAGCTATGGTCGGTATAAGGGCGGGGAGTTAAGCCGCCAAAGCATATCAATCAATAGTCGCCAATGTTGTGGCGGGTTACATGGACTTGGCAACACTGAGAAAATGGCTAAGTGCAGATAAACAGGTTTTGCATATTGTTATTTCAGTTGTAAGATCTACAGGTGAAGGGAAAATGAAAAATATTCATGACCTAAAAATAACGGTGGGAAGACAGATCAATCTGCCCGCAGAGATAAGTGTTGTATGGACCTAAAACAGATGGGGCATTGGCCTCGGAGGAGTACCCGCAACAGATAGGCAGTACTATAGGGCATGGAGTGGTGCTCGATGCCATGATGGACGCTGACGAACAGCGATGAAAACAAGAACGCAGAAGAACTCGAGAAACCCTAATGAGGGTAGATGCAGATTCAACAAGAGCCAAGGGAGATTACCTTCTGGATGCGGAGGAACCGGAGACGCTTTGGTTCAATTCAGGCTGATGCAGCGGCCGGCGATGAGGGCGACGGCGAGGACCAGTTGGCCACGGCGGAGCTCTGGAGAGAGGAGGTTTCGAGCAAGGAGGAAGATGACAGCGACGGCAGGGAAGGAGAGAGGGGACCACGTGTCCCTATTTATGGGCCAGAGAGGCAACAGTGCGCGCGAGAATTGAGGGGCACAGTGATTACTGACCAAATGTGGCGCCTCGATTTTCGGGATGGCCTTTCAAATGAGGAGATCCGTTGCAGACGTCACGAAATCTTTTTCAGAATATTCGATATGACGTCATGGCGGGTTATAAATTGTCTTTCCAGATGACAGACGTATGAAGACTCGCCGCCAAGTAGGTTGAAGATTGACATGAGCTGGCTCAAATCAACCTGGGGCCTAATGTTGGGGATATAACCCCGTGGTAAGACCCGCCCAGGCGGGGCCGGGTCACACCAGGCGGCTCGTGAGCCCAAGACCTGTAAGGTGGGCCGGAAGATGAAGGCAAGGCCGCATGGCGGCTTACCAGATGGGCCGTTGACAGAGGTCCGGAGACAGAAGTGGGCTTGAAGACCCGGGTGGCTAAGCCGCCCGGAGGCGGCTTACCTACGATGGTAAGGCGGCTTAGAGACAGAGTAGAACACGTTGTGTGGGTCAGTTCATGACTCGTGTAACCCGGGGCCTTGACCTCATATATAAAGGTTAGACCCCGGGGCGGCTTAGACAAGAAACCAAGTTATCGAGAACTAGGTCAAGCAATCCGCTCCCTTGTAATCGATACTCCAATCAATACAGCACAAGCAGGGCGTAGGCTTTTACCTCTACTTGAGGGGCCGAACCTGGGTAAACTCGTGTCCTTCGTCCCGATCAACCCCTTTGAGTCCACTACCATGGCGCTGGCCTCGAACCTAAGTCTTCGGACATCTGCCGTGTTAAAACCACGACAGTATAGGTTGGGTGGTAAACCATCTGTGGCCCCTCTTCCTTGTTGTAGTTGCTCCGCTTTAGAACCAGTGCCCCGATCGATGTGATCGAACGGGTTGAGACCAACACACCACCGCACATTGCCCCTAAGTCGTTAGACCCTGCAGAGCTGGTATCGAGTGCCGAGGGTGATACCTCTTATCTCACTATCGATGATGCCTCTGTAGAATAGCTATCCGGTTGTGAGTTGCCAAGGGTGATTCCTCTTTCATCACTTCCGATAAAGCTTCCGTCGTACAACCTCTCAAGTGGGAATCCCTCGAGGGTGATTCCTCGGATTCCCCCTTGATGACAGGAACACACGGTTACCTTTAAATGTTGCCCACATGTACTGTTACTGCGGGACTGAAGGGACAGGCGGTACCACCCCGGTAGAGGTGGACCTGAGTTCCCGACAGTCTCCTGGGAAGACGGGTTGACCTGAGAGGCACCCGCGAGATAATTACGAGGCGCGGCCGGGCAGGCAGAGACCGCCCTAGAGAGGGATGGGCCTGGCCCTTGTTGCACTTCCTCGAGACGGGACGACAGGAGTACTGATCGTCACCGCGAGCTCCTAATAATGCGATAACGGATTTGGGTATTGATCTGAGTGGGTCGTTGGCCCTATACGCACTACCACCACGTGGGATAATGGTTATGGGACCCTCTACGTCGTATGTATCAGCCGAAAGCTCTGTCAGACGTCCAGTTCAGCATTGTGGGCCTGTCGGGCCAGTGCCATCCAGGATGAGGTGGTGCTCGTCCCGGCTCGTCGCATAACGACCCGGAGTGCAAAGGGCGATGGGCCCAAGACCCCTGAGCACTTAGGATGTAGACCGGCGGGGACCTCTCTGTTGAGCCTAGGTAGGACTACGTCGTGTCGATTACCCGAGGCCGGGCATTACCCAGCAAGTGTGTCCGGCCAGATGTAATTGAGCGTGCTGGGTAACAGTAGTGCACCCCTGCAGGGAAGTTATCTATTCGAATAGCCGTGTCCACGGTAACAGGACGCTCAGTGTTGTATCCCGATCTATTATTACTTGAACTGGATACATGATAATTAATTGTAAGCTCCGGGATCGCTTTCTCGCAGGGAGTCGAGAAAGGATCTCTGGGCTTTGCTTCAACATGCTTGTTAATTTATAATATGCTAATCTGCACTCTTCTAATGTTGTAAGACCGCTGAAGATGCTAGTCTTCGATAGGCTAGGTTTTCCCCTCTTCTCTGGCATTTCTGCAGTCAAGTCCACATATACAGCCTTCCTTGAAAATGTTGCATATCTAGACTAGCTCTGATGTCAGTCTTGCGAGTACTTTGGATGAGTACTCACGGTTGCTTTGCTTCCCCTTTTCCCCCATGCCCGATTGCTGCGATCAGACGTCGAAGCCCAGGAGCAGGAGTGATGGAAATATGCCCTAGAGGCAATAATAAAGTTGTTATTACTTTATATTTCCTTGTTCATGATAAAGGTTTATTATTCATGCTAGAATTGTATTGACCGGAAACTTAAATACATGTGTGAATACATAAACAAATACCGTGTCCCTAGTGAGCCTAGTGAGCCTCTACTAGACTAGCTCGTTGATCAAAGATGGTTATGGTTTCCTAACCATAGACATGAGTTGTCATTTGATAACGGGATCACATCATTAGGAGAATGATGTGATGGACAAGACCCATCTGTTAGCTTAGCATATGATCGTTCTGTTTATTGCTACTGCTTTCTTGAATGTCAAATACATGTTTCTCCGACCATGAGATCATGCAACTCCCGGATACCGGAGAAATACCTTGTGTGCTATCAAACGTCACAACGTAATTGGGTGATCATAAAGATGCTCTACAGGTATCTCCGAAGGTGTCTGTTGAGTTGGCATGGATCGAGACTGGGATTTGTCACTCCGTGTTTCGGAGAGGTATCTCTGGGCCCTCTCGGTAATGCACATCATAAGAAGCTTGCAAGCAAAGTGACTAAAGAGTTAGTTACGGGATGATGTATTACGGAACGAGTAAAGAGACTTGCCGGTAACGAGATTGAACTAGGTATGGAGATACCGACGATCGAATCTCGGGCAAGTAACATACCGACGGACAAAGGGAATTACGTATGTTGTCATTGCGGTTCGACCGATAAGATCTTCGTGGAATATGTAGGAACCAATATGAGCATCCAGGTTCCGCTATTGGTTATTGACCGGAGAGGCGTCTCAGTCATGTCTACATCATTCCCGAACCCGTAGGGTCCGCACGCTTAACGTTCGTTGACGATATAGTGTTATATGAGTTATGTGAATTGGTAACCGAATGTTGTTCGGAGTGCCGGACGTCACGAGGAGTCTCAGAATGGTCGAGAGGTAAAGATTTATATATGGGAAGTCATATTTTGGGTTCCGGAAAAAGGTGCAGTTTTTTCGGTATTGTACCGGGAAGCTTCCAGAAGGTTCCGGAGGATTCCGGAGAGGTCCGGAAGTCGACAAGTGGGTCCACCATGTCCCAAGGGCTGGCATGGGCTAAGGGGAGGCGCCCTGGCCTTATTGGGCCAGGCGCACCAAGTCCTCAAAAGCCCATGCAGCTAGGGAAGGAAAAAAAGGAGAGTCCTAGTAGGAATAGGATTGGACTTTGGAGCCCAAGTCCACGTGTGTACTATTCACGCGGTACTGTTCATGTGGTACTGTTCATGTGGCACTATTCCTTCTACTCCAAGCCCCTACACATATATAAATAGAGGAGAGGGGGCGCCCCAAAGGAGACACAACATTGTCTTAGCCGCGTGCGGCGCCCCCCTCCACAGTTCCGTCCCTCGGTCATATTTTCGCAGTGCTTGGGCGAAGCCCTGCGGAGATAGCATCACCATCACCGTCACCACGCCGTCGTGCTGCCGGAACTCATCCACTACCTCGCCGTCTTGCTGGATCAAGAAGTCGAGGACGTCACCGAGCTGAACGTGTACTGAACGCGGAGGTGCCGTACGTTCGGTACTCGGTCGGTTGGATCGTGAAGTTGTTCGACGACATCAACCGCGTTGTTCTAATGCTTCCGCTTACGGTCTACGAGGGTACGTAGACACACTCCCCCTCTCGTAGCTATGCATCTCCATGGATAGATCTTGCGTGTGCGTAGAAAAAAATTTGTTTTCCATGCAACGTTTCCCAACAAGGAGATCCCCGGAGGCCACTACTTCTACGAGGAGATCCCCGACGACCAGGAGTAGTTTAGGAGGCTCCCAGGCAGGAGGCCTTGCCTCTTTCGATCAGAGTTGTTGTTTGTTTTTGCCTTCTTAAGGCATCTTGTTTAACTTGTGTCTGTACTCAGATACTATTGCTTCCGCTGATGCTTGTATGACATCGAGCTTGTGTATTCGAGCCCTCGAGGCCCCTGGCTTGTAATATAAAGCTTGAATTTTTTTTTGTGTTTAGAGTTGTGTTGTGATATCTTCAAGTGAGTCCCTAGGCTTGATCGTGTGCATTTGCGTGTATGATTAGCGCACGATTAAGTCGAGGGCGTCACACCGCGACACCGGAGCGCCGCCACCGTCCGCCCCAGGAACCTGGAACAAGGGTTTCCCCCGGAGTGCGAGAGAAGAGGCCGTAGGCCCTCGAACGACGACGCCTCCAAGAAGGTGTGTGGCGCTCACAAGCGTCGCCGTCGTCGGCTCCGACCAAGGCCAGAGCAAGGATTTCGCCCCGAGAAACCAGCGGAAGCCCTCCCCTCGAATCGACACACAAGAGCCACCACCCGCCTAAACCACCACCCGCCACCAGAGCCCGCAGCCACCGATCAGAGTAGCCCCGCCGCCGCCACCTGCACCGTGCAGAGCCGCCAACACCTGCACCGTGCAGAGCCGCCAACAAGGCTACCCCAACACCACCGTAGGAGCCAGAACCAGCCACGTCTGGTCAGATCCGGCGCCCGTGCAACGGCAACAGCCAACCCACCGGCCGGCACCAAGCGTCCCCGGCACAACCGAGGGCCGACGCACAACCGCAGAGTACCGATGTCCCCGAGCTCCAGCCGTGGCGCTGCCCACGCAACCACCATGGCCGCCGTCGCCGAAGAAGAAGTCCGGGGCCGCTGCCCCGGCGTCCGAGAACCCCACACTAGCATGCTCTCCAGATCCCCGCCGCTGGAGCAGCCTCTGTGCAGCAACCCCTCATCGCCGGCTCACCACCACCGCGGCAAGACGCCATGGCCCACAGTCTGTTTCCTCCTCGCTCCCAGCTCTCCCCGCACGACCAGACCAGCAGGAAGACCATCGCGCGCAGGACACCGCCGCCACCAGCCCCGCACCACCACGCGCCGGATCAGGGCTGGGCAGACCCGGATCCACTCCCCGACGCCGGCGAAGAGGCCCGCCGTACCGGATCTCGCGGCGCCGCCGTATGGATCCCCCGCTAGCCAGCGATCGCCGACGCAAAGGAGCCCCGCCGCCACCATCCCTGGGGCGCGCGCGGCTTCGCCGGCGTCCTCTCCGGCGGCGGCGAAGCGGATGGGGGTGTGTGAGGGTGGGCCGGCGGCGGCGCGACTAGGGGCTGCCCCCGAGCCGCCAGAGGAGGCGACGCGGGGGGAGAGAGGCCTTAGTGAAAAAAAAAACCCGCCACTCTCTAGTTGTTTTACTTTTCGCAAAGCAGACATCAAACACGCTCGCAATCACCATTGGATCTTCATACATTCGATTTTTGATGCTCCATACCTGTGTCGTTCCATGCTTGTAGGTTTGTTCATCACAATTGCTTTTTTAGATGTTTCGTCGTGAAGAAGATGTTACGTCAAAATCCCCGCTGCACTGCCGCGATACTCACACTCCACAGATTAAAAAAGCTTTCTATTGCCCTGTAAACCTCCCAACCAAACATTCCAGCTGGTCGGAATTACACTCTCCAAGAGCGAACTTCTGGGCGGCCTCTCGACCATGCCACGTCGACGCATTTACTGTCGCAGGATTGGTGGTTCCGTCCACCCCAGATAACACATCCCCGGTAATTTCCTTCCCTTATCTTAACCACGAAGGCAGCCCACGCACGGACCTCCCTTTCTCTCGTTTCCTCTTCCATCTAACCCGCCGCCACGAGCATCGCCAGCGGGAGAGGAACTGGCTCCGCTCCCCCACGCAGCCACACCAACTTCGTCGCCTCGAGGGAGGAGAAGGTGGCGGCGGCGGCGGCTTCGATCTATGATCTGCCTCGACGAGGATCTCCTCCAGTCAGCGCCTAGGAGGCGACGGTGACGGCGAGAAGAGGAGATGAAGCGGATGCAGCTCGAGGGCCTCCTAGGGGGCCTGGCCCAGTTCTCCTCGCCGCCTCCTTGCAGCAAATAAATGTCCATCATTGGTTGCAGGTGTGAGGATAACTAGCTGCAGGTCATGTTTCAGAATCCCCCTTTTCAAGCTTCTCTCCCCACAGATTGAACATGTATGTTTTTTCTCGCCCCCTCCCTTGGTTAATACTTTTTGTCTGCTAATTCGTCACCATTCCTTTTTTCCTTGGTTAATTTGCAGGAGGAGAATTGTGCCGACAATCTTTTCTATACTCTCTGGATTTATGGTTTATTCATGGAAAGGGTGTAAGATAATAAGCAATGGTAATTATTTTGTTCATGTGAAGCTCCAGGCTTGGCTGATTGCTCGGATGATCAGTTTCATAATCCGCACAAGAAATAGGAAAGAAAAGTAAGCTGGACTAGATGTACATATTTCTTGAAGTGATGACAATATGTAACCTTGCTACACAATTTCAGGGTAAAGCGAAGACATGGTTCATTTGGTTTGGCATTTTGAAGGCACAGATAGAAACAAGAACACCATATATGCTCTATAAGGTCTGCTCTTCCAATAGTTTGTCTTTAGAAGTACTTGATGTGTCCACGCAATTTATTTTTGATGATGTGCATGACACTTTCAACAGAAAAAGTAAAACAAAATCTGGGCACAAATTCACTATTCCCACCCGTGTACAGAGATAAATGAATTCACAAGTCCCACTAAAACTGCCGTGTGCAATTTGGCATCAATTTCTTTGCCACGTTTTGTAAGAGAAAATGTATGTGTTGATTACTACTGAGCCTTTGGTTAATTGCTGAACCTGGCAATGTGTGTGCATTACTTGACGCTGTACATTTGATGTTTCATTGTGTTCCAGTAGAGCCCCATCTAGCTTAGCTTGTTGGTAGTATTGGACACAAAAAATAGATATTTCTGTTAAACCCGATGTGGATCGGATGTGCTGGACACTCACGGTAGTTGCAGATAGGAGATGGGGAATTACCTTCTCCTTGCGATGATGAACTGCCGCCGGTGGCCATGGTGGGATGGTGACGGCGGCGGTGAGTGGACAGAGAGATAGCGGTGGCGGTGCTTCCCATCAGCACTGCACTAACCCTAGATCGGTAGGGGATGTAGGTGGGGTGTACGGCGTGGTGACGAACCTCGTGACGCGAGCCGCCGGCCCCCACCTCTTTATATAGTGCAGGTGACAGGGGCCCGTCAACCATAGTGGGTTGAGCGCCCCCGATCAGGGCGCGGATCTAAGGGCCCGGTGGGCCGTTGGGCCCACACGGTGGAGATCAACCTAACATTCTCCCCCTTGATCTCAACTTTTACTTTTGACCTTATACTTTTACTTTACTCGTTTCATAACAGATCAATACATAGGACATGTTTCATCGTCACAGCTCCATTGCCGATAGAATCAGACAGCCACA
Organism: Elymus sibiricus; assembly: GCA_039707655.1. NCBI lineage: Eukaryota > Viridiplantae > Streptophyta > Magnoliopsida > Poales > Poaceae > Elymus > Elymus sibiricus. Next base: position 164,167,986 of record CM077676.1, read on the forward strand.
ACGTACCTCTCTGTTTTGAAACAAATTCTTTAACCTTGGGCCCTTTATTGTCCGGAAATCTTAGACTATACCATAAAACCCATGTCGACTGTGTGTTCTCCGAACACACTGGGCGGTAAGCCTTTAATAAGCAGATCTGCAAACACTTGTCTGTTGCTTTTATGCTTCAAGCATTTCTACATAATTCCGGACTTTCTCCTTTACAATGCATAACTCTGTGTCGGTGTGTTTGGCATCAACACTTGACTCGTTGTCATAGGAGCGAAAAACTTAAAATGGTTATCGCTGTTGTCAACCATTATCAACTCCGGGTACAGGTCTCCTTAACCATTTTTTTTTGCCTGTCCCTCAGCCTCATATCATGCTATAACATGTTTTTGCATCACATTGATGATAATTGTTTCATTCTTTGGAGCTTTTCCACACCAAAACTCCAAGTGTGAAAGTTAGCGACAATTGTGGATTTCGCTATACATTTCACAAGTCCTGTCTTTGTACTCACAATCTTTTGAGAGCACTTATTTCTTTCAGCATGAGGCCGATATCTTTGACTCCATTCCAGTGATCTATATATGGACTGGACATTGCCAAAACAACCCGGATACGTGAACTGTGTCAGGGTAATATATTGAGCTTCTAACAGCTGAAGCATATGGTACCATATCCGTTTTCAATCTTTTCTCATCAACTTTTGGAACACCATAGTTTCCAGTTCCATTACCCTTGACTATAAGAACAGGCGTAGGTTTTTTCTCGCATGCACACTTTAGAGACCTTTCTTAGCATGTCCATGCGACATTCCTAATACCCCCTTTTATTCTTTTCTTGGTGAATCTTGATAATTATAACGAGAGACACTCTACCGAGAACATTCTTTTGAACTTTGAGAACAAGAACTTCTTTTCTCCTCCTGCAGTAGATTGACATGACCACTAGCAAGTAGGGCGTCATCCACATGCACAGGATTAGAATGAATTTCCTATTCTATAACTTTGCATGAATACAATTGTCCTCTCATTTTCTTTGACCCAAAATAACATCTGATTTTTCTAACTTTAAATGCCATTGTCTAGAGACTTGCTCTAGCCATAAAAGACTTCTTAAAGTAGTATCCCTTGTGTTCTTTACTTTCATCTGATGTAACTCAGATCATGATGTCGGTCATGATGTGCTACCAACACTCATTGTAATTTATTCATTCTCTTTGCACAAAAACTTTCGATTTAAGTCTCGCTTTACACCTTTACATATTTCCTTTGGAGTCACATTGACCTTGTAGACCCTTTACAGCCTACTGTTTATGCTCCATTGGAAATTACTTATGAGTCCCAAACATCGTCGGGATTCACCAATTTTATTTCATCTCACATAGTCTCTTATCATTTAGACAAACATACACTTCTCAAAGCTCGATTGAGCGCTATAAAGAGGTGGGATCAACCTCCATTTGAATTTCACTAACATAGACTTTATAGTAATCAGAAGTATCTGATTTTCTCATTCCTTGAGACCATCAGTGTCTCAGGTACTGGCACTTCTTTCATATGGGGCTGTTGTTGCTCTGTCATTGCCAAGAGACAAATTAATTCTATAGTCTTTCATTTCCAAGAGGCAATAGGTTTTACAGGGACCTGTATCACAAGATCCATGTTTACTCATTCATCCTTTATAGAGCTAACAACAGGTGTTGTATAGGTCATACAACATGCTCCCCCAGATTACTCCATCTTTACTAAAAAATGGCGTATCTTTAAACTTTATTATTTGGGTTTATTCTGTTAAAACTTTCTTCTTTATGGCACTTTAAGCACCATTTTAGTATTCCTTAGTCTGCTTTCGGAACTATAAAAGATCCAGAAATACAGCTATTTCTTTTCTTTAGGGGTATTATTATGACCGTCTTACTCCCCCAGACGATCACATTCTTCATTAATGGATCACTTTAGATGCATAATGTGCATCACATTATCTAAAGTATAGGGGAGTTTCATCATTCTTAATTTATTTCATATTTCTTTCTCCCCCTTGAAATGTGGCAAGAACTTTTCTGCCACAATTTCGAAAACCATTCATAACTCTTGTGAATTGAGGAAACTTCGATTATCTATTTCATTCATCTGATTACTTCATGCGAAATGAAGTTGTCTGTTAACTGGTATGGGAGTATTTTTTCCTCATTCCATTTCAGAAACTCAACAGAGTTCTTTATCATTAGTACTTTTGCAAGTCACACTTGCATATCATTCTTATCTTTAGGTTCGTCTGTAACTTTTATTCTCTTTGGATTTATTGAGTGCTTAATGACCGTTACACATAAGGTGTACGGTCGATACTAGGAAAGCATAATAGCTACTCCATACTTTTCTCCCAGAGTGGGACACATTAAAAGCACATGAGTCATCATAGCTTTCTCCTGTCATACAGGATAAGTCCTTTGCCAAAATTTCTGCCGCCATACGGGTGACGCAGGTATTTTCCCAGACTTTTCCCGCCATGCGGGTTTTATCATAATCAACTTTTCCCGCTATGCGGGTAATTCCCTGTAAGGGACATAAATGCCAGAATTGGCTCTTTTTGACTACATATTCAATCATCAAATTCAGAAATAAATCTGAATGCTCTTTGACACACATGCTTGATCCGACGTTGGTCAAATTAAACACGCATGTTGCTTGTTTCATTTCAAATCATGTTGACTGAAAAATCTTCTTCATAGAGAGTACATGAAAGACATTCGTCAACCAAGACTCTCAATGATCTGTCTCTTTTCTTTTGAAGCCATTCTTTAGAGAGAACATACTCCCTCACGTTATGACCTTTCTTGGTCATCTTTCGGGTCACAAGTACCCAGCCATTCGCTTTCACGAATGAAAGCATGGAAAACTTTTAGTCTGAGAAAACTTAGCCAATAATCAACAATAATGAGCATAAAAATAACCCTACGTTGGTCTGGTTAAAAAATATGCACATTAAACTTTTTAAAACTTTCTTTTATATTCCAAATCACCGTTGTGGCAGAATTAGAATAAAACATCATCCTTCTACATTAATTCCATATCACCGTTGGGCGGAAATGGAAATAATGCATATAACTCATAAACAATGTGATGATAGTATTTCTATTAAACAACTTTACTAAGAAATAAGAATCATCATCAACTTTATTGCAGTGGGAACAAGAAATATACATTTCTCTAGTTCAAGAGCATTTCTTGATCTTTATCTGTTCTCTGAAAATTGATCACTTTGATACAAAATTTATCAGAGATTTAAGCTTTGAACATAAGACTCATAGAATTATAGTACTGTTATCATCAACGTTGGTCAGAAAATAACAATACCATATTTTAACTTTTAAACTTTTATTTTCTTTGTAAAAGAGCACTATAATTTATTTTGCAGCGGAAAAACGTGAATATAAAATTCATGAACTTTTTATTCTTTACAGAAAAATTTCTTTTACTGAATCAAAATTCATGAACTTTATTATTTTTCTTTATAAAATTCATGAACTTTTCTTTTTCTGAAAATTTTCTTTAATTTTCAGAAACTTTTCTAATTTTCTTTGCAGAAACATTTCTATTTCTTTTCTGTTTTCTAAACAAAATTTTCGTTGGAAAAATAATGCATAGAAAAAACAAAATTAAGACTGTTTAAATCTGCCCAAAAATCCTGGACAGAAAAACGAATGAAAAAACTGCAGCTCGGCCTGGCCTCGGCCCAGCGCGCGAGTCCCGCAGCGGAAGCTAGCCGGCGCACGGCCTGCTCGGCGCGCCGCGCCTCGCAAGCCAGCCTGGCCTCGGCCTAGTCCGCCTCCACTTTCGGCCCAAAAGGCCCGCGTGGAGCTAGGTCTTTCATCCTGTCCGTCGGTTTCGATCGGACGGCCGTCCGCGCTCCTCGCTGGAACAAAAACGACCAGGCCTCCACCCGATCGAACCCTAGCCCCATTTTCGTTTTCGCCTCGCCCCTCCTGTCTGTCTCCCTCGACAGCGGAAGCAAGGGGCTGCGCCCCGGCCGGGCCGCCGGCGGCGACGACGGAGAGCCACCGCGCCGCGCCGCGGCTACCCTTTTCCTTCCCCTCTTCTTTTCTTCTTTGTCCAGAGAGAGAGAGAGAGGCGCTGCTGGGCACTCCTCTGCTCCATCGCGCGCGACGGCGCCCGAGTGGCGACGGGTTAGGGTTGCGCCGGCCGCCGCCGACGTCGACGGAGAGCCACCGCGCCGCTCGATCTGTCACCGCGCCGCGAGCCCCTCCCCTTTCCTTTCCCCCTCCTTTCTATTCACCCATCCACCACCGTCCCGTGGCGGAGAGAGAGAGACGCACGCGCCCCCTCTGCTCCCCTTCCTGCGCACGGCGGCGCATACGCTCGACGGCGTCGTGGCCAGCTCCTTCGCCGGCTGAGCGTTCGCCTCGCGGTGAGCGCTCCGCCGTCGAAAGATTTGGCTACGGGGTCCTTTGCCCCTTGCGGGGTTGGAGTTCTTCTTCCCCGCACCTCGGCATGCCGATGCGTGTGGGGATCGAGAGGAACGGCGCGGCCGGAACGGCGGCGCTACTTTGCTGTTTCTTCTGCTTGATATTCTTTGTTCCCTGTTCGAGGGTTCTTTGGGGGGTTTCTCTGTTGCTACCGAAGATCCAACAAACGTGGACTGATACCATTGTTAAACCCGATGTGGATCGGATGTGCTGGACACTCACGGTAGTTGCAGATAGGAGATGGGGAATTACCTTCTCCTTGCGATGATGAACTGCCGCCGGTGGCCATGGTGGGATGGTGACGGCGGCGGTGAGTGGACAGAGAGATAGCGGTGGCGGTGCTTCCCATCAGCACTGCACTAACCCTAGATCGGTAGGGGATGTAGGTGGGGTGTACGGCGTGGTGACGAACCTCGTGACGCGAGCCGCCGGCCCCCACCTCTTTATATAGTGCAGGTGACAGGGGCCCGTCAACCATAGTGGGTTGAGCGCCCCCGATCAGGGCGCGGATCTAAGGGCCCGGTGGGCCGTTGGGCCCACACGGTGGAGATCAACCTAACAATTTCGACTTTGATAAATTAGGAGAAGTCCGTCTCAAGAGTGTTGTGGTTATGTTTAATATACTCTTGTGCGCGAGATTTTCTCAGTGTCCCCAGCTCTGTACATTGTCCCTAGGAGTTGTTCCTGTTGTTTAGTAAAACTTATAATGATGCACTGTAGTTCAGTTCAGTTTGTTAGTCTCTTCGATATGTCGTGTAACAACCTTGCAGCGAGGCTTTGTCTTTCAAGCTGTGTTATTAGAGGCAATGCTTCATGATATTGATTGATATTGTGAGTGCTGATATCTTTGCATTTTATTTGTAGGAGGAGCTTTGAAAGTTTGTCAGGGCGGAGAAGATGGTTCTCAAGTATGCTACTATCTTTGATGTTGTGTGGGAATGTTAAAGATTTGTAGAACTGCTTGCTACAATCTTACTTATACCTGCAGTTATTTTTATACAGCACAGAGCTCTGCCGTTTCAGTGGTGCCAAGATATACCCGGGGAAGGGTATCGGATTCATCCGTTCAGACTCTTAAGTAAGCTTGTGTGCCCATATCGTTAGTGCGCAGGGAATGAAACATGATGGAGGCGTATCGATCCGGCCGAAATCAGTGGTCGTGGCGGCTGCGAGGCGCTGGCCGATGTGGTTCGGCGACCGGACGAGGGCAAGGGCGCCGATCTTCCTCCTCCTGCTCTCAGTCGCAGGCGCCGACACCATCGACCAGATCTTCACCACGACCCCTCGCACCACCTCGCCGCTGCCGGCGCGTCCTCCGGGGCGGAGCTGTGGGAGGAGTGCCTGCGGAAGGCCACAGAGCTGGCGCAGGCCGTCGCCAACGCCCTCTTCTCGCTGCCGGCCACCGAGGGCTGCGACGGCCCCGTCGTCCGCCTCCCGCCGCCCACCAATCGCCTACCCCGCGAGAAGCATGTGAGAATACTGCATCCGCTCGTACTATCTCTGCTCGCTACTGTGGGTTGCTATCGATTTGTTTTTGAGAATGATTACTGCCGGCTAGGAGATTGGTGTAGGTTACAGATGCGAGGGTAACATAGTAGCATGAAACTGCAGCTGCCATAACCAGCATATTACTTCGATTATTGTTTGTATGGATTCTAATTTCTCATTCCCGCTATCTGCTAATTCGTAAACAAGATATCAAGCTGAACGGAGACCTATTTATGTTCATATATGCATGTGTTTGAAAACTGCGAAATGTTTAATCTTCGTCTTTACTCTCACCAGTTACCAAGGCCAAAGCCTCCTACCAAGTGGGAGCAGTTTGCGAGATTGAAAGGTGAACTTGTTATTCTTGCTGGCTTTCTGAGTGTTTTTACTTTCAAGTGTATTTGTTTGGACTTAGTATAACGTGAACATACCTGCAGGGATTATCAAGCACAAGAAGAACAAGCGTGCATGGGACGAGCAAACTATTTCCTGTAAGCAGACTTACGGCTATGATCGTGTTAATGATGACAGAGACATTCCCATCATTGAAGCCAAACTAACACATGGTGAGCAACTTATCTTCTCTATCTGTGGCTGGTGAATCTTGTTTTGTAGCAAGAGTAGTAATCTGTTCAAGCTTTCCTGTGCCAAGTACATATTGCAGTTACCATGAGCTGTGACATAAATGCTTAACAGCGTGCTTGCTTCTGCTTATGTACACCAATTTAGTCCAGTGTTCATTTTAAACCTCCAATGATCTTCGCATTTTGAGTAATTGAATCTAACGAGTAGCAATCATTTCGAGCTTTACATTACCGGTCTCCATTGTCAGTGTAATTAGTTCAAACCGGAACCGGTTTGCATTCTGTTACCCTTTTAACTAAGTATGATTTATTACAGAGCCTGGTGTTGATCCTTTTGCTCAAAGGAGCGAAGAGAAGAAGAGCAGGGTTGATAATAAACAAGAAAAGAACAGACTTGGGAATTTGAAGAACGCTGCTGCCGTCGTCGGATTTTCTCCCGGGTCAGGGGAAGCGTCCAGGGGATCGGCTAGGAAGGCACCGGCCACCGAGGGGCAGCTAGCCTGCAACGAAGATCTGCACAAGGGTGCTACAAGATCTACATGGACGTCCTCGAATCCGTCGGGTGAGATGGATTCTATTGCTCTTTCACTGTCCACCCGTCCTGCTGTAGACCAAATAGATCAGATTTATTGTGATGTTGATGATTGATTTCAGTCTGTAGTAACACGAGTCCCACGCTCGACTGCTCCTGCAAGGGCGACCTTTCCTACTCCCACAAGCAGACCTGGTTCAAGATCAGACGCAACAAGTAAGCTCCTACTCTGTGTCTATGTTAGTCTGTCATCTCAGTATAATTCATCCCCAGCCCTCTGCGTTCAGTTCAGTTTAGTTAACTGAATTAGGCATAACGCCCGAATGCAAGCAGGGTTGGGATTTATGTACTCACTAACAGTAAAGAACATGTATTATTATACCTTATATGTAAGTATACAACTATTCCTCAGGAAGAGAAGAAGATAAGAAATGAGCTGAAAAAGAGGATTGAACTAGAGAGAATGGCTACATGGATAACTCGATTAGAAGAGTCTGAAAGTGGTCACCTTCCTTTCATGTGCTTGCAGTATAAAGGTAAAGATTCAGGTTACCACATGATTCCTGCTGTTTTTATTGGAAGCCTCAGTTTGTTTGATGATCAAAATATTGCAAGCATGGTGAGAATAAGTTGCATATTGTTGCATGAGAATTGTAGAGGGAAAATATACATGGTTTTACTTCTGGGATTGGTTACAAAGACAATATTCGAAGGTTCATCAAGGTACTGCTTGCTAAATCCCGATCAAAATCATTACCATTCTCTTAAATACCCATCATTTCCGTATATTATTTAGACAGGTCATTATATGGCTTTGTTCATGCCTTATAGTGGCGAAAGATTAAGGACCCTCTATCTTATATTTTCATTGATATAAGCCAAGTTACAGATATAAAACGCAGAAAGATAAAAAGGCCAGAACAGCCAAAAAAGAGAAAGATTACCACAAAAGAATATTGAATATTCAAGCATGTATGAGGCTTCTCTGCCTATTCAAATTTACTGACCCAATTTTCCATGGACTGCTATTCCTTCCATTATTTATTTGCTTAATTTATTACAACTTCTCTTAATTATTATATTCCTGCATGTTAACCACCCAACAGTCAAACGTTTGACTCCATCATTGTTAGTTACATCTACATAAAGAATATGTCCAGCCACTCATTTCTTTCATTCTGGCAATATTCTTTTATGGCTGCATCACAGAAATTTCAGTTAATGGATCCCCAATGTTGGTTCTCTGTTCACAACCTACTCCCCTTATCGAGGTTAATATATATGCGCTGCTATTTGATAACAATTCCGACACATAACCACTCATTTAGAAGTTAATATGTATGTTCTACTATTTGCTAACAGTTCTGACACACAAACACTCATTTCAGACTATCAAACTATCCTACTTGCAAATGGTCCACTTCTGAAAGCTAACTACCGTAAACGCTATTTTGTTTGCTCACACATAAACCATATATCTGCTACTGAAGTTTCATTTCTGAATTGCTATGGGCTACATAACACGGCAATTGCCATTTGTATGATGTGTCTTTGCATGGTTGCGAGTTAACTGTGAAATTATCTTTGACAACCTTAATCGATGGCTGAAGAAGATAAAGAGGTTTGCCTATCTCTATTGTACTGCATGATAGTGCCAAATTAACCCATGCTGAACAACTCATACTGCTGTTCGGTGTGAAGAATTTATATTTGATTATCAGATGAGATCCTACTAATTTTCTGCTAGAAGTATGTCTATTTGATTTTTTATGCCATGTATTTCAATAATGTTCGAGCCGAAGGGTTTGGACAGGTTTGAGGATATATTATAGGTCCCTGTTGTGGCTCTATATTTTTTTAATAGCTAACAACGGTCTGCACAGGTTCATGCAGAAGCATGGTGATGATGAAACATTTGTTGTTGCTGATTATAAACTTGGAAAGCTACATAGAATTTTTTGGAGATAAGGTGTTTGTCAAATTATAGTTAGAAAATCTGAATCACTTGTTAGTTTGATGGCTAGCAGTGTGAATCAGAACTCTGGGTACTTTTATCTGTTGTGGAGAATATAAATATTTTTGGTGGTGCTCTTGTGTAGATTTATAAAAATCTGAAGGTGATCATGATTCAGCTCACCAGTAAGCTTTTCTTCTGTCTGTAGAGAACAAAGAAGTTCGTACCTAATAGAACCGAAGTAATCAATCCTCTTATGTACACTTGTAGATATAAAACAGAATAGCTTGCAAAATAGTTCTGATATCATTTTGGAAATAGCATTCAGGTAGTCATGCCAAATTTTCTACTGATGTCTACTACACACTTCAGGATCAGGCGAGCCGGAGCACATAAGCGAGTTTTCGTAGTCACAGTCCTTATATTAATTATAACTTTCATAGTCATATTTTTTTCTTGCTAAGGTTACATGTGTTCCATTAGGCTAATCTAACTCATTATTTCACATGTCTCTAGGATGGGGATAATTTGATGCATCCTTTTAGTGTTACTTAGGCACTATATTTTTAACCTCGGATACTTGGTTTTCGTTTTGTGATTTTTTTATATGTTGTCCTTGCTTATTGAATCATCTATAACCTTTTGCAATTCGGAATTTCATCATGCTTATCTTGTGGTGTGTAGGCATCTCGATCGTACACCACTATCACCATGTCGTTTTGTCTCTACAATGAGGGAGGTAATGCAAATTATGTCGTTGGTCCTATACTGATTGTCTTTGCTTCATTTCTCGGCTCTACTGAGCTATATTTTTTTCTCCTCCATTGTAGCATGATCTGTGTCAAGAAAGAAAGATGTATTTGGATTGTGGTGTGGGTCTTAAGAAAATTATGCATATGGGATAAGACTATCTATAGGTACTGCTGCAAAGTTCTCTGATTTTAGATCTTTTCGTTTCGGACCTGTTAATGTAGAAAGGACTTAGTAATTCAGTGTGCTTGACAATTATTTGATCAATTGTCAAAACTGAATGTGATTTAGAATCCTACTCTTTCTTTTACCCAAATGATAAGTGCCACACGTGTGACACGAAGCACTCCGGCCCTAACGTTTCTTACAACTAAAGTTGCCATCCGAAAAGAAAAAACAAACCCCCAAAAAACTGAAACTTGCTATCCGAAGAGGAAGTTGCCATGCTCAACTAAAGTTGCCATCCTCGCGTCACTAAACTTGCCATCAAAAAAGATTCGGAGTTGCCATGTATCCGTGCCACACGTGTTGCACTTATGAGGGTCCTTTTATTGTATGACACTGAATGGTTCAGTACTTCAGTGTGCTTGACAATTGGCAAATTTATTTCCTTATACATTGGTCATAGACGAATATTGTAATGGCACTTCGTTAGTTGGTGGTAATAGACACAACTCCAGTCTTGCCATAAGAATCGTGGATGAATGAACACTATTCTGATGCAATTGTGTTCCATGCATCATACTTTTAATCAATGTTGTTTATATGCACTTTTAAAACATAAACAAGTACATCAGCATGATTAGTGCGCACTGAAACGCCTCAAGAGGCGTGCCCCAACCACTAGTGCAAAGAACAAGTGAACCTTCTGTACATTTTACTGCGGATCGTGAATGCAAGAAGAAAAAAAATGATGTATGGCAACTGCTGAACTTTCTGTACATTTTACAGCGGAGACCTGTGATTTCTATGTCGAAATTAAACCGAAATTGTGGATGGATCCTCCTTGTATCGTCAGTCAGGCTCCCAGATTTTGGATGCACGGCCGCCGTTTCAGATCGATGCTCACAGCGCCGCTTCTTTGCTTCACCTGCTATCCACTCTCCCGAGCTCGCGAAGCTCCCGCGCCAGCTCCACCACCTCCCGCCACGAGCTGCCGCCCTCGCGCACCGCGGCCGCCGCCTCCTCGGCCAGCTCCTTGGCCCGCGCGGCCACGTCGCCCCACTCCCGCCCCTTCCCCACGACGGTCGACTCGAGCACGCGCACCAGCTCGTCGGCACTCGGCGCCGTGGCGACGCCGCCCCAGCAGAAGGGCACGGCGGCGCGCAGCTCGTCCACGAGCAGCCGCGCGCTCACGAACTGGTCGGACGTCATCGGCCACGCCAGGATGGTCACCCCGGCCGCCGCGGACTCCAGCACCGAGTTCCACCCGCAGTGCGTCACGAACCAGCCCACCGCCCGGTGCCGCAGCGCGGCCACCTGCGGCGCCCATCCGCGGATCACCGTGCCCCTGCCGCCCGCCGCCGCGCGCTCCTCGAACCCGTCCGGGAGCGTCGCCGGCCCGGCTGCCCAGATGAACGCCGCGCCTGTCTTCTCCAGGGCGGTGGCCAGGGCCGCTGCGTGAGCTGGCTGCAGCACCGCCATGCTCCCGAAGCTGATGTACACGACGGATTTGTCCTCGAACTTGTCGAGCCAGGCGCACAAGTCGGCCGCGGCCACCGCTGTCTCTCCTCCGCGGTTGCCCGCAGCATCGGCCTCCGGCGCCAGCGGCCCCACCGCGCGCACGCGCCGGAAGCCCAGGTCCGCGAGAGGCGCCTCCAGGTACCGCCCCTCGAGCCGCCGGAACGTGTTCGACACGAACGCCGAGCAATCCAGGTTCCAGAGGAAGTTGCTCCTGACCCCCTCTGTAACCTCGTCGCCCTCCTTGTACGTCCGGTAGAGCAAGCTGAGCTGCCGCCACGGGTACACCGGGGCGCCCGGGAGATCCGGGAAGGCGATGGGGCACTCGTCGTCGCTCTCGTCCTCGCGCCTGGGCAGCCGGCGCAGGAGCGAGTGCAGCACGGCGGTGGCGTAAGCAGCAGAGGACGAGAACGCGACGCGAGGAATGCCGAGCTCGGCGGCGAGCGGCTGCGTCCACCCGCAGAAGAAGTCGGAGACTATGGCGACGACGCGGTCCGGGGTGCCCGAGCGGGCGCGCACCCAGGAACCGAGCGGGCCGCGGAGCCCCGCGAAGGCGACGATGAGCGCGCCGAAGAGCATGGGCGGGCACCCCTTGGCGCTCTCGATGCCAGCGGGGAAGGCCGGGTGGGAGGGGAAGGGGAGGGTGAGCGCGCGGACGGCGCCGCCCGGGTGCGCGGCGAGGAGGGGCGCGAGGAGCGGGGCGGTGCCGGGCGTGGCGACGACGGTGAGGCGGAGCCCGCGAGCCGCGAGGAGGCCGACGAGGTCGAGGAGCGGGATCGTGTGGCCCTGCGCCGGGTACGGGACGACCAGGACGTGGGGCGCCGGAGCGGTGGAGCTATCGGTGGCAGTGCCGCCGGCGGCCATTGCTGTGGACCTGTGGTGGTGCCGTGGTGGATTGCGACGTCTGCGGTGGGGTGCGACGTATGCGGTGTTTGGTGTAGCTGTTCGAGAAGCTCAATTTTGGGAATTTTTGTCCAAAAGGACCACCTGTCGAATCAAATTGACAGAAAAGACCATTTTTAGATGCAAACGACAGAAAAGACCAGTTTGGACGTGGCGGCGACACGTGGCACCTGCCGCCACAGCCGGAGGCGGCAGGCCTGCCACCACAACTTCTGGCGGCACCTCTTGTACCACAGGATTTGGAGGAACGCTGGAACGGGAAACGGATGATATGGCACCTGCCGTCATGGGCTGCGGCGGCAGCCATATATTTGCATGGTAGCTAGCTATTTGATCTCATTGACTAGCTAACTATTTTATCTTGCTGCTATCACATACAGATCTCGAGGGCTAGCTAGCTATTTGATTGATTCTGCTGCTATCACATACACATGAATCTCATGCATGCTCTAATGGGAGTGGCAAGATCAGCAGGTGCCAAATGATTTGATTTGTGTCTTGGTCTTACAGCTCTTTTGTAACTTAGAGCAACTCCAACAGGCGACCCATTTTATTCGTTTGGGTCATCCGGACAAAAAACTTGGCCCAACCGGGCGACCCAGGACGAGGTGTCTGCTTCGTGTCCGTTTATCGTCCGCCCCGACCCAAACTGGGCTCAAATATGGGCGACAAATGGGTCCGCGATGGACAGAAGCGGATGCTCCTGTCGTCTGCTCTCGTCCACTCGTGTCCGCCCTGGTCCCACATATCAGTGACCGCGGGCTTCTGCCTCTAGAACTACCGCAACGAGGACCAGCGCACCGGCGAGGCCACCCGCGCGATGCAGCACACCACCTCCCGCCCGGTCGCCATGGAGCAGGCGCCGGGAGTCGCTAGGAGGTGCGACAGGCTGAAGGCGCTGACGCGATCTGGGCGGCTGTGGTGCAGGCCGTGGGCGCCTGCGGCGACGCGGCGGCGACGAGCGCGCTGGTGCAGGCCGGGCGGCTGTGGTGCAGGCCGTGGGCGCCTACTGCGACGCGGCGGCGACGAGCACAGTGGTGCAGGCCGGGCTGTTGTGGTGCAGGCCGTGGGCGCCTGCTGCTCCCCATCCTCGTCCACACAGGCAGCTCCGCTGTCTTCCGCTTCATGTGCTCGCGTTGGGTGCATCCACCGTCCGCGTGTGTCCGCCGCATGTCCGCTAGGCGGACAAGTGACCCAAACAGATAAAAAACGGACAAAATCGGTGTCCGTTTGGGTCACCGCGTTGGAGTTGCTCTTAGTATTGCATCAGTACAACACACATGCTTGCACACATATGAGAGGTAATGGACCACCGGAAGAAATATGCAATTTGCTGCATTGATGGGAGTAGAGTAGAGCCAGCTAGCTAGCCAGCCATCGTGATCGATCCGATCCATCATGCGTGCATGCAAATATGCTTGGCTGCCGCTACGGCTCATGGCGGCAGGTGCCATGTCATATGTTTTCCGTTCTAGCGTTTCTCCAAATCCTGTGGTGCAAGGGGTGTGGCTGTGGCGGCAGCTGCCACGTGGCGGCAGGCGTGGCGACACCTGCCGCCACGGCCAAGCTGGTCTTTTCTGTCGTTTGTATTTAGAGGTGGTCTTTTCTGTCAATTTGATTTGGCAGGTGGTCCTTTTAGACAAAAATTCCAATTTTGGTCGCACTTCGCTCTCTCTCAGAAAAGAGTCTAGGTCCAAGCCCACACAGAATATTGTAATCCGGCATCCAGGTTCGTTCGAGACATAGATAGATTCGTTCTTGACTGTGTGCTACAACGGGTGGCCAGCGTTTTAAATTGGATAAAACAGAGCAAACGCATTATAAATTTTACTCCCTCCGTCTCATAATAAATGTCATGGTTAAATTAGATAAAACAAAGCAAACACATTATAAATTTTATTACTCCCTCTGTCCCGAAATAAGTGTCCTGGTTTTAGTTCTAAAACCACGAAACTTATTTTGGGACAGGGGAGCAGTATTTAACCTTTCTTGTGTGGGCAAATTTTAGTATTTATTACCAAATATGTTCGTATCAAGTCACACCGCATATATGTGTGTTCACAACTACTCCCTCCGTTCACTATTATACTACCTCCGTCCAAATTACTTGTCTTAGATTTGTCTAGATACGGATGTATCTAACACTAAAATGCGTATAGCTACGTCCATGTCTAGACAAATCAAAGATAAGTAATTTGGGACAGGGAGTAAGATGTTTTGGATATTAATGTGGACTACATACAGACTGAAATGAGCGAATATACACACTAAAACGTGTCTATATACATGCGATTTAAAAAAATTATAACATCTTATAATAGTGCACAGAAGGAGTACATTCGTAATAGCAAATTACATAACTAGTATTTCAAGAGAGAAACGTTTTGAAGGACGAGCTCCATAGAGCCTGTTATTTTAAAAGTTTCAACTTTTTGGGCTTCAAAAAATCTGAAAAAAATTATACACGTATATAAGGATGTAATGTATATGTGTGTAAAATTCCACAATGAAATACCTTGAATCACAAGTTGCACCAATTTGCGAGAGAGAAGTGTGTAGCTCTCATTTTAAAGCATTTTATCATGAAAATTGACACACATGTACATCACATCTCGGGGGTATATGTGTATTTGTTCCGGAATTGGTTTGAAACATAAAAGTATGATTTTTGAATTGCTCAAAACTCGGGCTCCATGGAGACATGGTTGGCCCCCTCCGGGTGAGCTCTTGCCCATGTTGGCTCTCATGTCTTGAAAAACTTCACAAAAATATTTCTGCTTGAATTTTTGGTCCCCGAAAAATAATATGCAAATTCCAAAACCCTGCAAAGACAACAACTAATACTAGGCACTTGAATAATATGTTAGTCCAATAAATTAATATAAATATATGCCAAAGTGATGCAATAGTGATATAAAACTAGCATGATCATAGCAAAAATTATACATACGTTTGAGATGTATCGTCAAGCGACAGATGACGCCGACGGTGTTGCAACAGGTCGCCGCCCTGCTGCAAGGGGTGTCAAAGATGCTGCAGGGGGTTGCTGCAGGCCGCTGTCGGTGCTGCAAGCGATGGACTGTGCTGGTCGTGGGTTGCGACAAGCGGTCGCTGGATGTTGCAAGACAAGTGTGATGCTGTGGTGGTGGCCAAGATGATGCTCCAACGGTGGATGCGGCAAAGACAGATGTTGTTTGCGAGCAATGCTGTGATAATGGATGTTTCGATGAGGCGGCGGTTTCCTGCAAGTGGACAACTTAAGGCAAAGGCTGCCGCAACGTGATGATACGAGCGGAGCGACGAGCCGACGGTGGCCGTTGCGAGCCAGAAGAAGAGTGCAGCGAGAAGGTTACATCTTTCACACGAGTGGCGTTGCCAGAGAGCGGGGAAGAGATACATGATCAATAGAGGGTGTACACGTATCTTACATCTTACATTCTTAAGAAGTTGGTCCCAATTTTCTCAACATGCAAAGTGTCCACCTCAACGTCCCCACTAAAGCCATGCATTTAAGTCTTCTCCCACTAAGCCATGCAAAATCTGCCACATAAGCGAACTTATAGAGTGCATTAGTCTATGCATGTAACGCTGCCACATCATACATGCATGTTAGTCATCCTTCACATTTTTGTTCGTAATGATATTTTTAACAGTAATTCAAAAGTTTGTATTCTATTTTTAGAGACTTCCTTTTATTGATTTTCAGGCTTACTCCCTCTATCCATCTATATAGGGCCTAATGAGTTTTTCGAGCCTAACTTTGACCACATGCTAGAGCAATAATATATGACATGCAAATTACACAAAGCATACCGTCAAATTCGTACGTGAAAGGAGCTTCTAATGATATAGTTTTCACATTGTACATCTCATATACTATTAATCTTATCAATTGTCAAAGGCAATCTTGAAAAACTCATTAGGCCCTATATATATGGATGGAGGGAGTATATTTTCTTTTCATTAGATTTAGTTATTTTTAGCAACTATTTACGTATTTTTTAATAAAGTTACCGCAGCAACGCACGGGGTATCATCTAGTGGCATCTAATGGCTGGGTCGGCTGATTTCCTCTCCCCTACAGCCGGTTGGCGCCTAGCGCTGCCCTAAAAAAACCGTAAGAAAAAAAAAGCGCAAGCACAGCCTCTGACGTCATTATCTCACCGACCTGGCTTCCGATACGTTTTTTTTAGGGGTACCTGGCTTCCGAGAAGTGCCAAGCCGAATCTCGCTCCCTCTCTGGAAACGACCCGAACTCGGCCTCCTCAGCCCATATCTCCCGTCCATTCAAGTATGCCTGGCCAAATGGGCCGTGCCTGGCGGGCCGGCCCGTTAGCACCCGTGCCTGGCCCGTGGTGGCTGGGCACGCGTGCCGGCCCGGCACAGCCCATTTAGGTTTTTATTTATTTATTTATTTTATAGGTGAAATAGGCTAAAAATTAGGTGGGCTGACGGCTAAACGTGCCGATGGGCCGGCCCGTTTAATAGTAGTGCCGTGCCTGGGCCCTGGAGGTCAGCACGCCCGGCCCGACACAGCCCGTGTACTAAGCGTGCCTGGTCGGGCCGTGCCGTGCCTGGCCCGTTTAACTCAGGGCGGGCCGGCCCGCGTGCCGGGTCGGGCCGTGCCGTGCCGGGCCGGGCCGGCCCATTTGGCCAGGTATACATTCAAGTTCCGAGCCCAAATACGAGCACCAAGGAATTTCGCAGGAACAAAGCTCCGACCGAGGAAACCCAGCCCGACGAGCCACATCCGACTCGATCCGAACCCAACGCGGCGCCCCCCACTCGTACCGACCGCCCTTCGCCTCATGTCCTCCTCCGCCGGCGACGGCTGCGCGCCCCCGTCGTCGGCGTCCAAGGGCAAGGCCAGGATGGACGACGACGCCGAGGCCGAGGCCGTGACCTTGGCGCCGGAGGGCGTGCCCTGCGGCATCTGCTTCACGGACTCGCGCCGGGCGATCCGGGGCGAGCTCGACTGCTGCGCCCACCACTTCTGCTTCGTCTGCATCATGGCCTGGGCGCGCGTCGAGTCGCGCTGCCCCTTCTGCAAGGCGCGCTTCCACACGATCCGCCGCCCGCCCGTCCCCGGCCGCCTCCCCTCCGAGCGCATCGTCAACGTCGCCGAGCGCAACCAGGTAGCCAAATCCGAAGCATTTTTAACCCTGATTGTCTTGTCTGTTAGTCGTGCGATCAATATCCTGCCATCTTCCTCATCGTCGCCGCCTCGCTCCATGGATAAGTTAGACTGTCAAAAATTTCATGACGTGTTTCTATAATTGCACACTTCCTAGGTTTCAACTTCAGACACCATGATGGCAAAGTTTACAGTACTGAGATTTACGAAAAGATTCAGGCAACTGAGAATCAGGAAAACTTTTTTTTAAGCCACATCAGCAAAACCTTAAAAGGATTCATGTAGCTGCTGCAAAGGTGAAGTCAATCGTCGATTCTTCGGCCTCTGTGTGTCATCTAGAGGGGAACAGTGAAAATAATCTATATATTGAGTTTGCGTCTTAAGGTGATTTTACACGACGAGTTAGCATTGAATGCGACGGTGCGCATAGGCAATAGGGCTGACTCTTAAGATTATCTTTCCTACTTCTAAAGGTTTGAGTTGGTGGTGAGTTCACTCACTCTTCTGTACACATGTGGGATGTTTTGCCAAAAGGGGCAGAATTAATATATTGGGTCAGCAGAGAGTCGAACTCGGCACCTTATCTTGAGGGTTCCTAGTGTCCTACCATCTAACCCATATACCAGGGGTATGCCAAAGGGATCGAACGACATTTATTAAATTGCCCCTCAATCATTTCCTCACGAGTCTTCCATCCGCTATCTTTCTTCGCAGTCGCCGTTCTCTAGCTGCCTCTCCCTTCAATCATCGTCCTCTGGCATTTCAAAATTTGAACTATGACCCCACTTCAAATTTTCTAATGCCTCTCCATGGTCGCTTCAATTGCTCCAGCACCACACTGCTGCCGAGCCCTTTCCCTGCCTTTTCCACATTTTCCTCTATGCTGAAAATTGAAAAGTAGGTAGTGTGTTTTTCTTTTTCTATTGAAAGGATTGTTGTATTAGTGGAATAGATAAGAGGACTAAAACTGGAATGAAACCCAACATATTTGTAACGTTATACAGCCCAAATCAGGATGAAGCCTAAGAAGTTTGAGTGGTATAAACTATCGAATTGTTTTTTAAGTTGGTGAGCACATATTTATTTATTTTGGATCTGGTGCAACGCACAGGCACTTTGCTAGTTGTTATTTTTATCAGTTTTATTCTCTCTCCTCTCTCATTGGCACTAGCAATTATCCTACGTGTCAAGATGAAGAGTCAGCTGATGTCACGCCTTTGTAAATGCCCTTAGGAATTTTAATTCTTGCACTGCAATGCCAGCAATTCATTGGTAACTCTATTACTCCCTCCTTTCAGGCTTACAAGGCCTGCATTTATTTTGACCATCAATTAGACCAATAATATATGAGTTGTGTATCATTATACCATCAGAAACCCGTGTGGGCCTTGTAAACCCGAAAGGAGGTGGTAGTATTTAGTAAGTTGCAATGTTTATGTTCTGTTGTTAGGACCCTTTGAATTCTTGGCAGAACTGACGTGCTGTGTTGGTTGAACAGGTATACCATCCTCGAGGCAATGTGAGTAGCGTGGCGAGCACTGATCTTTACGTGAACAGCGGCTGTAGCGTGTGTAACTGCTCCAGTGATGAGGAGCTGCTGCTCCTCTGCGAGCTGTGCGATGCGGCTTCACACACGTACTGCGTGGGGCTAGGGACCACTGTGCCAGAGGGAGACTGGTTCTGCAAGGATTGTGCAACATCCAAGGAGGAGCACTCGAGGTGTCAGATCGATGATGGTGGGTCTAGTGATCAGGGGGAGATTGAAATCACCATTGAAGTTCCAACTGCTGAGCCAGTTACAGAACCTTCCGTTTCTGATATTGTGGATGAGGGTTACTCTCTGAGTTCAGTGCGCCGCACAAATACGAGGAGCAGTGGGATTACCATTGAAGTTCCAACTGCTGAGCCAGTTACAGAACCTTCCGTTTCGGATATTGTGGATGAGGGTTACTCTTTGAGTTCACTGCGCCGCACAAATACGAGGAGCAGTGGGCCTATCCCAGTTGCGTCTATTTATGATAATGTGGATGAAGATTACGGGACAATTCCAGTGCACGGGACAAATGCGCAAAGCAGTGGGTCTTTCCCAGTTCCTTCTGTTTATGACATTGTGGATGAGGATTATGAAATAAATCCAGTGCGCAGGACTAATGCGCAGAGCACTAGACCTGATAGAAAGGCCAATGATTTGCCATCTCAGGGTACTTCTTCTGATGGATCTTATTCTCATGAATCTCCTCGAGGGCGAGGCAGTGGTCGCGCATTGTTGCATGCCCATGCTCGCTTTGGAACTGAGAGAGCTAGAACATTTCGTAATTCTCGCAATCTTAGTAACCGTATAATGCAGCTGCGTGAGAACTGGCCTGCTCTCCGTGCAGGTTCTGCGGGATTTGCCACACATTTACACAACAATAGCACTAGTTCTTCTGCTAAAGAGCATCAGCAGTCTGCAGCACCTCCGCCTAAGGAGACCCGTTATGTCAATAAGGCATGGAAAATGCTGGAAATTGGAAAGTCTGCTGGTGGAAAGAAGAAATGTGACAGGCCTTCCTCCCTAGACTGTACTCCTCGGTTCTCTATGGGAAATAGGTCAACTTCATTCAGCCCGATTGATACAATCTTAGGACAGAAGAAGCAGAGCGTTTCTCCTACCGTGACTCAGAGAAACACTATGAAATTTGACCGTGGTGCAAAAAGGGATAATATACTGCCCGGGAAGGATGTTGTAGGGCACTGCAACTTGCCTGGGAATCGACATGTATTAGTTCGTGAAAGGATTGGCTCATTCCAGAGTAGAATGACAAATCAGGAAAGTCCAAATGGTAAAGCTGCCCCATCAAGCCATAGTCAACATGTCGATCAGACACCAGAATCTTCGTGTGGCGGTAAAGTTGCCTCATCAAGCCACAGACAACATGTTGATCAAACATTAGAATCTGTGCGTGGCGCACTTGGATCAGGGAAACTTAAAATGGATGTGCTGCATCCATCTGCAAACAGTCTATCGTCCGGTCGCCCCACGGTGATCTCTCCGCTACAAATCGTATCGAACGCTGGGAGCCAATCTAGTGCAAAGGTAAACCCTGAGGAACCTTCAGCTGTTTGTGCTGCAACATCCAATGGAATTGGTAGCGCAGCAGCAATAGTTGAAGTTACAAAAGGTTCTAGATCAGACCGTGGTGGGTCCAAGAGAAAACATCGTTCTGGAACATGCGATGATCAAGGATCCAAAAAACCCAGGGTAAACCCTGAGGAACCTTCAGCCGTCTGTGCCACAGCATCCAATGAAATTGGTACCGTGGCAGCAACAGTTGAAGTTAGAAAAAGTTCTGGGCCAGACCGTGAAGGGTCCAAGAGAAAACATCGTTCTGGAACACGCGATGATCAAGGATCCAAAAAAGCCAGAAAGAGCGGTAAAATTGCAAAAGGTGAAATATCATGCTTAGCCATGCTTGAGTTGAAGCTACTCAAGATAGACAAAACCTACGGTATGTATTTTTTCCTTTCAGCCCTTTCAGCAACAGAACCTTCTTTCATTTACATATCTGATCTGTAAAAACTTGCTTGTTATCCAGGTTCCGACAGATTCAAGGAAGCTGCTCGAGCAGCAACGCACACCGTCCTGGCTTCCTACGGACTGGAGCACACCCCATCCGTAGCCCTGGCACTCCCCAAACCAGTCTGCAAGCACAGCCACAGAACTGAATCTTCCAAACCGTCAGCGATAGCCAACACCTGCAAAGAATGCCTGCGTGGTTTCATGAAGCAAGCCATCAGTTCGGTGTTGGCCAGCAAGCAGACGGATCAAACTGCTGCCTCTCGCTAGGGTTTAGACAGTGTCTCAAATTGTCTTTTGCAGTTGTGAAAGGAAAAATTCTTTTGTTTTAGCTAGTGTTTAGACAGATGTTGTATGTACATTTCCTTGGCATTTTTTGGGGTTTCCTAGCTGTGTAGTGGTTGCTTGGTTCGGTTGCTAGGCCTGATCCATGGCAAGAAACGTAGTACTCGAACGGGTTTCAAGAATAACAAAAGAAACATAGCAGTAGTAGTTTTTTTTGACATGAACATAGTAGTAGTAGTAGTACTTGAAACAATAGTTGCTGGTTTCTATGAGGCATGGTTGGTGCGCCTGGAGCACGGAACTGGCCTCACATGCCTGGATTTGTGAACGTTGGCTGTTAATGGCTGGCTGAACAAAAAGTCTCCCGAGGAGGGAGAACCAGCTAGGAGTTGTGGTGTAATTGTTCGTCGCAAATTTTGCGTATTTAAGCGCCACTAGCTGTTATTGGTTGCTTGACCTCCTAAAGTCTTCCGCTGAGGACAAGCATTACTGAAACTTTCCAAGATTGTGAGTGTAAGGTCCAATGCTTTACCCAAATGATTTATACAAGCTGGAATGCAACTTGCAGTGTTTCTATTTGCACGAATGAAGGGAATGTGAGGTAAGCAGCTCTAGGTTGGTTTGGCAGAATATGTTGTTGGTTACTGTCAGCAGTCACCAACTCAACGTCTCGACCAAGATGAAGTCTAAGTAAAGATGCCATCGCTATATACAGCGATTTAACGGATTTTTAAAAAGCAAAGTTGGTATTTGTCTATTCGTTAACCACAAAAGAAAATTTCCAACTATTTCTCTACGAGAACACACAAAGTCCATTTAGGCTTGACCCGAATCCGATGCAGAACCAAGCGCATTTGAATTTCTGCCTCTAGGTTCCACAGTTTAGTTCCGAATTTGAAGACCGCCGAATTTGAGTGTAATTTTGTGTTAAGCTAGAGGCATTTACCCGCGGTCTTTTTATAACCATCCAAGCAAAGCTTGGTTTTCCACCTTGTAAAAGTGCATCGACAAAGTTGAGAAAAAGACGGCCAGGACTGTAACAACAGGCACGCAAGACACAACCGGCGGCATCATCAGTTAAAACAAAACGTCGACACCAAGACTTCGAAAGGGCATCGGGAACGATTTTCCTCGCAGACGAGGTTGGAAGAAGGATCGCAGAGGTCGAAACGGCCCCGGCGGTCGCCACCACTGACCACCGGACAAGGCAGGCGTTACGCTCAAAGCAGAGGGATGAGACGAGACGCACTGCCGTCCGGAAGGTGGCAGTTGGAAGAATCGGACGACACTGGGCGAGGATTTCGCTAATCAGAGCCGTCCATCCTTACTCCTTTGGCCCTGCGAAGCCGAGCAGGACACGCGTGCCATTACTGTTCAGCTCCTCCTGATTGCCTGTGCCGGATGACGAATGTGATACGGTGACAGCCTTGAGATTTTTTCTTCTCCTCCGAACTATCTGCCGGAGTGACGAATGTGATACGGTGACAGTCTTTTGTTTTCCTTTTTTTCTTTCAAACTACCTACCGGAGTGACAAATGTGGTACAGTGACAGTCTTGTGATTTCCCTTTTTTCTTCTTCTAAATTGTCTAGTAGGAGTGACATTTTCATTCCAAGCCCGTCCCTCTCCAGACGTCTCTAACATTGACTTGTCGCATATATACAATTTTTTTTTGAATTGGCAAAACATTATTCAATTTGTGGTAAGGACATTTCCTTACATTTGGCTGAGTCATGTTTTCTTCTTTTTTTTGGTGGAAATTGAGTCCCATTAACGAATATTTTGTTCGATATTTTGTAGTAAAATCGAAGCCAGACATATCACACTTTTTTTTTAGAAAAGGAGGTTGGAGCCATATATATCACACATTAGAAGATCGGAAATGTTAATGCTAAAAATGTGACGACCAGATTTGACATGCAAAAAACAGATAAAATTGCCATGCTTGTGTATAAGGATTTGCCATGTTCTGCAGTGAAAATTGCCATACAGTGTAAAAAATCAACGAAAACATTGTCGTGCTGCATCGATTAATTGCCATGCGTTGGATCGGAATCCGACGTACCCCGGGGCGTCAGATTTTTAACCCTAAAAATCTGACGTCAGATGTATATTGAAGTCCCAAAAGATTGACAAGGCATACAATTTTTTTCCAAAATACCAATATGTTTTTCTACAAATATGTTACCAGTTAAGCAAGCATATTTAAGGCATAGGCATGGCTTTAGCGAAGCTTCTTTGCTATTTACAAAAGATTCATTGGAGTTACGGAAATCAAAGGTTCATTATAATTGATTGAATTGTAGTATAAAGTTAAACGAATTTAACCTGGGCTTCTCATGCTCAACTTTGGATTTTTCAATTTTTATTGGCTTTCATTGAAGTTTGAAATTTTGTTAACATTTTCCAATTTGTATCATTCTTTACTCTCAACGTGATATATTTTCTACTTTTCGTGAGGGTAAATCCCACATTTCATTTCCCTCTATCCTTTTTCCATAGATCATACCATGTTGGATCAAATAGCCCACATTCGGCATTGCAAATATCTAAATAGTATTCGAGACAAATAATGGCTAACTCCGAATTCACCAAGTTTGACGTTTTCGGCCAGTATAATGGACAGAAACCATCAGAATTCGGTGCTGGTTGGAGGAGGGTACCACCCTAACTCATACCAACTCAATGCGAGACGTTTCATTTAGCCGCCTATTTGCCCAATGTGGGAAGCGCATCATGTGAAGGGTATGCCCGATGCCGAGGGTACCATCGAGGCTATGCGCTTCACGGTGGATGGGCACAAACCAAGGGTATGGCCAGCGCAGAGGGGGTGTTAATGAAAAATCTACGTCTAGGGCAAGGTTCATCCCACTTGAACCACACCTCCCCTCAATCATTACTCGATGGATGAAGAGCACAACTATCCATGTGGGATACACTCCAAGCATATCGCATTGTTATATTGTTGGGTTATTCTGACAAATATTGCTTTAAGATTCTCCATAAAGACCAAAATACCCTCGTGGTATGGTGTAACCCAAGGGATAAATATGTAAGTATGTAACCATGGGCCTGTATATGATCTATCTTCTTTTCCCTATAAATGGAGGAGATGCTCATACCCACTGAAAGGGGGCAAAGATTTAAAATAAAGAGAGATTTTTCTCTCTCATGCCACACTTATTGGTCTCTTGATATTTTTAGGTAACCTTGTGTCGGAAGGTCAAGCTTATTGCCCCACCCCCCAAAAACAAACCGACCCAGCAAGAAAACGTCAGGAAGCATTTAGACACGTTCCCTTATTGTCTCCGCCTAAAGTTCTCTGGGTACCCCACGAAGGTCCCCGTATGCATAAGGGAAGGGCCGCAAGTGTATTGTGTAGCCTTGACGTACAATAGTGCCTATCTGATGGAGTCAATCCAAATCCATCCTCTGTTTTTGCTCTGCAAAATGATCAATCCATATTCAGGAAAAGATCAAAGAGGAAGACAGAGAGAGATGGAGATGGATATTAATAAATTACTAATTAATTTCGTCCCCAAAAAAGATGCACAGTAGACATTAATTACTCTCAGTCTTGTCCTGTGATGAAGCGCTTGGACTGCGTCCACTCCAAACACGCAGCCGCCTTTTCCACGCGCCCACCGGCTCTGAATTCCTCCTCCATCCTCCCTCCTCCGCCTCTCCTCTCCCTCTCCCAAACCCGCGCGGCGAAAGCAACAGGCGGAGCACGGGAAGGAGGAGGAGACCTCTCTCTCGCGTCGTCGTCTCCGCCGATCCTCGCCCTGTTCCCCCCGTGCCTCGAAGCGCGCGGAGGCCGGAAGCTTCGCGCACAAAGCGCTGAGGTATGATGCACGCCTCCCGCCCAGCTTTTTGGACAGATCGCTTTTATTTCAGGCGGCCCGATCACCGAATTCCGACGCGGGGCTGCCTTCATGGCCGCGGAATTCCGGTGCGGGAGCGCTTCCTCCCCTGGCGCGTCCGTGCGTCGCGCCGCGAGGATTTTGGGTTTGAGATTGCTTGTTTGACGCGTGCTGCTGTGCTGCTCCGTGGCAGGAGGAGGAGGAGCGGGAGGAGCCTAGAGAGCGCTTGCCGCCGCGGTCGCCGCTCTGCGCCTGCACCGGGGGTCGTCTCGCACCGGCATGGTCTTGGCCCCCGCGCGAAGGCACGGGAATGGCCGATAGGGCGAAGGTCGTGGCCATCGTGGTCGCCGCCGGCGTGGGCGCGGCGGTGCTTGCGGCGGCGTGCGTGTTCCTGGCCATCTGGATGTACCGGCGGCGGGCCAGCGTCGTCGCGCGGACGCGGTCGCTCGAGTCCTCCACGGCCACGCTGCGGGCCAACGGCTCCGCGAGCCTCGACTCCAGCGTCTCTGTCTCCGTCGTCTCCGAGAGCGTCGCCGACTGGGGCCACAACCCGCTGCCGGCTGGGAAGCGCGTCGCCTTCTGGGGATGGCGGGGCGCCAACAACGGCAGGGACCATCAGCCCCTGTCCGTCTCCGGGATCCCCAAGTACCACTACAAGTATGTATGGCAACTACAGCTCCATTGCAATCCTTCGTGCTGTTTTCGTTTCATAGCTGTGATTTCAGAAGCCATCAGCTCATATGAAACTCATACCATGATCATACTGTGAATGCTGGTGTTGGCGTGAGTAGCCAAAAAAAAACAGAGTAACATTTTCTGATTGCTCCATGTGAGTGACTGCTGTTGGTTGGTTGTTCAGGGATCTGCAGAAGGCTACCAACAACTTCACCACAATTCTCGGGCAAGGATCGTTTGGTCCTGTGTACAAGGCTGTAATGGCTACCGGTGAAGTCGTAGCTGTAAAGGTTCTCGCGAGCGATTCTACGCAAGGGGAAAGAGAGTTCCAGACAGAGGTAAGGTGACTTTTTTGGTCAGTCCCTGCGATTACTTGATTCCGGGATTCTTAGGTGTATCTTAGGCTGCTGGGTTTGGCTCCAATTGTCTGCAAGCCAACACAAATTTGGCTTCCAATTTGTTTGGTTTGGCTCCAAGAATTGGCATATCTTAATTTTGGTTGTGCAAAGTTATTGGCCGTCCATTTTTGGTAGTAGATAGTCAGCATGTAATTATGTTCTTGAGTGATGACACATGGTGCGGGTGAAGGCAGTGCAACTTGCAATATCTTTAGTCCATGTTGAGTAGTAGTTGGTAGTGAAGCATTTGACTCTGATAAACTGAGCTATAATCATGATCACGTCTTCGTTTGCAGGTAATTTTGCTTAGTCGGCTGCATCATAGAAATCTTGTTAATTTGGTTGGATATTGCGTGGAAAAAGGTCAACACATTCTGATGTATGAGTACATGAGCAACGGGAATTTGGCAACACTTTTGTACGGTAAGGGAGACCATTTCTCTACTTTTCGGTGATGAAATATGAAAAGAACAAAACGATCTGATTAGTAATTCTGCACTGGGCATGGAGCATGACATGCATCGGGAAGGGGAATAAACTAAAATGTTGCTGTGAATCAGGAAATCTCTCTCTAATTATTTTCATACCACGTCCTGTTAGGTGATAATAAGCGAAGTTTGAGCTGGCAAGAAAGGCTACAAATAGCTCACGATGTCTCTCATGGGATTGAGTACCTGCATGAAGGGGTACAGTCGATGGCTATTAAACACGTACCTCCACTGTTAATGACCTGATCTTGCAATTGATCAAAGCTACGACTATGTGTGCAGGCTGTCCCACCTGTTATTCACCGAGACCTAAAGTCTGCTAATATACTCTTGGACGAATCAATGAGGGCCAAGGTTAGGCAATTTATGATGGAGTATTTATGCTGATCATTGCAAATGCTTTTTGTTCTTTATGTGTACTTTTAGGTGTTATGCTGCCACCTTAGCTAAACCAGTACTATGTGTCATGATGAGTCTGCAGTTCAGTGATCAACTGAACCTGCTAATGCCGATGGTTTAGCTAAACCAGTATTGTCTCTATCATGAGTTCATTAATAAACTAACCTGCTGGATGACAGTTGTTTAGCTGAACCAATACTGTCTCACGATGTGTCTGCAGTTTAATGATCAACTGAACCTGCTAAAGATATTTCTGATGGAAGACACATACGCATGCAACTAAAGTAAAGATATTCGGTTCCTTGACAGAAAAGTGTTTGCTTGAAAATACCTATGCTAATGTGCTCTGTTTGTTTTACTTGGTGCGTGCAGGTTGCAGACTTTGGTCTATCAAAGGAGGAAGTATTTGATGGAAGGAAGTCAGGTCTCAAGGGCACCTATGGATATATGGATCCCGATTACATGTCCACCAACAAGTTCACAAAGAAGAGCGATGTTTACAGTTTTGGCATAATACTTTTTGAACTCATAACAGCCATAAATCCACAACAAGGTTTAATGGAGTACATTGACCTAGTAAGTGATTTCAGACATCCTTACAAAAATTTCTGTCAAGAGGATTCACTAGATTGGTTACTTTGTATGCATTTATTTTGTTTGGTCAACTCTGCACTCTTATCATTTCTCCGTATGGTCAATTTACCTTGTATAAAGGACCAGTCTGCGAGCACCAACATAAATATATCATGCACCTCTCCTTTCAGGCAGCAATTGGAGGGGAAGGAAAGGTGGACTGGGATGAGATACTCGACAAGAACCTCCTTGGCGGGAGCATTCCGGAAGAGGCAAGGGTCCTCGCCGATGTCGCCTACCGGTGCATCAACAGGAGCCCAAGGAAGCGGCCATGGATTTCAGAGGTCACCCAGGCCATATCAAGGCTAAGGCAGCGCCAGATGACTTTGCCGAGGAGCGAGACCAGGACCGTGCTAAGGAGGATAGAGTACCAGCACGTGGAGCTCAGCGATCTCGCCGGCATGAAAGAACTCACGCCGGTAGGAGCCTGAAGTCCCTCCTTGCTACTACTATTTGATGAAACCATTAGTTAGTTTTGGCCTTTGAAGGTGTCTAACTTGGGTTGGAATAGATGTAAATAATCGCAAAGGTAGAGTTTGGCAGCATGATCGTCTCTCCATTGGTAGACTGGTAAATTGGTAATATGAACACTCTAGTAACAAATGCTAGAAAGTGTAAATCAATGAAGGGGACATCAAGCTGCATGCTGACCTTATGTTCATAATGTTGCTGCATGAACTAGAGAATAAATTTCATAGCAGCATAACCTAGCAGAGACAGAGGAGTTTAACTGCATCAATAAAGAGTGAAAGGTACACACCGCTGAAACATCTGTGACAACAGGTACAGTATAAATAACATGTGAACAATGGCAACTGACAACACAATAAAAAAAACCTTTCAAGTTGAAATATAACATCACTCTGAAATCTGGACAATGTTTAATTACCACACCAGAAACTTTTTCTTGAATGTCTATTTTATTTGAATGACACCTTTGAATGCATATCATGCATGGAGGAATTGGGAGGCCAAGAACTGGGCAGACATCACATCCCAACTTCTTCCAAGCAACTAGCTAGAAAAGAAAAGAGAAAAAGGAAAACTATGTACAGAAAAGGCCATCATCTGAACATGGTCCTCTGAAGCAGGCATATTCAACGCTCAAACCCTACTGTAAAGGATGGCTTTATTCGACGACCGACCACATACCTTGACACCTAAAAGAAAGCCACAGCAAACAGCAGCAGCCAAACGACTCCTCTACTCCTGCACTAACTCAAAACTGACAAGAAGTACCCATCCTCAGCCTCCCCCTCTGCCCGGTGGCGCCGAGCTTGTGCGCGCGGAATGCGCCAGGGAGCAGCTCCTGGAACTTCTCAAGGAACAGGCCCCATGTCTCCACACCCATGTCGGCCAGCTTCACAAAGCTTGCGCTTGTTGGGAGCTGTTCATTCGCGGTCCTCCAGTTACCAACTTGGTTGTTCTCAGAGGTTTTTGCGGAATCCACACCCTTGGGAATAGCAGGCAGCTGACGCTGGCTTTTGTCCATGAGACTGACACTGCTCAGTGAGGTTGATAGCTTTGAAATGTTAGGAAGCCACTTATTGACAGGCTTGGGGCAAGCTAACTTTTCTGCATTGCTTTCTTCCTCCTGAATGTCATCTTCCTCTTCTTCAATGGCCTCGTCCAATTTAGACAGCGGGTTTCTGGAGCTTCCCCCCTTAAACTCAAAATGGTAGGCTGGTGGTGTTTTTGTCATTTCATGATCTTCACAATCAAGTTCAAATTGGGTCACATCTTCATCTGCAGAATCATGTTCTGTTGAACATTCTTCTCGTTCAGTTGCTAGCCTCCTTGCCTCCATGCAGACAACCTCTAGCTGACTTGGCTGATCTTCCATCCCGTTAAATTCTCTGCTCATCATCTCACCAATCTCCGCAAGGCAAAGACCAAATAATGTGCCTTCTTTCAGAAATATGGTTGAGAGGACTAGCACACGGAGGCATGCTTCCCGTATCATAGGCAGCTCCATACGAAGCATCTCAGCATCTTTCACTGGATCAAGTTTCCCTATGTACTCAAGCTCATCCTCAGAGAATGGGATTGATGCCTGCGGCCAGTGAATCCATTCAAAATAAGGATCCTCTAAACACTCTGGCAGGCAGAGACCATGGTCAATAGGAATCAGCTCAGTCAGATTTCCGAATTGATCTGCTCCTGTCACCTTTCTTACCAGAAGATTTCCAGCATGTCTATCAGTGTTGAAGATTCGGATGTCAAGAATACCAATCCTGTGAATAGCAGATACAGGGAAGCTTGAAGTGCCAAGGTCACTAGCATCAAAATCATGAGGAGCGAACTGCTGAAATGAGGCAATCTTGCTGACAGTTCGCGGATCACCCACAGAAGCCTTCTTGTTGGTAGAGTCGACGCCTTCATTCACATTAAATACAGGATGTGAAATCTTAACAAGAACTGTCGGGGGGACATTAGCAAAGTTATCATAGTCCAGAAGGTATGCAGCAACCTCTCTAAAACCGGTCTCACCAACTCGAACTGATCTTTTGAGGCCTGGCTGCCCAAGGGCTCTCCCAGTAAAACCTTTTGGATTGTTGGGTGCAAATGGCTCCTCATCATTTGGCTTCACAATGGCAGCATTCTCACCTTTACTGTTCTTGAAATAGTAGGCACCACCAAGCCCACTATTGACAAGTATTGGATCCACACCGTTTCTTATGGCCCTAGCAACATCCTTAACAAGCTGCTTTGCCCGAATGCAGCGGGTTGGACATACTAAAACTTCAATTGGACCACCCCCATCCCTTTGCTGCTGGAGATCCTTGCTTGTAGGAGACAGGCATGGGCTGGAGGAACTCCGATGCATGAAGGTCTTGGTCAGGAGCAGTGGGGAATCGTTTCGGATGCTGCTGAGATCATTCTTGAGGACATGATCACCAAGTGTCAGAGAACTCTCCTCAGTGGGAACATTGAGGGCCACCTGCAGCTTTCTTTTGACTGTGTGTACACTGTCACCACGATCTAGTTGAACAGGCAGTACAAACCCAGTGTCAGTCTGGACAAAAACACGTTTCCATCCAACAGCCCTCCCCTCACTTCTAGTTTTGTTAGGGTAATCACCGATCAGAGAGCTGCTCAAGGCTGAAACTGCCATCTGGGTCTGGACTGGGCTCTTCAAGTTGCGAGACATGGCAGACAACAAAGGAATTGCTCTCTTGCGCCTTTCAAATTCTGCAGATGACGCTGTGCTAGAGTGCGAGAAAGGTGTCACGGTAGCAATCATCAGGCAACGTATGCCATCTTCCACTTAGATAGAAAGCACCAGAAAGCTACAATTGGAAGCTGTTACGAAACCGGTAAACCCAACTTTTGGATAATAAGATCCTGCAAAAACAGAAAGAGCAATTGGAGGTTATTATCTTTTTCTCAAGTTGGAAACAGACGCTAACAAGTATCAAAACAAGAAAATATTAATTCATCATCCAACTTCCAAACTACTGATTCTTGCCCTGTAATAAATATGAAATGGAAGATAAGTAATTCTCATGGTAAACTCAACCACCCAGTTAATGAATAAACCAAAAGACTTGCCATGATTTGAGTTAGCATTTCCATCTTTTACAGAAAGTCGGTATGCATAAGGTGTGGGCTACCACTCTCCATCTTTGACTACTAGGTTTTTTTAAGCCTCATACTGAAGATATGATATGTTCGTTGAACAGAGATGCATTTTTATTTCAGTTTCATTCAGGGATTCGTGCTGCCCCCCATTCACTCCTCCATCAATAGCATTGCCCTTTTCTTACCCAAAATCTCTGTAGACTGATCACTGATGAGACAGGAAATCTCTTACACTTTCCATGTGGAAAACAAACTCAAAGCACACGATTCAGTCTGGAATCAGGGCCAGCAGGTTAATTACCTCTCGACTCGACAATCGGGCAATTATTTTCCCTGCGTAGCTAATGGCTATTACATTTCATCTCACCAGAGTCAGTAAAAATTCAGATGCAGTTGTCAAAGGCCTTTTTTTATGACAGAAATCTTGGAGCTTTCAAGCTGAATCCGCAGTATGGAAGCTGCGCGAGTACAAGCTTCGCTCAGGCACAGTAGATCAGCTGATGCCGGAGCGAGCTACAAAATCGTCAGATAATTGAGCGTTTGATGCCATGAGCTACGCGTAAGGAAAGGCATTAATGAGCCCGGTCCAGCTAAAACCCCGGAGAATCCTAAAAAAGGAATAATTATTGCTCCAGAAGCTACCAGAACGAAGCTGCGCTCCATTCCTTGGCCACGAAGCACCGTTTTTTTTCCCTACCAAAAACACCGGCCCTTCTGCTCTCTCCACTGAGAAAGAGAGAAATCGGAGCAGCGAAGGCCCGGGATTCTACCAACGGAGCGAGCACCAACACGAAGGGGGAAATGAGGCCCTGTCCATACCTGAACCAATGCGGAGACCCAGAAATGGCGGCCCGCCGCCGGCGGGGCCGCAGATCTGGCAGGTGCGCCGCAGCCGCCTGTTTCGTCCGGCGTCCGGCGAGGGACCGGCACCTCCCACTCCCCGACACGGCACTCCTCCGCCTCTGCCTCCCGGGTCCGGAGTTCTCGCCCCCTTCTTCCCTCGCTCTCTCGTGCGTGAGCGAGCGAGCGTGCGCGAGAGCTTGCGAGGGGCTGGGTGTGTGGGGGTGCGAGAGGGAGAGGGGGACAGGGGAGATGTGTAATGGAGGGAGGTTTAATTTAAGGCGCTGAGCAAACCATGGTTAGGTTAGGTGATGGCGAGAGAGGTGCGAGGGGCGCGTGAGCTGGGATTGGCCGGGGCAACGTGTGTGTGTGCGAGGGCCTTCTTGCTCCGGCGACCCTCGACTTTGATCTAATTGGATGGCACGGCTTTGTGCGGTTTTTCGCGGGCCTATGCGCAAATTCTCGGCGAACCATGCAGGTGAGCCGCATGTAATTCATCGAGAAGAAAGAGATTATAATGTCGAAGATGACACGATTGGTACATTGTAAAAAATGGCATGATTCAATAAGAAGTCGAAGATGGTACGATCTAGATGGGCAGGAATGACCTAAAGATCATCAACATCAGCGACAATCAGAACATTACCATGACCACAATGGGATTGCGACTATCGGTCGCCAGTGAAACTTACATGCACGAGCATAGCACATGCATTGGAGGAACGTGACTGTGGGGACGCCGTGCACCCAACAATCTTGCACTACCGAATCAGACTCCACCCCGTCGACCAGAGATGGGGGTGGGGGGTGTTCCATGGGAGGGATTAGTTCAACCTCGGAAATATGGAAGTGGATATCGATGATCGGAGGGGGACAACATAGGTTCAGGATGACAAAAATAACCAGCCCCGACCACCCCAAGGAGAACGAGGCGATAAGGAAAACACCCAGATCTGGTCGACGACAGTCGAGGGGGGAGGTGGAATACCAGATTCATGTTGTGTTGAGGGGCCACAGACCACCAACACTCCAGCCAGAGGATTACAGAGGCACATACAACTAGAAAAGTGCCACCTCTGATGCCGGAAGCACCCTAACACACTGCCGCAAGCCATGCCCGCCATTGTCGCCATCGGCAGAGGCTGCAACACATTCACCACGGTGTCGATGGCCAACTAGATCTAACGCACCCAACAACCAAAAATCGAAGCCAAGCGATGATGCTTCGTCGCCGCCGTCCTTGGTGGTTGCGTGGGCTTTCCTGGTGGCGACCTCAGACGGCGCCGAGGAGGAGAGTTGGTGGTGAAAGGGGGCTGGTGGCGATTGAGGTTAGGGGCATTGCTCGAGTCGCCCAGAGGGAGCGACCCAACTACTTATGCGCGATTGCAATGTGTTTTTTTTTTTTTTTTATCTTTTTTGTTTTCGGAAGGCGTATTGTATTTCCCTTTTTTTTCCGAGAAAGCTCATTTTGTGGTTATTACTGAATCGGTAAACACACGCGAAAGAGGCCACAAAGAAGGCAATGTCATTACCAGAGGCGAGTCCTTGGTTGGCCGCTAAACCTTATGTAAGGTTTTATCTATAATGACATCAGTAAGTTTAGCTTGTGTTTTGTCGAAAGTGTTCTTCTGCTCCCTAGTTCAAATGCACCCGCCATGAACATTAAAGAACAGTAAATAAAACTAAAGAATTCTGAATATTTTTGGCAACAAACATTGTTGAATGTTCTACATACGTGCATTTTTTTAATACAAATCATTCGTAATGCTCCGGATGAAGAAAAATAAATCAATGGTCCAAACTATTCTAAAAAAATAGTCTTTTTGGAGCATCAATTTTTTTCGCCCAGAGCACTAGGAATGTTTTTCATCATCATTTTTGCACGCATGTAGATAATTCAACAATGTTTAATTCTGATTTTTTTTAATTATTTATAATGGTGCATTTGAGCTCAGGAGCAGAAACTCCATGCCATTGTTTTGTAAATTTTGCATCTGTATTCCCGGTTGTAAAAATTAAGCACGTGCACTAATAATAGTTCTATCCACTTATATAGGCATGTAATGCTTATGCCATTTTTGGAGTAAATGCAATAGTCATGGCTTTCGAACTCAAATGTGGCAAGCTTCAAAAAAAAAAAAAACTCAAATGTGGCATGCGTGGAACAATTCAAATACCAAAACACCGATTACACACGACTGAATTTCATTTTCCCTATATAGGCAAGAAGTTAATATACTATTTCATATAGGAGAGAAAAGAAATTTCGCTCTCGCTCCACCCAACATTTTCTCATTTCTCACCCTGTCATGGAATTATGTTCTTATGCCCTCCCCCAGTCCCCAACCCAGAAAAAACAGCATTGTCATGTGCATATTTGCATTAACGAATGCAAGCCGTTGTAAAATGGCTTCCAGCTATTTCTTCTTTGTATTCTTGTTCTTTTTTCCCAGACGATAAGTTACGCCTACCGATTTTCGTCCGTAGTTTTGCATCACCAATCTTATCTCAATCTTCTCCGAGGGATAGGCGTCACTCTTGTTCTTGACATGTATAGTGCGTGGAAAGACAGCTCGAGCATATCACCACACCCACCAGCCATGGGCGGATCCAAGAAGCACCGAGCAGACCTGAGGCTTGTCCGCCACTCAAACCGAACGTTTTTTGTATCTCTACCATGGAAACGGACACATGAACCATTTGGATTCACAGGGCAAGCGCCCTCGCCACAACAAAGTTTCTTGTCCGATCCCGCCGCTAGCCGTAGAAACGCAGGCCCGGCTCGAACCGCTTTCGTTGCCTTGCGCCTTACGTGCCGTGCGCGCGTGCGTGCATGCGGCCATGCACCCCATGCAGCCGCGCGCGCTGGGCGGGAGTTCGTGAGGGGCAGGGTAGCGGCCTGCCTTGGCCCCCGGTTCAAGTTAGTTAAACCAGCGGTGGCACACAGGAACCAGCCGCCGTTGGCGTCGCAAACGATGCCGTCTAGCCCATGCCGGTTCATCCGCGGGAGATAAGAGATAAGCGTCGTGTCCATGGTTTTCTCGCTTCTTCTTTCCGTGCACGGCAGCGATTGCAAACGTGCATCGCTTTTAGCTGGCTGGCACGGCATGTATGTATTCTACGGCGGCAACAAAGTTAGTTTTAGCTTTTGTTTGTAACGTTACTCTCTTTTTTTAAAGGGAAAATGAACTTTGCACAAAGCTCATTTTTCATCTTAGATCTTTCGTACTGCACAAACCGACCGAACCCTGAATGCTTCGTTAACACGGTTTTCCTGATTTCGTGTCGAGGTAAACATCACCCCGGCTAAAAACCATGCATCACTTGAATTGAACCGGACTAGGTCGGGTTAATGCTAGCCGGTGGAACCCATCAATAGGTTACCGTGTAGTGGAAAACAATGAAATGGAAGGAAGAGGATTTGTAGTACGCATGGGCGGAGGCACGCGGATTGTGGGATGTCCATCTGTGTCAAGATTCGGAAAAATTGTTTGTGTATAGTCTTTTGGTCTTGTATAACATTTGGTATATCCGCGTAATGCAATTGTAAATCGGAGCGGTATACGTGCACGTGTGGGGTCGCGTACCTGTTCGGGTGGGGTCGCCTAACATCGGATTACTGAATCTAACATAGAGAAGTAGCAGGGATGGGCAAAACGATTCATTCTAACCATTCATCGTGTTTTTCTTGTTGGTTGTTGTCTGTTCTTGCAGCCCCCTCTCCTCTTACAAGAACAACCATCTTGGAGCATGATTTCTGTAGGCACTTCTTATTCCCATCGATTGAAGAACGTCAAGGATATCAACAATAGGAGTAGAGTTATATCCGAAGTTGCTGAAAAGTTTTTTTTCTTTTATATTTCTTGTCCATGGTTGTTTGTTCTTCTAGAGCTTTTTGAAGTATGTAATACCTGTTGAATTTCATTGTTGATGTTTTTGTTGTAGCTATGCCTCACGCTTGTTTAGTTTGTGGTACCTATCTGTTGGACATATTAATTCTCTGTGCTATGAAATATTAAGATGTTGAATCTTACACCGGGAATAAAAATGGTGGGTGTATGCTTATGTATGTAAACAAAAGTAGTGTTAGGTAACAGAGGATGAAACTTAATATTTTGAGCCTTAAGTGGTTAGCTAGTAGTATTAATGAAACTTAATGTATTGAAATTTTTAGTTTATTTATTGGTTCGACTTCATGACTAATAAGATTAAACTGATCCTGGTGTGCGATTCTTCCGACTGAAATGAAATGATTCGACTAATTGCATGCATGTAAATATTATTGTGTTAACTCACAGAGACTGAAACTTACTGCTATGCCAGTGTATTGGTAAACTAACTTCCGTCACATGATGCACATAAATATTGATTTATTAATTGAATGTAGTGTATTATATTGGTACGAATTTTTTGATAATTCTACTAGCAAATTAAGAGTGATGTTATTGTTAATCATCTGTTCTGAGTTCTGTTTGACAAAACTTAACACATCAATACATATTTTCTACTTACTTACTGTTAGGTTTGATACAAGATGTTGTCTAGATCCAGTAATGTTAGTAAAATGAAAGATCCGTTTCCAGATAATGAGGATGAGGTGTGTATTTTAAAATCAACATTAGATGTTGATCATGTACGAGCTGTTTTGGATGTGTTGTCATATAACAAAAAGTTGATGCTCACTGAGATCAACTTCGATGGATTATTGAAGTTGCCTAAACTGACGCATGTTGACCTTATGTACAACCATTATCTTGTCAGTGTGACTGATATAAGGGAGCGTTGTTTGAATTTGTTAGAAGATAAGAAGGTCAGTTTTTATGCCAATGATTTGCAGGAAGTGTTTGGCATCCCTTGTGGACGAAGAAAAATCAATTTAGACAGTTATCAGGCATATGTTGATTTTTTCAAGGGTAATATAGGTACGATTGGAAATTTCAATTACAGTCATAGTCTGAAACATGTTGAATTTTTTTTTGGGAACGCAGTTAGAATCAAGTCAAGTTAAAAATGCATTGTTTAAGGTAGCATGTGTTATATTTATTATGGGGCACTTGATAACCCCATCATCAAAGCCTGACTACACAATGTGGGTTATTGGAAAACTCTTTGTACGACTTCATAGCTGATTATAATTGGTGTGAGTA
This sequence comes from Elymus sibiricus, assembly GCA_039707655.1. Lineage (NCBI taxonomy): Eukaryota > Viridiplantae > Streptophyta > Magnoliopsida > Poales > Poaceae > Elymus > Elymus sibiricus. Next base: position 164,205,347 of record CM077676.1, read on the forward strand.
TGCAATGAACTTTCTTGTTGATGCTATTAGCAACACGAAGCAGCAGATGGAGTCAAATAGTTCTGTTTTAAATTTTTATGGCTGTCATATGTTTTTGCAAGTAAGTTATCTTCTGATCCATAGTATTTGAAATGACGTATGTTGCTACTATAAGTCTGTCTTTATCCAGATATTTTTGATTGACAATCAAGTTGTTGTTGGTCGAAGGACATATAATCAACTTTCCAAGATTGAGGATTACGATAATGAGCTAATAAATCATATAATTTCTTGTTCTAAATAGACAGTTAATGGTGTAAAAATTTATGATTCATGCAAGGTATAATCTTTTATTTGTTGTAACTTTTTAATTATCTTTGAAATAAACTATCATATGTCTTTATTAAGTCCTATTAACCGTAGATTGAAATCTCGAAAATTGTTTGTTACTTCATAAGTAAGTTTGATTCAAATAAAGATAAAGGTGAGAATGTGAAATTTAAGAGTATCACAATTGGTGAGCACATAAAGGCCGTTCATGTTTTAACAAATTATTTTTTGAAGCATACGTATGTGGAAACAATTACGAATTCTATAGTTAATCAAAAGAACATGCAATTAATTTTCTCTTCTAAAAAGGCAACAATTATATCAAATGGGAATTTCGAAGATCATATAAGTTTAGCGAATGTCCGATGAGTTGCAAAAATAGTTTCATAACTTACACCTCCTGAAACACCACTGAAGAGTGGAATGTCCGAGAAGATTTAATCAAACCCCATAAGACATTGTAAGATCAAAGATGACATAAATCAATTTGCCATTATCCTTTTTGAAGTGATGTTTTAGAGACTACGGCGTTTACACTGAAAAGAGCGCCACCAAATCGGTTGAAATAACAACATGCTATGGTACGCCAAACCATGTTTTGTCTTTTCTTAACATTTAGAATATGAGACATGTGTATAGTGTTTACAAACCTATTCCAAATCAGATAAGTGCTACTTTGTAGATTATCCCAAATTATTGGGTATTCCTCCATCACTATGCCGAGGCAAAAAGTTTGCCACAAAAGAGCGGTATATTTTGAAGAAAATGTTTCTTGCAAAAGAGCGAGTGGGAGGACAGTGCAGCTCAACGAGGTAAAAGAATCTTCGTCATCAGTTCAAAGGAAAGAAACGCTGGAAGTAGTTCCAGAGTTTTCTATTGTGACAGATACAGAAGCCTCTACATAAGATGTAGAGACTTCGGTTGAACTTCTAGCCAAACCACGTAGGTAGGCAAAACTCTTGCAAACCTCTAAGGTGTGCAAACGAGATATAGTTATTAGACAACAGTAAACCTATACAATACACAAAGAAGCGTTTATGAGCCCTGACTTCGGAATTGGCTATGTGCCAAAATGACCTGAGATCTATTCATATACATGATTCAAGTTTAGAACTTGATGGACCCTCCGGAAGACTTGGAGTCTAATGGATATGAATGGAACTATAAACTGATGCGGATAAAAATGTTTTCATCCATGGAGCTCGACTTATTGCAAATAACAAATTGAAGGAGTTGACTACGATGAGATTGTCTCACCTTAGCGATGCTTAAAATCAGTTCGGGTTATACTAGCAATTAGTACGTATTTCAATTATGAGATATGATAGATGGACGCCAAAAGGATTCCCATGAGATGGAAATATAACGAAGGACGTGTATATGATACAGTCCAAGATATTTTATCAATCCAAAGGATGCTAGTAAGTGTGTGAACTCCAGAGATCCAACAATGGACTGAAGCAAGCATAATGTAGTTGGAATCTTCGTTCTGATGAAATGGTCAAAGAGTTTCATTTCATCTAGGATAGCGATGGTGCTTTTGTTTATAAGAAAGTAAGTGGAAGCATAATTTGTGTGAATGACACATTGTTGACTAGAAATAATATAAACTTCTTGACACGAATAAGGACTTCATTAAAACAAGACTTTTAAATGAAGTACTTGGGCTAGGTAGCCTTAGTATTAGGACTAATCATCCATGAAGATAGAAGTTCCTGCTACTTGTGAGCTGCGTTGGGATTTTCCCCGAAGAGGAAGGGTGTAGCAGTACAGTAGAGATAAGTATTTCCCTCAGTGAGAACCAAGGTTTATCGAACCAATAGGAGAATCACGCAAAGCCTCGTGAACAGCACCTGCACACACAAAAGCAAATACTTGCACCCAACGCGGGCAAGAGGGTTGTCAATCCCCTTGAACTCGTTACTTGCAAGGATTAAATCTTGTATAGGCAAAAGTATAAATTGCAAAACAAAAGAAAAGTAAATAAAGTGCAGCAAAAGATTTTTAGGTTTTTAATATGTTTAAAGTAGACCTGGGGGCCATAGTTTTCACTAGAGGCTTCTCTCTCGAACACATAGCATACGGTGGGTAAACAAATTACTGTTGGGCAATTGATAGAAAAGCACATAGTTATGACGTATTCATGGCAATGATCATGTATATAGGCATCACGTCCGTGACAAGTAGACCGACTCCTGCCTGCATCTACTACTATTACTCCACCAATCGACCGCTATCCAGTATGCATCTATGGTATTAAGTTCATGACAAACAGAGTAACGCTTTAAGCAAGATGACATGATGTAGACAAAGTAAACTCAATCAATATGAATAGAACCCATCGTTTTATCCTTAATGGAAACAATACAAATACGTGTCTTGTCCCCTACTATGTCATTGGGATATAGAGCACCACAAGATTGAGCCCATTACAAAGCACCTCTCCCACTGAAGATAAATCAATCTAGTTTGCCAAACCAAACGGATAGATCAGAGAGAAATACAAAGCTATAAATATCATGCATAATAAAGTTCAGAAAAGACTCAATTACTTTCAATGAATAATCTGATCATAAACCCACAATTCATCGGATCCCAACAAACACACCGCAAAAGAAGATTACATCGAATAGAACTCCAAAGAGATCGAGGAGAACATTGTATTGAAGATCAAAGAGAGAGAAGAAGCCATCTAGCTACTAGCTATGGACCCGTAGTTCTATGGTGAACTACTCACACATCATCGGAAGGGCAGCAAGGTTGATGTAGAAGCCCTCCGTGATCGTTTCCCCCTCCAGCAGATTACCGGAAAAGGCCTCCAGATGGGATCGCAGAAGGGCAGAAGTTTGCGGCGGCGGAAAAGTTATGTCGTCTGGCTCTCTGTTGGTTTGGGAATATATGTGAATTCATAGGCTTGGAATTAGGTTAAACGGAGCTGTGTGGGGCCCACAAGCTCAGGGGGCGTGCCTACCCCCCTAGGGCGCACCCCTCGAGCTTGTGGCTCTCTCGTATCTCGTCTGGTCTCCTCCCGAAGCTTCTAGGGTCCCTTCTGGTCCAAAAAAAATAATCTAAAGATTTTTTCGGTTTGGACTTTATTTGATATTGATTTTCTGAAAAGCCAAAAATAAGCAAAAAACAGGAACTGGCACTGGGCACTGGGTTAATAGGTTAGTCCCAAAAAATGATATAAAATAGCATATAAACGCATATAAAGCATCCAAGATTGATAATATAATAGCATGAAACAATAAAAAATTATAGATACGTTGGAGACATATCAGTGCCTAATAGGGCTAAGTCATATTGACAAGATGCTAAAATGGTTTAGTATGGGAACCCAAGAATAATTTCTTGGCAAAATCATATGGAAAGAGTTTTTGCAAGACTCAGTGTCCTAAAACACTGATGAGCAAAATACATGATTGAGATTCCACACAGACTTGTGTTGGATTAATAATGTACTCCATGGTATGTATACAAATCAGATATGTCCAGTACTCCAAATAAGTTGCGAGTAAGTTACCAAAGTGATCAAAGTATTTATCATAGGACAACAATGGAAAAATATCATTAAGTACTAAAGTATGACTGATGACATGTTTCTCACAAGCGGAGATAATGAAGAGATCGGTGTAAGTAGTTACATCGATGCAGGCTCGTTGTATGTAGTTACATCGAAACAATCTTCATCAGTGCTCCAAGAATTTTTTGATTTTAATTAAAATTTTCTGTGTAATACACTAAATGGTGGCACGGTAAGTTGGAATTACTCCAAACATGTTATTGTGGCAGATTCTACAACAAAAGGCTAAGTATGTTGTCGCTTCAGAAGCGACAATGGAGGGTGTTGGATCAAATAGTTCATTGACAAACTTTGTATGGTTAATTTCAAGATGGCTTAGGCCAATGGAACACTATTGTGGTAGTTGTTCCATAGCTCAGTCTCAGGAATCAAAAGTCCTACCCATGATTCAAATATATACAATTCCAAGACCACACAAATTATGAATTTTTTGATAGCGTGAAAAATGCAAGGATATGCAATGATACACACGGACCTGAACTTATCCGATCCGTTGGACAAAGTCTATACCACAAGCGAAGCATATTTTACACTAGTATGCCATGGGTGTAAACTGCATTAGCATTGACTAGATTATTAACTCTAGTGCAAGTGGGAGACCTAAGGAAATATGCCCTAGAGACAATAAAAATGTTATTATTTATTTTCATGTTTGTTATTAAGTTTATATTTTGTGCTATAATTGCAATGGTTCTCGAGTCGTATATCTAAGAGGCTCAAAGCAAAACCCATGTTCATGTGTGGAATAATAAACGGTAAAATAGATTCCTAGTATCACCTTTAAGACTAGCTCAAGTATTGCATGATGGTTCCGTTTTCCTGATCATGGGCATGAGTTAGTGTAACAAAGGATGCCAACAACTTTGAGGACACAATGTTAGAAGAACATTTGTGTTGAACAAACCCAATTGACTGTTATACTATGAGATCCTTTCATCACAAGTTAATGGTAAATTAACACAGTAAAGTTAACATTTTACTAGTAGTGAACAAGTGGTTGATTCACGTGGATGCATTTCCCCTTGAATACGGAAGGAAATAAAATGTCGAGAATGCATTTCGCCCTGCTATTATATATTTCCTGACATGCAAAGCATGTACAATTTACTAGTAGTGAACAAGTGGTTGATTAACGGGGATGCCGATGAATCTCACCTTGGGTTTAGTAACATATCGCGAAGCAAAAAAGAATAGCACACGGTAACTCGAATATCATTTGTGTGGGTATGTGACTCAATATGGATGTCCACAGTTCCGCTGTTGATCGATGATCGGAAGAAGTTTCGGTCATGTCTATACTTCACCGAACCTGCAAGGTCACAAGCTTAAGGGTCATCGATCTGCTAGTACTAGGTGGTTTGGAGTTTGAGAGAGTCACCGAAAAAAATTCGGAGATGTTGAAAATGTTTAGGAGAAAACCGAAAAAACAGGGAAGTTGAAAAAATTTCAGAAATCATCCGAAAATGTTGGGAGGGTTCCGAAACGATTCTGGGTCCTCCCGAAATTTTTCGAAAAGCGCCAAGGGGCTACTGCTTGGCCATGCCCAAGTGGGGCAGCCCCACATGTGGTGGCCAATGAATGGGAGGGCTCCCCTTTGCCCCCCACTAAGGGTGTGTGGGCCCATACCCCCCGCCCCTCCCACATCACCAAAGTATTCCTGCTTGATTTTTCTCCAATATTTTGGAGGACGAGGAGGTTCTTGTGACGACAAACATAAAACATCCGATTCTACCTTTATTCGCTAATAATAATTAGGGATTTCTATTTCTGTGCCCTCGGTTGCTTAGTACTACCCAGTTTTGCCCCACCCAACAAACGTCCCTCACTTTTCCCCTACACCACTCGCCCGACACTCAAATATGCCCAAAAGAGAGCGTTTCCGTCGGGTCAATGTAGTTGACCGTTACCTGGCGCATATACTGTCGCGTGGGACACCCAGGACCCACCTGTCAGTGTTTAGTATATTAGGAAAAAATAGTGAAATATACTGACGCTTGGGACACCCAGGACCCACATGTCAGTGTCTAGTATATTAGGAAAAAATAGTGGAATATACTGACGCTTGGGACACCGCAGGACCCACATGTCAGTGTCTTATTTATTTGCAAAAGAAGGGTGGAATATACACTACAAAAAAAACACTTCCGTGATGATACGTCTTTGTCACAGTAGGTCACGTTTTCTGTCATGCATGTACATCCGTGACGATTTTATGACAGAATCAAGATAGTCATACCTGTGCTGTCATAGAAGTGTTCCATGACAATACTGAAATTATCATCACGAAAGTGTCCACTTCCATGACGATAAATGACGCGTCATGGAAGTGTTTTCGTCAAGGGTGACCGACACGTGGCATCCACCGTAACAGGTCGCCGTTAAGCTATCGGGTGCGGGTTTGGATCCGATAACCCGTTATCAGCCAGGACCAATGGCGATTTTCCACGAGTAAAATTCTCATTCGCCAACGGAACCACGTGTCAGCTCGGCGTTGGGACAGATGTCATCCATTCCATGGACGAGAGACGCCTATGATACGTCAACACATGGCACGGCCCAATAGTGGCCCATTCAGGTTAAACGGGCCAGCCCAGCCAAAGGCCCACAAGATTTTGTCAGATACTAGTGGACCGGCCCGTTAACAGCCTGCCATGTTTTGGGCCAAATTACGGCCCATATCAGATATGGTCCGTTAACAGTGCACTGTGTTTTGGGCCCATCTAAGGCCCGATTTGTATTACGGCCTGTTAAAGGCCCGTTGAACAGTTTGACCCAGTTCGGCTCGATGCTAATTTGGGCCTATTAGCGGCCCTTCGCGCAATTGGGCCGTTTTCAACCTGGTTTAACTTTTGGCCATTTAATGGCCCATGCGGCATTTGGGCCCATTCCTGGTACAAGTGACTTTCGGCCTCTTAACGGCCCGTGCCGCATTTCGACCCATTTCTGGTACAATTTACTTTCGGCCTCTTAACGGCCCGTGCAGCATTTGGGCCCATTTCTGGTACAAGTGACTTTCGGCCTCTTAACGGCCCGTGGTCTTCATGGATAAATTTAAGCCCACTCTGACTATCGGCCTGTTAAGGGCCCGTGAAATAATTGGGCCTAATTATGGCGCGCTTTGCACCCGGCCTGCTTACAGCCCATCATGTTATTGGGCCAACCACGGCCCGGGATAAATTTTGGCCTGTGAACGGCCCATCATATAATTGGGCCAATCATGGGCCGAGGTATATTTAGGCCCGCTGTCGGCCCGTGAATTGTTCGGCACAATTCAGGCCCGATCTAATTTTCAGCCTGTTAAAAGCCCATGGTATTTTCTGGCCCAACTAAGGCACGCGGTTTACTCGGCCTATTAAAGGCCCGAAACTACTTGGGACCGGTTTATGTTCAGGCCTGCTAACGGCCCGAGATGATTATGGGCCCATATTTCGACCCATACATAGAGTTGTGGGCCGGCCCGTTTGTGTAGTCTAATTTTTTTATATATAGCACTGACGGACCAATAACGTTTTGGCCCATTGATCTTCGTCGAAGCTTACGGCCTAGCGACGATAGCATGTACAGTAAATAAATTCTTCTAAAAAAAGTAAATAAATTACAGCATAGAGACTACGAATATACCTAGACTATACAATAATGAAATAACGGGATATTACATCAACTGGGCATCAAAGTTCGCCACCAGTGATAATAAAGCGCAACCAGACAGCGGATTACATACACTGGGCATCAAAGGTCGCCACCAGTGCAAATAAACGCGCCGACAAAATATACAGAACCAACAACTCTTCAACAGAGTTAAGTTAGGCCTGCACGGCAGCTGCAGCGCAAGCAGCTGAGCAAGCTGATGAGACTGCGCTTGTTTGACGGTTATATCCTCCAACTCTAGCTGCATAGCATCAATAGACGTCCTGTACTTCTGGTTAATCTTCGATAGAGATTGGAGTTCTAGTATGAGTTGAGCTGAAGCAGGTCTTTCTGCTTGAATTTGAGACTGAAGAAGTCGAACAGATTCAGCGGCGACTTCATCGAGCTTGTGTCACTGCTATTATCGAGTAACTTCGACACTACATCAAGACATGACTTTGGGGTTGTATCGCTATCCCCAAGATGTGTTGCCTTCTTCCCTGCAATATAGGTTAGAGGGACAAGCAATGGGTTCGTCTCACTATCATTGTGGCAGTTCTTCCCGGCGTCAGTGATATCACCCTGAAAGAGAAACAAGCAGAGAGATAATAGGTTTTGCACGTATAAGCATCAGTGCTGTCAATTCATCCCATTTCTTAGTGGCAAATAAAGAGACATGGTTTAAAATAGCATTAACATAATAAGACGTGGCAAGAAATGGCATTGTGCAGGAGTGGCCAGCTTAATCACACCACTGGATTACAGATCAAAAACACAAGTATACATGCAGTGCTAAAGAACATATAAGCATCAATGGTGAGTGTACTGTCAATTTATCCCATTTCAGATTGGTAAATAAAGAGACAATTTAAATAACATTAACATAATATGGCATTGTTCATAGTTAAGAGATGGCAGGATATGACATTGTGCTGGAGTTGGTAGTTTCACCACACCACTGGATTACAGATCAAGAACACAAGCATACATGCAGTGCTAAAGAAGATCACTTGCTATGTTTAGTTTAATTTACATGGTATGAATAAGGAACTAGGTTGTGCAACTAAAAACTGAAATTGAGAAGGACAAACTTATGTTTATGAAATTCTTCGTAATAAACTTTAAACATGCAATTTGATGCAAACGACAAAAATAAACAGTAGTAACAGAAATAGCTATCCAAATATACACAACAAAGTTTGAAGGCTCGAGAAGGACAAACTTACATTAGTAGTGAAGACCGGCTCTATAAAGCCCTTTTCCATGTTGATGGGGGGGGGGCAATTCAAGAAGTTTACCTATAATATTTGATGTCCAGTTCTGTTACTGTTGTTTATTTCAAGTTTATTTTGCTCCATAGCTCAGTCTGAAGAATCAAGGGAAATATGTATTTTGCTCCATAGCTCAGTCTGAAGAATCAAGGGAACGCGACTGAAAACAAAAAAATTCGGTACTGCGAGCACGCCCAGGATCACTATGGAGATGCATACAAGGTTTTTGATCTGATCGTTACCGACTCGTAGCGCAGCGGAAGTAGAGTCAATGAAGATCGTCGGTGCAGATCCCCGCAGCTAGGATTTACAACCTCCCAACCGTGAGGATGTACTCCCTCGTCAGTCCCTCGGACAGCCCTTCGGGAGGCGGTCGGACAGTCCCCCGGACGGTCACTCGGACAGCCCTTCGGGAGGCACTCTCGAACAGCCCCTCGGGCAAAAAGATCGAACCTACGACCTCTCTACGGGGTTGCACACATACAGTGTCATCTATCCAGCAGGGCTTCGCCGTCTAGAACTAGTTCCCACCGGAACCCAGACAGCCTTTCGGCTCTACGAAACTATTTCGCGGCGAGGGAGAGAGAAGGCCAGATCATGCATGGCATTTGTATGTGAGAAAGAGTGAGTGTGGAGAGTGCATCTCCACCTCTATTTATAGGAGGAGCAAGGGGTAGAGGCAAGGGGTGAAAAGACCAAAAGGGGTTTGGATATTTCACCATGCCACATAAGGAGGACTTGATCTTATCCACCAAATGGTGGAAGGAAGCCCCATGGGCCCCCCCAAGCCCATGGATGAAATTGGCTGCCCCCTTGAGGGGGCCCCACCACCTTTCCATCCACCTTATCCTCTCTCCAAAAATAGGGAATTCCTTCTAGAAGAAAACCCCATTAAAACTAGCCCATAAAGTGCTTTTCACTATTCACGAAAACATTTTTCCGCGACCGTTAAATCCGAAAATATTTATGTGGGCCTAGAACATTTCTACTACCCCCTAAAATAATTTTGGACGCGTTCCGGAACAATTCCGGATTAGTGATTTTCATCAGCGAAAAGCAACCAAAGCGGTTCCGGCAGCTCCGGAACATTTCCGGTTTTTTTCTCCGGAAAAATCCCAGAAGTTCCCAGAACAATTCTGGCACCCTCCAAGAATTTTCAGGCGTGTGCCGAAACCATTTTGACTTAATGGTATACCACGAAACAAATTTTTGGTTTTACCGAAACTCTTCCGGTGTTCTCTCTCCGGAACTCTTCCGTTGTCTCCGAAACTTTTCCGGTGACTTTCTCTCACGCTCTAGTATTCAGCAGATAGATGACCCTATAGGTTAGGTGAAGTGTAGACATGATCGGAACACTTTCCGATCAATGATCAACATTGGAGCCGTGGACATCCATATTGACCCCTATATCCACACGAATAAATATTCGAGTGAACCTCCAATTGCCATGTGCTGTTCCTGTTGCTTCGTGATATGTTACAAACACCCGAGGTGAGATTTATCGGCATCCCCGTGGATCAACAACTTGTCCACTATGCCAGTTACCTCGTTACCGATTTTGTTCTCTTTTCTCATTCCCGTGTTCCGGCATCCCTGTGATCAAATCACAATGTGTCTGGCCAGACGATGATGGATACCGTTAAACCGAGAGGGCCCAAAGAATATCTCTCCATCGTCGGAGGAGCAAATCCTAATCTTGAGCTATCAAGTCCCTTGACATACTTTTCCATGAACCCGTATGCCGCCGTAATAGCCACCCATTTACGGATGACATTTAACAAACCCCAAAGGTCATGAGGCAAGCATGAAGAAACTCGATACTCTCATGGTCTAAGGAATTATGCAAACATTAACTTTCTCTGTGTTATTAACCATTAACTTGTGACGAATGTATCTCATAGCATAACATCAATCGGGTCGATTTAACACAAGTGTTCTCCTAACATTGTGCCCTCAAAGTTGCCGGCATAGTCATGCCCATGATCAGGAAAACAGAACCATCATGCAACACTTGAGCTAGTCTTAGAGGCCAGACTAGGAATACATTTTACCGTTTATTATTCCACACGTGCATATGAGTTTCCCTCCGAGCCTCGTGGTTATTGTAGACTCGAGAACCATAGCAGTTATAGCATGGAACATAAATATAATTATGAACATGGAGATAAATAATAGCATTTATTATTGCCTCTAAGGCATATCTCCTACAGACTCCCACTTGCACTAGAGTCAATAATCTAGTCAATGCTAATGCACTTTACACCTATGGCATACTGGTGTAAAATATGCTTCGCTTGTGGTATAGTCTGATGTCCAACGGATCTGACAACTTCAGTTCCGTGTGTATCTTTGCATGTCCTCGCATTTTCACGCTTTCACAAAATTCATATTTTGTGTGGACTTGGCTTTGTATATATGTGAATCACTGGTCGAACCTTGATTCCTCAGACTGAGCTATGGAGCAACTATCTACAATAGTGTCCCATTGACCAAAGCCATCTTGGAACCATACTAAGTTCATGAATGAACTATATGATTCAACATCTTCTTTGTCGCTTCTAAAGCATCAACATACTTTAGCCTTTGTTATAGAATTTGCCATAGTAATCTGTTTGGAACAATTCCAACTTACCGTGTCACCATATCGTGTATTATACAAAACCCTTAACTTAAATCGAAAATCGCATGGAGCATTGATGAAGACCGTATCGATGTAATTACTTGCAACGAGCACTTCATAATCTCTGCTTGCGACAAAATATGTCATCAGTGCTACTTTAGTACTCAATGACATTTTTCACTGTTGTCCCATGATCAGTACTTTGATCACTTTGGTATCTATACTCGCAACAGCTTGGGAGTATCGGACATATCTGGTTGTTTTACATACCATGGAATACATGATTAATCCAAACACAAGAGTGTGTGGAATCTCCATCATGTATTTTGCTCATCAGTGTTTTGGGATACCGAGTCTTGCAAAAACTCTTTCCATGTGACTTCGGCAAGAATCACTCCTTGGCGTTTTTAATGCTAAACTGTTTCAGCATCTTGTCAATATGTATTTTTGCTTAGCCCTATTAGGCAATTCTATCTCCGTAGATAAATATGCCTAATATCAAGGCTACTCAGCCCAAGTACTTCATCGAAAAACTAATTTTCAATGAAGTCCTAATTTGTGTCAAGAAATTTATATTATTTCCAATCAACAATGTGTCAAGCACACAAGGTTTTTAGAAATATTATTATGCTCCCACTTACTTTCTTGTAACCACAAGCATCTTCGTTATCCATTGATGAAATCAAACTCTTTTGACTATTTCATCAAAAACGAAGATTCCAACTCCATTTTGCTCTCTTCTGTCCATTGCTGGAACTCTGAAGTTTGCATACTCACTAGCATCCTCTGGATAGACAAAATACCTTGGACTGTATCACATGCAAGTCCTAGGTAGCATTTCCATCACATGGAAATCCTTTTGGCATCCAAGTATCATATCTCATCATTGAAATATGTATTAATTGCTAGTTTAACCCGAACCGACTTTAAGTATCGCTACGGTGAGACAATCTCATCGCACTTAATTCCTTGAATTTGTTATAAGCAACAAGTCAAGCTTTATGGATAAAACATTTTTATCCATATCAGTTTATAGTTCCATTAATATTCATTAGACTTCAAGTCTTCCGAAGGGTTTATCAAGATCAAATCTTGAATCATTTATATGGAAACTATCGCGGATTATATTGGCATTTAGCCAATTCCGGAGTCAGGGCCCATCAACGCTTCCTTGTGTCTCGTAGGTATACTATTGTCTAGCAACAATATCTCGTCTGCGTACCTGAGAGGTTTGCATGAGTTTTGCCTACGTGGTTCAACTGCAAGTTCGACCGAAGTCCATACATCTCATGTAGAGGCTTCCGTATCAGTCGCAGTAGGAAACTCTGGAATCACTTCCAAGGTTTCTTTCCCTTGACCTGATGACGAAGATACTATTATCTCGTCCAGTTGCACTGTCCTCCCACTCACCTTTTTTGCAAGAACCATTTTCTTCAAAATCATACCGCTCTTTGTGGCAAACATTTTTGCCTCGGTATAGTGATGGAGGAATACCCAATAAATTAGGATAACCTACAAAGTAGCACTTGTCTGATTTGGAATAGGTTTGTAAATATTTTACACAAGCCCCATATTCCAAATGTTAAGAAAAGACATAACATGGTTGGGTGTACCATACCGTGGCGTCATTTCAATAGATTTGATGGCACTCTTTTCAGTGTAAAAGCCACAGTCTCTAAAGCATTACTTTAAAAGGGATAATAGCAAATTGATTTATGTCATCTTTGATCTTACCATGTCATAAATGGTTTGATTACATCTTCACGGACATTCCACTCACAGTGGTGTTCCGGGAGGTGTAAGTTATGAAACTCTTTTCACAACTCATCAGACATTCGCTAAACTTGTAACTCAAATATTCCTTTCCGCAATCTAATTGCAGAAATACAATTTTCTTGTTACAATAATTTCTACTTCATATTGAAAACCTTTTGAATGATTTCAAAAGATCCAGACTTACGTCTCATCAAGTAAATATCCATATATCTACTTGAGTCATTTCTGAAGATAGACAAATCCACTACTAGCAATAACCTTTATTGGACTACACACATCATAATGTATGATCACCAATAAGTTCGTTGCTCGTTCCTTACGGCCTGTGAATGATATTTCAGTCACTTCACTTTTCGGACAAAAGTCGCAAGTGTCAGATGATTCATAATCAAATGACTTCAAAATCCATCATAATGGAATTTCTCCATGCGGGTTTCTCCATTGTGACCAAATGCAGTGCCACACATATGTGGTATTCTTTTAGTCTTGCGACATTTAGCATTAGTGTTATGGATGTATCATATTACCATCAATATTCATAACATACATCCCATCCTTGATGGAAGCATGGCCCTTTATGTTATTCATAATATTGAACAACAATTGTTCTTTCATGAACAACCCTTTTGCAACAAAACATTATGCAATGGGCTAGAGTGTGTAAAACTCTAAAATGAATTATGAAAGTAAATATGGAGGTAATATATTATTATCAATATTCATAACATACATCTCATTCATAATGAAAGTATGGCCCTTATGTTATTCATAACACCGAACATCAAAAGTTCTCTTATGAACACCCTTCTTGCAACATACTTTATGCAATGGGCTAGAGTGTATAAAACTCTAAATGAATTATGAAAATAAATACAGACGGTAATACACCGATGGAAGGTATAGTAACATTTACTATGTTCCCAGCGCGTATCTAAACCTCACTCCGGCAAGTCTTTTAGGCTGTAGTAGTTCTTGCATCGAGTCGCAACAGAATGCAATCGAGCGGGTATCTCTGTGATCAACTCACAATACCCAAGAATCAGTGATTAACATGTTTAATCATAATTCCCAAGAATTATATCTTTGACCAGCCTTCTATATATCAATAACTTGTATGACATTCATACATGAGCTGGATATTCGAGTCTTCTCTCTTTTTGCCTTTATACTTCTAACAGTTTAACTTTCAGTATTTCTCCTACTCTCAGATGAAGCACCCAACTTTAAGAGTGGCGTTAGCCCCGGACTTCCTATGCGTGTAAGTCACACTAACACCCTTTGAACATTTCCTTTCTCTTTAAGTTGTTGTTTTATTCACCTTCATTACATGACAGGCGTTCTTCTGGATCCCTCTCTCTTCAGTCAAATGCCCAGTAAACACTTTACTAATACTTTGCAAACAAACATTGCTTTGGATATCTCATATCTTTTAGCCTTTGTCTGTCTCTGAAAATAATTTTCAATTTCATGAATATCATATAACTATCCCAAACTTTTGAAGTTCGGGTCTCATGGAAGCAAACATATTGCAGTTGACCGTAACGGAATTCTAGCTTTTGGATCAAAGGACGAGAGTCACATCATCCATAGCATCAGCGGGAGGATACTGAAAGCATGCGATAGGACAAAGTCCTTCTCGGCACTTTTGAGGACAATCCTCACATTACGTTACCAACCGTAAAGTTTTAACCAGATATATAACATCTATTCAATTTTAATAGGGAAGGTGGAAATGCAAGCCTTTATTCTACAACTATTATGCAAATTTTACTTAGACAAAGTTCATAATTAATTGCACTGAGAATTAAACAAGTTAATTCTACAGTGCGCTTCCACTCAAATCAATATCTCTCATAATTGATTGTGAGTGATTCAAGATCCGCATTTCAATTCGACGCCATTGACGGGTTCATCACTGATGACGTGAATTTCAATCGGTAGGCCAACTTGCCAATGACATCTCTATGTGACTCTTGTCCATATTTCGATGCGCGTGTTCCGAGCTCAGGACTGTCCTGCCTGAACGTCAAGACAACCAAGTGATCACGCAGTGAGGTCTGACCTTCACCCGCCTTACACCTCTCTAATCGTTCGTGCTCATGTGTACATGGCGTACCCCAAAAAGATACGTGTTGTAGACGGTGCTACACTTGGGAGAACACTAACTACTTGATATTTTTAAGTGAGAGGTCACCCTAATAAAAGCGACTACCACGCAATCAAAAAAGGATGCATCATAAGGGATAAACATCTCAGGCAATTCATAATAGCATGATATGGTATAGGCCTTTCTGACGGAGAAGTCTTTAATTTCTTCGTCTTCGGCATTTGCGTCGGTGATCACCTTCGCGAAGATTGCCACCACCTTGTCAATGCACCAGATAATATTGCTATTTCTATAGCTAATAAAATAAGTGCATTACATAAGGTTGACACGCAGGTCATTAAAGTGACAATCATATGGCTCCAGCCATCATGCCGAATCATGACACGCAGGTCATGTTAATTTACATTATATAGTCATCTCATACATAATTAAATTAAATATGATGAAGACTATACCACATCTCATGCACATCTCATGTCACCCTGCAAAACCAAGTTAGACGCCTCTAATCGGTTTATGCAAAATTTTATTTTATGTGGTTTCTAAGGTTTCAACCAAACCGCGGCTACCAACGTTTATCATCAAGTATGATTATTCAAGTCGCTAGATTAACTTTGCGGGGTGTATGAAACACGAGATAATAAAATCTCGAGCCCCATACTAAACTTCGTCATACGCACGACCCCCGTGTAGATCATATCTGCATTGCCCTTTTGTCTGTGAAATTTCATCTTTCTTTTAACTATGGTGGAATTCAATGAACTGTTAGCACTTCGTTGATCAATCAGGATCGCGGATTGCCAGAACTTTGAAACTCCACCATGCCGTTCTCAAGATCAGAAATACGCAAATTTTAGGGAAGCAACAAGAACATTGGGTAACAAATTTCATCTGCTATCCGCACAAATAATTTTCAGTAATAGAACTCATCTACTACAAATTATATTGTGCAACACCCATACATCTCTATGTATTCTAGATCATAACCTACACCTACGCATAGCATGGCTCATGATGCCACTGTAAGGGAACGCGACTGAAAACAAAAAAAATTGGTACTGCGAGCATGCCCAGGATCACTATGGAGATGCATACAAGGTTTTTGATCTGATCGTTACCGACTCGTAGCGCAGCGGAAGTAGAGTCGATGAAGGTCATCGGTGCAGATCCCCACAACTAGGATTTACAACCTCCCAACCGCGAGGATGTACTCCCTCGTCAGTCCCTCGGACAGCCCTTCGGGAGGCGGTCGGACAGTCCCCCGGACGGTGTCACGGACAGCCCTTCGGGAGGCACTCACAGAAACTCGGACGGTCACTCGGACAGCCCTTCGGGAGGCACTCTCGAACAGCCCCTCGGGCAAAAAGATCGAACCTACGACCTCTCTACGGGTTTGCACACATACGGTGTCATCTATCCGGCAGGGCTTCACCGTCCAGAACTAGTTCCCACCGGAACCCAGACAGCCTTTCGGCTCTGCGAAACTATTTCGCGGCGAGGGAGAGAGAAGGCCAGATCATGCATGGCATTTGTATGTGAGAAAGAGTGAGTGTGGAGAGTGCATCTCCACCTCTATTTATAGGAGGAGCAAGGGGTAGAGGCAAGGGGTGAAAAGACCAAAAGGGGTTTGGATATTTCACCATGCCACATAAGGAGGACTTGATCTTATCCACCAAATGGTGGAAGGAAGCCCCATGGGGTCCCCCCAAGCCCATGGACGAAATTGGCTGCCCTCTTGAGGGGGACCCACCACCTTTCAATCCACCTTATCCTCTCTCCAAAAATAGGGAATTCCTTCTAGAAGAAAACCCCATTAAAACCAGCCCATAAAGTGCTTTTCACTATTCACAAAAACATTTTTCTACGACCGTTAAATCCGAAAATATTTATGTGGGCCTAGAACATTTCTAGTACCCCCTAAAATAATTTTGGACGCGTTCTGAAACAATTCCGGATCAGTGATTTTCATCAGCGAAAAGCAACCAAAGCGGTTAAAACGCCTATTCACCCCCCCCTCTAGGCGACATCGTGGTCCTTTCAACCTAGGAGTCTCCAACCTCTAACAGTAACAAGAACGAAGGGGAAATGCTCAAGACTTGCTCAAATCATGAATTCCTTTGGTCACAAGAGGGAGAGGGAGTGGATCTATCTTTTGATTGGAAAACCTCTCAAGAACTCTCACAAATGCTTCCGGGATCTAGGATTTGGTGTGGAAGAGTGAGAGGGAGCCACTTAGATGTTCTAGGGTTCTATTTAGTGGAGTGGTCTACCCTCTACCGGATTGGTAGAGGGGTATATATAGAAGGCCTAGAAAACTAGCCGTTTGTGAGTAAGTGACAGCACCGGGCCGGACATCCGGCGGCTGAGAAATGCACACACACACGCATGTGAAAAACAGAGGCCAGAGTACAGGTCCCGGACATCTGGCCAAACTTGGGGCCCCGGACATCCGGCCAAGTGCCGGACATCCGGCGTACACAACCAACATTTCGGTAAGGTTTCTGGACAGAGACGGCCGGATTTCCGGGGGGATCCCGGACATCCGGGGCGTCCTGGGAGCCCGGACATCCGGCCATCACAAAAACTGCAGGCGCCCCAAAAGTAAAACATGCATAACTTTCTCATCCGGACTCCGATTTTGATGATCTTGGGCTCGTTTTGAAGCTAGTGAAAAAACCCCATGCCCTCACATAGATAACTACTCAAGATCAACCAAAATGGAGGACGCAAATTATGCAAAGGTTAGATCATATACTTTGGGGAACCTAGTTGGCTATGAATTTATTTGGTATATAGGATAGGAGTGGAATTGTGTATAGAAGATGTTGACTTGAGCAAATCCATCATGAACCCCTTTGATCCCCTCTTAATAGTGCGGGATCCCTATAACTCAAGAATAATAAAAGAGCTACACTACATAGCTATCGAGAATCCATTCTTGAGTGTATATGTTTCTTCGGTGGTCATCACTCCACAACACTAACGCCAAAGGAACTAATACCTTTGACTCGAGCCTTTCACTTGAGCTTGATGTTGATGTTTCTTCTTGGCTCAAGTTGAAGGCAAGACATTGGTGAAGTCTTCAAGTAGCTCTCCCATACACAATGTGGGAAGCTTTGCTTTGTATTCATCTTCACTTGTCCATCATGTGATCATCCACAAGCTTCAAGCATGTAATCCTTCGGGATGGTTATCTTGAACTTGCCCTTGTCAACCATGATCATGAACACTTGATGTCATCCTCTCATGGACACTTGGAATCTTTCTCTTGATGCGAGCCCATGAGAATAACCTAACCCTCATAAACATAGACAACACATAGCATGGGTTAGTACACAAAGTGCAATTGACAATTTCTTATCATACCACAAGATCCTATGTGATGCATCATTTGCACTTGTGTGTTGACCATTTAGAGTTCGATTCTTTGATCTTTATCTTGGTCAACCTTTATCTTTACTCCATTCTTAATCTTGATGTCTTGAAGGCCATATTGAATTCTTCACTATGCTTCATTTCTTCAAGACATGATTACCCATATCTCAATTATCATATGACCATATAGAGTTTATCCATGAATACCATATCGGTCATCATTTATTCTTCTTCATGCTCCATCACAATCTCTTGAGAGGCACAACGAAATCTTCACATGAATTACTTGCTTCAAGACATAATCATCCATGACTCAACATATGAGCTCATCATGATCCTATCTTCAAGCCATATGTAGAATTCTTCTCTTTAATCATTCTCTCAAGATCATGATCCATCATGGCTCACCCCATAAGCCTAAGCATGACAACCTCTGAGATCCTTCAATGAACTCCATATAGATCACATCTTGTTCGTCACATGGAATTCATCTTGATCATATTTGATTCAATCATTGAGCTCAATCTTGATGCACAACTATATGTATATGGCATTCATTCCGAATCCACCCAATCTCCTTCTTGCATCGCCCAAGGAACAAGCCTTCATTTATAACTTGATGCCATTGTTTCTTCATAGGAATTGTCATTCATTATCAAGTCTCAATGCATATATTTGTGTTGATGGATTTCATCCTTCAATTCATCCAGTATTCTTCATGCATTGCAAATGGAAATTTCCTTCACATGTATATCTCAATGCAAACATTAGTCCATAAGGATTGTCATTAATTACCAAAACCACACATGGGGACTACATGTACTTTCAATCTCCCCCATTTTGGTAATTGATGACAATCTCAATAAGAGGGTTTATATAATGAATTTTAACACAAGTATGCAATTTACCCGAGGATAAATTGTATACTTGAGATAGTTTTGATAGCATCAAGTGTCACAAAGATACTTGAGTTTATCACACTCGGTGTACTAACATCGAAACACTACACAAGTATTTGATGTTAGTAGAACCATAATATATAGAGAAAGCTTCCCCACAATATATGCATGTGTGAATGAACTTTGAATTTCCTTGCATATATTGGTTGACATACACTAGGTGGAGTTTTCTATATATATTCATTCATGCAACAAACATATATAACCAGGGTAGATAAGCATGAATGACAACAAGCACTTAAAATACTTATCATAAACCCTCTAAACTTCTCCCCCATTGGCAACAAATGCCAAAATGGGAAAAATCTAGAGGCCAATATAGTGTGAGATCCTCCTTATTGTGTGCAAATCACGAAAATGTGAGTGAAATAAAATGCACATATTCAATGATGAACAATTGGAGGAGCACAAAATCTATAGAATGCAACCAGATATGAAGATATGAAAACAAGCATTAGACATGTGAGGAAAACATTGAAAAGATCCGAAGAACATATTTTGAACAAGATATAATATGAATATCCAATGTGATCATCATGTCAAGCATGGGTCCAAAATACATTCAAAACACATGAGTGCGCAAGATTATATGCAAAACATACAAGCACTCACGCCACAACCTCTTACCGAAACCACCATAAGAATAAAAGGAAACAAACAAAGTGGCCGACAAGGAATAAATGATATCAAGGAAGGATATGAACTTTCACATGTATAAAATTTCTAAGAGGCCAATAATGAACATGATATGTATCCACAAAGAACCTTGCATACACAAAAGACTCAATTGATAAGAACTTGATATCCACAAGTGAATCCATTATTATACAACTGTGATCCTAGCATAAGAGCAAGGCACATGACACAAAGCACATGGCAGAAATTGATCTCATTTGCATAACAATGAATTACAAAGTAAGATAGCAAATACCACAAGCAAATAGAGTGTTTTTGTAATTTTATCAAAATTATACATGAGAGAACAATTGAGGAATTGATATGCAATAAATTTCTTAATTGGCATATTTTGGGATAAGTGAATCATGAATATGATTTTATAGATCCCCACTATATGCTTCTTCTCAAATGTCCCACAATTGCAATAAAGTGACTTTTTAAGAACATGCAAGAAGCACAACTTTTAACAAGTACTAATCATGCCATGATGCAACCTACACAAGGTTGACCCCATTTCTATATATATGCATGAAATAAATACTTGTTACCGAGATAGCATTGGTATGTAGTCATAGATCAATAAAATGTCCAAGCTTGGTTCTAATTTCCTCATAGTGCCACCACCTTCATGAATAAGCCAAGCACCCAATGCTTCTCAAATGAACCTAAAACAATTTAAGTACAATATGGTCCCCAAACTTATTGGGTCCGAAGTAGTTATCATAACTACAAAACATAGGGTAAAACCACTTAAATATGTGCATATCGATATGAATTTGAATTTCATGCACATCTTAGCTATTAAGAATTTGATGGATATACCATATATATTGGATCAATTAAAGCAAACAAGGCATGAGAATTTACACATAGTAAATATGCACGCACAAGCCTACCAAAATCTAAAGAGATACAAATGTGGACAAATGAACACATAACCGTTAATACTTACAATAACATCACTAATCATTCATGTTGTCCAAAATGAATCTAAGTGACAAATCAACATATGATAGCACACAAAGTTCAACACATGAACCAAGCAAAACCAATGAGCATATAAGATATGCATTGCACACATACTCATAGGAATATCTCACTCAAGTAGATATATGACACTATAAACAATGAGATAACAAGCTCCCATAACTCCATACAAACCAATAAGATGAACTCGAACAAAATGGTATTTCAAGTTATCATTCGGTGTAGAAACCAAATAAGTACATGATCATCTATACTAACACAAGCATAACATGACAGTTTAGAAATAAACACAATGCTTGGATATCATATTATTAACATTCCAATTAGATAGATCATCATGCAAAGCAACAATTGGAATGGCTTTAATCAAACGATTTTCCGAATATGATTTTTAAGATAACCATGGGAAAAACCTCACAAGAATGCCATATGTAAACAAGGCATTGCATGCCACAGAGATATAAGATAATCTCAAATATAAATTCTAAGTGGTATTCCTCAATTATTCACATATACAAGGATTGTGGTATGCACAAGGCATATCACTCCCCCATAATGTGATAATCCATGTATTGTCCACAAGAGGAAAATGAAACCCAACTAAGGATAATTAATGAATGAGAATTTGAGTTTCAAATGAGCTTTACATACCACATAGTAACTGGATAATATTGTACTAACCATACTAGGTGGTATCCCACATATATACACATTTAAGGTTTGTGATATGCGTAAAACATAACACTCCCCCATAATGTGATGTTCCATAATATCTAAAAAAAAAGATTCAACTAATGAAGCAATAAAGGCTCGAAACACACACACAAATATATGAAGTGCATTGCGACCTACACATGCTAGATAACACAAATCAAGCATACTAGGAGGCACAAAATATACAAGCACATTTTAGGTACAAAACCTAAACATGCAATGGACTAGTAACTTTCAATGCAAACAACGCAAGTACAAGTTACTGCAAAGAGGAGCATTGGATTGATAGATATGATGATAATCCACTTGACTTGGCATTAACCATAACATATGGTGAAAATAATTTTTCTTCATGAAGTAGCCAAGTCTCCAATGCCCTCCACACACCTATTCATCAAGTTTGAGCTCGATGGTCCCCAACCAAGTTGGGTCCTAAGAAGTTAGTAATAATAGGCTTGGCAACCCAAATGGTATTGTCCACTTCCAAACCACTTTGGGCACCAACATACTTGGCAAACAAATTGCCAACATTATCCTTCCTAAGTGAATAATGATAATTGATAATTGGAGGCTTAGAGATGTTACCGTTGGGACATGATGAAGCTATGTGTCCCTTCTTGCGACAAATATAGCAACATGTACTCCCCCTTCTCTTCTTCTTTACTTTCTCAACTTGGGGAGCAATAACATGGTTCATCATGGATAGTGGCCGTTCTTCAACTTGAGATTGAGCTTGAGGCCGCTTCCCATGTAGCTTCTCTTTATAAGCCCTTTTCTTCAATGGACAAGATCTCACATGATGTCCAATCTTTTTGCACTTAAAGCAAGAAATGTTGGACTCATTCTTGGCTTGGTCTTGTCCCCTTTTCTTGTTCTTGGACTTCTTCTTGTTGGAGTGAAAACTATGTCCATCATCGCACTTTTCCAAGTCTTTCTTCAAACTAGTGACTTGGGCCTTGAGCTCATTAATTTCCTCTACATGGTTAGTTTTAACACTAGAAACAAGAGGATTAGTGGAAGTAGAAACTTCATGGTTAGAGCAACAAGACAAGGTGAGCAATTCATCATGAGATGTACCGATATCATGTAGAGAGGAATTGCAAGGACTAGCACATGGCAATAAGGCATTTCGAGTAGAAGATGTGCTAATATCCACATGAGACTCACACGATTTTACCTTGGTGACCATAGCCTCATGAGCTAACTTTAGCCCATCATGGGAGATTAGAAGATCCTCATAAGTGCCCGAGAGCTTTTCATGACTTTCTTCCAATTTCCCATAATTGCTAGTTAGCAAATCAAGTTGAGTCCTTAGCTCAACATTCTCCTTCAAAATTGATGCTTCACATGAAATCGAGTTAGTAGCACATGCATCATTATCAATATGAGAGGAGCAAGTAGCAATTAGAGACTTCTCATGAGTTGATTGAAGCTCCTCATGAGACTTAGAGAGTTTGATGAGCTCTCCCTTGACATTATTGCATTCGAGGAGAAGGAGCTCAAAATCCTCTTTAAGTTTACCATGAGTAATTTCAATCTCTCCTTTTGAAGATCTTAAGTCTCTAACCGTTTGATAAGCCTTAACAAGTTCATGTTCAAGTTTTTCACTTTTAGCTTGCTCATTAAGAAATAAATCATTACGTTTTTCAAGGCAAGCAAGAACATCTTGAAACCTTTTATAAGTGTTATTTTTAGCTCTATGAAGAGTTTTCCCAATCTCATAGAGATTTTGAGTCAAGTCATCATCATCATCCTCATCAACTATCATCATTATCACTAAGAGATGATGATACCTCGTGATTACCTCTTGCCATGAGGCACATGTGAACAAAGGGGGTTGATGATGATTCTTTTGGAGAAGAGGGTTCTTCATCAATCAAGTGTGCCTCATCCTCCTTGATTTCCTCTACATGGTTAGTCATACAACAACCAGAGGAAACCAAGGCATTTCGATCATGGCAACACGGGAGAGCAAGCATATCATCACAAACATTTGTCAAGGAATTCTTAGGTGATATGCATGGACTATCAACACAATAATTTATACTATTTGTGGTGCTAGATATGCCCAAGTCCATAGAAGATACATCACTAGTATCTACATAAGCAAGATCATCAATGATGAGCTTAACACCATCATCACAAGATATTTCTTCACTCACCCTGTCATTACCTTGTGGTATGCCACATGTTGGTGAAGTGGAAGATGTTGAAGTATGCAAGTAATCGGAGGTGGAAGCAATAGAGAGCTCTTCATGATTTTAAAATGCGGAGAACTCCTCCATTAACTCCCCGAAAAGAATATTGTCTTCATCAAGATTGGACCCACCATATATATCTTCAAGTTTGGTCCAAGCCTCATGAGCCGACTTGCAAGTCGAGACTTCCTTAAACACTTCAACGGTTATAGTTTGATGAATGGCAAGAGAAGTATCACAATCAAGATACATATCCTCAAAAGATGGAGAAGGGCCATCCTTTGCAATATAAATTCCTACAAGAACAATTCGCAAAGTATTTGGACCCATGGCCCGAAAGCGACAAAGCATGTGAATTCTCCACAAGTGATAATTTGTGCCATCAAAATCAAAGGTGTCATTGTGCACTAAATCACTAGTCGACATCGATACTCTCTAGGCGGTGAAGCCTATTAAGGAGAGACCTTGCTCTGATACCAATTGAAAGGACCACGATGTCGCCTAGAGGGGGGGGGGGTGAATAGGCTTTTTAAAATCTTTTACGAATTTGGTTATATCCTAATGCGGAAATAAACTAAGCGGATACTTTTCAAGCACAAATCCTAAATATACTAGGCTCACTAAGTGCACCAACAACTTAGGATAAACAAGATGAGAACAACGAGGATATGAGTAAGCACAAGTAAGTCACACAAACTTACTCAATGTATATCACGAGATATGGAAATGAATAATACACACAACCACAAGTAAGCAATACAAGCTTACACAAATTGTATCACAATATATGGAATTGAATGATACAAGCAAACTCAAGTAAGCACTACAAGCTTACACAAGTTATGTCACAAGATATGGAAATGAATGTTACAAGCTAGCAATTCACACTAAGCACAAGATAGAACAATAGTAGGAGTATGAATTGCGGACTATAAAGTGTTGGCCTAAATAATCTCTATGATATGGTAACCAACACAATATAATGAGGACAACAAGGATACTAACAAGCATAAGTAAGTTACACAAACTTACTTGAGCAATATCACAATATATGGGAGTGTATGACACAAGTTAGCAATTCACACTAATCACAAGATATATCAATAGTAGCAAGTATGAATTGCGAATATAAAGTGTAGGCCTAAATAATCTCTTCAAGGGAATGGCCAACACAATATAATGAGGATAACAAGCTATAGTGAATGCACGGTCAAGTGACCAAAGTATACCACAAGTAAGGAGTTAGGGTTAGGGATAACCAAAGTCACGGAGACAAGGATGTATCCCGATGTTCACTTCCTTGGAGGGAAGCTAGTCACCGTTAGAGAGGTGGATGTTACCACGAAGGCACACCAACGCCACGAAGGCTCACCCTATTCTCCTTGAGATATCACCACGAAGGTGATTCCCAACCACTAGTGGTAGACCTTGAGGCGGCCTCCAAACCTTCACAAACTTTCCGGGGGACAAATCACAAGTTGATTCCTCACCGGAGCACTCCTACCACCTAGGAGTCTCCAACCTCCAAGAGTAACAAGAACGAAGGGGAAATGCTCAAGACTTGCTCAAATCACGAATTCCTTTGGTCACAAGAGGGAGAGGGAGTGGATCTATCTTTTGATTGGAACACCTCTCAAGAACTCTCACAAATGCTTCCGGGATCTAGGATTTGGTGTGGAAGAGTGAGAGGGAGCCACTTAGATGTTCTAGGGTTCTATTTAGTGGAGTGGTCAACCCTCTACCGGATTGGTAGAGGGGTATATATAGAAGGCCTAGAAACCTAGCCGTTTGTGAGTAAGTGACAGCACCGGGCCGGACATCCGGGCAAGGGCCGGACATCCGGCGGCTGAGAAATGCACACACACACGCATGTGAAAAACAGAGGCCAGAGTACAGGTCCCGGACATCTGGCCAAGGCCCGGACATCTGGCCAAACTTGGGGCCCCGGACATCCGGCCAAGTGCCGGACATCCGGCGTACACAACCAACATTTCGGTAAGGTTTCTGGACAGAGACGGCCGGATTTCCGGGGGGATCCCGGACATCCGGGGCGTCCTGGGAGCCCGGACATCCGGCCAAGTCCCGGAAATCCGGCCATCACAAAAACTGCAGGCGCCCCAAAAGTAAAACATGCATAACTTTCTCATCCGGACTCCGATTTTGATGATCTTGTGCTCGTTTTGAAGCTAGTGAAAAAACCCCATGCCCTCACATAGATAACTACTCAAGATCAACCAAAATGGAGGACGCAAATTATGCAAAGGTTAGATCATATACTTTGGGGAACCTAGTTGGCTATGGATTTATTTGGTATATAGGATAGGAGTGGAATTGTGTATATAAGATGTTGACTTGAGCAAATCCATCATGAACCCCTTTGATCCCCTCTTAATAGTGTGGGATCCCTATAACTCAAGAATCATAAAAGAGCTACACTACATAGCTATCGAGAATCCATTCTTGAGTGTATATGTTTCTTCGGTGGTCATCACTCCACAACACTAACGCCAAAGGAACTAATACCTTTGACTCGAGCCTTTCACTTGAGCTTGATGTTGATGTTTCTTCTTGGCTCAAGTTGAAGGCAAGACATTGGTGAAGTCTTCAAGTAGCTCTCCCATACACAATGTGGGAAGCTTTGCTTTGTATTCATCTTCACTTGTCCATCATGTGATCATCCACAAGCTTCAAGCATGTAATCCTTCGGGATGGTTATCTTGAACTTGCCCTTGTCAACCATGATCATGAACACTTGATGTCATCCTCTCATGGACACTTGGAATCTTTCTCTCGATACGAGCCCATGAGAATAACCTAACCCTCATAAACATAGACAACACATAGCATGGGTTAGTACACAAAGTGCAATTGACAATTTCTTATCATACCACAAGATCCTATGTGATGCATCATTTGCACTTGTGTGTTGACCATTTAGAGTTCGATTCTTTGATCTTTATCTTGGTCAACCTTTATCTTTACTCCATTCTTAATCTTGATGTCTTGAAGGCCATATTGAATTCTTCACTATGCTTCATTTCTTCAAGACATGATTACCCATATCTCAATTATCATATGACCATATATAGTTTATCCATGAATACCATATCGGTCATCATTTGTTCTTCTTCATGCTCCATCACAATCTCTTGAGAGGCACAACGAAATCTTCACATGAATTACTTGCTTCAAGACATAATCATCCATGACTCAACATATGAGCTCATCATGATCCTATCTTCAAGCCATATGTAGAATTCTTCTCTTTAATCATTCTCTCAAGATCATGATCCATCATGGCTTACCCCATAAGCCTAAGCATGACAACCTCTGAGATCCTTCAATGAACTCCATATAGATCACATCTTGTTCGTCACATGGAATTCATCTTGATCATATTTGATTCAATCATTGAGCTCAATCTTGATGCACAACTATATGTATATGGCATTCATTCCGAATCCACCCAATCTCCTTCTTGCATCGCCCAAGGAACAAGCCTTCATTTATAACTTGATGCCATTGTTTCTTCATAGGAATTGTCATTCATTATCAAGTCTCAATGCATATATTTGTGTTGATGGATTTCATCCTTCAATTCATCCAGTATTCTTCATGCATTGCAAATGGAAACTTCCTTCACATGTATATCTCAATGCAAACATTAGTCCATAAGGATTGTCATTAATTACCAAAACCACACATGGGGACTACATGTACTTTCAGCGGTTCCGGCAGCTCCGGAACATTTTCGGTTTTTTTCTCCGGAAAAATCCCAGAAGTTCCCAGAACAATTCTAGCACCCTCCAAGAATTTTCAGGCATGTGCCGAAACCATTTTGACTAATGGTATACTCTGAAACAACTTTTCGGTTTTACCGAAGCTCTTCCGGTGTTCTCTCTCCGGAACTCTTCCGTTGTCTCCGAAACATTTCCGGTGACTTTCTCTCAGACTCCCTGTCTAGTATTCAGCAGATAGATGACCCTTAAGCATGTGACCCTATAGGTTCGGTGAAGTATAGACATGACCGGAACACTTTCCAATCAATGATCAACATCGGAGCCGTGGACACCCATATTGACCCCTATACCCACACGAATAAATATTCGAGTGAACCTCCAGTTGCCGTGTGCTATTCCTGTTGCTTCGCGATATGTTACAAACACCCGAGGTGAGATTTATCGGCATCCCCGTGGATCAACAACTTGTCCACTATGCCGGTTACCTCGTTACCAGTTTTGTTCTCTTTTCTCGTTCCCGTGTTCCGGCATCCCTGTGATCAAATCACAATGTGTCTGGCCAGACGATGATGGATACCGTAACACTGAGAGGGCCCAAAGAATATCTCTCCATCATCGGAGGAGCAAATCCCAATCTTGAGCTATCAAGTCCCTTGAAATACTTTTCCATGAACCCGTAAGCCGCCGTAATAGCCACCCATTTACGGATGACGTTTAACAAACCCCAAAGTTCATGAAGCAAGCATGAAGAAACTCGATACTCTCATGGTCTAAGGAATTATGCAAACGTTAACTTTCTCTGTGTTATTAACCATTAACTTATGACGAATGTATCTCATAGCATAACATCAATCGGGTCGATTCAACACAAGTGTTCTCCTAACATTGTGCCCTCAAAGTTGCCGGCATAGTCATGCCCATGATTAGGAAAACAGAACCATCATGCAACACTTGAGCTAGTCTTAGAGGACAGACTAGGAATACATTTTACCGTTTATTATTCCACACGTGCATATGAGTTTCCCTCCGAGCCTCGTGGTTATTGTAGACTCGAGAACCATAGCAGTTATAGCATGGAACATAAACATAATTATGAACATGGAGATAAATAATAGCATTTATTCTTGCCTCTAGGGCATATCTCCCACATCTTCTTCATAAGCATTGGCTTTATTCTACATTTTGATAAGATTAAATATAGATTTGATAATATAGGAACAAATGGAGATTATTTAAGCTAAGATGCAGAGTGATGCTACATCATGAACTAGCTATAAATGTAAGTACAACATACATGCAAAAGGTACTGACAAGAGCAATGCAGAGCTAAACTTCTTCAGTAGGATTGGTTTTATTCAACATTTTAGTAAGAGTAAATATAGATCTGATGTGTACAAAATCGAGGGCAAGGAAAATAAGCTGCAAAGTGATGGTACATGAACAACTAGCTGACAATATAAGTACAGTGATAAAGGACAACAGATACTTAGAAGAACAATGCAGAGCTAAACTTCTTCATAAGCATTGGGTTTATTCTACATTAATGTAAGCATTCATATAGATCTGATAATTTGGAGCGAACAGTGGATAAGCAAGCTATCATGCACGCTGATGTCACATAATCAACCAGGTATGAATGTAAGTACAGGGATACAGGACAACAGGTACTAACAAGAGCAAAGCAGCGAGCAGCATAGTTGCAATATCCTAGGTTTTGTGGCGCTGATTCTATCGCCAATATAAGTGGGGTGCTATCTGGTTTCTCCGGTACCACAACCTTTTTCAAGGACTTTGCTTTTACTCCTTCAGGTTCTGCGGTCACCCTCTTCCTTTTGGATGTCTA
Organism: Elymus sibiricus; assembly: GCA_039707655.1. NCBI lineage: Eukaryota > Viridiplantae > Streptophyta > Magnoliopsida > Poales > Poaceae > Elymus > Elymus sibiricus. The sequence continues at coordinate 164,235,134 of CM077676.1, forward strand.
ATACACAAGAAAAACATTTGAATGGAAAAACATGGTATGATGACAAATGGAATAGGTATTGATAATGGATGAGCATGGCATCTTCACATATATGATGAGTAAACTAAGCAGATGGCGGTGCAATGAAGTAGAAGAAATGCAAGACACCTTATGCAAGATACGTGCAAGCAATAAAACCTTGCCAAATTAGAACCCAGGCACCTTGTTGGCTGAACAGGATAGGCCATCTTCCTTTGACTCCTTGAGCTCAGAATAGTCATTAGGATCATATTCTGAACACGAATCTGTAGGTGGGGAGCGTGTGGGTTTCATTGCATCCAGAATGGAACTCAATCCCTTGATGCCAAGTTTGTTAGCCATTGCACTGTTCCACAATATTCTTCTGGTATGCGCATTCTCATATTCATTGTGATTATGTTCACTATCTCAGAAGCATAAAACATAAATAGTAGTGAGATTATCTGTGTAATGCAGAGGATGTACTAATATAATAGGGGCTCCCTGTAAACCCTTGTGTGCTATCGCTGGATTCTGATGAGAGAGCCCATGTGTTCTGTAATTTGGTGCGTACATTAATATAATCTGGCACAACTACACAAAAAATAGGCTCCCTATTGGGAGCTCTAGAGTTAAGGATAGTTGGAAGATGATAGGTTTCAAAATATACAGTATAGAAAGTTTATTGCCAAACCATGATAACGAGAGCGCACAGAGAAATAGTATTCCCTCATGTCTCTATATGTGGCGCACATGCATTTCAAAACTCACGTACTAACATTAGCCGACCAATTAAATGTAAGCTTTGGAAATATGAGTGGCATGTAGTTTAGCTTGAAGGATGGAGTGCTTCTAGTACGACACAAAGGCACTAGGCAGATCGCAGTGTAGATAAAAGGGGGGCACCATAAGCATCATAAATAAATCGGGAAAGTGGAACAGGCTGGAAAACATGCGATTATATTGCCGCTGCTAATCGAAACCCTACCGATCACCTACAGGCCAGCTCTATTCACTTGAAGGCGCACTACTGTTACTATCAGTCTAGTCTCTCAAAGGCCACACGGCTCCCAGCATTTCCTGGATATTATGGCATACCAACTCGAAGTGCTGAAAGCATTTAGCAGAAGCGGCCCAATAGACCTGTCGACTGCAGATGTCACTGATCCCCTTCCTGACAAGGAACATACTGTACTTATTAAAGAAGAACAAAAGAGGAACATGTTAAAGAATAGAAGAGGAAGCATATTATGGAGATTCCGCTTCTTTCTATACAATGTTGGTTGCCCACCCATGATGAATCAGAGCGCCCAAAGAAATGCTATTCCCTGGTGTCTCTCTACATGTGGCCACATGCATTTAGAAACTCAAGTGGGAGCATTAGCTGACCAATTAAATGTGTGTCTATTAACTAATATCAGTATCATATCACATTCGTATTTGAACAACTAAGCTTTGGAATTATGATTGCTGTGTTGTTTAGCTTCAAGGGTGGACTGCTGCTAGTATGACACAAAGCACCTATGCAGATCATAGTGTATATATAATGGGAAAACCCTAAGCATCACGAGTAAAATCAGGAAAGTGGAACTTGCTGGAAAATATGGGCTAGTATTGCTGGTAAGGCTAGAAAGGCTTCGGATACCAGCTCTCTTCAACTGAAGGCGCAATACTGTTACTATCAGTCTAACTCTCAAAGGCGACACAGCTCCCAACATTTCTTGGATATTATGGCAGACCAACACGAAGAGTTGAAAGCATCCATCACAAGCGACCGAATAGACCTGTATACTGCAAATGTCCCTGCTCCTCTTCACTACGAGGAACATACTGTACTACTATACTTATTAAAGAAGAACAGAAGAGGAACATGTTAAAGAAGAGCAAGCAGATTTTGGATAATAAAATGTTCGTTGCCCACCCATGATGAACCAGAGCGCATAAAGAATGCAACTCCCTGCTGCCTCTCTATATGTGGCGCACGTGCTTATCGAACAAAAGAAGGAACATTAGCTGACCAATTAAACGGTCTCTGTTTTAGTAATATCAGCATCATATCAGATTCATATTTGAACAACTAAGTTTGGAATTATGAGTGGCATGTTGTTTAGCTTGATGGGTTGAGGAGCAGTGCTAGCACATCACGAAGCACATAGGATGATGTTACTGAATATAAAGGGAATGGCTACATGCAAGTCGCCTGACTTTCATCATTTGGGTCAGTCGACCATTTCAGGCGGTTAGATGAAGATCCTACGTCTCCTAACCCTTCTTCTTCCTCACCTCTTCTTCTTCCCCAACAGACCACCGCACGGGCCGCCGCCCGAACCACCGGCCGGCGGCACCCCTGCGACCGGCTCACCGCCCCGCCCTCCCCTGAACCGCCCCCACCACCGCGCCCACCCGAAGCCCTAAGATAGATAATGGGGTAGCCCCCCGGTGAGCCCCTTCCTTATCCTTCCTTCCCTACGGCGAACTCTCAAAAATTGACTGACCCCAATTTGAAATTCAGTCGACTGTCATTTAGCTAATGTGGAATATAAAAGGGGAAAACCATAAGCATTGCAAGTATAGTGTTGAGCGTGCCATGGCGGATCTGAAGGTGCAAACCGTACAAAGGCTACTTCGCAACCAATGTTTCCTTTCAACCAACAAGTAAGATTCTAAGAGATGGAAAAGAAATCACAGTAAAGCAGTGGCGATCTATTTTCTTTCTGAGATAAATAACTTGAGCAGATACGAAAGAGTACCGTCTCTGGTGCAGCGCCGTGTAAGCATCTGCTGAGACGTTGAGGGTGCTGTGGTAGCGATGGCTGTCGGGGGCGTGGAAGCAGATCTGGGAGGGCAGACGGTGGCGGCAGGAGATATGTCCCGGCGCTGTGTATGAGACGGTCGTAGGAGCGGCCCCGGCAAGGTGGACGACGGTGCGGATGAAGCGAGAGGACGCGATGCAAGGATCCTGGTCCGGAGCCGTGGATGAGAGACGTCAATCTCTTGTAATGGACGACGGCGTCAGGGTATCAACTCCGGCATGGTGGAGGAGGATGGCGGTGGATGGGTGGCGGACGGAGGAGGCTGGCGTGGAGAGGGTGTTTTGGCGCCCACGGAGTATGAATGGGGAAATGGAGGGAGAGAGGTAGGTGGGAACCATGTCTTTGGGACGTGCTTGTCTCAGATGCGGGGAAAGTTACAAACTTAGCCCCCGTTTAAAATTACAGACATCAGAGCAATATTGGTTGGTTGGGGATAGGACGGTAATCTCGCATACCCCGAATATTTGTCGAGAGTGATTTCGGCCGAGGAGAGTTTGTTTTGGCGCCCACTTATGGCGCCCACCGTGTATGAATCGAGGTGAGAGGCGATTTTGGCCATGGAGAGACTGTGTTTTGGCGCCCACCGTGTATGAATTGGGGTGAGAGGCGGTTATGTCACGTTTGACTGAAATTACAAAGCTACCCCTATCGAGGCCTATAGAAATCGAGCCGATAGGCTTTGCATGTCAGGGATAGGCAGTAATGGAAAATTTCCATCTCCCAAAATTGCTTTTCGGGCGGTAACGGCCGAGGAGGGACTGGGTGTTTTGCCGCTTCGTTCAAATTTTAGGAGAAAGTAAGTTTCACGTTTAAAGTGGCAACTAAATTCGAATCCATTTTGTATTCTTTTTTTTCGGGCAGGATCCAAGATATTTTATACTGCATCGCACACGGTTCTTGCTAATGAACTGTTTGTGGTGTACTTGATTTTTTCATTTTGATTTGAAAGACAAAATGGGGTTACGGCAGGAAAGGTCGGTGTTTGAATTGCTAGAACATTTATCTGCAGTGAACATGCAACTATAGGAGTGTCGTGCTAAAATTTGGAATTATTCCGGGTTCGTTTGGCCTTTTTTATACATTAATTGAGTTTTCTAGGCATTTAATGTGCATAATTCAAATTTGAACTACATGCACATGCTCCAGTGCACCAAAATGGGTTGAAAATCGTATATGTGTCCTTAGGTGAATGTTTAGGTCCCATACAAGAAATGGGAGTGAATTTCAAACATCTGGGCGTCGTGGCTCGGCCGAAACATTGAGAAAATTGGTTTTTAAATTCATGTAAATCCAAAAATTGCCTAAACATTATGGAACTTGGCATGGTGTCTTGAGATTGCACCAACATGCTGTGGTAAATTTTTTGTTCGATTTGGGACAAGTTTTGGTATAAGCTTCTTACAAACCGGAGCTTCTCTCAAGAAGGCTCATGGTTCCGATAGGGAACGTGTCACCTTTGTGGGCGAAACGACATACGCTACCTCTTCCTGCCTTGATTTTTTACATAGGCAACATAGACCAATAGGAGTGTCGTGCTAAAATTTGGCATTATTTCGGGTTTGTTTGGCCTTTTTTATATATTAATTGAGTTTCTAGGCATTTAATGTGCATAATACAAATTTGAACTACATGCACATGCTCCAGTGCACCAAAATGGGTTGAAAAATCGTATATGTGTCCTTGGGTGAATGTTTGGGTCCCATACAAGAAATGGGAATGAATTTCAAACATCTGGGCGTTGTGGCTCGGCCGAAAACATTGAGAAACTTGGTTTTTAAATTCATGTAAATCCAAAAATTGCCTAAAAATCACGGAACTTGGCATGGTGTCTTGACATGGCACCAACATGCCGTGGTAATTTTTTGTTTGATTTGGGACAAGTTTTGGTATAAGCTTCTTACAAAATGGAGCTTCTCTCAAGAAGGTTCATGGTTCCGATAGGGGATGTGTAACCTTTGTGGGCGAAACGACATACGATGCCTCTTCCTGCCTTGATTTTTTTTACAGAGGCAACAAAGACCAATAGGAGTGTCGTGCTAAAATTTGGAATTATTCCGGGTTTGTTTGCCCTTTTTTATACATTTATTGAGTTTCCTAGGCAATGTGCATAATTCAAATCTGAACTACATGCACATGCTCTAGTGCACCAAAATGGGTTGAAAAATCGTATATGTGTCCTTGGGTGAATTTTTAGGTCCCATACAAGAAATGAGAATGAATTTCAAACATATGGGCGTTGTGGATCGGCCGAAAAAATTGACAAACTTGGTTTTTAAATTCCTATAAATCCAAAACTTGCCTAAAAATCATGAAACTTGGCATGTTGCCTTGACATGGCACCAACATGTTGTGGTAAATTTTTTGTCCGATTTTCTGAAGGCGCACAGATTAACAACCAACAAAGTCATTTTGGAACAAAGAGCTGCCACGTTACAATCGGAAACACAAGTGTTATTCAAACCATCATCGGTGTTATACTAACCATTTACGTGCCGCCACACGTCCCCATTTTTATTGGCTAGGAGGCGCCGTGTGGGGTACTCCCTCCATCCAGGTGCGTAGGGCACCTAAGGCGCTGCACTGCAATTTAGGTGTGTGAAGATTGGCCGTAATAACTAACGTATTCCGCACTGAAAAATCTCGTCAATTGAGCCGATTAATTACTAATCCTTTGCATGCAGTTACGACCCACTTCTCACGCCCACCCTTCATAAATTTAGGTGTTGGGTAGCAAATCAGCATGCAGTACAAGGTGCATGCACAACCTAGGGACCAGAGGGAGACGTGTATCGAGGCATGTAACCAGAATTATTTACTATGGGATTTAAAAGGCTGGGCATGGAGAGTGGGTCGAACGAGGCATGTAGAGTGAAACGAGTTTGATTTAATTCAATCGTGACTTCTACTTTTGGAAATCCTGAATTCTTCTAGACGCTCTATGCACCTGGACGGAGGGAGTAGCTATTTGAGTAGACGGGAGGCGTGGAGCAGACCGCTGTGCACGCTCACCGGGAGGCGAGCCCTTTAACCTCCATCCACCGCCCACCTCGCTCCCAACTTCTCCATTAATAGCGCCTGAGCCCCTATTTTAATGGCGTTGCTAGGCCACAGTCGACTGAGATTTAAGAGAGAGAAAAGAAAATCTGAAAAGAAAATTTTGCACGGATCTTGATGTAAGATCTCACGGACATAGCATCGACTGAGACTTAGCAAGACTAATATATATGAAGACGATGGCAATGGATAATAATAATTGTCTTATATATTCAGGAAGATAATTAAAGATGCCACATGCGGCAACGCACGAAGACACAAGGGCAAAAGAAGGAAGACGCAGACAACGATCTGGGTCGCTGCTCTCTACTTCACCTCGATCTACTCCGCCATCTTTGTCATTTCGTCCACCTTGATCTCTTTCACGTCCTCAATACGTCGCTTGCGAGCATCCACAGATTCCTCCACGAGCATTTCACGCTCGATGCGGAGCTTAGCATTCTTGTCCATAAGTTTCCTGACCATGACGGCCGTTTTCTTCAACACGGCAGTTGTCTCCTCGTGCTGCTTCGCCCTGCCGGCGATCTTCGCCCTCAGCAGGTTGCGCTCGGTGCGGAGCCTCACCTTGTCACCCCTTAGTCTGCGGATGACGCCGGTCGCCTTATCCAACGCGGCATAGCTCTCCTCCTGCAGCTTCGCCCAGCGGGAGATGTCATCCATCAGCTTATTGAGCATAGCACGCATGCGCCTGTGAGAGCCCTCGAGTGCCCGCTATAGATCCATCCAGGCCACCGCGATGCCGCAGGACCTCTCTTCTGCTTCCGCGGCGCGGTGGGACATCTATGCCGCTTCCGCAGCGTTGCCGGACCACTCTGCTACTTCGGCAGCGTGGCGGGACCTCAGTGCTGCTTCGGCGGCGCGGCGGGACCTCTGTGCTACTTCGGCGGCGCGGCGGGACCTCTCGGCTACTACCACAGCGAGGCGGGATATCTCTTCTGCTTCGCTCACCGCTCCGTGGTCATTTCTCGACCAAGAACTCCTCCCACGGGCCATGGCAGACGCAAGGAAGGACGAAGACTTGTTTTTTTGTTGATGAGGAATTGAGGAGGAATGTGTAGTCATTTTCGAGTAGGTAGTATTTATAACCTAGTAATAAGCTGCTAAGTGGGAACACGTTTATGTTTTGATCGGTGTGAACATGTTTGCAATTACATATAGCATGGTAATTTGGAATGTGACGGGAAACAAGCTCAAAATTATTTGACGGTTCTGGTTTCGAAGTGCGGCACGATTCCCGGATGGTGTAATTAACGTGGGCAAGCGTTCTCGGATGCGTACGTGGCGTGTGCACCGCAAGCGGCAATGTCAGCACACGACTTGTTCCATCAACCGTGTGCGCTTGTTATTACCATCGCGCACAATTCTTTTAACTAGACATCACCTCTCTATGATGAAGCCACACACACTTAATTACTTTCCCTACCGAAGACTCCATTTCACACACACACACACACACACACAAACACACACTCTCTCTCTTCTCTCTTTCACACAGTCTCTATACGACCAGACACGAGATAATTGCATGGTTAGTCCATGTACTTGTAGGCGGCATCTAACATGGTCCTCATAGTTAGGAAGTGCTTCGATACAATCCTCATACATGCAAATACGGTGTGTATATAGTCCCTGAAGTGGCAACAGTGGTCCTGGCTATACGCCTCGCGTACGTAGCCCATATGCCTCCACTGCCACGTCACCATCAATCCCACAGGTTGATCGGACTGAGTCAAATGTCCGTGTGGGACCAACGTGTCAGTGGGCGCGAGAAATCAGTTGAGAATAAATAAAAGAAAGGAACATCTCGGGGTTACAAACCAGCAACCTCTGCACCATGCGGCGCGAGGCTAACCATTAGACCAAGCGCCTACAATTGTTTGCTAACCATCAGACCAAGTGCCTACAATTGTTTGTTAGAGAGATGCATGCTCTTTTTTTTAGGGGACGGGGTAACAAGCTCTGGTTTATTCGTAGAGTACGTGCTAACTGCTTAGACGCGCATGCATGCGTGCATGCATGTATGTTCATGATCACATAACACGTGCTACATCAACACTAAGAATCATTACGACAATATCAATTATTCGAATATGGCGATCATACAGATAGAAATAGCACAAGCAACAAGAATGAGACTCAAACTTGGCTAGTACTTGAAAAACAACTACTGCAAACGCAAACGTCTAGGAACGTATGCGCATGTGCAAACTAGACTAAATCAGTATGCATGTTACGATGAGCTCTACTTTGGCCCAACTAGGATATCTACTAACCAAGCTAACCTAATTAAGAAGTATGCATCTCGATAATAAATAATTGCACTTGGCCTGATTGTTCGCCTCGCGCTGCATGTAGCAGAGGTTGCGGGTTCGAAACCCCGTCTACACATTTCTTTTAATTCTCACTTATTTCTCGCAGCCACTGACACGTGGGTCTCATACGGACGTGGACCAGTGGTTTGACTCAGTCTGCACGACCCGTGGGACTGATGCTGACGTGGCAGTGGCGGCATACAAGCTACATACACGAGGCATATAGCCAGGACCGCTGTTGCAACCTCAGGGACCGCATACACACCGTATTTGCATGTATGAGGACTGTATTGAAGCACTTTCTGACTATGAGGACCATGTTAGACATCGCCTGCAAGTACAAGGACTAAACGTGCAATTATCTCGACCACACACACACGCATGCTCGAGGTGGAGTATTTGTTCGTACCACACCTTTCGTCCAACCTTCCCCGTATGATTATCAATCACCTTAGTTTACTTATAACATGGACAAATTCCACTGCAATTTAGTTAGCAAACTTCTCATTAAAATATGACGCAAATCACGAGCAGGAATTGAGAAATTTTTATTTACACAATCACATTAATATGGTCAGGTAAATCACAAGCTAACGTACCATTATACTAATATTTATATCCCGTTGCAAAAGGTGGAGTACATATCCAAAGAGTAGAGGTGCACACACACACTCCGTTAAATCAATATCATTGGATTCATCATTGCATATATTTTCACATCATATAAATTTGTCACTGTAAATGTTCATATTGTTTTCTACAAACTTGGTCAAACTTTACAAAGTTTGACTTCAGTCAAAGCTAATATGCGGAGTAAATAAAAACGGAGGGAGTACTATCTTAGGGTTGACCGGTCACTGCCCGTGGACGTGCCCGGGCGGTGGAAGAGGAAGGAGGAGAAGCGGGCTGTGGAGTACACTAGCTACAGCACGAGCTCCAAGGAACTTTCGTGCCACACAATGCATATTTAACTACTAGTACTACGCACACCCAGGCCTTTAGGTTGCATGTAGATGACATGGTTACAACATGCAGGCTGACAACCTACCGCTCCGCCTCGCACATTTTTTTAATTTTGGCCACGCAAGATTTGCATGCTGGCATGTCACGCACGAGAGAGTATCTGCTGCTACCGAGGCTTAGGTGGTACCATGATACGAGCTCCTGGGCATTTTTGCAAATGTTGCAGAGTTACCGGGAACCGTTCAATCTTAGAATCTGACGGCCCAGAAGCCCGTATCACGGTAGCACCTAAGCCTTGGTAGCACTAGATATTTCCTGTGTCACGCACGTAGTTGTCGAAGCCGTGCTCGAAAAAGGGCGACAAGGTCTGCTAGTCCGCGTTGGTCGGTGCGCCCGGAAAACAAACCAATCCCAGTCGCCGTAAATGTTGTGCGTGCTTTAATTACGGGAACGTGGATGGACGCGAACGTGATGGACAACGAACCGCCCGCCGGTTCCCTGATCTCAAATATAAACCACACTAGCGCACTACTGCTAATGCGCACCCGCAGAACATCCTTTCCGAAGGGACGAAGCCCTGCGGTTACCATCTCCTCTCATCTAAACCAGTTTCCAATGGGAGAAGGCAGTTCGTCGCCATTGCGGTGGTGTTTCTCGTCCTCTTCGAGGTTGGGAGACCTTGGACGACGATGCTTTGGGGGAAATCGTAAATCGCTCCGACTTCCTTACATCCGCAAGACTCAGCGGTGCTTGCACCAAATATTTTAAGACGGTGCGTAAATATGCGTGGGAGAAGGCCATGCTAGTTGGTCTGCCATGCGTCCTTGAGGACGAGGATGTTTCTTGGGGGGTCTCTCCAGCGCGGCATGGCCGTAGTTGCAAGTTGACGCCCCTTGAGATGCCGACGTTGAGGGGCACTCGGATTTTGTCCGATGAGCAGGTCTGTGATGAGTTTGATCACATAAATGTATTCTAAAGACTACTTCCGTGTTCCATTTCATAATTACCCTACTGCCCACTGTTGCACAGGTTAGGCTTGGTGCCAATGGAGATTGGATTGCATACGTACGGGAGGGTACCAACATCAATTTGCACAACATTCACACCGGTGAGACCGTTCCCGTTGAACCTTTGTCCAGCATTGGGATCGGCCATCCAATGGGACACCTCCTGAATTGGTACAATGGAACCACGGTGAGTTTGAAGAAGATAGCAATCCCGGAAGCCCCGACAAGGTCATGCGGCAACAAAGATTACTCTCTCATCGCGGTGTTCGACATCACGATTGCTTTGATGAAACATCCTGCACGTGGCGGTCAAAGCTGGACCATGCTGTCTGCGCCGATTTGTTGCCGTACGAGTACGAAGACGTCGTGCTCCTTTTGAACCGCATCTTCGCGGTGACAAACCAGGGGACTTGTTTCGTATGGGACACATACTACAGTATACTCCCTCTCTTCCGGTTTAATATGTTTAGTTTTTCCATTTTATAAGTTTCAAATTTATTGCTCCACATCACATGTTCAGATTTCAAGGTGCATTAAATCGTTGCATGCAAGGATTAAGAGAAAACTCACCAATGCATGTTCTAGTTTTTTTGGTCATTTATTGGTCACGCATGCATACATTGCAATTAACGTTTTTAACCACAATTGTTTACAAAATTGAGTGTGTTAACTAAGTACTTTTGCAAACTACAAAATCAATACCACCACCCCGCGTCTGACCGCCCTGGCCCACCCAAACCCCCTCCCTTGCCCGCGCGCGCTTCTCGCTTGAAACGGTCAGCGCCGCTCCAGACCAGAGCGTTAGTGCCGCATTCATGCCCGGGCAGAGCGGACGCGACCTCTCACTGGCGCCGGCTTTGAAGCAGCGCGACGCCCGAGAGAGACTGCTCCGCGTTGAAAAGACACCACGGCCGGCCGGCCGTCCGTCCGCCACCCACATTAATGACACGCGGTTGCCGAGGTCCAACTCCGGTGCCACCCGTCAGCCCGCCTGCCGCCGCTCATTGCCATTCGCCCGCTATATAAACTTCAGCCCCGGCCATAGCCACAGTCATCCTCCTTCGGTCCCTTTCTCCTCTCGGCACCACTCCCATCATGGCCTCCTCGTGCTCCAAAGCTCTCTAAGATGGACTGTCGCCGGAGCAGAAGAAGGACATTGGCAGCTCCGCGCCGGTCACGCTCCGCTTCCACGATCACGAAGCCGACACGTCTGCACGGTGGCCGCCGACAGCGAGGAAGAGTAGTGCATGGTAGGTCGCCGCCGCTCGGGTCCCAAGAAGGCCACCACTTCTCCCCTCCCATCGAAGCTAAGCTCGTTGGGCATAACAACGAGGGCCGATTTTCCAATTGGCGGCGATGTGGAGGCGGAAATCTTCACTCCCTGGAGCTTCGGAGGAGGAGGTTACGGAGGCGGAGCTGGAGGGCGCCGACTCGGAACAGGAGAAGGCAAAGGCAATAGCCGGAGCTTCAGTTCTCGGGGTCATGGCCGGATAACGGGGACGGGCGCCGGCGATCATTTAGAATAGGTTTAGAGTAGGTTTTAGTCCAGTTTGTATGAAAAATGTAATGAATTTCGTCCGGTTTATATGAAAAGTTTTCGAAATGTAATGAATTTCGTCCGGTTATCTCTACTACTATAGTACAACAATTTTTAAAATTGGATTGTCCACCCACAGTGATGCATAAGCATTTGTTAGCCGTTTATTTCTTCCACGGGCTGAATCGCTGCCATTTATCAACGTTGAGCCTAACAGATCCAACGGTCATGGTTTGTGGGATTCGCTCCGCGTTGGAGGTGCCCTAACCATCATGGTGTAATCCCTAGCAGTGCTCCACTATTTTGCAGGGAAAAGTCATCCCCCGATCAAAATCAGATCGCTGATCGTGGATGTGCACGGGCCATTCGGTCTCACTTGGAACCTTGTAACTGACGACACCCAGTTGGGACGTACTATCTTAGCAGTCGTTACCCATGCTACCATTGAAGGGCAGCAAGGTGCCACGATCTATCACGATCGGACCCTGATCATGTACCCAGGTAATCCATTATCTCCGATCTAAGACTAGTAGAGCCAGGAGCTAGAGTATACTATCTTATTGCCATGTCATCTTATAACATTTCAGTACATGTCTCGCTATACTCCATGAGGAGTAGTTCTTTTCTTTTTTTGATTGATTGGGATAGTCATCGACGCAACATTATAATACAAGTTATAATTAGCAATTTCAATTCCACAATGTACTGGCTAGTGAGCCTGAATCCCATCTAATAAAAAAAAGTACTACTACTACTAGGACTCCTCCTACTTTAATTAATATACATCGCCCACATCACACTCTCAAATTGTTTCTTCTAGCCCGTGCCGCAGCTAGCTCTAATCTACTCCTACTAGACTTCTTCCCTTCCCTATCATAGAAATAAGCAAATATAGAATATATTATTTTAATCCTTATCCTCTGCTTATGTCACCTTACTGTGCTTGCTGCACAACATTTATCCTGCATGGACCTTGACCATGCCCGTCACCATGTGTCCAGGTTTGAGATGCCAGGTGTACCAGATGAACGGCTGCGTGTGCGACCCCCGTGATGTTACCTGGGCACGGAGGAACACACTTGGAGAGTACTCGGTTTTCATTGGGGGCAGCTACCCCATAGTGAAAACGATGCCACCTTCCGTGCACGACACCGACGGCCTGCCGTTCATGAAGAGTGGGTGCGTTTTCATTGCACACTGCCGGATTAATATCTTGAACACCCCTATCCCTGACTTATGCCGCTTCAGCTTGGATGAGTCTCCATCGCGGGGAGCCACACTAAAAAGCTGCGATGATATGTATTCCCGTTGCCCTCTGTTATGGATCGTGCCATCTATGAAGAACACCTGGGACTAGAACTACGAAACGGACATTTACCCAGGCACTTACAAACCTGAGTAATGTACCGCAATAAATATAGGTGAAGTAGCCAGGCACAAATAGTATGAACCTGCGTGGCATGTTGGCATTTGTCTTTTAGAACTTACTAGCACTAAATATTACGTGCAATGCACGTTGATATTATGATGTACGTGCCTAAGTACTCTACTATATTAATTGTAGGCACATACTCCGTATTAGGTTGGATATTTGTTTACGTATATGGTCTGAGACCTTCCAACTAGATGCGTCTATCTCTCCGGGTCGCACTTTGTACTACGTGTGGTCTCTGACCCTCCAACTACACAGTCAAATCACCCTCAAAGAAAAACCGGACGGTCATATCATCTGTGATGCCGTGTTTCGCGCTCCTCCCTCGTAGAGTGGAGACGCTTGCTTTCATAAAAATGGAACAAGTGGAGACGCCCTCCCACGCTGTTCCTGTCCTCGTCCTTTCGCTGACGTGTGGGACATCCAGCACGTGCCAAGCAGCAATTTATCCCCGTATCTTGATCTCTAGGCTACGTGCCAGACTTAAGACAAGTCTACCGTATGAAGCACTGCACACCAAGCAGCAGGCGTGGTGAGCAATCTTCAAATCATCAAGTCATTAAATAAAAACAGTATATGAACCACTGCACATGCAAGTTCACTGGGCTACCGTGTTTTACACTCCTCCGTCGTAACAGTAGAAACGCCAAAAATAAGAAATAAATATAAAACAGCAGTGACACTCTACCGCGCGGTTTCCTTGCTTCTCCTCCATAGCGGGTAGAATACTTTCGTTCACCGACATGTGGGACATCCACCATTCGGGTCCACTTGCCATCCACCAAAATTAGAGCACATCAGGCAGAACTGCAGGGGAGACTCACCCGGTCGTAGCGCCGTAGTAATAATGACTAATGAGCCGTCAAATCACAAGGCCCCACCTATCCAACTGTAAGTTGCCCGGACGAATCAACCATCATTTCACTCTTTGTTGAATCCGCTTCTTCTAGAAAGCTACTGTAGCATCAATACCTCTAGCACACGCCAAGACTGGACGGCACTGTGGCAGCACAACATATGAACATTGTCCGTGACATGAAGGGAGGATGGTTCCAGAAAATAATATTCGCTCACTCGTCTTTTCTAACAGGGTTTTGCATCGATCGTTCGTATGAAGGTGCTAAACCAAATGTTGCACTTACAAGTTCAAAACGAGAAAGTGGACCACTCACGACATGCATGTCGCGTTCGGCCCGTCACGCAACGCGCTTCCTCACGGCATATCACTGACACATGGTGTGACGCCCGCGGCCCGACCGTGCACTAATCATACACGCAAATGCACACGATCAAGCCTAGGGACTCACTTGAAGATATCACAACACAACTCTAAACACAAAATGAAATAATAGAAGCTTTATATTACAAGCCAGTGGCCTTGAGGGCTCGAATACATAAGCTTGAGTCATACAAGCATTAGCGGAAGCATTAGATATCTGAGTACAGACATAAAAGCTAAACAGATAAGCCCTAAGATGGCGGGGCAAAACAACGACACTGATCGAAAAGGCGCAGGCCTCCTGCCTGGGAGCCTCCTATCTAGTCCTGGTCATCGGCGGTCTCCACGTAGTAGTAGTCTCCTCCAGAGGGGTAGTAGTAGTCGTCGGCTGGCGCAGCTGGCTCCTCGGCTCTGTCATCTGGTCGCAGCAATAGGGTATGGGGGAAAAGGGAAGCAAAGCAACCGTGAGTACTCATCCAAAGTACTCGCAAGACTTACATCAGAACTATCCTACTTATGCATCGGTATCAAAGAAGGGCTGCATTTGTGGACTGAACTGCAGAAATGCCAGAATAGAGGGGAAGGCCTAGCCTATCGAAGAGTAGCATCTTCAGCGTCTTGCAGCATTAGAAGAGTGCAGATTAGTAACATAACATAAAATAACAAGTTTGTTGCAGCAAAGCCTAGAGATCCTTCCTCGACTCCCTGTGAGAAAGCGATCCCGGAGCTTACAATTAATTAACATGTAACCAGTTCAAGTAGTAGATCGGGATACTTTACTGAGCGTCCTGTTACCGTGGACACGGCTATTCGAATAGATATATCTTCCCTGCAGGGGTGCACTACTGTTACCCAACATGCTCGATTAACTCTGGCCAGACACACTTTCCTGGGTCATGCCCGTCCTCGGCTGATCGACACACCGGAACCCTACCTAGAGCTCAGCAGAGAGGTCCCCGCCGGTCTACATCCTAAATGCTCAGGGGTCTTGGGCCCATCGCCCTTCGCACTCCGGGTCGTTGCGCGCAGGGCGATCCAGGCCACCTCCTCTGGGGCGCCGACCATGCCATGCCGCAATGCTGAACTGGACGTCTGACAGAGCTTTCGGCTGATACATACGGCGCAGAGGGCCCCATTAAACCATTATCCCGCGTGGTGGTAGTGCGTATAGGCCAGTGGCCAACTCAGATCAAATACCCAAATCCGTTAAGCGCATTGGGAGCTCGCGAAAACGAGCAGAGATCCACGAAACATGTGGCCCCGTCGCCCCGTCTCGTGGACTTACGGCAAGGGCTAGGAATGCCCGGCCGTGCCACGTATTTTTCTCACGGGTACCCTCATGGTCAACCCGACTCCACATCTCTCGCGGGTACCCCTCAGGGTCGACCCGACTTTATCAGGTATTTGTAGTAAAACCCAGGTAACCATGTGTCCATAACATCAAGAAGGAATCCGAGGAATCACCCTTGTTGGATTCCCACTCTATGTACCTGTCAAGGTGAACCCGGAGGAATCACCCTCGATGGTATTCACACTTGCGGGGTTGCACGACAGAAGCTTCGTCGGAGGTGGTGAAAGAGGAATCACCCTCGGTAACCCACAACCAACTAGTTGTACCACAGAGGCAACATCAGGAGTGAGATAAGAGGTATCACCCTCGGCACTCGATATTAGCTCTGCGGAGTCGAGCAACTAAGGAGGTTGTGTAGTGATGTGCAGGTCTCAGCCCGTCGATCACATCGAACGGGGCGCTGGTAACGAAGCGGGCAACTAGGACAAGGTGGAGGGGCCACAGATGGTTTACTGCCAACCTATGCTAAGCATTTAGGATATCAGGTAAAGTATGAAAAGGCAGTTTACAAAAACAGGCTATGCATCAGAATAGGATCAATCAAAAGCAGTAGCAAATTCTAATGCAAGCAGGAGGGAGAAAGAATAGGTGATATAGGCATGCGTCAAGGGGGGGTTGCTTGCCTGGAAGCTCTGCGGCAAAAGAGGGGTCATCAACGGTGTAGTCGGTCTTCGGAGCTGCGTCGGTCTCGGGGGCTATCGGATAAGAAGAGGGGGAAGAAACAATAAATAAAAGCAAACAGATGCAACACAATGCATGGCATGGCGGAATGCAGTGCTGGTGGTGACCTAATGCAATGCTACATGTCGCAGACGAAGCGGGAAAATATCTAGGATAGGCCGATTTCGGTATACTGAACCGGAGGGGAAGGTTCCATGTTTAGATAGTTAGGAGTGATGGTCAAGCATTTTGACCACATACTCGAATTCGTCTCGTTTTTCTGATCAACTTTCATGTTCAAAACTTTTCGATCCGAGCTACGGTTGAATTTCTAAGAATTTTGCAAGTTTTAACAATATTCTGAAATTATTTAATTTAACAGAAATGCCAAAACTGGAATATGACATCATGCTGGTGTCATCATTGCGCCAGCAGGCGGCTGACCAACTGACCAGTCAAACTGCCAGGTGGGGCCCAGCTGTCAGCCACAGAGAGGTTAAACAAGGTTTTAATTTAAACTAACTGGTTAATTAGCTAGTGGGCCCGGCCTGTCAGTGACCTAACTAATCAGTGGGATAATTAATTAAGTGTAATTAGCCACTAACTAAAATACTGACGTGGGGGACCCACTTGTCAGCGGCAGTAGCTGCCACGTCAGCATAGTTGACTTAGTCAACTGGTCAACTGGGCCCGCGGGGCCCAGTTGCCAGCGACACAGGAGGCGCCACGTGGGCGGCCAGGTCAGCGCCGGTGCCGGAGAGAGCTCCGGCGAGCCGCGAACGCGGTGGAGAACTCCGGCGAGGCGCGGGATTTGGCTACGGTGGGTTTCCGGACCCGTGGTTAGGCGCGTTCGACGCGGCTCGACGTCGCGCGTGCGATGGTGCCTTCGACTGGAGCCGGAGATGACCGGAACGTCGCCGGCGTCGAGGTTTGGCGGCGGTGGTTTTCGGGTGTGATCAGATTCGCGGCTTTGGGCCGTTTTCGAGCGAGCTACGCGGCTAGGCGGTCTACTTCGAGCGCCAGGAGCACGACGGGCAAGGAGGAAAAGCTCGGGCGGCTCTGCACTGAGCAGTTCGCCGGCGTTAGCGGCAACCGGAGCATCGGAGCAACGGCGGCTTCGTTCGGGCTTGGAGACGAGCAACAGATGGAGGGAGGAGGAGTGGAGCTCACCGTGCGGGCTCAAGAAGGCCCCTCGAGTGAGCGGGAGCGCAGGGGAGGCCGAATAGGCGGCGGCGGCGGCCGGTGGCCGGAGATGGGGACGAAGGCGGAATGGCCACTGCAGTGCTCCCCGGCTCCAGCAGAAGGCACCAGACGAAGTGGCGGAGGTCGGCGGAGCCCGTGGACAGCTTGAGAGGACGGGATGGCACCGGTGACCGCGGGTACGACGGAAACGCGGCGGCAGCAGCGCTCGGGCCGAGGGGAGAAGAGGCGAGCGCGAGCAGGGGAGAGAGGGAGAATGGAGGGGAGCGGCGTCCAGGGGAGGTGGACGGGGGCCGCTCTTATCCCCAGCCCACCTGCCCCGTCGCGGTGGCGAGCTGCGGACGGCGCGGCGAGCTGTGGCCATGGCGGCGCTGCCACGCAGTGGGGAGCAGGTAGGGGGCGGCAGTAACGGGCTGGGCCAGCGCCAGGCACCAGGTAAGTTTTTCTGGTTCTCTGTTCTTTCCCATTTATTTAAATACAACAGGGACATAAAAGAATATTTGGGGCCACCTAATGACTTGGGAAAAATGTGGAGCCGGCCCACAAAAATCCATTGCATTTTTAGGCACTGCCACAAAAAGTTTGAGACTAAATTGAATTCATTTGTTCTTTTTCAAAAACGAAAATGGATTTAACAAGGCTGTTTTGGGTACTGTTTTGGTTGCTAGGGTCAAATTTGGAATTTAAATAATGTTGGCTTTATTTTTATAATTGCTTTGGGAATATTTGTAATATTATGAAAACATTTATTTTGCTGTTTGGATAATTACTAATTTTGACTTTATTTTAAAATTTGAATTTGAAGTTGGATTATTCTTAATTGTTTTTTTGTAGGGCTTAATGATGATGACTTGGCATGTCTAATTAGCATAACTACTGTTTAGTAATCTGGGGATGTCACAAATCTCCCCCACTACAAGAAATCTCGTCCCGAGATTTAAGAGGTGGAGGTAAGGGGTATCTTCGGAATCAAGGATGTACATGAGAGTCAGGTTTTGATCCAGTGGAACTGTGGTGAGTGTCGATTTAAGTGCGGGAAGGCAGTGACATCTTGCGCGGTCACGACAACAAGACGTGTCAGAAGAAAATCTGTCAACTATGTCGGCAACACGTCGGTACCATGGGCGGGGAACGAAGAGAACCATTTTCCTGCTCGCAAGGCGAGGCGGACCAATAGGCAAAGTTCTCGTCCACCGGCGGTTACCGGAATGTCAGCAACAATAGTGACAGGGTCTTACTGACAGAGTTCTAGACCGAGGTGTTTTCATAAGCAGAGAATTATTACTGCTTAGATCATATAGATCACAAGAAAGGTTAAACAGACAAATGGAAAGGAAAATATGATTATCAGATTAAACAGACCAATGGAAAGGAATAATTGTAGACAATCCAGCTCTCCGGGTGAATGTGAACACGAGAACCTAATGTCAGTGTTAGCAAAATCATTTAACCCGAAAAGGAGGGAGATCAGAGTCCCAGAGTATGGATGAGGAATAAAAGATCCTAATACCACCCATTGGCGACGTGGGCCCGTAAGCCACACAGCCATGTTAGTAAAATCATTTTTCAAGGACTAGACTCAACTTCGGCCAAGGAGTTGGGAAGGGGCTTCCTACAGGCAGTCGGCTCTGATACCAACTTGTGACGCCCCCGGCCCGACCGTGCACTAATCATACACGCAAATGCACACGATCAAGCCTAGGGACTCACTTGAAGATATCACAACACAACTCTAAACACAAAATGAAATAATACAAGCTTTATATTACAAGCCAGGGGCCTCGAGGGCTCGAATACATAAGCTTGAGTCATACAAGATTAGCGAAAGCATTAGATATCTGAGTACAGACATAAAAGTTAAACAGATAAGCCCTAAGAAGGCGGGGCAAAACAATGGCACTGATCGAAAAGGCACAGGCCTCCTGCCTGGGAGCCTCCTATCTACTCCTGGTCGTCGGCGGTCTCCACGTAGTAGTAGTCTCCTCCAGAGGGGTAGTAGTAGTAGTCGTCGGCTGGCGCAGCTGGCTCCTGGGCTCCGTCGTCTGGTCGCAGCAATCGGGTATGGGGGAAAAGGGAAGCAAAGCAACCGTGAGTACTCATCCAAAATACTCGCAAGACTTACATCAGAACTATCCTACTTATGCATCGGTATCAAAGAAGGGCTGCATTTGTGGACTGAACTGCAGAAATGCCAGAATAGAGGGGAAGGCCTAGCCTATCGAAGACTAGCATCTTCAGCGTCTTGCAGTATTAGAAGAGTGCAGATTAGTAACATAACATAAAGTAACAAGTTTGTTGCAGCAAAGCCTAGAGATCCTTCCTCGACTCCCTGCGAGAAAGCGATCCCGGAGCTTACAATTAATTAACATGTAACCAGTTCAAGTAGTAGATCAGGATACTTTACTGAGCGTCCTGTTACCGTGGACACGGCTATTCGAATAGATATATCTTCCCTGCAGGGGTGCACTACTGTTACCCAACACACTCGATTAACTCTGGCTGGACACACTTTCATGGGTCATGCCCGGCCTCGGCTGATCGACACACCGCAGCCCTACCTAGAGCTTAGCAGAGAGGTCCCCGCCGGTCTACATCCTAAGTGCTCAGGGGTCTTGGGCCCATCGCCCTTCGCACTCCGGGTCGTTGCGCGCAGGGCAATCCAGGCCACCTCCTCTGGGGCGCCGACCAGGCCGTGCCGCATTGCTGAACTTGACATCTGACAGAGCTTTCGGCTGATACATGCGGCGCAGAGGGCCCCATTAAACCATTATCCCGCGTGGTGGTAGTGCGTATAGGCCAGTGGCCAACTCAGATCAAATACCCAAATCCGTTAAGTGCATTGGGAGCTCGCGGAAACGAGCAGAGATCCAGGAAACATGTGGCCCCGTCGCCCCGTCTCGTGGACTTACGGGAAGGGCTAGGAATGCCCGGCCATGCCACGTATTTTTCTCGCGGGTTCCCTCATGGTCAACCCAACTCCACATCTCTCGCGGGTACCCCTCGGGGTCGACCCGACTTTATCAGGTATCTGTAGTAAAACCCAGGTAACCGTGTGTCCATAACATCAAGAAGGAATCTGAGGAATCGCCCTTGTTGGATTCCCACTCGATGTACCCGTCAAGGTGAACCCGGAGGAATCACCCTCGATGGTATTCACACTTGCGGGGTTGCACGACAGAAGCTTCTTCGGAGGTGGTGAAAGAGGAATCACCCTTGGTAACCCACAACCAACTCGCTGTACCACAGAGGCAACATCAGGAGTGAGATAAGAGTATCACCCTCGGCACTCGATATTTGCTCTACAGAGTCGAGCAACTAAGGGGGTTGTGTAGTGATGTGCAGGTCTCAGCCCGTTGATCACATCGAACGGGGCACTGGTAACGAAGCGGGGCAAGTAGGACAAGGTGGAGGGGCCACAGATGGTTTACTGCCAACCTATACTAAGCATTTAGGATATCAGGTAAAGTATCAAAAGGTAGTTTACAAAAATAGGCTATGCGTCAGAATAGGATCAATCAAAATCAGTAGCAAATTCTAATGCAAGCAGGAGGGAGAAAGAATAGGTGATATAGGCATGCGTCAAGGGGGGGTTGCTTGCCTTGAAGCTCTGCGGCAAAAGAGGGGTCGTTAATGGTGTAGTCGGTCTCCAGAGCTGCGTCGGTCTCGGGGGCTATCGGATAATAAGAGGGGGAAGAAACAATAAATAAAAGCAAACAGATGCAACACAATGCATGGCATGGCGGAATGCAGTGCTGGTGGTGACCTAATGCAATGCTACATGTTGCAGACGAAGCGGGAAAATATCTGGGATATTTTCCCGGCGTTTAGGCTGATTTTGGTATACTGATCCAGAGGGGAAGGTTCCATGTTCAGATAGTTAGGAGTGATGGTCAAGCATTTTGACCACATACGCGGATTTGCCTCATTTTTCTGATCAACTTTCATGTTGAAAACTTTTCGATCCGAGCTACGATTGAATTTCTACGAATTTTGCAAGTTTTAACAATATTCTGAAATTATTTAATTTAACATAAATGCCAAAACTGGAATATGACGTCATACTGGTGTCATCATTGCGCCAGCAGGCGGCTGACCAGCTGACCAGTCAAACTGGCAGGTGGGGCCCAGCTGTCAGCCACAGAGAGGTTAAACAGGGTTTTAATTTAAACTAACTGGTTAATTAGCTAGTGGGCCCGGCCTGTCAGTGACCTAACTAATCAGTGGGTTAATTAATTAAGTGTAATTAGCCACTAACTAAAATACTGACGTGGGGGACCCACTTGTCAGCTGCAGTAGCTGCCCTGTCAGCATAGTTAACTTAGTCAACTGGGCCCGCGGGGCTCAGTTGCCAGCGACACAGGAGGCGCCACGTGGGCGGCCAGGTCAGCGCCAGCGCCGGAGAGAGCTCCGGCGAGCCGCGAACACGGCGGAGAACTCCGGCGAGGCGCGTGATTTGGCTACGGTGGGTTTCCGGACCCGTGGTTAGGCGCATTCGACGCGGCTCGACATCGCACATGCGATGGTGCCCTCGACTGGAGCCGGAGATGACCGGAACGTCGCCGGCGTCGAGGTTTGGCGGTGGTGGTTTTCGGGTGTGATCGGAATCGCGGCTTTGGGCCGTTTTCGAGCGAGCTACGCGGCTAGGCGGTCTACTGCGAGCGCCAGGAGCACGACGGGCAAGGAGGAAAAGCTCGGGCGGCTCTGCACTGAGCAGTTCACCGGCGTTGGTGGCAACCGGAGCATCGGAGCAGCGGCGGCTTCGTTCGGGCTCGGAGACGAGCAACGGAAGGAGGGAGGAGGAGTGGAGCTCACCGTGCGGGCTCAAGAAGGCCCCTCGAGTGAGCGGGAGCGCAGGGGAGGCCGAATCGGCGGCGTCCGGCGGCCGGAGATGGGGACGAAGGCGGAACGGCCACTGCAGTGCTCCCCGGCTCTAGCAGAAGGCACCGGACGAAGTGGCGGAGGTCGGCGGAGCCCGTGGACAGCTCGGGAGGACGGGACGGCGCCGGTGACCGCGAGTACGACGGAAACGCGGCGGCGGCAGCGCTTGGGCAGAGGGGAGAAGAGGCGAGCGCGAGCGGGGGAGAGAGGGAGAATGGAGGGGAGCGGCGTCCAGGGGAGGTGGACGGGGGCCGCTCTTATCCCTAGCCCACCTGCCCCGTCGCGGTGGTGAGCTGCGGACGGCGCGGCGAGCTGTGGCCATGGCGGCGCTGCCACGCAGCGGGGAGCAGGTAGGGGGCGGCAGTAACGGGCTGGGCCGGCCTGGGCCAGCGCCAGGCGCTAGGTAAGTTTTTTTGGTTCTCTGTTCTTTTCCATTTATTTAAATACAACAGGGACAGAAAAGAATATTTGGGGCCACCTAATGACTTGGGAAAAATGTGGAGCTGGCCCACAAAAATTCATTGCATTTTTATGCACTGCCACAAAAAGGTTGAGACTAAATTGAATTCATTTGTACTTTTTCAAAAATGAAAATGGATTTAACAAGGCTGTTTTGGGTACTGTTTTGGTTGCTAGGGTCAAATTTGGAATTTTAATAATGTTGGGTTTATTTTTATAATTGCTTTGGGAATATTTTTAATATTATGAACATTTTTATTTTGCTGTTTGGATAATTACTAATTTTGACTTTATTTTAAAATTTGAATTTGAAGTTGGATTATTCTTAATTGTTTTTTTATAGGGCTTAATGATGATGACTTGGCATGTCTAATTAGCATAACTAGTGTTTAATAATCTCGGGATGTCACACATGGGAACATATGTGAGCAAACCGACTAGGCCAAACTAGCCCGCCTAACGCGCGGGAAAGCCCCGTGCTCGTCTTTTCTATCTGGATTTCAACCGATCGATCGCAAGAGCAAGCGAAAGATAATGTTACTGTCAGGCCCGTGGAACCCAGGGTATCTCGGCCCGTCTGCCTGCGGCCCAGAATGCAACGCCGGGCGGAGGCCCAATAGGCGGCCACCAGCGGGCGCCTCAAGCAAGACCCCTCGCGAGGTTTTGGCCTCCCGAGGACCCCTCCTCAGGGAGCGAGCAAGCAAGACTCAGCCACAACTTCACCGAGAGCCTCGTGAGGCCCTCTCGCGAGGCGACCTCCTGAGGTTGCCTTCCGAGGCACCCTCCCGAAGGTACGCAAGACAAGTGCTGTTCGGCCCGGTCGCGCGGTCTCGTGCCCACCACGTGGGTGACGTGCGTGGCGACGAACGGCGACAGAGGCCATGCCAGCAGGCGCGGATGAAGAGGATACACTGCGCTCCTGTCCCCCTTCAAACTTGTCATTGTGTGGCAACCCTTCCCGCCAATATTTTCAAGGGAGGAGAACCAAGGCAGATATAAAAGGAGGGAAGGGTGCCGCTGTAGGGGGGATCGATCGATCGACTCTTCTGCCCCGAACCTTGTACTCTCTCTCACGCTAAAGCAATCACAACCAAGCAGGAGTAGGGTTTTACACCGCAAGGTGGCCCGAACCTGGGTAACCCGTTGTGTCTCCGGCCCGCTCCCACTAGCGCGCTCTCGCCGTAGCTTCGTCGTGGTTTTGCTATGGTATGGGACGAGGCGGTAGGAACAAGCTCACCCCAGTGTTCGAACCTTAGGGTCCCCGGAGCCCGACTTCCGACATTTGGCGCGCCAGGTAGGGGTGCGCTACTGTTCTTCCGCTCCGTCCTCCACTCCACCAGCTTCAAGGCCGACGCTTGCCGCGAGCGCGCCGAGCGCAGGGCCGGTCGCGTGACCCTGACGGAGCCGGTGGGCCACGGCAACCGCCGCCGCCCTGTCGAGGCCGCTGCCGCTGCCGCCACCGACCCCGCTGCCCGTGAGCAGCAGGACTCCTCCCTGCACCCCTCCGTGTAGGCAGACAGCCGCACCGCCATGGCCTCCTCCTCCCTCGCCCGCCATGGGCCGCCGAACGCGTAGGCCGCGCTACTTATGGCGCGTGAGCTACTCCGCTACCGTCCAGCTGACGTCGGCTACGACGCTTGGCTTGGTCGCATCACCTAGCTCGTCAACGCCGCCGGGGACGCTCCGGCGCCTTCCCACTCGCTCCGCCCTCCGCCATCTCGCGCTGGGGTCGTAGCGCATGGCGCTCCCCCGTCACCTCCTCTGGGCGACGAGCTCGCCAGGCCCCAGCGCAACGCGCGGGCACGTGACCCGTTCCGCGGCGCATCCTCGCCGGTCCGAGACGAGGCCAGCTGCCAGATCATCTGCCGCGCGCCGCCTGATGCACGTGTGCTCCTCGAGCAGCAGCACCGGCGCCAAGACCGAGCCGTCCAGGAGGTCGCGGCGGCTGGGTGCCAGAACCGCGCCGCCGTCACCGGCGGCGTTCCTTGAAGCGGCGTGGGTTGCTGCGCCTTCACTCGCGAGCTGCGTCAAGTGGTGTGGCCCGAGAAGTTCAAGATGGACCTGCCTCCACACTACGACGGCACCCCCAACCCCGCAGAGTTCCTTCAGCTCAATGCGCTGAGTGTCGAGGCGGCGAACGGCGACGACAAGGTCATGGTGAACTGGTTCCCCATGGCCCTCAAGGACGGTCCGCGCTCTTGGCTCATGAATCTCCCGGAGGCGTCGATCTCGTCGTGGGGTGAGCTCTGCAGCTAGTTTGTCGCCAACATCAAGGGCACGCACGACCACTCCCTCACGATCAATGACCTGCGGCATGTGCGGCAGCGCCCGGACGAGACCCTCCGCATGTACATCCAGCGCTTCAGCCAGATGCGCAACAAAATCCCGCGTGCCTCCGACGCGGCCGTCATTTCTACGTTCTCCACTGGCGTCGTGGACGTCAAGATGCGTGAGAAGCTCGCCATCAACGATGAGCTGGACTCGGTGCTTGAGCTGTTCGACCTCGCTGACAAATCCGCCAAGGCTAAAGAAGGTCGCCTCTTCATCCACAATGAGCCTGATGCGGCGCTCGACACCACCAAGGCCAAGGGCAAGGACGTCAAGTGCAAGGGCCCTGCCGTGCTTGCGGCGGAGCCCGAGCAGAAACGCGGCCGTGACCGCGACGAGCCCAGGAAGGATGGCCGCCCGCTCTGTGTCTACCACAACGGGCACTCCCACAGCACCGAAGACTGCCAGGAGCTCAAGCTGCTCCGCGACGAGTGCCTGGGCCGCCGAGGCGACCGCAACGACCGCGGCGCTGGCTGTGGAGGTGGCCGCAGCGGCAACCGCTGGGACAGCCATAACGGCAACGGCAACTTCCGCTAAGGCTGGCACGACCAGCCTCACGAGGCCGCCTGGCGCGATCAGCCTCGTGAGGCAAACCCTCAGGCCAACACCGCTCTTCCGCCGCTGCCGCCACCACCCCGGAGGAACGACGTCAACCAGCCTGACGAGGGCGCTGGGGGCTACCAGGAGCCTCGCGCGGTTGCCTGAATCATCGGCGGAGCTCAGGCTCCCGCGTCCAACCGCCACTTCAAGCAGTTCTCTCGCGAGGTGAACGCCGCCCTCCCGAAGCCTGAGGCCGCACGGCCCCTCAAGTGGTCACAGTACGCCATCACCTTCGACTCCAAGGACCACCCCAAGTCCACGGCCACCGCAGGCGCGCTCCCCATGCTATGCACTCCTACCATCAGCAACGTCGCGGTCACCAACACCCTCATCGACGGAGGCGCCGGCCTTAATGTGCTCTCCATCGAGACCTTCGAGCAGCTCCAGGTGCCTTACGAGCAGCTCATGCCGACGAGGCCCTTCTCGGGCATGACCGACGGCTCCACGCTGCCTCTGGGGCAGGTGCGCCTCCCCGTCACCTTCGGCACCCGCAAGAACTACCACACTGAGCTCATCGACTTCGACGTCGCCCACCTCAGCCTGCCCTACAACGCCATCTTGGGCTACCCCGCGCTCGCCAAGTTCATGGCAGTGTCTCATCACGCCTACAACGTCCTCAAGATGCCTGACTGCAGCGGCATCATAACTGTAACATCCCCATGTAATTGCTACAGTGATCACCTCTTGATAATGCCAAGTCACCATGCTTAACAGTGCTTGATCATCATTTGCATCATATCTCATTTCAAATTCCAACTCAAATTGAAATTCAAATTTAAAGTGAAAATAAAAGTTGTTCCAACTTGGAAATAAAATGTTCATTAAATAGCAAATAATCTATTTCTAATTATGTTCAAGAAAACAACATCACCTAAATTCACTAAGTAACTCTAACATCATCAAAACAGCACCAAATAACAATATTTAATCCCATTTTTTTAACTAAAATTATAATGAAATCATCGGTCCCCCAAACCTTTTTCTGGTAGTGGGATAAATTGCACTGTATTTATTTGGGTAGGATTCATATTTTACAAAATTGAATTAGAGCAAAAAGAAAATAGAAAACAGAAACTAAAAACAGAAAACAAAAAAAAAGAAAAGAAAATTAAAATAAATAAATATTAATTAATTAATTAACTTTGTTTAATTAAACTAATTACTTAGTTAGCCTAATTAATCTGTAATTAGTTTAATTAACCCCTAATTAGCTAATGTGAAACTGACTAGTGGGACCCACTGGTCAGGTTTGACTCTGGTCAGCCAGAGTTGACTGCTGACGTCATCATGACGTTCTGCTGACGTCACCCTACACTGTTTTGGATAATTCGAATTTAATAATTAAAATAATTCCAGAAATTAATAAAACTTTGAAAAATCATATAAAATAAACCGTAACCCGGATGAAAATAATTTATATATGAAAAATGATCAGAAAAATATGAAGAATCCGAATATACCACGCACATACCTGCCACACCCCTCTAAGATACTGGACATGGAACTTTTTGCCTGTTTTCAATATATGAATAGTGCATGACCTTAATAAAATAAATCCAAATAAATTCCTAAATTATCTAAAATAGTTAGAGAGGCAGTATATCACATCTGCATACCATTTAGGCATGCCATGCATAGTGATTGCATTTGTTGCCGTGAATTTATTGTTTCTTCCCCCCTCCTTCTCTCCCGATAGACACCGAGACCGCCGCCGACGCAGCTGAGTACGACTACGCTCCAGACGAGCAGCCTTCAGACGACCAGCCCCTTCAGCAGAGCTTCCAGGCAAGCAAAACCCCCATGATCATCCAGATATCGCCTACTCTTCCCCTCTCTTGCTTGCATTAGAATTGCTTCTGTCGATATTCCGATAGCTCCTATTCTGATGCATAGCCTGATTTCGTCGCCTACTGTTGATACCTACCTGCTGTCCTATGATGCTTAGATAGCGATGCTGTTGTTCCATCTGTGGCCCTTCACCCTTGTCCGTTTGCCATGCTGGTTACCGGGCCGTGATCACTCAGGGTGATGATCACGGAAATGTACATTACTGCAATACTTTTAAACTATTAAAGTCGGGCCGGCTCCAAGAGTGCCCGCGAGAGAATAATATTAAATACGGGTGGGCTCCAAGAGCACCCGCGAGCCGTGTGTTACCAAGTCGGAGTGACAGGAACCCTGTTCGTCTCAGCGAGTTACTAAATACGCCTAACGGATTTGGGTATTTGATCTGAGATGGCCACTGGCCTATACACACTACCACCACGTGGGATAATGGTTTAATGGGGCCCTCTACGCCGTATGTATCAGCCGAAAGCTCTGTCAGACGTCCAGGGCAGCATTGTGGCACGGCTGGGCCGGCGCCATCCAGGACAGAGGTGGTGCCTGGACTCGCCCTGCTCGCAACGACCCGGAGTGCAAAGGGCGATGGGCCCAAGACCTCTGAGCAGTTAGGATGTAGACCGGCGGGGACCTCTCTACTGAGCTCTAGGTAGGGCTGCGGTGTGTCGATCAGCCGAGGCCGGGCATGCCCAGGAAAGTGTGTCCGGCCAGAGTTAATCGAGCGTGTTGGGTAACAGTAGTGCACCCCTGCAGGGAAGTTATCTATTCGAATAGCCGTGTCCACGGTAACAGGACGCCCGGAGTTGTATCCTGATCTGCTACAACTACAAATGGATATTGTTACAATATTAAACTGCTACTACCGCTCTCGGGATCACTTTCTCGCAGGGTAGTCGAGGAAGGACCCTAGGGCATTACTACTATATGGTTGATGATATATATATTACTTGTTCTACTCTCTTCTGATGCTGCAAGAATTGCTTCAAGATGCTAGTCTTCGATAGGCTAGGCCTCTCCCCCTCTGTTCTGGCATTTCTGCAGTTTAGTCCAAAGATATAGCCCCATTCCTTTGATACCGATGCATACTTAGTATAGTTCCGATGTCAGTCTTGCGAGTACTTTGGATGAGTACTCACGGTTGCTTTGCTATTCTTTTTCCCCCATACCCGATTGCTGCATTCAGATGCCGAAGTCGAGGAGCAGGAGATCCCCGGAGACACCTACTTCTACGTTGAGCTTACCGACCAGGAGTAGTACGGAGGCCCTAGGCAGGAGGCCTTCGCCTTTCGATCAGTGTCGTTGTTGTGCTAGCCTTCTTAAGGCAAACTTGTTTAACTTTGTGTCTGTACTCAGATACTTTTGCTTTTGCTGATGCTTGTATGACTCGAGCTTATGTATTCGAGCCCTCGAGGCCCCTGGCTTGTAATATAAAGCTTGTATTGTTTTATTTGTGTTTAGAGTTGTGTTGTGATATCTTCAAGTGAGTCCCTAGGCTTGATTGTGTGCATTTGCGTGTATGGTTAGCGCACGATTAAGTCGGGGGGTCACAATCACCGTCGCCTGCGACGAGAAGGACGTGATCTGCTCCCTTGAGCACGTCTACAAGGCTGCCGCTGCCGCACATCCAGCTGACGAGGACGCGGTTGAGCCTCCTGAGGCCGCGCCCGCGAAGAAGAAGCAGCTGTTCTCTCAGGACCGCGCCGAGACGAAGAAGGTGTCGGTTGACAGCAGCGGCTCTGGCCCTGCCTTCACCATCGGCACCTGCCTTTCTCTTGCATAGGAAGGCGTGCTCGTCGCCTTCCTTTGGGCAAACTCAGATGTTTTCACCTGGAAAGCATCTGACTTCTTCGGTGTACCGAGGGAGGTGATCGAGCACCACTTAGTGGTGTGCCCCAACGCATGCCCCGTCAAGCAAAAAGCACGGCGCCAGGCGCCCGAGAAGCAAGAGTTCATTGTTCAAGGAGTGCACAAGTTACAAGAAGCTGGAGTCGTCCGTGAGGTGCGCCATCCCGAATGGCTCGCCAACCCAGTCGTCGTCCCCAAGAAGGGCGGCAAGGAGCGAATGTGCGTCGACTTCACGAGCCCCAACAAGGCCTGCCCTCAGGACCCCTTTCTGCTACCGCGAGTCGGTCAGGACGCGGGCTCCGCCACTGGCTACGCGTGCATGCCCTTCGGCCTGAGTAACGCCAGCGCCACCTTCCCGAGGCTGGCGCGCATCGTACCAGGGCCTTGGACGGGGAGGGGCGCAGAGGTCACGGGACGCCCTCGGTGCGTCACTTCCTCAGACCTCCCCCTCTGAGACTCGCGAGCCCCCTGGGCCTCAGGAGCCCCTCGGTCCCTGAGAAGCAAGCTTCTGCGGCAAACCTCGCTGAGCGACCCGCGCACTTCTCCAGCACAGTACTACCAGGTGATTTTGTTTTGTTCAATTGAGGGCGCCCCACGGGCTGCACCAACCTCAAGCTAATCCGTGCTGAACACGGCAGCCTCGCCCCTCTCCCTTTTGGTTGTGTAATGAATCTTACCGATTATGCTCTAATAAGTTTATGTTGCCTACATGATTGTGTATTTGTTACGATGCCGTCTCAAGAGCGCCGCGCGCTCGCGACCCCTCTCCTGACCGTTCCTTGAGCGGGGGCTAGGCACGACGCCTGTGCTCGGGTCCGTCCCTGCAGTGCCGCTAAATCCAAGTGACTGAGCTCTGGCTCGCGGGCCTGCTCCCATGCACGTCACCTCACCAAGGTCCTTGGTGCCTTATCTCCTCACATAACGGCCACGAGCAAGCTAGCGAGTGCGTGTCGCTCCCCTATTGTGAGATTTGTCGACATGCAGTTGTCTCAGGAGCAAGCCGCTCGGAAGCCTCACGGGCGGTGTCTCGCGGGCCGGCCTACGGCGGTCACCTAATCGAAAGGCCTCGCGAGCAAAAAACTTCGACGGCCAAGCCTCAAGAGGCATGCCTTGTGAGCCGCATACACTCCTCGTGAGCTGCGGCTCGCCCGACGCTACCCTCCGCAATAAGCTAAGTTTAACCACCTCGCGAGACGCCCTCACTATCACTCGAGTTCCCTTCTTTCGCGATCTCGCTAAGTGCTGGCATTTTTCTTTCGCGTGAGCCGCTTGCACACCAAAGGGGGGCTTCCTAAGCATCGCGCCTAAGTAGCCCTCACTAGCTCCCGGTGCCCCTCACCTCCTGGCCTTGTCCAGGCATCGCGACCTGACATACCAGCGACGATTGTAGGTCCGCTCGGGGACTGGGTCCTAACGGCGTAGAGCGCCGAGGCAAACAAGAAAGAAAAGCAGGCCTCGCGAGAGGACTTCGGGAGGGAGCATACATCCCAAAACCACAAAAGCATTAAGTTAAAACATAGAAGTCATCATTTTCGTGTCCCAACAGGACTGCATTGTTCTCATACAGGGCAAGGAAGAAATGTGCGTGGAGCGCGGCTCGCCCCCAAGATCCGCCTTGAATGTCATGCGCGCCTAGTCAGAGTCTTCATCTTCGCTCTTGATGAGGGGGGAGCTGTCGTCACTCCCGCTTCCACCGGAGGAGGCGGCAGCGTTGTCGCTGTCGTCCTCGTTGGAGGAGCCGATGTAGCTACCGTCCTCGCTCTCCGCGCAGCACTCCAGATGGCTTCCAGAGACCCCGAAGATCTTCATGAAGAGTGTGGCGGCCCCGTCGTACTTGAACTGGAGAACGTGGACCCACTTCAGGCCGCGAGCAAGGGCAAACGACTTCCACCCCTGCTTCAAGAACATGAAGCCCGAGGGGGTGAACTCCGTCGCCACCCAGGAGGGGCCATTGCAGCAGTCGTCCGCCTGCACCCACAGACCCAAGGGCGCGCGGTCTACCATCACCTCCGCGAAGGAGTCTGGAAGCCGAAGCCAGTTGCAGGGCCGGCGATGCATGCCCACTATGAACTCATGAGCCGCCTCCGCTGAGTGGCTCCCTGCCTGGGGAGGTAGGGTGGCTGCCCCGCCGCGGCCACCTCGGCCGTGGGCACCGCGCCCGCGGGCGGCGCCCCTTCCACGGGCACTGGGACCAGCGCTGGCAGCCGCCGGAGAGCGGCCTTGGCCTCGGGGGGGAACCCTGGATGCAGCAGCAGAAGCACGGGCTGGGCCTCTTCCCCTTGCCATCGCCGCGGAGGCCCGCCTGGATCGTGGAGTAGGAGAGAGGAGCTGATGGAAGAAGATGGGCAGGGAAGTCCTTCCCCCTCGCCTTTATAACACTCGAGGGAGGAACGCTCCGCCCTGTTCTACCTTCGACGAACGCGGGGAGACGGAATGCGCAAAGGAAGGCAATGATGGTCTCGCGCCATGCGCGGGAAGGCTTTATGTCAACGCGGGCAGTTACCAAGGCGTCGTGGGAGAAGTGGGGGCGTCCACCATCACGTCGTGCGCCATGCGTCGCGCCTGGCCCGCAGGCGGTTAGGGCCCGCGCTGTTTCGCCCCCTAGTAGGCGAGAACGTGCTCGTCGTGGGCCCGGGGGCTACTGTCGGGCCCGTGGAACCCAGGGTATCCCGGCCCATCTGCCTGCGGCCCAGAACGCAACGGCGGGCGGAGGCCCAATAGGCGGCCACCAGCGGGCGCCTCAAGCAAGACCCCTCGCGAGGTTCCGGCCTCCCGAGGACCCCTCCTCAGGGAGCGGGCAAGCAAGACTCAGCCACAACTTCACCGAGAGCCTCGTGAGGCCCTCTCGCGAGGCGGCCTCCAGAGGTTGCCTTCCGAGGCACCCTCCCGAAGGTACGCAAGACAAGTGCTGTTCGGCCCGGTCGCGCGGTCTCGTGCCCACCACGTGGGTGATGTGCGCGGTGACGAACGGCGACGGAGGCCATGCCAGCAGGCGCGGATGAAGAGGTTTCCCCCTTTTGTGCTCAGGGAGCAAGGCCAGCGGTCCGTTTCCCAAAGCAACCCCCAAAGGTTGCCCGATCGATGAAAGAAGACCAAGATGGCGGGCACGCAGGGTGGAGGTCATCCCCGAGCCCACCAGCACGTCATGGACGATCGCTTTGCAGGCGAAGACCACCTTTTGTCAGGATAGACTGCGCTCCTGTCCCCTTCAAACTTGCCGTTGTGTGGCAACCCTTCCTGCCAATCTTTTCGGGGGAAGAGGACCAAGGCAGATATAAAAGGAAGGCATGGTGCCACTGTAGGGGGGATCGATCGATCGACCCTTCCGCCCCGAACCTTGTACTCTCTCTCACGCTAGAGCAATCACAACCAAGCAGGAGTAGGGTTTTACACCACAAGGTGGCCCGAACCTGGGTAAACCGCTGTGTCTCCGGCCCGCTCCCGCTAGCGCACTCTCGCCGTAGCTTGGTCGTGGTTTTGCTGTGGTACGGGACGAGGCGGTAGGAACGAGCTCACCCCAGTGTTCGAACCTTAGGGTCCCCGGAGCCCGACTTCCGACAGTTACACTTTACAAGTTCAAAAGGAAAAGGCGGCACACTTAAAGCACGCCTGTCGCGTCGCACCCCCACGATCGGTCTGGCACGCCGCTCACCAAAGGGAACACGCACGCGTTTCTTGCATTTTGAGTGACATGTGGGACTGCAATAGAATAAACCGACGATACCCAAAATCTAATCGCTCGCCGAGTGCCAGCTGAAAAAAGAGAGACGAGGAGGGAGAAGAGATCGCCCGCCAGCCGCGCATGGACTCCTAGAAATATGGTGATAATGTGAGGTGGGCCATGTTTTAATAAAGTCGGAGCACTCCTTTGTACTGCTTGCAGAATCGATTTGACGCATGCCCAGATTTGACGGAAATGTATTAGTATAAAATGCACCGTTTGAAAGTTTTTTTACGCCAATGTTCTAGGATTCGTACATTTATGTATGATTTTGTTGCCGACTAAAAAGAAATGGAGGGCCTTTCTCTCTCTCGGGTCTCTCTTCATCCCACAACCCCTCTCTAACAAACGTACACACACACACACACTCTCCAGGCACTGCAAAAATACTACTCATTCATGCTTCCTCCAAAAGATCTACGGCCAAACCTATTTGTATATTTGCAAAGTGGAGAGTGTTGGTGTAAAAACCGGCAGACCTCGGGGTAGGGGGTCCCGAGCTGCGGATCTAGGATCGATGGTAACAGAGACAATGGAGACGATGTTTACCCAGGTTTGGGCCCTCTTGATGGAGGTAAAACCCTACGTCCTGCTTCTGTTATATTGATGAAGATGTATCGAGTACAGAGTTGATCTACCTTGAGATCGTAATATGAGTCTAACTTCTATGGCTAGGTAAGCAATGTTGCGTGTGTCCCCCCTACGGGCTAAACCCTATGGCTTATATACACGCCAGGGAGGGTATCTAGGGTTACAATGTCGGTATCTAGGAATAAGGCGGCTAGACAAATCTTGAAGTGTACTACAAGTCTTCGGCAGAGATAGCATTGATCACGCCTCCCTCGTACAGCCTCCGGAGTCCATCTTGGTCACGCACGGGGGTACACCGGCCCATCCGAGGAGACGGGTTGGCCCGGTTAGAACCCCCTAATCCAGGACACCATCAGTAACCCCCGAACTGGTCTTCTACGCCAAGGACGATGGTCGACAGATGTTACTTCGGATCCGGAGTCTTTGGCTTGACAGACGAGTTCCACTTTATATTTCGGATTCTCTTTAACAGGACATCGATATCCCTGATCCAACCGAGCTGGTACCCTTGCCCGAGGGGTGTAAGTATCTTAGCCTCGAAGGCTGGTCGTACAGGTATGAACAATCCAATCCCGCCTGACAACTTTAACGGAGAGGCTCGCTTCATGACGAGTTGCGCAGTTACTGCCTCATCCCCAAATCGCGGTTCGAGGCAATTTGTTTACTGGCACGTCCATTTGAAACAGAGATCGTGCCCGCTTTCTCAGGGATATCATCAAGATTTTGTTTCCCCCCATATGTTTCAACGTCATTTTTGATAGCGGCCGCGAATTTATCGGCACAGCAGGGGACTCTTGGCCTTTTATAGGTCTATAAGAACCAAAGGGAGAACAGCGTAACGACGCACGCTCCCATTCCTTCCCTACTGCAATGCCGTCTAGCTCCAACGCCCAGATCCAACCAGCACGCCCGTCCTATTCGCGAGCTCAGTCTTCTCAACCAGCCATGGCCAACACCCTCAAGGGGCACTGGGGCGGCTCCACGGTGACAGCGGCGACCATCGCCGAGCTGCGCAACGCGGGGTACCTAGCCCCCACCATCGCTGCCCGCGCTCCATCGGCCGACCAACTGGTGCCCGCTCCCAACGCCGGGGAGCGGGTAGTCTTCGTCCCCCACCTCATCCGAGGCCTGGGGTTCCCACTGCATCCCTTTGTGCGCGGGGTAATGTTCTATTATGGGTTAGACTTCCACCACATGGCCCCCAACTCTATTCTCCACCTCGCCGCTTTCATCACAGTTTGTGAGGCTTTCCTCCGCTACGAGCCACACTTCGGCCTGTGGCTGAAGCTCTTCGGGATCAAACCGAAATCCAACAGACAGGATCTCACGGAGTGCGGGGGTGCCATGGTCAGCAAGAACCAGAGGGCCGTCTGGTTCAAAGGAACCTTCATCGAAACGGTGAAGGAATGGCAGAGGGAGTGGTTTTATATCACTGAACCTCTTGCCCCTGGTCAAACCGAAGTCTCGGCCTTCTCGGCCGGGCCACCCAAGAAACTCAAGTCCTGGAAGGAGTAAGGGCGTTGCTTGGGGGAAGCCAGAAGAGGTGGAGACCCTGATCGACAGGGTCCTGTGGTGGTCCACGACGGGGAAGGTTGAGCTGGCCGACGTCATCAATGTCATGCTCAATCGCCGTATACTTCCCCTCCAGTTTCGGGCTAAACCGATGTGGGCACAAAAGCCCGAAGACATGGACACCATCAACACCTACTTCCGCTCCACCTTGGCCACCATGTGGACGAAGCTCATGAAGCTGGCCAAGGATAAGATCCCCCAGGCGGGAGAGGACCGCGGCCTCGAGCACGGCTATGAGCCCCCCCCCGGTAAGTAATTTTGCCCTTCAAACTCTATGATTTGTTAATTGTGTCAAGGATCAAAGGTTTTACTCGAATAATTGTGTTTTGACATTCTGCAGAAGTGGTCGGCCTGGGTAAAAGGGGTACGATGCCCAGCCCCACTGCCGGAGCAGCCCCCAACTCCCCTGCTCTTCGCACTTCTGACCGAGGAGCCACATGTGGTGGCCTCCAAAGGGACGAAGCCCCAGACGGGGAGGTCCAGTGCTCGGACCAGGGGGTCCTCGGTCACCCGGTCAGAAGAGATCCACACCGCCGCCGCTCAAGACGCTGGTGTCGAGGAGGGCGAGGAGGAGATTCCCCCCCCCCCTCGAAGTGGAAGAGGATGGCGATAGAAGACGCCGACGTGGTCATGCCGCCGAAAGGCTCAAAGAGGCCGAGGCGAGCCTCATCCGAGGCCGCCAACAAGTCATCGGAGAGGGCCGAGCTCTCCGGTGACTCAGAGGAAGACCCCCTCGCAATGGGGAGGAAGAAACCGACACCTCGAGGGTAAGCCCTTGTCTCTATCGTCTTTCCTTAAGTCACTTTTTCAGCAAGGGGGAATCTTACACAAGTAGTTTTTCATGTGCAGTCCGCCGAGGGTAATTCCCAGCGGCTCTTCAGACGGGCTGCCATCAACCAGCGGGACTCCAGAGCCCGTTGCTTCTCCCCCAAAGCCTGACGGTCTGGGGGAGGTGACGTCCACCCTGGTCCCCGAAGTCAACTTGACGGGGGCCGAAGAGGTGGTGACTGCGGCCGAGGACGACACCTCGGCTAGACAAGACCCGGGGACGGAGTGCCCCGAGGTCATCAAAGAACTGCCGGGCCAGCCGTTGGCCTAGCCGGAGTCTACCTTGGCTCCACCACAACGGGCAGAGGCCACTCGGATGGAGACACCCGAGCTCATTCCGTCGCCCCAGCCTACTGCCCAGGGACGGGCTGGCGTGGGGTGGACCGAGGAGGTGGAGGAGACTCTGAGGGGTGCTTCCATCAAGGAGGAGCACCGTGCCTTGATGGGCACGGCGCTGGAGAGCTACCGGTCCGCAGGGGCCGTCCTGCACGAGGTTTTTAAGAACCTCGCAGCAGGTTTCGAGGTACTATTTCTGTGCATTAAGCTTTTTGTTTTTGCGAGTTTTGTCCGAGGACATAAGGGTATAGCCTTCTAAACGGCATAGTGAGTGAGTAGCCCCCGAGCCCGAAGTCGGTTTCAAGAAACCGGCCTCGGGGTCGCTTGACGTAGTAGGAGCCGATGAGTGATCTGAATTGTTCCCTTTACAATAAGGATCTGTTTTGTTCCAGGTTGCGACCTCGACCCCGGACTCCGCCTCCGAAGAGATGGCGGAGATGGACCGGAAACTTGAGCAGTCTCAAGGTAAGCAAGTTGAAACTTGCCGTGCATATTTGCCAATAGGTGTGAAGGAAAACAATTAATGCCAAACTGTGTTGACAGCGGAGCTGGAGATGCTCAAGGCCGAGCTTGACAGAGCTCGTAAAGAGGTGCGGCAGCAGGAGAATGCTGTCGCCGCAGCTGAGAAGGCCCGGGCTGCCGAGAAGGCGGCTGGAGAGAAGCACCAGGCACGGGTGCTAGAAGTAGAGGAGACCCTGAAGGGCGTGTTCGAAGCACGCGACAAACTTCAGGAGGAGGGGCAGCGGACGAAGGAGGAGCTCGAGAAGCTGCAGCGTGCCCATGCCGAGCTCAAGACCTCGGCCCGAGCGGATCGCGAGGTGCTCCAGCAAGTGGAGCTAATCGCCTCGGGTAAGAAATTTTTGCTGCAGTGTATGTTTGGCAGCAAAGGGTGTGTCGAGCTCACCCACTTATGGCGTTCCGCAGAGGTCTTCAAGGATCTCCCGCAGAGCACGGAGGATGCGGTTGCATACTTCGGCCAACTGGCGGGTCATGAGGCGGAGAAAGCCTTCTGGGGTCAATTTCCGGGGTCGCCGTCTAGGCAGCTGCTGAATCATCGAGTGAAGCAGCTGGTCGAGCTATTCCGCATGACCAGGCCGGCACTCCAAGACCTCTGCGTCGCTTTGTGGCCTGCCGAAGCCATGCCGAGGAGTCTCTTCGGCCTGTCGGCCCGTCTCCAAAATGTCGTGCCTTGCGTTGAGCACTGGAAGAGGTCCGCATGCTTCGAAGGGGAGCGGAGGGCATATGCTTGCGTGAAGACTCACTTC
This sequence comes from Elymus sibiricus, assembly GCA_039707655.1. Taxonomy (NCBI): domain Eukaryota; kingdom Viridiplantae; phylum Streptophyta; class Magnoliopsida; order Poales; family Poaceae; genus Elymus; species Elymus sibiricus. Next base: position 164,272,944 of record CM077676.1, read on the forward strand.
CGCAAGGTTGACGCGGAGACGTGTGCCACTGGCCCTCCTGCCGACAAGCCGCGGACCGCCGAGCAGTTCTTTGCCGAGGTTGAGGCGGGAGCTAGGGCGACCGAGGCCATGTGCCCCAAGGACACTCTATATTTTTAGGTGATGCTTTGGAATGCCGGAGTGTATAATGTAAAGACTTTATCCCGTGTTTGAATGAAGATGGCTTGAGAATCCATATGTTTTTATTTTATAATTGAATTATGCCTTCAATATGACTGTTCAAAATGAGAGTGGCCAGTCGTCGGCTTCAGCCCCAGTGTAGGTTATACAGAGGGTGCTCCTTAAGGCATAACTGACCCTTGGCCGACGTCTCGGTACCCGGAGGCGGTCAATGACTTAAAGGAACTAGGCAATCGGACTATAGTGGCTTGACAGCTTTCATTTAGTCGTAGGAGTTTGACTGTGGGGGCTGAGGACCAGCCCCCGGCGTAGGGAGTATGCGGCCAACGCGGCCGAGGTCTAGGCCATGGCATACTTCGGCTAGAAATAAAAGCCCTTCGTTTGACACGGGTGATCTCTAGCGTCACATTGCTTGACGCGGTCTCCGGATGGCAGACCAGTTTGCGCTTACCCAGATAGTCAGTTTTCGGCTTTCTCCACTGAGGCGCCATGCCAAATATCCTGGTGGCGCAATCGCAGTGGTTCTCCCGTTACACCCTTAGCCGAATACATCGGGAACGTAAGGGGTACACATAGGAACCGGGCAACCCAACTATTGACCGAAATATAGGTTCGAAACTGATGCATATAAGGCCAAAAATCCGGGACGCCGAATACATCAGACTTTCCTATACAATTGCATCTTTTTAAATTCTTCATCGTCCCGGAGCTATATTGATAAAGAAGTACAATAAAGACCTTGAAAGGGCACTGTTTCTTTATATCATAGTGTCAAGCATGTACAAGCCCAGTTGTGACGAGAGTAATTGAAAGAGTACAACGTGAATAGTAAGGAAGAAAGGAAAAAAAGGTCGGATAATTACTGACGGATTTGAAAAGATCCGGACCGAAGCCTGCCGCACGTCTACGTTTCCGAACTGTTGAACGGATCGCTCTTGATTGATGAGGGCTGTTTTGGGAAGGCTAATGCCTGAACGGCCCTTTATACACTCGAAGTGTTCGATTAACCGAGTTCCTCAAAGGGAGGTGTTTGCCGGCATCGTTCTATGGTTAAGGCCACAGAGACGTAGTGATGCCCGGCTACTTCTTTTATAGATGCCTGTCTGTGCAGGGGCGCGAAGCCTTGTCCTTGCGTGGTTAATCCGCGCATGACGCGTGGGAGTTGTATTGGATACTCGGCGTCCCAGGAAATTTTGAGTGCGAACTTGTGCACCCTAGGGACGTAGTGCCCGCAGCTAGGGCACGCGAGGAGCCCGCATCCCTATTTAGGGTGCGGGGGTAGCTGGCCGAGGTTGACTTGTGCAGCCCGGGCTCGCTTCAAAGAGCGAGCGGCGCGTTTATCGCTACGGGCTGCCTCCTCGGACGCTTGGACCTCGGCTGCAAAAGCCGCGGTCTGTTCCTCTGTCTAGAGTGAACGCTCGGTGTTACCATTGACTGTGATGACACCATTGGGTCCCGGCATTTTGAGCTTGAGGTAAGCGTAATGGGGGACTGCGTTGAAGCGTGCAAAGGCCGTGCGTCCTAAGAGCGCATGGTATCCACTCCGGAAGGGTACGATGTCGAAGATTAACTCCTCGCTTCTGAAGTTCTCAGGCGAACCAAAGACTACCTCGAGGGTGACTGTCCTGGTACAACGGGCTTCGATGCTCGGAATGACACCTTTAAAGGTGGTAGAGCTCGGCTTTATCCGAGATGAGTCAATGCCCATCTTCCGAAACGTGTCCTCGTAGATGAGGTTAAGACTGCTTCCCCCGTCCATCAGGACACGTGTTAGATGATAACCATCAACAATAGGGTCCAGAACGAGCGCCGCAGATCCGCCATGCCTGATGCTGGTCGGATGATCATGCTTGTCGAAGGTGATCGGGTAGGCCGACCATGGGTTATACTTCGGGGCGACTGGCTCCAACGCGTATATGTCCCGAAGCACATGCTTTCTCTCCCGTTTAGGGATGTGGGTGACATAGATCATATTGACCTCTGTTACCTCATTTGGAAATTTCTTTTGCCCTCCATTATTGGGCTGCCGAGGTTCATCCTCGTCGTCGCTGCGGTGTTGGCTTTTAATCTGACCCTCCGCCGATATCTTGCCAGCTTGTTTGAAGACCCAGCAATTCCTATTAGTGTGTGTTGCTGGTTTTTCCTAAGTACCATGAATCCCACATGGGCGGTCCAGGAGCCTGTCAAGCTGGCTAGGCCCGTCTTTGTTCCCCTTATAGGGTTTCCTTTTCTGCCCGGATTTAGATCCGGTGAATCCAGCATTGACCGCGGCGTCTTCGGTGTCGCTTCCGCCGTTTTTATACCTGCGTTTATTTTTATTGCGCTTCGGTTTTCCATTGGCGTCGCGGGTTTCCGAGGTGCCTGCCTCGCCGTTATGAGTACTTCGGGCGAGCCAGTTATCCTCTCCCGCGCAAAAGTGGGTCATCAGAGACGTCAGGGCGGCCATAGTCCTCGGCTTATCCTGGCCGAGCTGTCGGGCTAGCCATTCGTCCCGAATATTATTTTTGAAGGCGGCGATGGCCTTGGCATCAGAACAGTCTATAATCTGGTTCTTCTTGGTGAGGAACCTGTTCCAGAATTTCCAGGCTGATTCACCTGGCTGCTGGGTAACACGGCTGAGGTCATCAGTGTCCGGAGGTCGGACATACGTGCCCTGGAAGTTTGCCCGAAAAGCGTCTTCCAGGGCCTCCCAGCTGCCGATAGAGTGAGGGGGGAGGCTATTGAGCCAGTGTCTCGCCGGCCCCTTTAACTTGAGTTGCAGATATTTGATGGCATGGAGATCATCTCCATTGGCCATATGTATATGTAAGAGGAAATCCTCGATCCAGACTGCTGGGTCTGTGGTACCGTCGTATGATTCTATGTTAATGGGTTTAAACCCTTCCGGGAACTGATGTTCCATCACCCGGTCTGTAAAGCAGATTGGGTGAGCTGGACCTCGGGACCTCGGAGGATCTCGTCGGGTCTCGAGAGAGAGCCGTGAGTAGGCTTGATCTCGGGCACGACCGTTCCTGTCCATCCAGGTGTCATAGTCGTTGGGCCCAGCGGGGGCACGTCCCCTTGATCCGTAGATGGACCGAGGGGGAGCCCTATTTTCTTCGATACGACGTCTAGCGTCGCGAGGATCCATGCAGTCCACGGGGTCTTTACCATGACGGCGTGGAGGTGGCCTTTCACCGTGTTCTTCTCGCCCTTGCCTGTCCCGGCCTCTAGGGGGCCGATCGAGGTCGTCAGCGAGTTCTTCATCAAATTCTGGTAGGAGGCGCCTGCGTGGGTAAGACTTCGGAGCACTATGGCGTCAGTTCTCCATATCCTGCTCGGCAGAGAGCACTTCAACCCACTTGTCATTTAGCGCATCGGTATTTTCCTGCAGCTGCTGCTACTTGCATTTTAAGCTCCGGGCCGTCGCAACGAGGCGTCGCCGGAAGCGTTCTTGTTCGAAGGGGTCCTCGGGGACGATGAAGTCCTCGGTACCGAGGCTGTCGTCCTCCTCGGACTCCGGCATGTAATTGTCGTCGGCCCCTTCGAAGAGGTCATCGGGATCAGAGTCCACAAGAGGTCGGTCTGGTGTGCCGTTCCTTACTGGGGAGGCTTGAATGTCCTCCTCAGGGTTACCGGCGTCGCCGTCCTCCTCATTGCCGTCATTGGCTATTGCGTCGTTGCCACTAGGTTCCCCATTATTGCCCCTTCGGCACCGTCGCCGACGTCTGGGAGGGGATTTGGGGGTGTCCACCATATAGACGTCGTAGGTGGATGTGGCGGTCCACCTGCCCGTGTTAACCGAGGGCAGGGTGTTCTCGATGGGGCCGTCGGCGTCCTCCTCCATATCTGAGGGTTTGCCATAGTCCAACACGTCGGTTAAATCGTCGATCATGGCGACTAGGTGGGTGGTGGGTGGGATGCAAATTTCCCTGTCGTCGGCTTTAAGTCCGATCTGATCATAAACCGAAGTTTGCCGTCCGAGATGGACATGCTCTGGATGCGGCAAAGCATCTCATCAAGGTGAGATAACTCTTCGGGATCCATGGATGCGCCGTAGGCAGGGCTGATTCGAAGCACATCCGGTATGTGACCAGGCGTGTCTTCGGAGCGAAGGGAGTCTGAACGTAATTCAGAGTTTTGATTCGAAATCATCTCTGGCGCCGCTTCGAGAGTGGGAGCAAGATCTTTCTCCGAACTAGTGGTCGAGGGGAGATGAGCCGGAGTGGCGGCATTGTTAGTCTCAAAAGACGTCATGACAGAGTTCGATTCCGGGGTCGAGCCTCCAGATCCAGTCGAGCCTTCGATCAGGACAGGCGTCCATCGCGATAGGACGAGTTCGCCTCGGGAATCGGCAGTGTACTCAAGGCCACCGAAGGTTATGACCCGTCCTGGCATGTAGTTCTCGATGGAAGTTAAGTGCCCCGTCGAATCGGCGCAGAACATCATGCTGCCGAAGACGAAGAGCTGTCCGGGGACATAGACGTCCCCACAGCCGTTGGTGTGATTGATCCGCAGGTGAGCCATCGATCCTTCCGGTGATCGCGCAGCGGAACTCTCAATGAAAGCACCAGTGTCGGTGTAAAAACCGGCAGACCTCGGGGTAGGGGGTCCCGAGCTGCGGATCTAGGATCGATGGTAACAGAGACAATGGAGACGGTGTTTACCCAGGTTCGGGCCCTCTTGATGGAGGTAAAACCCTATGTCCTGCTTGTGTTATATTGATGAAGATGCATCAAGTACAGAGTTGATCTACCTCGAGATCGTAATATGAGTCCAACTTCTATGGCTAGGTAAGCAATGTTGCGTGTGTCCCCCCTACGGGCTAAACCCTATGGCTTATATACACGCCAAGGAGGGTATCTAGGGTTACAATGTCGGTATCTAGGAAAAAGGCGGCTGGACAAATCTTGAAGTGTACTACAAGTCTTCGGTAGAGATAGCATTGATCACGCCTCCCTCGTACAGCCTCCGGAGTCCATCTTGGTCACGCACGAGGGTACACCGGCCCATCCGAGGAGACGGGTCAGCCCGATTAGCACCCCCTAATCCAGGACACCGTCAGAGAGGCCACTTGCTATAATTTTACAAAGCCTACTAAAGTGGTCCTAGTCATATTTTTGTCTCAATGACCGGTGGGCCATGTATGCCGCGCGCGTGTATGTGCTGTGTGCGCGTGTTCGTGTGTTGTGTGTATTTTTTTTGCATGCCGCATGTGTGCTCTGTTGTATGCGTTTTTTTATTGCATGGATTTTTTATGTGGAGTGTGTACGTGTATGTGTACCCGTGTGTGTTGTATGTGTATGTGATGTCTACGGTGGCGAGTTGTGGTAGTATATGTATTCATGTACGTATCCTAGTGTGTAGTGTGTATGGCAAATTGTCCCCACATGTCATTGTGTGTTTTGTACAAATATAGCAATCCAATATACAAAGGCTGCGAAAGCAAAAAACATGTTGGCTTTGTAAACCTTCTCTCTCCTCTTGCTATAACAAGTTTTAAGCAATCCAATATACAAAGGGTGCTGGAGATGCTCTTGGTGTAGAACAAGTTGATCAGCCCCAACGTTTCTCTTCGTTCAGTGTTTGCAATTAGTAGTATAGCTCGCAAAGTAGCTAGTCTACTAATGCAGCGCAGATTCAGACAAGGTTTGACACCAAGAATCATCAAACAAGCCCTGCTTATATGATAGACAGTGCAAACATACGTCTCAGCATGCCATATATTACATCAAAAGCTGGTGAGGATACATCTGTTTCCATAACTCGGAGAGGGTTCGGATGATTCACTAACAAACAAAAGTATCAAGTACCGCCCACATAGACCCTACAGGGTTTGATAACACGCATATGGTAATTAAACACAATGCAAACTACGTTGAAAGATTAGCCTGACTAACTATTTCGTGTTATCGATCTCTGGGGCAATGTCCACAGGACGGACCGCGGCATGGGAATCATCAAGGACGTCCACCGGCAGCTGCACAACCCTAACATATTAGCAAGCACATTGCAAATAATCAAAGACCACAATTATGGTAAGCCAATAATTTTTTTTACCTTGGGGAGCTCACCGGGGGATCCCATCCCTCCGGGGACCATCGTCTTGCCAGGGGAACACTGCTCCTCGACGGCGACTATCTCCTCAAACCCGGCCTTGAGCCTCTCATAGGTGGCCATTAGAGCATCTCCAACAGAGGCGCTAAATAAGCGGCGCGCCCAAAAAAAACGGCTATTTAGCGCGCGCGCGACCGAATCTGCTGCTCTAACAAACGCGCAAAAATCGCGCACGCGCTAAAAACGGCTCAGCGCGCCGAACAAAACTGCATCACGCGCTGTTAATTTCGAGCGCCCACTACCGCGCGCTGGACAGCCAGTCGGGCGCGGGAATCTCCACCAACCGCCGGATCTGAAATATCCATGCGCGCGCGCGGCTTTCCCATTCGCTCCGGCGACCGACGCTTCCCCCGCCTATCCCCAGCACGCGCGCCGCTTCCCCTGCTTCTTCGGTGGCCGCCGCTGCTTCCTCCACCTTCTCTCCTCGCCGCCGCCCCTCGAGTACCCCGTTCCTCCGACGAATAGCGCCCGGCGGGGGTTTGCAGCTCGGCGCCCACAAGGTGTTCGACAAAACGCTTGCAAGGTATATATTGCTTCTAACTTCATATTTGTAGATGAATTTGGAGCATGTTGTTTGTAGTTTTAAATTTTAGTTTGAATTCAAGTTTGTAGATGAGTTCGTCCTACGATTCTTCCGATGAAGAATTTGATCTTCAAGAGGAGGAGAACGTCGCAATGATCCTAGCTATGCACATCAATAAAAAGCCGAAGCACGGTGGTTCAGTTTTTGGTCGTCAGAAATTGTGGAGGGAAAGGATCGATGCCCACAACAGATTGATGAGGAACTATTTTGTGGAGAATCCCACTGAAAGCACATTTGCTCCCTTGGTGGTTTTGGTAATTTATGCCAACATACATGTTGTTGGACTAATGCTTTTATCTAGTGAATTTCAGACAAGTTCAACAATGGCGTGGCAGGGACAAAAGGATGTGGAATCCCTTCAAAATGCTAAGGACAAGGATTGGCAAAAGATCAAGACTCTACATTTTTGGTTTAGTGATCCAAGATCACATTGAGTCCACAGGAAATCCAATACTATTAAAAGGGGATGAGGTGTTGCTTAATGGTCTGTTTGCTCAAGTGCTTAGTGACAGTACTCCTAAACCCTCAACCACTTTCTCCATCCAAATATGTCCAAAACCTTCATTCCAACTCGGCCCCACCAAAATTTCCTATCCGGAGCCACCGAGTTCATCTGGACTTAGCCACTGCCAAAACCCTAACAAATCGGATCCACCGATATGGATCTCGGTCTCACCGAGATGGCCTTGCCAACTCTCTGTAATCGTTTGCACTTACTTCGGTCTCACCGAGTTTTGCAAATCGGTGTCACCGAGATGGCTTGCCAAGTCTCTGTTGCCTTATTGCTTCACTTCGGTCCTACCGAGTTGATGCAATCGATGCCACCGAGATGAGGTTTGCCCTAGCCATTGCACTTTGGTCCATCCGAGTTGTTCCAGTTGGTCCCACAGAGATTTCTAACGTTCATATCTTTTACACAGTTCGGTGCCACCGAGTCTTCTGACTCGGTGCCACCGAGTTGGGTCAAAAGTGTGTAACGGTTGTATTTTGTGTGGAGGCTATATATACCCCTCCACCACTTCCTTCTCAGGGAGGAGAGCCATCAGAATGTGCCTACGCTTCCACCATACATTTTCTGAGAGAGAACCACCTACTCATGTGTTGAGATCAAGACATTCCATTCCTACCATTTGAACCTTGATTTCTAGCCTTTCCCAAGTTGCTTTCCACTCAAATCCTTCTTCCACCATAGCCAAATCTGTGAGGAGTTGTTTGAGTGTTGGGAAGACTATCATTTGAAGCACAAGAGCAAGGAGTTCATCAACAACACACCGTCTATTACCTTTTGGAGAGTGGTGTCTCCTAGATTGGTTAGGTGTCACTTGGGAGCCTCCGACATGATGTGGAGTTGAACCAAGGAGTTTGTAAGGGCAAGGAGATCGCCTACTTCGTGAAGATCTACCCGAGTGAGGCTAGTCCTTCGTGGACGTAAGCCATGGAGGGTTAGACAAGGTTGCTTATTCGTGGACCCTTTGTGGGTGGAGCCCTCTGTGGACTCGCGCAGCCGTTACCCTTCGTGGGTTGAAGTCTCCATCAACGTGGACGTACGATAGCACCACCTATCGGAACCACGCCAAAAACCACCGTGTGTTCATTGCGATTGATCTTCCATACTCTACCCCTTTACATTCCGCACTTTTGCATGCTTTACTATTTCCGCTGCTCAATCTCTAGATATGCATGTGTAGAAAGTATTGGAATGATCTTAACTTGTGCCAAAATCTGCCTAAGTTCCATGAGAAATTAAAATCTGCAACTTTGGTTGGTTAAGTGTCTATTCACCCCCCCCTCTAGACCTATCTCCTTGATCCCACAATTGGTATCAGAGCATTGGTCTCCATCGCTTTGGTTTCATCACCTTTGGAGGGAGATGGATGTGTCTACTTTGGGGAGTCTTAGACGTAGAGTGCCTATTCTCGATGGGGAGTATTACAATTTTTGGAGGGATGAAATGCTTGATATCTTTGATGAATTTAACTTGAACAAGTATATGCATAATCCTTATGTGCCCCCTATTGATCCCTTGCATCCTACTCATAAAGAGGAAATTGACATGCTTCGTAATCTTAGAACCGTCAATCTTATCATTAGAGGATTACCTAAGGTTGTGCTTGGTTGTATGCAAAACTTTGAATGTGCCTATACTCTATGGCATGACTTGGAAAAGCGATATCCCGATTACTCTCTAAAGAGTCTTGATAAGATTCTTTATAAGACTATTGCTTTTCACAAGATGAGTCCTAGTGATCCTAAGTTTGATGATTGCTTGTTTGAGCTTCGTGATCTTATGCGTGCTAAAGGAGATGTTAGAACTATTAGTAACATTATCACGGAAGCTATTAGAAGTCATAAACTTGAACATTGTCATGATCATGAAACTAATGAATCTATCGCTCTACGTGAAGATCACATGCATGATGATGAAGATGCTGAGCATGGCTATTATGATGAGGACGAAGAATTTGATATTGAATTTGAGAAGACCATGAGGAATCTCAGTCTTATGGCAAATCTTCGAGATTACATGGCCGGAGGAAAAGAGTGGATTCTTGATAGTGGATGTACCGATCACATGACCGGAGATAGACACATGTTTCGTGAGCTTGCTAAAAATGATGGTCCACGCAAGTATGTGACTTTTGGAGACAACTCCAAGGGTAAGGTACTTGGCCTTGGTAAGGTGGCCATAACCAATGATAGCTCCATACAAAATGTTATGCTTGTCGAATCTCTTGGTTACAATCTTCTTTCCGTATCTAGACTAGCCGATTTTGGTTTTAATGTTCTATTTACTAAAGTAGATTGCCAAGTGTTTCGTCAAGATAATCATAATATGGTCTTTACCGGCATTCGCAGAGGTGATCTATACATTGTTGATTTCACTAAGAGAGCCCAACCTCGTACATGCTTAATTGCTAAATCTTCTAAAGGTTGGTTATGGCATAGGAGACTTGGACATGTTGGCATGCATAACCTTGATAAACTTGTTAAAGGAGATCACATTCTTGGAGTGAAAGATGTTATATTTGACAAAGATCGACTTTGTAGTGCTTACCAAGCAGGAAAACAAGTTGGAGGAAGCCATCCCGTGAAGAACATTATGACCACAAGGAGACCACTCGAGTTACTTCATATGGATCTTTTTGGTCCCAACTCCTATAAGAGTCTTGGTGGTAACTCTTTTGGTTTGGTCATTGTTGATGATTTTTCCAGATTTACGTGGGTGTTCTTTCTTGATGACAAATCGCAGGTACAAAAGATCTTCAAGAACTTCGCAAGAAAGGCCCAAAACCAATTTGAAGTGAAGATCAAGAAGGTTCGGAGTGACAACGGAACGGAGTTCAAGAACGCCAATGTGGACACCTTTCTTGATGAGGAGGGTAATTCACATGAGTTCTCGGCTACGTACACACCTCAACAAAATGGAGTTGTTGAGAGGAAGAACCGTACCCTTATTGAGATGGCAAGAACAATGCTTGATGAATACAAGACGCCAAAACACTTTTGGGCGGAAGCAGTTGAAACAGCTTGTCATGCAACAAATCGACTTTACCTTCACAAGCTTCTTGGTAAAACGGCGTATGAACTGCTCACCGGTAACAAACCACAAGTTGGATACTTTCAAGTATTTGGCTCAAAATTTTGCATTCTTGATAAGCATCGCCGTTCAAAATTTGCTCCTAAATCTCATGAAGGTTTCCTACTTGGTTATGGATCAAACTCCCACACTTACCGTGTCTACAACAACTTCACTCGAAAAGTTGAAGACACGGTAGATGTGAAGTTTGATGAGACTAACGGCTCGCAAGTCGAGCAATTGCCACTTGATATAGGAGATCAAGAACCATCAGAAGCAATCCAAGACTTGCCCATTGGCAAGATTCGCCCCGTGGCAAAATTTTAGCACCTTTCAAAAGGTGACCGCCGCTTTGCGTATGTTGGCATACGGTATTCTGGCGGATCTAGTTGATGATCACTTGGCCATGGGTGAGAGTCAAGCCATCATGTGTGTCAAGCGCTTCGCAGTTGGAATTGTGCAAGTGTTTGGTCCGGAATATTTGAGAGCTCCCAATGCTGAAGACGCCGCAAGGCTTTTGGAGATGAACAAAGCTCGCGGGTTCCCAGGTATGCTTGGCTCAATAGATTGCATGCATTGGAGTTGGAAGAACTGTCCTAAGGCATGGCATGGACAATTCCACGGCCAGAAAAAGGGTTCCACTATAATCCTTGAAGCGGTGGCCGATCAGGAGACTTGGATTTGGCAAGTTTTTTTCGGAATGCCGGGATCTTTGAATGACATCAATGTTGTTCAACGGTCACAACTCATGAATAGGATTGCAAATGGTGAACTGCCACTGGTGCATTTTGTAGCAAATGGTAGTACATACAACTATGGCTACTATCTTGCGGATGGCATCTACCCAAGGTGGCAAACATTTGTGAAGCCATTGACGGCATCGCAAGGTAAGAAAAATCTTGATTTCCACAATGCTCAAGCGGCAGCTAGGAAAGATGTAGAGAGAGCTTTTGGGATTTTGCAAGCCCAATTTGCTATTGTGAGAGGACTGGCTAGATTTTGGGATCAAAATATCCTTTAGTACATCATGGACGCTTGTGTGATCATGCATAACATGATCATCGAGAACGAGCGTGTGCAAGATTTGGACTATTCTCAGTATGAGTTGATGGGACACCCCGTGTGAGTGCGGAGGAGGGTTGAGAGGGTGGCCCGCCTTGTTGCCTCCTATCATGCCATTCGACATGCCGAAATGCATGATGACCTTCAAAAGGATCTAGTCGAGGAGTGGTGGTCATGGAATGGGCGACAAAACTAGTTTGATGTTGTATGTTTGTTGTATTGTTGACTATTTGTTGTATTGGTCATGAACTATTTGTTGTATTGGTCATTAACTATTTGCTGTATTGAAGATAAATTATTTGTTTGAGTTGTAATAATAATTGAACTATTTATTGTTGATTTATTTTGTGTGTGTTTGATCTTCTTGGTTCCACATTGAATGGGAAATGTTGTTTGTGCTGGGCGCGCGCGCTGGATTTGACCGCGCCTGCTGAAGCGCTACAGCGGCGTGCTAAAATTTAGCAGTGCCGGGTGAAGCAACCTCCCTGTCCGGCGCGCTAAAATGCACTTTTGGCACTATAATAAAAATTAGCACGCCGCACCGTAGCGCCTCTGTTGGAGATGCTCTTAGGGTTTCTGGGGTAGGCACGGTTCGGGCCTTGCTGTTGTTGGAGCTCTCTGTGTTCATGAGTTCTTCCGCCAACGTCGTCAACTCTTTGGCCAGTGCTTGTTTCTTGGAGATCTTCGTCTCCATGGGTTTGCCCGCCAACATCGCCAACTCGTTGGCCGGTGCTCGCTTCCTGGAGATCTCTGTCTTGAGTGGGTTGTCCGCCGGCAACTCTTTGCCCAGTGCTCCAGGATCCATGAATAAACTAACAAACAAAAAGGAATCGGAAGGAAACCATAATCACAATGACAACGGAAAAAGAAAAGGCAGTGAGGATCGGTCGGTGCTTCGCAAAAGAAAAATCTTGGAAAGAAAATAGAGCAGCATCACTGATTCGGTCACCTTTCCTTCGTCGGTAGAGAAGAAAAATGGCAGAAGTGAGTAGCCTGGAGTGTGGTTTTCTTCAAGATAGAGGGGAGAAAGGGATTGAGCGAGCGTTCCAGTGAAATGATGGTTGCTTCTACCGTCCAACTTACCAGGTCACTTTACTACTGCTAGTAAAGGTATGGGTTTTGTGATATGACGGGTCATGACGCCACACCGGGGTGACTGGTGAGTCTAGCCTATAGCACCTCGCTGTGATTTGGTGGACGGCACTCGGGCCCGGATACTTGATGGCCCGCATGCCCGTGGAACAATGGAATAGAGCGGCTTGTCATAGAAATGTAGGGGAATGCAGCAAAAAACAAAAAAAAATCTGACCTACGCACCAGCCCAGGACCACTATGGAGACTACATACAAGGTTTGATATTTTCGTTACCGACTCGTAGCGCAGCGGAAGTAGAGTCGATGACGATCGGCGATGCAGATCCCCGCAGCTAGGATTTACAACCTCCCAACCGCGAGGATGTTCTCCCTTGTCTGCTCGTCGGACAGCCCTCCGGGAGGCGGTCGGACAGTCCCTCGGACGGTGTCACGGACAGCCCTTCGGGAGGGCCCTCAAAACTCGGACGGTCACTCGGACAGCCCTTCGGGAGGCACTCTCGAACAGCCCCTCGGGCAAAAAGATCGAACCTACGACCTCTCTACGGGGTTGCACACATACGGTGTCATCTATCCGGCAGGGCTTCGCCATCTAGAACTAGTTCCCACCGGAACCCAGACAACCTTTCGGCTCTACGAAACTATTTCGCGGGGAGGGAGAGAAGAAGCCAGATCATTGCAATGGCATGTGTATGTGAGAAAGAGTGTGTCTTTAGGCAGCCCCCTCCACCCCTATTTAAAGTCCAAGCCCAAGGGTGGCTTCTCCAAGAAGCCAAGGGGGAAAATACCAAAAGGCCCTCAAGGTGGCTTCTCCAACAAGGTGGCTTCTCCAAGAAGCCACCCAAAAAGCACTTTCACTATTCACGGAAACATTTTTCCGCGACCGTTAAATCCGAAAATATTTCTGTGGGTCTTAGAATAATTCCAGTACCCACTAAAATGATTTTGGATGCGTTCCGAAACAATTCCGGATTAGTGATTTTCATTTGCGAAAAGCAACCAAACCGGTTCCGGGAGCTCCGGAACATTTCCGGTTTTTATCCCGTAAAAATCCCAGAAGTTTCCAGAACAATTCTGGCACCCTCCAAGAATTTCCAGACATGTGCCGAAACCAATTTGACTCAATGGTATACCCTGAAACAACTTTTCAGTTTTACCGAAACTATTCCGGTGTTCTCTCTCCGGAACTTTTCCGTTGTCTCCGAAACTTTTCCGGTGACTTTCTCTCAGACTCCCTGTCTAGTATTCAGCAGATAGATGACCCTTAAGCGTGTGACCCTATAGGTTCGGTGAAGTATAGACATGACCAGAACACTTTACGATCAATGATTAACATCGGAGCCGTGGACACCCATATTGACCCCTATACCCACACGAATAAATATTCGAGTGAACCTCCAGTTGCCGTGTGCTATTCCTGTTGCTTCGCGATATGTTACAAATACCCGAGGTGAGATTTATCGGCATCCCCATGGATCAACAACTTGTCCACTATGCCAGTTACCTCGTTACCGGTTTTGTTCTCTTTTCTCGTTTCCGTGTTCCGGCATCCCTGTGATCAAATCACAATGTGTCTGGCCAGACGATGGTGGATACCGTAACACCGAGAGGGCCCAGAGATATCTCTCCATCGTTGGAGGAGAAAATCCCAATCTTGAGCTATCAAGTCCCTTGACATACTTTTCCATGAACCCGTAAGCCGCCGTAATAGCCACCCATTTACGGATGACGTTTAACAAACCCCAAAGTTCATGAAGCAAGCATGAAGAAACTCGATACTCTCATGGTCTAAGGAATTATGCAAATGTTAACTTTCTCTGTGTTATTAACCATAAACTTGTGACGAATGTATCTCATAGCATAACATAAATCGGGTCGATTCAACACAAGTGTTCTCCTAACATTGTGCCCTCAAAATTGCCGGCATAGACATGCCCATGATAAGGAAAACGTGATCATCATGCAACACTTGAGCTAGTCTTAGAGGCCAGACTAGGAATACATTTTACCATTTATTATTCCACACGTGCATACGAGTCTTCCTTCGAGCCTCATGGTTATTGTAGACTCAAGAACCATAGCAGTTATAGCATGGAACATAAACATAATTACGAACATGGGGATAAATAATAACATTTATTATTGCCTCTAGGGCATATCTCCTACAAGAAACATTTTCGACAACCGAGGGGCTACCAAGCGGTCAAGCGTGTCTACCGTTAGACTGGCCATAGTGGGAGTAGTCCCCTCATATTTTGTGTTATATTTTGACCATAATTTTAACTAATAAAATATAAATTGTATGTAGCAAATCTAATACTCCATAAAAATAGGAATCCAACAATATAATTTTTGGTGACATGCATTAAAAGTTTGCTACTTACTATATATGTGGTCAAACTGTACATAGAAAATATAAATAATATTGCATGTTGGTGCAGCCCACGTTTCCGATAATTTGAGCCGTGGGCTTGTTCATAAAATATATATGTGTTTGTTCACTTAATGGAGGGTCGAGTACCACATGTGAACGTTACAAAGTGCGTCCTGGCACGTACATAATTTTAAACGATTGTTTTTATGGAGTGAAAGAAGAAAACTACTCCACTATATGTATATTTAGGCAGGAGCTCCACGCTTGCTTGCTAGGGTTGCTCTCTTCACACACTCTCATCCTCTCTAGATCTAAGCAAGATAGCGGTGGTCACTCTCTCTCTGCTCACTGCTGGTCACATATCCGGACGCATCCCCTCCGCCGGGGAAGGGGAGGAGGTGCAGCGTTTAGGCCATCGTCGACGGCGAGGGAGGAGTCCCACTGCCGGCCACACCATCATCTCTGATCGAGCGCCGGCGCCGGAGTTCCTCCTATCCCTTCGTCGATGCCATAGTGTTGGCGGATCCGGCCTCCCGCCCCCCACCTAGCCACACCCCAACGATCTTCTGGTATATCTTCCTTCGAAACCGGCCTTGCTCTACTGCCCCAGCTCCCCACGTCGCCATGCGCATCATTTTCTACCTCTCACCCCCCCAAGTAGCTAGGCTTGATCGGCCGGTCTAACGCCACCTAATTTTTTTCTATTATTAGAGGTAAAGCTACTTCATGCAGTCGAATCTTGTACTTGGTTCAAACAGGAAAGAAAGGGGGGAAAGATGCGGTATGTATATAGGACTTGGTTCAAACAGGAAAGAAAGGGGGTGAAAGTAGTAGAGACTGGCTATCCAACCGGTCTCTTGGTCGAAAAGGGAAATATAGGGTAAACGATGTATACACTGGATAAGCAACCAATATCTGGGTTGAAAAAGGAAAGAAAGTGGGGGCTGGGTGTGACAAGGCACTAGAGTATGACCAGGACTAGATTTGCTATCCACACATAGGAATAGGTTGCTAAAGAGAACAAAAATGGGACCAACCCAGATATGTTGCTTGGATGTTTGTTTCTCTTGGGGCAACAAACTCTGCATCACCACTTTATGCCCCGGTTGAGGTACATGGTGCTGGTGCACCCACTGTCCCATGCCCTTATAGAAACTATTTAGCTGTTCTTAATCTAATGCCCCTGGTAAAATGAAGCCATGCCACTGTTATTAGTCATTACAAGTTTAACCAATTGTTATTCCCAGTAATTAGTAATTGTTTGTGACTCTGATTGTTTCCTCTGTAGCTTTTTGTGCAAATAGGGATATCTATTTCACCTCATTGCTTTTGGGACCTTTTGGTGTACTACACAAAACACTTCTTAAAGGAAGCGAGAAGTGCTTTGTGTAGTTGAACTAAAATGTCACACCGGAATTGTTGGTCGATTTCAGTGGAACTGCACAAAGGGAGATCTGTGTTCCAATCCTCATCATCCATATTGGCACCATAACCTTCCCTTAGGTAAGAATGATATTTAACGCATCTGTTCACCTCTATTTTGCTACGGTCATGAGAAAATAATGCTATTGTTTATTAGTATACTTGTACCCCCTCACTTACAAAACCAAATCTGACATTGAAGGTCAATCATGTCCTTGGTTTCACCAATTGGTGAGGAGAAAGAGAAACACACCAAGAAGACGAAGATGAAGAAGAAGGAGGAAATGAAGAATGATCACTCGCTGGTACCGTCCTTTCTTATCCTTACAGGTCCTTTTACCTCTGAAAACAATGTGCTCTTAATTTTTAATGATAAATAAAATGACCTGGGCAGATAGTACACATAAAAATGAGCAACACATCTATATGGCATATATTTATGTGTTGCATGGTTGTTTAGTTAAGAATTTTGTTAAATGCTAAGTCTTACTGAAATAGGGTAAAACACAGATTAACAACATGATGCCTACTTTGAGCAGATCAAACAGTGAGTAAACGAAATGATAAAATCATGCAAATGACATGTAGATGCGACCCCACCTAATTTTGAGTACTAACCCCACATTAAGTAGTACTTTTGAGTACTTCCTTGCCAATACTACCTAGTACTACCTATTTATCTACTGTTGGATCGAGACAAAAGGACGGCTTATAAAAATGCCAACTACCGTAAAACTTGAAAATATGCTATTGTCTTTCTATCATTTCTCACTAAGCTAATGAAGGTATCACGTCGTTCCTACTTCTGCAAACAGGGATCATGTTGTGTCAATCGTACATTTTAGTGGAACTGCATAAGAGGATACTATGGATTGTATTCCAGCCGGTGCTTTTACTCTGCTGGAAGTGCTTGATAATCTCTCGATATAATCTCACAAGAGGATACCCTTGAATGATTCCTGTCAGTGCTTTATCTTCTCTTCTGGAATTACTTGAATAAATTTCCTCGCGCAGGTTGGTACCGGCCTATGTCCTTAATCCAGATTAGTGTGCTGTCATCTCTATTGGTATCGTGCTTGCTACTGTCATGAGAAAGTGCTTTATCTTTGCACGTTAAATCTTTGCAAACGATGATACATGGCAATGCTTTGCGTGTTGAGCTAATTGGCACTGATAAAATAAACTATTACCTCTCTTTAAGAAAGGCTACTATGTTGATATCTCTACCCATTAAGATAATGAGGATGCTTCTATTTGTTAGTGTATGTGTCATCAACCAGTGCCACTATTACATTAATCTCACTTTCTCTATATATGTGCCAACAGGGATGCTCGATTTTAGTGGAACTGCACAAA
Organism: Elymus sibiricus; assembly: GCA_039707655.1. Classification (NCBI taxonomy): domain Eukaryota; kingdom Viridiplantae; phylum Streptophyta; class Magnoliopsida; order Poales; family Poaceae; genus Elymus; species Elymus sibiricus. The sequence goes on from CM077676.1 coordinate 164,290,664, forward strand.
GACTTTGGGTGGTTCATTGCCTCAACTGCCTCCTTACTTTCCTGTCAGCGCTTTTCTCTGCTTCCAGTCAAAGGAAGTACTAGTTGATAAGCTTCCTCACACAGGTTGGTACCGGCCTACAGCCTTCATCCTGATTATTGTTCTTTGTCATATCTATTGGTAATTTGGTATTGTGCTACTGTTTGCTACTGTCCTGAGAAAGTGCTTTAGTTTTGCATGTTAATCTAATGCAACTTATGTACACGCCAATTCTTTGCGTGATGAGCCAATGCCACTGATAAATTAAACTAATACCACCCTTTAAGCAAGGCTACTATGTTGCTATCTTTAGCCATTAAGATAATCACAATGCTTCTATTTGTTTCTATATGTTTAATGAACTAGTGCCGCTATTATAGTAAATCTCACTTTCTCAATATCTGTGCAAACAGGGATGCTCGACTGCTGGAAATATTGGCACCCTTTTGATTAATCTAATCCACGAGTAGATAAAAAGCATGGCAATCACAGTGGGTGGTTCATTGCCTTCACTTCCTCCTTTAGCCATTAAGATAATGGGAAGACCCCACAAGCAATGCGTTATGTTGCCGATTTCAGTAGAACTGCACAAAAAGATCAGATGGTCAGATACTTATGTTGGCTCCTATGTACTCCAAAGTTCACGCAGACAAGCATCGATGTTGAAAAGAAGAAGTGCCAGATTGAACACCACTTAACCAGTTTGCACCCCAGGGATGCTCCATTTCAGTTCAACTGCAAAAAAACTTTTGGTGGTTCATTTTGTCCACCGCCTCCTTATCTGCACGTATCCTGTGAACCTGAGTTTGATCTGAATGTTTACCTTTTCTGTTGTACTTGGTGTGTTAACTTGTATGTTGTGGGATTGTGACGTGTGAGTGTCACACGGCACACCATCGTCCCGAGAAGAATGGCACCTGCATGTTAGGGTTGCAAGGGTGCATCAACTCTTATTTATCTTTTGCTCAGTCTTTACAAGCACTGATAGCCTGCTAACACACGAACACTACATGGGATCAGATCGACTGTATCCTACACGAATGACCCAACGCATTATCACGCTCGAACACATAAGGTACCCAGCATATTTTAGACTGACATCCGGTACCCCGTACCCAGTTGAACCGCCCCGTTCAGCCCCCGCCATATTGTTTTCGGCCTCTAAAAAAACACACTACCGCATTGTTTTAGGGCTTTGACAAGTGTTGTTTTCTGTAGATTGGGTCGCCCAGCAAATGGGCTGCTGGTCCACCACGGACTGGGAGGCTATAATAACAAGTTGTATCATGGAGAGGCAAGCTAAAAAAATTACCCCATCGAGAGCCACTGAAAAACATATTCGCGTCTGACGTTCTTCTTCAGTCTTCCCTCTGCTGGTTGTCCCGTCGCCCAAACCAGCGCGGCTGGACTGCCTGCTGCCGCCCAAGGGCCGACGGCACTACCTCGCGCCGTGCTCCCCACCCCCTCTTAAATCTAGCTTGCTCCATACCCCAACCGCCAGCGTGGGACAGAAGTTTCATCTTCTTCCCCGTCGGCCCTCGCGCTGCCGGGGGATAAGAAGCATGGCATCAAATGCACCACCGACGATGGCTGCCTGTCATTAATCTCTCAAATTACGGAAACTGCGACGCGTCATCCCTGTGCATCCAGGAGGCGTGTGAGCCAGCGGTAGCAGCTTTTCTCATCGGGAGACGCGCCCTTTGACCGCCCGCCGCCGCTCTTACCTCCTCCTTAATGGCGCCCGCTGCAGCCTACAAGACGCCGCCGCCGTACCCTCTATCCCCTAAATCCTCTCGCTGGCGCCTCCCATTCCCATCTCCAATCCACCAGCACTCCCTCGTCAATGGCGCAACCAGAGGAGCACCCACTCGTGATCAATTTTGGAGAGGAGGAGGATGAGCATCCCGCGAATCCTCTGGATCCGTTATGGGATGAGATGGACCTGGGCTTGGACATAGTTGCCCAGAAGAAGGCGGAGGCGGAGCAGCTATTTGGGGCCCCTGCGCCCGCCACGGACGAATGGCCTGCCTTGGACGCTGATGCCGCCGAAGCGTATTTCCGCGCCCTCCACTCCAACTTTGCCCGATTCCACGCATTTTACCACGGCGGTGGCCGTGGCGGTGGCGGAGGTCGCGGCCGTGGGGGTGGTGCTGCGGTGGCCATGGCGGTGGCAGAGGTCACGGCCGTGGGGGTGGCGCTGGTGGTGGCCGTGGTGGTGGCAGTGACCGCGGCCGTGGCGGTGGCGGATGTCGTGGCCGCGGGGGTGGCGCTGACCGTGGCTAGTGTCTGGTTCAGCTTCAGCTTCTAAAAATGAAGTCGTGGTGGAAGAAAATTAACTAGTACTACTACTGTTCGTCTGAATGAATCAACTATTAAAAGGGTGTTTTCTTTCTGCCAATGGTTTGATTCATATCGAACGGCTGGCGTGCGTTTTCTCTTACATCTTCTATCTCCCGTCTTCTTCTTCCTCCAGCCTCCCAAACCAGCGCCGGCCGGACCGCATGCTCCCGCCACCCTGCGGCCGGCGACTAACGCGAATCAAATGTTCTGCCAGCAGAAATATAAATAGTAAAAGCGAAAAAAAGAGTCTCACCTCTAGTAAAATACTGACATCTCGGACCCACCAGGTTGTCAACGTAGTAAATAAACAAGTGAATTAAACAAGGAGAGGCAGTCACCAAAGACTGTTTTATAACTGGGCTTTGGCCTGCCCAGCCTATTATATGCACAGCCCACGACATGCTGACACCAGGATCCATCAGTTCTCGAATGGGCTGTGGGACACGGAGTCACCTTTTTTTAAAGCAAAAAACGCATAGCTAAGTTCTTATTTTCTACTCCCTCCGTATAAAAATATAAGACGTTTTGGTAGGCTAAAATAGCCTAAAAATTTCATATATTTTATAAGAATGATGTGGCCAGACCAACATTACTATTTAACCCAGAGAAGCAAATGTGTGTATTTCTAAAAAAAGATAATGGCTGTAAATTATCCGAAAATATTAAATGGGGCTTGTCCGCAACATTATTTTTTAATCCATCCAAGAAATTGGTGTATTTCAAAAAAACAATTGGGCTTTAAATTCTACTAAAAAGGTTAATCGGTTGCAGTCCACAACATTATTTTTTCAGCCATCTTGTAAATCATTAAAGAAAATCTCTTGTCCAAACGAATGCCCAGCCCAGTTTTATTTTTTTATATCATTGCTCTGTCCAGCCAGCCCAGCAAATGTGTGTATTTAGAAAAGAAGCAAATGGGTTGTAAGTTCTAAGAAAAAAAAGAATTATTGGTTGCAGCATGCCCATAACATTATTTTTTTACCCAGCCCAACAAATGCGTGTATTTCATTTTTTTAACAAATGGGCTGTAAATTCTAAAAAATATGAAATGGGCTGAATGTCAGGCATAGAATAGGAAGCTCACATTATGGGCCCACCAGGGTGAAGCCCATGCAAGGCGTTCTCATCTTGGTCAACAAAAGGATTCTGATAGCCGAGGCGTTGGATGTAAATCAAACGGCCAATGTGCTTCTTCAATCTCTCGTCCTCTTCCTCCCGCGCTGGCGGGACCGTGTTGAGCTGCAATTGCTTTTTGCAAATTGCTGGGCTGCAAATCTAGACAAGGAGGCATGCATTCGGCTTGCCCAGAAAATTGTTTGAAATAACTAATAAGAAAAAGATTGTAAATATAAAAAAACACAGCAAACTGGCAATTAGTTTCAAATTTAGGCTTTTTGTGGCACCCCGATAGAGGGCCGACGCACGCCAGTCCCAGGATAAGACTTGGCGCACGCCTGAGACATGATACAACAATTCCAGGCACAAAAATGGCTTTATTATATTAAATGGAGTATTACAATACTGTTGCTTACAACAATATTACATGGCTCCAAGACTAACTAAATGGCAGCGAAGGTCTTGGTTCGGCGGCAACGACGTCGCTGGGTGGGGCTCCACAACTCGCAGGACTGGCTGGGTTACGATCTAGCACGACGGATCTTCTCCTACAACTGGCCACGTGCAAGGCCAGGTGAGTACTTTGAATGTACTCGCAAGACAACCAAATACATAGCATTCCAAACAAGAAGATGACGAAGCAAGCCCTATGCTCATATAAGAATTTATTCTAAGCATGTCATGGAATTAACAGGAATCATGGATCAAGCATGGCATAACATGGATCAGACATATCAACTACATATCATGACATGGCATGGCTATTTCTTCGAAGCATGGCATCCAAGATTAAACTGAAACTTACACTACACTTACCCCCTGTGAAGCATTAGAATACTATGTTGTGACATCACTCAGTTTTACTGCCCTGCTGGGCTAACCCATGACTCACCGAGATCCCATCTCGTGATCATGTCAGAATAACATGGTGACTACTCACAATCATCCCATAGTCCAAGTTACCACATTTACTTAGTAGCACAAGTTTATAATAATAGGTTTGTCCTCCAGATCGACAAAGACCAAATAGTGTGACCTAGTACGAACTGTGTCCAATACCGTGGACTCGGCTATTCGAATAGATTCATACACTCTGTAGAGGTTGCGCACTTTTCCCACACCATGGAGCTCCTTGTCTCGTACCACGGTACACTTCCCTTCCGGGTGGACCGGTGCTGCTCCAACGAAACTTGCCTAACCCGTGACTCCTCCACCGTACCACCGACAATCATCCTCCCCCGGAGTCATGCCCTGGGTGGCCCCTGTGTCACCCCGTGACACCTGCCACCGTCGTGGCCAACTAAACTGTCCCAAACGGGGACTCCCGGGTTAAACAATCAACTGGGCTCACAAGGTTATTGCCGCCTACCTGATCAGGGCAGCACGCGCGCATAACCTTCCCTCTTTGGTGTTACCGATAAAAGAGCACATAGCTAGACCAAGTCAAGGTCGTCCCATACCGGCAGATGTGGCTGCACGGATAAGTCCGGGTCGGTGGCACTATGACTCGATCCCATCGATGACGGAGGAGGTTTAATTTATAAGTTCAATTTAACATTTATGTCATTCCATCATAACATCAACATTTATAAGCAGGAACAATCCCTTAACAACAGCATAGCAAAACCATAACAGTATTGACAACCATGACATGAGATCAAATCATAGTGCTAACATGATAATGATATTAAAAGTATTGCTATTAGCATGGGAAAATATGACAGGAAAGCAATTCATGATATCACATGGTAAATAACACTAGCGTCTGGCACAGATAAAATAACAGGGCTATGTAAGTGCAGACTAACAGATGATCTGAAATATATTGCAACACACACACAGGGTGCAAGCAAATTCATCACGCAAGTCCGGAGCTCATGATAAGAGGTTGGCTTGCCTTGGGGTTGATGAATACACCGGGAAGTAGTGCGAGGAGCTCGCGGGAAGATTTGCCGGAAAAGTTCCCTCTCGAAGGGGGCTGATTAAGGGCAAGGGCAAAATGGTCATTTTCACAGTGTGGAAACATTATGAAAACGATACCATCGGAACGGGCTCGACGAACTGAAAACATGGGCGTTGGATTTACCTCAATCGGAGTTACGGTCGCGGAGAAATGCCCGTTCGTTCGTTAAGCGATAAAACAGACAGAAACTGTCCACTTTAGCTCTTAACGGGTGAACGTTCACTATTTAATCAGTCGCCCGCCGGCTGGAAATTGAAAACGTATTCAAGAGAATACGCCTTCCGCAAATGAAAACGGTTCGGCCGAAAGCCGTTTCCACTACTGGCGCGGGCCCGGGGCTACAGCGGCTGACGGGTGGGACCCGCCCTATCCTCTCTCTCTCCTCCCCTAATCTTTTTCTTTCCCGACCGGACTAGGAGCACGAGCGCTCGGCCGCCGGCGCAGCTGCGGCAGGGGGGGCGCGGGAGGGCCGGCCAGTGAGCTCAGAGGCTCCGCCACCGTGCGCCGCCTCCAGCGGTGGTCGTGGGACCCGCGGAGCGAGCTGTAGCGCCGTGGCCATGGGCCGGGGCGCGGTGGCTGACGGGCCCTCAAGAGACCACTCCGGCAGCACCTCCTCGAGGAAGATGGGGACGGCGGCGGGTTTGCAGGCTTCTGGGGAGGTTGTGGATATGAATGGAGAGGAGGGGGAGGGCCATGGCAGGAGGTGGCCGAGGGAGTCGGGCGGCGGCCTCGCGGCCATGGGAGATGCAGGGAGCTCCAAGAGCTCGAGAGGGAGGGGAAGAGGGGCTGCTGGTGAGGAGGAGGGACTCGGGGCGCAATTTATAGGCGCGGGGAGGGGGTCTCGCGACGGTGGCCGAAGCTCCGAGACGCACGGCGAGGTGGCGGCACTCCGGCGGTTGGCAGAAGCGTCCACGGCTAGGGGACGAGGGGGAGAGGGCTCCAGAAGGCACACGCGTGCGGTGGGCAGCTCGCCGGCGCTCGCGGACAAGCAAGAGCTCGCTGGAGACGAGCTCCCGAAGGATCTGGCACGCGGTGCACCGGTTTGGCGTGCTCTGCACGTGGTCACCGCGTGGCCACGGCATTGCCACGCCCCACGTGAGGCCAAACCATGTCTAACGTGTTCTCCACTCTTCCCTGAGTTGACTTGACCCCTCAAGCAAGAACAGTAAGCTCTGACGTGACTGCACCTTGGTCAAATATTTGATAGCAGCAAACTATTGACAGGTGTTGCGGCCACTACATTGCTCCTATTGGCCTGGTCTTTGGCAGAGGTCAATCATCTACCAAGGTAGTTATCTTGGCCAAGTTTCAGCACAAATGGACAACTCTAGATGGTACTTCCTTTGTAACCTAGCAATCTGACCAGAAATGAAGATGATGATGTTGGGGTCAAATGGCTACATGGATTTGGATAATTTTTGGTGTAGGGTGATGATTTGGTCATGAGAGATAGCTGGAAAAGTTTAAGCTCAAATTGATCATCCATGAGGGTACTTCCTTCACAGAGATACAATCTGGACAGAAACTTAGATAATTTACTGGGGAAAATTGGCTAGATGAAATGGGCTGGTTTTTGGTATCCAGTGGTGATTTATCAATGTTAACATCCCTGAAAAATCTCAGCCCAAAAAGATCAAGGGAACAAGCACTTCCTTTGCAAACTGGAAATCTGGATAGAATTTGCAAATGGATGTTGTGCTCAAAATTTGAATTGCAAAACTTGAGATTTTGATGGAAATGGTGAATATATGGATAGGAGAAGCTCCAAAAATTATTTGGGATTTTTCCTACCTACCAAAATGGTAGTTCCTTTGGAAAGGCCCCAAATTGAAATATTGGCTTTAAATGGGAAAAGGCAATTTTCCTTATTTAATTATGGCCAATATTTTTGTGAGAACTCAATATGATCACAAAGAATATCTCCACAAGTTTTCATGAACTTTGGAGATGGATAGATATTTTCCCTGGATTTAATTCCTCAGAAAGGCAGAAAAAGGAATTAATTCTAGATGAAAAATATTGCATAAAACTTGGCAATATTTTTGCACATCTAGGGTCTATGAGTGAAGGATGATCTCTGGAAATTTTGAGAGGATAAACAGAGCAAGGAAAATGATAGCTCCTTTGTAAACACAAAGGCAGGATTTCTAGTTCCAATATTTTGGAACTAGGGTTTGAATGAGGTTCGGGGTTTACTGACAGAAGCTTGGCTGGCACAAGAGCATAGGAAAGGCATGGAGAGGCTGAGGATTGTCTGGATTCACCTGGTCACTCACCAGATTCCAGAGGAAAAAATTGGGAGAGGAAAACTAGGAAGGAATAACAGCACAAAAATCGATAACCCAATTTTTGGGGTGTTACACTTTTTTCTTCGAATTTTGAGATTTTAAATATCATTGGATTTTATTCAATCTAATTTAATTTTGTTTTAAAATTAGTTTGAATCTAACGCGAAATTTCAGGATTAAAATAGTTCGGACTACACCGAAGTATGCGAAATTTCCTTGAATTTATTAACTGTGGTACTGGTCCGAAAATGGGCTGTAATAAATTCCATAAGAATTAGCAAATGGGCTGTAAATTATTCACAAAAATAGCAAATGGGATGTATGATGTCTACCACCCATTTGGAGGCTGACTTGTGGGCCTACAAAGTTGTCGGGTACGCAAGGCTTTGTCAACTTAGTCAATAATCGATTCTGCCAGCGTGACCGTTCGATGTTAATCCAACGGCCGATGTGCTTCTACAATCTTTGATTTCTTGCTCCAGCCGCTAAAACCAGTACCGACGGGACCGCCTGCTCCCGACTCCGATGGACGGCTGTGCTGCCGCGAAGTACTCACCGCCCCACCCTATTCCCACCGCTGGCTAGTCCATCCCTCTACTCATCCACACCTTTTGTTGTTCTCTCGCGACGGCAGCCTCACACCGCAGCCGAACCAGTCAACCCTCATACTTCCCTCCCCGTGGGCATCCACTGCCGAGTCTTCCCCGGCTCTGGGTCGTTCCCACCCTTTGCCTAGCCGTCGTCCACCGCCTTGGTGCTCTCGGCACGGCGTCGTCAACGCGGTCAACGAACGACACACATCGGAAGAGGACAGTACGTGCAGAGGCTAACAGGTAGGACCCACATGGTCCATGGTCGCCTCCTTATCACGCGCAAGAAAAATGATTCCTCCCCCTGACAGCTTGGACCGATAAGCTACATCTTCGCATGCAAGGAAGTGCCTCCTTATTACGCGCAAAAAAATGACTCCTCCCCCTGACATCCGGGATCCACAAGCTACAGCTTCGCATGGAAGGAAGTACCTCCTTATTACGCGAAAAATAAATGATTCCTCCCCATGACAACTGGGACCCACCAGATTTTGAGGCTGACTTGTGGGCCTACTAAGTTGACGCGTATGCAGGGCTTTGTCAACTTAGTCAACAAACGGTTCTAGCAGCAGTGACCGTTGGATGTTCATCCAACGGCCGTGCTGCTTCTTCAATCTCTGATCTTCTTGCTCCAGCCGCCCAAACCAGCGCCGGCGGGACCGCCTGCTCTTGCCTCCCGTGGCCGGCTGTGACGCCGCGTAGGCCTCACCACCCCACCCTACTCCCACCTCTGGCCAGGCCTTCCCTCTACTCACCCACATCCCCTGTTATTCTCCGGCGACGGCAGCCTCACACTGCAGCCGAACCAGTCAATACTCCCCTCCACGTGGGCATCCACTGCCACGTCTTCCCCGGCTCCGCGTCGTTCCCTTCCTAGGCCTCGCCGTCGTCCACCGCCTTGGTTCTCTCGGAGCGGCGTAGTCAACCTGGTTAATGAACGACAGCCATCGAAAGAGGCCTGTACGCGATGAGGCTGACAGCTGGACCCACCAGCTACATCTTTGCACACAAGGAAGTGCCTCCTTATTACGCGCAAAAAAATGATTCCTCCCCTTGACAGCTGGGACCCACCTGCTATATCTTTGCACGCAAGGAAGTGCCTCCTTATCCTCCCTGACAGCAGGGACCCACCCGGTCGAAGCGTACGTAGCATTGTCTGTCTGGTCACGAACATGTACGTACATACTGGTCGATCGGTCTCTCTGCAAGGATGAACCGTGGCCGAGTAAGTAGTTGGACGTGCCGTAGTTGAGCCCCCGACGTAGCAGTTCAGACAGTCCCGTCTAAATCGTGTACACGTACGTACAGCCACACGGCAAAGAATACGGCCACGTACGTACATACGGTCGGGGTCTGGAACGCGTACTCGCGTATACGTACGGCCAGGGCTCGTGTACATGGAGAGGCAACGGACGGCAGCAACGGCCTCATGTTCATCGGCAGCCAATCGGCTGGGTCGAAACAGAGGAAACACCATCGTGTTCATCGGGAGCCAAGCAACTGGGTCGGAACTCGTCCTATTCATCGGGAGCCAACCGGCTTGGACGGAACAGCCAAAACGGGGTCTTGTTCATCGACTCAGGGTCTGGCGTACCGCAAAACGGAGGAAACGACCTTCTATTCGACCGCCTACGGTCAAAACAGGGTCCTGTTCATCGGCTGGGAGTCTGGCGTACCGCAAAACAGAGGAAACAGACTTCTATTCGAGCGCCTACGGTCGAAACGGGGTCCTGTTGATCGGGAGGGCTCTGGCATACCGCAAAACGGAGGAAACGGACTTCTCCCCAACTGCCTACGGTCGAAACGGGGGTCCTGTTCATCGGGAGGGGTGTGGCATACCGCAAAACGGGACTCCACGAGCTACTATTCATCCACGGTCAACCTCCCTCCAGCCTCCACCAGCTAACTATTCATCCACCGTCGACTTCCTCCAGCCTCCACCGGGCTACTGTTCATCCATCCTCCACGGGGTCCTGTTCATCCACCCCCAACCGGCTGGGGTGTGTGGCGGCCTCCTCGGGGTCCTGTTCATCCAGCGCCAACCACCTTCACACGGCCAAGATACTGTTCATCCACAACCAACCCACCGGCTGGGGTGGGGCGTACGAGCGGGCGGCATCAACGGGAACTGTTCATCCACAGCCAACCAACCAGCTCGATCGATGCGTCTCGACTCGTGTCTACGTGTATCGCGCGTGCGGCAGCAATAGGCACTGTTCATCGAGAGGCAACCCAGCACCAGCTGGCTATGTCTCGCACGGGGGCTCGATCGGCTTCAGTAAGCAGTGAGAAGGATCGATCGGGTTCAGTTTGTAGCGAAGGGATCGCTCGGGTTCAGTTAGCAGTGAAGGGACCGCTCGGGTTCAGTTAGCAGTGAAGGGATCGCTCGGTTTTAGTACGTAGTGGGATCGATCGCTTGGGTTTAGTACGTGTAGTAGTGCGAGGGATCGATCGATCGCTCGGGTTCAGTTAGCAAACGCCTCGCACACACGCGCGTACGAGAGAAACGCGCAAACCACACTGCATCGCTCGGCCCCGACCACCCACCGTAACCTGGAACTCCCCGAAAATTTCCTCACCCTCACTTCTACCACGATTTTTTATGTCATGGACGGCCCAAAGAATGTCATGCGTGTGCGTCTCCGGCCCGCCCAGGACGAAAAGCCCATTTTCTGTCATAATTTTTTGTCATAGAAGTAGGAGCCCACCACATCTATGATGATACATGTTTCTGTCACAATTATTGTCATAGAAGTGTCACAACCATGACAGAAAAAGTATTCATTCCGGCCATAATGTCACGGATGTGTCTTTTTTTGTAGTGATAATTCTGCCCGTGTGGGTCGAACTCGGGACCAACGCTTGTTTATGCATCGTGCGAGCCAATCAGCTGTGTTTGTCTGTTTGCTTATGGGCAGAGCCGGGTCTATTTGACCTGATATTTTCTACGTTAGAGAAGGGCCCACGAGTCAGTGTGATGTCTACTACGCAACTTTTATTCTTGTAGACTCCATTGGGCCTCCAAGCGCAGAGTTTTGTAGGACAGTAGCAAATTTCCCTCAAGTGGATGACCTAAGGTTTATCAATCCGTGGGAGGCATAGGATGAAGATGGTCTCTCTCAAACAACCCTGCAATCAAATACAAGCAATCTCTTGTGTCCCCAACACACCCAATACAATGGTAAATTGTATAGATGCACTAGTTCGGCGAAGAGATGGTGATACAAGTGTAGTATGGATAGTAGATATGGGTTTTTGTAATCTGAACAATAAAAAACAGCAAGGTAACAAGGAACAAAAGTGAGCACAAACGGTATTGCAATGCTTGGAAACAAGGCCTAGGGTTCATACTTTCACTAGTGTAATCTCTCAATAATGCTAACATAATTGAATCATATAACAATCCCTCAACGTGCAACAAAGAATCACTCCAAAGTTCTTATCTAGCGAAGAACATAAGAAGAAATTGTTGTAGGCTACGAAACCACCTCAAAGTTATCTTTTCCGATCAATCTATTGAGCCATCCCTATAAGTGTCACAAACGGCCCTAGAGTTCGTACTAAAATAACACCATATGATAGGCATCAACCAACTCTAATGTCACCTAGATACTCCAATGTCACCACAAGTATCCATGAGTTGATTATTCGATATGCATCAAAACAATTTCTGATTCATAATATTCAATCCACACAAAAAACTTCAAAGAGTACCCCAAAGTTTCTATTGGAGAAACAAGGATGAAAACGTGTACCAACCCATATGCCTAGATTACCCCAAGGTCACGGGAATCCGCAAGTTGATTACCAAACATACATCAAGTGACTCAATAGAATACCCCATTGTCACCATGGGTATCCACATGCAAGACATACATGAAGTGTTCTCAAATCCAAAGTATTCAATCAGACAATAATGAAACCTCAAAGGGAAAGACTCAATTCATCACAAGAAGATAGAGAGGGAAGAAACACCATATGATCCAACTATATTAACAAAGCTCGTAGTACATCAAGATCATGCCAAATCAAGAACACGAGTGAATCAAGATCGTGCCAAATCAAGAACACGAGAGAGAGAGAGATCAAACACATAGCTACTAGTACATACGCTCATCCCCGAGGGTGAACTACTCCCTCCTCGTCATGGAGACCGCCGGGATGATGAAGATGGCCTCCGGTGATGATTCCCCCCTCCGGCAGAGTGCCAGAACAGGGCTCCGGATGAGATCACTTTCGTACAAAGGCTTGCGGCGGTGGCGTGGAAGTTCTAGGTTTCGTTCTTGGGTTTTCCCAATATATAGGAATATTTGGCATTGGATTCACATCAGGGCGGTGCCCGAGGGTCCCACAAGCTCAGGGGGCGCGCCCTAGGGGGGGCGCCCCCAGGCTTGTGGTGCCCTCGGCCACTTCCTGGTCCATCTCTGGTACTCGGTGGGTCTCTTTTGGTCCATAAAAAATCACCGTAAATTTTGGGCCCAATCCGAGAACTTTTATTTCTGCACAAAAAACAACACCACGGTAGTTCTGCTGAAAACAACGTCAGTCCGGGTTAGTTCTAATCAAATCATACCAAAACCATATAAAATTGTTATAAACATGGGATGAATACTTCATAAATTATAGATACGTTGGAGACGTATCAGCATCCCCAAGCTTAATTCCTGCTCGTCCTCGAGTAGGTAAATGATAAAAGAAATAATTTATGAAGTGTGAATGCTATCATAGTGCACAAGTTTGATCAATGATAATTACAATCACTTTTTCTAGCATCATTATGTATCATAAACAGTAGCTCATCTCATAAAACTTCTCATGATCAAGTAGCAAGCTATTCACATGTTAAAGTATAGATCATAAACTTTCTTGAAAACTAACAAACTATGTTTTCAGTCATCAAACAATTACAATTCATCTTATTTTCAGGAAGGGTCTATGTAAGAGCTTTGTTTTAGCAAATTCCACATACTCAGCTATTATATAGTCTTCCATGATTGCTGACACTCAAAGCATATTTTTAGAACAAACCGTTTCAGCAAACACATAGGAAGATAGCGGCTTAATGTTTTGTCTCCCAACTTATTTATCTCAGGGATAATGTCAACAACAATAACTCACGATCACCTATATTCAGCTGGATATATGTGCTTGGAACTTTCCCCACCACATGATGCTTGCCAAGAGAGAAAATAAAAACGAAATAGAGAAGAACACTATTGACTCTTGCATAAAAGTAAATACATAAAGTAAAAGATAGGCCCTTCGCAGAGGGAAGCAGAGGTTGTCATGCGCTTTTGATTTTTGGATGTGCAAGCTCTTAATGCAAAGGAACGTCACTTTATATTGCCCCTTGTGATAGCAACCTTTATTATGCAGTCTGTCGCTTTTATTTCTTCACCATCACAAGTTCGTACAAAGCTTATTTTCCCTTACAATAAAAGATCATACATATTTAGGAGCAATTTTTATTGCTTTTGCACCGATGACAACTTATTTGAAGGATCTTATTCAATCCATAGGTAGATATAGTGGACTCTCATGGCAAGAAACCGGGTTTAAGGGTTTTTGGATGCACAAGTAGTATTTCTACTTAGTACAAAATTTTGGCTAGCAAAAGATTATGAGCAAGCACCACTTGTTAGAGGATCCAAGAACATATAACTTCTATGTGAATATAAACAAACATAACCCATGACGTTATCTTCCTTGTCCAACATCAACTACTTGATTAAGTTTGAAAATAATTAATGGGGGCTCACAATCATAGAAGATGTCCAAGATAGTATATTTATATGTGAAATCTCTCTTCCTTTAATATTCTTTCATGAATTGTTCAAGTGGCCAATGCTTTGTTTGCTATGTTTCAATAAATTTTACCACTTATACTTCTTTTATGTGAAGTCACTACTCCCCATGGGACAAGCATATGAAACACATATAATTTCAACTTTATGATATTCAATTCATTCAACAATTTACTCTTGGGATATAAGTGAAGCACGAGAGTAAATGACAAACTACTCCAAAAGATATAAGTGAAGAACAAAGAGTAGTTAAGTGAATGGGTAGCTATGTGAAGACTTTCTCTCAATAAAAACTTTCAGATCTAATGATTTTATTAAAACAGCAAGCAAAATGAAAATAAAAGGACACTCCAAGAATAGCACATATCATGTGCACAAGTAAAAACTTAGGCTAACCGATAGGTGTTGATGAAGAAAGGTGGGATGCCCACCGGGGCATCCCCAAGTTTAGTTGCTTGAGACTTCTTAGAATGTTATCTTGGGGTGCCTTGGGCATCCCCAAGCTTGAGCTCTTGTGTCTCCTTAATTCCCCTCATATCATGGCTTCTCCTAAATCTTAAAAACTTCATCCACACAAAACTCAACAAGAACTCGTGAGATAAGTTAGTATAAATCAACTCAAGACCTTATCATTCTCTACTGTAACAAATCACTAAAATTATAATTAAACATTGCATACTAAATGCCTCTGCATATTTAATACTCCTATCCACAAATAGAAACATTAAACAGGCAACATATGCAAACAATGAAACTATAACAGAAATCTGTCTAAACAGAACAGTCTGTAAAGGGGGAATAAAAATTTGTACTTCCCTAACTCCAAAATTTCCGAAAAATTACCACGTGACAGAGAACTCATGCGTTCTTACTGTGTAAAAAATTCAGATTTTTATCATGTTCTGACTATTCAGGAATATTCTGGACATAACAGAAAACTTTCTGTTTTCAAACAGCAACACATGAACTTGCAAATTGAGCATGGTAAAGGCTATACTTGGCATTTAATTGAAATAAAAGATACAAAAAATGATTATTGATAACAGCAAGAGAATCTCAACAAAATAAAATGATGCTCCAAGCAAAACTCATATTATGTGACGAATAAAAATATAGCTCTGAGTGAGGTTACCGATAATGTTCAAGACGAAAGAGGGGATGCCTTCCGGGGCATCCCCAAGCTTAGATGCTTGAGTATTCCTTGAATATTACCTTGGGGTGCCTTGGGCATCCCCAAGCTTAGGGTATTGCCGCTCCTTATTCTCCTCATATCGATATCTCACCCAAACTTGAAAACTTCAATCACATAAAACTTAACGGAACTCCGTGAGATTGGTTAGTATGAAAATAAATCATTCACTTTGGTACTGTCAAGACAAGATTAATAATTGTTTTCACATAATACCTACTGTATTCTATCATTTCCATAATTTATATTACTCAATATAAGCTATGGAAACACTAAAACAAGCAAACTATGCAAAAAAAAACAGAATATGTCAAAAACAGAACAACATGTAGTGAGCGAATTAAAAAGCATACTTCTGTACCTCCAAAAATTCTGAAAAATTAGGAAAACGTAAAAAATTTGTAACCCAATACTGTGTAAAAATTTCACATTTTTCTCACGCCCAGTATAGAATAGAAATTCCAGCACTGGACGCAAAAGTTTCTGTTTTTGCACAGAATCAAATCAACAAGCATCCACACTATCCCAAAGGATTCACTTGGCACGTTATTGAAAGAGAACATATAAAACATGATTAATACAGTAGCTTAATCATGTGTACACACAAAAACATTAGGTATAAACATTGGTTTGTCTCCCAACAAACGCTTTTCTTTAATGCCTTTTAGCTAGGCATGATGATTTCAATGATGCTCGCATAAGAATAAAGAATTGAAACATAAAGATAGCATCATGAAACATATGGCAAGCACATTTAAGCCTAACCCAATTCCTATGCATAGGGATTTTGTGAGCAAATAATTTATGGGAGCAAGAATCAACTAGCATAGGAAGGCAAAACAAGTATAACTTCAAAACTTTCAACACATAGAGAGGAAACTTGATATTATTACAACACCTACAAGCATATGATCCTCTCTCATAATAATTTTCAGTAGCATCATGAATGAATTTAACAATATAGCTATCACATAAAGCATTCTTTTCATGACTTACAAGCATAGGATTTTCATTAGTCTCCGCATAAGCAAATTTATTCTCATTCATAATAGTGGGAGTATCATATGAAACTTGAATACTATAAATTGTTTCCACATTAAAAGAGTAATGTTCAGTAAAAGGGTATTCATAATTATGAAAATAATCATCATTACTTTTTATAACATAAGTATCATCACAATAATCATCATAAGTAGCAACTTTTTTCACATCATAATTAATTGAAACCTCTTCCAAAGTAGTGGATTCAACACTAAATAAAGTTATGACCTCTCCAAATCCACTTTTATCATTATAGGATAATTATTACCTAAATAGTGGGATAATTATTACCAAAAGTTGGCACTCTTCCAAACCCACTTTCATTATTATTGCAATCATCATAGATAGGAGGCATGCTATCATCATAACAAATTTGCTCATCAAAAGTAGGGGGAATAAAAAGATCATCTTCATTAAACATAGCATCTCCAAGCTTAGGATAAACATCATTTGCAGCAAATAAATTCTCAAACATGTTATTCTAATCAAACATAGCATCCCCAAGCTTGTGGGTTTGCATATCATTAACATAATCACTCTTATCATCAATAGTATGAAAAGCACCAATAGTATAACAATTATTATCATCATAATTTTCCAATTTGGTGCCATAAAGATTTTCAAGATTATAAGAAGTATCATTATCTTCCCAATCATAATTATCACAACAAGAAATAGGCATAACAAAATCATCCTCAAGTGTATCATCTTCCACAATTATTTTTGATTCATTCTCATGAGGCAAAACAATAATAGGAGCAACATTATTTGGGAGAGATACCTCTTTACCTCTACTTTTCCTTCTTTTCTTCTTCTTCACCACATTATGTGTGGGTTTGTTTAATTTTTCCGAGCTTCTTATTGAAGAGATCGGTTGGATGGGAAGCTCATCCTCGTTACCTATTTCATTACGAGAGACAATAGGAGGGTATTGGGAAATCTTTACCCTTCCATTAGTATTCCTTTTATATTCTATTGGTTCTCCTGTCTTTCTATAATTGGCGATATAAGCATTCTCATTGCAATTCACCACACAAAATATATAGATTTCCTGTAGATTAGTTTCAATGTCGTCTGTGAGAATGAATACTTCAAACCAACTATTTTTACGTGTCAATTCTTCACACCCTAAAAATAAACAAAGTTCATTATAAAGTAATGGGATGGAGAGTAAAGGGTGATCAATTTATTGCAATATTTGGCCACTATTCGGTCATGAAAGAGTATGCATTGAAAATTAAGATGACCAACCTTATTGCAAAGTAATGGGATGGAGAGAGCATAATTTTGTAGCAAATTTATCTATCACTTTAAGGAACAAATTGGTTTTATCATGTTTATGCTTCTTACAAAATCTATCATCCCTATAAGGCATGTCTTCACAAATTTTATGCACTCCACAGAAATTGACATGCTTATAAGAAACATTTTTATCATGACTAGTGCAATCATCATTAGCATTTTTGATATTCAAAGAATTCATACTAACAACATTGCAATCATGCTCATCATTCAAAGGACTCACATTAAACATTTTACTAAATTCTTCCTCTAACAATTGAGCACAATTATTGGAATCCTTATTTTCAAGAAAGACATTATAAAGATAAAGCATTTGAGGCAACCTCAATTCCATTTTTTTTGTAATTTTTTTTTATAAACTAAACTAATGATAAAACAAGAAACTAAAAGATTCAATTGCAAGATCTAAAGATATACCTTCAAGCACTCACCTCCCCGGCAACAGCGCCAGAAAAGAGCTTGATGTCTACTACGCAACTTTTATTCTTCTAGACTCCATTGGGCCTCCAAGCGCAGAGTTTTGTAGGACAGTAGCAAATTTCCCTCAAGTGGATGACCTAAGGTTTATCAATCCTTGGGAGTCTTAGGATGAAGATGGTCTCTCTCAAACAACCCTGTATTCAAATACAAGCAATCTCTTGTGTCCCCAACACACCCAATACAATGGTAAATTGTATAGATGCACTAGTTCGGCGAAGAGATGGTGATACAAGTGTAGTATGGATAGTAGATATGGATTTTTGTAATCTGAACAATAAAAAATAGTAATGTAACAAGTAACAAAAGTGAGCACAAACGGTATTGCAATGCTTGGAAACAAGGCCTAGGGTTCATACTTTCACTAGTGCAATCTCTCAATAATGCTAACATAACTGAATCATATAACAATCCCTCAACGTGCAACTAAGAATCACTCCAAAGTTCTTATCTAGCGGAGAACATAAGAAGAAATTGTTGTAGGGTACGGAACCACCTTAAAGTTATCCTTTACGATCAATCTATTGAGCCATCCCTATAAGTGTCACAAACGGCCCTAGAGTTCGTACTAAAATAACACCATATGATACGCATCAACCAACTCCAATGTCACCTAGATACTCCAATGTCACCACAAGTATCTGTGAGTTGATTATTCGATATGCATCAAAACAACTTTAGATTCATAATATTCAATCCACACAAAGAACTTCAAAGAGTACCCCAAAGTTTCTATCGGAGAAAGAAGGATGAAAACGTGTACCAACCCATATGCCTAGATTACCCCAAGGTCACGGGATTCCGCAAGTTGATTACCAAACATACATCAAGTGACTCAATAGAATACCCCATTGTCACCACGGGTATCCACATGCAAGACATACATCAAGTGTTCTCAAATCCAAAGTATTCAATCCGACAATAACGAAACCTCAAAGGGAAAGACTCAATTCATCACAAGAAGATAGAGAGGGAAGAAACACCATATGATCCAACTATATTAACAAAGCTCGCGGTACATCAAGATCGTGCCAAATCAAGAACACGAGAGAGAGAGATCAAACACATAGCTACTGGTACATACCCTCAGCCCCGAGGGTGAACTAGTCCCTCCTCGTCATGGAGACCGCCGGGATGATGAAGATGGCCTCCGGTGATGACTCCCCCCTCCAGCAGAGTGCCGGAGCAGGGCTTCAGATGAGATCGCTTCGGTACAAAGGCTGCGACGGTGGTGTGGAAGTTCTAGGTTTTGTTCTGAGGTTTTCCCAATATATAGGAATATTTGGCGTTGGATTCACATCAGGGGGGTGCCCGAGGGTCCCACAAGCTTGGGGGCGCGCCCTAGGGGGGAGGGCGCCCCCCAGGCTTGTGGTGCCCTCGGCCACTTCCTGGTCCATCTCTGGTGCTCCGTCGGTCTCTTTTGGTCCATAAAAAATCATCGTAAATTTTTGGCCCAATCCGAGAACTTTTATTTCTGCACAAAAAACAACACCACGGTAGTTCTGCTGAAAACAGCGTCAATCCGCGATAGTTCTAATCAAATCATACCAAAACCATATAAAATTGTTATAAACATGGCATGAATACTTCATAAATTATAGATACATTGGAGACGTATCACAGTGACACTGGAAAGATAGAACGCGGCGGTGTAAAACACAGCAGATTCAGAGATTCAGAGATTCGGATAAGCTTAATAACCATGCTCTTAGATTGGTTCAACGCTTAACAAAGGGAACTGACATAGTGACACTACACTAATACGATATTTTAATAGGGTCAACATAAGATGGCCGGCCGGCGGCGACAGCGAGAACAGATGGACAGCTACTTGTCTTCATCATCCGAAAGGACGATGGTGCCATCGTCATCTTTGTGTTGTTCATCATCGAAGGAGGATAGGACGACGATGTCTGGTCCCTCGCCCTCCGCCTCGACGGCGGCCGCTGCACGTAGAGTAGCTGCCCTCCTCTGCTCTCGAGCTGCGGCATGTTCTTCAGCCGCCCAGCGCCTGACAGCCTCTGCCTGCGCCGTGGACAGAGACGCGGCTAGCACCGCCTGGTCGAGCTGCTGCTGCGCTGTGCGCAGGGCCTCCTCGGCCTGGGCAGTGAGCACGGCAGCATCGTACGCAGGAGCCGGTACATCTTCCTCGGCTGCATCTTTGACGCCGTAGACGTCGAGGTGCTCCTGCATCGCCTCGAAGGCCACCTCCTCCTCGGCGTCCTCCTCCTCGAGCTCCCTGCGGTTACGAGACAGCTCGGACGGCGTGGGCTCTAGCTCGGAGTAGTTGGAGTAGGAGCCCGAGCCCATCGAGGAAGCGCCGTTGTAGAAGCTAGCGGCAGGGTTGGCCCCCGTGCCGGAGTTGGAGCCCGCAGCCGCTCCAGTATTGGAGCCGCCGCCGGTGCCGCCTGTGCTAGGCACCGGCACCCTGGGGCAGAGACCTCCCGTGGAGATCCTTGCGGTCTGTTACTGCCTCACCATGGCAGCTGAACTAGCTTTGGATTGCACGGCGCGTGGAAGCAATGGATTGAAGCGTCGGTGGAACGATTGCCGCACACTGGTATTTAATCAGGGGAGTGCGGGGGGATGGAGCGTCATTGGCGGGGGATTTTTTCCGCGGCATCTAGAATTGGCGGGAGTGCCTGGTGGCGGGAAGGGCGGTGATGGTGGCAATGCCGCACCGCCGCGTGGCTCTGCCCTCTTGATGGCAGGCGGTAGGCGTATGGGCGGCGGCGGAGCATAGAGAGCTGCAACTTTTGCAAAAGACCCCTTGTTGACCGAATAATATATAACTAGAGCCCAGATAGACCGGTTACTTTTGAAAAGACTTGCTGGTTGTGAAGTAAGTGCCTGAAATAAGTTTGAAAATGGGTCCCTTTAATTGTTAAACCAAAGTATACCACATTTGATGCACAATGCCCAAGTTTCATGAATTTTCTAGTTTTTTTCCTATATTTCATCCATTTAGTGAATTTCTAGAGATTTATGAGGAATTGCTCAGATTCGAACTACAAGTGTGATGTATGTTGGTCCTGAAAATTGGCAAAAATCATTTTCAGCTTTTGAATTGGTGGTGTAGGCACTGGGCACAACCAAAGTTGAAATTCCCAACCATCTTGTAGGATTGGTCAACCTTGCAAGTATGACCTCATTTTGAAAAAAAAATCAAAGAAAATGAAAAAAGCCTCAAAAAATGAAATCCTTGTGCATGGAGCCCTTTTGTGTGAACTAGTTACTGGGAAAAATCATAGACTTGCAATACCACAAGTTTAAAAAAAAAACCTTCATAGAATGGCCTATCTACTATGAACTTGTCTAGATTTCAAGGCAGATACCCATGGTCATGGCCAAATCCATGGCATAGTTCATAATAACATGTCCAAATTTGGCACAACCATGGGTGTTACCATTGTGGACAATGTTTGCATAGCAATTATATATATTTTTTGAATAAAAACTTATTTTTCCATTTTTCTGGTGCAAGAAATGACATTTTTTTGTGAAGTAAGTGCCTGAAATAAGTTTCAAAATGGGTCCCTTTAATTTTTAAACCAAAATAGACCACATTTGATGCACAATGCCCAAGTTTCATGAATTTTCTATTTTTTCCTATATTTCATCCATTTAGTGAATTTCTAGAGATTTATGAGGAATTGCTCGGATTTGAACTACAAGTGTGATGTATGTTGGTACTGAAAATTAGCAAAAATCATTTTCAGCTTTTGAATTGGTGGTGTAGGCACTTGGCACAACCAAAGTTGAAATTCCCAACCTTCTTGTAGGATTGGTCAACCTTGCAAGTTTGACCTCATTTTGAAAAAAAATCAAAGAAAATGAAAAAAGCCTCAAAAAATGAAATCCTTGTGCAAGGAGCCCTTTTGTGTGAACTAGTTACTGGGAAAAATCATAGACTTGCAATACCACAAGTTTGAAAATTTGGTGGATGTACAAGTTGCACTTTTTTGGACTACTTACGTACATGTTGCACCTTTTTGGACTACTTATGTACATGTTGTAATTTAGTTTGGTAATCTCCGCAAGTGCATGTTACTGTCATTCTATGTTGACCTATTTTTGGTTATTTTTGAATGTTGCACCTTTTTAAGTAAGTTTTGCATGTTGCTATTTTAGGTAACTTTGCATGTTGCACTGTTTTTCAACATGCAAAAGGCACTCTTGATACGTTCCAAACGTGTCTACTTTCCCAAAGACTTTTGCTCTTGTTTTGGACTCTAATTTGCATGATTTGAATGGAACTAACCCGGACTGACGCTGATTTCAGCAGAATTGCCATGGTGTTATTTTTATGCAGAAATAAAAGGTCTCAGATTGACCTGAAAATTTACGGAGAATTATTTTAGAATATATAAAAACTATTGGCGAAGAGATCTACTGGAGGGGGCCCACCCAGAAGCCACAAGCTCAGGGGGCGCGGCCACTCCCCAGGGCGCGCCCCCAGGCTTGTGGGCCCCTGGAAACTCCGCTTGACCTAATTCCAACGCTATATATACCTATTCATGGAGAAAAAAATTAGAGAGAAAGAATCATCGCGTTTTACGATACGGAGCCACCGCCATCTCCTATTCTTCATTGGGAGGGCTGATCTGGAGTCCGTTTGGGGCTCCGGAGAGGGGGATTCGACACCGTCGTCATCATCAACCATCCTCCATCACCAATTTCATGATGCTCACCACCGGGCGTGAGTAATTTCTTCGTAGGCTTGCTGGACGGTGATGGGTTGGATGAGATTTATCATGTAATCGAGTCAATTTTGTTAGGGCTTGATCCCTAGTATCCACTATGTTGTGAGATTGATGTTGCTATGACTTTGCTATGCTTAATGCTTGTCACTAGGGCCCGAGTGCCATGATTTCAGATCTGAACCCTATATGTTTTCATGAATATATTTGTGTTCTTGATACTATCTTGCAAGTTGTATGCACCTATTACGTGTTATGATCCGTGCTACTTGTAGATTGCATTGGTATTTCCCCGAAGAGGAGAGGATGATGCAGTATAGTAGAGATAAGTATTTCCCTCAGTTAAGTACCAAGGTTATCAATCCAGTAGGAGAACCAAGCAAAATCCCGTTAAGCGCACCTGCACACACAAAAGCAAACACTTGCACCCAACGCAAATAAGAGGGTTGTCAATCCTCTTAGCGGTTATTTGCAGGGATTAATTCTGATAGTGATAGATAGATAAACTAAAATACTAAATAAAATAAAAGTAAATAAATTGCAGCAAGGTATTTTTAGGTTTTTTATATATGATAAAGTAGACCTGGGGGCCATAGTTTTCACTAGAGGCTTCTCTCTCGAACGCATAGCATATGGTGGGTAAACAAATTACTATTGGGCAATTGATAGAAAAGCAAATAATTATGACCGATTCATGGCAATGATCATGTATATAGGCATCACGTCTGAGACAAGTAGACCGACTCCTGCCTGCATCTACTACCATTACTCCACCCATCTACCGCTATCCAGCATGCATCTAGGGTATTAAGTATGAAACAGAGTAACGCCTTAAGCAAGATGGCATGATGTAGACAAAGTAAACTCAAGCAATATGATTAAACCCCATCTTTTTATCCTTAATGGAAACAATACAAATACGTGTCATCTCCCCTTCTGTCACTGGGATTGAGCACCGCAAGATTGAACCCATCACAAAGCACCTCTCCCATTGCAAGATAAATCAATCTAGTAGGCCAAACCAAATCGATAGATCGGAGAGAAATACAAAGCTGTAATAATCATGCATAAAAGAGTTCAGAGAAGACTCAAATATTTCTCATGAATAATCTGATCATAAACTCACAATTCATCGGATCCCAACAAACACACCGCAAAAGAAGATTACATCGGATATTACTCCAAGAATATCGAGGAGAACATGGTATTGAAGATCAAAGAGAGAGAAGAAGCAATCTAGCTACTAGCTATGGACCCGTAGGTCTGTGGTAAACTACTCACACATCATCGGAAGGGCAGCAAGGTTGATGAAGAAGCCCTCCATGATCGATTCCCCCTCCGGCAGAGTACCGAAAAAGGTGTCCAGATGGGATCGCGGAAGAATAGAGGCTTGCGGCGGCGGAAAGGTTTTCTCTTCTGTCTCTCTGGTATATTGGGAATATTTGGGTACTTATAGCGCTGGAATTAGGTCAGGAGGGGCTACGAGGGGCCCACAAGCCTGGGGGGCGCGCCTACCCCCCTGGGCGCACCCTCCAGGCTTGTCGCCTCCTCGTGGCTCTTCTGGTCTTCTCCCGAAGCTTCGTGGGTTTCTTCTGGTCCAGAAAAAATTAATCCAAAGTTTTTTTCTCGTTTGGACACTTTTTGATAACGATTTTCTGAAAAGGCAAAAACAAGCAGAAAATAGCAAAAAATGATATATAATGGCACTGGGCACTGGGTTAATAAGTTAGTCCCAAAAATGATATATAATGGCATAGAATTGCATATAAAACATCCAAGATTGATACTATAATAGCATGTAACAATCAATAATTATAGATACGTTGGAGACATATCAAGCATCCCCAAGCTTAATTCCTGCTCGTCCTCGAGTAGGTAATGATAAAAACAGAATTTTTGATGTGGAATGCTACCTAACATGTTTCATCATGTAATCTTTCTCTTACGGTATGAATAATAAGATCTGAATGATTCAAAGCAATAGTCTATAGTTTGATATAAAGACATCAATACTTAGGCATACTAATAAACAATCATGTCTTCAAAATAAAAATGCTAAAGAACGTTATCCCTACAAAATCATATAATCCTGTCATGCTCCATCTTCTTAACACAAAATATTTATCATGCACTACCCCGATGACAAGCCGAGCAATTGGTTCATACTTTTTAACGCGCTTCAGCTTTTTCAACCCCCACGCAATACAAGAGAGCAAGCCATGGATATAGTACTATGGGTGGAATAGAGTATGGTGGTAGAGATTAATAAGGAGAAGTCAAAAATAAGAAGATAGTCTCACATCAACGAGGTTAATCAACGGGCTATGGAGATGCCCAACAATTGATGTCAATGCGAGGAGTGGGGATTGCCATGCAACTGATGCACTAAGAGCTATAAGTGTATGAAAGCTCAACATGAAAAGTAAGTGGGTGTGCATCCAACTTGCTTGCTCATGAAGACCTCAGGCATTTGAGGAAGCCCATCATCGGAATATACAAGCCAAGTTCTATAATGAAAAATTCCCACTAGTATATGAAAGTGACAAAATAGGAGACTCTCTATATGAAAAACATGGTGCTACTCTGAAGCACAAGTGTGGAAAAAGGATAGTAACATTGCCCCTTCTCTCTTTTTCTCTCATTTTTTTCGTGGGCTCTTTTTGGCCTTATTTATTTATTTATTTATTTATTTAGAACGGTCTCATGGACCTCATCCCCACTTTTTCGAGGACTCATTAGTCTCCACCATTCTTTCCTCACTGGGACAATGCTCTAATAATGATGATCATCACACTTTTATTTACTTACAACTCGATACTAGAACAAAAATAGGACTCTATATGAATGCCTCTGGCAGCGTGCCAGGATGCGCAATGATGCTAGCGTAACATGTATAAAAATGATGAACGGTGGCTGAGCCACAAATACCATGTCAGCTATATGATCATGCAAAGCAATATGACAATGACGAAGTGTGTCATAAAAATGGAATGGTGGAAGTTGCATGGCAATATATCTCGGAATGGCAATGGAAATGCCATGATAGGTAGGTATGGTGGCTGTTTTGAGTAAGATATAAGGAGGCTTATGTGTGATAGAGTGTATCATATCATGGGGTTTGGATGCCCCGGCTAAGTTTGCACCAACTCTCGATGTGAGAAAGGGCAATGCACGGTACCGAAGAGGCTAGCAAATTGTGGAAAGGTGAGAGTGCGTATAATCCATGGACTCACATTAGTCATAAAGAACTCACATACTTATTGCGAAAGTTTATTAGCCCTCGAAGCAAAGTACTACTACGCATGCCCCTAGGGGGATAGATTGGTAGGAAAAAACCAACGCTCATACCCGACCGCCACTCATAAGGTAGACAATCAAGAATAAATCATGCTCCAACTTCTTAGCATAACGACAGATCATACGTGCATGCTTCGGGAATCACAAACCTTAACACCAATATTATTACTAAACCACAATTATCTACTAGCACCTCCCACATATTACCATCTTAATATCGCAAAACTATTGCAAGGAATCAAACTTATCATATTCAGTGATCTACATGAAAGTTTTTATTATATCCCTCTTGAATACCTATCATATCAGGACCAAATTCATAACCCGTGCATATTACCATTGCTAATCATTAGACTCTCAAAAAGATATAAGTGAAGCATGAGAGTGCAACTATTTCTTTAAAATATAACCACTGCCGTGCTCTAAAAGATATAAGTGAAGTACTAGAGCAACTGCCTAGCTCAAAAGATATAAGTGAAGCACATAGAGTATTCTAACAAATCACGAATAATGTGTGTCCCTCTCAAAAAGGTGTGTTCAGAAAAGATGATTGTGACAAACTAAAAAGCAAACAAAATCAAACAAACTATATCACAAGACGCTCCAAGTAAAACACATATCTTGTGATGAATAAAAATATAGCTCCAAGTGAGTTACCGATAGATTGTAGACGAAAGAGGGGATGCCTTCCGGGGCATCCCCAAGCTTAGGCGCTTGAGTCTTCCTTGAATATTACCTTGGGGTACCTTGGGCATCCCCAAGCTTAGGCTCTTGCCGCTCCTTATTCCTTTATCCATCGTAGTCTCACCCAAAACTTGAAAACTTCAGCACACAAAACTCAACAGAAACCTCGTGAGATCCGTTAGTATAACAAACAAATCTTAAACTTTAGGTACTGTTGTAAATTGATTCATATTTAATATTGGCATAATGCTACTGTACTCCAACTTCTTCATGACTCATACACCCCGATACGATCCATAGATTCATCAAAATAAGCAAACTATGTAACAAAAACAGAATCTGTCTAAAACAGAACAGTCTGTAAAGATCTATTTATAAGACATACTTCTGTAACTCCAAAAATTCTGAAAAATTATTAAAACGTAAAAAATTCATATACCAATACTGTGTAAAAATTTCAAATTTTTCTGACGCTCCAGTACAGAATCAAAATTCCAGCAGTGGACGCAAAACTTTCTGTTTTCCAAACAGCATCAATTATACAATCATCAACATCATCCCAAAGGCATTACTTGGCACAAACACTAATTAAAAGATAAAAACACAATCATAACAGAGGCTATAATTTTATAAACACGCAAGAACAAAAAGTAAAAACAAAAAATTATTTTATTCATTGGGTTGCCTCCCAACAAGCGTTATTGTTTTATGCCCCTAGCTAGGCATAATGCATAGTTTCAAGTGTTGTCATCCTTCAAGTTAAATCCATAGGTGGCCCTCATAATAGATTCATAAGGTGCTTTAATTCTCTTTCTAGGGAAGTGTTCCATCCCTTTCTTTAATGGAAATTGAAATCTTATATTACCTTCTTTCATATCAATAATGGCACCTATTGTTCGTAGAAAAGGCCTACCAAGTATTATGGGGCAAGAAGGATTGCATTAAATATCAAGAACAATAAAATCCACGGGCACATAATTTCTATTTGCAAGAATAAGCACATAATTTATTCTACCCAATGGCTTTTTAATAGTGGAATCCGCAAGATGCAAATTAAGGGAACAAGGATACATATCGGTGAGACCTAGCACATCACACAAAGACTTAGGTATAGTGGAAACGCTAGCACCAAGATCACAAAGAGCATTACATTCATAATCCTTAATTTTGACTTTAATTGTAGGTTCTCATTCATCTTGTAATTTTCTAGGAATTGATACTTCCAACTCAAGTTTTTCTTCATGCGCTTTCATCATGGCTTCTACAATATGTTTAGTGAAAGCTTTATTTTGTTCATATGCATTTGGTGAATTAATCATGGATTGCAACAAGGAAATACACTCAATTAAAGAAAAACTATCATAATTAAAGTCCTTGTAATCCAAAGTAGTGGGTGCATTACTATTTAAAGTTTTGACCTCTCCAAACCCACTTTTTCATTTTTATCTTTAAGATTATCACCCTCCAAGCAATTGGGACTCCTTCTATCTAAAGTTGACTCTTCTTCAATCCCTTTTTCATCAAGTTTTATGTTACTAAATAATGATTCAATAGGAGTGACACCAATCATTTTAATATCTTCATCATTACTACGGTAGAAACCGGGTGGAATCGCTTTTTCTAGGAATTCTTGCTTAGCTCTCAACCTAGCGGTCCTTTCTTTACTTTCATTAATGGCGACATAGATAGCTTTAATAGACTCATTTATATCATGCTTGGGTGGCAAAATTTTAGTTTTGAGATTTTCCACATCATGAGCAATTCTATTCAGGTTCCTAGCCAATTCATCAACTCTATTCAATTTTTCTTCCATCATAGCATTGAAATTGTTTTGTGAATTAATAAATTCTTTAATATTACTTTCAAGATCAGAGGGCATCCTATTATTATTATTATTATTATTATAAGAATTACCATAGGGATTGCCATAATTATTAGAGGAATTTCCAGGAAACGGTCTAGGATTGAAATTACTCCTATAAGCATTGTTGTTGAAATTATTTCTAGAGATAAAATTCACATCAATAGCATCATTATTTTGCTCAATCAAAGTAGACAATGGCACATTAGGATCAATATGAGCATTTTTACTAGCAACCAATTTCAATAAAGCATCCATCTTATCACTCAAAGTATTAATTTCTTCAACAGAATTTACCTTCTTACCAATTGGAGTTCGTTCAGTGTGCCATTGAGAATAATTTGTCATGATATTGTCAAGAAGTTTTGTAGCTTCTCCCAATGTAGTTTCCATAAAAGTACCACCTACGGCAGAGTCTAGCAAATTTCTAGAAACAAAGTTTAGCCCCGCATAAATTTTTTGTATGATCATCCATAAATTTAAACTATGTGTTGGGCAATTTCTTATCATTAATTTCATTCTCTCCCAAGATTGTGCAACATGTTCATGCTCAAGTTGCTTAAAATTCATAATTTGATTTCTTAAAGAAATAATCTTAGCGGGAGGAAAATACTTAGTAATAAAAGCATCCTTACACTTATCCCAAGAATCAATACTATTTCTAGGCAAGGATGAAAACCAAGTTTTAGCACGATCTCGTAGTGAGAATGGAAATAATTTTAATTTGGCAATATCATTATCGCCATCTTTCTTCTTTTGCATATCACAAAGCTCAACGAAAGTATTTAGATGGGATGCAGCATCTTCATTAGGACTACCAGAAAATTGTTCTTTCATAACAAGATTAAGCAAAGTAGCATTAATGTCACATGACTCCGCACTAGTGGCGGGAGGAGCAATGGGAGTACTAATAAAATCATTATTATTAATATTGGAAAAGTCACACAATTTTGTATTTTCTTGAGACATCGCGACGAAGCAAGCAAACTAGCAAACAAGCAAATAAAAATATTTTTGTGTTTTTGTAAAAAAAAATTAGAAGTGGGGGAGATGAAAACGAGAGGCAAATGCAAATAAAAAGGCAAATAAAATAAATGCAAGTGGATGATAGTTTGTGCGAAGGTACTTGGTAATTTTGATGATGTCTCCCGGCAACGGCGCCAGAAATTCTTCCTGCTACTTGTAGACTGCGTTGGTATTTCTCCGAAGAGGAGAGGATGATGCAGTATAGTAGAGATAAGTATTTCCCTCAGTTAAGAACCAAGGTTATCAATCCAGTAGGAGAACCAAGCAAAATCCCGTTAAGCGCACATGCACACACAAAAACAAACACTTGCACCCAACGCAAATAAGAGGGTTGTCAATCCTCTTAGCGGTTATTTGCAATGATTAATTCTGATAGTGATAGATAGATGAACTAAAATACTAAATAAAATAAAAGTAAATAAATTGCACTTGGCTCCGTAAGTAATTCACGAGCCACCTTCCTAGAGATGATCTATTCTAGTATCAGACACAATACTTATTCCCGTTGCTCTGAACCCCATTCACACTTTCGGTTGGGCATTAAATGATTGCTTGCCCACTTGAAACTTCTCATGCCTTCTTTTATTTCTCTCGTTGTATTTCCTGAGTTCCAATTCGAGAGATACTTTATACCTTCATCCCCTGAGATAATTACCGGATGCCAATCCTTCCAGACATCCGTCCCTATAGAGTTACCCCTCCTACCCTATTCGTAAGTACGATGGAGTTCCGGAAGAAAGGATGACGACTTCATCATGATGACTTGAAACAGAGAAATGAAGACATCAATGAAAAGGATCAACTTCGTCGAGAAGGGCAACAAGAACAAGATCCATTAGAATTTCGAAACCAGACCTTTTCCCCCTTACTCTACCTCTTAAATCTCGGGACGAGATTTCTTGTAGTGGAGGAGAATTGTAACACCCCGAGAATCATGCTACAGTGATCTTCCCCTAATGGTGGTCAAGTCATCATGATCACTAAGCCAATCTGTCACTTATCCAAAATCAAAGCAAAATTCCAATATGAATTGCATGTCAAATATTTGCTTCCTCAATCATGCCATCAAAATAGTTCATAATATGGCGAATATTCACTAAGTATTTTTCATGATGAAACCAACCTCCTTTGAATTCCTAAAATGCCCCTAGAAATTAATTAAGTGGACCAGCAGCCATTTAACCAGCCTTTTCAATTTCTAAAAATGCTTACACAATTCTAATTGCCCCCAAACTTTTTGTGCCAACCCAGAATATTGCCCTGTATTTTTGTGCCAAGTTTCATATTGAGCAAAGTTCATTTACTAGCTAAGCTTAATGCAAAACAGTAGCTATTTAATTTGCAGATTAGAAAATGGGGAAAAACCCCCTATTCACCTAGCCCAGCACTTACACTGTACCAGGCCTAGCCCACCTGGCCGGCCTTTTCCCCTACCTCTGGACAGAGGCAGAGGCCATGGCGCTGAGCGTGCGCGCATGCCGTCCACGCCACAGATGACCACCTGTCGACCATCCGCCGGTGCCCCGATATGGATAAGCACACCCCTGACCCCCTCGACAAACCCTAGCCCCTTTTCCTCCCCTACTCGCTCGCGTTCGTCCGTTCGAAGCTCCCCCGAGCCATGGCCGCCGTGGTCATCGTCGTTGTCCCAGCCACCGACCTCCCCGGCACCTAAGGAGATGTCCAGGAGCCTCCTCGCAGTCGTCTCCTTCGTCTCCACCGAGGAACCCGAGCCGGGACGCCCCGTACGCTCGCCATCGCCGTCGTCTTCGCCCACGGCCGCCCCATCTCGTCGACGGTTGCCGCTGCTCCAGTCCGTCCCCGTGGCAACCGAGGTGTCCACAAGCTCCGGGGTGAGCTCCTCTGCCGATTCCCCTCGTTTTCCCCTTCGATCCGTGCCTGTTTACGCCGTTGTTCGCCGTGGACAGAGCTCGCCCGAGCTCGTGTGTGGTCGCGCCCTCCTCGCGCCTTGCACTGCTATTGCTCTTGTGTTGTTGCTGCTTGCTGCTGCTCTTTGCTGCTACTACTGCTGCCTAGCCGCACTGCTGCTCTCTGCTGGCCGCGCTGCTACTGATGCCGCTTGCGCTACTCTGCTGCCGCTCCTGCGTACTGCTGCTGCTCAACTATTGCTGCTGCTCTGCTGCTGCGTTGCTGCTGCGCTGCGCTGCCGCTGCCGCTGCTCTGTGGCGTGCTGCTGCCGCCGGCTGCTGCTGCTGCTGGCCATGGCCGAGCAGCCATGTGTGTGCGTGTTGTGTGTGTGCTGTGTGTGCGTGCTGTGTGTGTGTGCTGTGTGTGTGCGTGTGAGTAGGGCCAGCCCTTGTTAATTAGGAATAAGAAGCAAT
Source organism: Elymus sibiricus (assembly GCA_039707655.1). Classification (NCBI taxonomy): domain Eukaryota; kingdom Viridiplantae; phylum Streptophyta; class Magnoliopsida; order Poales; family Poaceae; genus Elymus; species Elymus sibiricus. The sequence continues at coordinate 164,322,702 of CM077676.1, forward strand.
TAGTGGTTAGGTTAATTAGTCTAATATGCCAATGACATGCAGGACCCACTGTTAGATTAAAATAAATAGATCAAGTTAAAATATCTGAGGCAATGACAATTGGGCCCCACTGACACTATTCATCAGTGGACCAGTCAATGTTGACTGGGTCAACTAGGCCCTCTAGACCCGCCCGTCATACATAGTGGCTAGTTACTGCTGTGTATAAAAGGAATGCACTGTTTCGGATTAAATAATTACAGTAATTTCAGAAATGTTTAAAACTTTGATAATTCATAGAAAAATAACCGTAACTCCGATGAAAATGTTTTATATATGAAAAACGTTCAGAAAAATGAGACGAATCCGTTGGTGCCCTCCATGTAGCTGTCACATGCCTCTAGCACTGCAAACATGGAACCTTCCCCTTCGGTTCATCTGTCTGACAGATGCCTAAAGCCAGGAAAAATATTCCAGATATCTTCCCGCTCCGTCTGTAACGTGTAGCACTGCATTAGATCACCTTTGCATATCATTTTGCCATGACATGCTTTGTGATTGCATTTATATGCTTGTATTTATTTTTTTCCTCCCCCTCTTCTCTCTGGTAGACCCCAAGACCGCAGTTGATCCGGTGATTGTCTACTACGTTGAAGATCCGTATCTGTCTGCAGAGCAACCAGGCAAGCAAAACCCCCTTGATCATTCCTATATCGCCCATTCTTTCGCTCTCGTGCTTGCATTAGATTTTGCTACTATGTTCGATAGCTCCTATTCTGATGCATAGCTTGTTTTTGTAACCTGTTGTTGATACTTTACCTGTTGTCCTATATGCTTAGTATAGGCTGGTTGGTGATCCATCAGTGGCCCCACACCCTTGTCCGTATTGCCCTGCTTTACCGGATGACTCGATCAATGTGATCGACGTGTAGAGACCGAACACACCACCAGCACCCCCCTTAGTTGTACGACTCTGCAGAGCCACTATCGAGAGCCGAGGGTGATACCCCGTATCTCACTCCTGATGATATCTCTGTAGTGTTGCTAATCGGTCGTGGATTACAGAGGGTGATTCCTCATTACCACTCCCGGCGATGACTCTGTCATGCAACCCCTCAAGTGTGAACCCATCGAGAGTGATTCCTCCAAGTTCACCTTCACGGTTACATCGAGTAGGAGTCCATCGAGGGTGATTCCTCGGATTCCCCCTTGATGTTTTGGACACACGGATACCCTGCTTTTACCTCAGTCCCTTGTTGAAGTCGGGTCGACCCCGAGGGGTACCCGCGAGAGTTGATGAACTCGGGTTGACCGTGAGAGTACCCGCGAGATAATGACGTGGCTCCACCGGGCAGGCAGAGACCGCCCCAGGAGAGGGATGGGCCTGGCCCTTGTCGTAAGTCCGCGAGACGGGGCGACAGGATCATTGATCGTCTCCGCGAGCTCCCAATGCACTAAAGGTTTGGATATGTGATCCGAGTAGGCCTCTGGCCTTTTCGCACTAACCACCACGCGGGATAAGTTATGGGCACTCGGCGTCGTACAATTCTCCCGAAAGCTCTGTCAGACGTCCAGTGCAGCATTGCGGCACGGCTGGGCCGGCGCCATCCAAGACAGAGGTGGTGCCTGGATTCACCCTGCGCGCAACGACCCAGAGTGCTTAGGACGATTGTCCCATGACCCCTTCGCACTTAGGATGTAGACCGGCGGGGACCTCTCTGCGGAGCCTAGGTAGGACTACGGCGTGTCGATCAGCCGAGGCCGGGCATGACCAGGAAAAGTGTGTTCGGCTAGAGTTAATCGAGCATGTTGGGTAAGTTGGTGCACCCCTGCAGGGAAGTTATCTATTCGAATAGCCGTGTCCACGGTAACGGACGCTCGGAGTTGTAACCCGATCTACTACAACTAGAACTGGATACTTGTGATACTAAATTGATATGATGGCTCCGGGATCGCTTCCTCGTAGGGAGTCGAGGAAGGATCTCTGGGCGTTGCTAATATATACTTGTTACTATATTATATGTTACTCTACTCTCTTCTGATGCTGCAAGATGCTAGTCTATGATAGGCTAGGCCTTAACCCTCTACTCTAGCATTCTGCAGTTTAGTCCACAGATACAGCCCCTTCCCTTTGATACTGATGCATACTTAGCATAGATCTGATGTAAGTCTTGTGAGTACTTTGGATGAGTACTCACGGTTGCTTTGCTACCTTTTTCCCCCCTACCCGATTGCTGCGATCAGATGACGGAGTCCCGGAGACAGCTGATCCCGCCGATGACTACTACTACCCCGACGGAGCCTACTACTACGTGGAGACCGACGACCAGGAGTAGTTTGGAGGCCCCGGGTAGGAGGCCTATGCATTTTCGATCTAGATGTCGTTGTTTAGCTCAGCCTTCTTAAGGCAACCTTGTCTAATTATGTCTGTACTCAGATACTGATGCTTTTGCTGACTCTTGTGTAACTCGAGCTTATGTATTCGAGCCCTCGAGGCCCCTAGCTTGTAATATAAAGCTTGTATTATTTTATTTTGTGTCTAGAGTTGTGTTGTGATATCTTCCCGTGAGTCCCTGGGCTTGATCGTGCGCATTTGCGTGTATGATTAGTGCACGGTCGAGTCAGGGGCGTCACATTTTTTGAAAAGGCAAAAACAAGCAGAAAACAGCAACTAGCACTGGGCACTGGGTTAATTGGTTAGTCCCAAAAAATGATATATAATGGCATATAATCGCATATAAAACATCCAAGATTGATACTATAATAGCATGGAACAATCAGAAATTATAGATACATTGGAGACATATCAATCCGCATACCCCAAGGTGACAATAATTGAGATTCTTTTCGGTGATTACCGTAGTTTGAGGAGTTCATGTATTCACTAAGTGCTAATGCTTTGTTCCGGTTCTCTATTAAAAGGAGGCCTTAATATCCCTTAGATTTTCTTATGGACCACGCTCCCATGGGAGGGTAGGACAAAAGATGTCATGCAAGTTCTTACTATAAGCACGTATGACTATATACGAAATACATGCCTACATTACATTGATGAATTGGAGCTATTGTGTATCGCTCTAGGTTGTGACTGTTATATGATGAATGTCATCCAACACAATTATCCATCACTGATCCAATGCCTATGCTTTTCTCATATTGATCTTTGTCAAGTTACTATTGCTGCTGGTGCTACAATCACTACAAAACTGCTACTGTTATTGTCCTTGTTACTATTGCTACTGTTACTACTGCTATCAAAACTATCATACTACTGTGCTACTAAACACTTTGCTACGGATATTTAGTTCTCCAGATGTGGTTGAATTGACAACTCAACTGCTAATACTCACAAATATTCTTTGGCTCCCCTTGTGTCGAATCAATAAATTTGGGTGAAATACTACCCTTGAAGACCGTCGTGATCCCCTATACTTGTGGGTTATCAAGACCTTTTTTTGGCGCCGTTGCCGGTGAGCATAGCTCTATTTGTTGAGTCACTTGGGATTTATATCTGTTGATCACTATGAAGAATTTGAAAGATGATAAGACCAAAATCGTACCCTCTAAGACGAGGGGAGGCAAGGAACTGCCATCACACTCTGCACTTGATTCACCTTCTATTTTGAGTAGGCTTGTGACACCCCACCTTCTATTCATTCTGATATGTCGCAAGTAATTGATGATACTACTTCTGCTATAAATGAAACTTGTGATGATGCTAGTACTATGCTTGATAATACTGTGCCACTAGGTGATTTTCTTGATGAACAAATTGCTAAAGCTAAAGAAATTGAGAATGCTGAAAATGTTGAAACTTCTGAAAATTATGATTCACCTATTATTCCTAGTCCGCCTACTAGAGTTGAAATGCCTAAGATACCTGATGGTTATGTTCTGGATGGGGAGATAGCAAGAGAATTTCTTGCTTGTAATGATAGAGATGATGTTAGAAAATTACTGGCTAAGCTTAAAGAAAAGTCTATGATGGAGAGAATGAAATATGATCCTAATTTTGCTACCTCTCCTATCTTTGTTACCGATAAGGATTATGAATTCTCTGTCGATCCTGAGCTAATTACTTTGGTTGAATCTGGTCCTTTTCATGGTTATGAAACTGAAACTGTTGTGGCACACCATACCAAATTAAATGATATAGCCACCCTATTTGCTCATGAGGAAAAAACTCGTTACTATTACATTCTTAAGTTGTTTCCTTTCTCATTAAAAGGTGATGCTAAGAAATGGATTAATACTCTTGCTCCGAGTTGTGTGCGTAGTCCCCAGGATATGATATATTACTTTTCCGAAAAATATTTTCCTGCTCATAAGAAACAAGCTGCCTTACAGGAAATATTTAACTTTGTGCAAATTGAAGAAGAGAATCTCCCTCAAGCTTGGGGAAGGCTTCTCTAATTACTTAATGCTTTGCCTGATCATCCTCTTAAGAATAATGAAATACTTGATATCTTTTATAATGGACTAACCGATGCTTCTAGGGACTACCTAAATAGTTGTGCTGGTTCTGTTTTCAGGGAACGAACTATTGGACAGGCTGAAGAACTATTGAATAATATGTTGAGAAATGCCGATGATTGGACACTTCCTGAACCACCACCTAAGCCAAGTCCGAAGAAGAGAGGTATTCTATTCCTCAGTCCAGAAGATATGCAAGAAGCTAAGAAGTCTATGAAAGAAAAATGTATTAAAACTGAAGATGTTAAGAACTATTGAAGAAATACAAGGGCTCGACACCCCGACACAGGTAGTAGAGGTAAATTCTCTTACTAGATTCGATGAAGGTGATATTCCTTATAATAAATCTGCTAGCCAATGCCTGTATGAATTTGATAATTACATCATTAAGCAGGACCACTTTAATATGTATGTTAGCAATCAATTGAAATGCAATGCCTTCATGATAGATCATTTGAGTGATTTGATGTTTAGAACTGCAAATGATGTTAAGGGCTTAAGTAAACATGCTTCTATGGTTCATACTCAGCTAGAACAAATTGCTAAGTCCCAAAATGATTTGCTTGATGAGATGAATAACAAAATGAATGATCGTGCTGTTAAAGTAGTTACTAGAGGAGGTAGAATGACTCAGGATCCTCTATATCCTGAAGGTCACCCTAAAAGAATTGAGCAAGATTCTCAAAGAATTAATACTGATGCACCTAGTTTATCTAAGAAGAAAAAGAAAAAGAAAAATGATAAAACTTTGCATGCTTCTAGTGAACCTGTGATAGAAAAACCTTCTGAGAATCATAATGATGTTTCTGTTTCTGATGCTGAGACACAATCTGGTAATGAACATCCACTTAATGATAATGATAGTGATAATGATGTCCATGATGATGCTCAACCAGATAATGATGTAGAAATAGAACTTGTTGTTGATCTTGATAACCCACCTTCTAAGAATAAAAGATATGATAAAAAGTGATTTCATTGCTAGAAGACATGGAAAAGAAAGAGAACCATGGGTTCAAAAACCCATGCCTTTCCCTACTAAACCATCTAGAAATAAGGATGAGGAAGACTTTGAGCGCTTTGTTGAGATGCTTAGACATGTCTTTTTGCACGCTCGCTTGACTGATATTTTGAAAATGCCTCCATATGCTAAATATATGAAAGATATTGTAACTAATAAAAGAAAGATACCCGAAGTTGAAATTTCCACCATGCTTGCAAATTATTCTTTTAAGGATGGAGTACCTAAAAAATTAGGAGATCCGGGAATACCTACTATACCATGCTCCATTAAAAGAAGTTATGTTAAAACTGCTTTATGTGATTTGGGAGCCGGTGTTAGTGTTATGCCCTTCTCTTTGTATAAAAGACTTGATTTGAATAAGCTCACACCAAATGAAATATCCTTGCAAATGGCTGATAAATCAACTGCTATACCTATTGGAATTTGTGAGGACGTTCCCGTTGTAGTTGCAAATGTTACTATCTTGACAGACTTTGCTATTCTTGATATGCCTGAGGACGACAACATGTCGATTATCCATGGTAGACCCTTTTTTAACACTGCAGGGCTGTTATTGATTGCAACAAAAGCAAGGTTAATTTTCATGTCAATGGTAATGAGCATACGGTCTATTTTCCGAGGAAACAAACTTCAGTGAATGGTATCAACATTATTGAAAAAATTGCAACAATCATTATTGGAGGTTTCGAATTTCCGCTTCCTTCAGTTAAAAAGAAATATGAAACTCTCATTGTTGGGGATATGCATATCTGCGTTGAGGTAACTTAGTGTTATACGAAGATTCTTCGGTTTCATGCCATTCGGAAATAGTTTGTTAATAAGACTTGATCAACTTTATTAATGGATTCTATTTTAGGTGCATGTGGTCGATGAATTTAGTAAACACAACCTACTGTACCTATCTTTTGCTCTCTGTTATTTATAGTTTAATAAAGTAAAATGACATGTTAATCCTGTTTTCTGAATTATCCGTGCAATAAAAAATGGCCCAAAAATAAAAGTTCTCACAATGCCCTGAAAATTTAATATGATTTTTTCCTGAATATTTAAGAATTTTTGGCACTGAACACACCTCAGGGGGGTGCACATGTGAGCCACAAGCTCACAGGACGCGCCTACCCCCCGGGCACGCCTAGTGGGCTGTGGGTTTCACAGGGACCCCCTCACTTATTCCAACCGCCCACCACCTTCTTCTTCCTGCAGAAAAAATCAAACTTGCTCCCAAGCCCGTGTTCTTGCTCGTTTCTGTAAGATTTTCGATCTCTTTGTTCAGAGCTCCGTTTTCGAAACTGTTTTGAGGTATTGCTCCTCGGTATGTGACTCCTCCAATGCTCCAATTAGTTTTTGTTCTAGTGCTTTATGTTTTGCAAATTTTTGCTGTTGTGGTGACCATGTATATGAGCTTGCATGTTGAATTTGGATGGTCCAAAGTAGATTTGATGCATGATATAGCCTCTAGATACTTGTGGGAGTAGTTGCTATCAATTTTGTTGAGTTTTGTTCACTTTTATTTTGAGTCACTAAAAATTTGAGAAATTTTCAGAGGGAGAAAATGTTTAGGAAGATATTCCATGGTGGTTCCTCGAGCAAGAGTGCTCCAAGGCCCGCAATACGTGAGCCGGACTTCGAACCTCCGCGGGAAGCTTCGGTGCAACCGTGCGAGTGGCCGTCTGATTCCTTCATGATTCGAGCCGACATCAAGGAAGAGTTTGATATGTATGTACGCAATGCTGAGCTCACGGACTTCTTGACAGACAAGTGCCCGCAGTACCATGACCTTACTGATTCCTTTGTACAGAAATTCAAGTATTAATCTCACCGCACTTCTCATGATGTCATCTTCAATTTATATGAAAAACCTTTTCGCATGTCCGTTGAGGAATTTAGTGATCTTGTAGAATTCCATTTTGGGGGATATGCACTAAACCTCATAAAGCAGATTGCAATGAATTTCTCATGAATAGTACTAGGGGTGAAACTAGAGGCATAACACAAGCTGCTATGGGGAGCATTCACTTTCCTGCTATACATTATTTTGCCCTGTTCATAGGTAGATGCATCAATGGTAAACATGACCCTAGTCATTTATGCGCTCTTGATTTGAGCATTCTTAAGAGTGCAGTATTAAGAGATAGAAATTTTAATATGGGTGCCATCATTACACATCGCTTGCACAATAATGCCCTAGTTGGTGATCTTTTTGGTGGAATTTATGCCACTCGCTTAGCTGCTCATCTCAATGTGCCCATACAAGAAAATGACACTTTACTGCCACCTAGTTACTTAGATTATGAGGCCATGGAACATCATCAATTCCTTGAAAGGAGTGACCCGCCATTTCGATACAGGCTAATCTTTAATAGGCGTCGTGTTGTCCACATTACTTTGCCTGCCCTTGCCTTCTTTAACTTCCAGGAAAAACAAAGATATTTTATACTTGAGGAGGAGGCTGAGGAGTACGATAGGACGGTGGAGACCGCTAGGCGTAACGAGGCAGCTCGTCAAGCTGTGGCAGCTGCACTCCAGTACAACCCGAACTACTACCACGGGTAATATCCAGGCCAGGAGTGGCCATAGACCAACTTAGGCCAAAACCCTAAGCTTGGGGGAGTACGTATTTCTCACCGACATTACATTCATGTACCACACATTCATTTCAGTTGTCGGTGATCATCCTCTTTCATTGCATATCCATGTTAGTTTTATTTTCGCTTTCTTCTTGTGTGTTCAAAAAACTTTGAAAATCCAAAAATATTTCTTGCTTCTTTTCGGTTTTTCTTTCTTGTTTAGTTAGTTCGCAGTATTAAAAGAAAACTTTCTCATTTCTTCTTTTGCTTGTTGGGAGTTCTCCCGTGTAAATAGTTTTTCTCGTTTTTCGTTTCTCCTTCGTTAGTTTTCTTTCTTCAAATGTTTTTTCTAAAAACTCCAAAAATATTTTAGTGTGTTTCTCTGAATTTCTTTTCTTTTCTTTGAGTCGTCGTAAGGAGAAGACCACGATGAAAATGTTGAGTGGCTCTTATGTACTTTATTGTTGATCTAACAAAGAGCCACCATTACCTTGTCTTCTCCTTTGAATAAATGTTTACAGATTCCAGCTTAGTCCACGGCACACTTGCATTATTATTATTATCACATCATTCGGTCGTGCAAGTGAAAGGCAATAATGATGATATTTGATGAAGTGATTGCGGTGAACAAAAGCTGGTATGAACTCTTCTTGTTTTTGTTTTTTTAAATATGTTTAGCTCAGTATTCATGATTCGGCATTGTTATGAGTAAACATGTTTGTGATGACAATTAGAGATTATAGTAGCTCATGCCATGCTTAAATAACTAGGAGTGGATAATGATTTATCTTGAGTGTCAACATGCATTAAAATGGTTGTGATGTAGTATGTTGGTATGAACAATTCAAGTGGCTTGACTTGGCACATGTTCACACATGTAGTTGATTCAAAACCAACATAGCCTCCACGGTATTTATGTTCATGGTGTTTATATCCTACTCATGCTCGTATTCAGTGTTAATTATTCTCAATGCATGATTATGACCGTTTTCACTCTCTAGTTGGTCGCTTCTCAATCTATTTGCTAGCCTTCGCTTGTACTAAGCGGGAATGCTGCTTGTACATCACAATCCTTCAACCAGAGTTATTCCAGATGAGTCCACTATATCTACCTATATGCGGTATTACTCTGCTATTCCAAGTAAATTTGCATGTGCCACCTCTAATCATTCAAATAAACATTTGTTTTGTGTGCCCGTACCGCTCATGGAGCGATAGTGGGCGGTCAGTATCTTCCATGCTAAGCAGGTTATTCTCAGATGGGTGTTTATTCACTTGTCATTGCACGAGAGAGGCTGGTAATTGGGATGCCTAGTCCTGTAATCAAAATAAGAAAAATATAATAAAATAAACTCACCCGGAAATTTGATCGTTTGTAGGGCACCCGTGAATTCGGCTAGCCATGGCTTGTGTTGGTATGGTGGAGGGGGAGTAAACTTTACCTTTCCGCTTGGGGCCTATAATGTGTTTAGCATGGAAGATATTGAAAATTCTCGGTCGTGACGTTGACAGGAAAAGTACACCTCTCAAAATTGTTTTCATCTCTGATTTAAGCTCTGAGCTTTGGCACCTCTGCAAATCCATGCTCGGAAACCAGGAGCATAATTCCTTGCACTTCGCCATCAGCCGCTCGTCTCCAGCGCAGAACTCTTCCATCGCCCTCTTCCATCCAGGAACTGCTAGCCATCAATCAAAGTCGAAATTTGCAAAACAAATAATTAAAAACGAACTAGAATTCCAAACGCACAAATAACTAAAGATGAAATAATCCTAATTTCAAGGGTTTTCTATTTCCAAACTAGCAGCCACGAGTTCCAAACGCACAAATCAAATCCTAAATAAACGTCGATACTGATTGCAAACTAAAGCAACTCAACGAACAAAAATTCAATTGCTCAATCGCTCATTCAATCGACTGATAATAGAATCCTAATTGCTAGGGTTTCGAATCGAAACATACCGGCCGCCCAATTATCATGCACGGTACCTGCAGATGTGCCGAAGGGCTGCGCCATAGCACCCGGTCACTTCACCATCGGAGCTCAGGCGGACGGTCGGAGTTAGCGGCGGGGCTGCTACGGGCACGGCGGCGGCTGTTGCGTGGGTCTGTGTGGGAGATGCGGCTGGCCCTTGGGTCGGGCTAATTTAGGCGAAAGAAAGTGATAGCTCACCCTGCCCAGGTCCCACTCGTCATAGGCAGTCACGGCCACGACTCACCTGTCATACGCGGCCCACATGTCCGGAGCTCTCTGCCCCCCACGCGTTGGTAACTGAGCAGGTAACGGTCAACTGCTTTGACCCGACGGCAAGGCTCCGTTTGGGCTTTCGCGAGCAGGTGGGGGACAGGGGAGGGGAAAAGTGAGCAAAGTTAGTTGGCTTGGGCAAAACTGAGCACAACTAAGGAACCAGGGGCATCAAAATAGAAATCCCTAATAATTAATACGTCAGTCAATAAAATACTGAATATACTACATGAAGTTAATAAAAAACTAAGGATCATATAGTATAAACTAAAAAATTACACCCCACACGCGGCAGGCGTTTTGGCTCCCGGGAGCATTTGCTCCCGGATGAACAGTAAACAAAAAAATAGTAAATGTTTTCAAAAAATTCTGATTTTTTTGTAGATGTTTGTCTTAGTGTCACAAGCTTGCTTGACAAATTTCATGCGAAACGGAGCAGCAGTGTTTCGTCGGTGAAAAAAAACAAATTTGGGGTGACATTTGGTGTTTAATTTTTTTTTGCACAGGCCAAATGCTTAACCTTTTTTGCCTAAAAATTTGCAGGTAGCATTTGGATGTGACTAAGAACTCACTCTGTGCATTTTAAAACCGAACCGAAAAACCATACCGAAAATAAACCGAACCGAACCAATTTTACAGTTTTTATGGTTTCTGGTTTCGGTATGGTATGAAATTTTCATACCGTTTTAAACTTTGGTTTTTATGGTATATACCGAAAAACCGAACGGTTAACCGAATAAACCGAATTAAAAAATATATTTATATTTCTTGAGGCGAACAACCATACAAGTTGTCATTTTTCTTGTACATGAGCCAAATTTCCTACCAAGCACTCACTCTGTGCATTTTAAAACCGAACCGAAAAACCATACCAAAAATAAACCGAACCGAACCAATTTTACAGTTTTTATGGTTTCTGGTTTCGGTATGGTATGAAATTTTCATACCGTTTTGAACTTTGGTTTTTATGGTATATACCGAAAAACCGAACGGTTAACCAAATAAACCAAATTAAAAAATATATTTATATTTCTTGAGGCGAACAACCATACAAGTTGTCATTTTTCTTGTACATGAGCCAAATTTCCTACCAAGCACGTACATTTTTTTTGTAACATAGTCATTTTTCTCATAAAAATGCTAAGGACGTCCATAACCATCAACGTGTGCATCCGTGCATGCAAATATACTTATATATATATACTTATACACTATTTATGTAAAATAGTATATGTTTTGAGTCATAAATTTGCAAATTGTTATTACGTCATTTTCAAATTCGCGTCAACTTTGGTTATTATGGAAAATACCGAAACCATACCGAAATAATTTGGTATATACCGAAACCGAACCGTATTTTAATTTCATACCGTATTTACCGAAGTATTAATACCGTACAAACCGAAAATCCGTATAAACCGAACCATGTAAACCGAATAAACCGAATGCACAGAGTGACCAAGCACGTACATTTTTTTTTGTAACATAGTCATTTTTCTCATAAAAAATGCTAAGGACGTCCATAACCATCAACGTATGCATCTGTGCATGCAAATATACTTATATATATACTTATACACTATTTATGTAAAATAGTATATGTTTTGAGTCATAAATTTGCAAATTGTTATTACGTCATTTTCAAATTCACGTCAACTTTGGTTATTATGGTATATACCGAAACCATACCGAAATAATTTGGCATATACCGAAACCGAACCGTATTTTAATTTCATACCGTATTTACCGAAGTATTAATACCGTACAAACCGAAAATCCGTATAAACCGAACCATGTAAACCGAATAAACCGAATGCACAGAGTGACTAAGAACACATAGATTTTTTGTTGGGATTTTTTTGACATTTCAAAAATCATTTTCACCTGCAGGAGCACGCGCACGCGGGAGCCGAATTGGATTTCCCCACATCATTCGAACTAAAACTCACTATGCTTTGCTACCTAGTCCTCGACACGACTGCTAATTTAGTGGATTGTGCCCGGACCTAACAACAGTAGTTTGCAAACCCCACACGAATCATACTTTTGTCCATAATCATGGATGCAAAGCAAGCATATTTTTCATATTATTAGGAGTTAGAGAAATCATGTAACTAGATTATTGACTCTAGTGCAAGTGGGAGACTGTTAGAAATATGCCCTAGAGGCAATAATATTGTATTATTATAATTTTTATATTCATAATTAAGAGTTTATATTCTATACTATAACTGCTATGATCCTGGAATGTGTGATTCAGTGGAAAACTCATATGCACGTGTGGATTGATAAATGATATAATAAGATTCCTAGTCTCGCCTCTAAGACTGGCTCAAGTGTTGTTGATGATCATGTTTTCCGGATCTTAGGATATCGTTAAGTGTAACGATAGTCCTAAAACAACATTGAGAGTATGACGTTAGAAGAACGGTCATATTAAATCGACCCAAACTTGTTTGTTATACTTTGAGATTATATCGTCAGAAGTTAATTGTTATAACACGGAGTATTAACATGTGATTTAATTCCTTAGACCATGAGAGTATTGTAGTCACTTCTTACCGTACGATGAACTTTGGGGTTTCTCAAACGTCATCTGTAACACTGTGATCATAAAGACAACTTACAAGTTTATCGGAAAGTTTTACAAGGGACTAGATAGCTCGAGAGTGGAATTTGCTCCTCCGACGATGGAGAGATATTCTTAGGGCCTGATACGTCTCCAATGTATCTATAATTTTTGATTGTTTCATGCTATTATATTACAAATCTTATATGCTTTATACATCATTTTATATCATTTTTGGGAACTAACCTATTAACTCAGTGCCAAGTGCCAGTTGTTGTTTTCTGCTTGTTTTTGGTTTTACAGAAAATCCCTACCAAACAGAGTCCAAACGCTACGAAATTTTTTAACGGTTTTTTTGGACTAGGAGGGACCCTAGAAGCTTCAGGGGAGGACCAGAAGCCAGACGAGGAGACTACAAGGCAACAGGGCGCGCCCTGATGCCTTGTGGGCTCCTCGTGGCTCCTTCTGATCTAATTCCAGCGCTATAAATTCCCAAAAATTCCAAAAACCCCAGAGCGAGACCCGAAACAATTATTCCACCGCCACAAGCCTCTGTTCTTCCGCGATCCCATCTGAAGGCCTCCACCGGTTCTCTGCCGGAGGGAAAATCGATCACGGAGGGGTTCTTCATCAACCTTGCTGCCCTTCCGATGATGTGTGAGTAGTTCCCACAGGACCTACGGGTCTATAACTAGTAGCTAGATGGCTTCCTCTCTCTCTTTGATCTTCAATACAATGTTCTCTTCGGAGATCGATCCGATGTAATCTTATTTTGTGGTGTGTTTGTTGGGATCCGATGAATTGTGGGTTTATGATCATATTATTCATTGAAAGTAATTGAGTCTTTTCTGAACTATATTATGTGTGATTGTTATAGCTTTCTATTTCTCTCTGATCTATCCGTTTGGTTTGGCCAACTAGATTGATTTATCTTCAGTGGGAGAGGTGCTTTGCAGTAGGTTCAATCTTGTAGTGTCCTCACTCGGTGACAGGAGGAGTAGCGAGGCACGTATTGTATTGTTGCTACTAAGGGTAAAACGACGGGGTTTAATCATATTGCTTGGTTTTATTTTATCTATATTATGTCATCATGCTCCAAGCATTACTCTGTTTGTTATGAACTAAATACCTTAACATGCATGCTGGATAGTGGTCGAGGGGTGGAGTAATAGTAGTAGATGCAGGCAGGAGTCGGTCTACTTGTCACGGACGTAATGCCTATGTACTGATCATGCCATGAATAACGTCATAACTGTGCGCTTTTCTATCAATTGCCCAACAGTAATTTGTTTACCCACCGTATGCTATGCTTATGAGAGAGATGCCTCTAGTGAAAACTATGCCCCCCCGGGTCCATCTAAATCATATTACTAAAACCCTAATTTACTTGCTGCAATTTATTTATTTTTAAATTCCGTTTGCAATTTATAAACCTACCACTATCAGAATTGATCCTTGCAATTAACGAGTACAAGGGGATTGTCAACCCTCTTGCCCGCGTTGGGTGCAATTATTTTGTTTGTGTGTGTGTGTGCAGGTACTGTCGACCTTTGTTTGCGTGGTTCTCCTATTGGTTCGATAACCTTGGTTCTCTACCGAAGGAAATACTTATCTGCTACTATATTGCTTCACCCTTCCTCTTCAGGGAAATCCCAACGCAGCTCACAAGTAGAAGAAAGAATTTCTGGCGCCGTTGCCGGGGAGATGTCATCAAACAAAGCAAGGTCCCTACATTCACATTATCATTTACTTGTTCTACTTTTTATTTTCTTTTATTAGTCTCATTAAAAAAATACAAATTCAAAAAAATATTTATCTTGTTTGCTTGCTTGCTTGAATTGTCACCATGTCTCAAGAAAATACTAAGTTGTGTGACTTCGAATACTAATAACAATGATTTTATTAGTATTCCAATTGCTCCTCCCGCCACTAGTGCGGAGTCATATGATATTAATGCTGCATTACTAAATCTTATCACGAAAGAACAATTAGCTAGAAATCCTAATGAAGATGGTGCATCACATCTTAATACCTTCATTGAATTGTGTGATATGCAAAAGAAAAAAGATGTGGATAATGATATTGTTAAGTTGAAATTATTTCCTTTCTCACTAAGAGATCATGCTAAAACTTGGTTTTCATTCTTACCTCACAATAGTATTGATTCATGGGATAAATGTAAGGATGTTTTTATTGTCAAGTACTTTCCTCCCGCTAAGATAATATCTCTTAGAAATGAAATCATGAACTTTAAACAACATGACGAGAACATGTTGCACAATCTTGAGAGAGAATGAAATTAATGATTAAGAATTGTCCTACTCATGGATTAAATTTATGGATGATAATACAAAACTTCTATGCGGGACTAAACTTTGTGTCGAGAAATCTTCTAGACTCTGCTGCAGGTGGCACCTTTACGGGAATTACATTGGGAGAAGCAACAAAGCTTCTTGATAATATGAGAACAAATTATTCTCAATGGCACACCGAACGAGCTCCAACTGGTAAGAAGGTAAACTATGTCGAAGAAGTTTCTACTTTGAGTGAGAAAATGGATGCTCTTATGAATATGCTTTCTAGTAAAAATTCTCATGTTGATCCAAATGATATTCCATTATCTACTTTGATTGAGCAAAATAATGATGCTATTGATGTGAATTTTATCGCTAGAAATAATTTCAACAACAATGCTTATAGAGGGAATTTCAATCCGAGACTGTATCCCGGTAATCCCTCCAATAATTATGGTAATTCATATAATGATAATAATAATAGGATACCTACTGAACTTGAGAACAACATTAAAGAATTTATTAGTTTCGAGAGGAACCGGACGCGTTTCAGGGTCACCGGAAGGGTTTCGGAGTTTATCGGATAATACCGGGTATTACCGATAAATAATATATATATATGGAAAATGTTTCCAAAGATGTTAAATTAATAATAAACGGCTCTAATAATAGTTAGGAGGCTTTTATATTTAATTAAATATCAACGGGTCTTAATAGGCCAAGTGGTGGAAGGAGAACTCGCCACAATGGCCCAATAGGGGAAGACGCCCCCCTTTTCCCACTTGGGAGGCCGAATTAGAGTGGGGGGGGGGGACTCCTCCCCCTAGGCCGGCGCAAGGAGGGGAGCTCCTTCCCTCCTTGTGGCGCCCCTCCCTCTCTCCTCCAACCTATATACACTAGAGGTATTGGCACCTTTTGGACACACAAGTTTTGGAGCCTCCTCTAGTTCTCTAGTCTAGTTCTAGTTGTTCCAATTAGAGCTATATCTAGTTCCTCTAATCCTCATAATTAGAATCCCAGTGTAGTTCTAATCTCCTTTCTCTAATTCTTCGGCGACGATTAGCTCTGGACGGTGAAGCGCTGCTGGATCGTGAAGACCGTACGCTTGCAATATGTGGAGAGGTGCTTTCGGTCTTCCATTCGAGGGACTGTTCGTGGGTGGTTCACGGGATCGTCCATCTACGGTTCGAGGGACTCCAAGTACGATCTACACCGACTCGTCTTCTTCCGCTGGAACTCGGAGTCGGTAACGATCTGATCCAAACCGTTTATCGCATCTTCATAGTGTTCCTGGGTGATCGTAGGGCAAATTTTTTTCCTACTACGTTTCCCAACACCCCCCACCAAGGTTGTGTGGGCCCATACCCCCCGCCCCCAGCCCTCCTCCCACTTCGCCAAAGTATTCATGTTTGATTTTTCTCCAATATTTTGGAGGACGAGGAGGTTCTTGTGCCGACAAACATAAAACATCTGATTCTACCTTTATTCGCTAATAATAATTAATAAAATACTGAATATATTACATGAAGTTAATAAGAAACTAAGGACGATATAGTATGAACTAAAAAATTACACACCACACGGGGCAGGCGTTTTCGCTCCCCGGAGCATTTGCTCCCGGATGAACGGTAAACAGAAAAAAAAAATAGTAAATATTTTCAAAAAAATCTGATTTTTTTTAGATGTTCATGTTAGTGTCACAGTGACAAATTTCATGCGAAACGGAGCAGCAGTGTTTCGTCTGGAAAAAAGACAAATTTGGCTGACATTTGGTGTTTAATTTGTTTTTTTTTTTTTGCACAGGCCAAATGCTTAACCTTTTTGCCTAGAAATTTGCAAGTAGCATTTGGATGTGACTAAGAACACAAAGAATTTTTGTTGGGATTTTTCTGACATTCAAAATTCATTTTCGCGGGCAGGAGCACGTGCAGTGGATTTCCCCACACCATTCGAAATAAAACTCACTATGCTAGATATTATTATTTTTAGAATCTCGTGATGCTTTGCTACCTAGTCCTCGACACGACTGCTACTTTAGTGGACTGTGCCCGGACCTAACAACCGTACTTTGCAAATCCCACACGAACCATACTTTTCCCCACAATCACGGATGCAAAGCAAGCATATTTTTCCGCCAAAGAAAAAGAAGCAAAGCATATTTACTTTCCATCCCATCTCATGATCCGCTAATTTCGACGTTTCATTTCACCGCAAAGTGGCTAGCGACACTACTCACAAGCACGCCCGCATCTTGTGTTGGCAGGCCTGGCATGACCGCGACCGCGTAGGCGAATCCAAGACCCCCGTACGTAGCCTGGCGTGTCGCCGCTGCATATGCGCGCGACGGGACGGGAAGGCAGAAAGGACGCAAAAGCGCGCGACAAAACGAGGTGCCACGGCGGAGCTCCGGCGGGGGATCGACGACGACGTGCACCACCGGCCGGAAGGAGGACGGAACCTCCGGCCGGTCTATCTTTATGTATTTTCTCTTTTTTTCCAGCTCACGTTGAGACCGACCGATGGATGCCATCCGCGTCGCGATTAAACTGTAGCAGTATGTGACTGATGCTTCGCCTAGGGATTTTAGGCAACTCGGGTATTTATTCCGAGCCCCGTCGCCATCTAGTGGCATCAAAGGGTTGCATCGATCGGTCACGTACAAATGCTGCTGCTACTGCTGCTCCAAAGTCGAACCACTACGAGGACACGCCACTCACAGCAGCCAGTGATCACGTACGTACAGCTCTCGTTCCTCCTCTAACCCTTGACGGCCAGGGCAAAGTTTTTCCTGCAGGCTTTGTATATGAGTCTTGTGGATTCGCCTTCCCTCTGCCAGCCGCTCCACGGTCGGCGGCGGAGAGAAGAAACCCGGTGTCTCCGCTTCGTTTAGTAGTTTAAGATTAATGTTTTTTAGTCCTCGCAGTTGCGACACTTGGGTTGATGGCAGCGTTTTTTTTTTAGTTTGTCTTCCGGGCTCCGACCCTCCTTGACTTCGTCCATCTGGACGTAGTCGACGGGGTTTCGGCGTAGATTCCTGCCGACTCTTTAGGAGGTGAGGTTAGGGTTTCTTGTTGTCTGGCGAGATTTGATGTCAGTTGTTTCAAATCTATTCAATGATTCAACGACGATGACTGCGGCTCCAGGGCGCTGGTCCTTAGAGGCACATGCACCAAGACTTTCCGACTGTTATCGACAAGGTCAAGCTAGCTCCGATAGGGGAGTGGCGACAACGACGCGTCAACGGCTCATTCCGGCGACGGTAGTGGTCGTTTGGTGATCTTGAAATCTCGAAAAAAAAAATCGAATACGCACGAATGTGCGTATCATATATTAAAGAAGGAAAAGGGGGAAGATCCCCTCCACTGTTTTACAAGGCGTGAATACAAGCGATTCACACCACAGTCCACACTTTAAACTAGGAGAGTACTCGCCCTGCGTTCATTCATATTTTTTATTATGTTTGAGACGTTTTGTACTCCCGGTAAATTTGATAATAGATCCGAATCATTTAAAAAGAGAAAACCGTACGTACAATACAGATGATCAGCGATGTGTTACAACTTGTAAGTGTAACCTATTGCGCATGCATTAAATGATGATGCATGTGCGTGCTTGCTCACTGGCTCAGACGGTCAGAGGAGCGCTGATTAAGATGCAGCAACTCACTCTGGGGGAAACTCCAAGGGTTCCCGGCGACGACAAGGAGACCCTTCGACTAGGAGCAGCGCGCATGGCATGGTTGCGACCTCGCTCGCTGTCGTGGAGGGCGAGGCTGCAGCGCACACCAGCTGACGACGACGTGTGATGGGCCGGCTGAGTTGGCAGGATTATCGATCCACCTCGGCGGAAAAGGAGAAAAAATGCACCCAAAAGCGCACGGATGCGGGTGGGTAGGTACCTCCTGTCTTCGTCTTTGCCACTAGCTAGCATTCGACTGGACGCTGTGACTCGTGACCGGTAAAAGTAAAAATGGAAGGATTGGGCTGACGACCGACGCACCTAAAGAGTTGGAACGTAGTGCACGGAAGAGAGGATGGAGGTAAGAGGTTTGGCGCGCATTCTGTCAAAAGTGTCGTTTGAGATAAACCGCCCTTTAAGGGGTCATGAAAGCATAAACCTCACGCACTCGATAAAAAAAATCCCATAATTATTTGTTTTATTGACCCTAAAAACTGGGGAACGAACAGCTGGGAGGTAGGGGGTGCAGCGAACGTACGCAGCGACCCCAACGAATGTCTAGTTCACTCCATATCATCCCACCATCGCAAACCAACCTGTGCTTGGATGGTCAGGAGGACAGTGCTATTCCTAGTCCATCAGGGTTCAAGTCCTAGACTTGACACTGATGCACATTTTCCTGAATTTATTCCAGACTTTCCGACGATGCTCCTTCAGCAGAAGGGTGAAGGGTCAGAAAGAGAAACATCTGAGCCACTGTCAGACTCATCACCATCGGAGTCAGCGTACTGACATATGACCCAATCGCGACAAAGCTATGTGCTGCAACAATTGTGGATAGGGATGAGAACACCCATACCGATTGCCATGTGAAAAAGGAAGGAGCAATATGAACGTTTTTTTCTCTTTATTTTTGCCATGGGCCAATACAAAAACTGGCATGTGACGGTAAAGAAAATTATAAAAGTTTGGCATGTTCGCATTATGAATTAGAAAACACAAAAAAGGTTCTTAAAAAATGCCATGCTCTTAAAAGTTAAAATGCCATGCTCTTAAGAATAAAAATGCCATGCTCTTACTAGTAATACATGCCATGCTGTTAAAAGTTAAAATGCCATGCTCTTAAGAATAAAAATGCCATGCTCTTCAGAATAAAAATGACATGTTCTTAATATTAAAAATGCCACGCTCTTACTAGTAATACATGCCATGCTATTAAATAATAAAAATGTCATGCTATTAATAATAAAAATTGTAATGATAAGAAAATTAAAATTGCCATTTGAATTTTCTTTGTCAAAACAAAAAACCACACAAAAAAAGAAATTGCCTTGATTCAAAATATAAAATTGCCATGTCATTTTAAAACTAAATTTGCCATCCTATAAATTTTAAAAAGAATGCAAATCTCTTCAAAATAAAAATGCCAAGCTCTTACAAAAAATAACATGCTCTTAATGATAAAAATGCCATGCTATTAATAAGAAAAATGCCACGAAAAAATTACAAAAAAAATGGCCATGGTTTTCAGAAACACTTTCTAATCTGTTTCCACGGACTATAACTAACAATAAAATGCCATGGTGTTCACTGCAAAATGACATGGCAACTTGAGAAACATCCCATGAATTTAGCCATGGCACCTATAAAAAATCCATTTCTGTTTATACAAGGACATGGCAACTTATTTGGGAAAAAGGATTGTAACATGGCAACTTTTTTAAATTTGTAAGGGACACATGGGGAAAGTTGGGTATTTGGTTATTTGAAGCTACCATGATCTACAGCAAACAGTTCTTAAAATGGCCATGGTCTTTTTTTTTGCCATGACCTAGAGCAAAACAGTCCTAAGTTGCCATATGTATCAACGGAAAAATGCCATGTTTAGTGCTTGAAACATGGAATTCCAGTAGCTGCAACACATATATATGGCTATTGTTACTCAAAACCACTGAGAAAAAAATGCCATTGTGTTTTCAGTAAAATTGCCATGGTAGCCATAAGTGAAAATGTCATGGTCTTAACCTTTAAAGGCCTATTTTTGTGGTGCTAATGTTTTTTAGCAAACATGCCATGTTGTGAGTACACAATATTTATGACTATTATGATGCTATTTAAAAAAAAATGCCATGTCACTTTACAAGTAACTGCCATGGTATTTAGAACATTTCTCTTATTTTTGCAATGGGACTATAACTAACAAATTCAAACATGGCAAAAAATTCTCATAACAATGCAGAAATTGACATGTACAAGTACTAACGAATTTCAGAATAAAAACACTTTCTATCTATTGTGAAGTTATAACAGATCATATAGAAATCCCAATGGAAAATACAATGTAAAAATGCCATGTACTGAATTTTGCCATGTCACGTAGTAAAAATTGCCATGTGCGCCACTAATTAACAAAATGCCATGTTTTTTAGAACAAATCACGCAGAAATGCCATGGAGAAATCAATGTCAAAATTGCCATGTTCTAGTAGTTTTGCACCTAGTTTGCCATCTATTAAAAACCTAAAAGTTTCCATGGCGAAGTATATTTAGTTGTGGTGTATTGTATTTATTTGCCACAATGTTCTTGCAAATACCACCAGCACATGTAATGTAATGTTTATTTGCATCGGCAGAAAAGATACCTCTAAAATGCCATGACAATATATAGTACTTCCTTTGTAAACTAGTAGTGATCTAAAACATCTTATATTAGTTGACAGAGGGAGTATATTTTACTAAGCATACATGGCAAATTTCATGTCTAATAAGGGATTTAATTCCTGGTATTGGAGACAAATAGTGCATGACAATGACGAATTAGCATACTGCTCCAATACAAAGCATAAATCAGCTAGCTAGTTTCAATATAAAAAATCCAGATATTTGATTGGTACCAGCATAATAAGCATACCGCTCCAGATTTTTACTACACTATGAATATCACGAACCAGATCAAATTCTCCCGTGTTTTACGACAATATGGTAATTTGAGAGTGTTTGAATATCACGATGATCATTCGGGGAACGGCACTAACGTGCGAGGCGGGATCTAGGAATAGGGTCCCGTGTGATCCTGGCAGCACTGCCCGTCGGCGTGCTTGGCGACGGCGGTGCTGGAACAGAGCCGGTGAAGCGCGTGAACTGCAGGGACCCGGTGAATCACGTGAACTGCAGGGACACGCGAAGCAGAACGTGGTTGCTCGAGTCCGCCGCCTTAGGAAATCCACACCCGCGAAAGGAGCGGGTTGCGGCCAATCCCCGCGAACTCGTGCAACCCAAAACACCTCGAGGAGCAGCGGCGCAGCAAGCCGACGCCGCCCACCGAGCCAGAGAAGAGCTACGATACACGAAGGATACTGCGGCGGTGAGGAGCGTGGTGCCGCCAGCTCAATAGCCGATCAACTCGACGGATCCCAGTGAGTACCGCTTGCTGAGGATCTCGATGGAGCCAGCGACGACGTCACGCACTTCCTCCCGTGCCTCGCCGGTGGCGCCGCAAGCGCAATCCGCCGCCTCCCGCGTCGTCCCCGTCGCCACCCGCGTCGTCCTGTTTGTGTGTGGTGTGAGAGGTGTGGAGTGGGAGAGAAGTGAGAGAGACAACCTAGAGGAAGGGGGAAATGCGGCGCGGCATGTTTGCTAATGTATCTATCCCAGCGAACGACCCGGTGCTGCTGACGTGTCTTCCACCAGCGCTTTAAGATTAGTGCATCTAATCCAACGGCAATGAATGCGTTCGATGTGAAATGTCAAAAAACTCACGTTCCCGAGTTATGCAATGCACCAGGGATCGACCCAATTAATAGACAGCAAACCCCATCAAAACGTAAACAAAAGAGCTCACATAGCATGGGTGCTGCTTACGTGGTTGCATCACAGCCCCTTCATGCAAAAACACCATGCATAATTAATCATCGCGTATGGAGGAGAAGAAGTCGGCAAACCGTCCAGACACATGATCGCGGGTGTGTACCAAACGCTGGGCGTGAGGACGGGAGACAACGGCCCCATGAATCCATCCCGCGTAGACGTAGGCGTCCTACTTTAGGTCCACGTACAACGTATCTCCGCGACCAACCAATCCACAAAGGGATCTCGTCCCAAAAAGCAACAGTTCGTCCATCGCAGCCGTCCATCTGTTAGGCCCGTCTCCTCTCAACGTCCAGATTCGCGCCACGTCTCAAAGGATCCCCGCCTGCTCACGTGCTGTCAGACAAGACGGGAGACAGCCGCACGAGGGGTTGGCCGGCCTTGCCGTGACGGGGAACTCAGTGGGGGCACGAGGCGCAAATAAAAGTACTTCTGACATCTCCAACGACCACCCTTAAAAAGCAATCGTCCGTACCACACGGTTTGAATGTGTTTTGCCGTCCAACGTTGATCCTAGATCGGTCCGTTCGGCGGTTCGGACGCACTTTTTTCCGCAAATCGGAGGCAAACTAGGTAGCTTTGTGTGCATCCAGACCGCTGCAACGCCCGCGGCTGACTAACCTGGCCCACCCTAAAAACCCTCCCTCGCCCGCGCGCGCTTTCCTGCCCGGCGCTGGTCAGCGCTGCATTCATGCCGGCTAAGGGCGGATGCGACCCAGAGGCGGCATTGAAGCGGCGCGCCGCTTCCCGGTGCACGCCACGCCTCTCCACATTCAAACGACACTATGGGCTAGTCTCGTGCTCACTACATGGACATGGTGCTGGAGAAGCGGGAGGGCGCGTTCCGGCGGAGCCCAGGCCTACAACCTCCGCCTCCTCAACGAGCACCGGCGCATGGAGTTAGAAGTCGCCTATAGGTAGTTCGATGAGGCGGTGGAGCTTGGATGAAGACGAGGTCGCCAGCTCGGGCGTGCCCGCCGCCACGACCATGAAGTCGGCACGTCTGCGAGCGCCGCCGGCAGCGAGGAAGAGTAGCGCACGGGAGGTCGCCGGCGCTTGTATCCCATGAAGGCCACCGCTCCTCCCCTCCCGTTGAAGCCAAGCTTGGTGGCCTCAACATCGTCGACAGATTAGCCGCTTTTCGGCGACTTGAAGGCGGATAGCTTGAGTTCCTGGCGCTCATGGCTGTGGAGGAGGCGGAGCTTCATTTTTCGGGGCTCATGGCCAGCCGGAGATGGGGAATGGGCGTCAGCGGTCATTTTAGCCTAGGTTTAGAGTCCGGTGTAGTTGAAATATGTCTAAGTGTAATGAATTTGCTCCGGTTTTCGATGAAAAGCATCCAGTTTTATGTAAATAAATATCCAAGTATGAATGAATATCTTCCGGTGTGTTCAAATATGCATCAAATTTGTTCATTTCGTTAAAATTCTTTCAAAATGTAACCAAACATATGCAGAAAGCTTTGTATGGCCGGCTCCCGCATCCGTGTCCATGGACTGGTCCCCCTGGTCGCGGACAAATGTGGTGTTTGATTTGGGGGTCGGCGTTGGAGATGCCCTTAAGGCATTTTCAACGTTGTGCATCAAAACGCTGCTAAACATCAGGACAACACAATATGGATTTTTTTTACCATCCAACGTCGTGCATCAAACATCCGCGGACAACGGACCGGTTCGGACGTCCAAAATTCCACAAACAAAAGACAAACCATTCAAAGGTTTCCGGATGTCCGAACATCCACCACATAGGTGCCCGACAGTCGAGTCAGAGCCGACCCTAATGAGGGGCAGAGGTGGCCACTGATACGTCTCCAACGTATCTATAATTTATTATTATTTCATGCTATTTTATTATCATTCTTAGATACTTTTTATGTAATTTTATATCATTTTTTGGACTAACCTATTAACTTAGTGCCCAGTGCCAGTTGTTGTTTTATGCTTGTTTTTGGTTTTACAGAAAATCTATACAAAACGGAGTCCAAACGCTACGAAACTTTTTGACGATTTTTTTTCTGGACATAAGAGACCCTAGAAGCTTCGGGGGTGGACCAGAAGACCTACAAAGAGACGGCAAGACAACAAGACGCGCCCTGGGGGGTAGGCGTACCCTGCTGTCTTGTGTGCCCCTCGCGGCTCCGTCTGACCTAATTCCAACGCTGTAAATTCTCAAATATTCCAAAACCCCCAGAGAGCCACCCGAAACAATTTTTTCGCCGCCGCAAGTCTCTGTTCTTCCGCGATCCCATCTGGAGGCCTTTCTCGGTAATGTGCCGGAGGGGGAATCGATCACAGAGGGCTTCTACATCAACCTTGCTGCACCTCCGATGATGTGTGAGTAGTCCACCACAGACCTACGGGTCCATAGTGATTAGATAGATGGCTTTCTCTCCCTCTTTGATCTTCAATACAATGTTCTCCTCGGAGATCGATCCGATGTAATCTTCTTTTGCGGTGTGTTTGTTTGGATCCGATGAATTGTGGGTTTATGATTTGAATATTCATTGAAAGTAATTGAGTCTTTTCTGAACTTTATTATGTATGATTGTTATAGCTATGTAATGCTTTTCGATCTATGGTTTTCTTTGGCCAAGTTGATTCGTTGATCTTCAGTGAAAGTGGTGCATAGTAGTAGATTCAATCTTGCGGTGTCCTCACCCAGTGACAACAGGGGTAGCGAGGCACGTATTTGTATTGTTGCTACTAAGGATAAAACGATGGGGTATACTCATATTGCTTGGTTTTATTCTATCTACATTATGTCATCTTGCTTAAAGCATTACTCTGTTCATCATGAACTTAATACCATAGATGCAGACAGGAGTCGGTCGATTGGTGGAGTAATAGTAGTAGATGCAGGCATGATTCGGTCTACTTGTCACGGACATAATGCCTATATACATGATCATGCCATGAATATTGTCATAACTATGCGCTTTTCTATCAATTGCCCAACAGTAATTTGTCTACCCACCGTATGCTATTTTTATGAGAGAGATGCCTCTAGTGAAAACTATGGCCCCCGGGTCTCTTTTAATCATATTACAAAAAACCACAAATACCTTGCTGCAATTTATTTACTTTTATTTACTTTGTAATTTATCTATCTACCATTACCAGATTTAATCCTTGCAATTAATGAGTGCAAGGGGATTGACAACCCTCTTACCCGCGTTGGGTGCAAGTATTTGCTCTTGTGTGTGCAGGTACTGTTGACGGGTGTTTGCGTGGTTCTCCTATTGGTTCGATAACCTTGGTTCTCTACCGAGGAAAATACTATCCGCTACTATATTGCTTCACCCTTTCTCTTTCGGGAAAATCCCAACGCAGCTCACAAGTAGCAGCGACCGGCCGAGGCCCAAGAAATCAAGGGGCCTCCATCTAGGTAGCAGCTACGTGCACTATAACCTATGACTAGAAGGTTTGAGCGTGCTTTGCTGCGCCGTTGGTGTTGCTGGGATTCTTTAAAAAAATTACTCACTCGGTTTCAAAAAATAAGGTGTGTTACTGTTTTGAAGAGTCAAACCTCTTTAAGTTTGATCAAATTTGTATAGAAATATATGAAAATCCATAATATCAAATCCGTGTCATTAGACTCATCATGAAATGAATATCCATATTTTTTTAATATTGTGGATGTCGATATGTTTGACTCTGAACTTGGTCAAAGTTAAAGAAATTTGACTTTTCAAAAAACTAATACCCCTTATATTTTGGAACTGATGGAACATTTAGTTTGGCAGGTGGGGGGATGATGGAGTGTGTTTTATGTTTATTTATAATGCAATTATTTGGTGGGCCTTTCGCGGTGTGATTCTGTGTTATCCACTAATCAGCCCATAATTATGTGGGGAAATTTCTGCGTCGGTGACTGCATGTACTATATTGGTGCTATAGTATGACATGGTGGTGCTTCTTTTTTCTAGGTGGTGGGAGGGTCTGCGGGGTTGATGTGTTTTTATAGGCCGGTTGCTGCTGATTGACTTGATATGTTTTTATAGGCTGGTAGCTGCTGATTGCTTTGAAAAATCGTTGACCCAATTCAAATCGTAAACCAAATCCAAAATTGAATACCCCAATTGAATAAAAGAGCTTCAAAATTAGGGAACACAGTGAATTAAAATAATTAAATGAGAGAGCTCCTTGAGAAATTGTTGACCCTGTCAAAATCGGGTGACCCAATTCAATTATACCTCGATTAATTGTAAGGCCTTAATAATTAGGAAGCATAGTGTATTGTATAAAAGAATTGAATGAGAGAGCTTTAAGAAATTGTTAACTCGGTCAAAATCGGGTGACCCAATTCTAAATTGAAGATCTTATTTAATTGTGAGACCTTAAAAAATAGGAAGCATAGTGTATAGTATAGAAGAATTGAATGAGAGATCTTTGAGAAATTGTTGACTCAGTCAAAATCGGATGACCCAATTCTAATTAGGGACCTCAATTGATTGTGAGAGCTTAAAAACTAGGGAGCATAGTGTATAGTATATATATGGCTAGCCCAAAGTAGCATGGTAGTCCTCACAAACAAGTCACGACTCACAACATCGTGCACCGCCGCCCAAGGTCTTCGGGCCCGTCGGCATCCACCACTCCATCGACGCGCACGGGAAAGAAGGAGGTGGTGATCTCCGACGAAAACGAGGAACAGCTGCAGACGCGCCTCCTTGCCGAGGCTACACGGATGGACAAGGAGTATGCACGGTAGCTAGAGCTGTTTCTCAAGCGATCACTCTTCGACCGCGGTCTGGCGCCACCTTTGCCACCACGTCATGAAGAAATCGATGTCCCGGCCTCGCCACTGCGTCAAAGAGGAGTTGACGTCCCCAATATTACTTCGTGTAAGACGGAGTCGACGTCCCTGCACGCAGACAGTATGGGTGCCTGTTCCAGCAGGCGTACCCGGCGCACCGTTTTGGGCGCGGCAAGGAGGTGGTACCGCCATCCTCATGCCAGTTGCACGAGACCGTCGTGAAGAAGGAAGCACCCTCCCCAGTGATCCCCAGTGCGTGCGACCGCCTTCTTCACTACCTCAACCGCGGCCGCGGTGCCTCGTCCTCATAAACCAGGACGGCGGACGACAAGCCAGGGGCAGCGCAACACTGCGCGTTGATACGTCCATTTTGCATCATTATTTCCTACTGTAATTTATCTAATATTGCTATTATATTTCACATTATGGTGCAATTCTAATGCCTTTGCTCTCTTAAAATGCAAGTTATACCTAGAGAGGGGGATTGCCGGCAGCTGGAATTATGGACCTAAATTATCAGCAAAAGAAAAAGCAATTCTCCGGATCTAAAAATGAAGCGTGGATTTTTGGAGAATTATTTTGGAATATATATAATGAATTATGGAGCAAGATATGCCAAAGAGGGGCCACAACCTACCCACAAGGACAGGTGGCGTGGCCACCCCCCTGGCCGCGCCATGTGTCCATGTGGGGCCGTGGTAGCTCACCTCCCGATGCCCTTTTGTCATGAATTCCCTTTTGACCTAGAAAAAATCATAGAAAATTTTTGGGACTTTCCGCCACCGTCTGCGAGGCAGAACAGAGCCAGAGCACTTTTGCTCTCCGGCGGAGAGATTCCACCGGGGAAACCTCCCTCCGAGAGGGGGAAACCGAAGCCTTCATCATCGCCAACACTCATCTCATCATGGGAATCATTATCTTCATCAACATCTTCAACAACACCATCTCATCTCAAAACCCTAGTTCTTCATTTGTGTTCAGTCTTTGTATCAAACCTCAGATTGGTACCTGGGGGTGCTAGTAGTGTTGATTACATCTTGTAGTTGATGCTTGTTGGTTTAATTGGTGGAAGATTACTATATTCAGATTATTTATCATATATTTATACCCACTGATCATGAACAATATGATGAGTTGTGAGTAGTTCTATTTGTTCTTGAGGACATGGGAGAAGCCTTGTTGCTAGTAATCATGTGAAGTTGATCACCGTTCAATGTCTTGATATTAGGTTGTGTTGTTCTTCCTCTAGTGGTGTTATGTGAACGTCGACTACATGACGCTTCACCATGTTTGGGCCTAGGGGAAGGCATCGTGAAATTAGTTTGTAGATGATGGGTTGCGGGAGTGATAGAAACCTAAAACCCAGTTAATGAATTGTTCCGTGAGGGGCTGTTTTGGATCCACATGTTTAATGCTATGGTTAGATTTATCTTAATTACTTCTCCTGTATTTGTGGATGCTTGCATGGAGGGTATAATCATAAGTAGGTATTTGTTCAAGTAAGACCAGTGCCTTAGCTCCGGTCCACCCACATAACACTTATCAAGGCAATGACCGTAAGTTGATAAATCATGGTGAAAGTAACTTGGCAATATTCTCGTGTGTCCTCAAGAGCGTTTGATCACTATAAGAAATACCGCCGGCTTATCCTTAGCATAATTAAGCATTGGGCCACTTGCTACACCTTGCTACTTGTTGCCTTCTTACCAATTATCTTGCTATCAAATTATCTATCAAAACTATCTTACAACACTTGCAGTGAAATCCTTGCTGAAAACTGCATATCAATTCCTTCTGCTCCTCGTTGGGTTCGACACTCTTACTTATCAAAAGGACTACGATTGATCCCTTATACTTGTGGGTCATCACACGTCGTTCAGCCTTCTCGAAGTCAGACACGGCGCCGGACTAGGTGCGCACCGACCCGGAACTCGTGTTGGCCTGGGCCGAGGATCGGTCTAGGACCACCACGCAGATGTCTACCCGCTGCTGGTGCCGGATCAACAAGCAGCTCTACCAGATTTGGTTGGTAGATTTTGAGCATGCCACCCGTGCCCTCACCGGCAAGGGCAAGGGCAAGGGCGGGCGACTCCGACCAGAGTCCGCGCCTGATCGTCGTCGCGAGCCGGACGCGGTTGATCGTCTGCGTGAGGCGGAGCATCTACGCCGCAAGCCGCAGCTGTGGCCGATCAAAGTTGTCGCCCCCTGGGAGTCCCTCCGTCGCTGGAAGGATGATGACGACGGACCGGAAGGTGACGGATGTGTCGGTGGCCTCGGAGGCCATACCTACGAGGTCACCGTCCCGTACCTCGCGTAGTTTAGTTTAGCTTTTTTTAGTTTTAGTTGAACTTGGTAAATAGCGTCCGGTCTGTACGTAAAATATGAAACTTGCGTAAAATTCGTTCACTTTCCATGAATTTTGTCTATTCATGAAATATCCATTCAAATTGTGGGCGAACATTTGGTGCATAGGGTTGATGGCCACTCCCCTACCTGTTGTCCGGGGACACCTTCGGACGTGTCCGCAGACGTTTGGTTTGTCTTATTTGATGCATGACGTTGGAGTTGCCCTTGCCGACTGGATCATGTGTCGTACTACTACTCTAAAAATACTAAGTACTAGAATCAAGGGGCAAGAAATTGAGGAGAAAGAGAGAGTGTGTGCAACATGTGTTATATGTTCCATTGGAAATGAATTAGCATATACATGGACCCAACGACAGAGATGATTGCCCTTAAATTTTGTGATCATCAAGCACACAAAGGCAAGAAATGATAGTGCATGTCTTCGTCAACTTTATACACACAGGAAAACAAAGTCTAGCCCTTAGAATCTATTTTTAACTTCAGATAGCATAAATTCATAGTTCACGAGTTCTAAAACAACACCATCCTAGTATAATGTGAGGTGAAGAGGATAGAACGCTCATTCACAGAAATTTTAGTTATTAGTCTCTCTTTATTTGGTTTGATGCATGTATAGTCTAAATTTAGCATTCTAGCCTACAGTTGATTGGATAAATAGTGCATCTTTCACTTGTATTCAGTATAGTGTTTACAAAGACTTAGGGTTATCATATGTGTGTGCTATCCTAAAGAATGTCCAAACAGATAGTGATCTCAAATGAGCAGAGGATTGCAACCTATGAAATTGATGGAAGTCATATGGCCCCTTACATGGTTGGCTCTAGAGCATGTTATCTTCCTCCATGATGGTAATTATTTATAAACAATAGTGTCTTCCAGAAATTTCATTGGTTACAGTTTGTCGGAGATTACAAGGTGATCCATCCATTTGGATTGGACATTCCTTCGGGTAGCATTCACATATGATAGATTTAAGTCTTTTGTGATGATTGCGGCATTGGCCATTACCCTATCTTTCATGTTAGACATGCCTTCATACAAATTTGTTATTGGCACAAAACATGTGGCTATAGTTTAGAGAGACATAGTTCGAGGAGCACAAAAGCCACTTGGAACAAACAAGTTAGTCGCATTACTTTTTTGGCAGGTCTATACTATACCAATTATAGATTCCCTAGAAATTCTATGTCGGGAAACTTTCAAGAAGACCCCATGTTAATCGGAGAAAAAAATATCTCGCCAGCCATCCAACGAGACAAAATTAAAAGGATCATGTGAGATCAAAACTTTTAGATGTGGAATATGTGGTATCGTTTGTAGCTCAATCCTACCATATTGGTATGAAATTATGTATTTCATATCCGTTTCATTCTCTATTACTTTCGCTAATACAAGACATCTTCTTTTTTTGGGTCGATGTGGGACGTGCATGAGAAATAGAGTAGAGAAGAGAGGTAGGCTTGCTAGCCATGATGGCATGTGTCACATGCAAGGGTGGGGGGAATCTCCGCACATTCGCCATGAAGAGAATGATGGTTTGGGAGCCAAACATCCAGGCCAACATTCGGCCAGTCCAAAACTTGCCAAATATTAGCAAGATTTTAGAGATGGGCGAAATAAATTGGTACCCAACAAACTGGTAGTCAATATTTTTTGTCCTGCCTACACATTGGCAATCCAAATTTTTGGCACCAAGCATGCTTGTGCTCGGGGAGAAGCACAAGAAAGAAAACCTTGAGAAGCACATCCATAACCATTTCAAACCTACAATATAATTGTTGAGTTCCTTGTGGAGATTTTTCTCATAAAGAATTATCTTGTTGACAATTTTACATATTTAGCCACGTGTTGTTGTGGTGGCACTAACCGATGGAAAAAAAGAGTGGAGGTGATGTATTTCAACAACTAACCTAATGCAACCAATAGAATCTCTGTCCTATAGAGTGCACCGCCAAGAACAAAGCAAGAAAAACTTCCTAGAGGTTTTGGTGGAAGAGTGGAGGTGATGTATTTCAACAACTAACCTAATGCAACCAATAGAATCTCTGTCCTATAGAGTGCACCGCCAAGAACAAAGCAAGAAAAACTTCCTAGAGGTTTTGGTGGAGGAACATCATCAACGAAAGAAAATGAATCATATACAATAAAATATAAGTGATGGCTGGTCTTCAAGGCAACTAGGCGGGAATGGTAATTTTAATCCAAGCGACATAGCCAACTCATAGACGAACTGATAAATTTCATGGAGATCATGAGGTGGTAGTTGTGATTCACAACCCGCTTCTTGTTGTGTGGCTCTTTTGTTTGTAACATCCATATCTCGGCAGAGGAGCATACTCACATCCTTATACCATGAGCATATGATATGCCCAGATACCATATGGTTACTTTGGGGTTGCTAAATGCCACTCCCTAACTATGTGATCATAAAGGTAACTTTTGGATATACCGGAAAAGTATGTTGTGGTGTTCAATATGTCAAGATTGGGATTTGCTCCCATGGTGATGGAGAGATATATACTCTGGGCCCACTCAGTTTTACGATGTACATCATCTCTTGGACATGCATAGTGGCTATGGTGTTAGTCATGGGGACATCAAAGTGTTTATCACGGGGATACTATAAAGTCTTACCTCGAGTTTTTTAAGGGACAATTCCATTTCTCCCCCTAACTTGAGCCACCACCTGGAATTTGCCCCTAATTTTCTGGTATGCTCAAAAATACCCCTCTGCCGTCAAGTCACCTTATAGAAATGCCCTTACCGTCCGGTCAAAGGGCTTTGACCGTCAGGTGAACAGTAACGCGGTGAACAGTAAATTCGAAAAAAATAGCAAGAAAATTCAAAAAAATCTGAAATTTAGTGGGATCGAAGATACTCAGGTGCGCAAGGTGCGTGCAAATTTTCGTGCTGTTTGGACATTCCAGGAGCTCGTGGCAAAGGAAAAATTGTAAATCTATATGCTGTGAACAGTAAATTCAAAAAAAATAGCAAGAAAATTCAAAAAAATATGAATTTTTTTGGCATCAAAGAGGCTTGGGTGTGCAAGGTGCTTGCAAATTTTTGTGATCAAATGACATGCGAGGAGCTCTAGCAAAAAAAAAAATAGTGCATTTTTACAAAAAAAAATCCGAGCCAAATTTTGTTTTTTTCCACGAGCTCCTACAATGTCCAAACACAACAAAAAATTGCACACACCTTGCGCACCTGATCATCTTGGATCCCAAAAAACTTCATATTTTTCTGAATTTTCTTGCTATTTTTTTTGAATTTACTGTTCACAAGCATACAGATTTACTGTTTTCCTTTGCCACGAGCTCCTGGAATGTCCAAACAGCACGAAAATTTGCACGCACCTTGCACACCTGAGTATCTTCGATCCCACAAAATTTCAGTTTTTTTTGAATTTTCTAGCTATTTTTTTTCGAATTTACTGTTCACCGTATTACTGTTCACCAGACGGTCAAAACCCTTTGACCGGACGGTAACGGCATAGAAGGGCATTTCTATAAGGTAACTTGACGGAAGAGGGGTATTTTTGAGCATACCAGAAAATTAGGGGCAAATGCCAGGTGGCGGCTCAAGTTAGGGGGAGAAGTGTAATTGTCCCGTTTTTTAATGTATCATGAAATAAAGGGAAATGTATACGATAACAAAAAGTTCGCTCGATAAAGATCTTCGTTGAAATGTGGGAATTATTATGGGTGTTTAGACCTAATTATTGACTGTAAGGTGTTTAGGACATATCCATATATTTGATTATGTATGGTCACACGCTTAACGACTAGCGGTATGTAAAAGTGCTAGGAGATAATGGAGAATGAAATAAGGCTTTTCTAAAGTGTTTCACATGATCCCGAAAGTGTTCCGGGAGGTCCCAAAGTGTCGTGATGATGTCCATAAGTGTCCCAGAAGGTCTCGGAATGTCCCGAAAGGAGAAGGAACCTCCTCAAAGGTACGAAAGGTGAAGGAAACTTCTAGAAGGTTCGAAAGGTTCTAGGATGTTCTAGAAGGTTCCTAGCAGGCCACCTCCCGCAACCTTGGGGGGCAAGGCGCGCTATATGGCCCAAGTCGACAACCCCTAAGGAAACTTGGGGGTAGGCAAGGATACCGGCGGACTCCCTTATGCAGGAGGAGTAGGACTCCCAGAGGAGTTGGCCAACCCACACTTGGCTCCTCCACCTATATATAGGTGGGAGAGGCACACAAAGGAGACACACCAAAGCCCCTCAGTCGAATCCCCTTGCAGTCGCACCCCTCTCTCTCCCCGATCTACACTATATCTAGATTGGTATGTCACTAGGCTATCTCCCCCCTCTAGTACTTTTGGTAGTTCTTCGTGTTGGTCCACAAAGTGCAGCTATACCTCTAGATCAATACATGTGGATACCTCAGAGGTATCCTTGTAGGGGAACGTGACAGAAAACAAAAAAAATCGGTACAGCGAGCACACCCAGGATCACTATGGAGATGGCATACAAGGTTTGATCTGATCATTACCGACTCGTAGTGCAGCGGAAGTAGAGTCGATGTAGATCGTCGGTGCATATCCCCGCATCTAGGATTTATAACCTCCCAACCGCGAGGATGTACTCCCTCGTCGGACAGCCCTTCGTGAGGCGGTCGGACAGTCCCCCGGACGATGTCATGGACAGCCCTTCGGGAGGACCCTCGAAGCTCGAAAGGTAACTCGGACAGCCCTTCGGGAGGACCCTCGAACAGCCTCTCGGGCAAAAGATCGAACCTATGACCTCTCTACGGGGTTGCACACATACGGTAGGGCTTCGCCGTCCAGAACTAGTTCCCACCGGAACCCAGACAGCCTTTCGGCTCTACGAAACTATTTCGCGGGGAGGGGGAGAGAAGTCCAGATCATGCATGGCATTTGTATGTGAGAAAGAGTGAGTGTGGAGAGTGCCTCTCCACCTCTATTTATAGGAAAACCCAAGGGGTAGGGTGGCACTTGAAATACCCAAAAAACCCATCATATGGAATTTCCAAAGGGCATAATGGGAAGGCTAGAGGAGCTCCATGGAGGACCTCCCGTTGTGGCCGGCCACACCAAGTGGGGCCCCCATGAGGGGCTCTCATCCATCCATGCCATCCCCAAGATATTTTGGGACAAAGCCCAAAAAGGCGGCTTTCCATAAAGTAACCATAAAGTGCTTTTTCACTATTCATGAACCCAATTTTCCGCGACCGATAAATCCAAAAATATTTCTGTGGGTCTTAGAATAATTCCAGTACCCACTAATTTAATTCTGGATGCGTTTCGAAACATTTTTCAGATCAATGATTTTCATCAGCGAAAAGCAACCAAAGCGGTTCCGGCAGCTCCGGAACATTTCCGGTTTTTCCCCCGGAAAAATCCCAGAAGTTCCTAGAACAATTCTGGCATCCTCCAAGAATTTCCAGGCATGTGTCAAAATGAATTTGACTTAATGGTATACTCCGAAACAACTTTTCAGTTTTACCGAAACTCTTTCGGTGTTCTCTCTCCGGAACTCTTCCGTTGTCTTCGAAACTTTTCCGGTGACTTTCTCTCAGACTCCCTGTCTAGTATTCAGCAGATAGATGACCCTTAAGCGTGTGACCCTATAGGTTCGGTGAAGTATAGACATGACTGGAACACTTTCCGATCAATGATCAACATCGGAGCCATGGACACCCATATTGACCCCTATACCCATACGAATAATTATTCGAGTGAACCTCCGGTTACCGTCTGCTATTCCTGTTGCTTCGTGATATGTTACAAACACCCGAGGTGTGATTTATCAGCATCCCCGTGAATCAACACTTGTCCACTATGCCAGTAGCCTCGTTACCGGTTTTGTTCTCTTATCTCGTTTCCGCATTCCGGCATCCCCGTGATCAAATCACTTTGTGTCTGGCCAGACGATGATGGATACCGTAACACCGAGAGGGACCCAAGAATATCTCTCCATCGATGGAGGAGCAAATTCCAATCTTGAGCTATCTCATTCCTTGCCATACTTTTCCGTGAACCCGTAAGCCGCCGTAATAGCCACCCAGTTACGGATGACGTTTAACAAACCCCAAAGTCCACGAAGCAAGAATGAAGGAACTCGACACTCTCATGGTCTAAGGAATTATGCAAACATTAACTTTCTCTGTGTTATAAACCATTAACTTGTGACGAATGTATCTCATAGCATAACATCAATTCGGGTTGATTCAACACAAGTGTTCTTCTAACATTGTGCCCTCAAAATTGCCGGCATAGTCATGCCCATGATCAGGAAAACAGGATCATCATGCAATACTTGAGCCAGTCTTAGAGGCATGACTAGGAATACATTTTACCGTTTATTATGCCACACGTGCACATGAGTTTCCCTCCGAGCCTCGTGGATATTGTAGACTCGAGAATCATTGCAGTTATAGCATGGAACATAAACATTCATTGCAAACTTGGAGATACAAAATAACTGTTATTACTGCCTCTAGGGCATATCTCCTACAGACTCCCACTTGCACTAGAGTCATAATCCAGTTACATGGCTTCCCTAACACCAATGGCTATCCGGTGCTGCTCATGCTTTGCTCGTGGTAGAGGCTTTGTCATCGGGTCTGACACGTTCAGATCCGTGTGAACTTTGCGTACATTCACTAAACCCGCTTCGGCATGATGTGGAATGAGTTTATATTTGCGTTCAAAATGTCTTGTCTTATGGTGCGAAGATGGCTCCCTACCCTGAGCCACGGCGCCACTATTATCACAATAGATCTCCACCGGGTCCAGCGCACTTGGAACCACACCAAGGTCTTCAAGAAACTGCTTGATCCAGACCGCCTCCTTGGAGGCTTCTGAAGCTACAACATATTCTGCCTCTGTCGTAGAATCCGCCACAGTCTTTTGTTTGGAACTTTTCCAATCAACTGCGCCACCGTTCAATATGAAAACATAGCCAGATTGAGATTTGAAGTCATCTAGGTCAGTCATGAAGCCTGCATCAGTGTAACCACTTACAATGAGCTCTTCATCACCTCCGTACACAA
The DNA here is from genome assembly GCA_039707655.1 of Elymus sibiricus. Taxonomy (NCBI): domain Eukaryota; kingdom Viridiplantae; phylum Streptophyta; class Magnoliopsida; order Poales; family Poaceae; genus Elymus; species Elymus sibiricus. The sequence goes on from CM077676.1 coordinate 164,359,540, forward strand.
GGAGTAAATCCTTGGTCCTTCTGAGGTACTTAAGAATATTTTTGACTGCGGCCCAGTGTTCCAATCCTGGATCACTTTGGTACCAGCTGCTAACACTTAGCGCATAGGAAACATCCGGTCTTGTACATAGCATGGCATACATAATAGAACCAACTACCGAAGCATATGGAACATCATTCATTTGTACTCGCTTATCGAGAGTTCGAGGACACTGATTCTTGCAAAGCACTGTGCCAGGTGACATGGGGAGTAGGCCTTTCTTGGAGTTCTCCATGTTGAACCTTTTCAACACCTTGTCAATGTACATGCTTTGGCTAAGCGCTATTAGGCGTTTTGATCTATCTCTATAGATTCTGATGCCCAATACATATGCCACTTCGCCTAAGTCTTTCATTGAAAAACTCTTCTTCAATGAGTCTTTTATTTCGCTAAGAAAATTCACGTCATTTCCAATCAACAATATGTCACCCACATACAAGATTAGAAATGCTTTTGCGCTCCCACTAAACTTCTTGTAAACACAAGATTCTTCGTCATTCCTGATGAAGCCAAATTCTTTGACTACTTCATCAAAACGAATGTTCTAGCTCCTTGACGCTTGCTTCAGACCATAAATGGCCTTCTGAAGTTTGCATACCTTTCCAGCATCCTCATGAACGACAAAACCTTCAGGCCGTATCATGTATACATCTTCTTTGAGATTTCCATTTAGGAAAGCCATTTTGACGTCCATCTGCCATATTTCATAATCAAAATAAGCAGCAATTGCTAGTAATATCCGAACAGACTTAAGCATAGCTACGGACGAGAAAGTCTCGTCGTAGTCCACTCCTGGAACTTGCGTGAACCCTTTCGCGACAAGTCTAGCTTTATGGATAGTATTGTTACCATCCGCGGCTTTACGCCTTCTGGAAGTTCTACCAAGTTCCAAACTTGATTTTTGTACGTGGATTCCATTTCGGATTTCATGGCCTTGTGCCATTCCCTTGAGCTGGGCCCCGCCATCGCTTCCTTGTAGTGCGCAGGTTCATCGTCTTCAAGGATGAAGATTTCGTTATGAAACCACTCAGGTGGCTGGATAGCCCTACCTGATCTGCGCGGTTCAGTTTCAACATTGTCTGAAGTTTCCGCATCACATGCGACAACTTCCGGCTCGGTTGTAGGGATAATTTGCGGAATTTCTTCCGGTTCCTTAGCCATAACAACGGTTGCCGAAGATTCACTAATCTCATCAAGCTGTATTGTCCTACCAATTAATTCTTTAGCGAGAAACTCTTTCTCGAGAAAGACTCCATTTTTAGCGACAAAAACTTTGCACTCGGAGGGTTGGTAGAAAGAATACCCAACTGTATCTTTGGGATAACCTACAAAGTAACATTTGTCTGATCTGGGATCGAGTTTGCTTGGTTGTAAACGTTTTACATAAGTTTCACAACCCCAGATTTTGAGATGTGACAAATTGGGTTTCTTCCCATGCCATAACTCGTATGGTGTCGTCTCAACAGACTTAGACGGTGCTCTGTTTAATGTATAAGCGGCAGTGAGTAGTGCGTGACCCCAAAAAGATATTGGCAGATCTGTAAGAGACATCATCGACCTTACCATGTCTAACAGGGTTCGGTTACGTCGTTCTGACACTCCGTTTCGCTGTGGAGTTCCGGGAGGCATAAGCTGTGAAATGATTCCACGGTCACTCAGATGTTGGCTAAACTCATGACTAAGGTATTCGCCCCCGTGATCTGATCGCAGAAACTTAATCCTTTTGTTACGATGATTTTCTACCTCATTCTGAAATTCTTTGAACTTTTCAAAGTTTCCGACTTATGCTTCATTAAGTAGATATAGCCATTCCGACTCAAATCATCAGTAAAAGTCACGAAGTAGAAATACCCACCCCGTGCGGCTGTGCTCATCGGACCACATACATCACTATGTATTATTTCCAATAATTCACTCGCCCGTTCAGGATGACCCGTGAATGGCGTCTGGTCATTTTCCCCATCTGACAAGCTTCACATGTGTCAAATGATTCAAAATCAAAAGACGGTAAAACTCCATCTTTATGGAGTCTTTGCATGCGTTTCTTTCCGATGTGGCCAAGCCGACAGTGCCACAAGTAAGTGGTGGTGGTATTAGCCTTCTTAAGGCGTTTAGCATTCATGTTAAAGACATCATTTCCACATTCAAGATTTAGTATGAAAAGGCCCCCAACAATGGGTGCAAATCCATAAAACATATCCTTACAATAAAGTGAACAACCATTGTTCTCAGACTTGTAAGAGTACCCATCGTGTACTAAACATGATCCAGAGATAATGTTTCTACACAATGCCGGAACAAAATAACAGTTACTTAGTTCTAAGGTAAATCCTGAAGGGAGACGTAGAGGCATAAAGCCGACGGCTTGAGCGGCGATCCCAGCGCCATTCCCGACACGCATCACGACTTCATTCTTTGCCAGCTTGCGCACCTTCTAAAGACCCTGTATTGAGTTGCAAATGTGAGCAACCGATCCGGTATCAAATACCCAAGACTTAGAATTTTCGCTAGCAAGCAAAACGTCAATGACATTAACTTGTATAATAGTTATACCTTTTTCAGTTTTCCCGGACTTCTTATCTTCCAGATACTTCTTGCAGTTTCTCTTTCAGTGTCCTGTGCCCTTGCAGTAGAAGCACTTAGTTTCATTCTTGGCTCCACCCTTAGAGTTGCATTGGGAGCCGGTCTTACCGGCGCCCTTGCCCTTCTTGGACTTGCCTTTCTTTTTGAAACTGGCGGTTTTATTCACAAGCAACACTTGCTTGTGATTTTTCCGTAGTCCTCCTTCCACAGTTTTCAGCATGGCGAGCACCTCATTTGGTGTCTTCTCCATCCCACTCATGTTGTAGTTCATGATAAAACCGTCATAAGACGAGCGGAGTGAAGAAAGCAACATGTCCATCATATGGGCTGATGGAATTGGAAATTCCAGGGTTTTAAGCCTTTCAGCGTAGCCAATCATTTTGACCACGTGTTCGCCAACTGAACTGCCCTCAACCATCTTGCAATCCATCACGGTCTTCATAATATCAAAACATTCAGACCGTGCGGTTTCCTTGTACAGAGCATCCAATTCCCGGATCATATCGCGGGCATTATGGAATTCAAAATGTTTTTGAAGCTCTGGACTCATGCAAGCTAGCATGAGGCACTGCACTAAGTTGTGATCATCATCCTTAGTGGCCCACACATTTTGTTCATCTTCCAGGACAGTTTCCGCCGGTTTAGCTGGAAGAGGAGTTTCAAGCACATACATTCTCTTAGCGCTCCTGAGGACAATCCTCAGGTTACGGACCCAGTCCGTATAGTTGTTTCCAGTCATAGCTAACTTCTCTTTCTCTAACATTGGGCCTAAGTTGAACGCGGTGTTGCGAGCCATTTGATCTACAACAGTAAACACAAGTTTCACTTAGACTTTGTTCATAATTAATTTGCACTAGTGAATAAACAATTTTATTCTAAGGTGCGCTCCCACTCAAATCAATATCTCTCAAAATTGATTATGAGTGATACAAGACCCGCATTTCAATTCAACGCCATTGATGTGGACATCACTGATGATGAGAATTTCAATCGGTAGGCAAACTTGCCGATCACATCTCTATGTGACTTTTGTTCATATTTCCATGGGTGTGTTCCGAGCTCAGGACTATCCTGCCTGAACGTCAAAGACATCCAAGTGATCTTGCTATGAGGTCTGACCTCACCCGCCTCATTCCTCTCGATTCGTTCATACCCATGTGGACATGGCGCACCCCGAAAAGATATGAATTTCAGATGGTGCTACACTTGGGTGAACACTAACTACTTTGATATTTTAAGTGAGAGATCACCCTAATAAAAGCGACTACCGCGCAATCAAAAGGGTGCATCATAAGGGATAAACATCTCAGGCAATTCATAATAGCATGATATGGTATAGCCTTTTCTGATGGAGAATTCTTTAATTTCTTCGTCTTCGGCATTTGCGTCGGTGTTCTCCTTCGCGAAGATTGCCACCACCTTGTAGATGCACCAGATAATATTGCTATCTCTATAGCTAATAAAATAAGTGCATTACTTAAGGTTGACACGCAGGTCATTAAAGTGACAATCATATGGCTCCAGTCATCATGCCGAATCATGACACGCAGGTCATGTTAGTAAATTTACATCATATAGTCATCTCATACATAATAGAATTAATATGAGAACTGCTATACCACATCACATGCACATCCTGCAAAACCAAGTTAGACGCCTCTAATCGGTTTATGCAAAATTTTATTTTACGTGGCTTCTAAGGTTTTGACTTAAACCGCAGCTACCAACGTTTATCATCAAGTATGATTATTCAAGTCGCTAGATTAACTTTGCGGGGTGTATGAAACACGAGATAATAAAATCTCGAGCCCCATACTAAACTTCGTCATACGCATGACCCCCGTGCAGATCATATCTGCATTGCCCTTTCGTCTGCGAAATTTCATCTTTCTTTTAACTATGGTGGAACCCAAAGAACTGATAGCACTTCTTTGATCAATCAAGATCGCAGATTGCCAGAACTTTGTGAAATTCCACCATGCCGTTTCAAGATCAGAAATACGCAAATTCTAGGGAAGCAACAAGAACATCGGGTAACAGATTTCATCTGCCACCCGCATAAATAATTTTCAGCAATAGATCTCATCAACTAAAAAATTATATTATGCAATACCCATACATCTCTATGTATTCTAGATCGTAACCTACATCTACGCATAGCAAGGCTCTTGATGCCACTGTAGGGGAACACGACAGAAAACAAAAAAATTCGGTACAGCGAGCACGCCCAGGATCACTATGGAGATGGCATACAAGGTTTGATCTGATCATTATCGACTCGTAGCGCAGCGGAAGTAGAGTCGATGTAGATCGTCGGTGCAGAACCCCGCAGCTAGGATTTACAACCTCCCAACCGCGAGGATGTACTCCCTCGCCGGACAGCCCTTCGTGAGGCGGTCGGACAGTCCCCCGGACGATGTCACGGATAGCCCTTCGGGAGGACCCTCGAAGCTCGAACGGTAACTCAGACAGCCCTTCGGGAGGACTCTCGAACAGCCTCTCGGGCAAAAGATCGCCGTCCATAACTAGTTCCCACTGGAACCCAAACAGCCTTTCGGCTCTACGAAACTATTTCGCGGGGAGGGAGAGAGAAGGCCAGATCATGCATGGCATTTGTATGTGAGAAAGAGTGAGTGTGGAGAGTGCCTCTCCACCTCTATTTATAGGAAACCCCAAGGGGTAGGGTGGCACTTGAATTACCCAAAAAACCCATCATATGGAATTTCCAAAGGGCATAATGGGAAGGCTAGAGGAGCTCCATGGAGGAGTTCCCCTTGTGGCCGGCCACACCAAGTGCCCCCCCCCCATGAGGGGCTCTCATCCATCCATGTCATCCCCAAGATATTTTGGGACAAAGCCCAAAAAGGTGGCTTTCCATAAAGTAACCATAAAGTGCTTTTTCACTATTCATGAACCCAATTTTCCGCGACCGATAAATCCGAAAATATTTCTGTGGGTCTTAGAATAATTCCAATACCCACTAAAATAATTCTGGACACGTTCCGAAACATTTTTAGATCAATGATTTTCATCAGCGAAAAGCAACCAAAGCGGTTCCGACAGCTCCGGAACATTTCCGGGTTTTTTCCCGGAAAAATCCCAGAAGTTCCCAGAACAATTCTGGCACCCTCCAAGAATTTCCAGGCGTGTGTGATGTCTACTACACAACTTATTCTTGTAGACTCATGTTGGGCCTCCAAGCGCAGAGTTTTGTAGGACAGTAGCAATTTTGCCTCAAGTGGATGACCTAAGGTTATCAATCCGTGGGAGGCGTAGGTTGAAGATGGTCTCTCTCAAACAACCCTGCAACCAAATACAAGAAATCTCTTGTGTCCCCAACACACCCAATACAATGGTAAATTGTATAGGTGCACTAGTTCGGCGAAGAGATGATGATAAAAGTGTAGTATGGATGGTAGAAATATATTTTTATAATCTTAATAAATAAAAACAGCAAGGTAGCAAACGACAAAAGTGAGTACAAATGGTATTGCAATGCTTGAAAACAAGGCCTAGGGTTCATACTTTCACTAGTGCAATCTCTCAACAATGCTAACATAATTGGATCATATAACCATCCCTCAACGTGCGATAAAGAATCACTCCCAAGTTCCTATTAGCGGAGAACATAAGATAGAAATTGTTTGTAGGGTACGAAACCACCTCAAAGTTATCCTTTCCGATCGATCTATTGAGCTATTCCGATAAGTGTCACAAACAGCCCTAGAGTTCGTACTAAAATAACACCATATGACACACATCAACCAACTCTAATGTCACCTAGATACTCCAATGTCACCACAAGTATCCGTGAGTTGATTATACGATATGCATCAAACAACTTCATAATCATAATATTCAATCCATAAAAAGAACTCCAAGGAGCACCCCAAAGTTTCTATCGGAGAAAAGATAATGAAAATGTGCAATAAACCCCTATGCATAGATTACCCCAATGTCACCTCGGGAATCCGTGAGTTGAGTGCCAAAACATATATCAAGTGAATCAATATAATACCCCATTGTCACCACGGGTATTCATATGCAAGACATGCATCAAGTGTTCTCAAATCTGAAATATTCAATCCGACAATAACGAAACCTCGAAGGGAAAAGATTCGATTCATCACAACAAGGATAGAGAGGGAAGAAACACCATATGATCCAACTATATTAACAAAGCTCGCGATACATCAAGATCGTGCCAAATCAAGAACACGAGAGAGAGAGAGATACAACACATAGCTACTGGTACAAACCCTCAGCCCCGAGGGTGAACTACTCCCTCCTCGTCATGGAGACCGCCGGGATGATGAAGATGGCCTCCGGTGATGATTCCCCCCTCCGGCAGTTTGCCGAAAAAAGGTTGTAGATTAGATCGTGGAGGTACAGAGGCTTGCAGCGGCGTAAAAACTCATCTAGGTTAACTTTCAGGGGTTTCTGAATATATATGATTTTTCAGCATTGGAATCACGTGAAGAAGGGCCACAGGGGACCCACGAGGCACCAGGGCGCGCCTGGGGGTGGGTCTTCTGGCCACCTCCCGAAGCTTCTAGTGTCTCTTATGTTCCAGAAAAAATCATCAAAAAGTTTCGCTGCATTTGGACTTCATTTGATATAGATTTTCTGGAAAACCAAAAACGAACAGAAAACAACAACTGGCACTAGGCACTAGGTCAATATGTTAGTCCATAAAAACCATATAAAATCCATATAAAAGTGCACCAAAATCATACAAAACTATAATAAACATGTCATGAATACTTCATAAATTATAGATACGTTGGAGACGTATCAGCATCCCCAAGCTTAATTCCTGCTCGTCCTCGAGTAGGTAAATGATAAAAGAAATAATTTATGAAGTGTGAATGCTAGCATAGTGCATAAGTTTGATCAATGATAATTTCAATCATCTTTTCTAGCATCAATACATATCATAATCAGTAGCTCATCTCATAAAACTTCTCATGATCAAGTAGCAAGCTATTCACATGTTTAAAGTATAGGCCATAAACTTTCTTGAAAACTAACAAACTATGTTCTCAGTCACCAAACAATTGCAATTCATCTTATTTTCAGGAAGGGTCTATGTAAGAGCTTTGATCTAGCAAATTCCACATACTCAACTATCATTTAGTCTTCCATGATTGCTGACACTTGTCGGTGTATGAAACATGGGTATTTTATACCCTGACTTATGCACAGACAGTAGCGGCTTCCTTGCCGGCCAAGCTTTGCCGGGGACCGCCAAGACCAAGACTCAGAACCCAGTTGCGGAAGCCACTGGGGAGAAGCTCAAGACAAAACATCAGCAAGCACTTAGCTAGTACCGAAGATGAAGACATTCCATGACGGCAAGGCTAAACCGGCAAGGTGAAGACCCGGCAAGCTCCGTACCGACAAGCTTCTGCCAGCCCTCCAGTGCTCCACCACTCCACCTCACCAGACAGGTGCCCGCTAGTGGATGAGGTGTCGACCGCGCAGGCTGGTTGGTAAGGCTTGTTGGGCACGTGTCAGCACACTAGGACGGGATTTGCCTCTAATGACACCCGTCCAGGAGGCGTGTCAACATAATACGAGGTAGCTGGGCAAGCGGTGCAGAAACCTTGCCGGGGCTACCTCTCCACATGACACCTAACAGTGCATTTAATGCTTTTGTCCTAAACTGGCAGAGTTAGGTATGATAGCACTGTTTGCTATCTAATCGTTATGTAATTACTGTTTTGCCACTGTGGTGACCCCTTTAGCTATAAAAGGAGGGCCAAGGCAACAGTTAGAGGGATTCGGACCCCCTTTTCAAACACTTGCACATCTCGCATAGCAGCACTCCCCGCACCTTGCCGGGAGAAGCGCACCTTGTACTTGTGCTTTGACATAATCAATACACCAAAAGCACGAGTAGGGTTTTACGCTTCTCAGCGGCCCGAACCTGGGTAAATCCCTTGCGTCTTCCATTGTTCATGCTCTTTGTGCACGTTGATCCCCCTTGCCGAACCACAAGGGGCTAGATGGCCCCATAGATGGTTGTACCCTCGACATCTTTGGCGCGCCAGGTAGGGGAGCGTCACTTGCGCGAACCTTGATCAGTGGATTGCGCGTCTTCTTCATCATCTTCATCGACTTCCTCGTCGTCCTCCTCGTCGTCGATGGCGCCCAAGAAGAAGGGCATCACGATGACGGCCACCCTGCACGCATCCGCAGGCGGTGCGGCCAATGCGGGCGGCGCGGATACCGCGGTTGGCACCACCAGCGCAGGTGGTGCGGTCGCCACGCCCACCGCGGTCGGCGCAGGAGTTGAGCGCTCTGGAGGCAGTCGACATCCTCGATCCTCTGGCGAACGGAGCCGCGACTGCGCGGGCGGAGCGGACGGACGACCTCTCCTTCCCCCTCCTCCTCGCCGCACCGACGAACGCATCCACCGGAGCGGCAACGCCCGGGCTGGTGCGAGCTGAGATCCCGCCGCGACGGCATCCAAGGATGCAGCTTCGGGACAAACGCCACACAACGGGCGCAGAACAACCCCGAGCGGCGCCAACGACTCCGGGCAGCAGCGACCTCACGGCAAGACTCCTGTTGATCAAATCCAAGATCCTCAGGCACCGCCTCCGCCACGGCGACCCACCGCTGATCATGTGCCGCGGCAGCAAGACCGCGATGGCGCTCCTGCTGGCTCTGCCAGGAGTAGAGCGACGTCGCGCTCTTCGCTTCCGGCCATGCCAGCCACAACGGCAGAAGCAATGGCGCGAGCCCAGATGCTGCTGAACTTCCCTCCAGCGGCAGAGAAGATGGATGAGTGGAGAGCCACCATCCAAAGCTTGATTGGCTTTGCCGAGGCCAGTAAATCACAGCAAGCGGAGCCCTCACGGCGCCCGCAAACAGCACCAGCAGCTCCAGCTGGTGGCCGCGTTGACGGTACTACGCTAACGGTGCAATCATCCCAGTGGCAACAATCTCAACAGCAGCAACGCCAACAACCGCGGCAAGCTCGACGATCTTTCGAGCCCGACGAAGTGTCGATGGCCTCTTCGGATCCGCGAGCACGGCAAGACCAATGGCAAGTGCTGCGAGATAGGCGGGCAGAAGAAGCCCGCACCACCATCGAACGACGCCGGGAGGCACGCCGTCAATCCGACGCGCGTAACGGCCCCATCGTTGATGAGCCTGCGCCAGGGGTTGGCGGATATCTACCTTACGAGGTTGGGTGTCCTGTTTTCACCCGCGAGCTGCGGCAAGTCCGATGGCCGTCTGTCCGGGCCTTCAAGCCAGAAGTACCAGAGAAGTACGACAGCAAGCTGAATCTGGCAGAGTTTCTGGGCATTTACACGATTGCCGTGCAAGCTGCCGGAGGAAGAGATGAGAAGATCCTCGCCAATTACTTCCCGTTGGTACTGAAGCCCAACGTGAGATCTTGGCTGATGAACTTGCCGGAGAACTCCATTTCTTCGTGGTCAGATCTCTGCAATGAGTTCGTTGGTGCCTTTACCGGAGGCCATAAGGCCCCTGGACAGCCCAGCGACCTATAGGTGATCCCGCAAAGAGATGGTGAAACTTTGCGCAAGTACATCCAGAGGTTCAGTCGTGTGCACCGCAACATTCCAGATGTGCACCCCACGACCGTCATTGCCGCCTTTCACACGAATGTGCGCAATCGAAGGATGCTGGAGAAAATGAACGTCAAGTTGCCCAAGACCGTCAACGAGCTCTATACGTTGGCGGATAAGTGTGCACGTGCTGAGGAAGGAAGAAGGCTTCCCGGGGAGGACGCTGGTACCGAGGTAGATTCTGAGGACGATGATGCTGCCACCCCGAGGAAGAAAGGCCGAAAGCGCAACCGGAAGCGCAAAGGCAAGACTGTCATGGTTGTCGAAGGCTCCGGCAACTCTGAGCCCGCCAAGAAAGCCAGGACTGAGAGCTCCGGCAAGGAGGCAGCTGTATGCGCCTCTTGCCAGGAGGCGGCGGCGAATGAGAAGGCCGGCAAGTCTGATGGACCATCTGCAAGATTCACCGTACCAAGGGCCATGATCTCCAAGAATGCCGACAAGTCGAGCACCTTGTTGAGAAACAGAAAGCTGAATACAAAAAGCGTGACAAAGAGAAGGGTCAAGATGGTGCCGGTGGGTCCGGCAAAAAGGGCCGTGGTGGTCAAGGAGGCCGCCGCGGCAAGGCCAAACAACTGAAAGAGAAGCCTGCTAGAGGCCGAGACAAGAAAGAGGAAGATGATGGAAGTGACGAAGAGGACGATGATGAGACCAGCGAACAAGAATTCCAGAAGGCAACCAAAGCCATGTGCATTGACGGGGGAGCATCCTTGCACTCCTCTCACCGCCAACTTAAGCAGTGGGCGCGTGAGGTTAATGCGGCAGAACCGGCAATGGGCTCTCAAAAGCCGCTCAAATGGTCACACACGCCTATCATTTTTTATGCTGAGGACCACCCTGATCGCATAACTGCGGTCGGGTGTTTGCCGTTGTTGGTTTCACCAACGATTCGCAACCTCCAAGTAACAAAGATGTTAGTTGACGGTGGGGCCGGTTTGAATCTGATCTCTCCGGAAGTTGTCAAGAGGCTGCAGATCCCCGACGAGGAACTCGAGAAAATGGGCATATTTCAAGGAGTAAACCCGGGAAGAAGCCAGCCCAAGGGGAAGATCACACTACCGGTGACGTTTGGCGGGGAACTGAACTACAAAACGGAAAGGATTGTGTTTGACATCGTCAAGATCCCCTTGCCGTACAATGGAATTCTTGGCCGCCCAGCCCTGGCAAAATTCATGGCAGCATCTCACTATACTTACAACACGTTGAAGATGCCAGGACCGATGGGCGTCATTTCCATCAACTCCGACAAGAAAGACGCAGTCATTTGCGTTGATAAGATGTACCGAGATGCGGTTGCAGCGGAGGCCGCCAAGGCGCCAGCTCCCGCCAAGAAGAAGGAAAGCAAGAAGTCCGGCAAGACTTCCAGCAAAGATTCCGGGAAGCGCACCTCTTCGGAGTACTGCGCGCCTGTTGAAGACTTGCCGGAGTGCTCTGCCGGTAAGAAATCCAAAGCTGCTTCACCGGCGACCAAGAAGGTGCCTGCGAGGGAGGACGACACTGACGGTACCTTCACCATCAGTGCCACCCTTGACAGCAAATAGGAAAGCGCGCTCGTTGCCTTCCTGCGGGCGAATGTCGATGTGTTTGCATGGCAACCATCTGACATCCCCGGTGTTCCCAGGGAGGTAATTGAGCACCACCTTGCTGTATGTCCTCACGCTCGGCCCATCAAGCAAAAAGTCCGGAAGCAAGCGTTGGAGCGGCAACAATTCATTGCCGAAGAAATCAAAAAGCTTGAGGCTGCAGGATTGGTTAGAGGTGTACTACATCCAACTTGGTTGGCAAATCCAGTTGTGGTGCGCAAAGCAAACGGAAAGTGGAGACTTTGTATTGACTACACTGATATTAACAAAGCATGTCCAAAGGATCCTTTCCCCTTGCCGCGCATTGACCAGATTGTAGACTCTACTTCCGGCTATGATCTACTCTCCTTCCTTGATGCATATTCTGGATACCATCAAATATTCATGGCCAAGGAAGATGAGGAGAAAACCGCATTCATTACTCCATGTGGCACATACTGCTTTGTGCGTATGCCTTTCGGATTAAAGAGTGCTGGTTCAACATTTGCAAGGGCGGTCCAGATTGGTTTTGAGCCCCAGCTGCACAGGAATGTGGAAGCGTACTTGGATGATAAAGTAGTCAAGACCAAGGACAAATCTACCCTCATTCAAGACTTGGAGGAAACATTTGCAAACTTGCGCAAAATCAACTTGAAGCTCAATCCCGAGAAGTGTGTGTTCGGCGTTCCATCCGGCAAACTTCTCGGGTTCTTTGTATCTCAATGAGGAATTGAAGCAAATCCCGACAGGATCAAAGCCATTGAGCAGATTCAAGCACCAAAAAGCGTCAAAGATGTACGACGTCTTGCCGGTTGTGTCGCCGCCTTGAGTAGGTTCATTTCAAGATCCGCTGAGTGCGCCCTGCCGTTTTTCAAGATTTTGAAAAAGGGAGGTCCAATGAAATGGACTCCGGAAGCGAAGGCCGCGCTACAGGACTTGAAAAGATACCTCTCCTCCGCGCCAACACTAGTTGCACCTAGACCACAAGAGCCGTTGCTGCTATACGTAGCAGCAACAAATCAAGTGGCTAGTGCTACATTAGTGACACAGAGGGAACTCGATGACGAGGAAGCAGCCACAACGAACCCGTCCAGCGACAAACCGGAGTCTTCTCCGGCAAGATCTGATGCCGACAAGTCAAAGGTAGCGCAAGCAAATGAAGCTGATCAGCAAGTGGTGCCGAAGAAAAAGGTGGTGCAGCGACCCGTGTACTTTGTTAGTTCCCTTCTGCAGGGGGCTAGATCAAGGTACTCTGGTGTCGAGAAGCTGCTTTTCGGCCTCCTTATGGCCTCGAGAAAGCTGTGCCACTACTTCCAAGCACATGAAATCACCGTCGTCACCCGCTTTCCATTGCAACGCATCTTGAGAAATCCAGAGGCAACCGGCAGGATAGTGGAGTGGGCATTGGAATTGTCAAGCTTTGCGATCATGTTTGAAAGCACTTCAACCATCCAGAGCAGAGCCTTGGCGGAGTTCATTGCAGAATGGACGCCAACGCAAGACGAAGAAGTTCAAGAAACAGCTCTCCCCGGCAAAGAGACAGCCAAGGGATGGATCATGTACTTTGACGGTGCCTTCTCGCTGCAAGGCGCCGGTGCCGGGGTGTTGCTTATCGCACCCACCGGAGAGCACCTCAAGTACGTGGTTTAAATGCACTTTCCCAGGGAGCAAGCCACAGACAACACTGCTGAGTATGAAGGACTCCTTGCCGGCCTTCGGATCGCAGTGGACCTTGGGATCAAAAAATTGATCATCCGCGGTGACTCGCAGCTCGTTGTGAAGCAAGTAAACAAAGATTACTAGAGCCTGTTGATGGAAGCGTATGTGGAAGAAGTGAGGAAATTGGAAGAACACTTTGACGGGTTAGAAACAGAGCATGTCCCTCGTGCGGAAAACAGCATTGCTGATAACCTGTCAAAGTGTGCCGCTCAAAAGCTTCCCGTGGAACCGGGAACGTTTGTGCTCCATTTGAATCAACCAACAGTCACTCCATCAACGCAGGCCAGTAAGAGAAGGAAGTTGAATACCGGCAAGTACTTTCCGGCAGAGCTCACAGAAGCCGCCAACAAAGATGTTGCCAGGAACAACGACACGGTTGTCGGTGAGCAGCAGCTTCGCGCAGAACCCCAGGTTCTTGCCGTCGAAGCAAGCGCTCCCACGGCCGAAGAGATGCCTTTAGTCCTTGTCGTCGAGCCACAGGCTCCGGCATGGGCACAGCAAATAGTTCGTTTCCTCCAAACAGGAGAACTTCCCGATGAGCAAGAAGAAGCAGAGAAAGTAGCCCGTCAGTCAAGTATGTATCAGTTTGTGGGTAGCATTCTGTATAGAAAGCGACCAAACGGTGTGAAATTGAAGTGCATTTGCCGAGAAGACGGACTAAAACTGTTGGCAGAGATACACGGAGGCATATGTGGCTCTCACATGGGATCAAGGGCACTTGCCGGCAAAGCATTCCGGCAAGGCTTCTATTGGCCCACCGCCCTCTAGGATGCGACTGAGCTAGTAACCAAGTGTGAAGCATGCCAGTTCCATTCAAAGAACATACATCAACTAGCTCAAGCTCTCCAAACAATCCCTCTCTCCTGGCCCTTTTTGGTCTGGGGACTCGATATCTTGGGCCCCTTCCCCCGCGCTGCCGGGGGCTTTGAGTTCTTGTACGTTGCTTTCGACAAGTTCACAAAGTGGCCTGAAGTGGAGCCGGTGAGAAAGGTGACAGTGCAATCAGCCGTCAAGTTCTTCAAAGGATTAGTTTGCCGTTTCGGGGTTCCTAACAGAATCATCACCGACAACGGCACACAGTTCATGAGCCGCACCTTCATGCAGTATATCCAAGACCTTGGTAGCAAAATCTGTTTTGCGTCTGTTGCTCACCCGAGAAGCAATGACCAGGCGGAAAGGATGAATGCTGAAGTGCTGCGTGGCCTCAAGACAAGAACCTTTGACAAATTGCGCAAATGCGGAAGACACTGGATTGATGAGTTGCCGGCGGTTCTTTGGTCACTCAGAACGACACCGAATCGAGCTACTGGCCAAACGCCCTTCTCCCTAATCTATGGTGCAAAAGCGGTGCTCCCCACGGAACTCATATACGGGTCACCTCGAGTGCTCGCTTACGATGAAGCTGAGCAAGAGCGGCTGCGGCAAGATGACGCAACACTCCTTGAGGAAGATCGTCTTCGGGCGGCTGTGCGAGCTGCACGCTACCAGCAAGCCTTGCGCCGCTACCATAGCCGCAAAGTGCATGCCCGAAGCCTTGAGGAAGGCGACCTTGTTCTTCGGCACGTTCAGTCCGCCAAGGGATCAAACAAGTTGACGCCGAAGTGGGAAGGCCCTTACCGGGTAGTACGAGTCACCAGACCTGGCGCAGTCCGTCTGGAGACCGAAGATGGCACCCCAGTGCAGAACTCATGGAATATTGAGCATCTTCGCAAGTTCTACCCGTGAGGCGCGGTTGCTGGGCAACCCCTTTTGTACAAGCTTTGTCGGCAAGACATGTAACCCTTTGTACAAAGCCAGGCGCAGATCCTGTGCATAATAAAGCTAAGTGTTTTCGCAACTCCTCGTACTTATTCATTTATATGTGGATGCACATGATGTTGTGATTTACACTTTAGTTTGTATGGAATGACTGATGAACCGTCAATGTTCCTAACCCACTATTTTCTCTTCTTTATTTTTCTTAAAAGGACATAAGGATCCCTCGCGTACAAGTTTCCCGGGGGGAGTGGAGATGGGGTACCATTTTAATGACGTTCAAGTGATCATCTCATGCAACGAGAAAAACGACGCAAGGAAAAGCTAAGTTGGAAAACTTTAAAAAAAATTCCTTGATTACATTCGTGTTTTCCCTTGAACAGTTCTGTGCTTTGTATGAGAAACCTACACGCGAAAGGAACCTTGTCGCGATCGATCTCCGCTCTAGCTTGCCTCGAGTCCGCTCGGCAAGCCTAGCAGCTGCATTCTGTCCTGGCAAGTAGCCTTGCCGGCAGCGGCACTTCCAGCAGGCTGCTAAGGACCCGTTCCTCGAAGCGCTCGCGGCAAGTGTGCGCACCGGCAAGCTTCCAACCAGCGTAGGGATGCGATCATACAAAGGCAAAAAAAAAACAAGGGAAACAGCACATATTCACATAAACCCGGTAAACGACAGATATTCATTGAAAAGGTACTCGATTACATTTTCGTTGGCCCTTTGCCAGGGTTTATCTCGAGTACAAGAAGGGCAAAAGGGGCGCCTAGGCGGAGTCCGGCTTGTTCCCGGAACGCCAGATGATGGTGCTACCGGCGATCAGCCAGACTCTTCGTCGTCGTCTTCGATCTTCACGCCCGGAGAGCCGTCGTCATCGCCGTCATCATCGTCATCCTCAGCATCGCTGGAGGAAGCGGTGTCGCTGTCGCTCGAGCTCTCCGCGCAGCACTCCAGACGAGCGCCTGAAGCCCCGAAGAACTTCACGACAAGTGTGTCTGGTCCGTCCAGCCTGAAGTGAAGGAGGTGCCCTTGCCCCAAGCAACGGGCACGGGCGAAGGATTTCCACCCGCGCGTGAGGTACATGATGCCGTTGTTGGAAGTCTCAACGGTCACCCAGACCGGGCCATTGCAGCAACTGTCCACGCGCAGCCATAAGCCGTGCAGGTGGCGGCCTTCCATTTCCCTAGCAAAAGGGCGAGGAAGCCGCAGCCAGCTTCGCGGTTGGTCGCGCAGCTCCAAGACGAACTCTTGTGCCGTATCTTCCGTGTGGCCTTCTGCCGGCGGAGGAGGGACCGAAGACGGAGCGACAAGCGCCCCGCCATGGCCGCCCCGACCACGGGCACCGCGTCGTCCGCGGCCACGGGCCACGGCCCTCCCTTGAGCGCTGGAGCCGGCCTCCGCAGCTGCAGCCAAAGCATGAGCTTGGAGCCGGGAAGAGGCCCTCGCCGCGGCGGCAGAAACACGGCCGCGACCTCTCCCCCTCGCCATGCCGTCGTTGGATGCGGGGGAGGAAGACGAGAGAAAGAGGCGACAGTTGCTAAGGATCAAGGCGGAAGGAGATGAGTGAGCATCGCACCCCCGCAGTCCCCTCTTTATAGGGGGAGTGCGGGAGGCTGGCTCCTCACCGTCTTCGAACGGCCACCCACGTTCGCCAATCCCACGCCCTGCGCTCTGGCCGGGCGCGTTACTCCAGCAACCGCCCACGATCGCCAATCCCGCGCCCTGCGCCCCCTGGCCCGACGCATCACTCCAACGGCCGCCCTTCTCCACCAATCCACGGCCCTGCATGCATGCAAGTGCGCTTGATGGAGAGACGCAGAAAAAGGAGGAGTAAAGACAGACATGGCAGTTATCCTTTGCCACGCGTGGCCGCATGCCGGTTCAGTTTGAACCCACGACACTCCACCTATGAGCGTATCAAGCGACCGCCCGTTCGGCGGCAAAGGTTGCCGGAAAATGACCAAGAACATACCTGAATTCAGATTAATGAGGAAGCAAAGAAGATCTCAAGGGAAAAGAAGATAACCATCATGGCGAAAAATTACAACGGCAGTTTCCCGCCGCATGTCTGTGCATCGTTTGGGCCTAGCCCAACGATGCTTCGGACGCGCGTATGGCCCAGGACCGGGGGCTCCTGTCGGTGTATAAAACATGGGTATTTTATACCCTGACTTATGCACAGACAGTAGCGGCTTCCTTGCCGGCCAAGCTTTGCCGGGGACCGCCAAGACCAAGACTCAGAACCCAGTTGCGGAAGCCACTGGGAGAAGCTCAAGACAAAACATCAGCAAGCACTCAACTAGTACCGAAGATGAAGACATTCCTTGCCGGCAAGGCTAAGCCGGCAAGGTGAAGACCCGGCAAGCTCCGTACCAGCAAGCTTCTGCCAGCCCTCCAGCACTCACCACTCCACCTCACCAGACAGGTGCTCGCTAGTGGATGAGGTGTCGACCGCGCAGGCTGGTTGGCAAGGCTTGTCGGGCACGTGTCAGCACACTAGGACAGGATTTGCCTCTAATGACACCCGTTCAGGAGGCGTGTCAACATAATACAAGGTAGCTGGGCAAGCGGTGCAGAAACCTTGCCGGGGCTACCTCTCAACAAGCGTTTTTCTTTAATGCCTTTTAGCTAGGCATGATGATTTCAATGATGCTCACATAGAAGTAAAGAATTGAAACATAATGGGAGCGTCATGAATCATATGTTCCTCTCTCATAATAATTTTTAGTAGCATCATGAATGGATTCATCAATATAGCTATCACATAAAGTATTCTTTTCATGATCCACAAGCATAGAATTTTTATTACTCTCCGCATAAGCACATTTCTTCTCATCAATAGGAGTGGGAGTATCATATGAAACTCGAATACTATAAATTGTTTCTTCATTAAAAGAGTAATGTTCAGAAAAAGGGTAATCATAATTATGACAAGTTTTATAAATATAATTATCACTACTTTATATGACATAAGTATCATCACAATAATCATCATAGATAGGAGGCATGAAATCATCATAACAAATTTGATCATTCAAAGTAGGGGGACTAAAAAGATCATCTTCATTAAGTATAGCATCTCCAAGCTTGGGACAAACATCAATTGCAGCAAATAAATTCTCAAACATGTCATTCTCATCAAACATAGCATCCCCAAGCTTGTGGCTTGGCATATCATTAGCATAATCACTATTATCATCAATAGTATGAATAGCACCAATAGTATAACAATTATTATCATCACAATTTTCTAAGTTGGTGCCAAAAAGATTTTCAAGATTATAAGAAGTATCATTATTTTCCCAATCATAATCATCATAATGAGTAATAGGCATAATAAAATCATCCTTAATAGTTCATTTGGACATTGTACCATAAGACAAAGAAGCAATATCATCATCAAGTATATCATCTTCCACAATTATTTTTGATTCACTCTCATGAGGCACAAAAATAATAGGGGCAACATTATTTGGGAGGGATATCTTTTTACCTCTACTCTTTCTTCTTTTCTTCTTCTTCACCACATCATGTGTGGGTTTAATCAATTTTTCCGAGCTTCTTATTGATGAGATTGGTTGAATAGGAAGCTCCTCCTCGTCACCTATTTCATCATGAGAGACAATAGGAGGGAAAGTGGAAATCTTTACCCTTTCATTAGTGTTCCTTTTATATTCTATTGGTTTTCCCATCTTTCTGTAGTTGGCAATATAAGCATTCTCATTGCAATTTACCACACAAAACATATAGATTTCCTCTAGATTAGTTTCAATGTTGTCTGTGAGAATGAATACTTCAAACCAACTATTTTTATGTGTTAATTCCTCACACCCCAAAAATAGATAAAGCTCATTATATAGTTCGAGGGCGGTCAAGTCATTACAATATTTAGCCATGATTCGATCATGAAAAAGTATGCATCGAAAATTAAGGTGACCAACTTTATTGCAAAGTTCACCAGTAATGGGATGAAGAGAGCATAATTTTGTAGCAAATTCATCTATCACTTTGAGCAAAAAATTGGTTCTATCATGTTTATGCTTCTTACAAAATCTATCATCCCTATAAGGCATGTCTTCACAAACTTTATGCACTCCACAAAAATTGACATGCTTATAAGAAACATTTTTGTCATGACTAGTGCAATCATCATTAGTATTTTGGATATTCATAGAATTCATACTAACAACATTGCAATCATGCTCATCATTCAAAGATTTTATGCCAAACATTTTATTGAATTCTTCTTCTATCAATTGAGCACAATTTTCCGCTCCATCATTTTCAAGAAAGACATGATAAAGACGAATAATATGAGGCAACCTCAATTCCATATTTTTTTTGTAGTTTTCTTTTATAAACCAAACTAGTGATAAAACAAGAAACTAAAAGATTCGATTGCAAGATCTAAAGATATACCTTCAAGCACTCACCTCCCCGGCAACGGCGCCAGAAAAGAGCTTGATGTCTACTACACAACTTATTCTTGTAGACTCGTGTTGGGCCTCCAAGCGCAGAGTTTTGTAGGACAGTAGCAATTTTCCCTCAAGTGGATGACCTAAGGTTTATCAATCCGTGGGAGGCGTAGGTTGAAGATGGTCTCTCTCAAACAACCCTGCAACCAAATACAAGAAATCTCTTGTGTCCCCAACACACCCAATACAATGGTAAATTGTATAGGTGCACAAGTTCGGCGAAGAGATGGTGATAAAAGTGTAGTATGGATGGTAGAAATATATTTTTATAATCTGAATAAATAAAAACAGCAAGGTAGCAAACGACAAAAGTGAGCACAAATGGTATTGCAATGCTTGAAAACAAGGCCTAGGGTTCATACTTTCACTAGTGCAATCTCTCAACAATGCTAACATAATTGGATCATATAACCATCCCTCAACGTGCGATAAAGAATCACTCCCAAGTTCCTATTAGCGGAGAACATAAGATAGAAATTGTTTGTAGGGTACGAAACCACCTCAAAGTTATCCTTTCCGATCGATCTATTGAGCTATTCCGATAAGTGTCACAAACAGCCCTAGAGTTCGTACTAAAATAACACCATATGACACACATCAACCAACTCTAATGTCACCTAGATACTCCAATGTCACCACAAGTATCCGTGAGTTGATTATACGATATGCATCAAACAACTTCATAATCATAATATTCAATCCATAAAAAGAACTCCAAGGAGCACCCCAAAGTTTCTATCAGAGAAAAGATAATGAAAATGTGCAATAAACCCCTATGCATAGATTACCCCAATCTCACCTCGGGAATCCGCGAGTTGAGTGCCAAAACATATATCAAGTGAATCAATATAATACCCCATTGTCACCACGGGTATTCATATGCAAGACATACATCAAGTGTTCTCAAATCTGAAATATTCAATCCGACAATAACGAAACCTCGAAGGGAAAAGATTCGATTTATCACAACAAGGATAGAGAGGGAAGAAACACCATATGATCCAACTATATTAACAAAGCTCGCGATACATCAAGATCGTGCCAAATCAAGAACACGAGAGAGAGAGAGAGATACAACACATAGCTACTGGTACAAACCCTCAGCCCCGAGGGTGAACTACTCCCTCCTCGTCATGGAGACCGCCGGGATGATGAAGATGGCCTCTGGTGATGATTCCTCCCTCCAGCAGGGTGCCGGAAAAGGGCTATAGATTAGATCGTGGAGGTACAGAGGCTTGCGGCGGCGTAAAAACTCATCTAGGTTAACTTTCGGGGGTTTCTGAATATATATGATTTTCAGCGTTGGAATCACGCGAAGAAGGGCCACAGGGGACCTACGAGGCACCAGGGCGCGCCTGGGGGGTGTGGCGCGCCCTGGTGGCTCGTGGGGCCCCTGTGGGTCTTCTGGCCACCTCCCGAAGCTTCTAGTGTCTCTTATGTTCCAAAAAAAATCGTCAAAAAGTTTCGCTGCATTTGGACTTCATTTGATATAGATTTTCTGGAAAACCAAAAAACAAGCAGAAAACAGCAACTAGCACTAGGCACTAGGTCAATGTGCCGAAACCAATTTGACTTAATGGTATACTCCGAAACAACTTTTCAGTTTTACCGAAACTCTTACGGTGTTCTCTCTCCGAAACTCTTCCGTTGTCTCCGAAACTTTTCCGGTGACTTTCTCTCAGACTCCTTGTCTAGTATTCAGCAGATAGATGACCCTTAAGTGTGTGACCCTATAGGTTCGGTGAAGTATAGACATGACCGGAACACTTTCCGATCAATGATCAACATCGAAGCCGTGGACACCCATATTGACCCCTATACCCATACGAATAATTATTCGAGTGAACCTCCGGTCGCCGTGTGCTATTCCTGTTGCTTCGCAATATGTTACAAACACCCGAGGTGAGATTTATCGGCATCCCCATGAATCAACACTTGTCCACTATGCCAGTAGCCTCGTTACCGGTTTTGTTCTCTTATCTCGTTTCCGCATTCCGGCATCCCTGTGATCAAATCACTTTGTGTCTGGCCAGACGATGATGGATACCGTAACACCATGAGGGCCCTAAGAATATCTCTCCATCGACGGAGGAGCAAATCCCAATCTTGAGCTATCTCGTTCCTTGCCATACTTTTCCGTGAACCCGTAAGCCGCCGTAATAGCCACCCAGTTACGGATGACGTTTAACAAACCCCAAAGTCCACGAAGCAAGAATGAAGGAACTCGATACTCTCATGGTCTAAGGAATTATGCAAACATTAACTTTCTCTATGTTATAAACCATTAACTTGTGACGAATGTATCTCATAGCATAACATCAATTCGGGTTGATTCAACACAAGTGTTCTTCTAACATTGTGCCCTCAAAATTGCCAGCATAGTCATGCCCATGATCAGGAAAACAGGATCATCATGCAATACTTGAGCCAGTCTTAGAGGCATGACTAGGAATACATTTTACCGTTTATTATACCACACGTGCACATGAGTTTCCCTCCGAGCCTCGTGGATATTGTAGACTCAAGAATCATTGCAGTTATAGCATGGAACATAAACATTCATCACAAACTTGGAGATACAAAATAACTGTTATTACTGCCTCTAGGGCATATCTCCTACAGTCCTCTACTTCGACATTAGATCAGTGGATTGTCTCATAGAAATTCTTGAGGCTGGGAGGTATAACCCCAGCTGTGGGAATGGGCGAGCTTCATCAACTGTTCTTCCGACTAGATGACCAGTTGCTGCCTAGGCGCAAAAATCAAATGCAACCGAGAATTTAGGTGAACTATTTGAAGGCATTTTTTCTGAATTATCTGCAAATGAGTATGTTCATTTGTGTGTGTATCTATGTTGCATTTACTGACAGCAGATAACAATAAGCTTTTCTACTCGCATCAATTTATTGTGGGTAAGAATAAATATTTCATGCTTATGGATTGATACGTCTCCAACGTATCTATAATTTTTAATTGTTCCATGCTATTATAGTATCAATCTTGGATATTTTATATGCAATTATATGCCATTATATATCATTTTTTGGGACTAACCTATTAACCCAGTGCCCAGTGCCAGTTGTTGTTTTCTGCTTGTTTTTGCCTTTTCAGAAAATCAATATCAAAAAGTGTCCAAACGAGAAAAAAACTTTGGATAAATTTTTTCTGGACCAGAAGAGACCCATGAAGCTTCGGGAGAAGACCAGAAGAGCCACGAGGAGGTGACAAGCATGGAGGGTGTGCCCAGGGGGGTAGGGCGTGCCCCCCAGGCTTGTGGGCCCCTCGTGGCACCTCTTGACCTAATTCCAGCTCTATAAATTCCCAAATATTCCAAAACCAACAGAGAGATAGAAGAGAAAACCTTTCCGCCGCCACAAGCCTCTGTTCTTCCGCGATCCCATCTGGAGGCCTTTTCCGGTACTCTGCCGGAGGGGGAATCGATCACGGAGGGCTTCTTCATCAACCTTGCTGCCCTTCCGATGATGTGTGAGTAGTTTACCACAGACCTACGGGTCCATAGCTAGTAGCTAGATGGCTTCTTCTCTCTCTTTGATCTTCAATAACATGTTCTCCTCGATGTTCTTGGAGTTCTATCCGATGTAATCTTCTTTTGCGGTGTGTTTGTTGGGATCCGATGAATTGTGAGTTTATGATCAGATTATTCATGAGAAATATTTGAGTCTTCTCTGAACTCTTTTATGCATGATTATTATAGCTTTGTATTTCTCTCCGATCTATCAATTTGGTTTGGCCTACTAGATTGATTTATCTTGCAATGGGAGAGGTGCTTTGTGATGGGTTCAATCTTGCGGTGCTCAATCCCAGTGACAGAAGGGGACATGACACATATTTGTATTGTTGCCATTAAGGATAAAAAGATGGGGTTTAATCATATTGCTTGAGTTTACTTTGTCTACATCATGTCATCTTGCTTAAGGCGTTACTCCGTTTCATACTTAATACCCTAGATGCATGCTCGATAGCGGTCGATGGGTGGAGTAAAAGTAGTAGATGCAGGCAGGAGTCGGTCTACTTGTCTCGGACATGATGCCTATATACATGATCATTGCCATGAATCCATCATAATTATTTGATTTTCTATCAATTGCCCAACAGTAATTTGTTTACCCACCATATGTTATGTGTTCGAGAGAGAAGTCTCTAGTGAAAACTACGGCCCCCGGGTCTACTTTATCATATATAAAAAACCTAAAAATACCTTGCTGCAATTTATTTACTTTTATTTTATTTAGTATTTTAGTTTATCTATTTAGCTCTATAAGATTTAATCCTTGCAAATAACCGCTAAGAGGATTGACAACCCTCTTATTTGCATTGGGTGCAAGTGTTTGCTCTTGTGTGTGCAGGTGCGCTTAACGGAATTTTGCTTGGTTCTCCTACTGGATTGATAATCTTGGTTCTTAATTGAGGGAAATACTTATCTCTATTGTACTGCATCATCCTCTCCTCTTCAGGGAATTACCAACGCAGACTACAAGTAGCAGGAAGAATTTCTGGCGCCGTTGCCGGGGAGACATCATCAAAATTACCAAGTACCTTCGCACAAACTATCATCCACTTGCATTTACTTTATTTGCCTTTTATTCGCATCTGCCTCTCGTTTTCATCTCCCCCACTTCTATTTTTTTTTTTACAAAAACACAAAAATATTTTTATTTGCTTGTTTGCTTGTTTCGTTGCGATGTCTCAAGAAAATACAAAATTGCATGACTGTTCCAATACTAATAATAATGATTTTATTAGTACTCCTGTTGCTCCTCCCGCCACTAGTGCGGAGTCATGTGACATTAATACTTCTTTGCTTAATCTTGTTATGAAAGAACAATTTTCTGGTAGTCCTAATGAAGATGCTGCATCCCATCTAAATACTTTCGTTGAGCTTTGTGATATGCAAAATAAAAAATATGTGGATAATGATATTGTCAAATTAAAATTGTTTCCGTTCTCACTACGAGACCGTGCTAAAACTTGGTTTTCATCCTTGCCTACAAATAGTATTGATTCTTGAGATAAGTGTAAGGATGCTTTTATTACCAAGTTTTTTCCTCCCGCTAAGATTATTTCTCTAAGAAATCAAATTATGAATTTTAAGCAACTTGAGCATGAACATGTTGCACAATCTTGGGAGAGAATGAAATTAATGATAAGAAATTGCCCAACTCATGGCTTAAATTTATGGATGATCATACAAAAAAATTATGCGGGACTAAACTTTGTCTCTAGAAATTTGCTAGACTCTGCCGCAGGTGGTACTTTTATGGAAATTACATTGGGAGAAGTTACAAAACTTCTTAATAATATCATGACAAATTATTCTCAATGGCACACTGAACGAACTCCAACTGGTAAGAAGGTAAATTATGTTGAAGAAATTAATACTTTGAGTGATAAGATGGATGCTCTTATGAAATTGGTTGCTAGTAAAAATGCTCATATTGATCCTAATGATGTGCCATTGTCTACCTTGATTCAGCAAAATAATGATACTATTGATGTGAATTTTGTCTCTAGAAATAATTTTAACAACAATGCTTATAGGGGTAATTTCAATCCTAGACCGTTTCCTGGAAATTCCTCTAATAATTATGGCAATCCTTATGGTAATTCTTATAATAATAATAATAGGATGCCCTCTGATCTTGAAAGTAATATTAAAGAATTTATTAGTTCGCAAAAGAACTTCATTGCTATGATAGAAGAAAAATTGAATAGAGTTGATGAATTGGCTAGGAACATGAATAGAATTGCTCATGATGTGGAAAATCTCAAAACTAAAATTTTGCCACCCAAGCATGATATAAATGAGTCTATTAAAGCTATCTATGTCTCCATTAATGAAAGTAAAGAAAGGACCGCTAGGTTGAGAGCTAAGCGAGAATTTCTAGAAAAAGCGATTCCACCCGGTTTCTATCGTAGTAATGATGAACATATTAAAATGATTGGTGTCACTCCTATTGAATCATTATTTAGTAACATAAAACTTTATGAAAAAGGGACTGAAGAAGAATCAACTTTAGATAGAAGGAGTCCCACTTGCATGGAGGGTGATAATCTTAATGATAAAAATGAAAAAAGTGGGTTTGGAGAGGTCAAAACTTTAAATAGTAATGCACCCACTACTTTGGATTACAAGGACTTTAATTATGATAGTTGTTCTTTGATTGAGTGTATTTCCTTGTTGCAATCCATGATTAATTCACCAAATGCATATGAACAAAATAAAGCTTTCACTAAACATATTGTAGAAGCCATGATGAAAGCACATGAAGAAAAACTTGAGTTGGAAGTATCAATTCCTAGAAAATTAGAAGATGAATGGGAACCTACTATTAAAGTCAAAATTAAATATTATGAATGTAATGCTCTTTGTGATCTTGGTGCTAGCGTTTCCACTATACCAAAGTCCTTGTGTGATGTGCTAGGTCTCACCGACATGGATCCTTGTTCCCTTAATTTGCATCTTACGGATTCCACTATTAAAAAGCCATTGGGTAGAATAAATGATGTGATTATTCTTGCAAATAGAAATTATATGCCCGTGTACTTTATTGTTCTTGATATTGAATGCAATCCTTCTTGCCCCATAATACTTGGTAGGCCTTTTCTACGAACAATTGGTGCTATTATTGATATGAAAAAAGGTAATATAAGATTTCAATTTCCATTAAATAAAGGGATGGAACACTTCCCTAGAAATATAATTAAAGCACCTTATGAATCTATTATTAGGGCCACCTATGGAATTAACTTGAAGGATGACAACACTTGAAATTATGCATTATGCCTAGCTAGGGGCATAAAACAATAGCGTTTGTTGGGAGGCAACCCAATGAACAAAATAATTTTTTGCTTTTACCTTATGTTCTTGAGTGTTTACACAATTATAGCTTCTGTTATGATTGTATTTTTTTTGTTTTAATTAGTGTTTGTGCCAAGTAATGCCTTTGGGATGATGTTGATGATAGTATAATTGATGCTGTTTGAAAACAGAAACTTTTGCGTCCAGTGCTGGAATTTTGGTTTTTCTCTGGAGCGTCATCACCTTCTGATTTTTTTACACAATATTGATATATGAATTTCCCACATTTTCCTAATTTTTCAGAATTTTTGGAGTTACAGAAGTATGACGTTAATTCAGATCTTTACAGACTGTTCTGTTTTAGACAGATTCTGTTTTTGTTGCATAGTTTGCTTATTTTCATGAATCTATGGATCGTATCGGGGGGTATGAGTCATGGAGAAGTTGGAGTACAGTAGCATTATGCCAATATTAAATATGAATCAATTTACTACAGTACTTAAAGTTTAAGATTTGTTTGTTATACTAACGGATCTCACGAGGTTTCTGTTGAGTTTTGTGTGCTGAAGTTTTCAAGTTTTGGGTGAGACTACGATGGATAAAGGAATAAGGAGCGGTAAGAGCCTAAGCTTGGGGATGCCCAAGGCACCCCAAGGTAATATTCAAGGAAGACTCAAGCGTCTAAGCTTGGGGATTGCTACTTGTAGTCTGCGTTGGTATTTCCCCGGAGAGGAGAGGATGATGCAGTACAGTAGAGATAAGTATTTCCCTCAGTTAAGAACCAAGGTTATCAATACAGTAGGATAACCAAGCAAAATTCCGTTAAGCGCACCTGCAAACACAAGAGCAAACACTTGCACCCAACGCAAATAACAGGGTTGTCAATCCTCTTAGCGGTTATTTGCAAGGATTAAATATTATAGAGATAAATAGATAAACTAAAATACTAATTAAAATAAAAGTAAATAAATTACAGCAAGGTATTTTTAGATTATTTATATATGATAAAGTAGACCCGTGGGCCATAGTTTTCACTAGAGGCTTCTCTCTCGAACACATAACATATGATGGGTAAACAAATTACTGTTGGGCAATTGCTAAATTCCCAAATATTCCAAAACCAACAGAGAGATAGAAGAGAAAACCTTTCCGCCGCCGCAAGCCTCTGTTCTTCCGCGATCCCATCTGGAGGCCTTTTCCGGTACTCTGCAGGAGGGGGAATCGATCACGGAGGGCTTCTTCATCAACCTTGCTGCCCTTCCGATGATGTGTGAGTAGTTTACCACAGACCTACGGGTCCATAGCTAGTAGCTAGATGGCTTCTTCTCTCTCTTTGATCTTCAATACCATGTTCTCCTCGATGTTCTTGGAGTTCTATCCGATGTAATCTTCTTTTGCGGTGTGTTTGTTGGGATCCGATGAATTATGAGTTTATGATCAGATTATTCATGAGAAATATTTGAGTCTTATCTGAACGCTTTTATGCATGATTATTATAGCATTGTATTTCTCTCCGATCTATCGACTTGGTTTGGCCTACTAGATAGATTTATCTTGCAATGGGAGAGGTGCTTTGTGATGGGTTCAATCTTGCGGTGCTCAATCCCAGTGACAGAAGGGGACTTGACGCGTATTTGTATTGTTGCCATTAAGGATAAAAAGATGGGGTTTAATCATATTGCTTGAATTTACTTTGTCTACATCATGTCATCTTGCTTAAGGCGTTACTCTGTTTCATACTTAATACCCTAGATTCATGCTGGATAGCGGTCGATGGGTGGAGTAATAGTAGTAGATGCAGGCAGGAGTCGGTCTACTTGTCTCGGACGTGATTCCTATATACATGATCATTGCCATGAATCCGTCATAATTATTTGCTTTTCTATCAATTGCCCAACAGTAATTTGTTTACCCACCGTATGCTATGTGTTCGAGAGAGAAGCCTCTAGTGAAAACTATGGCCCCCGGGTCTACTTTATCATATATAAAAAAACTTAAAATACCTTGCTGCAATTTATTTACTTTTATTTTATTTAGTATTTTATTTTATCTATTTATCTCTATAAGATTTAATCTTTGCAAATAACCGCTAAGAGGATTGACAACCCTCTTATTTGCGTTGGGTGGAAGTGTTTGCTCTTGTGTGTGCAGGTGCGCTTAACGGAATTTTGCTAGGTTCTCCTACTGGATTGATAACCTTGGTACTTAACTGAGGGAAATACTTATCTCTACTGTACTGCATCATCCTCTCCTCTTCGGGGAAATTCCAACGCAGACTACAAGTAGCATGCATAAACATGTTTCATTATGAAAATATATAGATAACCCATTGCGTCCATGGCGCAAATGCCAAATACAACCAAGAAGTTAAGCAAACTATAGTAAGTTTAGTTATGGCATGTTAATATATTTGGCATGTTTTTCGGCCACACATGACATAAGCCATTTGCTTGGGCAGGTGAATGGACTCTAATTTGTTTTCCTGCTCGAGCCTTCCTTAATTTTGGAATTCTCAAAATAACCGTGAGGTTGAGTGGAACTATGTATGGCTTTCTTGGTTGTAGATTTTGCAGACCACCAGCTCTCCTTCATACTCATTCTCTTCATCACCGATGTGATACTGATGCATCACCCACCCTATATTATTCCTCTTGTCACAGTACCCTATGTACAACACCAAGATCCTTTTCCAGCCAATTTACCGGCCATTGACTTTACACGGTAGTGTATTACCATTCTTGTGCCATGTCATGCTCATGCCGGGCACTGCCTCTATCTTGTGACGCTTCCTTGGTCCAGTGTTGTATGCCCTGGAAGCAAGGAATAAGAAATATTTGCTCACGTGTCCATTTTACACTTGCAAAGGCATAATCACATGTCACAAATAACAATCGTACAGAAATAATCACGCCGGTTGGAAGCAAGCAATTATTATCTGCGCTTGATTTGGATGGTTCTGGGGATATGGGTGTAGCACACACCTTCTCTAATGTATGGTGGGTATGAAATGGTCAATCAGATGGTGATATTTCGCCCCGTTGTCCCTTACTTTGGTCTTGAGGTTCTCCATTAGCTCCTTATCTGTGGGATCGAACCTCAATCCAAGCAACAACAACGACAAATATCTCTCACACTACACATGGTTTGCTTCCATTACAAATTTGTTTAGTGCATTAAATTTGTGCATGTAGCTAAGACCATGCACGTTCCATCAAAGATCGAAAAAACTAACACAATAAACACCAACAGCAATCAAATTACCTCCAATGATTACAAGATTCCCATCAATACCCTAAGCCGTCGCATGAACGTTTACCTGGTTGGATACATTGATGGTTTATTCCTCCATGGTGCTTGCTTTGCCTGCTGGCTTATTGATGCTTAGTCCCTTCGGCTCATTCTTTCGAGCAAGGTTCGTAAAGAACCCAAGCAAGTAAGGTATGTCGTCGACCATGGCTCAAACTCAAATCAGATAAATGCTACTATATTGGTTAACCCAATGAAATTGTTGGGTATTTCTTCTATCAACGCACCAAAGGCAAAGTGTTTGTCATTAAGAACGGTGTGTTTATCGAGATAGAGGTTTCTTGCGAAAATGATGAGTGGAAGGACAGTGCAATTCGACGAAATTAGTGAATCTTTGTCATCAGGTCAAAGTGATGCAGTGCCGAAAGTTGTTCCAGAGTTTCCCAGTACGACTGATACGGAAGCCCTACATGTGATTTAAAGACTTCGATCGAGATTGTAGCCGAACCACGTCCAACAGGTAAAATTCATTTGAAACCTCAATGGTGTGAGAATGAAATATTGTTGTTACACAAAGATGAACCCATGACATATGATGAGGCAATGATGGGACCTGACTCCGGAAATGGCTCAATGCCATAAAATCTGAGATAGACTCCATGTACAAAAATCAAGTTTGGTACTTGATTGACCCTACATAAAGCTTACAACCTATCAAATGTGAATGGATCTATAAACAAAAGTAGATGAAAATGTTTACATCCATAAAGCTCGACTTGTTGCAAAAAGGTTTTAGACAAGCTTAAGGAGTTGACTATGACGAGATCTTCTTGCCTCTAGCAATGCTTAAGTCTGTCCGGGCCATTCTAGCAATTGTTGCATATTTCGACTTTGATATATGGCAGATGGACATAAAATATTTTTCTTCACAAAAAATTGACCGAGGACGTGTATATGATACAACCCAAGGATTTTGTCGATCAAAAGGATATTGAAAAGGTGTGCAAACTTCAGAGATCTATCTATGGACTGAAGTAGGCACGAAGGAGTTGGAATCTTCGTTTATGAAGTGGTCAAAGAGTTTGTCTTCATCCAGAATGGCAAAGATGCTTGTGTTTACAAGAAAGTAAGTGGAAGCGCGGTAGCTTTCTAATACTTTATATGGCTGACATATTGTTGATTTAAAATGACATGCATTTTCTTGACAAATCAAGGCTTCATTGGAAAATAGTTTTTTGATGAAAGACTTGGGTGAAGTGGCATACAATTCTGCACAATGTCATTTCTTCATAAAATTTTGCACGCGTATAGAAAATGAAATCATGTACGATGTCAAAAAATTGATACCTTTTTCTAACTTCTAAGGGCTCATTAGTTTTGGAGGATTCCAATGGGATTTCCACC
This sequence comes from Elymus sibiricus, assembly GCA_039707655.1. Lineage (NCBI taxonomy): Eukaryota > Viridiplantae > Streptophyta > Magnoliopsida > Poales > Poaceae > Elymus > Elymus sibiricus. The sequence continues at coordinate 164,390,733 of CM077676.1, forward strand.
CACAGTTTTGTGGTTAGCATTCGTTTTATAGGAATAGGAGTACTAGATTCCTCACAATTGTGTCTATAATGACTTGATTACTTAGGATTCTTAGCATTAGATAAGACCTCATGAACAATTGAAAAGGATTGGAATGGGTAGGGTATCATAATCCTTTACTTTTCATATTCCTCTAATTTGAAAATTATGTATACAAGAAGATCCCTTAACCGATGCATGTTTTTTTTACATATGCATAGCAACATATCTATACACACTTAATTTTAATACTATTTTTTGCATGTTTTGTTATCTTGAGCTTAGGCAATGTGAAAAAAGTGTACCCTCCCTTTGGAAATCCTCGAGTATACATTAAATTATACATTTATACATATCACCTAGCATAAAGAAACTTTTAAGCTCACACATAATCTACACGGTTAAAATTTAAAAGGACTAATTTTAGACACCATGCACATCTCGAGAGAAATACACCAGTTGCTTTATGTGATTAAAGAACGGTGCATGGGAAATAAATTTGAGAGTAAAGCAATATTCCTACAAAAAAAAATAAGATGTTAATTAGAGGTAATAAATATATTAAAAGGTTGTACACATATATATGACTGATTAACTGAGTCTATAACATTTGTCCATGACAGTTGAAGATCAAACTTGGTACATGGGTGCATCATTTGACCCATCATTGCCTTCTTCTTCAGGGCATCGATCCTTCTGGATCCAAGTTCCCAAAACTTCTCGGCCAAGTTCGGTGACTTCCCGGCTGCTTGCGCGGATATTGCTCTCCTATTTTGGCAGCGGCACCTTGCAGCACGCCATCGACATGTGAGGAGAAGACGGAAGATTTTCTAAGGAGCGGCTTGCGTTTTTTTGTTTTTAGGGACTTTCTTGTAATGTAGGTTAACTAATTTGAGTCTTTGTTCTTCCAATAATTACTATATCATCTGAGTATCACGAGTTACCATTCACATGTAACATATGTTGGATTAACATGGTTGATGCATGAATTTTTGTCTCTACTAACATTTTCTATACATAGTTTGTATATAGTTTTGATGTATATTCTTGTCTTGAGTTTGTCTGATGTGAAAAATGAACTAAACCAAAGCATGTAAGTGCGTCCTCCCTTTGAAAAATGTAAATGTATATATTAAATCGAACATATTACTAGCATAAATAAACTTTTTAAGTCCATGTATGTCTCGTAAAAATTCATGTTATTTTTTGTCTTCATAATTTTAGACAAGATGCACATCTTGAGGGCAATAAATTCTTTACTTTTCTTTATTGAAAACATCGCATGAAGAATAAACTAATAATATGAGGCAGTAAGTATAACTAAAATAGTATATGTATAGAAGTGATTACTTGAGGGTATAACATATGTCCATAGCCATGAGAAGGATAAACAAACTTAGGATGACAAATTAGCTTGTGCAAACAATGCTCACCGGACCTATGGATAAGACTAGAGTAGAGGATCAAGATGCAAGATGCAAGATACTATTTCTGGCGTGGATTTCAGATTCAACCCAGCGTGTGCCCACAGCACACGGGGTCCTAACCTGGGGCGGCCGACTGGTTAAGATGCAGGTGGGCGCGCCGGCGTCAGCTATCTCCCTTGGGAGTTCTTATCACAGGCATGGTTTTTTTCTTTAGTCCAGTTTGACCTTTGGAATTTTCAGAGGACAAAGCAGGAAAGCGATAAACGCAACGAGAGATATTTATATTTTGGCCGCATTTATCCATGTAGAGAGAGCCTTGGAGCTTCCAACTGGCGAAACATGAAGTGAACGAGGACCCTTTCGCCATCGTGACGACACAACGTTGACACACGGCCCGACAAATGGCATCGACAACAAGACTACGTAGCTAACAACAGTAGCTTAACACAAGTACTAGTAGCTAGAGGGGACTGGTAGTATAAACTGTAAGAAATAAAGTTTTACAGTATGTAGCCAAAACTGTAGGTAAGTGTAAGAGCATCTACAGCCGGGCGCCTCAAATCCGTCTCAAACGCCCGGGCGGGCAGACCGGTCACAAAAAATCGACCCAGCCGGGCGCCTCATACGGGCCTCAAACGCCCGGACTGACCGGCACCCCTCATATCCAGCCCAAATCTAGGGCGGATATGAGGCGGCCCGGGCATGCCCGGGCCGCGTCCTCCACGTCAGCCCGGCCCACCGCTGGCCCACCCCGACCCCACAAAATCCCCCTCCGGAGCAAACCCTAGCTCACTTCACTCCACTCCCCTTTCCCCAATCCGTCCAATCCCTAGCGCCGGCGAGCATGTCCAGCACCGGCAGCCACTCCGACGGCAGCTCCGGAGACGAGGAGGAGCTGGCGCTCCGTATCGTGCTTGAGCGCTCGCGGGTCGATACGGGCGGCAGCTCCGGGTCCGGTGCGACGCCTCCTGTCGCCCGTCACCGCAGCGCCGACGCCGGCGCCGGCCCTTCCCGCCCCGCGCGCGGATCTGCGAGACCTTCACAATCTGCTCCGCCCGCCCGACGGCCTCCTTCACCTCCGGCCGCTGCTCCGCGCGGGCAGCGGTGGGTTCTAGTGCCCGCTCCGCCGGCGCCGCGGATGCGGACTCCGGAGTCGAAGGCACGCGCCGCCCGCCACGAGAGGCGGAGGGCAAGGGAGAGGGGGAGCGGGTCCGACGCGGCTGCGCAGTCCGCCCGCCGCGTGATGCCGGTGCCCGACGAGGAGGAGCGTCTCCTCCAGTGGGTGTACCGTCGGTCACTTACCACGGCGGAGACGGATGCCCGGCGGCTTCGGAGGATCAACGCCAAGCAGCTCCGGCTCGTCATTGAGCAATCCGAGCGGGAGGCGGCGGAGGCGGCGAGGGTGGCCAAGCTCAAGCGCAAGCAAGACCGCATCGTCCAGCGCTTGCAAGGCTACATCATCATCTCTGATTCCTCCTCCTCCGACGGGTCCGACTCCGACGACGACCCACCTCCTGCTGCGGACGCCTACAGCAGCGCCGGCGACCGGAAGGGCAAAGGGCCGGCGAGGAAGTGGTGAAGCTCACCCTCTCCTTTTATATAATCTAGTTCTAGTATGTAGTTAGAATGTGCCGGATCGTTGAACTGTGTGAATTATGCCCGTTTGGTGATCTTTTGGTGATGTTTATGTGAATTATGCCCGTTTGGTATCGGTTTATATGTCCGTTTCCTGACGATTTTGATCATTTGGTGATCTACGTACTACGTTGCATGAATTTGTATGGATATAGAGTGCCGGATATGAGATACGCGGGTGTGGAGGCGCGGATTTAGGGAGTGCCCGGTCAGTGTCCGCGGAAGTGCCGGGCGCGTCCGCGGGCGTTTGAGAGGCCGGATTTGCCATATGCGACTGTAGATGCTCTAACCCCGCAAAAAAGAAAAACTATAGGTAAGTGTAAATTTGTGTGTAGCCAAGCATGCATGGGAGTGGGACAGCGCTAGCTAGATCGGAGCAGAGCGCTGAGCGCGCAGCGTGTGTCTCACTCTGGTCGTTGAGTTGATGATGGATCGGCACGTAAAGAGGGGCCGGCCAGATCTGCTGCCACGGCATTATCAGGGCAGCACGGCGCAGTGCAGACTGCAGAGGTAAACCCATGGTCAGGTCCGTACAGGGGACTCACGCGTGCCGCGTCCAAACCGTGTATTAGTATTTTTTTTTTTAAGTACACCTAGGTGTACCATATTTTCATAGAAGGCAGAAATTTAGTACAAGAAACCACAAGTTGCTGTGAATAACAAGTGTAGCACAACCTCCACATCCGAGCTAATCAGCAGATTAGCCATCACGACAATTACAGACACAACGCAAAAGAGCCTGCCCTAAGCCAATCATCTAGCCGCGTCACAACAAGCGCAAGTCACCTCGAAAAGCAACAACTCCATCTGGATTTCCTTGCCAACGCACTGTCCACCCATTGATGCCTAAGAGGAGACGGCGGGTGGAAAGCGGGACTTGGACGGTCCCGAGAAAGCCGTTGTCTTGGATTCACCGGCGGCTGAGTACATAGCGCCCACGAAGCTCAACTCGGACAGCGGCAAGCGCCGGAAAACCACAAGACAGCAACAAGCCAAGTCTCCACCTGCAATGCTCTCAACAGAGTAACGACGCCACACCGCCGCCATCGCCGGTCCTGCAACGGACCAAGGCTTTCGCCCGGAGACCACAACCCGATCAAGAAGGGGAGATGTCGACACACCACGGCGACGCCTCCAAGGAGGGGAACGACACCCACGGGTGCCGTCGCCGCCAGCTCCGACCGAAGACGAGCAGGATTTTCATCCAAACCGTCGCACATCTCCCACCCCTATCAGCAAATTGAGCCAAACTGTCGTAGTTACACCGCCGCTGCCGCGGCACCTCGCCATCATGGCCAAAACGTCGTGAAACTCCGATCCCTCGCACGGCCAAGAGCGCGCCGACCAACACCAGCTCCTGCACGGTTGAAGAAAAGCATCTCCAACACCAGACCAACACCAACCTCCGACTCCAGCGCCACCAGGATCCACCAGCACCAAATGCTTGGCTGGCCACGCCACTCTTGGCAGCCATCCATGCCGCTGCTGCCACCCAGGAAACCGCAGGGGAGAAACCAGCGCACGCTCACCATGGCGCCCCCCGTGCGAGTCTCCGCTCCGAGCTCCGTCCCAGATCCCGGTCGCGCCGCCACCAGCAACCCAGGGAAGCGCCTGCCTTGAGCCACGCCCGGGCCGGCAGGAGGCGCGCCGCGTGCCCCGGTCACCGCAGCGATTCCCAGCCATCGCTCCCGGCCACGAGATCCGCTGCCGCCAAAGGCCCCCGCGCCGCAACCTCCGACACCCACGCCTGCGCTCGAGGAAGACCGCCGCCCCGTTCCACCTCGCGACCGTGCACCGCCTCCTCCAGCGCTCTCCGCCGTGCGCCGCCGCACCAGGACAAACAGTCGCCCCTCCGCCCGCAAGACAGTGCTCCCCCGTACGAAGGAGACCCGTCAGGGCTGCGGATCTCGCCCGCCGCCATTGGCAGCCGGGTGCCGCCACCACCGCCGGGGCCGGCGGCGGCGGCGGCGGCCAGGGGGTCACAGGAGGGGGGCTGCTCGGGGCTAGGGTTTGGCCTCCGGAGCCGCCCGCGCGAGCGGCCCGGGAGGAAGGGAGGGGAAAGTTACCCCAAACCGTGTAGTATAAAAACTTAAAGAGACGCAAGTGGGGTAGGCGAGCCCCAGAGCACGCGGAAACAATAGTAGTATTTCTTTGAGTAAAAGCACGTGGAAACAGTACGCGAATCTCCCGCTGTGCCGACGGAGGAAAGAACGGGGGACCTCCTATGTGCCGCTCAATGCGGCAAGGAGTCGCAGTTTCGCACAGGAGGTGGCTTACCTGGGCCGGCCCATCCGCTGTGGCACCGCCTTCGCGGAATGAAAAAAAATAAGGACGCGTTAGCGATAGGAAACGAACTCCAGACCTGCAGCTGATGCGTGCGATGCGCTAGCCACTGCGATTGGCTAGCTATTGCGAATGATTGACAGCGTGAATCTTTAATAAACTACTGGCAGCCGTAAAAAATTAAAACAGTTCACAAAATTCCATAAAACTTGTGGGCGAGGGATCAAACACAAGCCCAGTATTTACTGTGTAAAATGGCAGCCCAGTATATATGAACTATAATACGCTGCAGATTTAAACTTTAAAAAAAATTCAAATGTGATTTTTTTTTAAAAAAACTTTTTCAAACGCAAACATTATTTGGGAAACTAAAAAAGACAATAAAAACAAAGGTTGAATACGACAACATTTTTCAAAATTATGAACTACTTTTTTGTAAACGCAAATCATTTTTTGAAAAAACAGTAAAAAATGAAAATTTGAATATATTTCAAAATTACAAAATCTTTTTTACAAAACTCGAGCATTTTTCTAATTTGCGAACAATTTTTGAAAACATGACCATTTTTTGAATATCTGAACCAAATTTGAAAACAGGACCCAAACATTTTTGAATTTGTAAACAAAATTTAAATTTGCGGATTTGTGAATAAATTTGGAAAATAAGAATAGTTTTTTCATGAATATTTTTTTGAAATTCCAATCTTTTTTGAATTTGTGAACATTATTTGAATATGTGAACATATTTTGAAACACGACCATTTAATGAATTTGTGAACAAATTGAGAAAACAGGAAAAACTTTTGAAATTCCTGAACAGTTTTTAATGTGTGGACAAAATTTAAAAATGCTAACGTTTTTTAATTTGTGAAAAAAATTTTAAACATGAATGTTTTTTGAATTTGTGAATAAATTTTGAAAACGAGAACATTTTTTGACTATGTGAACATTTTTTGAAAATGAGAACAATTTTTTAAATTCCAATTTTTTTTTGAATTTGTGAACAAAATTTAATAATTCAAACATTTTTTTGAATTTGTGAACAAATTTTGAAACATGAATATTTTCTGAATTTGTAAACAAATTTTGAAAGAGGAACTTTTTTGAAACCAAATATTTTTTGGTTTGTGAACAAAATTTTAAAAGGTGATTTTTTTTAATTTCCGAACATTTTCTGAAACAAAGCGAACTAATTTTGTAATTCTATTTTTTTTTGAATCTGTGAACAAAATTTGAAAACAGGATCAGTTTCTGGAAAAATGAACAAAATTTGTAAAATGCGAACATTTTTTAAGTTTCTGAATATATTTTGTAAAAAATTAAATTTGAGAAAGAAAAATGAAATGGAAATGAAAAAGTAAAGAAAGAAAAAGAAATAAAGAAATAAAAAAATAAAGAAAATAAACAGAAAAAGGAAAAAACAGAGAAAAGGAAAAAGAGAAACAAGAAAAAAAAGAAAAGAGAGACAGAACAGAAAAAAAATTCTGGTTCAGGAACCTTCTAGAGGTTTCCCAAAACCGTAAAAACCCGGCTGGGAACCTCTAGAACTTTCCCAAAACCAGGAACGCTTAAAACGCTTACACGGGCCAGCCCAATCCGATCGAGTCTCGATCTTCTGTGCGATAGGGCGACATTTTGACGCAGAATGCGTCAAATAGGGATTTCCGCCGAAATAAAAAGGTCAGCGCGGGCGATGAAAGGAAGCCCACTGAATTACGTCTTTGAGCACAATCGACTAGTAGGGGGACGGCCCGTGTGAACTGTTCCGAACAAGCGAGCGAGCGTGGGCCTAGCCGTCCGAATTCTGGTACTAGTTTTCTTTGGTCGAGGGGTGGCCCAGCCCTTGCATCTCGAAGGAGAATGACGTCCTCAAAAAATATATTAAGGAGAATGTTTTTCTTTTTTTCCGGGAAGAAGGAGAATGTTAGCGTTGCTTTGGTTTTTGCCATGTTTTCCTTTCTTATTTTTTTGTCACTCGCCTTTATATGGTGCATTTCTCCTTTGCGGGTGTTCTTGTAATACCCCTTTCTAATCATTGTATTTGGCAATTCTCCTGTCCACATTTAAAAAAAGAAGGTACTATGCATGTGATGTACACCCTTTGGTGTATGTGAACAAATGCGGCATACGATGCTGATGCAGGTTCAGAGCTACAGGAGGTCTGATGTGTAATGAACGCTTTGTGCTTGCTTGATGTGATTAGCACGAAGGCTTTCTTTCACTTTTTGCTAAAGAATACGGTGTGCACAACCAACTAGGGGGGCTTCTTTCACCTTTTTTCTAAAGGATACAGTGTGCTCTCGCCATTTTTTTTTGCAGCATGTGCTACTCCCACCGTTCCATAATGCTAGAGTCAAAAAACGTCTTACATTATGGAACGGAGGGAGTAGTTTTTTATGGGCCAGCTGTATTTTGCAGCATCACACGTTTTTGTGTGTGTAGATGAATCGCACTCGTTTCTTCTTTTATAAAGGCAGGATCACCACCCCCCCCCCCCCCAAAGTAGTTCCCAAAGCTAACTAATAGTTTCAGTAGATTAATGGTTCAAAATCAAAATAGTTTTAGTCGATTGCTGTCTTTTTTTAAGGCGGCCCAACACATGTAATGAAATTGTGTGGGAAAACAACAGGCACAATGCTCTCATATTAGAGCATCTCTATCGATCCCTTAAAAACCTTTAACCCCTCATTTTTGTGGAGTTAACTGCACCTAGATGATCTCTCAAACCATTAGAGGAGTATAAGAGTCGGCCTCAAAAAGCAGCCCAACTCTCTCAAATATACTCTACCAGCGACTCCCAGAGTAAAATTTTGGCCGCCTCCCTCTCCCGCCCGAGCTGCCACCACTTCCCGCCATTGCCGCCCATTCTCACCACCGCCACCACTGATGCCCCCGATTTCAGCCAGAATGGAACCGCAAGACCCTTCTACCACCCCATCGGCCACTGTCGCCGGCACCAAGGAAGAGGTTGGGGACAAAAAATTACTTTGGCCCGCCGCACCATCAACCAAGGTCGATAGCAAGGGTGTTGGCAAGGCCACAACGGCCCCAACGACAGCAGGTCGCCCTGCCCCTGCTCCAGCCGGCGGCAAGCGAGTGAGGTAGCCGACGACGGCCATGAGGCGCTCACCAGGGAGGAGGCTAAGAAGAAGAAGAAGGCGAATCGGGTGCCTTGTCATCATCTATCGGCTCGTACCACGTCTTCGTCCACCCCTACGCCACTTCGTACGGTGCATCTGGCCGCCGCGGCCGCCGTCGAGGACCGTGTCCATCAATTGGTCGATGAAATGTCGGAGAGGAAAACTTTTGTGCCTTTTCTTTTCGATCGATACATTGGTGATTTCTTGCGGCCGTACGGTGATGAGTTTGTTGTTGTTGTTGATTGTAGTGTGGAGGAGTTGAATGCGGCTGAATTCTTGCCTCAATTGGAGGAGTCACACATGCTTGACCTTGATGATCTAGATTATGAAGAGTTGATGTTTGCTCAAGAAGAAGAGATCGAGGAGGAGGAGGGTCTCAAAGTGGAGTAGGAGGAGGAGGCCGAGGAGGTCGATGATCCCATGGAGACACGAGGAAGCATGAAGAGATCAAGGACACACAATTATCCCAAGAAGAAGAAGTTGCTTTGTGCCATGCTGTGATGAACATGTTGTTTGATGCATCGGTTGGCACGGATCAATCAAAGGACAAATTTTGGGGTAGGATTGAAGAGTACTATAGCATCATTGTGGATGTCCCATCAATCCGCACTCAAGGCTCTCTTGGGCACCGTTGGTGCACCATCCTAGAGCAATGCAACCAACGGTCTAGTTGTATTGTTCAAGTCAACCACTCACCGTCGAGTGGGTTGCAAATCACGGTGTATGGGCCTATCACCCAATAGCTATACACGCAACACAACAAGAAGCACGATGGCAAGGGCTTCACATTCCACCATTGCTACAAAGAACTTTACAATAATGAGAAGTGGATTAGGACGAACTTCATGACCACACCGAAGAGGTCAAGGATTAGCATATCCGTTGAAGCCGATGAGGAGGAGGATGAAAATCCCAACAAGAGACCGGATGGTAACAAGATTGCAATAAGAGAGGAAGCATCGGCGCCTACAAGGAAGATCTTTTGGCTATGATTGAGACCAATAAAACATTAGTGGCCGAACACAAGGAAGAGAAGGTGGCAAGGAATGAGCTCAAGTCCTTGGAGGACGAGAAATGAAGTTCCAAATTGGCGGCCAAAGAGAGGAAGGTGAAGGCGGAGGAGCGTAAGCTTGCACATAAGGAGAAAAGACTTGTGAAAGAGAAGAAGACCGAAGAATGTGCTATCATGTTCATGAACCCAACCATGATGGATGACACGACAAAAAGGTATTGGGAGCTCACTCGTGTAGAGATCATGAGCCAAACGAAGGATGGCGGTGGTGGTCAAGGAGGTGATGGTGGTGGTGGTGGTCAAGGAGGTGATGGTGGTGATGGCCGAGTGGGGTTGGTGGTCGTAGGCGTGGGGATGGTAGTGGACAAGGAGGTGATGGTGGTGGCCTTGGCGGTGGTGATGATTTTTCTTGGTGGTGATGGTGCTTGAGTTCATGTAGGTAGTATGCATTTGGTAGGGCTCGATCCACGACAAGACATGTTATGTTGTGGTGACTTTGGATTAAACTTGATCGATGTGGTGCCTTTTGGATGAACTCTACGCATGTTTTAATTTGAATTGCTCGATTATATGAACTATATGCATGTTTATGGTTGATTTGTTGTGTATGTTGAATTTGCATCATTCGTATAATTGGTGAAATAGCATGCAATTATTTGAAATGTATGCAATAAGGCTAAAAGAATTGAGATGTTTTTATAAGGGATTAAATATAAGGGATCAGTTAGGAACGGTTACCCTTTAACTCATTAAATTGTAAGGAGTTAAAGATAAGGGGCTGTATATTTCCTTGAAAACCAGAAGTGGAAAAGAAAAAAAATACATAAAAACACAATATAATAGAAAATAAAAAACATCACGCAACAATTGGGTCCGGTCCAACTGCTGGAGCGCTTCACGCATAGCTAGATAGAAGTATTACAGAGAATGATACCACGGAGCCGATGTCTTCAAAAGATATAATTGTAGTTTTTAGTCATAAGAGTTATTTTATATTTTCCTGGATCTTGGGTCCGTAGCAGTGTCCATGCAATGGTGTTATTATAGGTGTTTATAGAAAAAGACTATTACAACGAGCGTTATATAGGAATCAGTGGTACCGGTTTGAGCCTGCAGAAGCTATTTCTCGCCCAATGCAAGACGTACGCAGGTCTCGCCTCTAGCACAGCACTACTGTGCCGATCCGTAACTGTAGCAGTCGAGCGGTATGTTTTTCTTGTGATTTTTTATGTGTTTTTCACAGTTTTGCATCAGTTTTCTTTGGTTTTTCTCTTGTTTCCTTTTTTCCTACGGTTTTCTTTGTTTCTTTCGTTGATTTTCACCGGTTTTTTGTTGTCTTTTTCCCCTTTTTTCATTTTTGTCAACACATGTCTAATTTTTTCTTACACATTGTACAATTTTGTATACATTAGGAACATTTTTTATATATGCTTAGCATTTTCAAATATATGTTTTGATGTCTATATTTTTATACACATTGTATATTTTTTGTATACATCTAAATATTTTATACATGTTTATTCTTTTAAAATATATGATTAACATTTTTCCAAATACATCTTTTTGAACATTTTTTCGAATACATGTTCAACATTTTTCAATTACACACCAAATCATTTTTCTAATGATATGAAACAGATTTATAAACTATGCTACATTTTTTACGTTGTATAAACATTTTTTGAATGTCAAAAATAAATTTTGTAATGTGTGAACATTTTCTAAAATTTAATTTACATTTTTTAATGCTACGAAACATTTTTTGAATTACGAGAACTTTTTTTTACAATGTGTAACATTTTCAAAAATATCACATATATTGTTTTGAAATGCGTGGACATTTCCTGAATGCCAGATAGATTTCTTGAATGGTACAAACATTTTCAAAAAAGTCGAGTGAACTTTTTACACTGCAGTAATATTTTTAAAATGCACGATGAATACCTTTAAAATAATAATAAAATATATTTTTCGGTAATATATGTATTTAGTAATTTAGAGAGATTGTGCCTCTGCCCTAGTACATGAAATTGAGGACGTTCGGCCTGTTCTAAATCTACCCCCCCCCCCCCCCCCCCTCTCCCTCTTCTTCAACCCATGTTTAAACATTTATGTCGTTAAAATCCTCACAGAAGCTCTTCGGAAATACTCCCTCCGTCCCATAATATAAGAGCCTTTTTGATACTACACTAGTGTAAAAAACGCTCTTATATTATGAGACGGAGGGAGTACTTTGTACAATGGAAATTCTTTAGGACTTTTCTGAAGTTGAAATACCTATTTTACCTCTATTTTCAGAGGTCGGCGCATTTAACAGATAATGAAGACCATTTCGTTCATATGGACCATCAAGTGAAAATCATAGGACAACAATGATACATTTTCCCGGCAAAAAAAAAACAGTGATACATTTTACTATTTTGCTTTTCGCACTCGAAAATACATATTTTATTTTAGGCAAAGCACTCGAAAATATGACGAGACAGTGATGCGCTGCGTGTACCCGCAAGTTTCTTTTAGGCCCTGCCACACAAACGAAAACGCGCTGGGCTGGGCCGTCACTACCCCTTGTAGAATCGTAGTTGCTGAACGAAATTATCAATGCACGTCTCATGGCATGCAGTATCCGCGGCAATCTGTTGGAGCTTTTTGGCATTGGCCGCGAAGACACGTCTACCTTCTTCCTCCACCACGATGGCCCGGACCGCCGACGCGACACCTTCTCGGTCAAAAGACGATCCATCCTTCCCGTTCCTCGATTTTTTTTGGAAATACTACTTTTTTTTTGAACAAATTCGAAAAATATGATGAACAAATCAAAAATTTCACAAATAGACCACCGTCGCTGTCGGGTAGGACGAAACAGAGGTTTTGTTGTAGGGTAGGACGAAACGTCGCTCTTTCGTTTAAGCGTTGGACGAAACCTTGGTTTCGTGGTAATGGGCCGCGAAAGGCCTAGTTTCGTTGCCGCACCGACAGGGCCTCGCTCGTTTCTTCCAGCTGTTGGACGAAACCGCAGTTTCGTTGTACTAGACAACGAAACCATCGGGATAAGGCCGCAGGCCATCTTCTTCCTCCTGGCTCCCTTTCTCTCGGCTCTCTCTCTCTCTCTTCTTCATTTTCTCGCACATAAGTTCCTATTCCAGGCCATTTAGCCATCAAATCCAGTAGTTGGAGGTAGAAAACGGTTGCTAGTAAGCCGATCCGGCAATGGGGTAGAGGAGGGAAGCCGGTAGCCGCACGTGGAGGAGAGGATAGAGGAGGGAGACCGGCCGTGGAGGCAGCCATTGGAGCTTGGTTCCGACCGTGGTGGAGCTTGGCAGGGGCGGGGGTGAGGTAGGGGCGGCCATTGGAGCTTGGCAGGGGCAGCCGTGTGTGGTGGCCGTGCTTGCGGGTTGGCCGAGGACATGAGCTCGCCGGAGAAGCACACGTCGAAGGTATAACCTCACATTTTTGTTAAGTGCATTTTTATTTTAGGTTTAACGAGTTTCACATTTCGGTTAGTGCAGAAATAATTGCAATGAACGTGCATAATATAAATGACGATTTTGTAGTTCGTTAGATCGGTTATTTACTTGGTACGTAGTGTAAAAAAATTCTGGTTATTTGCTTAGTGGTAGTCATGTATATGTGGTACGTAGTGTAATTTTTTTTATGTTAGTGTAAAAAAACTTATGAATTTTAATTGCGGGACACATGTCTGAAATTTTAGTTGCGGGAGACATGTCTGAAATTTTAGTTCGTTTGATCGGTTGTTTGCTTAGTGGTAGTCATGTATATGTGGTAGAAATTCCGGTTATTGTATAAAAAATTATGTGGTACTTAGTGGTTGATGGGAATATGAATTTTTATGGCAAGAGACATGTCTGAACCAGTCAAATTTGTTGTTTACTATGGTCCTGGTAATGTCCGATCAAACGAGAGTGGGGTTGATCTGACTAAGTTTGCATATGTGGAGTTGCAACTGACCGATTCAGAAAAAATGAACATTACTCAGTTGAAACACTGGTTGACAACAAATTTCTCGCTTGATCCCAATGTGTGCACCGTCAGTATTCAGTCGGTGTGGACGAAATCCTGTACAAATTTTTTCTGGGAGTTGGTTCCGATAGATAGGACACATAAATGGGTGACCTGGTTAGAATCCTGCAAACGCCGGAGGACTCACCCCATTGCCTTAGTGCTCCCCATCCCCATGGAGGATCCTCTGGTACAAGGCGGCAGTGGTTACGAGCCTGGCCAGGTCAGTCAGCCGATTGATGAAATGGATGTAGCTGGGTCAGAACATATGGATGGTACTGAACTCGAGGGTCACTCGGATTATGTGTCACACGTTGGAGGGGATTACGATGCAGGGGAGAGTAGTCAGAACATAGGAGATCCTGATAGTGGCGAGGCTGATGGGGATGAGGAAGGATAAATGCAGAACCTGATGGAAGAGGAAGACGAGGATGGATTGGCGGAGGATCTTGATTCCAAGAACACAAATGAAGAAGATGGTGAAGAGAACGACGAGGAGGTACCGATTCCTGCTTCATGGAATCAGAACCTCTTGCTACTTGTAGTCTGCGTTGCTATTTCCCCGAAGAGGAGAGGATAATGCAGTACAGTAGAGATAAGTATTTCCCTCAGTTAAGAACCAAGGTTATCAATCCAGTAGGAGAACCAAGCAAAATTCCGTTAAGCGCACCTGCACACACAAGAGCAAACACTTGCACCCAACGCAAATAAGAGGGTTGTCAATCCTCTTAGCGGTTATTTGCAAGGATTAAATCTTATCGAGGTAAATAGATAAACTAAACTACTAATTAAAATAAAAATAAATAAATTGCAGCAAAGTATTTTTAGGTTTCTTATATAATAAAGATAGACCCGGGGACCATAGTTTTCACTAGAGGCTTCTCTCTTGAGCACATAAACATACGGTGGGTAAACAAATTACTGTTGGGCAATTGATAGAAAAACAAATAATTATGACGGATTCATGGCAATGATCATGTATATATGCATCACGTCCGAGACAAGTAGACCGACTCCTGCCTGCATCTATTACTATTACCCCACCCATCGACCGCTATCCAGCATGCATCTAGAGTATTAAGTATGAAACAGAGTAACGCCTTAAGCAAGATGACATGATGTAGAGAAGCAAATTCAAGCAATATGAATAAACCCCATCTTTTTATCCTTAATGGCAACAATACAAATACGTGTCATGTCCCTTTCTGTCACTGGGATTGAGCACCGCAAGATTGAACCCATCACAAAGCACCTCTCCCATTGCAAGATAAATCAATCTAGTAGGCCAAACTAAACCGATAGATCGGAGAGAAATACAAAGCTATAACAATCATGCATAAAAGAGTTCAGAGAAGACTCAAATATTTTTCATGAATAATCTGATCATAAACTCACAATTCATCGTATCCCAACAAACACACCGCAAAAGAAGATTACATCGGATAGAACTCCAAGAACATCGAGGAGAACATTGTATTAAAGATCAAAGAGAGAGAAGAAGCCATCTAGCTACTAGCTATGGACCCGTAGGTCTGTGGTAAACTACTCACACATCATCGGAAGGGCAGCAAGGTTGATGTAGAAGCCCTCCTGATCGATTCCCCCTCCGGCAGAGTACCGGAAAAGGCCTCCAGATGGGATCGCGGAAGAACAGAGGCTTGCGGCGGCGGAAAGGTTTTCTCTTCTGGCTCTCTGGGGGTTTCCGAATATTTGTGAATTTATAGAAGTGAAATTAGGTCAAACGGAGCCACGTGGGCCCCACAAGGTACCACGGCGCCCCCCCTGGGGCGCGTCCTAGTTCCTTGTGAAGCCTCCGTGAGGCTTCTGGCCTCCTCCCGAAGCTTCCCAGGTTTCTTTTGTCTAGAAAAAAATCTCCAAAAAGTTTCGTGGCATTTGGACTTCATTTGGTACTGTTTCTCTGAAAAGCCAAAAACAAGCAGAAAACAACAACTGGCACTAGGCACTGGGTTAATAGGTTAGTCCCAAAAAATGATATATAATTGCATACAATTGCATATAAAAACATCCAAGATTGATACTATAATAGCATGGAACAATCAAAAATTATAGATACGTTGGAGACGTATCACCTCTCGACCGGCATGACCGTGAACGATGGTCATGAATCTTCCTGGGAGTATCATCAGAACAAAGTTGAAATAGGGGGTATGTATGCCACAAAGAAAAATCTGAAGGCGGCCGTGACAGAGTGGGCAATGTCCACGCAAAGGATTTTTCAAACGGACGTATCAACAAAAAAATACTTGACTTTGTCATGTATTACGAATAGTTGTCCCGCGAGGGTGCACGCCCATGTTCCAAAGTGGGACGTGAATTGGGTCGTGACGAAGGTTGTGCCCCACAATTGTGTGATGAAATATCCGCTGGTGGATCATCCAAACCTTACTTCAACTCTCATTGCGGAACTCATGTTTAGTGAGATAGTGAACAAGAAAGATATGGAAGCGAAACACATTCAGAATGCAATTAAGAGCAGATATAGTTACGAAATTCCGTATGGGAAGGCTTGGAGGGCTAAGCAGAGAGCGATGGAGAAGAGGTTTGGGACGTTCATCGACTCGTATGATAATGTTGTCCGTCTCCTGCACACATTGCAGGCGAGGAATCCTAGCACACATGTCGACATCCAACACTTTACGCTGCCCGAATTCCTAGATTATAAGGTGCTGCATCGAGTGTTCTTCTCTTTCGCTATATGCATTGAAGCTTTCGGTCATTGCCTGCCTGTGTTTTGTGTGGATGGTACGTTTCTCACTGGTAAGTACAGGGGTCAGATCCTCACCGCTATAGGTGTGGACGACAACAATCAGATCCTCCCACTTGCTATGGCCTTCGTGGAGGGTGAGAACTTTGAGAGTTGGCTATGGTTCTTCAGGCCGCTAAAAATTGCAATTGTGAAGGACCGGCCAAATGTGTGCATCCTTCATGACAGGCATGCGGGTATACTAACGGCCATTCGGGCACTGCAGGCGCCAGGTGCGAACGAACTAGCACCATGGCAGGACATGTAGAGCCGATGGTGCATGCGCCATCTTGGGGCTAATTTTTACTCCCAGTTCAAGAATAAGCGCCTCATGAATTTGTTCAAAAAGTTGTGCGCACAAAACCAACAAAAGAAGTATGATTTTTATGGAAGAAGCTTGATGAGTTCACGAAGGCACAGGTTAAGCAAAGGAGAGCTGCACAGGCTAAGCAACCAACTAACACAGAGCTAGAGCCAATTGAGCTTTGTGACTTGCCAGCAATTGACCCCGTCCGGTACGAAGAGAAAGAAGGGGAGGGCAATAAATAATTTTTCACAGTGGATAGAGAAAGAGCCTTCCGTGAAGTGATCTTTGCTTCATGACACCCGTGAAGCGGACAAGTAGAGATAGAAGGAAGGTACGTCGCATCAATTTTTTAAATGTAACTTGCATTTTTTTTATGGTTCAATACATTTTTTTAAATAACATGAACTTGTTTTACAATATATAACATTTTAAAAATATCATGTATATTTAAAAAATATACATGGACATTTTTGAAATGTCAGATACATTTTCTTGAATGGCACAAACATTTTCTAAAAGTTGAGTGAATTTGTTTACACGGCATTAATATTTTTAAAATGTGCAATGAATACCTTAAAAAATAATTAAATTAATTTTCCGTAATATATGTATTTAGCAATTTAGATAGAATGTGCCTTTTCCCAAGTACATGAAATTGAGGACGTTCGGCCTAATCTAAATCCGTCCCCTCCGTCTTCTTCAACCCATGTTTAAACATGTCGTCAAAATCCCCACGGTAACTCTTAGGAAATACTTTGTACAATGGAAATTCTTTAGGACTTTTCTGAAGTTGAAATGCCTATTTTACTTCTATTTTCATAGGTCGGCGCATTTAACAGATAATGAAGACCATTTCGTTCATATGAACCATCAAGTGAAAATCATAGGACAACAATGATACATTTTCCCCGCAAAAAAAAATACAGTGATACATTTTACTACTTTGCTTGTCGCACTCGAAAATACATATTTTATTTTAGGCAAAGCACTCCAAAATATGACGAGACAGTGATGCGCTGCGTGTACCCGCAAGTTTATTTTTTAGGCCCTGCCACTCAAACGAAATCGCGTTGGGCCGGGCCGTCACTACCTCTTGTAGAATCGTAGTTGCTGAGCGAAATTATCAATGCACGTCTCATGGCATGCAGTATCCGCGACAATCTGTTGGAGCTTTTTGGCATTGGCCGCGAAGACACGTCTACCTTCTTCCTCCGCCACGACGGCCCGGACCGCCGACGCGACGCCTTCTCGGTCAAAAGACGACCCATCCTTCCCGTTCCTTGGCACCGGCAATCCAACCTTCTTCCCCTCCATGAGCCGAGCGATTGGCCCTTGGTCTCCGAAGAATGGCAGCATGACAAGGGGGCGTCCATACTGCATCCCCTCGATGGCCGAGCTCCACCCGCAGTGCGTCAGGAACGCGCCGACGGAGTCGTGCGCCAGCACCCTGGTCTGCGGGACCATTCCCATTGTCACGAGCCCGCGGTGTTCGGTGCGCTCCTGGAAACCCGGAGGAACGACCTCGTCGTCGGGGACGCCGCTGGGCTTCCTCAGGGCCCAGAGGAACGCCGTCCCGGCGAGCTCCAGGCCGGTGGCTAGCTCGTGCACCAGCTCCGTGCTCAGCGGCGCTTCGCTTCCCAGCGCGACATAGACGACGGATTTCGCCGGCTGCCGGTCCAGCCATGACACAAGCGCGTCGCCTCCGTTGGTCCTCAGAGGCGGCGGCAGCAGGCCGAGAGGGACGAACGGCTTGCCGAAGATGCCGGGCAGCAGAGCCACGCCGTCGGGATCGAACTCCATGCAGCACCGCTGTGCCACCAGCTTGCAGCTCTGGTAGGTTAACAAGAAGCGCTGGCCTAGCGAAGCCCCTAGCTCCGGGTCAACGGTCGTCGACATGCGCGGAACGCCCCAGAGGGCGGTCGACGCGGAGGAGCAGGTGGCGAACATCACGGACGCCACGCCCCGGTCAACAGCGGCGGCCGCGGCCAGGTAGTGCACAGGGCCGGTCCTGAAATTTTGTGGGCCCGGGGCGAAACTAAAATTTGGGGCCCTTAATAAACAAATCAAAGTAATAAAATGAATATACGTATATATGAAAAATTATTAAGAACACTCCAATGCATTGAAAATTAGTATGCGTATCAAATAATTTATACATATTACCTTAAAATTTTCTTCTAACGTTCCTCGATGCAAAGTCACTTATGATGGTGTCGATGTCAATCTCATCCAATAATTTCTCCTCGATGCATAATGTAGCCAACCATTTAACCTCTCTTGAGTCATTGTTGACCTCAAATAATTCTTCAACAATTTCAGCTTTGAAAAACTTCTTTCAACTGATACGACCGTCAGGCACAGTAAATAAGATGCGATAACCAATGGAGATATTTGATAACAATCAACTTCTTTGACATGCCCAAAAATCTCCATAGTAGACATTACGCCATCTAGCAAAGTGAATCTCGTAATTTTCAATTCAGAAATAAGATCATATACCTCAACATCGGATGAACCATCAAGAGAGGATGTTTCTGCAAATTTTGTGCAACACTCTGTGATTGCACCAATTTATTCGCGATCTTATTCCCTTTCCTTTTATTGCTATCCGATGCATACTCGGCGGCATACTAACACACAATTCTGAAAAAGTAATTTTTGCATCAATTATTGAACTGTACCACATGCACATCAAGGAACCGCAAATCGCAAATATAATATGCCTGATTCTGATGGTCGAATCCGTGATAGTGTCAGTCCGTGTGCTGTTTGCAGCGCCTAGAGTCGGAGAGCAATTGACCAAGAACTGAAATCGGCAGTGGACTGTAGGAAGGAGATTAGGAGAAGGGAATTAGGAATTAGCAAGAAGCCAGGCGGCAGACCTGCAGTACGGCATGTCAGCGTCCGGCGTCGGCGGGCTGGGAGCTTGGGAAATCACGATCGCTATTCTTTTTTTAGGTCAAGCCGTGAAGGGATAGCAGATCGTTGTTTTTTTTTTCGTGAAGGATGAAGGAAGCGATCGCTAATCAGGGCGCGCCTGTCGCTAATCCTGCCGCTGCTGCTCGTTTGGCTTGCCATCCTGTGCGTGTGCGTGAAGGCTGAAAGGCCTCGCCTTTGATTATTTTTCTGACATGGGCCTGCCTATTAGCCTGCTATACCTGTACATACCAGGGTGGGGGCCCGGGGCGGCCGCCCCCCCTGCCCCCCTCAGGGCCGGCCCTGGTACTACTACTGCAATGTGTCGACGATGACCCTGTCCGGCTTCTTGTCGCCGTCTAGCAAGGCGGAGAATGGCCCGGCGAGGCCGTCGGAGGCCTTCTGGAGGAGCTCGCCCTTGCCCGGCGGGAGGTCGGTGGTGGCCTCGGCTCCCTCGGGGAGGCCATCCACGCGGGGGAGCGGCAGGGCCACCAGGTGGACGTCGACTGCCGGCGGGAGCCGGCTGATGTTGCGCGGCGTTGAGACGAAGGAGACGCGGTGACCGCGGGCCGCCAGGCGCTCCGCGAGCTCGAGGAAAGGGAGCATGTGACCGAACGCGAGCCACGGAAAGAGGACGACCTGCATCGGCGACGAGTCGGCGGCGTCCATCCTGGCCCTTGGTCAACGTCGGCCAAAGGTGGGCATGCATACAGCAGCGCGCTGCGGCTATAAAGTGAGACGAGAGTTGATCCTGACTAGCGTGGTGCCGCGTGCACCACACACGACACCTACTAACTAAAAATGTGGTTAGATATCAATACCGGAGTTACACTTCGTCCCCACGTACAGAACGAGCGCTGGGCTGATTGCTCCTTCGTCCCCACGTACTAATGTAGTTATGTAGAGATGGTGCCCCTTCATTATTTGCTGGAAAATAGTCGTTGTTAGAATACTGTGTACTCCATCTAGACTAGAGTACGTGCGTGTTTTCTTTCTTGGTAAGCATGCATGACCCACTCCCTCGATCCTGGCCAGCTTACGATCTCCATAAAGCTACATAAGCTGCCCAAGTGCAATAGATCATTGTAATCGATCTCTTCCTCGCCTTCATGGTATCAGACGCAGAGGACCTCTCCAATCCTTTTGCGCACCATCCATTCCAAATTTCCGCTGCCATGGACACCAATCTCATTCCCTCCGTGCACTCCTCCGTGGATGGATCACGTCGCCGCCGGCGTTCTTCTGGATGCGCTTCTCCCTCCCGAGTTTCTCGGCCCGAGCGCCCCACCGGTCCCGCAGCCGTTTCGTGCCTTCCCCGCCTCTCTGCTGCAAACCATTGACATCTGCCACCACGTCCCCATAACCCCCGATCTCCACGCCGGCTACTATGCTCAGTGGTGCCGCTTCTTCCACACCGTCGTCGGCATGTTTGGTATCGCGACCACTTCCTCGCTGACGCTACTGACCCAGGTTGGGTCATGATTGACCACGCATCGTTCATTGGCTCTACGCTACAATCTTGCCGTAGCTTCTCGACGCCGTCATGCAGCCCCAGGACACCGGGGCCGTCCTTTGGTCCATGATCGACGACATCTTCCGCGACAATCAACTCTCCCACGCCATGTACCTTGACACCGAATACCATGCCGTCGTCCAGAGTGATCTGACGGTATAATGCAGTATTGTACCCGCCTGAAGACGTTCGCCGACCAGTTTAGCTACCTCGGCCAGCCTGTCTCCGGGACGCAACAACTCTTCAACATGATCCGCGGCCTCGGTTACCAGTACCATGTCGTGACCCCGCATCTCACCTCTCGCGGGCCCCTGCCCACTTTTCTACATGCTCGGTCCTTCTTGCTGTTGGAGGAGCATTGCGCGGAGAAGATGGCTCAGTTCCAGCCAGCTCACGCCCTGGTTGTTGTGCGCTCTACGGCTTCGCCTCCCACGTCTGCGCCTGCTCCACCGGTTGATTCCAGGGCGGGGCGGCGCTACGACAGAGGCAAACGTTGTGGTCGGAGCAACCAGGGGCATCTTCTTCAACCACTGCTCCTCCCTCACTCCGTGTGCACCCACTCTCCATGGTTAGGCACCCGGAGCAAACTCCTGGACTGGAATGGTGCAAGAGCATCCCCACCGTCAGACTGTGTCAACACCGTCGCCACCTTCCGAGAGAACCTTGGACTGGTACCTGGACACCGGTGCATCGTCCCACATGATTGCCAAACTCTGGTACTCGCCACTCCATCCTTCCTTTTCTCACACCCAGATTGTGGTCGCAATGGTGATCACCTCCCGACCACCCTCACCGGCCATAACTTATCATCACCACCAATTCTCCTCTGTTGCTTCCCAATGTTTTACTTTCTCCTTCCCTTATTTCAAATTTGCTTTATGTCTGCCAACTCACACGTGAAAAATGCAGTTTTTGTTGAGTTTGACGAATTTTCCTTTTCTGTCAACAAGGATATCCACACCGCTAGGTGTTTCGGTGAAGTGACTCCACCGGCGACCTGTACCCTATGACACCCTGTAGCATAGTTCCTCCCTCTAGTCCGTTCACTGGTGTTGCCTCCGTGGAGTTGTGGCACCAGCGAGTGTCGCACTAGTTCCCTTTCGCGTGCACGCCATTAGCCAACCACACATGACACGCCTGTTATCTTGGCAAGCAAGCCATCAACTACTCATAGTTATTTCCCCTTTCAGCTAATGCATTTAAATGTTTGGACTTCTCCAGTGGTAAGCGTTGCCAGATTTCAATACTATCTTGTTGTACTCCACAGTTGTACGCATTACGTATGGACCTTTCCTATTTGAAACAGATTTGATGTGCTCTTTGTTCTTGCTGACTTCTACGCTTACGTTCAGACACGGTTCGAGCACCCCATCCTTGCCGTGCAAACCGACAACGGGCGTGACTTCAGCAACTTTGCCCTGCGCTCCCTCCCCAAACACGGTATGGTGCTCCGCCTGTCTTGCCCACACACAAGCCAACAAAACATCAAAGCCGAGCGGATCTTGCACACTCTCAATGACAGCATGTGATCGCTGCTCTTCCATGCCTCGATACCCGCTCGGTACTGGGTAGAAGTGCTCACCGCGGCCGCACTCCTTATCAACTACAAACCCTGCACATCCATCTCGCCGCGCTCGCCGCATGAACTTCTCCTTGGCACCGCCCCGGACTAGTCAATTCTTCGAGTCTCTTGGTGCTTTTGCTACCCCAACACCGCGGCCTCCTCCGGCCGCAAGCTAGACCACCGCTCGCTCGCCTGTGTGTTCCTCATGTAACCGCCTGATCATCACGGTTATCGGGGCTACGACCCCATGACCCGCCGGGTTCTCACCTCCCGGCATGTTCGCTTCGATAAGTGTGTGTTCTCATTCGCTGCCAATCGCGTCTGTTTGACATGTGGTGTGCCGATCGCAACCTGCGGCCGTGCAGAAAAAACATATGATATGCTCATGACAAAAAATAATAATTTGGTACTATGAAAAAGCTCATTTTCAAAGTGTTTTGGGGTGTCTGTTTTTTTATCCAAAGCATCACGAATGCGATCTCTTCACGAAATAGGGAAACTCTCAAGAATGTTCGATTTTGTTTTTTGAATACCTTTTGGAGTGTACTGTTCATCCAAGTGCATTTGCACCTTGAAGCAGAATGGCACTTTCGAGATGGAGACCTCCTTTTCAAATGCTGCAAGGAAAAAAAGGTATGTATGAAATATATGTTATATGTGATCTATATCAAACGATTCAAAGGTGTGTAAAGGTCAGATCATAAATAGCATTGGATTTGCATATGGGCACAAGATATGCACGTTCAAGCACATCTCGTGGGATTTTGGCGAAGGAGCAATTGGTTCTAAGTTTACAAAAAAGAGGTTGAGAGTTGATTTTTTAACCATAATGCTATAAGGGCATCTCCAACATGGACTCTCAAAATGCCCGCAAACGTCCGGACCGACGTGTCCGGACGCAGTTTGCCATCCAATGTGGTACCCTATCGATCTGCGGATCAGTCCGGTTGTCCGAAATCCTTCAAATCGGATGCAAACTAGGGGGCCTTGCGGGCGTCCGAACCGCTGACATGTACGCGTCCAACACTTCGAACCCACCCAAAACCTCTCCTCCAAAAGCGGTTTCCACACATTGATGTCGGGCAGAGCGGCGCGACCAGACGAGCGGGCGGTGTTGCTTCAATACCGATGCGCATTGCTTCAATAATGATGCGGCGACCAAGAAGCCTACTTTGGTCAATCCACCGCATTGAAGCCGGCTTCTCGTCCCTTCGTTTGGTCGCGCATATTTAAGTATGGCCCCGGTGCCGTCCACACCACACTGCACTAGTCCTCTCCGCTCACAGCCTATCTGATCCTCTTTGCTCCAACATTGATCACACCACACCGCACCATGCCGAAGTCATGGTTCTCCGCGCCAGCAGGCGACGGCTCCGGTTCTCCCTCCGGATCCGTATCTTGGGGTCAGTGCAGTCGCTCTCCTGGGTCCTCGACCTCTACGGCGGTCGTCTCCTTCGAGAAGGAGGAGCAGCTGGTGCAGCAATCGCGCCTTTACGCGGAGGCGGCGATCACGAACGATGAGTACCAGTGGCAAATGGAGCTCATGGTCAAACGTCTCTCCGGGGCCGTGGTCCGATGCCGCCCTCGCCACCACGAGCCCGTGTCACAAAGGAGCCGGTGCCGACGCCTCGCCACCGCGTGAAGGAGGAGCTGACGCCCCCCCCCCCCTCCTCCGCACAACCACGACGTCCAAATCGAACGCCACGTGAAGGAGGAGCCGGCCTAGCCGCCACACAGCCTTTAAGGCCGCATCGACCAGCCAACGTTGTCGTTGCTCCGCGTTTGGTGCGGCAAGGCCATGAAGGAGGAGGTACCGCCGACAATCGCGAAGGTGCGCGGGCGCCTCCTCCACTACCTCGTCAATGGGCGCGGCAGCGGCTCCTCGTCGTTGCGGAGCATCGTGGCGGCCGAGAAGAGGGCGGCCAGGGAGCAGCACAATGCGACGCGACGCGCCGCTCTGCATTCGCGAAGTCTGACGAGGCACTGGCATGGGTCCGCGCAGACTCCGACTTCGCGAAGGCCTGGGCCCACGATCGATCGATGAGCATCGCGGAGACGGCCACGTGGCGACTACGCTGCCTCAACGGGGAGCTCGCCAAGAGCGGCGAGGAGTGGTCTCTCAGCGAGACCGCTGCCGCCGTCGTCAGTAGGGGCAAGGCTCCCCGACCACGGTCGGTGTTGGCTGCGCGGCCTTCTGTTCGGCGTAGGAGGAAGCGAAGCGGCTCCTCCACGAGCGCCAGACAGTGATCGGGCAGGGCTGCCGCGTCCTCGCATGCCCTTGTACCGCTGGAAGGACCACGACAACGCGTACGAGGGTCTGCTACAAGCTAGTCTTGTTTATTTAATTTTTTAGGTTTTATTAGTTGAACGGACACCTAATGTTCGTTTTAGGTGTCCGCGTTGGAGATGCCTAATGCTCCAAAAAATACTACGGTAGATTTCTCGAAAAATACTACTGAAAATCGAACGATGTTCTGCAGTATGATTCCACGCACCAATGGCTTGATTAGTAACATCGACATCGTACATAAATCGTATAGAAAACCCCGTGTGTATAGCATCGTTCCAATACTACGGTACTGGCATGCTTTTGTTTTTTGCGAATTACGGTACTGGGATACTACAGGTTGAAAAAAATTGTGGTATTTATGTGTCTATAAACACATCAAAGTTAAACTACTTTAAAAATTGTATTTTGTGAAAACTCCAAAAATACTTCGCGTCCAAAGAAAGCCTTAACTTTTCTTTTCATCATGTTACAGATGGACATGTCTCTACGCTCTCAAAACATGTCAGAGATAGAGAAAAGAGCATTGGTATCAGTCTATAGGATTGAAAGGTGGTGTGGCAGCGGCCACATAGTATGGGGCAACGAGCTTCTGGTATCTTTTCCAGCGGCGCGGGCGAGCCTTGAGCATAGAGTTTCCTGCAGCTGCGCCGGTTGCAGCTCCACCCGACGGCTGCTGGCCACCGCTGTAGCGGCTAACAAGCCACACCCACAGCACGAGGAGCCCGGAGATCAGCACGCCGACGAAACATGTGCAGCCCGCCACAACGTTGTGGTGGCCAACGGGGAGGCCGAGGGCGAAGCTTCCCAGAGGATTGACGACGCCGGCGCCGACGGCGAGCAGGCCGCCGTAGAGCAGCGCCTGGTGCACTGCGAACGGCACGCGCGGCAGGAACAGCTCCACGTGGGACAGGATCAGCATGACCAGCGACGTGTAGGCGCACATCGACAGCAGCAGCGGCAGCCGCCACGGGGCGCAGGTGAAGTATAGAGTATAAACGGTCGTCGTCGCCGATGAAGAAGGCCGAGTAGCAGGCTGCAATCTGGACCTGGTGGAAGACGGCCATGAACCAGAGCGCAGAGCGCGATACGCATGCCATTGCTAGCTCTTCCCCGGTCGTCCGCCGCGTCGCCATGGGTGTACGATTAGTCACCTCGAAACGTACGTGCTGGTTGCGGCGGTGTTTGTATGGAGCTTTGGATCGGACGTAGGCGTGGAAAGGGGAATAAATAAAGGTAAATGCTTCCTTTTCTGGAATATATATACGGTCGATTTGGAATGATCTGTCGATTATTTCGAACGCGTTTACGACGGCAACACCGACCCGTTTAGGGCACGCCAGATTTTCTCCATCCGGGTTATAACACGTTCGTGTTTTTTTAGGAAAATGATTCATCACAACCTACTGTAGCAACTCGCTCCAGCGACCGTCGACCGTCCGCCTTATATTACCAAGCGCTGCAAGAGGGCCCCACCCAGGATGCTGGAATAAGTTAAGTCTGCTTTGAACCGTGAGATTATAGAGCGCCACGCAAATGAATCCCAATGTTCAAATCCTTGAAATCGGTACCCTGACTTCGTCGATCCGGTCTAAATGAACCTTGAGGCAGTTTAAGGAGTGGATTCGATGACGTGTCATCCAAAGACCAGGATTGTTGACCTTGACCCAATTATTCACTGCCACGTTAGCGTCTCAATCCCTAAAAAAATCTGAATCAATAAGGTTGGTCACAATGAAAATATCATAGCTATATCATGATTCATGCATGTCAACTAGGCATTTTTGTTGAGGTGGCACACAATTAAATGAGGAGAAAGATGATTGAGTATCATGATATGATATCGTATCATATTAAATGGCGTATTAGTATATGTCATGCATGATAATAAATGATGTCAATATGATATCACGCTATGATACTATGCATTGTGAAGGTAGTATCATACACTGATATCATATGCATGATGATAGTATATGATACTTCCCATTGTGACCAGCCTAAAAAATGTGACGTTGGAATTTTAAAGACTCAAAACAAAAGCCGCAGGCGTTTTTTTTTTTTTTGCATAGATCTTAAAGCAGTTAAAAGACACGCCAGCTTCTGTAAACGTTCGCTCGTTATGTGCCTCCACGCGAATGCCTTTTCTCTCCCCAACGCGAACTGCCTTCTCCATCCTCTGCCCTAACGCATCTCTCTCCATCCCCTTTCTTTTTTCATTTTCATCGAGGCGAGGGAAGCTGATAAAACATTAACGATCCATCTACGCTGGAAGTGTTGGCCATTTGTGAAGCTTCTTTACTAAGGACCTGAACATACAGAACATTTGCATTGCATTAGATGCCGCACTACTCATGAAGGCGATTAACGAAGGAAGAAGATGCAATTTTAGCTCAATACTGTGTGAAATTGATGGACAAAAGGAGTCCCAGGAAGTGATGTTTATTCATGAAGGTCCAGTCTCTAATTCTCACACAAACAACCTTATTATAGTGTGTTGTCTTTGGACCACGATCGCTTTGTCGGCTCACGGAACTCAAGATGGGAATGGGCCGATCCGGACCAGGCCTTGGACCCGGCCCCTGTGGCCCCAAGGCTAATTTGAGAGGCCATGGGTCGACCCATATAAAGAATAGCCATTGATTTCGTTGGCTCGGTAGGTATTTCGGGTCGCCCCAAATTCTCACTTTACATTGCCTTGTGGATAAACAAGATGTTAAAATTAGCCACGGTTTAATGGAATCCTACTGGTGTAAGAATTAATAAGATTTCTAATACGTGGTTAATAGAAGAAAAAAAATCAAGTCGTCTGCTTGTGGTTTTGTACGTGCGCATCTTACCGAAACATATAAGAAATTTTGTTGTTTGTATACGCGAGCGTTCGCCAGAAATTATACGATCAGGTCCTACGACAACGCCGGCGCGACAAAAAATGCAGCTGCTGTGAGATATAAGACTAAGGTGGGCCGACCCGGCTGACCCAGCAGGTCACCTAGTGCCGGCTTTGTTTACCCAAATCTCGTTTGAGACCGACCCACATGACCCATTGGCCTTGAAAATTTGGGTCGGGTTAGTGACCCGACTAGCCGACCCGGCCCATTCCCATCCCGACACGGAACCCTAGGATGTATCAATTGTACTTGTGAACATTCGTTAATAAAAAATGTGGATAATGTAAAAAAAACTATACTATTTATTCAAACAAATCACTAGATCAACTAATAAACCTTCAATTAGCCACATAACGTATGTATGCATGTAGCTACTTCAAGTGTAGAAAAAAAATGGTGAGAATATATATGCTACTCTGTTCCAAAATATATGTTGTATTGAGTTTTGATTTTTGAATAAGTCAAACTTCTCTATGTTTGATGCAAAACATCAATCTCAATAACTATAATACCGAATCGATATCATTAGATTCATCGCGAAATATACTTTCATATTTTATTTATTTTATATTGTAGATGTTTATATATTTTTCTATAAATTTTGACAAACATAAAAAATTACTTTTGAAAAATTAATACACCTTATATTTTTAATACATGAACATTTTTCAATTCATCAATTTAAAAAAAAACATTAACATTCTTTAAAAACTTGCGAGCATTGTTAGAATTCATGAATATTTTTTTAATCCATGAAAATAATTGTAAAATATGTGAACATTTTGTAAGTTTGTGTATATTTTTAGAATCCGTTAAAAATCATGGATATTTTTGTAAATTCGTGAGCATTTTCTAAAATTTGTGAATATTTTAAAATGCCATGACCAAATTGAAAGTTTATGAAGATTTTTTAAAACTCACAAACATTTTTTAAACACACACTTTTTCAACACATGAACATTTTCTAAAACACAGGACGAAGATTTTTCAAATGCATGAAAAAAACTGAAATATTCTTTTCCAAATAATATATTTTATGAAATATAAATAATTTTTATAAATAAAAAACTGACAATAAAAGCAGATATATACAGCCAAAATCAGCAGCAGAAAACCTGAAATATAGCCGAAAACCAAGGCACGACAGATATACTAGATGGGCCGGCCATCGATTAGCAACACTCGAGTTTCAGCGCGGGAGATTAAAAAAAACTCTCATTTCCCTAAATAAAAACTCTCTTTAGGGATGTGAATGTGAAGATTAGTTGCAATGCGAAATACGGTGCTAAAGCAGGTGCCAGAGTTAAATGGGAAGTTCCACTCAAAAGAAAAAGAGTTAAATGGGAAGCGTGATCTACGATGAGCATGGAGGCTTTTTGTTAGTGTGCTCTGTCGTTAGTATATGAAGGCTACTTTCACCTTTTGAGTGTGCACAATCAACTAAGGGGCCTCTTCTAAGAGCATCTACACCTGGATACACCAAATCCGGCCCCTCAAAAGCCAGGAGCCAAGTGGACGCGCCCGGGCCCGTCAGCGGGGTAGTGACCGGTCACACCTCAAATTATCGTTTTCACAACCGGATATCTCAATTACGAATCCTCAAATCCATACAATTGCATACAACGTGAAACCTAATCTTGAGCGGAGCTCGTCAGGCTCCGTCCTGTCCATGTCCGGCGGCTGGCTAGGCCCCTCGAAGTGTTGGTGCGATCGCCGGTGAGGTAGAGTAGGACGTGGGACACACACCGGCTCACGGGACTCGAGACACCACAGTATCCCATGCCCTACTCTTCCTCATCAAAGCCCGTGCCCTGCATGTCGATGGTCGATGTGACGTCGACGATGGATCCGTCGTGGTTGGAGCCCGATGATACGTCTCCGTCGTATCTACTTTTCCAAACACTTTTGCTCTTGTTTTGGACTCTAATTTACATGATTGGAATGAAACTAACCTGGACTGACGCTGTTTTCAGCAGAACTACCATGGTATTGTTTTTGTGCAGAAATCAAAGTTCTCGGATTTGGACGAAACTTTTTGAAGAATTTTTATGAAATTTATACAAATTATTGGCAGAAGAATCAACAGAAGAGGGGCCACCTGTTGCCCACAAGGCAACAGGGCGCGACCCCCCCTAGGGCGCGCCCGGATGCCTTGTGGGACCCACAGGCGGCCGTCTGACCTAATTCCAACGCTATAAATTTACTTTCCCCGAGAAAAAAATAAGAGAAGAAGTTTCATCGCGTTTTACGATACAGAGCCGCCGCCACCTCCTGTTCTTCATCGGGAGGGCTGATCTGGAGTCCGTTCGGGGCTCCGGAGAGGGGGATCCGACGCCATCGTCATAATCAACCATCCTCCATCACCAATTTCATGATGCTCACCACCGGGCGTGAGTAATTCCTTCGTAGGCTTACTGGACGGTGATGGGTTGGATAAGATTTATCATGTAATCGAGTCAATTTGTTAGGGCTTTGATCCCTAGTATCCACTATGTTCTGAGATTGATGTTGCTATGACTTTGCTATGCTTAATGCTTGTCACTAGGGCCCGAGTGCCATGATTTCAGATCTGAACCCTTTATGTTTTCATGAATATATTTGTGTTCTTGATCCTATCTTGCAAGTTATATGCACCTATTACGTGTTATGATCCGCATACCCCAAGGTGACAATAATTGGGATTCTTTCCGATGATTGCCGTAGTTTGAGGAGTTCATGTATTCACTAAGTGCTAATGCTTTGTTCCGGTTCTCTATTAAAAGGAGGCCTTAATATCCCTTAGTTTCCTTAAGGACCCCGCTGCCACGGGAGGGTAGGACAAAAGATGTCATGCAAGTTCTTATTATAAGCATGTATGACTATATACGGAATACATGCCTACATTACATTGATGAATTGGAGCTATTGTGTACCGCCTTAGGTTGTGAGTGTTATATGATGAATATCACCCAACATAATTATCATCACCGATCCAATGCCTACGACTTTCTCATATTGGTTTCTGCTAAGTTACTTTGTTGCTACTGCTTTACACTTGCTACAAACTGCTATTGTTACTGTTGCTGTTACTGTGTTACTATTGCTACTGCTATCAAAACTATCATATTACTGTGCTACTAAATATTCTGCTGCAGATATTTTATCTCTAGGTGTGGTTGAATTGACAACTCAACTGCTAATACTTGCAAATATTCTTTGGCTCCCCTTGTGTCGAATCAATAAATCTGGGTGAAATACTACCCGCGAAAACTGTTGCGATCCCCTATACTTGTGGGTTATCAAGACCTTTTTCTAGCATCGTTGCCGGGGAGCATAGCTCTATTTGTTGAGTCACTTGGGATTTATATCTGTTGATCACTATGAAGAATCTGAAAGACGCTAAGACTAAGATCGTCCCCTCTATGACTAGAGGAGGTAAGGAACTGCCATCACACTCTGCACTTGATTCACCTTCTGTTTTTAGTAGGCTCGACACGACCACCTGCTATTCATTCTGATATGTCGCAAGTTATTGATGATACTACTTATGCTATAAATGATACTTATGATGATGCTAGTACTATGCTTAATAATACTGTGCCACTTGGTGAATTTCTTGATGAACAACTTCCTAAAGCTAAAGAAATTGAGAATGCTAAAAATGTTAAAACTCTTGAGAATTATGATTCACCTATTATGCCTAGCTCTCCTACTAGAATTGAAATACCTGAAACATCTGATGGTCATGTTTTTGATAGAGAGATAGCTAGAGCAATTCTTGCTTGTAATGATAGAGATGAGGTTATAAAATTGGTTGCTGAAATGAAAGAAAAATCTATGAGGGAGAGAATGAAATATGATCCTAAGTTTGCTACCACTCCCATATTTGTTACCGATAAGGATTATGAATTCTCTGTCGATCCCGAGTTAACTACTTTGGTTGAATCTGATCCTTTTCATGGTTATGAAACTGAAACTGTTGTGGCACATCTTACTAAGTTGAATGATATTGCCACCCTATTTGCTCATGAGGAAAAAATTCGCTATTACTATATTCTTAAGTTGTTTCCATTCTCATTAAAGGGTGATGCTAAGAAATGGTTTAATACTCTTGCTCCTGGTTGTGTGCGTAGTCCCCGGGATATGATATATTACTTCTCTGAAAAATATTTTCCTGCTCATAAGAAACAAGCTGCCTTACAAGAAATATTTAACTTTGTGCAAATTGAAGAAGAGAATCTCCCTCAAGCTTGGGGGAGGCTTCTCCAATTACTTAATGCTTTGCCTGATCATCCTCTTAAGAAGAATGAAATACTTGATATCTTTTATAATGGACTAACCGATGCTTCTAGGGACTACCTAGATAGTTGTGCTGGTTGTGTTTTCAAGGAACGAACTGTTGGACAGGCTGAAGTACTATTGAATAATATATTGAGAAATGCCGATGATTGGACACTTCCCGAACCACCACCTAAGCCAACTCAGAAGAAGAGAGGTATTCTATTCCTCAGTCCAGTTGATATGCAAGAAGCTAAGAAATCTATGAAGGAAAAAGGTATTAAAGCCGAAGATGTTAAGAATTTACCACCCATTGAAGAAATACATGGGCTCGACATCCCGACACAGGTAGTGGAGGTAAATTCTCTCACTAGATTTGCTGAAGTTGATATTCCGTATAATAAATCTGCTAGTCAATGCCTGTATGAATTTGATAATTACATCATTAAACAGGAACACTTTAATATGTATGTTGGCAATCAACTAAAACGGAATGCCATCATGATTGAACGCTTGAGTGATTTGATGTTTAGAACTGCTAATGATGTTAAGTGCTTGAGTAAACATGCTTCTATGGTTTAGACTCAGTTAGAACAAATTGCTAAGTCACAAAATGATTTGCTTGATGAGATGAAAAAGAATGACCATGCTGTTAGAGTTGTTACTAGAGGAGGTAGCATGACTCAGGATCCTCTATATCCTGAAGGTCATCCTAAAAGAATTGAACAAGACTCTCAAAGAAATAATATTGATGCACTTAGTCCATCTAAGAAGAAGAAGAAAAATAAAAATGATTGGACTTTGCATGCTTCTAGTGAACCTGAGATAGAGAAACCTCCTGATAATCAAAATGATGTTTCTATTTCTGATGCCGAGACACGATCTGGTAACGAACATACACCTAGCGATAATGATAATTATAAGGAGAATGATAATGATAATGATGATGTTCATGTTGATGCTCAACCAGATAATGATGTAGAAATAGAACCTGCTGTTGATCTTGATAACCCACCTCCTAAGAATAAAAGATATGATAAAAGAGATTTTGTTGCTAGAAAACATGGAAAGGAAAGAGAACCATGGGTTCAAAAACCTATGCCTTTTCCTACTAAACCATCTAAAAACAAGGATGATGAAGATTTTGAGCGCTTTGTTGAAATGCTTAGACCTGTCTTTTTGTGCACTCGCTTGATTGATATGTTAAAAATGTCTCCCTATGCTAAATACATGAAAGATATTGTCACTAATAAAAG
Organism: Elymus sibiricus; assembly: GCA_039707655.1. Lineage (NCBI taxonomy): Eukaryota > Viridiplantae > Streptophyta > Magnoliopsida > Poales > Poaceae > Elymus > Elymus sibiricus. The sequence continues at coordinate 164,424,023 of CM077676.1, forward strand.
AAAGATACCTGAAGTTGAAATTTCCACCATGCTTGCAAAATATTCTTTTAAGGATGGAGTACCTAAGAAATTAGGAGATCCAGGAATACCTACTATACCATGCTCCATTAAAAGAAGTTATGTTTAAACTGCCTTGTGTGATTTGGGAGCCGGTGTTAGTGTAATGCCTTTCTCTTTATATAGAAGACTTGATTTGAATAAGCTCACACCTACTGAAATATCTTTGCAAATGGCTGATAAATCAACTGCTATACCTATTGGAATTTGTGAGGATGTGCCTGTTGTTGTTGCGAATGTTACTATTTTAACGGACTTTGCTATACTTGATATGCCCGAGGACGACAACATGTCGAATATCCTTAGTAGACCCTTTTCGAATACTGCAGGGGCCGTTATTGATTGCAACAAAAGCAAGGTTACTTTTCATGTCAATGGCAATGAGCAAACGGTTTATTTCCCGAAGAAACAAACTTCAGTGAATGGTATCAATTGTATTGAAAAGGTTTCGACAATCACTATTGGGGGATTCAAATTTCCTCTTCCTACTGTCAAAAAGAAATATGAAATTCTTATTGTTGGGGAAGTGCATATCCCCGTTGAGGTAACTTAGTGTTATACGAAAATTCTTTGGTTTCATGTCACTCAGAAATAGTTTGTTAATAAGACTTGATCAACCTTATTAATGGATTCTTTTTGAAGGGCATGTGGTCGATGAATTTAGTAAGCACAACTTTCTATAATCTGAGTTTGCTCTCTGTTGTTTATAGTTTAAATAAAATAAAATGCCATGATTATCCTATTTTCTGAATTATTCGTGCAATAAAAAATGGCCCAAAAATAAAAGTGCTCAGAATGCAATAAAATTTTAACATGATTTTTTCTAGAATATATAAGAATTTTTGGCACTGAAAACAACCCAGGGGGGGTGCACCTGTTGCCCACAAGGCAACATGGCGCGGCCACCCCCCAGGGCGCGCCAAGATGCCTTGTGGGTCCCACAGGGACCCACTCACTTATCTCTTCAGCCCACTTCATCTCCTACCTCCAGAAAAAAATCGTGGTAGCTCTCTCTCGTGTTCTTGCTCCCAAACCTGAGATTTTCGATCTCTTTGCTCGGAGCTCCGTTTCCGAAACTGTTTTGAGGGATTGCTCCTTTGTATGTGACTCTCCCATTGCTCCAATTAGTTTTTAATTTAGTGGATTATATTTTGCATAAATTGCTGCTATTGGTGCTACTTAAAATGAGCTTGCATGTTAAATTCTTTGAGTTCCAAGTAGTTTGAATGCTAGATATAGCTTCTAGGCACTTGTATGAGTAGTTGCTATCAATCTTGTGAAGTTTTGTTAACATCTTTTTGTGGTCCAAATTTTTTCAGAAATTTGTTTGTAGGAATATGAACATTTTTAGGAGGAGTTCTTCAAGGAGGAGGTCCTCTGAATCATCATCGAGTGAAAGCCCAGCACGCCAATCATATGTTGAACCAAGGGCAAGTTCTGTGCGGGGTGCCGAAGCAAAATCATGTCGATGGACGTGTAATGAGTTCATGCTAGGTGCAGGCATCAAGGAAGAGTTTGACCAATATATTGACAACACCGAGCTCTCCGCCTTCATCGCAGATAAGCCACCACAGCACTACAACCTTACTCATTCATGCACTGAAAATTTTGAGTATCACCCCCGTACTTCTAGAGTTTTATTTCATCTTTATGATAGATCCTATAGTATGTCTCTAGAAGAATTATGTGATGCCTGCAAAATTCCATTTAGGGGTTCACTTAGCGAACCTCGACAATCTGATTATGAACTGTTTCTCAATAGTCTTTGCAATGGTGAGGATAGGGAAGTTACCCAAGCTAGGATAAAAAGCATTCACTTTCCCGCTATTCGCTACTTTGCACTTTTTAATGGCAAATGCATTGTTGGTAAACAAGACTGTAGTGCACTTTGTGCCCCTGACCTGAGCCTTATTCATGCTGCTTTAACGGGTAGCAGACATTATAATCTTGGGGCCATTGTTGCACGTAGGTTGCACCGCAACTCGGGTAATGGTGATTTATATGGAGGAATTTATGCCTCCCGAGTAGCTGCAAGGCTAGGGGTCTCGCCCAGACCTAATGAACCTCTTTTACCTGATAAATATTTGAATTTTGAGGCAATGCAGAACCATGAGTTTATTAAGCGCAACACTAGCAGATATGACTATAACTTAATATTCGATAAATATCATTCTGTGTTTGTTGTTTTGCCTGCTCCTGTCCTCTTTGATTTTCAGAACAAACAGAGATATTTTCTTCATGAGAATGAAGTGCACGAGTACAACACGGCAGTTGAGGCTGCCCGTCTGGCTGAGGAGGCGGCCCAGAACGCCTCCACGAGCTACCATTTCGATTATTATCCTAGACAGCCATGGCAGTAGACCAAGCTAGGCCAAAAGCCTAAGCTTGGGGGAGTATGTATCTCTCATCGACATTATATTCATGTTCACACATTCATTTCAGTTGTCAGTGTTCACACTTTTTCATTGTATATCCATGTTAGTTTTATTTTCGCTTTCTTCTTGTGTGTTTGAAAACCTTCAAAAACCCAAAAATATTTCTCGCTTCTTTTCGCTTTTTCTTCCTTGTGTGATAGTTTGTAGTATTAAAAGAAAACCTAAAAAGATTTCTCGTTTCTTCTTTTCCTTGTTGGGAGTTCTCTCGTGTAAATAGTTTTTCTCGCTTTTCGTTTTTCTTCGTTAATTTGCTTTCTTCAGAAAAACTAAAAACTCCAAAAATATTTCAGTGTGTTTCTTTGAATTTCTTTTCTTTTCGTTGAGTCGTCGTGAGGAGACACTACAGGAATCAGCTGATTTGCCGTCTGCCTGGCAGACGGCAAAGGACCAGAAAGCGGACGGCAAAGGTCTTTGCCGTCTGCCGCAGATGGCAAACGCTTCCGGCACTGGAAGCTACGGTAATGAGATTCTTTGCCGTCTGCATTCGTACAGCGGACGGGAAAGACCTTTGCCGTCAGCTTTCCTGGCCAAGCAGACGGCAAAGAAAGTGGACGGCAAAGAATAGACGTTAGCCACGTTAGGTGGCTAACGGGAGACTTTGCCGTCTGCCGGCGGACGGCAAACGTGCTCTCCCCTTTGCCGTCTGCTTTCAGACGTCAGCAGACCCGTGGCATAACGTCACTCCTCCACGCTCTTTGCCGTCTGCCGCTCGCCTTTCTTTGCCGTCTGCCGCTCGCCTTTCTTTGCCGTTTGCCGCTCGCCTTTCTTTACCGTCTGCTTGCGGACGGCAAAGAACCACTCGCCTTTGCCGTCTGCCAGCGGACGGCATAATGACCAAATTGGTCAGACCCAGTACTCCCAGGTTGCACAGGTAGCTGCCACGTGGCACCTTTGCCGTTCGCTGGCTGACGGCAAAGACCTTTGCCGTCCGCTGGCAGACGGCAAAGTGCCTGTATTGCCCTTTTTATTCTGTTTTTTGTTATATCCAAGCATTTTCACAGCAAAATATGATATATATATATATATATATATATATATATATATATATATATATATATTCACAGGGCAAACAGTATATGCAAGTTTCACAGCAAGTATATGATATCCAACACATAAGAAACTATATCCCTGCCATATGGATATGATCATCCAACAGATATACCAAAACAAAACGTGCAAGTTTCACCATATTACAATAGTTTCATCCATAGGTAGCAAGTTGCACATTGCTCATGGATACAAATTCAAAACAAAAAGTAAACACAAGCACTCCATCAATGCAAGCTTCCGTGAAGTGAATCAAATCTGCAAAATGGGAAATAAGAAAGTTAGAAGAAGAAGACTAGAAGAAGAAGAAGAAGAAGAAGAAGAAGAAGAAAAAGAAGAAGACTAGAAGAAGAAGAAGAAGAAGAAGAAGAAGAAGAAGAGTTTTTCTTCTCTTTCTTTTTCTCCTCTTGTTTTTCTTCTCCTTATTGCTTGTTTGTGTCATTTTATAGCTAACCTAGGTAATTATGCCATTTTTGACCTAACTAAGCTTATTGTGTCATTTTGGAGGAAAATAAGCTAAGTATATGACATTTATGAGGTTACCAAGGTTATTATGCCATTTTTGAAACGAATAAGCTAATTATGTCATAAATGGACTAAATAAGCTAATTATGTCATTTTGGAGGATAATTAACTAAGTATGTCTTTTTTGGAGAAAATAAGCTAAGAAGAAGAAGAAGAAGAAATAGAAGAGCTTCTTCTTCTTCTAGTCTTCTTCTTCTTCTTCTTCTAGTCTTCTTCTTCTTCTTCTAGTCTTCTTCTTCTTCTTCTTCTTCTATTCCTTCTTTTTCTCCTCTTCCTTGTTTTTCTTCATCTTATTCCTTATTTGTGTCATTTTAGAGGTAACCTAGGTAAGTATGCCATTTTTGTGCTAACCTAGGAAAATAAGGTAAGTATAGGTCATTTTTGTGCTAACCGAGCTAATTATGTCATTTTGGAGGATAATTAGCTAAGTATGTCTTTTTTGGGGAAAATAAGCTAAGAAGAAGAAGAAGACTAGAAGCTAATTCTTCTAGTCTTCTTCTTCTTCTTCTTCTTCTAGTCTTCTTCTTCTTCTTCTTCTTCTTCTTCTTCTAGTCTTCTTCTTCTTCTTCTTCTATTCCTTCTTTTTCTCCTCTTCCTTGTTTTTCTTCATCTTATTCCTTATTTGTGTCATTTTAGAGCTAACCTAGGTAAGTATGCCATTTTTGTGCTAACCTAGGAAAATAAGGTAAGTGTAGGTCATTTTTGTGCTAACCTAGCTAATTATGCCATTTTTGAGCTAAATTAAGTAAGTATAGGTCATTTTAGAGCTAACTTAGGTAATTATGTCATTTTGGAGGATAATAAGCTAAGTATATGACATTTATGAGGTAACCAAGGTTATTATGCCATTTTTGCAACGAATAAGCTAATTATGTCATAAATGGACTAAATAAGCTAATTATGTCATTTTGGAGGATAATTAGCTATATAAGTATGTCTTTTTGGGGAAAATAAGCTAAGTAGAGAAAACTTACCGGAGGTCAAGCATCGGGGTTCGGCGGGCCGGTTTCACCTGGAGAAGGGTTGTGCGATGCGGCATCGGAGTTATGCTGCACCAAAGATAATTTGCAAAGTCTCGTTAGCATGATGACACTCAAATGTTAAGACTTGTAACTAATGACCATTCAAATGAAACTCACCGTTCCCGCTCTAGTAATGACCGGCATCGGCGGAGGGGTCTGACCGGTCTTCTCGCACATAGACTGCACATTTGGTTTTGACGAGTCAGTCATATAGGTTAGTAATGAAACGAACATATTACGTGCATGATTTGGCTAATATGCATAAGAAACTTATCACGAGGAGCTCGTACATGGCCCGGTGAGACGCATCATTCCGTGCCCTCTCCTCCTCCAACAACCTAGCCGTCTTCTCCTCCGCCAGCCGTTCCCTCTCCGCCGCCAGCCGGTCCCTCTCCTCCAGAAGCGTCTGGGTTGTCTCTCTCTCTTTATGAAGAGCAACCTGCAACACCACTCCTCGTTAGCATTTTAATCATGGATGGGCACACACACAATGTAATGGAGGAAAGATATCTGAGTCCGTATAACTTACCTCGATGGCAAGATTGACTGGCCGTGGACGAGGCCTTATCTCAGGACATGAGCTCGTTTGGCGTGCCTTGATCTCCGGGAGAGTGCGAGGACAACGTATAAGTCCATCTCCAATGTCTATCGAGCCATGGGGCCTCCCGCCACCAGATATCATCACCAGCTCTGGATCAAAGGGATGCTGGCTCGGGTTAAAGTCCTCCCCTTTCCTCGCCTTCCCCTCATCTCTGTACCTCACGAGCTTGTGGTGGGAGGAGATGTTGGTGAAGTTCTCTGGATTATCGAGGTCAGCCTCAGAGAATGCCTTGACCTTCTTGTACGAGGCAGTATGGGCCATGGCATAGAGGTCGTAAACCTCTGGCACCTCCGTGTTATTGTGTCCCGCCTTAGGATTATCCTTTGACTTCCCCTCTATGCCGAACAATGTACCAAAACGGTCCTCACCGATATTCTTTTCAATGTGCATCATGTCGATGTTGTGTGGAAGAAGGAGGTCTTTGAAGTAAGGCAGATCCCACAAGCATGTCTTGTGAGTCTAGGCGTGTTCCGAATTATACCCCTTGAAATACCCTGGACGCTCTAGATCAGGCTCGAGAGCGTTTAACTGATCCAGGATCTGTTGGCCTGTCAACGCAGGTGGTGCAGAGTTTTTGACAACTCTACCTTTGATGAAGTTCTTCTTGTCTTTTCTGAACTTATGGCGAGGATCCAGGAACGGTATATGCAAGTCAAAGCAAGAATACTTGCGACCCGCCTCCAGCCAACGAAACTGAAGAGCTGCCTTGCATGTGGGGCACGGGAACCTTCCATGCACACACCAGCCAATGAATAGTGCATACGCTGGCAAGTCATGCATCGAGTACATGTACCAGACACGCATTATGAAGTTTTGTTTGCTAGCGGCGTCGTATGTCTTGAACCCATTATCCCAAGCTTCTTGCAATTCATCCTTAAGCGGCTGCATGTACACATTCATATTCTTCCCCGGATAGTTTGGCCCTGGAATTATCAACGTCAGGAAAATGTTCTTTCTTTGCATAATCTGTCCGGGGGGGAGATTGAGTGGAATGACAAATACAGGCCAACAACTGTATTGGGTTGCCGCCATACCAAACGGATTGAACCCATCCGTGCCGATGCAGACTCGAGGATGCCTTGGATCTGCCGCTTTATCCCCATGTAATTCATCGAACTTCTTCCACGCAAAAGCATCCGATGTGTGTACCATCATCTGATTCCCATCTGCATCTAGTTCGGTTCTTTTACCCAATTTGTGCCATGTCATGTGTCTGGCCGTCTCTTCGACCATGAAAAGACGTTGAAGTCTTGGTATGATTGGCAGATACCGAAGAACATTAACGGGGATTTTGGTCTGCCTCTTCTCACCCATACCGTTGTCTACCACAACATACCTGGAAGACTTGCAAATGGGACAATAGTTCAAGCCCGCATACTCAAGCCTAAATAAGGCACATCCGTCCTCACAGGCATCTATCTTCTCATAGGGCATCTTAAGTGCACGGAGGATATTGTCCGACTGGTACAGGTTTGCAGGCATTACATGGCCTTTGGGTAGAAAGCGTCCAAATAGTGTCATCATCGCGTCGTAGCATTCTCTGCCCAAGTTGAATTGAGCCTTCAGAGCCATTACTTGTGCGATGGCATCCAGCTGACAAAGCTCAGTGTGCTCGTGGAGAGGACGTTTTGAAGACTCCAACATTTCATTGAAGGCCTTTGCAGATTCCTCCATCTCCTCGTCTGAATCCCGAGCATCATCAAAGTCTTGCACCATATCGTCGATCCCGGTACCATGCTTGTCGGTGCGACGACGAACCACCTCAGCTCTGGTACGTTGGGCAGACTCACCATGAAATGTCCACACCGTATAATCAGGCGTAAAACCCCACTTCTGCAGGTGTTTACCCATTTCATCCTCTGTCCTCTTTTTAAAGTTGTCGCACCTAAGACAGGGGCACCAGGTTTTTCTCTGGCCATTTGCAAATGCGGCTTTCACAAACCCCTTGGTTTTTGTTAACCATTCAGTGGTCATGTCTTCCTGACTAGTGTGGCCGGTGTACATCCACGCATGATCACTCATCTTGCCTAGCTACTGGACACACAAGAAATATATATATATATATATATATAATTCAGCATATATATTCATCAGTTAATCAAGTTTGTCAGTTTTATTACGCCCATGCAACCTACACGCTAATAGGTAAAGATAGGTTCTAATCCCACCCGAGTATGTGTAGATTGGGTTCGTTTTCCCATGCTCTGCTCCGGATCCGACGCAGAATTTCGGCAGCACCTCCCCGCTGTTCTCCTGATACACGTCTCGGCAATAAACAGAGAGGATGTGTACCCAGAGAACAACAGGGAGGCACTGGCGAAATTCTGCATCGGATCCGGAGCAGAGCATGGGAAAACGAATCCAATCTACACATACTCGGGCTATCCATGGATAACGTTGGACAATTCGAAAGGATGGCGGTTATAAATATGCAAAGACATGCATATTTATAGATGCCGCCCTTTCGAACGGGAGACGCATACTGGTCACGCATACTGATGATTGAAGACACCTATAGCTAGCAAGTTTCATCGGCACGAAGACCGGAATAGAGCAAATAATGAAGGGGGGAGGAGGAGATGTCATTTGTGCTCACCCACGAACGCAGGGGAGCTCGTCAAACGCGCACGTGGAGGTCGTCGAACACCAGACCCTCGCAGCGACGAAACACTGCACATTTAAATCCACACGATCAACACGAATATTCAATTCCGATAGAACAACTGCATATAACTACTATTTTCTATTTTTTTTATTTTTCTCCTCTATTCCTTCTTCTTCTCGTCTTCTTCTTCTCCTCCTTCTTCTTCTTCTTTAATTTTCTTCTCCTCCTCCTCCTCCTCCTTCTTCTTCTTCTTCTTCTCCTTCTTCTTCTTCTTCTTCTTCTTCTTCTTCTTTCTTCTTCTTCTTCTTCTTCTTCTTCTTCTTCTTATTTTTTCTTCTTTTCCTTTTTCCTCTTCTTCTTCTTTTCTTCTCTTCTTCTTCTTCTTCTTCTTCTTCTTCTTCTTCTTCTTCTTCTTCTTCTTCTTCCTTCTTTTCCTTTTTCCTCTTCTTCTTCTTCTCTTCTTCTTCTTTTTCTTCTTCTTCTTCTTCTTTTCCATTTTCCTCTTCTTCTACTTATTCTTTTTTTTTCATATTTCTTCTTCCTCTAGCTTCTAATTATCTAAACCTAAACCTAATCCTAAACCTATTACTGACCTACACCTAGCACTAAACCTAAACCTAAACAGGAAAAAACAGGAAAAAAAAGAACCTCACCTTGCTTGGCTCCGGCGAGGTCGGCCGGTGGAGGATGGCCGCGGGGAGGGGGGCGGTGGAGGAAGGCCGCTGGGAGGGGCGGCGCGGGGTGGCTCTGGCGGCGGGGCGGGGCGGCGCGGCTCCGGCGGCGGGGGCTGGGCGGGGCGGCCGTCGCGGCCTGGGTCCGGGGGGCGGGGCGGGAGGGCTGGCCGGTGGCGGGTCTGGCTCCGGGGGGCGGTGCTGGCCGGCGGCGGCTCTGGCTCTGGGGAGCGGCGCCCGCGCGGGTGAGGTGGGGGAGAGAGAGAGAGAGGGGGGGGAGAGAGAGAGGGGGTGGGGCCGGGGGGGAACGGTGTATTTTAGTTAGGTCACTTCTTTGCCGTCTGCTAGCAGACGGCAAAAGAAGTCGGCTAGCAGACGGCAAAGAGGGGTGGGGCCGGGGGAAACGGCCGTTAGTTAGGTATCGTTCTTTGTCGTCAGCTGGCGGACGGCAAAGAGGAAACAGGCGGACGGCAAAGATGAAGCGGACGGCATCCAGCCCGTCCGTCTGACCTAACCATCTCCAGGGTCCAGTGGGGCCCAGCTGGTCTCTTTGCCATCTGCCTTTGGGCCCTTTGCCGTCTGTTGGCTGATGACAAAGAACTGGCCGACGGTAAACTATATCTTTGCCATCAGCCTGTTCTTTGCCGTCAGTTTTATGTAAGCGGACGGCAAAGACATTCTTTGCCGTCTGCTAGCAGACGGCAAAGAACTGGCTGACGGCAAATTCCCTAATTCCAGTAGTGCGAAGACCAGGATGAAAATGTTGAGTGGCTCCCATATGCTTTATTGTTGATCTGATAAAAGAGCCAATTTTACCTTGTCTTCTCCCTTGAATAAAATGTTTGCAGATTTCAGCTTTGTCCACGCCACATTTGCACTATTATTATTTTCACATCATTCGGTCGTCCAAGTGAAAGGCAATAATAATGATGATTTGATGAAGTGACCGTGGCAAAGAAAAGCTGGTATGAACTCTTCTTGTTTTTGTTTTTGTTTTTGTAAATATGTTTAACTCAGTATCCATGATTCAGCATATTATGAGTAAACACGTGTGTGATGACAATTAGAGATTATAGTTGCTCATGCCATGGTTAAGTAGCTAGGAGTGGATAATGATTTATCTTGGATGTCAACATGCATTAAAATGGTTATGATGTAGTATGTTAATATGGTATCCTCCTCTGAATGTTTCAAGTGGCTTGACTTGGCACATGTTCATGCATGTAGTTGATTCAAAACCAACATAGCCTCCACGATATTTATGTTCAGGGTGTCTATATCCTACTCATGCTAGTATTCAATGTTAATTATTCTCAATGCATGATCATGACCGATTTCGCTCTCTAGTTGGTCGCTTCTCAACCTATTTGCTAGCCTTCACTTGTACTAAGCGGGAATTCTGCTTGTGCATCCACAATCCTTAAACCAAAGTTGTTCCAGATGAGTCCACTATATCTACCTATATGCGGTATTACTCTGCTGCTCCAAGTAAATTTGCATGTGCCACCTCTAATCATTCAAATAAACATCCGTTTTGTGTGCCCGTACCGCTCATGGAGCGACAAGGGGCGGTCAATATCTTCCATGCTAAGCGGGTTATTCTCAGATGAGTGTTTATTCACTTGTCATTGCACGAGAGAGGCTGGTATTTGGGATGCCCAGTCCTATGCTCAAAATCGAAAATATATAATGCAAACAAACTCCCCCAGAAAGTTGTTGGTATGGAGGGCACCCGAGGATTCGGCTAGCCATGGCTTGTGTTGGTATGGTGGAGGGGGAGTAAACTTTACCTTTCCGCTTGGGAACCGCCTATAATGTGTTTAGCATGGAAGATATTGAAAACTCTCAGTCGTAACGTTGACCTCCCAAAATTATTTTTCATCTCTGATTTAAGCTTCAAGCTCTTGCACCGCTGCAAATCCCTGCTTCCCTCTGCGAAGGGCCTATCTATTTACTTTTATGTTATTTACTTTATGTTATTTCCTTTATGTTATTTTACTTTTATTGTTGAGTCTCACCTTCTTGCACTAAGCGCCAATCCTGAGAGCACTATTGTCATCCATATGCATTGAGTATAGTTAATGTTGTGTGCATCATAACTGGATCTCTTCTACCCTGAATTACAATGTTTAGTCGTTGCTTGAACATTGGAGGTGCTCTGCATTTATGTTTTGCGGTCTCAGAAAGGGCTAGCGAGATACCATGTTATCATATTATATCATGATTGTTTTGACAAATTGCTAGCATTTGAGATATGTTATTATTGCTCTCTAGTTTATTATGCCATTGATATGAGTAAATATAGTTTCTAAGTGTTATTATGAGCATGGTTAGTTCATGATCTTTGCTGAAAACCTGGGTACTATTGCTACTTGTGATCTGCGTTGGTTTTTCCCCGAAGAGGAAGGGATGATGCAGTACAGTAGAGATAAGTATTTCCCTCAGTTATGAAACCAAGGTTATCAATCTAGTAGGAGAATCACGCAACACCTCGTTAACAGTACCTACACACAAATAACAAATCCTTGCACCCAACGCAAACAAGGGGTTGTCAATCCCTTGGCGGTTAATTGCAAGATTAAATTGTATGGTGATAGATAGATAGATTGAACTAAAATATAAAATAAAATAAATAAAGTAAAAGTACAGCAAGGTATTTTTAAGATTTTTAATATATGATTTGGATAGACCCGGGGGCCATAGTTTTCACTAAAGGCTTCTCTCATGAAAATAGCATACGGTGGGTAAACAAATTACTGTTGGGCAATTGATAGAAAAGAAAATAATCATGACGATATCCAAGGCAATGATCATGTATATAGGCATCATGTCCGAGACAAGTAGACCGACTCCTGCCTGCATCTACTACTATTACTCCACACATCGACCGCTATCCATCATGCATCTAGTGTATTAAGTCCATAAAGAACGGAGTAACGCCTTAAGCAAGATGACATGATGTAGACAAAGTAAACTCACGCATGAATAAACCCCATCTTTTTACCCTTAATAGCAACGATACATACGTGTCATGTCCCTTTCTGTCACTGGGATTAAGCACCGCAAGATCGAACCCATTACAAAGCACCTCTCCCACTGCAAGATAAATCAATCTAGTTGGCCAAACCAAATCAATAGATCGGAGAGAAATACGAAGCTATAATAATCATGCATAAAAGAGTTCAGAGAAGACTCAAATAATATTCATGGATAATCTGATCATAAACTCACAATTCATCGAATCCCAACAAACACACCGCAAAAAGTGATTACATCGGATAGAACTCCAAGAACATTGAGGAGAACATTGTATTGAAGATCAAAAAGACAGAAGAAGCCATCTAGCTACTAACTATGGACCCAAAGGTCTGTGGTAAACTACTCACGCATCATCGGGAAGGGTAGCAAGGTTGATGTTGAGCCCCTCCGTGATCGAATCCCCCTCCGGCGGAGTGCCGGAAAAGGCCCCCAGATGGGATCTCTCAAGAACAGAAGCTTGCGGCGGCGAAAAAAGTATTTCGTGGACTCCTCTGTTGGTTTCCTGATTTTAGAGAATTTATAGTGGAGGAATTAGGTCAAACGGAGCTGCGTGGGCCCCACGAGCCACCAGGGCACGCCCCCCCTGGGGCGCGCCGTGGTGCCTCGTGGGCCACTGCCTCATCTTCTCGTCTCGTCCCGAAGCTTCTAGTGTTTGTTATGTCCAGAAAAAAATCTCCAAAAAGTTTCGTGGCATTTGGATTTCGTTTGGTACTGATATTCTGGAAAACCAAAAACAGGCAAAAAAACAACAACTGGCACTGGGCACTAAGTTAATAGGTTAGTCCCAAAAAATGATATATAATTGTTGTAAATGTATATAAAAACATCCAAGATTGATATTATAATAGCATGGAACAATCAAAAATTATAGATACGTTGGAGACGTATCAAGCATCCCCAAGCTTAATTCCTGCTCGTCCTCGAGTAGGTAAATGATAAAAACAGATTTTTTGATGTGGAATGCTACCTATCATATTCATCATATATTCTTTTCTTTGTAGCATGGACATTTGGACTTGAATGATTTAAAGCAATAGTCTATAGTTTGACATGAAGACATAAATACTCAAGCATACTAACAAGCAACCATGTCTTTCAAAATATCAACGCTAAAGAAAGTTATCCCTAACCCATTATGCTCAACCATTGATCCATTCATGAAACACACTCAATATTAGCTACGCACAATGCACAAGTATGACAATAGTGCTCTCTAGTTGGTGCTTTGTAAGAGAAGATGGAGACTCAAAATAAAAATAAAAATTGCATAAAAGTAAATAGATAGGCCCTTCGCAGAGGGAACCAAAGATTTGCAAATGTGGCAGAGCTCAAAGCTTAAATTAGAGAGATAAAATTATTTTGAGAGGCATGCTTTTCCTGTCAACGAAAACGACCGAGAATTCCCAATATTTTCCATGCTAGACACATCATAGACGGTTCCCAAACAGAAAATAAAGTTTATTTCCTTTCCACCATTCTTTCACAATCCACAGCTAGCGGTGTCCACGGGTGCCCTCCATACCAACACTTTCCAAGGAATTTTGTTGTTATTAATTTTTGATTCATTGTGGGACTGGGCATCCCTATTACCGGCCACTCTCTCGTGCAATGACAAGTGAATAAACACTCATCGTGAGAATAACACACCTAGCATGGAAAATATTGTCCACCCACTGCCGCTTCGTGAGCGGTACAGGCACACAAAACGGAAAATTACTTTGAAAATTTTAGAGTTGGCACATGCAAATTTACTTGGAACGACATGGAAACACCGCATATAGGTAGGTATGGTGGACTCATTTGGCACAAGTTGGGTTTAAGGAGTTTGGATGCACAAGCAGTATTCCTGCTTAGTACAAATGAAGGCTAGCAAATAGATTGAGAAGCAACCAACCAAAAAGCGAAAACAGTCATAAACATGCATTGAACATAACTAACACCGAATAATGCACCATAAGTAGGATATAATTTCGTTGCATAACTATTGACTATATTACTCACTAACATGACTCACATATTATCATCTCCATATCGCAAAACTATTGCAAGGAATCACACTTATCATATCCAATGATCTATATGAAAGTTTTTATTATATCCCTCTTGAATATTCATCACTTTGGGACCAAATTCATATCTTGTGTGCAAATTACCATATTATCAACTCTCAAAAAGATATAAGTGAAGCATGAGAGTGCAAATATTTCTTCAAAATTTTAATATTATCAACTCTCAAAATAATATAAGTGAAGCATGAGAGTTCAAATATTTCTTCAAAATATAGCCACCGCCGTGCTCAAAAAGATTTAAGTGAAGCACTAGAGCAACTGCCTAGCTCAATTTTTTTTAAGTGAAGCACATAGAGTATTCTAACAAATCATGATAAGCGTGTGGCTCTCTCAAATAGGTGTGTTCAGCAAAGTTGATTGTGACAAACTAAAAAGCAAACAAGCAAAGACTCATATAATACACGACCCTCCAAGCAAAACACATATCATGTGACGAATAAAAATATAGCTCCAAGTAAAATTACCGATGGTTGGTAGAAGAAAGAGGGGATGCCTTCCGGGCATCCCCAAGCTTAGACGCTAGAGTCTTTCTTAAATATTACCTTGGGGTGCCTTGGGCATCCCCAAGCTTAGGCTCTTGCCACTCCTTATTCCTTCATCCATCGTGATCTCACCCAAAACTTGAAAACTTCAATCACATAAAACTCAACAAAACCTTCGTGAGATCCGTTAGTATAACAAAATAAATCACTACTTTAAGTACTGTTGCAAACCCATTCATATTTTATTTTTGCATTATAACTACTGTATTCTAACTTCTCCATGGCTTATACCCCCCGATACAATCCATAGTTTCATCAAAACAAGCAAGCAATGCATCAAAAACAGAATCTGTCAAAAACAGAACAGTCTGCAGAGATCTATTTAAAGCCATACTTCTGTAACTCCAAAAATTCTGAAAAATTAGGAAAACGTGGACAATTCATATACAAATACTGTGTAAACATTTCAGATTTTTCTGACGCCCCAGTACAGAACTAAAATTCCAGCACTGGACACAAAACTTTCTGTTTTCCAAACAGCATCAATTATACTATCTTCCAAATCATCCCAAAGGCTTTACTTGGCACAAACACTAATTGAAACATAAAAACACCATCATAACAGTATCATAATTGTGCAAACACACAAGAACAGAAACAAAAAGTAAAAATTTAATTTATTCATTGGGTTGCCTCCCAACAAGCGTTATTGTTTTATGCCCCTAGCTAGGCATAATGCATAGTTTCAAGTATTGTCATCTTTCAAGTTGATTCCATGTAACACCCTCATGTATTAACTACAGTGATCACCCTCTGATAATGCCAAGTCACCATGATTAACAAGCTTGATCAACATTTGGTTTCATATCTCATTTGAAATTCCACTCCAATTCAAAATTCAAATTGCAAGTGAAAACAAAAGTTGTTCAAACCTGCAAACTAAATAGCTCTGATTTAGGAAATATTCCATAGGAAAACAATATCACCCAAAGGCCCTAGGTGACTCTACCGTCATGAAAACAGTAACAAAACAGTCCCATTTAAATCATTTCTAATTAATCCAAATTAAAGTGAAATCTAATAAACCTCAAACTTTTTGTGGCAGTGCAGAATATTGCACAATATTTAACTTGGCAAGTTCCACATTTTACTAAAGTCATTTGATAACAAAAATTAATACAAAACATGAGCTAAAGGAATAGACAAAAAAGAATAAAGCAAAAAGGCACTACTGTGCACTTGTAGCCCAAATGAACAGTGCGAGGCCCAGCCCATCAAAAGCCTTCTCCCTCCTCTGAACAGAGGAGGAGGCAGTGGCTGTGCGTGTCGGCCATCCACGCCGCCCTGGCCGCTGCTGTCGCCGTGTCGTGCATCCGGCGAACCCCCGTGATGGATGAGAAGGCCCCCGACAGCGTTGACGAACCCTAGGCCCTGAAATCCCCCTCTCCCACTGGCATTTCTCTTTTGAACCTCGTGCCCGAGCCGCCGTCGCCGTCCACGCGGCCACTGACCTCGCCGGCGCCTGAAAAGATATCCAGGAGCTGCGCGGTAGACGTCTCCTTCGACTAGGCCCGCTGGTTCGTGCGGGGAGCCACCGTACGCTCGGGAAGATCGATCCGGTCTTCCGCCATGGCCGTTGTCTCTCGTCGTTGAGCTCATCGCAACCGGTCGTCCCCGCGCCACCAAACCATGTATACGAGCTGCGTGGTGAGCTTCTCGACCGATTCCCCTCGTTTGTCCTTTCGATCTGTGCCGTTTGCCGCCGCTCCCGTGCTCGTACGCGGTCGCCATGGCCGGAGTCCGAGCTCCTTCTATTGCTACTGCTCTGCTATTTGCTGCCGCTGCTGTTAGCTGCTACTGCTCTTGTACCGCTGCTCCTTTGCCGTTGCTGCTCTGCTGCTGCTCGGTGCGCTGCTGCTCTGCTGCGCCTGCGCTGCTCCTACCGCCGTTAGCTGCTCCTTGCTGCTGTGCCTGGCTGCCGCCGCTGTTGTCCGCCGCTGCCACAACTCACCGCCGTAGCTGCTTCGACGCTGGCCTCGGCTATGGCTGTGGCCGGGGCCGAGCGTGTGTGTGTGAGTGTGTGTGCTCTGTGTGTGTGTGCCGTGTGTGTGTGTGTGTGTGTGTGTGTGTGTGTGTGTGTGTGTGCTCTGTGTGTGCATACGTGTGTGTAAGGGCCGGCCCTGTTAGTGCTAGTTTAGGTTAGTTAATTAGGTTAGTAGTTAATTAGTAGTCCATGTATAGATGACATGTGGACCCCTATGTTAATTTAACTTCCCCCATTTTAATTTAACCATCAATTAATTTATGTGCCAATGACATGTCGTCCACACCTACCCCTTTTGACTAGTCAAATTGACTTGGTCAATTCGGATTTAATTAAATACAAAATTTTCAGAAATTCTAGGAAGTCAATAAAACTTTAAAAAATCATATTAAATAAACCGTAACTCGGATGAAAATAATTTATATATGAAAAATGATCAGAAAAATGAGACGAATCCAAATACATCATCCACATACATGACCAACCTCTCTAACACGATGAACATGGAACCTTTTCCTCCGAATCAATACCAAAGAAAGTGCCTGGAGCTAGGAAAATATTCCAGGATATTTTCCTGCTCCGTCGGAAATACTTAGTAATGCAATAGAGCCCCTCTAGCATAATGTTTTGCCATGTGTTGCATCTGTGCTGCATTTGTGTGCATAATATTTATTGTTTCTTCCCCCTCTTCTTCTCCGATAGACCCTGCGACCGCTGCCGGAGCTCCTGTGATCGACTACGTCACCGACGATCCTTCCTCCTTATCAGCAGAGCTTCCAGGCAAGCAAACCCCCCTTGATCATACATATATCACCCATTCTTTCCCTGTCATGCTTGCATTAGATTTTGCTACTGTATTCGATATCTCCTATTCTGATGCTTAGCCTGCTTTTGTAACCTGCTATTGTTAATGTACCTGTATATCCTATATGCTTAGTATAGGTTGGTTAGTGATCCATCAGTGGCCCCGCACCCTTGTCCGTGTTGCTAGCTAGATTATCGGGCCGTGATCCCCTTTGGGCGAGGATCGCGGGAATGCTTACACTATTATGTTACTATGTTGTTACGGGGACTGAAGGACATATGGTACCATACAGTAAGAGATGGACCTGAGTCCCGACAGCTCCTTACCAAAGTCGGGTCGGCTCCAAGAGCACCCGCGAGTGAATACAAAAGTCGGGTTGGCCCGGAGAGCGCCCGCGAGTGAAATTGTGGTGGAACGACAGGGCAGGTGGAGACCACCTAGGAGAGAGGTGGGCCTGGTCCCTCGTCATTGGACCGCGGGTTACCAAGTCGGTGCGACAGGGAGTCGAAGGTGTGCCTTGAGTCCTGTTCGTGTTCGCGAGTTACTAATAACACGCTTAACGGATTTGGGTATTTGATCTGAGTTGGCCACTGGCCTATACGCACTACCACCACGCGGGATAATGGTTTAATGGGGCCCTCGGCGCCGTATGTATCAGCCGAAAGCTCTGTTAGACGTCCAGTTCAGCATTGTGGCATGGTTGGATCGTGCCATCCAGGAGAGGGGTGGCGCAGGTATCCACCGTCCTCACAACATCCCGGAGTGCAAAGGGTGATAGGCCCAAGACCCCTGAACGCTTAGGATGTAGACCGGCGGGGACCTCTCCGCGGAGCCTAGGTAGGACTACGTCGTGTCGATCAGCCGAGGTCGGGCATTACCCGGAAAAGTGTGTCCGACCAGAGTTAATCGAGCGTGTTGGGTAACAGTAGTGCACCCCTGCAGGGAAGTTATCTATTCGAATAGCCGTGTCCATGGTAACAGGACGCTCGGAGTTGTATCCCGATCTACTACAACTAGAACTGGATACTTGTGATACTAAATTGATATGATGGCTCCGGGATCGCTTTCTCGCAGGGTGCCGAGGAAGGATCTCTGGGCGTTGCTAATATATACTTGTTACTATATTATGTGTTACTCTACTCTCTTCTGATGCTGCAAGACGCTGCAAGATGCTAGTCTTCGATAGGCTAGGACTTCCCCTCTATTCTGGCATTTCTGCAGTATAGTCCATAGATACAGCCCCTTCCCTTTGATACTGACGCATACTTAGCATAGATCTGATATAAGTCTTGCGAGTACTTTGGATGAGTACTCACGGTTGCTTTGCTACCTCTTTTTCCCCATACCTGATTGCTGCGATCAGATGACGGAGTCCCGGAGACAGCTGATCCCACCGATGACTACTACTACCCCGACGGAGCCTACTACTACGTGGAGACCGACGACCAGGAGTAGTTTAGGAGGCTCCCAGGCAGGAGGCCTGCGCCTTTTCGATCTAGTTGTCGTTGTTTTGCTCAGCCTTCTTAAGGCAAACTTGTCTAACTATGTCTGTACTCAGATACTGATGCTTCCGCTGACTCTTGTGTAACTCGAGCTTATGTATTCGAGCCCTCGAGGGTCCTGGCTTGTAATATAAAGCTTGTATTATTTTATTTTGTGTCTAGAGTTGTGTTGTGATATCTTCCCGTGAGTCCCTGGGCTTGATCGTGCGCATTTGCGTGTATGGTTAGCGCCCGCGAGTCGGGGGCGTTACAAGTTGGTATCAGAGCCGACTGCCTGTAGGAAGCCCCTTTGCAACTCCTTGGCCGAAGTTGAGTCTAGTCTTTGAAAAACTGTTTTACTAACCTTGTTGTGTAGCTTACGGGCCCACATCGCAAATGGATGGGATTAGGATCTTTTATTCCGCATCTTTACTCTGGGTTCTGATTTCTCTTCTCTTCGGGTTAAAGATTTTGCTAACTCTAACTCTAGGATCTCGTAACTACTTCCTCCCGGAGAGTCCCTCATTCCAGATGATCGCTTGGTTCACCAGAAGATTCTGAAGATACTCTTCGATGTTTTCCCGAGACCCCAGTGTCCACCGCCTTTGCAATTCCCTACCACCGATAAATCCTTATGGATAACTACCCGATCTTGTCGTTCATACATTCATTCCAAGTTGCTCTTGTCATTACAAGATGCCCTGAAATACTCTTCGACTTTTCGAGGATCCTACATGTCCTGCTGCTGTTGAAATTCCTTGTCGCTTACTTACACTTGTGGTTAATTCCATGTGTTCGACAATCTTCGTTAAAATGTCTGTGATTGTCATTCTGATCCTATTGATTCATCATGTGTGTGAATGCACGTAGTCATCAGTTGATCCTTAAAATTTATCTTTCCGGCTCAGACGTCATTCCGGACATGAGCTGGTTCTCGGCCAATCATTTTGCGATCGATTGTGCCCCTAAGTCTATTTAACTTATCCATCCTTGATCAGAGCGTCTGCTTCTGATCCCCCAATTTGGAAATCATAATTCCTTTGTATTTAAGCTTCGAATTATTCTGATGTTTCTATAATCCGATGCCTTGACATTCTTCCTTCTTCTGGTTGAGTACCGATACTCACATCAGCTCCGTTGTGGATCCTCAAATCCTTTGACGGATTGATATCCGACAGTGTCCCTCATATTTAATAACCTTGTGGGATCTTCCCTTGAAACATAATGCCTTTGGTAAATTGTATCCTCTGCTTCTGTCAACCATGCTCTGCTTTCGAGCTTGTGTTATTTACTCTTGAAGTATGAGGTATATGTTCCTAAGATGCCCCGACGGGTTGAACCTATGCCTTCCCTAATCAGAGTGAACCCAAAAACTTTTACGGGTTATACTCTACTGGCATTTCGTCAGTTAATTTTCAACACTACAACTTCTTCGAAAACGAGAAGTGAATGAAAGGTTATGCATTGAAGAAGTGGGAGTCGACCTTGAACCTTTGTGTTCATGCCCATGGACATGATGTAGACCTTATCATGGAAGCTTCTTCGTCATATCGTTTTGCCTTGAACAACAAAATTGATTCCGAGTTTGTATCATATCCGTGGTCCCAGTGACCTTCTGCTTCATCACATCTTCGTTTTGATCATGTCACCTTGCTGTTATCTTCTCATCTTGCCCCTCGATAATTCGTGTCATCATCGGCAACATCCTTGCCTTCCTTCTAACACAGACTGTGTCAAGTTCTGGTTATACCTTGCATTTCTTGTTATTCTTGGAATTGTTCCTTGTGCATTTCTTGTGATCTTCAAATCCAATCTTTACTTGAAACACCATATCATTGCTACCCCGAAACATGACTGTGGTACTCCGAATATCAACAAGAACATTGGAAGTGCAATGCTAAATGTTTCCTGATCAATTATCCAAACACCGTTGTATGGGTAAACATCATGATTCTCCTTGCCCATTTATCTAAATGGTTATGTAATTGCTACCCTGTCATAAATATCATGCCCTGCACGCTTGAGAAAGATATACCCCTAACACTTGTGAATAAACACATTTTCCTTTCCATTGGCCTGTTTAACCTTTCTTGTAATTTTCATGATCTAAGCAGTAACAATTCCCTGCTTATGTAAACACCTTGGTGTACAACTCTCTCAGTAAGACCCTGTTGCTATTGTTGATGACATTCCGGTAACCGTCGGTGGACGAGAACTTTGCCTATTGGTCCGCCTCGTTTCGACGAGCAGGAAAATGGTTCTCTTCGTCCCCCGCCCTTGGTACCGATGTTGTTGCCGACATAGCCGATATATTACCCTCTCACATGCCTTGCTATCGTGACCGTGCAAGATGTCACCGCCCTTCCTACTCTTAGTCCCCACTAGCCACAGTTCCACAGGATCGAAACCTAACTCTCCTGTACATCCCTGTTTCCAAAGTTATACCTCGCGCTTGGCTTCGTATGCATTTCCGCGAGCCACCTTCCTTGAGATGATCTATTCCGGTATCAGTCATAAGATTCATTCTTCGACACTCTAAACTCCATTCACACTCTGGGTTAGGGCCTTAAATGATTGCCTGCCCGCTTGAAACTTCTTATGCTTTTTTTATTGCTGTCGATGTATTTCCTGGGTTCCAACTCGAGAGATACCATGTACCTAATTCCATGAGATAACCCCAGAAGATTACCCCTTGTAGAATTCCTTCATTGCCAAGTTATCTCTTACCCTATTCATAAGCACGATGAAGACCCTGAAGGAAGAATGACAACTTTGTCATGACGCACCGATGCAGAGAAAATGAAGACATCAATGCCATGGATCGATCTCTTCGGGAAGAGCAACCAAGACTGAGAAGACTCGTTAGAATTTCGTAACCAAATCTTTCCCCCTTACCCTACCTCTTAAATCTCAGGACGAGATTTCTTTTAGTGGAGGAGATTTGTAACACCCCCTTGTATTAACTACAGTGATCACCCTCTGATAATGCCAAGTCACCATGATTAACAAGCTTGATCAACATTTGTTTTCATATCTCATTTGAAATTCCACTCCAATTCAAAATTCAAATTGCAAGTGAAAACAAAAGTTGTTCAAACCTACAAACTAAATAGCTCATGATTTAGGAAATATTCCATAGGTAATTGTTTTGAGGAAAACAATATCACCCAAAGGCCCTAGGTGACTCTACCGTCATGAAAACAGTAACAAAACAGTCCCATTTAAATCATTTCTAATTAATCCAAATTAAAGTGAAATCTAATAAACCTCAAACTTTTTGTGGCAGTGCAGAATATTGTACAATATTTAACTTGGCAAGTTTCACATTTTACTAAAGTCATTTGATAACAAAAATTAATACAAAACAGGAGCTAAAGGAATAGACAGAAAAGAATAAAGCAAAAAGGCACTACTGTGCACTTGTAGCCCAAATGAACAGTGCAAGGCCCAGCCCATCAAAAGCCTTCTCCCTCCTCTGAACAGAGGAGGAGGCAGTGGCTGTGCATGTCGGCCATCCATGCCGCCCTGGCCGCTGCTGTCGTCGTGTCGTGCATCCGGCGAACCCCCGTGATGGATAAGAAGGCCCTCGACAGCGTTGACGAACCCTAGCCCCTGAAATCCCCCTCTCCCACTGGCGTTTCTCCTCTGAACCTCGTGCCCGAGCTGCCGTCGCTGTCCACGCGGCCACTGACCTCCCCGGCGCCTGAAAAGATATCCAGGAGCTGCGCGGTGGATGTCTCCTTCGACTAAGCCCGCTGGTTCGTGCGGGGAGCCACCGTACGCTCGGGATCGAGCCGATCTTCCGCCATGGCTGTCGTCTCTCGTCGTTGAGCTCGTCGCAACAGGTCGTCCCCGTGCCACCAAACCATGTCTACGAGCTGTGTGGTGAGCTCCTCGACCGATTCCCCTCGTTTGTCCTTTCGATCTGTGCCGTTTGCCGCCGCTCCCGTGCTCGTACGCGGTCGCCATGGCCGGAGTCCGAGCTCCTTCTGTTGCTACAGCCCTGCTATTTGCTGCCGCTGCTGTTAGCTGCTGCTGCTCTTGTACCGCAGCTCCTTTGCCATTGCTGCTCTGGCTGCCGCGCTGCTCTGTTGCTGCCCGCTGCTTAGTTGCTGCTCTGCTGTGCCTGCGTTGCTCCTGCTGCCGTTAGCTGCTGCTCTTAGCTGCTGCACCTGGCTACCGCCGCTGCTGTCCGCCGCTGCCGCAACTCGCCGCCGCCGCTGCTCCGGCGCTGGCCTCGGCTATGGCTGTGGCCAGGGCCGAGCGTGTGTGTGTGCCGTGTGTGTGTGTGTGTGTGTGTGTGTGTGTGTGTGTGCGCGCGTGCTCTGTGTGTGCCTACGTGTGTGTTAGGGCCGGCCCTGTTAGTGCTAGTTTAGGTTAGTAAATTAGTAGTCTATGTATAGATGACATGTGGACCCCTATGTTAATTTAACTTCCCCCATTTTAATTTAACCATCAATTAATTTATGTGCCAATGACATGTCGTCCACACCTACCCCTTTTGACTAGTCAAATTGACTTGGTCAATTCGGATTTAATTAAATACAAAATTTTCAGAAATTCCAGGAAGTCGATAAAACTTTAAAAAATCATATTAAATAAACTGTAACTCAGATGAAAATAATTTATATATGAAAAATGATCAGAAAAATGAGACGAATCCGAATACGTCATCCACATACATGACCAACCTATCTAACACGATGAACATGGAACCTTTTCCTCCGAATCAATACCAAAGAAAGTGCCTGGAGTTGGGAAAATATTCCCGGATATTTTCCTGCTCCGTCGGTAATACTTAGTAATGCAATAGAGCCCCTCTAGCATAATGTTTTGCCATGTGTTGCATCTGTGCTGCATTTGTGTGCGTTATATTTATTGTTTCTTCCCCCTCTTCTTCTCCGATAGACCCTGCGACCGCTGCCGGAGCCCCTGTGATCGACTACGTCACCGACGATCCTTCCTCCTTGTCAGCAGAGCTTCCAGGCAAGCAAACCCCCCTTGATCATACCTATATCACCCATTCTTTCCCTCTCATGCTTGCAATAGATTTTGCTACTGTATTTGATAGCTCCTATTCTGATGCATAGCCTGCTTTTGTAACCTGCTATTGTTACTGTACCTATATATCCTATATGCTTAGTATAGGTTGGTTAGTGATCCATCAGTGGCCCCGCACCCTTGTCCGTGTTGCTAGCTAGATTATCGGGCCGTGATCCCCTTTGGGCGAGGATCGCGGGAATGCTTACACTATTATGTTACTATGTTGTTACGGGGGCTGAAGGGCAGGTGGTACCATATAGTAAGAGATGGACCTGAGTCCCGGCAGCTCCTTACCAAAGTCGGGTCGGCTCCAAGAGCACCCGCGAGTGAATACAAAAGTCAGGTTGGCCCGGAGAGCGCCCGCGAGTGAAATTGTGGCGGAACGACAGGGCAGGTGGAGACCACCTAGGAGAGAGGTGGGACTGGTCCCTGGTTGTTGGACCGCGGGTTACCAAGTCGGTGCGACAGGGAGTCGGAGGTGAGCCTTGAGCCCCGTTCATGTCCGCGAGTTACTAATAACACGCTTAACGGATTTGGGTATTTGATCTGAGTTGGCCACTGGCCTATACGCACTACCACCACGCGGGATAATGGTTTAATGGGGCCCTCGTCGCCGTATGTATCAGCCGAAAGCTCTGTCAGACGTCCAGTTCAGCATTGTGGCACGGTTGGATCGTGCCATCCAGGAGAGGGGTGTCAATTGTATCCACCATCCTCACAACGACCCGGAGTGCAAAGGGCGATGGGCCCAAGACCCCTGAGCGCTTAGGGTGTAGACCGGCGGGGACCTCTCCGCGGAGCCTAGGTAGGACTACGTCGTGTCGATCAGCCGAGGCCGGGCATTACCCGGAAAAGTGTGTCCAGCCAGAGTTAATCGAGCGTGTTGGGTAACAGTAGTGCACCCCTGCAGGGAAGTTATCTATTCGAATAGCCGTGTCCATGGTAACAGGACGCTCGGAGTTGTATCCCGATCTACTACAACTAGAACTGGATACTTGTGATACTAAATTGATATGATGGCTCCGGGATCGTTTTCTCGCAGGGTGCCGAGGAAGGATCTCGGGGCGTTGCTAATATATACTTGTTACTATATTATGTGTTACTCTACTCTCTTCTGATGCTGCAAGACGCTGCAAGATGCTAGTCTTCGATAGGCTAGGCCTTCCCCTCTATTCTGGCATTTCTACAGTATAGTCCACAGATACAGCCCCTTCCCTTTGATACCGATGCATACTTAGCATAGATCTGATGTAAGTCTTGCGAGTACTTTGGATGAGTACTCACGGTTGCTTTGCTACCTCTTTTTCCCCATACCCGATTGCTGCGATCAGATGACGGAGTCCCGGAGACAGTTGATCCCACCGATGACTACTACTACCCCGACGGAGCCTACTACTACGTGGAGACCGACGACCAGGAGTAGTTTAGGAGGCTCCCAGGCAGGAGGCTTGCGCCTTTTCGATCTAGTTGTCGTTGTTTTGCTCAGCCTTCTTAAGGCAAACTTGTCTAACTATGTCTGTACTCAGATACTGATGCTTCCGCTGACTCTTGTTTAACTCGAGTTTATGTATTCGAGCCCTCGAGAGCCCTGATTTGTAATATAAAGCTTGTATTATTTTATTTTGTGTCTAGAGTTGTGTTGTGATATCTTCCCGTGAGTCCCTGGGCTTGATCGTGTGCATTTGCGTGTATGGTTAGCGCCCGCGAGTCGGGGGCGTCACATTCCATAAGTGGCCCTCATAATTGATTCATATGGTGCTTTAATTTTCTTCCTAGGGAAATGTTCTATACCCTTTTTAATGGAAACTGAAATTTTATATTCCCTTCCATAAGTGGCCCTCATAATTGATTCATATAGTAAGAACGGTCTACCAAGTATTATGGGGCAAGACGGATTGCATTCAATGTCAAGTACAATAAAATCAATGGGCACATAGTTCCTATTTGCAAGAATAAGAACATCATTAATTCTACCCAAAGGCTTTTTAATAGTGGAATCCGCAAGATGCAAATTAAGAGAACATTCATCTATATTGGTAAAACCTAGCACATCACATAGAGATTTTGGAATTGTGGAAACGCTAGCACCCAAATCACATAAAGCATTGCACTCATAATTTTTAATTTTAACTTTAATGGTGGGTTCCCACTCATCATATAATTTCTAGGAACTGAAATTTCTAGTTCTAGCTTTTCTTCTAACGCTTTCATCATTGCTTCTACGATGTGTTTAGTAAAAGCCTTATTTTGCTCATAAGCGTTGGGTGAATTTAGCATGGATTGTAACAAAGAAATACATTCAATCAAGGAACAATTATCATAATTAAAGTCTTTGTAATCCAAGAAAGTGGGCACATCGCTAGTTAAAGTTTTTACCTCTCCAAACCCACTTTTATCAATTTTTTTATCAATATTTTTGATACGTCTCCAACGTATCTATAATTTATGAAGTATTCATGCCATGTTTATTATAGTTTTGTATGATTTTGGTGCACTTTTATATGACTTTTATATGATTTTTATGGACTAACATATTGACCTAGTGCCCAGTGCCAGTTGTTGTTTTCTGCTTGTTTTTGGTTTTCCAGAAAATCCATATCAAATGAAGTCCAAATACAGCGATCCTTTTTGACGATTTTTTCTGGAAGGAAACAGACCCAGAAAGCTTCGGAGGAGCAGCAGAAGAGCCACAGGGGCCCCACGAGCCACCTGGGTGCGCCTGCCCCCCCCCCCCCAACCCCAGGCGCGCCCTGGTGCCTCGTGGGCCCCCTGTGGCACCTCTTTGCGTGATTCCAACACTGAAAATCATATATATTCATAAACCCCCGAAAGTTAACCTAGATGAGTTTTTACGCCGTCGCAAGCCTGTGTACCAAAGGGACCTCATCTACAGCCCTTTTCCGGCACCCTGTCGGAGGGGGGAATCATCACCGGAGGCCATCTTCATCATCCCGGCGGTCTCCATGACGAGGAGGGAGTAGTTCACCCTCGAGGCTGAGGGTATGTACTAGTAGCTATGTGTTTGATCTCTCTCTCTCTCTCTCTCTCTCTCGTGTTCTTGATTTGGCACGATCTTGATGTACCGCGAGCTTTGTTAATATAGTTGGATCATATGGTGTTTCTTCCCTCTCTATCTTTGTTGTGATGAATCGAATCTTTTCCCTTTGAGGTTTCGTTATTATCGGATTGAATATTCAGATTTGAGAACACTTGATGTATGTCTTGCATATGAATACCCGTGGTGACAATGGGGTATTATATTCATTCACTTGATGTATGTTTTGGCACTCAACTCGTGGATTCCCGAGGTGACATTGGGGTAATCTATGCATAGGGGTTGATGCACGTTTTCATTATCTTTTCTCCGATAGAAACTTTGGGGTGCTCCTTGAAGTTCTTTGTGTGGATTGAATATTATGATTATGAAGTTGTTTCATGCATATCGTATAATCAACTCACGGATACTTGTGGTGACATTGGAGTATCTAGGTGACATTAGAGTTGGTTGATGTGTATCATATGGTGTTATTTTAGTACGAACTCTAGGGCTGTTTGTGACACTTATAGGAATAGCTCAATAGATCGATCGGAAAGGATAACTTTGAGGTGGTTTCATACCCTACAAACAATTTCTATCTTATGTTCTCCGCTAATAGGAACTTTGGAGTGATTCTTTATTGCACGTTGAGGGATTGTTATATGATCCAATTATGTTAGCATTGTTGAGAGATTGCACGAGTGAAAGTATGAACCCTAGGCCTTGTTTTCAAGCATTGCAATACCGTTTGTGCTCACTTTTGTTACTAGTTACCTTGCTGTTTTTATATTTTCAGATTACAAAAACCTATATCTACTATCCATACTACAGTTGTATCACCATCTCTTCGCCGAACTAGTGCACCTATACAATTTGTCATTGTATTGGGTGTGTTGGGGACACAAGAGACTCTCTGTTATTTGGTTGCAGGGTTGTTTGAGAGATACCATCTTCATCCTACGCCTCCCACGGATTGATAAACCTTAGGTCATCCACTTGAGGGAAAATTGCTACTGTCCTACAAAACTCTGCGCTTGGAGGCCCAACACGAGTCTACAAGAATAAGTTGTGTAGTAGACATCAAGCTCTTTTCTGGCGCCGTTGCCGGGGAGGTGAGTGCTTGAAGGTATATCTTTAGATCTTGCAATCGAATATTTTAGTTTCTTGTTTTATCACTAGTTTGGTTTATAAAAGAAAACTACAAAAAAATGGAATTGAGGTTGCCTCATATTATCCGTCTTTATAATGTCTTTCTTGAAAATGATGGAGCGGAAAATTGTGCTCAATTGATAGAAGAAGAATTCAATAAAATGTTTGGCATAAAATCTTTGAATGATGAGCATGATTGCAATGTTGCTAGTATGAATTCCTTGAATATCCATGATGCTAATGATATGCAAAGCCATAAGCTTGGGGATGCTATGTTTGATGAAGATGATATTTTTACTCCCCCAAGTTTTGTTGAGAAAATTTATTATGATGATGACATGCCTCCTATCTATGATTATTATTGTGATGACATGTATGATAAAAAGAATAATGATAACCATGAAACTTGTCATCATGATTTTAATTTTCAATTGGATTATGCCAATCAAGTATCACATGATTGCTATTTTGTTGAGTTTGCTCCCACTACTATTCATGAGAATAATTTTGCTTATGTGGAGAGTAATAAAATTTCTATGTTTGTAGATCATGAAAAGAATGATTTATGTGCTAGTTATATTGTTGAATTCATTCATGATGCTACTGAAAATTATTATGCGAGAGGATCATATGCTTGTAGGTGTTGTAATAATATCAAGTTTTCTCTCTATGTGTTGAAAGTTTTGAAGTTATACTTGTTTTGCCTTCCTATGCTAGTTGATTCTTGCTCCCATAAATTGTTTTCTTGCAAAATCCCTATGCATAGGAAGTGGGTTAGGCTTAAATGTGCTAGTCATATGCTTCATGATGCTCTCTTTGTGTTTCAATTCTTTACTTTTATGTGAGCATCATTGAAATCATCATGCCTAGCTAAAAAGGCATTAAAGAAAAGCGCTTGTTGGGAGACAACCCAACATTTACCCCTACTGTTTTTGTGTGTCCACATGATTAAGCTACTGTAGTAATCATGTTTTTTATGTTTTCTTTCAATAATGTGCCAAGTAAAGCTTTTGGGATAGTGTGGATACTTGTTGATTTGATTATGTGCAAAAACAGAAACTTTTGCATCCAGTGCTGGAATTTCTATTCTGTACTGGAGCGTGAGAAAATTCTGAAATTTTTACACAGTATTGCATTACAAATTTTTTACGTTGTCCCAATTTTTTAGAATTTTTGGAGGTACAGAAGTATGGTTTTTAAATCGCTCACTACATGCTGTTCTGTTTTTGACAGATTCTGTTTTCGGTGCATAGTTTGCTTGTTTTAGTGTTTCCATAGCTTATATTGAGTAATATAAATTGTGGAAATGATAGAGTACAGTAGGCATTATGTGAGAACAATTATGAAACTTGTCTTGACAGTACCTAAGTGGATGATTTATTTTTATCATACTAACCTATCTCACAAGTTCCTTTAAGTTTTGTGTGATTGAAGTTTTCAAGTTTTGGGTGAGATATCGATAAGAGGAGAATAAGGAGTGGCAAGACCCTAAGCTTGGGGATTCCCAAGGCACCCCAAGGTAATATTCAAGGAAGACCCAAGCAACTAAGCTTGGGGATGCCCCGGAAGGCATCCCCTCTTTCGTCTTCAACATTATCGGTAACCTCACTTGGAACTATATTTTTATTCGTCACATAATATGAGTTTTGCTTGGAGAATCATTTTCTTCTGTTAATATTTTCTTTTTGATATCAATAATCATGTTTTGTATCTTTTAGTTCAATAAAATGCCAATTATAGCCTTTACCATGCTCAGTTTGCAAGTTTATGTGTTGCTGTTTGAAAACAGAAAGTTTTCTGTTATGTCTAGAATATTCCTGAATAGTCAGAACATGATAAAAATCTGAAATTTTTACACAGTAAGAATTCATGAGTTCTCTGTCACGTGGTAATTGTTCAGAATTTTTGGAGTTAGGGAAGTATGGATTCTTATTCCCCTTTTACAGACCGTTCTGTTTTGGCAGATTGCTGTTATAGTTGCATTGTTTGCATATGTTTGCGTGTTTAATGTTTCTATTTGTGGATAGGAGTATTAAATATGAAGAGGCATTTAGTATGCAATGTTTAATTATAATTTTAGTGATTTGTTACAGTAGATAATGTTAAGGTTTTGAGTTGATTTATACTAACTTATCTCACGAGTTCTTGTTGAGTTTTGTGTGGATGAAGTTTTTAAGATTTAGGAGAAGCCATGATATGAGAGGAATTAAGGAGACACAAGAGCTCAAGCTTGGGGATGCCCAAGGCATCCCAAGTTAATATTTCAAGAAGTCTCAAGCATCTAAGCTTGGGGATGGCCCGGTAGGCATCCCACCTTTCTTCATCAACAATTATCGGTTAGTCTTGGTTGAGTCTAAGTTTTTGCTTCTTCACATGAGATGTGCTATTCTTGGAATGTCATTTTATTTTATTTTCTTTGTTGTTTGAATAAAATAATAAGATCTGAAATTTTTAAATGAGAGAGGGTCCTCACATAGCTACCTATTCACTTAACCACTCATTTGATCTTCACTTATATCTTTTTGGAGTAGTTTGTCATTTACTCTTGTGCTTCACTTATGTCCTATGAGTAAATTGTGAAAGAATTGAATATCATAAAGTTGAAATTATATGTGTTTCATATGCTTGTATCATGTCTAGTAGTAGTTTCACATTGGATTAGAAAGTGAATTCTATTGAAGCTTGACAATCACAATATTGGTCATACAAGCAATTCATGAATGATTAGTATAAGGAAGAGAACTTTCACATATAAATATATTATCTTGGACATCTTTTATGATTGTGAATACCCATTAATTATTTTCAAACTTGAGCAAATTAGTTGAAGTTGGACAAGGAAGACAACGTAATGAGTTATGTTTGGGTATATTTGCATAGAAGTTATATTGTTATGGATCCTCCAACATGTGGTGCTTGCTTAGGATCTTTTGCTAGCCAAAAAAAATTCATACTAAGTAGAGATACTACTTGTGCATCCAAAAACTATTAAACCCAGTTTCTTGCCATGAGTGTCCACCATACCTACCTATGGATTGAATAAGATCCTTCAAGTAAGTTGTCATCGGTGCAAAAAGCAATAAAAATTGCTCCTAAAATATGTATGATCTTTTATTGTAAGGGAAAATAAGCGTTGTATGAACTTGTGATGGTAAAGAAATAAAAGCGACGGACTGCATAATAAAGGTTGCTATCACAAGGGGCAATATAACGTGACGTTCCTTTGCATTAAGGGCTTGTGCATCCAAAAATAAAAAGCGCATGACAACCTCTGCTTCCCTCTGCGAAGGGCCTATCTTTTACTTTTATGCATTTACTTTTATGTATTTACTTTTATGCAAGAGTCAATAAGTATTCATTCTCATTTCAACCTCAATTATTCTCTAGTTGGTAAGCATCATGTGGTGGGGAAAGATCCAGGCACATATGGCCAGTCAAATATATTTGATCATGAATTATTATTGTTGACAATTATCTCTATGATAAATAAGTTGGGAGGCAAAACACTAAGCCCCTATCTTTCTCTATGTTCGATGGATGCCATTTGTTCTAAAAATATGCTTTGAGTACTAGCAATCATAGAAGACTATATGATAATTGAGTATGTGGAGCTCTTACTTACACTTTGTTGAAATTAAGTTGAATTGCAATTGTTTGGTGACTAAGAACATAGGTTGTTAAGTTTCAAGAGAATGCATTGTTTGAACCATAACATGTGAATTGATTGCTACTTTATCATGATGAGTTTTATGAGAAAGAGTTGCTGTTATGATGCTAGGAAAAGTGATTGAAATTATCATTGATCAAACTTATGCACTATGCTAGCATTCACACTTCATAAATTATTTCTTTTATCATTTACCTACTTGAGGACGAGCAAGAATTAAGCTTGGGGATGCTGATACGTCTCCAACGTATCTATAATTTATGAAGTATTCATGCCATGTTTATTATAGTTTTGTATGATTTTGGTGCACTTTTATATGACTTTTATATGACTTTTATATGATTTTTATGGACAAACATATTGACCTAGTGCCCAGTGCTAGTTGCTGTTTTCTGCTTGTTTTTGGTTTTCCAGAAAATCCAAATCAAATGAAGTTCAAATGCAGCGAAACTTTTTGACGATTTTTTCAGGAAGGAAACAGACCCAGGAAGCTTCGAAGGAGCAGCAGAAGAGCCACAGGGGCCCCACGAGCCACCTGGGCGCGCCGCCCCCCCCCCCCCCCCAGGCGCGCCCTGGTGCCTCGTGGGCCCCCTGTGGTACCTCTTTGCGTGATTCCAACGCTGAAAAATCATATATATTCATAAACCCCCGAAAGTTAACCTAGATGAGTCTTTACGCCGCCGCAAGCCTCTATACCAAAGGGATCTCATCTACAGCCCTTTTCCGGCACCCTGCCGGAGGGGGGAATCATCACCGGAGGCCATCTTCATCATCCCGGCGGTCTCCATGACGAGGAGGGAGTAGTTCACCCTCGAGGCTGAGGGTATGTACTAGTAGCTATGTGTTTGATCTCTCTCTCTCTTTCTCTCTCTCTCTCGTGTTCTTGATTTGGCACGATCTTGATGTACCGCGAGCTTTGTATTGAATATTCAGATTTGAGAACACTTAATGTATGTCTTGCATATGAATACCCGTGGTGACAATGGGGTATTATATTGATTCACTTGATGTATGTTTTGGCACTCAACTCGCGGATTCCCGAGGTGACATTGGGGTAATCTATGCATAGGGGTTGATGCATGTTTTCATTATCTTTTCTCCGATAGAAACTTTGGGGTGCTCCTTGAAGTTCTTTGTGTGGATTGAATATTATGATTATGAAGTTGTTTGATGCATATCGTATAATCAACTCACGGATACTTGTGGTGACATTGGAGTATCTAGGTGATATTAGAGTTGGTTGATGTGTATCATATGGTGTTACTTTAGTACGAACTCTAGGGTTGTTTGTGACACTTATAGGAATAGCTCAATAGATCGATCGGAAAGGATAACTTTGAGGCGGTTTCGTACCCTACAAACAATTTCCATCTTATGTTCTCCGCTAATAGGAACTTTGGAGTGATTCTTTATCGCACGTTGAGGGATTGTTATATGATCCAATTATGTTAGCATTGTTGAGAGATTGCACTAGTGAAATTATGAACCCTAGGCCTTGTTTTCAAGCATTGCAATACCATTTGTGCTCACTTTTGTTACTAGTTACCTTGCTGTTTTTATATTTTCAGATTACAAGAACCTATATCTACTATCCGTACTACACTTGTATCACCATCTCTTCGCCGAACTAGTGCACCTATACAATTTGTCATTGTATTGGGTGTGTTGGGGACACAAGAGACTCTTGGTTATTTGGTTGCAGGGTTGTTTGAGAGGTACCATCTTCATTCTACGCCTCCCACGGATTGATAAACCTTAGGTCATCCACTTGAGGGAAAATTGCTACAGTCCTACAAAACTCTGCGCTTGGAGGCCCAACACGAGTCTACAAGAATAAGTTGTGTAGTAGACATCAATTTTCACCCTCCGAATTATGGGGACGCCTACTAGTTAAAGTTGACTCTTCTTCAGTCCCCTTTTCATCAAGTTTTATATTGCTAAACAAAGAATCAATAGATGAAACACCAATCATTTTAATATCCTCATCATTACTATGATAAAAACCAGGAGGAATCGCTTTTTCTAAAAATTCTCGTTTAGCTTTTAGCATGGCGGTTCTTTTCTTACTGTCATCCATGGAGACATATAAAGCTTTAATTGATTCATTAATATCAATTTTTGGTGGCATAATTTTAGTCTTAAGATTTTCCACATCATGAATAATTCTATCAATGCTCCTAGACATGTCATCAAGTTTACTCAATTTTTCTTCTATCGTAGTGTTGAAAACTTTTTGAGCATTAATAAATTCTTTAATATTACTTTCAAGATCAGAGGGCATCCTATTATTATTATTATTATTATTATAAGAATTGCCATAGGGATTGCCATAATTTTTAGAGGAATTTCCAGGAAACGGCCTAGGATTAAAATTACCTCTATAAGCATTACTATTAAAATTGTTTCGCGAGACAAAATTCACGTCTACGGGATCATTATTTTGCTCAATCAAGGAAGATAAAGGCACATCATTAGGATCAATAGGAGTATTTTTGCTACCAACCAATTTCATAAGCGCATCAACTTTATCACTCAAAGTACTAATTGCTTCAACAGAATTCACTTTTTTACTAGTGGGAATTCTTTCAGTATGCCATTGTGAATAATTTGCCATAATATTATAAAGCAATTTAGTAGCTTCTCCCAAAGTAATTTCCATAGAAGTACCACCCGCGGCGGAATCTAAAAGATTTCTCGAAACAAAATTTAATCCCGCATAAATTTTTTGTATGATCATCCATAAATTTAAACCATGAGTAGGGCAATTTCTTGTCATTAATTTCATCCTTTACCAAGATTGGGCAACATGTTCATGATAAAGTTGCTTGAAATTCATAATTTGATTTCTAAGAGAAATAATTTTCGCGGGAGGAAAATACTTGGTAATAAAAGCATCTTTACACCTATCCCAAGAATCGATACTATTTCGTGGTAAAGATGAAAACCAATTTTTTGCACGATCCCGCAATGAGAACGGGAATAATTTTAATTTCACAATATCATTATCCACATCTTTTTCTTTTGCATATCACACAATTCTATGAAAGTGTTAAGATGGGATGCAGCATCTTCATTAGGACTACCAGAAAATTGTTCTTTCATAACAAGATTTAGCAAAGCAGCATTAATATCACAAGTCTCCGCACTAGCGGCGGGAGGAGCAATTGGAGTACTAATAAAATCATTATTATTAGTATTGGAAAAATCACACAATTTTGTATTTTCTTGAGACATCGTGGCAACGCAATCAAGATAGCAATCAAGCAAAGAAGCAAACAAGAAAAAGGCAAACGGAAAATATTTTTGTATTTTTGTAAAAACTTTTTAGAAGTGGGGGAGATGACAACGAGAGGCAAAGGCAAATAAAATAAATGCAAGGAGATGAAAGTTTGTGCGTAGGTACTTGATAGATGTTGATGATGTCTCCCCGGCAACGCCGCTAGAAATTCTTCCTGCTACTTGTGATCTGATAACCCACAAGTATAGGGGATCAATTGTAGCTTTTTTGATAAATAAGAGTGTCGAACCCAACGAGGAGCTAAAGGTAGAATTAAAATTCCCTTCAAGTTCTATCGACCACCGATACAACTCTATGCGCACTTAACGTTCGCTTTACCTAGAACAAGTTTGAAACTATTTTGTACGTGATAGGATAGGTTTGCAAGAATAAAACTAGAAGTACTTTGCGAGAATAAAACTACGAGTAATTTGCAAGATAATAAAAGTTAGTTGTTTAGTAGAAAGCTTTTGTAACACAAGAGAATGATTTGTCCCTAGGCAATCGATAACTACACCGGTAATCATTGTTGCAATTTTATATGAGGGAGAGGCATGAGCTAACATACTTTCTGTACTTGGATCATATGCACTTATGATTGGAACTCTAGCAAGAATCCGCAACTACCAAAGATCATTAAGGTAAAACCCAACCATAGCATTAAGTATCAAGTCCTCTTTACTCCCATACGCAACAACCCCCTTACTCGGGTGTAAGCTTCTGTCACTCTAGCCGCCCACCATAAGAGAATTATGAACATATTGCAACACCCTACAGCAGGAATCCCTCACGCTTGCGCGACACGGAGGGCACCATAGGACAGCACCAAAATAAAACATACAACTCAAACCAATCACGATCATCAATCAACCCATAGGACAAAAAGAATCTACTCAAACATCATAGGATGGCCACAAATCATTGGATAATAATATGTAGCATTAAGCACCATGTTTAAGTAGAGATTATAGCAGGGAGAAGAGGTGTTACACCGCTGCATAGAGGGGGAGAGAGTTGGTGTTGATGGCGGTGAAGTTGTTGGTGTAGATCGCCGTCACGATGATTGCCCCGGCAGCGTTCCGGCGCCACCGGGAGAGAGGGGGAGAGAGCCCCCCTCCTTCTGCTTCTTCCTTGGCCTCCCCCCTAGATGGGAGGAGAGTTTCCCCTCTGGTCCATGGCTGCCATGGCGGCGGAGGGGCAGGTGCCCCTCCTAGATTGGATCTATCTCTCTCTTCTCTTCTGTTTCGCCTTTTTGTTTTCTGGCCTTTCACCGTTTCTTAAATTCCCGGAGATCCATAACACCGATTGCACTGAAATTTTAACACGGTTTTTTTCCAGATATTAGCTTCCTTACTGCCGAAGAAGGGCACCAACCGACCTACAAAGGTCTCACGAGGCACCACGACGCGCCGGGCCCCCCCTGGCGCGCCCTGATGCCTCGTGGGGCCACGAGCACCGCCTTGCGTTGATTCCACCTCCCAAAAATCACATATATTCCAAAATAATTCTCCGTAAAATTTTATTGCATTTGGACTTCGTTTGATATGGATATTCTGTGAAACAAAAAACATGCAACAAAAAGGAACTGGCACTGGGCACTGGATCAATATGTTAGTCCCAAAAATAATATAAAATGTTGCCAAAAATATGTGAAATTTGTAGAATATTGGCATGAAACAATCAAAAATTATAGATACGATGGAGATGTATCAGCATCCCCAAGCTTAATTCCTGCTCGTCCTCGAGTAGGTAAATGATAAAAAAGATAATTTTTGATGTGGAATGCCACCTAGCATAATCTTGATCATATAATTTAATCATGGCACGAATATTAAGACACGAGTGATTCAAAGCAATAGTCTATAATTTGATATAAAGACATCAATACTCAAGCATACTAACAAACAACCATGTCTTTCAAAATATCAATGCTAAAGAAAGTTATCCCTAGTCCATTATGCTCAGTCATTGATCCATTCATGAAACACACTCAACATTAACTACACCCAATGCACAAGTATGACAATAGTGCTCTCCAGTTGGTGCTTTATAAGAGAAGATGGAGACTCAATAAAAATAAAAATGCATAAAAGTAAAATAGATAGGCCCTTCGCAGAGGGAAGCAGAGATTTGCAGAGGTGCCAGAGCTCAAAGCTTAAATTAGAGAGATAAAATTATTTTGAGAGGCATGCTTTTCCTGTCAATGCTACGACCGAAAGTTCCCAATATCTTCCATGCTAGACACATTATAGGCGGTTCCCAAACAGAAAATAAAATTCATTTCCTTTCCACCATTCTTTCACAATCCATGGCTAGCCGTATCCACGGGTGCCTTCCATACCAACACTTTCCAAGGAATTTTTTTATTATTATTTTTGATTCATTGTGGGACTGGGCATCCCTATTACCTGCCACTCTCTCGTGCAATGACAAGTGAATAAACACTCATCTTGAGAATAACCCGCCTAGCATGAAAGATATTGGCCACCCCCTGCCGCCACATGAGCGGTACGGGCACACAAAACGGAAAATTATTTTGAAAAATTAGAGTTGGAACATGCAAATTTACTTGGAATGGCATGGAAATACCGCATATAGGTAGGTATGGTGGACTCATTTGGCACAACTTTGGTTTTAAGGAGTTGGATGCACAAGCAACATTCCCGCTTAGTACAGATGAAGGATAGCAAATAGATTGAGAAGCAACCAACCAAAAAATGAAAACGGTCATAAGCATGCATTGAGAATAACTAACACTGAATAATGCACCATAAGTAGGATATAACTTCGTTGCATAACTATTGACTTTACGTGCATGCATAGGGAATCACAAACCTTAACATCAATATTCTTACTAAATCACAATTACTCACTAGCATAACTCACATATTATCATCTCCATATCGCAAAATTATTGCAAGGAATCAAACATATCATATTCAGTGATCTACAAGGTTTATGTAGGATTTTCTGACTAACCATGTGAATGACCAATTCCTGTTCACTCTCTAAATAGATATAAGTGAAGCAAGAGAGTTTAATTCTTTCTACAAAAGACCATGCTCTAACAAATATAAGTGAAGCAAAAGAGCATTCTACAAATAACGGTTTTCTATATGAAGAGAAATAGGCATCCAAACTTCAAATGATATAAGTGAAGCACATGAAGCATTCTATAAAGCCACACCCAAAAGATATAAGTGAAGTGCATGAAGCATTCTATAAAGCCATACTCAAAAGATATAAGTGAAGTGCATGAAGCATTCTATAAATCAACCAAGGACTATCTCATACCAGCATGGTGCATTATTAAAAGGAAAACAAAAAGCACACGACACTCCAAGAATTTACGCATATCATGTGAACAAAACAAAAACCGAGACATACCGATAATTGTCGAATAAAGATGGGATGCCTTCCGGGGCATCCCCAAGCTTAGACGCTTGAGTCTCCTTGAATATTTACTTGGGGTGACTTGGGCATCCCCAAGCTTGAGCTCTTGCCTCTCCTCATTCTTCTCATATCAATACCTCCTCGATCTTCGAACACTTCATCCACACAAAACTTAACAAAACCTTCGTGAGATCCGTTAGTATAGTAAAGCAAATCACTACTTTAAGTACTGTTGCAAACCCATTCATATTTTATTTTTGCATTATACCTACTGTATTCTAACTTCTCCATGGCTTATACCTTCCGATACAATCCATAGTTTCATCAAAACAAGCAAAACAATGCATCAAAACAGAATCTGTCAAAAACAGAACATACTGTAGTAATCTGAACATTGACCATACTTCTGTAACTCCAAATATTCTGAAACATTAGGACAAAATAAAAAATTTGCATAGCAGTACTGTGTAAAAATTTCAGAATTTTTGCACGTTTCAGTAAAAAAATGTAAATTCACGCACTACGGCAAAAGTTTCTGTTTTTGCACCGCACACACCAAACAAGCAATTTAAACATCCTAACGGTAAATCTTGGCACATTATTTTTATAATACAATGGATTTGTACAAGGGGATAATTATTTTTGTTAAAAATTTTCTGTAATTCAAGATTTGCAAAGTTTCCATGGGCATGAACAAATTTCAAGGAGCTCCCCCACTTCAACGATGCTCAGCTTTCTTACTTTCACTTTTATTTTTAAAAAAGTTTTAGGTTCCCCTCTATATTTTTTTGTTTTTAAACTTTATAAAAGCACTCAACAGAAATAAATGAATCTCTAAAACTTCCGTGTTGTCTCTCAGGCAGCGCTTTCTTTAAAGCCATTAAGCTAGGCATAAAGTGCTCAAGTAATTGATCCACCCGGATCCCAAGGTATATCAAAGCCAATTTAATTAACAATGATTTGTAATTTAGTAGTGAGCACAAAGCAACATATATCATGCAATGACGAAGTCTAACTCTCTTCCTATGCATCGGCATGTCATAAAAGAACAATTCATGCACATCAAGTAAAGGCCAATGCATAGTGTAAACAATTTCTTGCAATTTTATCGCATTGGAAACATAGAGAGGCGGAGATGCAGTTCCTCTCTCATAATAATTGCAATTAGGAGCAGCAAGCACATGCATATTATATCCATCAAAATTATCATGTGCAATAGTAAAACGCAACCCATCAATATAATCATTAATAAGAGCAAACTTCTCCGATATAGTGTAGTTGGGAGAATTCAAAAAGATAATAGGACTATCATGTGTAGGTGCAATAGCAACAATTTCATTCTTAACATAAGGAACTATAGCAAGTTCATCTCCATAAGCATCATTCATATTGGCATCATGGCCACAAGCATAGCAAGCATCAATTTCATCAAAAAGGGATATTTCAAACGAATCCAAGGGATCATAGCAATTATCATAGCATTCATCCTTCGGTAAGCATGAAGGGAAATTAAACAATGTATGAGTTGAAGAGTTACTCTCATTAGGAGGTGGGCACAGGTAGGTAATCCGCTCTTCCTCCTTTTGTTCTTCGCTCTCCTCGTCATCGTTTTCATCTAATGAGCTCACAGTGTCATCAATTTATTCTTCCATAGATTCCTGCAAAATATTAGTCTCTTCTTGGACAGCGGAGATGTCCTCAATATATTCTTTAACATAAGCATTAGAAGCATAGTTTTCATAGCAATATTTAAGTATGGCAAAATTTTCAGATTTGTAAAGAGTAGCATCACACTTTTCAATCAAAGAAGCAATTTCATATGCACCCTTAAAAGCAAAAAATTCTTCAATTTGTTCAATATCATAGTAACTATAAGCACCTTTGGCATAAGAAGATAAGATTCCACATAAATTCACATTGGTACTGAAGGTGTTTTGTAGGGTCTTCAGAACAACAAGTAAAATCATGTATTTCACATAAATTCCACGCATAGCAATTCAAAGTATTAATATGATGCCATAAAAGTTTCCCTTTTTGAGATAAGCGGTGTCGCACAAAATGAGCATGCTCATCTAATGATTTTCCCTCAACTAAGCTAGTTGGGTTTTCAGCACGA
Organism: Elymus sibiricus; assembly: GCA_039707655.1. Classification (NCBI taxonomy): domain Eukaryota; kingdom Viridiplantae; phylum Streptophyta; class Magnoliopsida; order Poales; family Poaceae; genus Elymus; species Elymus sibiricus. The sequence continues at coordinate 164,464,588 of CM077676.1, forward strand.
GCACATAGGGATCGAAGATGATCCAAGTAGAAAGCTTCAGCAGTATGATAGATTTTGGGTGGTTGTTCAACCATTGGTTTAGCAGGTACAGCTAATTTTTTTGGTATTTTACGTTTCCTACCCATAACTAAAGATAGAAAACAAGAGCATAAAATAAAAACTACTTAGTGATAAAGCAAACAAGCACACACGAGAATATCAACCCCACGCTATTGCTCCCCGGCAACGGCGCCAGAAAAAGGTCTTGATAATCCACAAGTATACGGGATCAATTGTAGCTTTTTCGATAAATAAGAGTGTCGAACCCAACGAGGAGCTAAAGGTAGAATTAATATTCCCTTCAAGTTCTATCAACCACCGATACAACTCTACGCGCACTTAACGTTCGCTTTACCTAGAACAAGTATGAAACTATTTTGTAGGTGATAGGATAGGTTTGCAAGAATAAAACTAGAAGTACTTTGCGAGAATAAAACTATGAGTAATTTGCAAGATAATAAAAGTTAGTTGTTTAGTAGAAAGCTTTTGTAACACAAGAGAATGATTTGTCCCTAGGCAATCGATAACTAGACCGCTAATCATTGTTGCAATTTTATATGAGGGAGAGGCATTAGCTAACATACTTTCCGTACTTGGATCATATGCACTTATGATTGGAACTCTAGCAAGCATTCGCAACTACCAAAGATCATTAAGGTAAAACCCAACCATAGCATTAAGTATCAAGTCCTCGTTACTCCCATACGCAACAACCCCCTTACTCGGGTGTAAGCTTCTGTCACTCTAGCCGCCCACCATTAGAGAATTATGAACGTATTTGTAACACCCCCAGATTAAGTCCAGACATTAACCAGTAATAATGTGCCATGTCATCATGATCATTTTCATTAAATTGCATTAAGAAATAATTCAACTCAAATTCAGAATTCAAATGCAAGTTAAATTATTAATTCTTCAATTAATTAAACAAAAATGTTCATAATGTTGCAAATAATCCCAAAGAAATTATAAAAATAAGATTAAAATTATTAAAATTCCCAATTTGCCCCTAGCAACAAAAACAGTACCAAAACAGTAGCATTTAAACCCATTTCATTTAATAAAAATTCAAATGAAATCATTTTGTCTCCAAACCTTTTTCTGGCAGTAATAAATATTGCATATTAATTATTGAGCCAATTCACATATTTTACAAAAGTAAATTTGGGGACAAACATTTTGCAAAGAGAAAAGAGATAAAAGCAGAAGAAAAAGAAAAGAGAAAAGGGGAAAAGGCCCACTGTACCTGGGCCTAAGTCAAACCAAAAACGGCCCAGCCCACCCCCGCTCATCCCCTTCCTCTGTTCACCCCGCGCCACTGTCGCCGCGCGCGCACGCCGCGCACTGACCCCCCCTCCCTCTAGTCGACAGCGCGCTCTCGCGCTCGCCGAGGTGGTTAAGGGCAGAGCCCCATGCCCCCCTGAGCTCCCTCTCGCCGCACTCCTCCCCTCCCTTGCTCTCTTCCTTCCAACCCGAGCGCCGCCATGGCCGTACCCCGTGGAGCACGCGGCCACTGACCTCCCCATGCCACCGCAACGTGTCTACAAGGACCGCCGTCGACCGCTACGTCCTCCCCTGCCCTTCATTCGAGCCGGGGAGCGCTACGACGCCGGATCGCCGACGTCGTCTACCTCGGGTCGCCGCCACTGCACCGCCTCGATCCACACCGCCCCGAGCTCCCCTGTCTTCCCCGGGCCTTCCCTGCAACGCTGTGAGCAGCCGCGTCCTTCCTCTCTCCCCTGCTGCCCTCCTAGCTGCTGCTACCGCTCACCGCCGTGCCCGTGTTCTGCTCGCCGCCGTTGCCGCCATTGCCGCGCTCCCGAGCCCCTAGGGCTCGAGCCAGCAGCACCAATGTGCTCCTGGCGAGCTGCGGCCCCGCCTAGCCACTTCGCGCGCCCGAGAGAGCCCCGCAGCCGCGTTTTCTGTTCGGGTCCGAAGCGGCCGCCGCCACGGCTCGTCGCCGGCGTCCTTGCCGACCACCTCCGCCCCCGCAGCCACCGCCACTGGATGCGCGAGAGCGCCAGCTGCCCGTAGAGCCTTCCCGTGCGCCGAACCGTGGCCCGTAGCGATTTTCCGACGCTCGCCGGCGCCCTCCGCCGCGAACGGCCTCGCCGGAGCTGTTCCGGTCGCCGGCGCCGACGTGGCTGCCACCTGGCCACCCTGGGCCACTGACCGCTGGGCCCCACGGGCCCCAGTTGACCCAGTTGACTGGGTCAACTGCTGACTGGGCTGGCCCAGCCACTGACATGCGGGCCCCGCGTTAATTAAAATGATTTTATAAATAATAAAATTGTTAATTAATCTGTTAATTAATTTAATTACTAATTAGTCACTGACAATTGGGTCCCACCTGTTAATTAACCTAATTAACTAAATTAACCACTATTAAGTTTAATCAGTTACTGACTAGTGGGACCCACTGGTCAGGTTTGACTCTGGCCAGCCGGATTTGACCGATGACGTCACTCTGACATCATGCTGACGTCACCAATCACTGTTTTGGATAATTCGGATTTAATAATTAAAACAATTCCAGAAAATGATTAAAACTTTGAAAAATCATATAAAATAAACCGTAACTCGGATGAAAATAATTTATATATGAAAAATGATCAGAAAAATATGACGAATCCGAATATGCCACCCACATACCTGCCACACCCCTCTAAGTAGGTGAACATGGAAATTTTTGCCTATTTCCGATAGATGAATAGTGCCTGACCTTCGGCAGATAATTCCAAATTAATTCCTAAGTTAACTAAAATGGTTTAGGGGTGTATTAGGTCACCCCTGCATTGCATATTACCATTGCCATGCATCTGTGTTGCATTTGTCTGCTTTTTATTTATTGTTTCTTCCCCCTCTTCTCTCCGATAGCCCCGAGACCGACGTTGCCCCCGAGGACTGCTACTCCACCGAAGACCCCTCTTTTACCGCAAAGCTTCCAGGCAAGCAAAACCCCTTGATCATTCCTATATCACCTATTCCTTCCTCCCCGTGCTTGCATTAGATTTTGCTACTGTATTTGATTGCTCCTATTCTGATGCATAGCCTGATTTTGTAACTGTTGTTGATACCTTACCTGTTGTCCTAAATGCTTAGTATAGGCTGGTTAGTGATCCATCAATGGCCCCACACCCTTGTCCTTGTTGCCATGCTTTACCACCGGTGACTTGATCAATGTGATCGATGTACAGCGACCGAACACAGCACTGCACACCCCCTTAGTTGTATGACTCTGCAGGGCTACTGTCGAGTGCCGAGGGTGATACCTCCTACCTTACTCCTGATGATAGCTCTGTAGCATAGCTAGTCGGTTGTGGGTTACCGAGGGTGATTCCTCTTTCACCACCTCGGATGACGACTCTGTCGTACAACCTCTCAAGTGGGAATCCATCGAGGGTGATTCCTTGGATTTCCCCCTTGATATTACCGTACACACTGTTACTTTTCACTGCCGCCCCCTGTTTACTGTTGATTGTGGGACTGAAGGGACAGGCGGTACCACCCCGGTAGAGGTGGACCTGAGATCCCGACAGTCCCTTGTGGAGTCGGGTTGACCTGGAGGGTTCCCACGAGATAATTACGAGGCGCGGCCGGGCAGGCAGAGACCGCCCTAGAGAGGGATGGGCCTGGCCCTTGTTGCACTTCCTTGAGACGGGGCGACAGGAGTACTGATCGTCACCGCGAGCTCCCAATGCACTAACGGATTTGGGTATTTGATCTGAGTTGGCCGCTGGCCATATACGCACTACCACCACGTGGGATAATGGTTATGGGACCCTCAGCGCCGTATGTATCAGCCGAAAGCTCTGTCAGACGTCTAGTTCAGCATTGTGGCATGGTCGGATCGTGCCATCCAGGAGAGGGGTGGTGCTGGTATCCACCCTGCACACAACGACCCGGAGTGCAAAGGGCGATGGGCCCAAGACCTCTGCGCACTTAGGATGTAGACCAGCGGGGACCTCTCTGCTGAGCCTAGGTAGGACTACGTCGTGTCGATTACCCGAGGCCGGGCATTACCCAGCAAGTGTGTCCGGCCAGATGTAATCGAGCGTGCTGGGTAACAGTAGTGCACCCTTGCAGGGAAGTTATCTATTCGAATAGCCGTGTCCACGGTAACAGGACGCTCAGTGTTGTATCCCGATCTACTACAACTTGAACTGGATACTTGTTACTTTAATTGATAACTCCGGGATTGCTTTCTCGCAGGGAGTCGAGAAAGGATCTCTGGGCATGGTTACTATTATACTTGTGGCTACTACTATATTGCTGCTAATCTACACTCTTCTAATGCTGCAAGACGCTGAAGATGCTAGTCTTCGATAGGCTAGGCCTTTCCCCCCTCGGTTCTGGCATTTTTGCAGTTTAGTCCAAAGATATAGCGACATTCCTTTGATACCGATGCATACTTAGTATAGTTCTGATGTAAGTCTTGCGAGTACTTTGGATGAGTACTCACGGTTGCTTTGCTACCTCTTTCCCCCATACCCGATTGCTGCGATTAGATGATGGAGCCTCGGAGCCAGCTGTTCCCGCCGACGACTGCTACTACACTTCCGATGGAGCCTACTACTACGTGGAGACCGACGACCAGGAGTAGATTTCGGAGGCTCCCAGGCAGGAGGCCTTGCCTCTTTCGATCAGAGTCGTTGTTTGTTTTCGCCTTCTTAAGGCATCCTTGTTTAACTTTGTGTCTGTACTCAGATACTACTGTTGCTTCCACTAACGCTTGTTCGCGAGCTTATGTATTCGAGCCCTCGAGGCCCCTGGCTTGTAATATAAAGCTTGTATTATTTTATTTTGTGTCTAGAGTTGTGTTGTGATATCTTCCCATGAGTCCCTGGGCTTGATCGTCTGCATTTGCGTGTATCATTAGTGCACGGTCGAGTCGGGGGCATCACAGTATTGCAACACCCTACAGCGGGAATCCCTCACGCTTGCGTGACACGGAGGGTACCATAGGACAGCACCAAAATAAAACATACAACTCAAACCAATCACGATCATCAATCAATCCATAGGACAAAAAGAATCTACTCAAACATCATAGGATGGCCACAAATCATTGGATAATAATATGTAGCATTAAGCACCATGTTTAAGTAGAGATTACAGCGGGGCGAAGAGGTGTTACACCGCTGCATAGAGGGGAGAGAGTTGGTGTTGACGGCGGCGAAGTTGTTGGTGTAGATCGCCGTAACGATGATTGCCCCGGCGGCGTTCCGGCGCCACCGGGAGAGAGGGGGAGAGAGCCCCCCTCCTTCTGCTTCTTCCTTGGCCTCCCCCCTAGATGGGAGGAGAGTTTCCCCTCTGGTCCATGGCTGCCATGGCGGCGGAGGGGTAGGAGCCCCTCCTAGATTGGATCTCTCTCTCTGTTCTCTTCTGTTTCGCCTTTTTGTTTTCTGGCCTTTCACCGTTTCTTAAATTCCCGGAGATCCGTAACTCCGATTGTGCTGAAATTTTAACACGATTTTTTTCCGGATATTAGCTTCCTTGCGGCCGAAGAAGGGCACCAACCGACCTACGAGGGCCTCACAAGGCACCATGGCACGCCGGGCCCCCTGGCATGCCCTGGCGCCTCGTGGGGCCCACGAGCACCGCCTTGCGTTGATTCCACCTCCCAAAAATCACATATATTCCAAAATAATTCTTCGTTAAATTTTATTGCATTTGGACTTCGTTTGATATGTATATTCTGCGAAACAAAAAACATGCAACAAACAGGAACTGGCACTGGGCACTGGATCAATATGTTAGTCCCAAAAATCATATAAAATGTTGCCAAAAATATGTGAAAGTTGTAGAATATTGGCATGAAACAATAAAAAATTATAGATACGACGGAGATGTATCATGATCTGCGTTGGTTTTTCCCCGAAGAGGAAGGGGTGATGCAGTACAGTAGAGATAAGTATTTCCCTCAGTTATGAAACCAAGGTTATCAATCCAGTAGGAGAATCACGCAACACCTTGTTAACAGTACCTGCACACAAAATAACAAATCCTTGCACCCAACGCAAACAAGGGGTTGTCAATCCCTTGGCGGTTAATTGCAAGATTAAATTGTATGGTGATAGATAGATTGATTGAACTAAAATATAAAATAAAATAAATAAAGTAAAAGTGCAGCAAGGTATTTTTAGGATTTTTAATATATGATTTGGATAGACCCGGGGGCCATAGTTTTCACTAGAGGCTTCTCTCATGAAAATAGCATACGGTGGGTAAACAAATTACTGTTGGGCAATTGATAGAAAAGCAAATAATCATGACGATATCCAAGGCAATGATCATGTATATAGGCATCACGTCCGAGACAAGTAGACCGACTCCTGCCTGCATCTACTACTATTACTCCACACATCGACCGCTATCCAGCATGCATCTAGTGTATTAAGTCCATAAAGAACGGAGTAACGTCTTAAGCAAGATGACATGATGTAGACAAAGTAAACTCACGCATGAATAAACCCCATCTTTTTACCCTTAATAGCAACGATACATACGTGTCATGTCCCTTTCTGTCATTGGGATTGAGCACCGCAAGATCGAACCCATTACAAAGCACCTCTCCCATTGCAAGATAAATCAATCTAGTTGGCCAAACCAAATCAATAGATCGGAGAGAAATACGAAGCTATAATAATCATGCATAAAAGAGTTTAGAGAAGACTCAAATAATATTCGTGGATAATCTGATCATAAACTCACAATTCATCGGATCCCAACAAACACACCGCAAAAAGTGATTACATCGGATAGAACTCCAAGAACATCGAGGAGAACATTGTATTGAAGATCAAAAAGAGAGAAGAAGCCATCTAGCTACTAACTATGGACCCGAAGGTCTTTGGTAAACTACTCACGCATCATCGAAAGGGCAGCAAGGTTGATGTAGAGCCCCTCCGTGACCGAATCCCCCTCCGACGGAGTGCCGGAAAAGGCCCCCAGATGGGATCTCTCGAGAACAGAAGCTTGCGGCGGCGGAAAAAGTATTTCGTGGACTCTCTGTTGGTTTCCCGATTTTAGAGAATTTATAGTGGAGGAATTAGGTCAAACGGAGCTGTGTGGGCCCCACAAACCACCAGGGCACGCCCCCCCTGGGGCGCGCCGTGGTGCCTCGTGGGCCACTGCTTCATCTTCGCGTCTCATCTCGAAGCTTGTAGTGTTTGTTATGTCCAGAAAAAAATCTCCAAAAAATTTCGTGGCATTTGGACTTCGTTTGGTACTGATATTCTGGAAAACCAAAAACAGGCAAAAAACAGCAACTGGCACTGGGCACTAAGTTAATAGGTTAGTCCCAAAAAATGATAGATAATTGCTGTAAATGTATATAAAAACATCCAAGATTGATATTATAATAGCATGGAACAATAAAAAATTATAGGTACGTTGGAGACGTATCAACTATTTAAGCTCATATACGGATACAAGAACAAAAGAGTTCGTAAAAGTTTTTCTTTATCACTTTAGTTTGTCAACTGAATTGCTTGAGGACAAGCAATTAGTTAAGCTTGGGGGAGTTGATACGTCTCCGTCGTATCTACTTTTCCAAACACTTTTGCTCTCGTTTTGGACTCTAATTTGCATGATTTGAATGAAACTAACCCGGACTGACGCTATTTTCAGCAGAACTACCATGGTGTTGTTTTTGTGCAGAAATCAAAGTTCTCGGATTTGGACGAAACTTTTTGGAGAATTTTTATGGAATATATAAAAATTATTGGCGCAAGAATCAACAGAAGAGGGGCCACCTGTTGCCCACAAGGCAACAGGGCGCGACCCCCCCCCCCTAGGGCGCGCCTTGATGCCTTGTGGGGCCCATAGGCGGCCGTCTTACCTAATTCCAACGCTATAAATTTACTTTCCCTGAGAAAAAAAATAAGAGAAGAAGTTTCATCATGTTTTACGATACGGAGCCGCCGCCACCTCCTGTTCTTCATCGGGAGGGATGAGCTGGAGTCCGTTCGGGGCTCCGGAGAGGGGGATTCGACGACGTCATCATCATTCAAAGATTGCGCGTCCGCCACGGCATTCGGACGCCAGACGGACCACACCGCCTCCGGCTAGGCAGCGACGACGCGCCTTGCGCCGGATCCAAGCACCATTTGGGCCGACCCTATGGATTCCCGCTAGACCGAGTCTGGCCGTTGTCAGGCATTCTTTCGCGGGCGCGGCGGAGCGCAATGCGGATGACCATCTCCTCCTCAGGCCCGACTGGGATGAGGTCCTGCTACTTGTGATTTGCGTTGGTTTTTTCCCTGAAGAGGAGGGGATGATGCAGTATAGTAGAGATAAGTATTTCCCTCAGTTATGAAACCAAGGTTATCAATCCAGTAGGAGAATCACGCAACAACTTGTTAGCACCACCTGCACACAAAATAACAAATCCTTGCACCCAACGCGAACAAGGGGTTGTCAATCCCTTGGCGGTTAATTGCAAGATTAAATTGTATGGTGATAGATAAATAGATCGAACAAAAATACAAAATAAAATAAATAAAGTAAAATTGCAGCAAAGTATTTTTAGGATTTTCAATATATAATAAAGGTAGACCCAGGGGCCATAGTTTTCACTAGAGGCGTCTCTCTTGAAAATAGCATATGGTGGGTAAACAAATTACTGTTGGGCAATTGATAGAAAGCAAATAATCATGACGATATCCAAGGCAATGATCATGTATATAGGCATCATGTCCGAGACAAGTAGACCGACTCCTGCCTGCATCTACTACTATTACTCCACACATCGACCGCTATCCAGCATGCATCTAGAGTATTAAGTTCACAAAGAACGGAGTAATGCCTTAAGCAAGATGACATGATGTAGACAAAGTAAACTCACGCATGAATAAACCCCATCTTTTTACCCTTAATCGCAACGATACATACATGTCATGTCCCCTTCTGTCACTGGGATTGAGCACCGCAAGATCGAACCCATTACAAAGCACCTCTCCCATTGCAAGATAAATCAATCTAGTTGGCCAAACCAAATTAATAGATCGGAGAGAAATACGAAGCTATAACAATCATGCATAAAAGAGTTCAGAGAAAACTCAAATAATATTCATGGATAATCTGATCATAAACTCACAATTCATCGGATCCCAACAAACACACCGCAAAAAGTGATTACATCGGATAGAACTCCAAGAACATCGAGGAGAACATTGTATTGAAGATAAAAAAGAGAGAAGAAGCCATCTAGCTACTAACTATGGACCCGAAGGTCTGTGGTAAACTACTCACGCATCATCGGAAGGGCAGCAAGGTTGATGTAGAGCCCCTCCGTGATCGAATCCCCCTCCGGCAGAGTGCCGGAAAAGGCCTCCAGATGGGATCTCTCGAGAACAGAAACTTGCGGCGGCGGAAAAAGTATTTCGTGGACTCCTCTGTTGGTTTCCTGATTTTGGAGTATTTATAGAGGTGGAATTAGGTCAAACGGAGCAGAGGTGGGCCCACGAGGCACCAGGGCGCGCCACCCCCCCTAGGGCGCGCCCTGGTGGCTCGTGGCCACCTCCTCTGTCTTCTGGCCCTCTCCCGAAGCTTCTAGTGTCTCTTATGTCCAGAAAAAAATCTCCAAAAAGTTTCGTGGCATTTGGACTTCGTTTGGTACAGATATTCTGAAAAATCAAAAACAGACAAAAAAAACAGCAACTGGCACTGGGCACTAAGTTAATAGGTTAGTCCCAAAAAATGATATATAATTGCTTGTAAGTGTGTATAAAACATCCAAGATTGATACTATAATAGCATGGAATAATCAAAAATTATAGATACGTTGGAGACGATGAAGCATCCCCAAGCTTAATTCCTGCTCGTCCTCGAGTAGGTAAATGATAAAAACAGAATTTTTGATGTGAAATGCTACCTATCATATTCATCATATACTCTTTTCTTTTGTAGCATGGACATTTGGACTTGAATGATTCAAAGCAATAGTCTATAGTTTGACATGAAGATATAAATACTCAAGCATACTAACTAGCAACCATGTCTTTCAAAATATCAACGCTAAAGAAAGTTATCTCTAGCCCATTATGCTCAATCATTGATCCATTCATGAAACACACTCAATATTAGCTACACACAATGCACAAGTATGACAATAGTGCTCTCTAGTTGGTGCTTTGTAAGAGAGGATGGAGACTCAAAATAAAAATAAAAATTGCATAAAAGTAAATAGATAGGACCTTCGCAGAGGGAAGCAGAGATTTGCAGAGGTGCCAGAGCTCAAGGTTTAAATTAGAGAGATAAAATTATTTTGAGAGGCATGCTTTTCCTGTCAACGAAAACGACCGAGAATTCCCAATATCTTTCATGCTAGACACATTATAGGCGGTTCCCAAACAGAAAATAAAGTTTATTTCCTTTCCACCATTCTTTCACAATCCATGGCTAGCCGTATCCATGGGTGCCTTCCATACCAACACTTTCCAAGGAATTTATTATTATCATCATATTAAAAAAATCATTTCGGGACTGGGCATCCCTATTACCTGCCACTCTCTTGTGCAATGACAAGTGAATAAACACTCATCGTGAGAATAACACACCTAGCATGGAAAATATTGGCCACCCCCTGCCGCTTCATGAGCGGTACGGGCACACAAAACGGAAAATTATTTTTGAAAAATTAGATTTGGCACATGCAAATTTACTTGGAACGGCATGGAAATACCGCATATAGGTAGGTATGGTGGACTCATTTGGCACAACTTGGGTTTAAGGAGTTGGATGCACAAGTAGTATTCCCGCTTAGTACAAATGAAGGCTAGCAAATAGATTGAGAAGCGACCAACCAAAAAGCGAAAACGGTCATAAACATGCATTGAACATAACTAACACTGAATAATGCACCATAAGTAGGATATAATTTCGTTGCATAACTATTGACTTTATGTGCATGCATAGGGAATCACAAATCTTAACACCAATATTCTTACTAAATCACAATTACTCACTAACATGACTCACATATTATCATCTCCATATCGCAAAACTATTGCAAGGAATCAAACTCATCATATCCAATGATCTTTCATGAAAGTTTTTATTATATCCCTCTTGAATATTCATCACTTTGGGACCAAATTCATATCTTGTGCAAATTACCATTACTATTATCAACTCTCAAAAAGATATAAGCGAAGCATGAGAGTGCAAATATTTCTTCAAAATTTAATCTTATCAACTCTCAAAATAATATAAGTGAAGCATGAGAGTTCAAATATTTCTTCAAAATATAGCCACCACCATGCTAAAAAAGATTTAAGTGAAGCACTAGAGCAACTGCCTAGCTCAAAAGATTTAAGTGAAGCACATAGAGTATTCCAACAAATCATGATAAACGTGTGGCTCTCTCAAATAGGTGTGTCCAGCAAAGATGATTGTGACAAACTAAAAAGCAAACAAAGCAAAGACTCATATAATACAAGACGCTCCAAGCAAAACTCATGATATGTGACGAATAAAAATATAGCTTCAAGTAAAATTACCGATAGTTGGTAGAAGAAAGAGGGGATGCCTTCCGGGGCATCCCCAAGCTTAGTTGCTTGAGTCTTCCTTGAATATTAACTTAGGGTGCCTTGGGAATCCCCAAGCTTAGGCTCTTTCCACTCCTTATTCCTTCATCCATCGTGATCTCACTCAAAACTTGAAAACTTCAATCACACAAAACTCAACAAAACCTTCGTGAGATCCGTTAGTATAACAAACAAATCTTTAACTTTAAGTACTATAGTAAATTGATTAATATTTAATATTGGCATAATGCTACTGTACTCCAACTTCTCCATGACTCATACCCCCCGATACGATCCATAGATTCATCAAAATAAGCAAACTATGCAACAAAAACAGAATCTGTCTAAAACAGAACAGTCTATAAAGATATATTTAAAATCTATACTTATGTAACTCAAAAAATACTGAAAAATATGGAAAACTTGGGTAATTCATATACCAATACTGTGTAAAAATTTCAGAATTTTCTGACGCTCCAGTACAGAATTAAAATTCCAGCACTGGACGCAAAACTTTCTGTTTTCCAAACAGCATCAATTATACTATCTTCCAAATCATCCCAAAGGCTTTACTTGGCACAAACACTAACTAAAACATAAAAACACAATCATAACAGTAGCATAATTGTGTGCACACATAAGAATTTATTTTATCCATTGGGTTGTCTCCCAACATGCTCTTTCTTTATAGCCATTAAGATAGGCTTGAGATTTCAATGATGCTCACATGAAAGATAGTAATTTAAACACGAAAAGAGCATCATGAAACATGTGAAAAAAACATTTAAGTCTAACATACTTCCTATGCATAGGCATTTTATAGGCAAACAAATTATCAAGACAAAAAGTTTCTAGCATATGCAAGGAATAAGAACGAAGCATTAACAATTTGAACTTCAAGAGAGATAATTGAGTAACATGAAAATTTCTACAACCATATTTTCCTCTCTCATAATAATTACATGTAGGATCATAGTCAAATTCAACAATATAGCTATCATATAAAATATTCTCTTCACGATCCACATGCATAAAAGTTTTATAATCTTCCAAGATAGTGGGATTAACGTCAACTAAAGTCATGACCTCTCCAAACCCACATTTATCAAAAATTTCATAAGATTGAACACTCTCCGAATATGTGGGATTCTTTTTACCTAAAGTTGACACTCTTCCAAACCTACTTTCAATATTATTGCAATCATTATTATCGATAACATATTCATCATGAGGCTTAAATAAATTTTCAAGATCATAAGAAGTATTATCACCCCAATCGTGATCATTGCAATAAGTAGTGGACATAACAAAATTATCATCCACAAGCTTGTAGTTTTGCATATCATTAGCACAATTGACATTAATAGAACTTATAATAACATCATTGCAATCATGCTTTTCATTCAAGGAGCTATCAAGTATGGGTGCTATCGCAATAATTTGATTTTTAACATAAGGAACTATAGCAAGTTCATCTCTATAACCATTATTAATATTGGCATCATGGCCATAAGAATAGCAAACATCACATTCATCAAGAGGGGATATTTCAATCGAATCAACGGAATCACAATTGTCTATGGATTCATGCATATCATTATTCTCTTCCAAAGCAGCAGACATTCTCCCAATGAATTGACTAACATAGGCATTAGGAGCATAGTTTTCATAGCAATATTTAAGTATGTCAAATTTTCAGATTTGTAGAGAGTAATATCATACTTTTCAATTAAAGAAGCAACTTCATAAGCACCCTTAAAAGCAACGAATTCTTCAATTTGTTCGATATCATAGTAACTATAAACACCCTTGGCATAAGAAGATAAGATTTCATTATCATTAAACTCACATAGATATGGAAGGTGTTTTTTAGGGTTCTCAGAGCAACAAGTAAAATCATAAATTTCACATAGATTCCAAGCATAACATAGCAAACAATTTATTTGATGCCATAAGAGTCTCCTTTTTTGAGACAAACGGTGACGCACAAAATGAGCATGCTCATCTAATGATTTTCCCTCAACTAAACTAGTTGGGGTTTCAGCACGAGCACAAATGGATCGAAGATGATCCAAGTAGAAAACCTTAAGGTGATCCATAGTATCTTAAATTTTTGTTTTACCTTCTATTCTTGAGTGTTTGACATGAAGGCAATAAAAGCAAGCAAGCGAGCAAACAAACAAGCAAATAAAAAATATTTTTGTGTTTTTGTAAAAAAAATAGAAGTGGGGGAGATGAAAACGAGAGGCAAAGGCAAATAAAATAAATGCAAGGAGATGAAAGTTTATGCGTAGGTACTTGATAGATGTTGATGATGTCTCCCCGGCAACGGCACCAGAAATTCTTCCTGCTACTTGTGATCTGCGTTGGTTTTTTCCCCGAAGAGGAGGGGATGATGCAGTACAGTAGAGATAAGTATTTCCCTCAGTTATGAAACCAAGGTTATCAATCTAGTAGGAGAATCACGCAACCACTCGTTAGCAGCACCTGCACACAAAGTAACAAATCCTTGCACCCAACGCGAACAAGGGGTTGTCAATCCCCTGGTGGTTAATTACAAGATTAAATTGTATGGTGATACATAAATAGATCGAACAAAAATACAAAATAAAATAAATAAAGTAAAATTGCAGCAAGGTATTTTTGGAATTTTCAATATATGATAAAGGTAGACCCGAGGGCCATAGTTTTCACTAGAGGCTTCTCTCTTGAAAATAGTATATGGTGGGTAAACAAATTACTATTGGGCAATTGATAGAAAAGCAAATAATCATGACGATATCCAAGGCAATGATCATGTATATAGACATCACGTCCGAGACAAGTAGACTGACTCCTGCCTGCATCTACTACTATTACTCCACACATCGACCGCTATCCAGCATGCATCTAGAGTATTAAGTTCATAAAGAACGGAGTAACGCCTTAAGCAAGATGACATGATGTAGACAAAGTAAACTCACGCATGAATAAACCCCATCTTTTTACCCTTAATAGCAATGATACATACGTGTCATGTCCCCTTCTGTCACTGGGATTGAGCACCGCAAGATCAAACCCATTACAAAGCACCTCTCCCATTGCAAGATAAATCAATCTAGTTGGCCAAACCAAATTAATAGATCGGAGAGAAATACGAAGCTATAATAATCATGCATAAAAGAGTTCAGAGAAAACTCAAATAATATTCATGGATAATCTGATCATAAACTCACAATTCATCGGATCCCAACAAACACACCGCAAAAAGTGATTACATCGGATAGAACTCCAAGAACATCGAGGAGAACATTGTATTGAAGATCAAAAAGAGAGAAGAAGCCATCTGGCTACTAACTATGGACCCGAAAGTCTGTGGTAAACTACTCACGCATCATCGGAAGGGCAGCAAGGTTGATGTAGAGCCCGTCCGTGATCGAATCCCCCTCCGGCAGAGTGCTGGAAAAGGCCTCCAGATGGGATCTCTCGAGAACAGAAATTTGCGGTAGCGGAAAAAGTATTTCGTGGACTCCTCTGTTGGTTTCCGATTTTAGAGTATTTATAGAGGTGGAATTAGGTCAAACGGAGCATAGGTGAGCCCACGAGGCACCAGGGCGCGCCCTGGTGGCTCGTGGCCACCTCATCTGTCTTCTGGCCCTCTCCCGAAGCTTCTAGTGTCTCTTATGTCCAGAAAAAAATCTCCAAAAAGTTTCGTGGCATTTGGACTTCGTTTGGTACAGATATTCTGAAAAACCAAAAACAGGCAAAAAACAACAACTGGCACTGGGCACTAAGTTAATAGGTTAGTCCCAAAAAATGATATATAATTGCTTGTAAGTGTGTATAAAACATCCAAGATTGATACTATAATAGCATGGAACAATAAAAAATTATAGATACGTTGGAGACGTATCAGGTCCCAACCCGTATATCGGGTGACGAAGGTGTTGGAAATATGACCTAGAGGCAATAATATTATACTATTATATTTTCATGTTTACAATTAAGAGTTTATATTCTATGCTATAACTGCTATGATCCTGGAATGTGCGGTTCAGTGGAAAACTCATATGCACATGTGGAATGATAAACGGTAAAATTATGATTCCTAGTCTCGCCTCTAAGACTAGCTCAAGTGTTGTTGGTGATCATGTTTTCCGGATCTTAGGATATCGTTAAGAGTAATAATCCTAAAACAATTTTGAGAATATGGCGTTGGAAGAATGATCATATTGAATGGACCCAAACTTGTTTGTTATACTTTGAGATATAATCGTCACAAATCAATTGTTATAACATGGAGAGTTAACGTGTGATTTAGTTCCTTATACCATGAGAGTATCATAGTCACTTCTTACCGTACGGTGGGCTTTGGGGTTGTTCAAACGTCATCTGTAACACGGTGATCATAACGACAACTTACAGGTTCATCGGAAAGTTTGACAATGGACTAGATAGCTCAAGAGTGGGATTTGCTCCTCCGATGATGGAGAGATATTCTTAAGGCCTTCTCGATGTGAAGGCATCCATCATCGTCTAGCCAGACACAGGTGACTAGGTCACGGGGATGCCGCAACATGTCAACGAGAAAGAAGAACAAAACCGATAACGAGGAGACCGGTATAGTGAGCATGTGTATAACTCAAGAGGATACGATTTATCTCACCTCGGGTTTTGTAAAGTATCGTGAAGCAAAGGGAATAGCACATGATAACCAAAGGTTCACTCGAATGTCATTCGTGTACTCATAGAGATCGATATGGATGTCCATGGTTCTGCTATCGGTCATTGAACGAAAGGGGTTTGTTCATGTCTATGTTTTACCGAACCTACAAGGTCACAAGCTTAAGGTAATCACGATCTGCTGAATGTTAGTAGGACAGGAGTAATGAGGAAATATTTATGAAATAGTTTCATTAATATTCGAAATAGTTTCAAGTGGAACCAGAAGCGTTTCAGGGTTACCGGAAGGGTTTCGGGGTTTACCGGGTAATACCGATAAATAATGTATAGGTGGAAAATGTTTCCGGAGATGTTAGATTGATAATAAAAGGCTCTAATAATAGTTAGGAAACTTTTATATTTAATTAAATATCAACGGCCTTAAAAGGCCAAGTGGTGGAAAGGATATTGGGCCACTTGGGCCCAATAGGAGGTGGCGCCCCCTTTCTTCTAGAGAAGGAAGGGGGGCCCGAATTGGAGGGGGGTTCCCCCTCCTCTTGGCCGGCGCAAGGAGGGAAACCTTCCTCCCTTGTGGTGCCCCCTCTCCCCTCCTCCAACCTCTATATATACTAGAGGTTTTGGGCACTTTTGCACACAAGTTTTGGAGCCTTCTCTAGTTCTCTAGTTCTCTAGTTCTAATTCTAGTTGATCCAATTAGACCTAGATCTAAGACATCTCTAATCCTCATAATTAGAAGCCCAGTGTGGTTCTAATATTCTCCCTCTAATTCTCCGGCGGTGATTAGCTCTAGACGGCGAAGCGCTGCCGGATTGTGAAGATCGTACGCTTGCAAACTGTGGCGAGGCTGTGCCTTCGGTCTTACGTTCGAGAGATCGTTCGAGAGATCGTTCGTGAACGATTCGAGGGACTTCAAGTACGATCTACACCAACTCGTCTTCTTCCGCCGCAACTCGGAGTTGGTAACGATCTGATCTAAACCGTTATTGCATCTTCATAGTGTTTGTACTTGATCGTAGGACGATTTTTGTTTTGTTTTCTACTACGTTTCCCAACAAAAGGAGTCGAACCAGTTGCCCGCCATGTGGGAGAAGGCCAGAGATCACCGGAAGGGAGCTTGGCGACGGAGTGGAATGGAGTGGAGTGGCTAGGGTTTTTCTGGGGAGCGGATGGAGATGAATATAAATGAGGACGGGTGGGCCAACGTGGGCCGGATCCGACATGGCAGACAAGCCCGGGCCTCCCCATATCCGCCCCAGATTTAGGCTGGATATGAGGGGTGCCGGTCAGCCCGGGCGTTTGGGCCGGTATGAGGCGCCCGTCTGGATCAGCTTTTTTTGACCGGTTCGGCGCGGGCATATAAGGACAGTTTGAGGTGCCCCGTTGTAGATGCTCTTATAAGTTTTTACAATTTTTTTGTTGTAAGGCACACCCTTAAAGAAGTTGTGTGTCCTTCGTTAAAAAATAGTACTACCTCTATTTCATACTCCTTCCATCCCAAAATAAGAGTATAAAGTTGATATTTAGGGACGAAGGAAGTATTAATTGACGTTGAAATAGGTGTATCTAGACGTTATTTTAAATCTAGATACATTCGTTTTAGCGTCGAGTAATTCCTAATTGAGAGGATACTTGAAACACGTCTTATTTTATTTTATTTGGCCTAGTATCCTTGTTTCTCAAATACAATTAAGATTCTGTAGTAATCACCAATAAGGAAGTCTGTATAAAATACACCACCTCCGAGTAGAGCATTTTGGATCTCGGCCTCCATGGAGGCCGGATTTTTAAAAAATTTAAAATTCCAAAATATTTGGTTTTCAAAAAAATCTGACAAAAATTGTACAAGTAAACAAGGATGTGAGGTGTATGTGTGTAAAATTTCAGGATCAAATACGTTGAAATGTGACCTGTACAAAAAAGACAAATTCATGGTTTTGGAGGATGAATAGTATCATGTGTTAAAAAGCCCCCTTTTTTTCACGGCCCTCATTTCAACGTATTTCGTCCTGAAAATTTACACTTGTGCATTATGCCTTCATGTATATCTGTATATTTTTTTTCTGAATTTTTTTAAATGTAAAAATATGAATTTCCACAAATTTTGAATTTTGCATTTGGAGGCCTCCATAGAGCTCGTCCTCCAAAGCAATTTCTGACCATTTCCTCGCTACTTTAATCACTTGCCGAATACTTGTAGTCTTTCCCATTTCTGGAACTGGAAGCACGGGAGACAAAACCAAGCGAGCCAGCCAACTGCACGTCACAACTGACAAGTGGGTAACCGGGCCGCTGATAAAAGCCTTCGGTTAATCAGTCATTCAGTCTGCAGCTGCCACTGGCTACAAAAAAAAAGAGAGCCATTTTAGTACTACAATGAATATGAAAAATCCGCTCTCGAGTCCTGAACCAATGTTCATCAAACATGAATATCTTAAGTTCCTAATCGTGCTACATGAGGGCGCAGATCACGAGCTCACATCACATGGTCACGTGCGTGTGAACAGGCAGCAGCAGCTCCATGTAAGGGTTCGATGCACCAACGGATCAATAAAATTGTACTGTACTACCAAGTGGTGAGCGACATTCTGCACAGGTAACCGTATCATACAGGCTGTATCTTCAGCAACTGTTGTAATCGATCCAATAAACACTGTAGTATACAATTCTCAGCAACTTGATTGACAAAAAAATAAGCCCTGCCTGACGGGGAGGAAGCACGGGGGAGGCTACGGAGAAGAACAACTGCTATGTTACACAACCAAAAGAAGACCAGACAGACATGTGAGTCCAGCCATTTCTCCCTCACTTTAAATTACCTTTCCTCTTCGTGGTAGACTCTATCACCATCTTCTATACAAGAGTATCTTCAGTATAACTCCTTATTTCGGTGGAATTAACAAATCCGCCCTCGTTTCTATAACGTGTAGAGTATTTACCAGCTAGGCAGCTACATCCAAGATATACAACACCCACGTCCACCCCCTCCCCAAGTTTACATCTATGGCTCGACCGGACCGGACCGCGAGCCAAGCCGCCCCTCTTTTGGTTTCTTCAAAATAACGACGAACCTGGCCTCAGGTTCGGCTGCTGCGTCTGTGAAAAGAATGGTATAAGGTGGGTGAAAATATTGACAGGGGCGGCGGTTATCATGATGTGCGTAGGCGGTCGGGGTCTTGCAGGCACTCCTGGGGGTTTGCATAGAAGTAGTCCTCCTCCTTGGGTCTGTCGGGAATCACTGTCCGCTTTGAGGCTGATCCCATCCGCCCTGCGTGGGCAGCCTTGATCAACAAAGAGAACTCATCCCATCGCAACGAGCCGTTGTTGTACTGGTCTGCTAGGTCGACGATGAGTTTTCGATCTAACAAGATCGTCTTCTTGAAACCCATGAACCTGCATGCAGCAAGTGAGAGAAGACATGTAAGTACCACATCCGAATAAGTTCACAACTTCCTGTGTTTGGGGTGGTACAGAGACAAAATATGCAATGCGTACCTGCGATGACCCTCGACAACTTTAGCCATATTGCCATCGTATGTTGGAACAAATATATCACTTTCTAAAGAAACCATGTAATCCAGTGCAGCCATCTGGGACGAATGGTTCTGGAAGAACATTAGATCAGAAGGTTCCAGAAGTGTCTCTTTCCTCACCTATAAATCATTGTTAAAGCAATATGAATTAGCAAGGAGGAGAACAAGAAGAGCTGAGCAATTTCCATATAATGCAAGTGTGGTAAACAGTTAAACATGTCCACTGTGTCCATACCACATTCGGATAAGCTGAAGTGAGAGCTGCCATCCTGCGTTTTCCACCATATATTTCCCCAGCTGCGATGTATATTTGCATACTTCTATCGATGTCCAATGCTCTGAGAACAAGAGCAGTCTCCTCTGGCGTCAATGGGCAAAGGCCATCTTTTCTTTTCAAGTCCGAGTCAATGATTTTCTCTTTCCACCATGGATAAGCATACCTAAATGCAACAACAGTTTGACAGCTATATTAAGAGCATGTCTAATTGAATTGTTTAACGACCCACTCTACAAACAGGTATTGTCCAAAGAAATGCGACGGCATGTTTAAATTATAATTCCAAAACATTCACCTCATTCTTGTGAGCTCTTCTGCCTCTTCGTTACTACACCCTTGAGTACAACCAGAGAAAGCCAGCATATCCATTTCATAACGTAAATGAAGAACCAAGAAAGGGCCATTTTGGCGAAGTATTCTAATCACACGCTTGCCCAAATCTTCAATTTCGGCGGTAAATCTCAGAGAGGCATAATTTACTCGGCATCTCAGTTTTTGAATCTCCATTGGTAAACCATTATTTGCTAGCCTAGCGTCAGTTCTATTCAAATGCAGAATCTTGTGTTTCCGGATCAATGGAAGAATCTGGGTCAAATTTAATCAACTATTAGCTTATTCAACAAATTTTATGCTCCAAAGCAGCCTGAACATAATGTGACATGAAGCTTACCTGATTATGGTAATAGGAGATATCAGACCAACTGATAGGTGGCATTGAGTGGAACATACCAAGTTCAACTCTTCGCTTTACCCTTGGAGGCAGTTCTCTCAGTATGCGAACTTCGTCTCGTAAGGAGGTTATAAAGTGTTCGACGTCAAATATATCTTGGAACTCACTGCAATGCAGAATGGATCAACACTAACGGCAAAGCCCACTGATAGTTCAAGACGAAAAACAGGCAAATGAAATTAATATCGAGGTGCCAAACTGTACCTCGGGTCATTCCAAAATGAAGTCTTGTCCAACTCTGGCACAACCAAAGTGACATTCAAATATCTTGCTATTACAACCATGTCGCATATCTGATAGAACAAAACATAGAGAAAAGAAACCAATATTAAGAGGCAATGGTTGCCAACCACATTATTACTTACAAAAATTATAAACAGAGATTTCCAATATCTTACAGCAGCTCGCATTTGATTAAGACCACCGTTGCATGAGACCATCAAATAACCATTGTTCCTGTAAATTCCTGGCAGATGGTGACAGCAATAAAACATTAGCACAGTTATGGCAGATGCTTAAATATTCAAGGCAAGGCTGTACTAATAACAAACAAAGCAATATTAATGCAGTGATGTACACAGAGTATTTGTGGCAACAGGAAAATCGAGCATACTTTAGCAGTCCCTCGAGTCATAAAAATGTAACTTTCCATGCTGGAAAAGACTCATAATTGTGAATGAGGATACAGTGTGCAAACACGTCGAAGCGCCGCGATCTAACTGAACATACCAACAGTTAGCCTACAGAACGTGAATGCTACGCACAAAAGTTCCAATACAGTTAGCTCACAGAACGTTGCTTCAATTGCTCAAAAGCTGCCGGGCATTCCTTTTCTATCCATGTGAAAAATGATAGGCATAATTATGAGGGACCAAAACATCGGTTGGAGTCATGAATGATTGCCACCAGTAAAAGCATATTCAAGTATTCAGGTTCAACCAACCTAAAAAGTGTGATCCTAACATGGAAAGAACCAAAACATGAATCTATCGTGCAGGCTGCAAACGACCAGAATAGCGAAGACTCCTGACCCACCAAGGCACCAATCGAAAGGGGATCCCACATTGCCCAATTCTACAATCGGCACACGTCCAGCTTAAACAAGATAGTACTGATGAATTTACCGATTCGGATGCAGCAAAGATGAAAAGGCATTCCTACATTAACAAGATTACCACGGAATGGAATCCGCATCAGCCGAGCTAAATTACGCAAATTTGCAAGCGCAGGAAAATGCGCAAAATCTACGCCAACCACCAATCTTTATCATCCCAGGCTGATGAAATCTATGCTGGAGATTTTGGAAGGATCTACCATACCAAAATGCTGGCGACCTGTCAATGTCCTAGGAACAGCATTCGGACACAGAGCGGATCGAACAGGGCGACCGAAAGCGAGAGAGCGAACGAACAATCAAACTCACTTTTGGGCGGCAGCAACGCGGCCCTCTCGACGACGGCCGGGCGCACGGCGGCGGCCTCCTCGGGGGCCGTGAGGCAGGACGGCCAGCCCTTGAGCACCCGCGGGCCCCACGTCTCGCCGACGGCGGTGAGCTGCATGACGCAGGTCCAGAGCAGCACGGTGGTGGTGGCGCGCACCATCCAGAGCTTCATCCGCGACCGTGCGGCGGACGACGGCGGGCACTTGAGCTTCTCGCCTCCGATGCCGGCGGCCTTACCCCCCATGGCCGCCTTCCACGCCATCAACGACCATGGACCGACGGAAGCAGAGCAATCTTCGCGGCAGAAGTAGCCAGCATCCGAGCCTCAAATCCGCCACCGCCGCCTCGAGGAACCCGCCTGGCTCTGGCTCTGGCTCCGTTCCCACCCAATGCAGCACCGCAAAAGGCCTCCCTCGCCGTCACTCGTCCACCGCCGAAAGCGCCGCGACGTTCACGCGGCCGTGGAAGGCCCTCACCGCCTCCTCCGACGAGCAGCAACCGCCCGTCCGGCGCGTCGGGCGCGGCGCCGTATCGATCGGCTCGTCGAACGGACCGCCAAAAGCAGGTCGGCCGGGCGCGTGCCGCCGTCTGGAGCGGGCACCGAAATGGGCGGTGGGATTGGAGGATCGGCGCCGGAGACGAGCGAGGTCGCGGGGCGGGGTGACGGGGTCGCGGGGCGGATCTCGGGGCAGAGGAGGGAGAGGGGTGAGGGGGGCGAGGGAGAGCGATTTGTGGGGACGCCTAGTTATTTTTGGGCCGCGGCGTCGGTGGAAGTGACCGTGATGCACTCACTCCTCTGGCGCCCAGGGCCAGGGGTGCGCGTAGCCGTATTAATGCGTGTCCTAACCCGCTGCGGGAAACGGTTGGTGGCACCGGGGGGGTGCACACGGGCGGGCGCCGCGCACACGTGGAGGGCCGTGGCCGCGGCTCAGGCTTCAGATGCCAGCGGACGGCCGGGATCGGCCGGCGCGGTTGGAGCGCCGAACGCATAGGGGCGGAGGGAGCCGTTTGGGCCCGTGACGACGGGGTCGGCGCTGCGCGGCTGCCGGCGCGGGACGCCGTTTAAACTGACGACGACCCGATCCGCTTCTCGTTTTTTTCCTTTTCGGCTTGGCTCGCCGTGCTGCTGTGTTGACAGTGTTGAGCAGGGACCTGATTAAATTTCCCACTCCTTGTTGTTGGAGTTTTGTATTGCTCTCGCGGCTCACATGCCGGTGTTTGTTTCTTGTTTCTGTCTAGGATTTTTTTTTAGAGCTATACTGCTGTATTAGGTATCTTGTGGGGAAATCTTCTTCGGCACGTGGCAAGCCTGTTGCTGCTGCATTTTTACGATTTTATCACTCTTTCGGTGACGGTTGCCTGTTTTATTTTTGGGAGAAACTTTCATTCTATTCATAATCAATTATGGCGGTATAAAAAATACCAGAGGTAACATGAGCCCCCTACGACAACTACAAGCACTGGAGCGAGCCAAAGACGCGCAGCCGTCAACGCCCTTCCTCACCAGAGCTGGGCAAACCTTACAGTAGAAAGTTGAGAAGTCGTCGAGCTAAGGCCCCACATGACCAACGCACTAGATCAGCAACCATTGCCGATGAAGAGTCATAGATTGGAAGATCAAACATGTAAGCACATGAGTGAAGGCTGGATCCAAACAGATCCACTAAAGACTAGCACTCTCTGAATCCCGCGAGATCTGACGAAGATACACCTCCACCAACGACGCTAGGCGCACAATCGAAATGGTAATCAAATGTGAAAGACATTATTCCTGTTTAGGGACATCCTCACGGCCACACAACCAAGACACTAAACCTAACAAGAATGAGAGTGGTGTCCCTCCCGTCGGCGGGGTCGAGGTCCTCCGCACCTCCACGGCCCAAAAGCCATCGGAGGTGGGGCGGACCGGTGATAGCTGTTAGGGCATATTTCTCCCTTAGTGATTTTGGTGATTGATGACAATGCTTTTTGCGAACTAATCGTGTGCATTGAGCATTTCTGATACTCCATCATTTGGCACAAGACGATTGATGCCCCTCGATGTGTTAGAGTGAAGACGGTTTATTTTCCTTCGTTTCATTTTCGGTGGACTTAAGTCGTAGGAAATACCGTACTATTAAGAAGGGGTCCGCTTCGGAAAGGTTTGGGTGGAATCAACACGTACACTCTTTCATTTGCACCCTTCGTTTCTTTCCGCCTATTCGGGGTTTCGCTTTCCGGTACCCAGGAGTGCTCGGAGAGCTGCCAGCGGTAGTACCGCGGCTGGAAGCGGTAGTACCGCTTATAAGCGGTAGTGCCGCTCCCGGTACCGCTCGTACTACCGCCTCGATTCGGGACACGATTTTTCGTGTCGGGTTCAGCGGTGGTCCCACTGGCATACTACCGCTGACCCCTTTTTAACCCAACCGAGCAAGCGGCAGTAGCAGCGGCAGTAGGAGCGGTAGTACCGCTTGTAAGCGGTAGTACCGCGCCTACCACCGCTGCCACTTCCGCTCGCGGCGCTGCTCTCCGTGCCCTCCTCTGTTTGTCAGCGGTAGTAGAGCGGCAGTGCCGAGCGGCAGTACCGCGCGTAGGCGGTAGTATCGCTGTTCGCAGCGGTAGTACCGCTGGTGCGGCAGTACCGCTCCTCCCCTGTCCTACTCTGCTCTCCGAGTGCCCTGTGCTGCAACCCCAGCGGTAGTACCGCTGGGGAGAGCAGTAGTACCGCTCCGGCGGCACTACCGCGCTCTTTTGCACTGCACTTTGTGCACTACCGCCAGAGCGGCAGTACCGCTCTCGTGAGCAGTAGTACCGCTCTGTGCGGGCTGAAAACTGGGTAACGGTTGGTTTTGTCCCCCCACTATATAAAGGGGTCTTCTTCCCCAAGAAGACTACCTCTTCCTCCCCAAGCTCCATTGTTGCTCCAAAAGCTCATTTTCGCCCGATCTCTCTCCCTAGCCAATCAAACTTGTTGATTCTTTAGGGATTGGTTGAGAAGGCCCCGATCTACACTTCCACCAAGAGAAATTTGATTCCCCCCACTAATCCCTTGCGGATCTTGTTACTCTTGGGTGTTTGAGCACCCTAGACGGTTGAGGTCACCTCGGAGCCACATTCCATTGTGGTGAAGCTTCGTGGTGGTGTTGGGAGCCTCCAATTAAGTTGTGGAGATTGCCCCAACCTTGTTTGTAAAGGTTCGGTCGCCGCCTTCAAGGGCACCACTAGTGGAATCACGGCACCTCGCATTGTGTGAGGGCGTGAGGAGAATACGGTGGCCCTAGTGGCTTCTTGGGGAGCATTGTGCCTCCACACCGCTCCAACAGAGACGTACTTCCTCTCAAAGGGAAGGAACTTCGGAAACACATCCTCGTCTTCACTGGCTCCACTTGTGGTTACTTCTTACCTTTACTTTGTGCATGTTTTACTTGTATTGTTTCTTGTGCTTGCTAGCTTGCTTGTGTTGTGATTGTTAGCATCATATAGGTTGCTCACCTAGTTGCACATCTAGACAAATTATTTTGTTGTTAACCCTAATTTGTTAAGAAAAGCTAAAAATTGGTAGTTGCCTATTCACCCCCCACCTCTAGTCAACCATATCTATCCTTTCAATTGGTATTAGAGCCTCGTCTCTTTATTAAGGGTTTCACCACCCGAAGAGTATGGTTGACGACGGGGAACGGGATGAGGAAGTGCCCGAGGCCATGGAGTTGAACTCGGTCACCCGAGACGACTTAAATGAAGCTATGGCTTCACTTAAGACGTCTATGACGGCCGAGGTCAAGTCCATGCTTAAAGAACTCCTTGAGGGGTTGAAGTCTACTCCCGATCCTTTGCTTGTGGTTATCCACCACATCGGCGTTGGAGGCCAATTCCGGTAAGGAAGCGGCTAAAGACACTCAAACCTCTTCCCCTCATGGTAAGAATGGGACGGGAACCTATGCCTCGGTTCCCCCTCCCCCGGTCTATGGAGGACCGGTCCCTACACCGCATATTAACAACCTTGGTCCTCCTCCTAAGCTTGTGAAGGGTGATTTTGCTAATTGGGTTTTTCGTATCAAGTCTCATTTGAATCACAGCTCAACAAATCTCTGGAGAATCATCGAGCAAGGCTTCTACCCACATGACCCAAGCAACCTCACTCCAAGAGAAGAGGCGGACAATCAATACAATCACTCCGCATTGTTCATCCTCCAATCCGCAGTGCCTCCCGAAGATCTAGCTCACTTGCGCCCCTTCTCCCGTGCAAAGGATTGTTCGGAACACATTATATCTTTGTACAAGGGGAGCTCAAGCATTCAACGGTCCAACTTTGAAGTGGTGTTTGATGAGGCCGATGAGTTTGTGATGAATGAAGATGAGGATCCTCGGGATCTCTACCGGAGATTGACAACTCTTGCGGTCGCTCTTCAAGATCATGGGAGCAAGGATACGAATGATAATTGGATCAAGCACAAGTTTCTCAAGGCCATCATGCCATTCAACAAGGCAATGTTCTCCGTGATCCGTCAACGATCGGACTTTCACACATTGTCTTCAAGTGAAGTGTTGGATGAGTTTATTGCCATGAACATCATGAACAAGACCGCCGACAATGCTCTAGCTCGTGTCCGGTCAAAGAAAGGCTCACTCAACCTTGCTTTGAAGGCCAAGGGTATTCCGGAAGAAGAAGAAGAGGAAGAAGAAGAGAGTTGCCCCGAAGACACCAAGTATGCTTACCACGAGCACATGGCTCTTGCGTCAAGGCAATTTTGGGGCAACAAGAGAAACACAAGGCCCAACTCCTCCAAGAACAACTCAAACGGCAAGCAACGAGTAAGCACTTGCTACAATTGTGGTAATGTGAGTCACTTTGTGGCGGATTGTCCGTATGAAAAGAGGGAGGACAATGGTGGCAAGTGATGGGGAACGCGACAGAAAACAAAAAAATCGGTATAGCGAGCACGCCCAGGACCACTATGGAGACTGCATACAAGGTTTGATCTGATCCGTACCGACTCGAAGCGCAGCGGAAGAAGAGTCGGTGGAGATCGTTGGTGCAGATCCCCGCAGCTAGGATTTACAACCTCCCAACCGCGAGGATGAACTCCCTCGTCGGACAGCCCTTCAGGAGGCGGTCGGACAGTCCCCCGGACGATGTCGCGGACAACCCTTCGGGAGGACCCTCGAAACTCGAACGGAGACTCGGACAGCCCTTCGGGAGGACACTCGAACAGCCCCTCGGGCAAAAGATCAAAACTACGACCTCTCTACGGGGTTGCACACATACGGTGTCATCTATCCGGCAGGGCTTCGCCGTCCAGAACTAGTTCCTGTCGGAACCCAGACAGCCTTTCGGCTCTACGAAAAACTCTTTTCGTGGGAGGGAGAGAGAGAGCTAGCAAAGCATAGCATGTGTATGAGAGCAAGGGATGAAGAGATGGCAGCCCTCACCTCCTCTATTTATAGGAAAGCCAAGGGGTAGGATGGTCACACAAAGTACCAAACTACCCCCACTTTATGTCACACATAAAAAACCATAAGAGGGAAAAGGGGTGCCATGTGGAGCTCCATGGAGGAGCTCCACCCTTGGCCGGCCACCCCTTGGCCCCCCCCCCCCATGAGGGGATTCCTTGGCCCCCAAGCCCTTCTAGAAGCCTTTTGGAAATATCCCAAAAGGTGACTTTCCATAAATATCCCAAAAAGCACTTTCACTATTCACGACGACATTTTTCAGCGTCCGGTCGAACTGAAAATATTTATGTGGGCTTAGAACATTTCCAGTGCCCACTAAAATAATTTTCAATGCGATCCGGAACAATTCCGGATTAGTGATTTTCATCTGCGAAAAGCATCCGAAGCGGTTCCGGCAGCTCCGGAACATTTCCGGTTTTTCTTCCGGAAAATTCCCAGAAGTTTCCAGAATGATTCTGGCACCCTCCAAGAATTATCAGGCATGTGCCGAAACCAATTTGACTTAATGGTATCCCCTGAAACAACTTTTCAGTTTTACCGAAACTGTTCCGGTGTTCTCTCTGCGGAACTTTTTCGCTGTCCGAAACTTTTTCGGTGATTTTCTCTCAGACTCCCTGTCTAGTATTCAGCAGATAGATGACCCTTAAGCGTGTGACCCTATAGGTTCGGTGAAGCATAGACATGACCCGGAACCCCTTCCGATCAATGATCAACATCGGAGCCGTGGACACCCATATTGACCCCTATACCCACACGAATGAATATTCGAGTGAACCTCCAGTTGCCGTGAGCTATTCCTGTTGCTTCGTGATATGTTACAATTACCCGAGGTGAGACATGTTGGCATCCTCGTGGATCAACAACTTGTCCACTATGCCAGTTACCTCGTTGCCGGTATTGTTCTCTTTTCTCGTTCCCGTGTTCCGGCATCCCCGTGATCAAATCACAAAGTGTCTGGCCAGACGATGATGGATACCGTAACACCGAGAGGGCCCAGAGATATCTCTCCATCGTCGGAGGAGCAAATCCCAATCTTGAGCTATCAAGTTACTTGACATACTTTTCCATGAACCCGTAAGCCGCCGTAATAGCCACCCATTTACGGATGACGTTTAACAAACCCCAAAGTTCATGAAGCAAGCATGAAGAAACTCGATACTCTCATGGTCTAAGGAATCATGCAAACGTTAACCATCTCTGTGTTATTAACCATAAACTTGTGACGAATATATCTCATAGCATAACATCAATTCAGGTTGATTCAACACAAGTGTTCTACCAACATTGTGCCCTCAAAATTGCCGGCATAGCCATGCCCATGATCAGGAAAACAGGATCATCATGCAATACTTGAGCCAGTCTTAGAGGCAAGACTAGGAATACATTTTGCCGTTTATTATACCACACGTGCAAATGAGTTTCCCTCCGGGCCTCGTGGATATTGCAGACTCGTGAATCATTGCAGTTATAGCATGGATCATAAACATTCATTACAAACTCGGAGATACAAAATAACTGTTATTACTGCCTCTAGGGCATATCTCCTACAGTCTCCCACTTGCACTAGAGTCATAATCCAGTTACATGGCTTCCCTAACACCAATGGCTATCCGGTGTTGCTCATGCTTTGCTCGTGGTAGAGGCTTTGTCATCGGGTCTGACACATTCAGATCCGTGTGAACTTTGCGTACTTTCACTAAACCTTCTTCGACATGATGTCGAATGAGTTTATATTTGCGTTGAATATGCATTGTCTTATGGTGCGAACATGGCTCCCTTGCCTGAGCCACGGCGCCACTATTATCACAATAGATCTCCACCGGGTCCAGAGCACTTGGAACCACACCAAGGTCTTCAAGAAATTGCTTGATTCCGACAGCCTGCTTGGAGGCTTCTGAAGCAGCAACATATTCCGCCTCCGTCGTAGAATCCGCCACAGTCTTTTGTTTGGAACTTTTCCAATCAACTGCACCGCCGTTCAATATGAAAACATAGCCAGATTGAGATTTGAAGTCATCTGGGTCAGTCATGAAGCCTGCATCAGTGTAACAACTTACAATGAGCTCTTCATCACCTCCGTACACAAGGAGTAAATCCTTGGTCCTTCTGAGGTACTTAAGAATACCCTTGACTGCGGCCCAGTGTTCCAATCCTGGATCACCTTGGTACCGGCTGCTAACACTTAGCGCATAGGAAACATCCGGTCTTGTACATAGCATGGCATACATAATAGAACCAACTGCCGAAGCATATGGAATATCATTCATTTGTACTTGCTCATCGAGGGTCCGAGGACACTGATTCTTGCAAAGCACTGTGCCAGGTGACATGGGGAGTAGGCCTTTCTTGGAGTTCTCCATGTTGAACCTTTTCAACACCTTGTCAATGTACGTGCTTTGGCTAAGCGCTATCAGGCGTCTTGATCTATCTCTATAGATTCTGATGCCCAATACATATGCTGCTTCGCCTAAGTCTTTCATTGAAAAACTCTTCTTCAATGAGTCTTTTATTTCGCTAAGAAAATTCACGTCATTTCCAATCAACAATATGTCATCCACATACAAGATTAGAAATGCTTTTGCGCTCCCACTAAACTTCTTGTAAACACAAGATTCTTCATCGTTCCTGATGAAGCCAAACTCCTTGACCACTTCACCAAAACGAATGTTCCAGCTCCTTGATGCTTGCTTCAGACCATAAATGGCTTTCTGAAGCTTACATACCTTTCCAGCATTCTTAAGATCGACAAAACCTTCTGGCTGTATCATGTATACATCCTTTTCAAGGTTTCCATTTAGGAAAGCCGTTTTGACATCCATCTGCCATATTTCATAATCGAAATAAGCAGCAATTGCTAGTAATATCCGAACAGACCTAAGCATAGCTACGGGCGAGAAAGTCTCGTCGTAGTCTACCCCTAGAACTTGCGTGAACCCTTTCGCGACAAGTCTAGCTTTGTGGATAGTAATGTTACCATCCGCATCCGTCTTTCTTTTGAAAATCCATTTACAACCAATGGGTTTTACGCCATCTGGAAGTTCTTCCAAGTTCCAAACTTGGTTTTCGTACATGGATTTCATTTCGGATTTCATGTCCTTGTGCCATTCCCTTGAGCTAGGCCCCGCCATCGCTTCCTTGTAGTGCGCAGGTTCATCGTCTTCAAGAATGAAGATTTCGTTATGAAACCACTCAGGTGGCTGGATAGCCCTACCTGATCTGCGCGGTTCAGTTACAACATTGTTTGAAGTTTCCGCATCACATGCGACAACTTCCGGCTCGGTTGTAGGGATAATTTGCGGAATTACTTCCGGTTCCTTAGCCATATCAACGGTTGCCGAAGATTCACTAATCTCATCAAGTTGTACTGTCCTCCCACTCACTTCTTTAGTGAGAAACTCTTTCTCAAGAAAGACTCCATGTTTTGCAACAAACACTTTGTTCTCAGAGGCGTGGTAGAAAGAATACCCAACTGTCTCTTTGGGATAACCTACAAAGTAACATTTGTCTGATCTGGGATCAAGTTTGCTTGGCTATAAACGCTTTACGTATGCCTCACAACCCCAAATTTTGAGAAACGACAGGTCGGGTTTCTTCCCGTGCCATATCTCATATGGTGTCGTCTCAACAAATTTAGACGGTGCTCTGTTTAATGTATAAGCGGCAGTTTCTAGTGCGTGACCCCAAAAAGATATCGGTAGATCTGTAAGAGACATCATCGACCTTACCATGTCTAACAGGGTTCGGTTACGTCGTTCCGACACTCCGTTTCGCTGTGGAGTTCCGGGAGGCGTAAGCTGTGAAACGATTCCACGGTCACTCAGATGTTGGCCAAACTCGTGACTAAGATATTCGCCTCCGCGATCAGACCGCAGAAACTTAATCTTTTTGTTACGATGATTTTCTACCTCATTCTGAAATTCCTTGAACTTTTCAAAGGTTTCCGACTTATGCTTCATCAAGTAGATATATCCATACCTACTTAAATCATCAGTAAAAGTTACGAAGTAGAAATACCCACCCCGTGCGATTGTGCTCATTGGACCACATACATCACTATGTATTATTTCCAATAATTCACTCGCCCGTTCAGGATGACCCGTGAACGGCGTCTTGGTCATTTTTCCCATCAAGCAAGCTTCACATGTGTCAAATGATTCAAAATCAAGGGACGGTAAAACTCCATCTTTATGGAGTCTTTGCATGCGTTTCTTTCCGATGTGGCCAAAGCGACAGTGCCACATGAAAGTGGTGGTGGTATCAGCCTTCCTAAGGCGTTTAGCATTCACGTTAAAGACATCATTTTCACATTCAAGATTTAGTATGAAAAGGCCCCCAACAATGGGTGCAAATCCATAAAACATATCCTTACAATAAAGTGAACATCCATTGTTCTCAGACTTGTAGGAGTACCCATCGTGCACTAAACATGATCCAGAGATAATGTTTCTACACAACAACGGAACAAAATAACAGTTACTTAGTTCCAAAATAAATCCTGAAGGGAGACGTAGAGGAATAATGCCGACGGCTTGAGCGGCGATCCCAGCGCCGTTCCCGACACGCATCACGACTTCATTCTTTGCCAGCTTGCGCACCTTCTGAAGCCCCTGTATCGAGTTGCAAATGTGAGCAACCGATCCGGTATCAAATACCCAAGACTTAGAATTTTCGCTAGCAAGCAAAACGTCAATGACATTAACTTGTATAACAATTATACCTTTTCCGGTTTTCCCGGACTTCTTATCTTCCAGATACTTCTTGCAGTTTCTCTTCCAGTGTCCTGTGCCCTTGCAGTAGAAGCACTCAGTTTCATTCTTGGCTCCGCCCTTAGATTTGCGTTGGAAGCCGGTCTTACCGGCGCCCTTGCCCTTCTTTGGATTGCCTTTCTTATTGAAACTGGCAGTTTTATTCACAAGCAACACTTGCTTGTGATTTTTCCGCAGTCCTCCTTCAGCAGTTTTTAGCATGGCAAGCACCTCATTTGCTGTTTTATCCATCCCATTCATGTTGTAGTTCATGATAAAACCGCCGTAAGACGGGGGGAGTGAACCGAGCAACATGTCCATAACATGCTCTGGCGGAAGTGGAAATTCCAGGGTTTTAAGCCTTTCAGCGTAGCCAATCATATTGACTACGTGCTCGCCAACTGAACTGCCCTCAGCCATCTTGGTCTCCATCATCATTTTCATGATATCAAAACGTTCAGACCGTGCATTAAACTTGTACAGAGCATCCAGATCCTTGATCATATCAAAGGAGTTATGGAATTCAAAACGTTTTTGAAGCTCTGAACTCATGCAAGACAGCATGAGGCACTGCACTAAGTTGAAATCATCATCCTTAGTGGCCCAAACATTTTGTTCATCTGCCGGGGTGGTTGCCGCCGGCTTAGGTGGAAGAGGTCCGTCAAGCACGTACACTTTCTTAGCACTCCTGAGGACAATCCTCAGGGTACGGACCAAGTCCGCATAGTTGTTTCCATTCGCAGCTAACTTGTCTTTCTCTAACATCGGGCCTAAGTTGAACGCGCTGTTGCGAGCCATTTGATCTACAACGGAAAACACAAGTTCACTCAGACTTTGTTCATAATGATTTTTGCACTAGTGAATAAACAATTTTATTCTAAAGTGCGCTCCCACTCAAATCAATATCTCTCAAAATTGATTGTGAGTGATTCAAGACCCGTGTCTTGATTGTTCGCCATTGGTGTAACACCACTGATGACAAAAATCTTAACCGGTAGGCCAACTTGCCAATCACATCTCTATGTGACTCTTGTTCATCTTTCGATGCGTGTGTTCCGAGCTCATGACGGTCATGCCTGAACGTCAAGACAACCAAGTGATCTTGCTGCGAGGTCTCAACTCACCCGCCTCACACTTCTCTAATCGTTCGTACCCGTGTGACATGGCGCACCCCGAAAAGATAGGTGCCGTGACGGTGCTACACTTGGGAGAACACTAACTACTTGATATTTTTTAAGTGAGAGATCACCCTAATAAAAAGCGACTACCGCGCAATCAAGAAGGGTGCAACATAAGGGATAAACATCTCAGGCAATTCATAATTAGCATGACATGGTATAGCCCCTTCTGACGGAGAAGTCAAACTTTCTTCGTCTTTGGCATTTGCGTCGGTGTATACCTTCGCGAAGATTGCCACCACCTTGTCGATGCACCAGATAATATTGCTATCTCTATAGCTAATAAAATAAGTGCATTACATAAGGTTGACACGCAGGTCATTAAAGAGACAATCATATGGCTCCAGCCATCATGCCGAATCATGACACGCAGGTCATGTTAATTTACATTATATAGTCATTTCATACATAATCAAATTGAATATGAGCATTGCTATACCACATCACATGCAAACCATCCTGCAAAACCAAGTTAGACGCCTCTAATCGGTTTATACAAAATTTTATTTTACGTGGCTTCTAAGGTTTTGACTCAAACAGCAGCTACCAACGCTCATCATCAAGTATGATAATTCAAGTTGCTAGATTAACTTTCCAGGGTGTATGAAACACGAGATAATAAAATCTCGAGCCCCATACTAAACTTCGTCATACGCGTGACCCCCGTGCAGATCATATCTGCATTGCCCTTTCGTCTGCGAAACATCCATCTTTCTTTAACTATGGTGGAACCCAAAGAACTGTTAGCACTTCGTTGATCTATCAATCAGCATACTCAGGAGCAGCATGAAAGGATCGCGGATTGCCAGAACTTTGTGAGATTCCACCATGCCGTCAAGATCAGGACTACGCAAATTCACGGGAAGCAACAGGAACATCGGGTAACAGATTTCATCTGCTACCCGCACAAATAATTTTCAGTAATAGATCTCATCTACTACAAAACTATACTATGCAATACCCATACATCTCATGTACTCTAGATCATAACATGCATCTACGCATAGCCTGGCTCTTGATGCCACTGATGGGAATGCGACAGAAAACAAAAAAAATCGGTATAGCGAGCACGCCCAGGACCACTATGGAGACTGCATACAAGGTTTGATCTGATCCGTACCGACTCGAAGCGCAGCGGAAGAAGAGTCGGTGGAGATCGTTGGTGCAGATCCCCGCAGCTAGGATTTACAACCTCCCAACCGCGAGGATGAACTCCCTCGTCGGACAGCCCTTCGGGAGGCGGTCGGACAGTCCCCCGGACGATGTCGCGGACAGCCCTTCGGGAGGACCCTCGAAACTCGAACGGAGACTCAGACAGCCCTTCGGGAGGACACTCGAACAGCCCCTCGGGCAAAAGATCAAAACTACGACCTCTCTACGGGGTTGCACACATACGGTGTCATCTATCCGGCAGGGCTTCGCCGTCCAGAACTAGTTCCTGCCGGAACCCAGACAACCTTTCGGCTCTACGAAAAACTCTTTTCGTGGGAGGGAGAGAGAGAGCTAGCAAAGCATAGCATGTGTATGAGAGCAAGGGATGAAGAGATGGCAGCCCTCACCTCCTCTATTTATAGGAAAGCCAAGGGGTAGGATGGTCACACAAAGTACCAAACTACCCCCACTTTATGTCACACATAAAAAACCATAAGAGGGAAAAGGGGTGCCATGTGGAGCTCCATGGAGGAGCTCCACCCTTGGCCGGCCACCCCTTGCCCCCCCCCCATGAGGGGATTCCTTGGCCCCCAAGCCCTTCTAGAAGCCTTTTGGAAATATCCCAAAAGGTGACTTTCCATAAATATCCCAAAAAGCACTTTCACTATTCACGACGACATTTTTCAACATCCGATCGAACTGAAAATATTTATGTGGGCTTAGAACATTTCCAGTGCCCACTAAAATAATTTTCAATGCGATCCAGAACAATTCCGGATTAGTGATTTTCATCTGCGAAAAGCATCTGAAGCGGTTCCGGCAGCTCCGGAACATTTCCGGTTTTTCTTCCGGAAAATTCCCAGAAGTTTCCAGAATGATTCTGGCACCCTCCAAGAATTATCAGGCATGTGCCGAAACCAATTTGACTTAATGGTATCCCCTGAAACAACTTTTCAGTTTTACCGAAACTGTTCCGGTGTTCTCTCTGCGGAACTTTTCCGCTGTCCGAAACTTTTTCGGTGATTTTCTCTCAGACTCCCTGTCTAGTATTCAGCAGATAGATGACCCTTAAGCGTGTGACCCTATAGGTTCGGTGAAGCATAGACATGACCCGGAACCCCTTCCGATCAATGATCAACATCGGAGCCGTGGACACCCATATTGACCCCTATACCCACACGAATGAATATTCGAGTGAACCTCCAGTTGCCGTGAGCTATTCCTGTTGCTTCGCGATATGTTACAATTACCCGAGGTGAGACATGTTGGCATCCTCGTGGATCAACAACTTGTCCACTATGCCAGTTACCTCGTTGCCGGTATTGTTCTCTTTTCTCGTTCCCGTGTTCCGGCATCCCCGTGATCAAATCACAAAGTGTCTGGCCAGACGATGATGGATACCGTAACACCGAGAGGGCCCAGAGATATCTCTCCATCGTCGGAGGAGCAAATCCCAATCTTGAGCTATCAAGTTACTTGACATACTTTTCCATGAACCCGTAAGCCGCCGTAATAGCCACCCATTTACGGATGACGTTTAACAAACCCCAAAGTTCATGAAGCAAGCATGAAGAAACTCGATACTCTCATGGTCTAAGGAATCATGCAAACGTTAACCATCTCTGTGTTATTAACCATAAACTTGTGACGAATATATCTCATAGCATAACATCAATTCAGGTTGATTCAACACAAGTGTTCTACCAACATTGTGCCCTCAAAATTGCCGGCATAGCCATGCCCATGATCAGGAAAACAGGATCATCATGCAATACTTGAGCCAGTCTTAGAGGCAAGACTAGGAATACATTTTGCCGTTTATTATACCACACGTGCAAATGAGTTTCCCTCCGGGCCTCGTGGATATTGCAGACTCGTGAATCATTGCAGTTATAGCATGGATCATAAACATTCATTACAAACTCGGAGATACAAAATAACTGTTATTACTGCCTCTAGGGCATATCTCCTACAGCAAGCTCATCCGCAAAGACAAGGCCAAGTCCTTCCCCAACAAGAACAATTTCAACAAGAAGGCACCTCCAAAGGGCTTGGTGGCACAAGAAGAGTACAACTCCGATGATGATGATACAAGTGGTGAAGTGTTAGCAACAGCTACCGTGGCCATTGCCACCTCTTCCCCAACCAAGGTGTCTCTCTTCGGCGCCCCCAATGAAAACATCATCGCCAAGTGCCTCATGGCCAAAGGTATCAACAAGGTAACCTCCAACATCAAAACCACTACCACTACTACTCCTTCATTGTTGGATTGTGTGGATGATAGTGAGATGGTAAAAGTTGATGAGAACGAGTTTGATAAGTTCTTGAGTAAGCTCAAAGGTAAGACCAAGAAGCACTTTGTTGCTCTCTTGGAACAATTGGGTGAGGCCAATGATATCATTGAGTCCCACGAAGAGACTATCACTAACTTGCAAGGCCATAGTCGTGATTATGCTGATGAGATTGCGGATCTTTCCATTGCTCTTGAGGAAGAGCGAGGTCTTCGTTTGGCTCTTGAGGAGTCACACAACGTTGACCTTGCTCAACTAAAGAAAGATCTTGAACATGCTCAAGTTCTTTCTCGTATGCTCAAATCCGACAAGGTTGACCTTGGAGTTGGCCATGCTAGACTCAAGGAGGAGTTTGAGCTACTTGACAAAGCCCACAAGGTTTTGAAGAGTGCTCATGGCTCTCTCAAAGAGTCTCATGATCAACTCCAAGTGAAGCTAACAACGGAAATAGCCACTTGTCCTCCGTTCGTTTTAATTGATAATGCCATTGCTACTAACCCTTGTTGTGAGCATGGGCATCTTGTGGAGGAGAATGCCAAGTTGAAACAGCAACTCGAGAAAGGTCTAGTGACTTGCATACAAGGTGAGAAGAACCTCAACGAACTTTTGAGCAATCAAAAGGAAGTTGTGGCAAAGGAGGGACTTGGGTTTGTGTCCAAGTCAAAGAAGAAGAAGAACAACAAGACCAAGAAACCTCTCCCTCTCAAAGAGGTATTTGTCAAGAAGGGAGAGGGTGCTCATAAGGAGAAGAAGAACAAGGTGGTGGGTGGAAATGTCAAGAAGGACAAACACACTCCATCGAACAAAGCCGGCGACTTTAACCCTTCTTATGTTTTATGTCGTGCTAGTGATGGGCATGTTTATGCCAAATTTGTTGGTTCTTATTATGAGTACATTGAATGGTCTATTTGGGTTCCTAAGACCCTTGTTACTAACATCAAAGGACCCATTCAAAAATGGGTACCTAAAACCAAGCATTGATCTCTTGTAGGAGTTTGCTTCCGGTGGAGGATCATGGTTGCTCGATAGTGGAGCAACAAATCATATGACCGGGAGCAAGCATTTGGTGGTGGACGTGCAACCAAGCTCATCTATGCCCACCCATGTTCAATTCGGTGATGCCTCAATATCTAAGGTATTGGGTCTTGGCAAGGTTGTGATTTCTCATGATTTATCAATTGAGAAAGTCATGCTTGTTGAGACCCTTGCATATAACTTGCTTTCCGTTCGTCAACTTGCACTTATGGGCTTTGCCACATTCTTTGACCTTGATACCGTGGCCCTTTTGTGGAGCAAGACTCTTAAAGTAGCTTTTGTTGGGCATGTCGAGAACGGTCTCTATGTGGTTAACTTCTCGGAGCGACCCACTAAGAATGGCTAAAGTTGATGTGGGGTGGCTTTGGCATCGCCGACTAGCCCATGTCAATATGAGATCTTTGCAAAGTCTCCTCAAGGGGATCACGTTCGTGGACTAACAAATGTGAGTTTTGCCAAAGATCGTGCTTGCAGTGCCTGTATCGAAGGAAAGCTACATGAGACGGCTCACCGACCCACGACTATCATCTACTCGAAGAGGCCCTTGGAGCTCCTTCACATGGATCTCTTTGGACCTCCATCCTTTGATAGTCTTGGGGGAAGAAAGTATTGCTTGGTGATTGTGGATGACTATTCGAGATACACTTGGGTATATTTCTTCAAGAGGAAGAGCGAGACCCAACAAACCATCATCGACTTTGCCAATGAAGCTCAACGTCAACATGAGGCAAAGATATTGATGATTAGAAGTGACAACGGTACCGAGTTCAAGAACTACACGTTGGATGAGTTTCTTAGTGATGAGGGGATCAAGCATCAATACGCCGCACCATATACCCATCAACAAAATGGTGTAGCGGAGAGGAAGAACCGGACGTTGATGGACGTGGCAAGGACCATGATGGCGGAATTCAAGTCTCCGTACAACTTTTGGGCCGAAGCCATCAACACCGCATGTCATGCATCCAATCGGCTCTACCTCCGCAAAGGCTTGAACAAGACTCCATATGAGATACTTACCGGTAACAAGCCCAACCTCAAGTATTTTCGGGTGTTCGGATGTAAGTGTTTCATTCTCAAGAAAGGTACTCGGTTGTCTAAATTCGAATCTAGAGCTCAAGAGGGCATATTTGTTGGTTATGCTACAAACTCTCATGCTTACCGTGTCCTCAACAAGTCCAACGGACTTATTGAGGAGACGTGTAACGTGGAGTTTGATGAAAATAATGGCTCCCAAGTGGAGCAAAGTGGTCTTTGTGATGTAGGTGATGAAATTCCTCCTCAAGCCATAAGAAGAATGGGGATTGGTCAAATACTCCCCATTGAGAAACCCCTTGTGGCCGAAGGAGAAGGACAATGCTCTACGCAAGTGGAGCCATCACCAACTATTGACCCACACGCTTCCGAAGAACAAACCGAAGGCCCTCAACCAAGTGATCAAGATCAAGGCCAAGATCAACCTCAAGATGATGGTGATGCACCAAATGATGCCCAAGATCAAGATCACGACACCGAGCAAGCTCAAGATCAAGGGCAAGCTCATGATCAAGAGCAAGCTCAAGATGACGCTCAAGATGTTCAAGATGACCCTCCTCAAGTGACTTCGGAGGAGCTATTGGAGCGTCGTGCCGCCAAGATTGCTTCTAAACTCAAGCATCAACAACATGTCTTGGAGAATGTTTATGGAAGCTTGAAAAAAGGGGTAACCACTCGTAGACAATTAACAAACTTTTGTGAGCATCACGCGTTTGTTTCTTGTGTTGAACCCCAAAAGGTACATGAGGCGCTCGAGGACACGGATTGGCTTGAATCCATGCATGATGAACTCAACAACTTCGAGCGCAACAAAGTGTGGACATTGGTGCCAAGGCCAACGGAGAATCATAATGTCATTGGAACCAAATGGATCTTCAAGAACAAGCAAGATACGAACGGTGTTGTCACTCGAAACAAGGCAAGATTGGTGGCACAAGGCTACTCCCAAGTCGAGGGTATCGACTACGGTGAAACCTTTGCTCCCGTTGCTCGTCTTGAATCTATTCGTATGTTGCTTGCATATGCTTCTCATCATGATTTTAAATTGCAACAAATGGATGTGAAGAGTGCATTTCTTAATGGTCCCCTTAATGAGTTGGTATATGTCAAACAACCCTCGGGGTTCGAGGATTCCAAGTTTCCCAATCATGTATACAAACTCGATAAGGCACTCTATGCCTTAAACAAGCCCCACGTGCGTGGTATGAGCACCTTACCGAGTTGTTGCAAGACCGTGGGTTTGAAATTGGGAAAATCGATCCCACTCTTTTTACTAAGAGGGTTAAAGGGGATTTGTTCATATGCCAACTATATGTTGATGATATTATCTTTGGTTCTCCTAACAAAGCTTTCAATGATGAGTTTGCCGCACTCATGACCGAGAAGTTTGAGATGTCTATGATGGGAGAGTTGAAGTTCTTTCTTGGGTTCGAAGTCAAGCAAAGAAGAGAAGGAACCTTCATCAACCAAGCCAAATACACCCAAAACATGCTCAAAAGATTCAAGCTAGAAGATGTCAAACCGGCCAAGACTCCAATGCCTACCAAGTGCCAACTCGACATTGATCCCAATGGTAAAGCGGTGGATCAAAAGGTATATCGTTCCATGATTGGCTCCTTGCTTTACCTTTGTGCATCTAGGCCGGATATCATGTTGGGTGTGGGAATGTGTGCACGGTTTCAAGCCGCGCCTAAGGAAAGTCACTTTGTGGCGGTCAAGCGAATCTTTCGATATTTGGCTCATACCCCAAACTTTGGCTTATGGTACCCCAAAGGAGCAAGCTTTGATCTCATGGGTTATTCGGACTCGGATTGGGCGGGAGACCGTGTGGATAGGAAGTCAACTTCCGGAGGGTGCCAATTCCTTGGTCGCTCTTTGGTGAGTTGGTCTTCGAAGAAGCAAAATTGTGTGTCTCTCTCCACCACCGAGGCCGAGTATGTAGCTGCCGCAAGTTGTTGTGCACAATTGCTATGGATGAGGCAAACTTTAAAGGATTGCGGTGTCACTTGTGACAAAGTGCCTCTTTTCTGTGACAATGAAAGTGCAATCAAGATCTCCTACAATCCGGTGCAACATAGCAAGACGAAGCACATTGAGATTCGTCATCATTTCATCCGGGATCACGTAAAGCGTGGAGAGATTGATATTATTCATGTTGGAACT
Source organism: Elymus sibiricus (assembly GCA_039707655.1). Lineage (NCBI taxonomy): Eukaryota > Viridiplantae > Streptophyta > Magnoliopsida > Poales > Poaceae > Elymus > Elymus sibiricus. The sequence continues at coordinate 164,505,827 of CM077676.1, forward strand.
CAAGAGCAACTAGCGGATATTTTCACGAAGCCATTGGATGAAGCAAGATTGTGCGAGTTAAGGCATGAGCTAAATATCATTGATTCGAGCAACGTGTCTTGAATCTCGTCACACCCCACCACACTCATCATGATTATCTTGTTCTAGATGTAGGCATGGACATAGGGGGAGTGTTGTTCTCTCAATGAACTCTCCCTCCCCCCATTATGCATAAATTGATCAAGTCTTTCACTTTAGCCATTTTTTTTGATGGTTCATGTGCTTCAAAGATGAGTTTTGGTCATGGGCCCAATGTTAAAATCTTCGCGGTGCCATACCAATTGACTCAAACATAGGTGGCTTCGTCCACCGCCCTCTCTTTGAGAGTTTTTCTTTGTTTTGTGCTTTGAGTCACTCCAAGTTTGCTCTCCTTTTTCCTCTCTTTTTGAACTTGGAGTGTCTCTTCCCATTTACTGGTGTTTCGAGTCTCCAACCCAAGCCATCTCATCTACAACCTCTCTAAATTGCATAAGCCACCATTTTGACTTGATCTTGCTTGCTCTCGCCTGCGCGGTACTACCGCGGGGTCTGGGCGGTACTACCGCTTATAAGCGGTACTACCGTCCCAGCTCCCCGGTACTACCGCTCGAGCGGTACTACCCGGTCTCCTGCCGCGGAGTAGTACCGGGGCGGTACTACCGCTCCTCTGAGCGGTACTACCGCTCTGTGGTGGGCCGGGTGGGTTATGACTCGGGCAGGGGGAGTTCCAACTCCCCCATACCCATTCGTCTCTCCCACGCCCTCTCCTCTCACAGGCGACGAACAAGCCCCGGTGGGCCGCCGTCGGGCCGCCGATTCCGTGCCGTCTTCCGCGATTCCGTCCGGTGGGATCGTTCCCCACCTTCTCCTCTTGCCATGGATGCCGGTATTGCTCTCGTCTTCCTCTCCTATGGTTCTACTTTTTGAATCTAGGTTCTAGGGCAATGCGTGTGGCATTCGTCGATTTTTTGTTCAAATCAAGGCTTGAGTAGGACGTAGAAGACTGCTAGAATAGGTGGCTTGAAGTTTGGTTGGAGGGAATTTGAATTTGGCATCCCCGGTAGTACCGGATCTAGTCGCGGTTGTGGTCAGCCTGTGACATTCGCCTTGGGCGGTACTACCGCTCCTCTGGAGCGGTACTACCGCTTGTAGGCGGCACTACCGCTGCTGATGGGCGGTACTACCGCACAGGGCCGTCAACTCCTACTTCCCTCGTACCAACCTTCACCTCGCTTTGTTTCCTTTTTGATTGGCTTATGCAATGTTTTACACCTGCTTTTCCCTCGCTCTTTGTTGTGGGTTCCAGGTGATAGCAGTGTTGGGCATCAGGCCCGTCACAAGAATCCAGAACGTCCAGGGGGGTCCAAGCGCTATCGCACTTCTGAGGATGCCGGTGCAACTTCAAGTGCTCAGCCAATGCAAAGAACCAAGCAAGTTGCCAGCAAGCCAAAGGAGAAGGTCAAGTCCGTGTCTGAGATGAATGCGAAGGAGTTTTGTGTGTTTCGCTGTCGTAACCCGTACCGTCACGAGCAAGATCCGACTCTTGTCAATCGTCCCTTCTGGACCAAGCAGCAGCGCTCTATTTATCGGGATGTGCTCAAAGGAAAGAAGAATCTGTTTGTATCTGTCAGGTCCATTGATATCCTTCATATGCAGAAGGACATGCAGTACTTTGGAGAGGCCCTTGAGCTGTGTAATCAGCTGGACATCATCAAGGTTATGGAGTTCAACAAGGATTTTGATGCAGACATCGTGGCTCAGTTCTATGCCACAGTTCACCTAGGTACTGATGTGGAGAGGACTCTGACTTGGATGACCAACGGCAAGCTTCTCTCTGTCAAGTGGAAGGCGTTCATGGAACTTTTGGGCTATGAGGATAAGGGGCTTGACAACCCGGTTGGATTCCGTCCTCACAAGGAGGCGGGTGCTACGCACAAGTCTGCTCTCTGGCCCTACAGCACTTTAAAGATTTCTCCATCAACCCAGAAAAAGACTTATGAGCTTAGCCCTTTTCTGGACATCCTGCATCGCATTTTCAGGCACACTCTCTTCCCTCGGATTGGGAACTTGGATCAGGTACACTCCTACCTAGTGGATTTGCTGCTATTTTGTCAGAATGAGAAGGAGGCAAACACGGGGCAATCTTTGGATGTTTCTCACATCATGTGGTCGGAGCTTCTTTCTGCCATCACTGAGCGCAAGTGCCCCATCTATGGCCCTTACCTGATGCTGCTCATTGAGAAGGCATGGGAATTCACTTATCCTTATGAGATGCTTGTGACTGGTGACTTGATCTCTCATGAGATCGTTCGACTGAGACAGAAGGAGAACTGGGGCACTCCTGTTCCGGAGACGGAGACTCCTATGGATGAGGACGTAGTTGATGATGATGGCGAGCCTGACTATGAGCCAGCTAGAGTGGAGCCATCTTGGGCTAAGAAGCTCAAGCTGAAGATGAAGAAGCTATTCTGTATGAAGGCTCACGGGCAGTACATGGCACATGTGGCAGAGAAGAAATCCCGAGGTCGTGACAAGCTTATCATGAGGCAGCTTGGGGTCGAGGTTGCCAGTGGGTCAGAGGATCGGATCACCGATGAGGAGGAGTGGACCACTCAGCACTGTCACTGGACGGACTCAGATGTTTATCAAACCACCACTGCGGCTCCTGCTGACGAGGACGCGAACGACCACGGGGAGTATTGATGATGAGGGTCTCCGGCGTTGCTATCACTTGTGATCGTTGTAGTACTCTTTGCCCTTTTGGCGTCTCGATGCCAAAGGGGGAGAGAGTTTAGGGATTTGCCGAGTCACGAGTGTGTCGTATTTGCTTTGCTTTTCTCTCTCGTGAACTCTTTTATCGATCGTTTGCTTTGGTTTGTGTTTATGAGACCTGGAGTCTAAGTCATATGGTGTGAGACATATGCTACCTTATCCTTATTTATGTCAAGTACTATGTTAGTTTGTGAGATATTATGCTTATCTTGTGCCCTACATTTATGCTCACATGCTATTCCTTGCATCCTTGTATTTCAAATCTTATGTTATTGATGCAAGTTTTGCCGGTCTATAAAATATAGGGGGGTGTTGATCCTAGTGTGTGTGCTTTGCATTCCAAAAGCATACCTAAATAGTGCACACATCTAGGGGGAGCCCGTCTATATTTTGTAGATGTTGGGTTTGCTTATTATCTTGTTTTATCCCTTGTGCAAATCCCGTGTTGTCATCAATCCACCAAAAAGGGGGAGATTGTTAGGGCATATTTCTCCCTTAGTGGTTTTGGTGATTGATGACAATGCTTTTTGCGGACTAATCGTGTGCATTGAGCATTTCAGATACTCCATCATTTGGCACAAGACGATTGATGCTCCTCGATGTGTTAGAGTGAAGACGGTTTATTTTCCTTCGTTTCATTTTCGGTGAACTTGAGTCGTAGGAAATACCGTACTATTAAGAGGGGGTCCGCTTCGGAAAGGTTTGGGTGGAATCAACACGTACACTCTTTCATTTGCACCCTTCGTTTCTTTCCGCCTATTCGGGGTTTCGCTTTCCGGTACCCAGGAGTGCTCAGAGAGCTGCCAGCGGTAATACCGCGGTTGGAAGCGGTAGTACCGCTTATAAGCGGTAGTGCCGCTCCAGTACCGCTCGTACTACCGCCTCGATTCGGGACACGATTTTTCGTGTCGAGTTCAGCGGTAGTCCAGCGGTGGTCCCACTGGCATACTACCCCTGACCCCTTTTTAACCCAACCGAGCAAGCGGCAGTAGCAGCGGCAGTAGGAGCGGTAGTACCGCGCCTACCACCGCTGCCACTTCCGCTCGCGGCGGTGCTCTCCGTGCCCTCCTCTGTTTGTCAGCGGTAGTAGAGCGGCAGTGCCGAGCGGCAGTACCGCGCGTAGGCGGTAGTACCGCTGTTCGCAGTGGTAGTACCGCTGGTGCGGCAGTACCGCTCCTCCCCTGTCCTACTCTGCTCTCCGAGTGCCCTGTGCTGCAACCCCAGCGGTAGTACCGCTGGGGAGAGCAGTAGTACCGCTCCGGCGGCACTACCGCGCTCTTTTGCACTGCACTTTGTGCACTACCGCCAGAGCGGCAGTACCGCTCTCGTGAGCAGTAGTACCGCTCTGTGCGGGCTGAAAACTGGGTAACGGTTGGTTTTGTCCCCCCACTATATAAAGGGGTCTTCTTCCCCAAGAAGACTACCTCTTCCTCCCCAAGCTCCATTGTTGCTCCAAAAGCTCATTTTCGCCCGATCTCTCTCCCTAGCCAATCAAACTTGTTGATTCTTTAGGGATTGGTTGAGAAGGCCCCGATCTACACTTCCACCAAGAGAAATTTGATTCCCCCCACTAATCCCTTGCGGATCTTGTTACTCTTGGGTGTTTGAGCACCCTAGACGGTTGAGGTCACCTCGGAGCCACATTCCATTGTGGTGAAGCTTCGTGGTGGTGTTGGGAGCCTCCAATTAAGTTGTGGAGATTGCCCCAACCTTGTTTGTAAAGGTTCGGTCGCCGCCTTCAAGGGCACCACTAGTGGAATCACGGCACCTCGCATTGTGTGAGGGCGTGAGGAGAATACGGTGGCCCTAGTGGCTTCTTGGGGAGCATTGTGCCTCCACACCGCTCCAACAGAGACGTACTTCCTCTCAAAGGGAAGGAACTTTGGAAACACATCCTCGTCTTCACCGGCTCCACTTGTGGTTACTTCTTACCTTTACTTTGTGCATGTTTTACTTGTATTGTTTCTTGTGCTTGCTAGCTTGCTTGTGTTGTGATTGTTAGCATCATATAGGTTGCTCACCTAGTTGCACATCTAGACAACTTATTTTGTTGTTAACCCTAATTTGTTAAGAAAAGCTAAAAATTGGTAGTTGCCTATTCACCCCCCCCCTTTAGTCAACCATATCGATCCTTTCAATAGCGCCATGTGAGTTGCATGTTAATTTTGAGTTTGCGAAGAGATGGGCTTTGCGATTTTTTTTTGCGGGGAGACTCGGGGATTGAATTGTGAACGATCAATTTCTGGAACCTGGAAATTTTTTCTTGTAGCGAGTTTGTTGTTTTCCATGGGAAATGCATATGAATGTTGTAAGTAATTACGCCTCCACTTACATTGCAAATATTTTCTTTTTGAAAAACACAATCGAAAATGTACATTGTTGGACTACCACGGTCTACATCCACTCGCTATGTGCTACTCCCTTCATTCACAAACATAAAATGTTTTTGATATTTCAATATAGACTATATACGAATCAAAATAAGTGAACATATACACAAAAATGTGCCTATGTACATCTAAATCAGAAAAAAAGATAGAACATCTTATATTTGTGAACGGAGGGAGTATCGAGCAATCCAGTCGTACATGAACCAAATTCAATGGCTAACAAGCTCAAAACATTATGCGAATCCGTATGTGGCTGAGTTAAACTGATTTTTAAGAACACAACTCCCTCCTCCCCCCCCCCCTCTCTCTCTCATGCGTGTGGAAAATGCGTACAGCCGCACCTCTTAGGTTGCTTGTTTTATCCTTGTCTTAATATATTTTCCCTCTTGTCCGAAAAATCCTTACATGCAACGAGATGAGGCCACCGTAGCGTAGCCACCATCGGCACCGTCGCTTTATGTTCCGCCATACCAAACTCTATAATCTTCTCACATTTGTTGGATATAAGAAGTTGTCATCATCAACAGAGATGAGAACGAGGTCCAAACATGGATTGCATGTGAAATCCAAATAATGGGTACTCCAAAGAGCCAACCATTTCTATGTTTCCTAACCTAGCCACCAACACCCCTTCTAGAGAGAGGAGAAGAGAGGGCACCCGACTACTAGTGTCACTAGGGTTTCCTCGTCTCCGTCGGCTGCTCCAATGGCGACAAGAGGAAGATAGAACCCCTATTCTTTGATCTGTGTGCGCAATCTAGGTTTGTTTAATTAGGGTTTTTGGATGTCCATGGCTTCGGCTCCGATAGAGGCGATGCGGCGACGAATTATTTTCCTTCATATATCCCTCAGACATGGTGGCTTTCTCTAATTTGGGAGGCAATATTTGCGTTTTCTGGACTCTTTAGGTCTGGATGGATGCGTTGTGCGACTTAGTCACGACATCAAGGCGGTGGCAATGTCACGCTTTGTTCCTGTTGATGAAGGTGGTGATGGTTGTCATCATGTCTAGCCCTTCTCCTCGTCCTCTTCTCTGAGGCGATGATCCGATCTTCCAAATCACGGATTTCAATTCTTGCTGGCTTCCAAGGTAATTGGGAGTTTCCAGTCTCCGCATCGAGCATGGCTCAAGACGCGCTGCCCGCGTGTGAGGCAGGAAGATAGCAATGGCTTCTCCGAGAAACTTATTGGAATTTATGTTTCCTTTTTGAGTTGCCATGTAATAGATTCTTTTAATACATACTTGGCCGTTGGCCTTGGCGAAAAAGGAAAAGAGCCAGCCCTTTAATTCAGTTGCATACGGTTTCTGCATAGTCTGGCCAAAGATACGTATATATGGAATATAAACGTATATAACCGGCCGCCCTGCCCTGTCCTGCCCTGCACGCTTCACATGGACGTCCCCGGTGGCCGCTGCTTTAAGGAGAAGCCTCCACCCAAAATCCCAAAGAAAATTCAAAAGCGGCGAATATCGTGGCCGGAGAGTGTGCGCGTGCGTACGTGTAACAAATAAAGTGGCCGTGGCGGTGTGGAGTGTGGACCTCGTTAATGATCAGTGCGATCGCGCACTAATACATCCACATGATTTTTTTAGGTATAGTATACCCACATGATTTAGTTAATCATCTCCCCCTCAAATGGTCGCCGCTCGTATCGTGCATGCGGTTGCACCGACCTCACTGATCGAGCAAGGAATGTTCGTGGGATTATTTTAGCTGGCAATGTGGTCATCCAGAGGGGATGTAGGTTCGCGTGCTTGCGTTCTATACGCTGGCATCTGTGTCAACCCTACGTTGCACAAAAACACTCTACGTCGCACGGGAAAAGAGGTTTGGTCAAACTATGCTCGCTCAGTCTCTCGAAGGTGCTCATAGGGATAGGGTGTGCGTGTGTGCGTTCATAGGGGTGAATGTATGCGCGTATGTATGAGCGCTTGCGTCTGTACTGTGTTCAAAAAAAAATACAGAACATGTGAGGAATATTGCGTAGATTTTTCAGGTCGAATGAATTTTTTTTAGTGGAGTGTGGTCTTTTATTTGTGGGCTTCAAAAAATAATACTTCCTCCGGTTCGTATTAATTGTCGTTGATTTAGTACAAGAAGAGGTATTTTTTTTATACATTGGCTTGATGAAATGATTTGGACTAAAAAGGAAAAAAGACCGGCTGCCAATCCCATGCTGACAATGCCGCTATTGGTGACACCGGGCGACCTAGCTAGCCACCACCTTCTAAAGGCTGTCGCCCTTCCTCCTTCCCGAGTCATCATTGGTGTCGAACCGATGAAAGGCGAAGCAATATCTCTGTTTGTTTGTCGTCGTGAGAATCAGAACGAGGAAAGTTATGACAAAGAAGTAATATCCCTTTGTAAGTTCAAAGAGAGAAATTGCTGGCTTGTCATGATGTTTGATATCATGTTATACCTGTTGCTAAACTATTATTTTGCATCATTAATTAGTTTATTATGGACTTTGCTCCATAATAAATCCTAAAATTTTAATACTGCCTCCATTTTCCAACATATACAAGAGTTTAGAGGACTTTTATTTCTTTTTCAGGTCGCCCATGTAAAACGAGAAGCCAATATGGCGGCTTATTTAGTAGAAACATATGCATCATATGAATCTCGTGGCATACTACCTCTGTTCCTAAATATAAGACGTTTTGGCAGTTCGAATCCAAAACGCCTTATATTTAGGAACAAAGGGTGTATATGGTTAACAACCTAAAACTGAAAAAGGTATGACTCGAAGAGTCTTTGAGTGGACTATGTACTCCCGCCTTTCCAAATTACTTTGCATATTAGGCTATATTAGGACAAGCGTTTGACCAACAATTATACTATTAATATGTAACTTTATGATACAAAACCATAATACATAAAAATATAATGATATTCATTTCAAGTCACATAAAGTATATACTAATGGAGTAATTATTGGACAAAGACTTGTCATAACGAAAACATAGTACACAAAGTAATTTGACGGAGAGGGTACATTACACATGAAGACAATGTGCTAAGAAAGATTGTATGTAAATGTCGTTTCATGTGTTCACTCACTCCAAGACTCGAGACTTAGATACGAACAACTGTATCTAAACCGTATCTAAATGCATGAGATTTTTTGAATCTAAATCATGTCAGGAGCTACCGTTCGGGGTGTCGTACGAACAATTGTATCTAAACTATATCTAAATGCATGAGATTTCTTAAATCTAAATCATGTCTCTTTTTTTTGAGTTTGAAATCTAAATCATGTCAGGAGCTACCGTTCGGGGTGTCCTACGAACAACTGTATCTAAACTATATATAAATGCATGAGATTTTTTTAATCTAAATCATGTCTCTTTTTTTTTAGTTTGAAATCTAAATCATGTCAGGAGCTACCGTTCGAGGTGTCGTACGAACAACTGTATCTAAACTATATCCAAATGTATGACATTTTTAAAATCTAAATCATGTCTCTCTTTTTTGAGTTTGAAATCTAAATCATGTCAGGAGCTATTGTTCGAGGTGTCCGTATTAAGATTCATGTAGGGGTGGAGAAAATCAGGATTAGATTAGATGGCTACTATCATTAACTTAGACATGAAAAGTCCTCTTAACTTAGGTCTAGAGTAGCCCGTTAAATATTATGCATTATACACTCAAGTATTGCACAAGGCACTCTTGGTCCATGGTAAAATCAAAATAGAAGTTTATGTCGTAGGATTTGCGTAGCTACAGTCGATGAAATCATGCACAATTTCATTATTTGTAAGTTTTAGTTTGATTTTAAAATTAACTCATAGATAAATACAAACAAGACTATGTGGGCTGAATTGATATTGGTCTTGTAGTAGGTGTAGTCCATATAGACATTTATGCTATTGTGTTAGCGAAATAATCAAGTAGAATGTTATAAACACTAAAATACCGCTCGTCAATTGGAGACTCGAGTCACGGAGTATCAACATCGAGGAAGTCACCACCCACACCTCGTACAACACATAAAACAAGTCCAACTTTGTGTCTGATCCATGTTAGGCTGGGGTCTAACTATAACCACCTTCACAAGTTAGCTCTCATGGGCATTCACGTTCTGTTTTCTTTGAGAAATTCTGAGTGGTCCACACTCCACCCAAGGTTCCATTTCTAGTTCGCGAAGAGAATAGTGCGGCCCCATGATATGCGCACTTTGCACAAGAGCATCTAATCTGCCCTGATTAATTGTCCCCATCGACATTTAGCAGGAAAGATCTACACGCCCAACACCAAGCCAGAGCCAGCCCCAATATCCATCCCCATGGCCATGGAGAGGAAAACTCTTGACCATGCATGCATATGCTATGGCGTCAGAGCTCAGAATGGGCGCGAACGGAAGAAGTAGGACCGGGCCGCTCGTAGGTTCAAAGCGGAAGGCACCGTGTTTGCCTGCCTACGATCGCCAAGCAGCAGTCTTTTCCTGTGCTGTTGGTTGTTGGACAGTTACGTTGCACCCACTGCACACTGCAGGATGCCTTTACCATGATACTACCATCCATGGTGGCATGGTCTTATCATGGAACCAGCCAACCGCTATTAAAACCGTCACGCGCTTGCAGCAGCCGCAAGGATCCATCGCCCCTGAAAATTCCAACAAAATATATAAAGCGGATTGGACGTCGTAGCGACTGACGGACAATAGTTTTCTCGTTTGGACATGGAAGTGAACAGTATACAAATGGTCTAAGATGTCTGCACTTTAGTTAGGTCGTACTGCTAGATCATGACAAAGTCAAGAAAATCGACGTGTTAATCAACTATCTTTTGTAGGCTGCAACCAGCGGCGGAGACCGGGGGGTGCCAGCCAGGGCCCTGGCCCCCTAACATCAGTGATTTAAGCCTAGAATGAATAGTACTCCCTCCTTCCCAATATATTAGGCGTATTAGGTTCTAGCACGAAAATTAACGTAGGTCGTTCGTTACAACAGCCGTCGTTCACGTCGCTCAGGGGGAGGCCTCCACGATCTGCTCTGACGCTCGCAGCGGAAAAGTGCGCAGGAAGAGGTAGGCCTGGTGGGTTAGTGGGGAGAATATTTTGAGGGAGGGAGAGAGGATAGTGGCTGCTAACTGCATGAGAGGGACGTTCGCTTCTTTTTTTTTTTCAACAGAATTAGCGATTGTTGGAGAGGCTATAACTGTGCGCCCTACATTATGGGAATGCATGTGAATCTTAATACGCCCAACATATTGGGAAGGAGGGAGTAACAGTGATTTGTTTTTGCTAAAATGATGTTTTTTGATGGATTGGCTCTCCCTAATAAGGTTTAACAATACTTGGCCCCCCTTGTCTGAATTTTCTGGCTCCGCCACTGGCTGCAACCTAGCTTAGCTGCCGAACGAGTTTATAATAGAATTTCGTCTAGACGAAGACGTACGAACAACACGTACAATAACATGTGGGAACAAGTTTGAAGGTGGGAAGGCGACTAATGAATATATTTTGTAGGAGTACATTGGTGTGTGTTGTACTATAATAACACGTGGACACTCTTTAATTTTCTCATCTTTGATTGATCTAGCCAGTTGACAATGACCTTATGTGCCGGCCAACCCATACGTCTTGTTGCGATCTCTGACGACGCGTTCCTTTATACGGTTGGTCCGGTCCATTTGCATTGCACCAGACGATCAGGCTGTTCCTTTCGACACCTCCTTTCCCAACCAGATGCCCCGTCCTATCTTGCTGCTGAGGGCAGAACGATTCCTGAAATTTGCCCGAGTTGGAAGCGTGCGTGTGATGCCGGGGCAGGTCTTCCCATTTCGATTGCGTGGTCCATTGTTAACCGGAGACGGCAGCACCGACAGCCTCGTCGTCTCTTGTTGCGTTTTCTGGTAAAAAAAGCCGTCCACATCTCACTGAGCAGTCGGCGCAGATTGGTCGAGTACAATAAGAACTGGTGCCGGCTGTTGGGAGAGAGCTAGTAGATGAATCGATGGAAAACCCGATGGTTGAGACCGGCAGACGGGGCATGGACGGAATGGTTGGATGGATCCGGCTGGCCGGCCCGAGAATCTCCGCCGACGGTCGGTCGAGGGTACGGCTACTGAATGAAAAGTGAACAGCGCATTCTTGGTGACAACTGAACCGCCGATGACACGACGGCGTGTGGCGTGACCTGTGCGTGCGCGGCTCGTAACCTCCCACCTAAAAAAGCCTGCAGGCCGTGGAACCGATGAATGATCGATCATGGATGGATGGTGTGGACGGACCGTTTCCACCGAACCCGGCTTCATGAAACGATCGAGCTTCTTGTATACTGCCCGGTCGAAAGAGGAGAATGGCCTGTGCTGTAGTACAGTTCGTTGTTCTGCCAATGCGCTACCCTGTCGTCTAACTGATGCCTTGACTTTCACGCATGTCTTTTTTTTTTTTTGCGAGGGTAAAAAAAGTTTTATTCCAAAATCATAGGGTTATAATCGAGAGGCAAAAGTTCCTCAATACACGGAGGTCCTCTACCTAGCCATACAACAGTAGTACGCTCAGTACGACTATAAAAAGCCAACCGATCTGCTACCTTATTTTGCTCAAGTTTAACTTTCGAAGGAATAAACTCTCTTTCACCCATAAGATGATGAATTTCCGCAACTAGATGTCCATATGCTGAGCGGGTAAGACTGTCTCCCTTCATTGCCAACAGAGCTTCCGAGGAATCAGACTGAACCATGACAGGCATGTCACAATGTTGAATTGCCAACGCCATACCTTGCATTATTGCATGCAATTCAGCTTCCAAAGCGTCATTGCAGTTAAATATGCATCTGTAGGCTGCAAAGATAACGCTGCCGTCGTGCCTCCTTAACACCATCCCCGCAGCCGCAGAGCCATCAGCATGGGAGTAGGCGCCGTCCACCGACAAGGCGAGCCTGCCAGCAGGCGGGCTCGGCCAGGGCAGCGCTGCATGTACCACCCGTTGCATAGCCGGGGCATCATCCATTACAGGCATCTTCCCTTTCATAATTTCCTCGGTGGTATATTTCCTCGACATGTGCAGAGATGACATATAGCTTTGGAGATAGTCCGTCGTCGTTGCTGGAGCCGGAACAATCTTGCCATGCGCCAGGTCCGAACGAAGCGACCAGATTCTCCAGATTAACATTATGGTGCAGTCCCGCATCCCATCATTACAATTCGCCAGGATGTTTAGGAGCCAGTCTTTGCCTGTGTCTCGAAGCAGCTCCTGGTCAGGAAGCTTCCACACTGAGCGCATTTGTGTCCACACTGCACGAGCATGATCACAAGTAACTAGTGCATGAAAGCTAGTATCCTTCTCAGTACCACATAGCGGACAAGTATCCCGCGTAGAAATGTGCCTGTATTTCTTACATGCATTAGTTGCAAGTGCACCGGACACCACCTTCCAGGCCAGAATCCGCATCTTCAGAGGGACCTGGGCGTACCACACTCGCCGCTAAATCAAACGATGACCTCCCGGGTTAGCACTAGACGCGCCCAACCCTACGGACAGGTCAGAATCCGCTGCAAGGTGATATGCACTTTTGACCGTGAATCGTCCGCTCTTCTCTGGGAACCAGGTGAGAAAATCTTGGCCCCTTCTTGGAGACGTACGGATCTTCAGAATCTCGCGAACATCCTGTAGGAGATATGCCCTAGAGGCAATAATATATGTTATTGATTATCTCCCAGTTCATAATTAGGTTTATGTTCCATGCTATAACTGCTATGGTTCTCGAGTCTATAATAACCACGAGGCTCGGAGGAAGACTCATATGCATGTGTGGAATAATAAACGGTAAAATGTATTCCTAGTCTGGCCTCTAAGACTGGCTCAAGTATTGCATGATGATCCTGTTTTCCTGATCATGGGCATGGCTATGCCGGCAATTTTGAGGGCACAATGTTAGAAGAACATTTGTGTTGAATCGACCCGAATTGATGTTATGCTATGAGATTCATTCGTCATAAGTTAATGGTTAATAACACAGAGATGGTTAACGTTTGCATAATTCCTTAGACCATGAGAGTATCGAGTTACTTCATGCTTGCTTCATGAACTTTGGGGTTTGTTAAACGTCATCCGTAAATGGGTGGCTATTACGGCGGCTTACGGGTTCATGGAAAAGTATGTCAAGTAACTTGATAGCTCAAGATTGGGATTTGCTCCTCCGACGATGGAGAGATATCTCTGGGCCCTCTCGGTGTTACGGTATCCATCATCGTCTGGCCAGACACTTTGTGATTTGATCACGGGGATGCCGGAACACGGGAACGAGAAAAGAGAACAATACCGGTAACGAGGTAACTGGCATAGTGGACAAGTTGTTGATCCACGGGGATGCCTACATGTCTCACCTCGGGTATTTGAAACATATCGCGAAGCAACAGGAATAGCACACGGCAACTGGAGGTTCACTCGAATATTCATTCGTGTGGGTATAGGGGTCAATATGGGTGTCCACGGCTCCGATGTTGATCATTGATCGGAAGGGGTTCCGGGTCATGTCTATGCTTCACCGAACCTATAGGGTCACACGCTTAAGGGTCATCTATCTGCTGAATACTAGACAGGGAGTCTGAGAGAAAATCACCGAAAAAGTTTTCGGACACCGGAAAAGTTTCGGACAGCGGAAAAGTTCCGCAGAGAGAACACCGGAACAGTTTCGGTAAAACTGAAAAGTTGTTTCAGGGGATACCATAAAGTCAAATTGGTTTTGGCACATGCCCGATAATTCTTGGAGGGTGCCAGAATCATTCTGGAATTTTCCGGGATGAAAACCGGAAATGTTCCGGAGCTGCCGAAACCGCTTCAGATGCTTTTCGCAGATGAAAATCACTAAACCGGAATTGTTCCGGATCGCATTGAAAATTATTTTAGTGGGTACTGGAAATGTTCTAAGCCCACATAAATATTTTCAGTTCGACCGGACGCTGAAAAATGTCGTCGTGAATAGTGAAAGTGCTTTTTGGGATATTTATGGAAAAGTCACCTTTTGGGATATTTTCCCAAAAGGTTTCTAGAAGGCTTGGGGGCCAAGAAACCCTACCCCTTGGATTTCCTATAAATAGAGGTGGAGGGGCTGCCTCCACACTCACTCCTTCTCACATACAAGTGCCATGACATTTCTGGCTTCTCTCTCCCTCCCAGCGAAATAGTTTCGTAGAGCCGAAAGGCTGTCTGGGTTCCGGTGGGAACTAGTTCTGGACGGCGAAGCCCTGCCGGATAGATGACACCGTATGTGTGCAACCCCGTAGAGAGGTCGTAGGTTCGATCTTTTTGCCCGAGGGGCTGTTCGAGGGTCCTCCCGAAGGGCTGTCCGAGTTTCTGTCCGAGTTTCGGGGGTCCTCCCGAAGGGCTGTCCATGAGGCCTCCCGGAGGGCTGTCCGAGGATCCGTCCGGTGGGACTATCCGAAAGACTGTCCAGAGGCCTCCCGGAGGGCTGTCCGAGCATCCGTCCGGTGGGACTATCCGAAAGACTGTCCAGAGGCCTCCCGGAGGGCTGTCCGAGGATCCGTCCGGCGGGACTATCCGAGGGACTGTCCCGAGGCCTCTCGAAGGGCTGCCCGGAGATCCGTCCGGTGAGCTGACGAGGGAGTACATCCTCGCGGTTGGGAGGTTGTAAAATCCTAGCTGCGGGGATCTGCACCGCCGATCGTCATCGACTCTACTTCCGCTGCGCTACGAGTCGGTAACGAAAAGGATCAAACCTTGGATGCAGTCTCCATAGGGATCCTGGGCTGGTACGTAGGTCGGAATTTTTTTGTTTTCTGCTGCGTTACCCTACAGTGGCATCAAGAGCCGTGCTATGCGTAGATGCAGGTTGCGATCTAGAATACATAGAGATGTATGGGTGTTGCACAATATAATTAGGTAGTAGATGAGATCTATTGCTGAAAATTATTTGTGCGGGTAGCAGATGAAATCTGTTACCCGATGTTCTTGTTGCTTCCCTTGAATTTGCGTAGTCCTGATCTTGACGGCATGGTGGAATCTCACAAAGTTCTGGCAATCCGCGATCCTTTCATGCTGCTCCTGAGTATGCTGATTGACAGATCAACGAAGTGCTAACAGTTCTTTGGGTTCCACCATAGTTAAAGAAAGATGGATGTTTCGCAAACGAAAGGGCAATGCAGATATGATCTGCACGGGGGTCACGCGTATGACGAAGTTTAGTATGGGGCTCGAGATTTTATTATCTCGTGTTTCATACACCCTGGAAAGTTAATCTAGCAACTTGGATTATCATGCTTGATGATGGACGTTGGTAGCTTCGGTTTGTTTCGAAACCTTAGAAGCCACGTAAAACAAGTTTTTGCATGAACCGATTAGAGGCGTCTAACTTGATTTTGCAGGATGGTTTGCATGTGCATATCATGTGGTATAGCAGTGCTCATATTAATTTGATTATGTATGAGATGACTATATGATGTAATTTGATTAACATGACCTGCGTGTCATGATTCGGCATGATGGCTGGAGCCATATGATTGCACTTTAATGACCTACGTGTCAACCTTATGTAATGCACTTATTTTATTAGCTATAGAGATAGCAATATTATCTGGTGCATCGACAAGGTGGTGGCAATCTTCGCGAAGGTGAACACCGACGCGAATGCCGGAGACGAAGAAATAAAAGACTTCTCCGTCAGAAAGGGCTGTACCATATCATGCTATTATGAATTGCCTGAGATGTTTATCCCTTATGATGCACCCTTCTTGATTGCACGGTAGTCACTTTTATTAGGGTGATCTCTCACAAAATATCAAGTAGTTAGTGTTCTCCCAAGTGTAGCACCGTCACAGCATCCTTCCTTTCGAGGTGCGCCATGATCTATATGGGTACGAACGATTGTACGGGTGTAAGGCGGGTGAGGTCAGACCTCGCAGCAAGATCACTTGGTTATCTTGACGTTCATGGCAGGATCGTCCTGAGCTCGGAACACACGCATCGAAAGATGAACAAGAGTCACATGGAGATGTGATTGGCAAGTTTGCCTACCAATTGAAGTTCGCGCCATCAGTGTTCATCTCGAACAATGGCGTTGAATGGAAATGTGGGTCTTGAATCACTCACAATCAATTATGAGAGATATTGATTTGAGTGGGAGCGCACTGTAGAATTAACTTCTTTTAATTCTCAGTGCAACTAATTTTGAACACTGTCTAAAGTGTGATTTGCAAAATAGTTGTAGAATAATGGCTCGCGTTTCCACCTTCCCTATTAAAATTGAATAGCTGTTAAATATCTGGTTAAAACTTTACGGTTGGTAACGTAATGTGAGGATTGTCCTCTAGAGTGCCGAGAAGGATTTTGTCCTATCGCATGCTTTCGGTATTCTCCCGCTAATGCTATGGATCATATGACTCTCGTCCTTCGATCCAAAAGCTAGAATTCCTTTTCAGTCAAAGTGCAAAATGTTTGCTTCCATGAGACCCGAACTTCGAAAGTTTGGATAGTTATGTGATATTCATGGAATCTGAAAATCATTTTCAGAGACAGACAAAGGCTAAAAGATATGAGATATCCAAAGCAATGTTTGTTTGCAAACTATTAGTAAAGGAGTTTACTATGCATTAGACTGATAAGAGAGGGATCCAGGAGAACGCCTGTCATATGATGAAAGGTGAATAAAACAACAACTTAAAGAGAAAGGAAGTGTCTGAAGGGTGTTAGTAAGACTTTCACGCCTAGGAAGTCTGGGGCTAACGCCACTCTTAAGTTGGATGCTTCTTCTGAGAGTAGGAGAAATACTAAAAGTTAAACTGTTAGAAGTATAAAGGCAAAAGGAAAGAAGACTGGAATATCCAGCTCATGTATGAATGTCATACAAGTTTTTGATGTATAGAAGGCTGGTCAAAGATATAGTTCTTGGGAATTATGGTTAAACATGTTAATCACTAATTCTTGGGTATTGTGAGTTAATCACAAAGATACCCGCTCGATTGCATTCTGTTGCAACTCGATGTAAGAACTACTATGGCCTGAAAGACTAGCCAGGGATGAGGTTTAGATACACGCAGGGAACATAGTAAATGTTACTATGCCTTCCATCAGTGTATTCCCTATGTATTTATTTTCATAATTCATTTTAGAGTTTCACACTCTAGCCCTTTGCATAAAGTATCTTGCAAGAAGGTTGTTCATAAGAGAACTTTTGATGTTCGGTGTTATGAATAACATGAGGGCCATACTTTCATTATGAATGAGATGTATGTTATGAATATTGATAATAATACATTACCTCTGGGTTTACTTTCATAATTCATTTTAGAGTTTCATACACTCTAGCCCATTGCACAATGATTGTTGCAAAAGAGTTGTTCATAAAACAACAATTGTTGTTCAGTATTATGAATGACATGAGGGGCCATGCTTCCATCCTAGATGGGATGTATGTTATGAATATTGATGGAAATATGACACATCCATAACACTGACGCTAAATGTCGCAAGACTAAAAGAATACCACACAAGTGTGGCACTGCATTTGGTCACATTGGAGAAACCCGCATGGAAAATTCCATTATGATGGATTTTGAAGTCGTTTGATTTTGAATCATCTGACACTTGCAACTTTCCTCTGAAAAGTGAAGTGACTGAAATACCGTTCACAAGCCATAAGGAACGAGCATAGAACATATTGGTGATCATACATTATGATGTGTGTAGTCCAATAAATGTTATTGCAAGTAGTGGATTTATCTATCTTCAGAAATGACTCAAGTAGATATATGGATATTTACTTGATAAGACGTGAGTCTGGATCTTTTGAAATCATTCGAAAGGTTTTCAAAATGAAGAAGAAAATATTGTAACAAGAAAATTATGTTTCTACAATTCGATTGCAGAAAGGAATATTTGAGTTACAAGTTTAGCGAATGTCTGATGAGTTGTGAAAGGGGTTTCATAACTTGCACCTCCCGGAACACCACTGCAAATGGAAAGTCCGTGAAGATGTAATCGAACCATTTATGACATGGTAAGATCAAAGATGACATAAATAGATTTGCCATTATCCCTTTTAAAAAGTAATGCTTTAGAGACTGCGGCTTTTACACTGAAAAGAGATCCATCAGGTCTGTTGAAATGACGCCATGGTATGGTACGCCCAACCATGTTATATCTTTTCTTAACATTTGGAATATGGGGCTTGTGTAAAAGGTTACAAACCTATTCCAAATCAGACAAGTACTATTTTGTAGGTTATCCCAAGTCATTGGGTATTCCCCCACCACTATACCGAGGCAAACGATTTTGCCACAAAACGGTATGCTTTTAAAGAGAATAGTTCTTACAAAAGGTGAGTGGGAGGACAGTGCAACTCGACGAGATAACCAGTATCTTCGTCATCAGGTCAAAGGAAAGGAACCTTGGAAGTGATTCCGGAGTTTCCTACTGCGACTGATACGGAAGTCTCTACAATAAAATGTATGGACTTCGGTCGAACTTGCAGCTAAACCACGTAGGCAAAGCTCGTGCAAACCTATCAGGTGCGCAAACGAGATATTGTTGTTAGACAACAGTATACCTACAATACACAAGGAAGCGTTGATGGGCCCTGACTCCAGAATTGGCTAAATGCCAATACAATCCAAGATAGTTTCCATATAAGTGATTCAAGATTAAAATCTTGATACACCTTTCGGAAGACTTAGAGTCTAACGAATATTTATGGAACTAAAAACTGATACGGATAAAATGTTTTATCCATAAAGCTCGACTTGTTGCAATAACAAGTTCAAGGAGTTGACTACGATGAGATTGTCTCACCGTAGCGATGCTTAAAGTCGGTTCGGGTTGAACTAGCAGTTAATACATATTTCAATCATGAGATATGAAACATGGATGACAAAAGGATTTCCATCTGATGGAAATGAAACCTAGGACTTGTATATGATACAGTCCAAAGTAATTTGTCGATCCAGAGGATGCTAGTAAGTATGCAAACTTCAGAGTTCCAGCAATGGACAGAAGAGAGCAAAGTGGAGTTGGAATCTTCGTTTTTGATGGAATGGTCAAAAGGGTTTGACTTCATCAAATGGGTATCGAAGATGCATGTGATTCAAGAAAGTAAGTGGGAGCATGATAATATTTCTAAAAACCTTGTGTACTTGACACATTGTTAATTGGAAATAAATTTCTTGACACGAATTAGGACTTCATTTGAAAATAGTTTTTCGATGAAGTGCTTAGGCTAAATAGCCTCAATATTAGGCATGATGATCTATGGAGATAGATTTACCTAATAGGGCTAAGCTATGAATACATATTGACAAGATGCTAAAACTTTTTAGCATTTAAAAACGCCAAGGAGTGATTCTTGCCGAAGTCACATGGAAAGAGTTTTGCAAGACTCGGTGTCTCAAAACACTGATGAGCAAAATACATGATGGAGATTCCACACACTCTTGTGTTTGGATTAATCATGTATTCCATGGTATGTAAATCAACCAGATATGTCCAATACTCCAAAGTTGTTGCGAGTATAGATACCAAAGTGATCAAAGTACTGATCATAGGACAACAGTGAAAGATGTCATTAAAGTACTAGAGTAGTAGTGATGACATGTTTTCTCGCAAGCAGAGATTATGAAGTGCTCGTTGTAAGTAATTACATCGATACAGTCTTCATCAATGCTCCATGCGATTTTCGATTTAAGTTAAGAGTTTTGTGTAATACACAATATGGTGGCACGGTAGTTGGAAATTGTTCCAAACAAGATACTTTGGCGAATTCTATAACAAAGGCTAAGTATGTTGACGCTTAAGAAGCGACAAATAAGTTGTTGAATCATATAGTTCATTCATGAACTTAGTATGGTTCCAAGATGGCTTTGGTCTATGGGACACTATTGCAGATAGTTGCTCCATAGCTCAGTCTGAGGAATCAGGTTTCGACCAATGATTCACACATATGCAAAGCCAAGTCCACACAAAATATGAATTTTGTGAAAGCGTGAAAACGCGAGGATATGCAAAGTTACACACGGAGCTGAAGTCGTCAGATCCGTTGGACATCAGGCTATACCACATGCGAAGCATATTTTACACCAGTATGCCATAGGTGTAAAGTGCATTAGCATTGACTAGATTATTGACTCTAGTGCAAGTGGGAGTCTGTAGGAGATATGCCCTAGAGGCAATAATATATGTTATTGATTATCTCCCTGTTCATAATTAGGTTTATGTTCCATGCTATAACTGCTATGGTTCTCGAGTCTACAATAACCACGAGGCTCGGAGGAAGACTCATATGCATGTGTGGAATAATAAACGGTAAAATGTATTCCTAGTCTGGCCTCTAAGACTGGCTCAAGTATTGCATGATGATCCTGTTTTCCTGATCATGGGCATGGCTATGCCGGCAATTTTGAGGGCACAATGTTAGAAGAACATTTGTGTTGAATCGACCCGAATTGATGTTATGCTATGAGATTCATTCGTCATAAGTTAATGGTTAATAACACAGAGATGGTTAACGTTTGCATAATTCCTTAGACCATGAGAGTATCGAGTTACTTCATGCTTGCTTCATGAACTTTGGGGTTTGTTAAACGTCATCCGTAAATGGGTGGCTATTACGGCGGCTTACGGGTTCATGGAAAAGTATGTCAAGTAACTTGATAGCTCAAGATTGGGATTTGCTCCTCCGACGATGGAGAGATATCTCTGGGCCCTCTCGGTGTTACGGTATCCATCATCGTCTGGCCAGACACTTTGTGATTTGATCACGGGGATGCCGGAACACGGGAACGAGAAAAGAGAACAATACCGGTAACGAGGTAACTGGCATAGTGGACAAGTTGTTGATCCACGGGGATGCCTACATGTCTCACCTCGGGTATTTGAAACATATCGCGAAGCAACAGGAATAGCACACGGCAACTGGAGGTTCACTCGAATATTCATTCGTGTGGGTATAGGGGTCAATATGGGTGTCCACGGCTCCGATGTTGATCATTGATCGGAAGGGGTTCCGGGTCATGTCTATGCTTCACCGAACCTATAGGGTCACACGCTTAAGGGTCATCTATCTGCTGAATACTAGACAGGGAGTCTGAGAGAAAATCACCGAAAAAGTTTTCGGACACCGGAAAAGTTTCGGACAGCGGAAAAGTTCCGCAGAGAGAACACCGGAACAGTTTCGGTAAAACTGAAAAGTTGTTTCAGGGGATACCATAAAGTCAAATTAGTTTTGGCACATGCCTGATAATTCTTGGAGGGTGCCAGAATCATTCTGGAAACTTTCTGGAATTTTCCGGGATGAAAACCGGAAATGTTCCGGAGCTGCCGAAACCGCTTCAGATGCTTTTCGCAGATGAAAATCACTAAACCGGAATTGTTCCGGATCGCATTGAAAATTATTTTAGTGGGTACTGGAAATGTTCTAAGCCCACATAAATATTTTCAGTTCGACCGGACGCTGAAAAATGTCGTCGTGAATAGTGAAAGTGCTTTTTGGGATATTTATGGAAAAGTCACCTTTTGGGATATTTTCCCAAAAGGTTTCTAGAAGGCTTGGGGGCCAAGAAACCCTACCCCTTGGATTTCCTATAAATAGAGGTGGAGGGGCTGCCTCCACACTCACTCCTTCTCACATACAAGTGCCATGACATTTCTGGCTTCTCTCTCCCTCCCAGCGAAATAGTTTCGTAGAGCCGAAAGGCTGTCTGGGTTCCGGTGGGAACTAGTTCTGGACGGCGAAGCCCTGCCGGATAGATGACACCGTATGTGTGCAACCCCGTAGAGAGGTCGTAGGTTCGATCTTTTTGCCCGAGGGGCTGTTCGAGGGTCCTCCCGAAGGGCTGTCCGAGTTTCTGTCCGAGTTTCGGGGGTCCTCCCGAAGGGCTGTCCGTGAGGCCTCCTGGAGGGCTGTCCGAGGATCCGTCCGGTGGGACTATCCGAAAGACTGTCCAGAGGCCTCCCGGAGGGCTGTCCGAGGATCCGTCCGGTGGGACTATCCGAAAGACTGTCCAGAGGCCTCCCGGAGGGCTGTCCGAGGATCCGTCCGGTGGGACTATCCGAGGGACTGTCCCGAGGCCTCTCGAAGGGCTGCCCGGAGATCCGTCCGGTGAGCTGACGAGGGAGTACATCCTCGCGGTTGGGAGGTTGTAAAATCCTAGCTGCGGGGATCTGCACCGCCGATCGTCATCGACTCTACTTCCGCTGCGCTACGAGTCGGTAACGAAAAGGATCAAACCTTGTATGCAGTCTCCATAGTGATCCTGGGCTGGTACGTAGGTCGGAATTTTTTTGTTTTCTGCTGCGTTACCCTACACATCCATGTCCCAAAAATATTGCCGCGGTCTTTGCACATTCCATGCACCCGACTCGTCCAGAAAATCCGCCACCCAATTGTATCTACAATTTCCTTTCGGGGTGATCGGCCTAAAGTCATGTCCCCTTGGAATCCAGGCATCTCGCCACGTTTTGATCAGAGTACCATCCCCCACTCGCCAAATCAGCCCTTTCTTTAGCAGCTCAAGGCCGTGCACGATCCCTTTCCACACTGCCGACGAGCTAGATGGGAAAACTGTATCCAATAAATTACCGCTGGGGTAGTATTTAGCCCTAAGTAAGCGAGCACAAAGACTGTCCGGGCTATCAAGTAATCTCCAAGCCTGCTTTGCCAGCAACGCCTGGTTAAAGGCGCACATATCTCTGAATCCCATACCACCCATGTCCTTGGGCAATATCATCTTCTCCCAACTGAGCCAAGCCATCTTTCTCTTACCGTTCTCCACTCCCCACCAATATTGCCTCATCATCCGAGTTAAATCATCACAAACGGACGCCGGGAGGCGAAACACACTCATCACATAGGTAGGGATTGCTTGCGCCACTGCCTTAATCAAAATTTCCTTATTACCACAAGATACGTATTGTTCACTCCAATCAACAAGTCTCTTCCTCAACCTGTCCTGTAGGGTCTCAAATTGCCCTTTATGTATTCTTCCCTCCGGAACAGGTAAGCCCAAATACTTTGGTTCAAACACCTGTTGCGTAACCTCCAAGGTACTCTTAACATCCTCCGCCACCGCATCAATGCAATTGTCCGAAAAAAGGATGGAACACTTATCAGGGTTAATAAGTTGACCCGTCGCTGTGGAGTACGTGTTCAACAAACCTTTGACAATGCTTGCATGTTGGTCAGACCCTTCGAATAGCAACATAGTATCATCCGCAAAAAGGAGATGAGATATAACCGGTGCACTACGGCAAATTGACACCCCCTTCAACTCCCCATCATTGACTGATTTTGATATAAGAGCAGATAGAGCGTCAGCAACAAATAGGAATAAGAATGGGGACAAAGGATCACCTTGCCTAAGACCCCTAGATGGGGTGAAAGCCTCAAGCAACTTCCCATTAAATTTTACAGAGTATTTGACTGACTTCACACAAGCCATTATCCATGAAATCCACTCAAGCGGGAAGCCCCATTTAATTAGAGCTTGCTCCAGAAAGTCCCAGTCCACACGATCATACGCCTTCGAGAGATCAAGCTTATAAGCACATGTCGCTGGTCTGTTTTGTTTCAGCGACTGTATGTAATGGATGCACTCGAACGCAATGATAGAATTATCAGAAATAAGTCGTCTAGGAATAAAAGCACTTTGATTCTCAGAAATCATTCCGCTAGCAAAGGCCGAAGACGGTTAACCAAGCATTTGGACACAATTTTATAAATAACATTGCATAGACTTATCAGCCTAAAGTCCTTGAGCTCCTTCGGGTGGGGAACCTTCGGGATAAGGACGATAGCCGTATCATTCACACCGTCTGGCATTATTTCGGACTTAAAGAATTCCAAAACAGCAGCTATAATTTCCGCCTTCAAAACGGCCCAATTCCGTTGGAAAAACCTAGCCGGTAGACCGTCCGTGCCAGGTGCTTTTAGGGGACCGATTTGGAAGAGGGCATTCGACACCTCCTCCTCAGTAAACGGTGCACATAATGGGTCATTCATACCCTGAGTCACTTTTGGTGTAATGCCCTCAAGCACGCCCGCAGGTGTTAGAGTCGGGTCCTTTGTATATACTTCCTTGAAGTACGATGTAGCCATGCGCTCCATGTCAGACGGCACAGAGCACCACGAACCATTGTCACGACGAAGGCGTTGGATGAAGTTCCGCCGTGCTCTCCAAACTGTTCGGCGATGAAGGTAAGCAGTGTTCCGTTCACCCTCCTTCAGCCAAGTGATCCTCGATCTCCGAAGCCAAAGCATCTCCTCTCTATAAAGGAGCTCATCCAATTGATTCATTTTCTGTTTTATCAACGATCTATCAGCGTCACGAAGTTGCAGGCCTGCCAGCTCCGCCCGGAGTTTCTCAAGTTCAGAAGTAACATGACCAAAGTTCTCCTTGCTCCAAGACCGCAGCTTCGTCATCATTTCCTTTAGTGCATCCCGAACTGCACCTAGGTTTCCCTCTGGCTTGCTCCTCCCCCACCGATCAGCCACCACGGCCGCCAACGCCGGGTGTCTTTCCCACATGATCTCGTATCTAGGTGCAGCCCTAGCCCTTGGCGGTTCCACATGTGAAAGTCGCACCAGCACCGGGCAATGATCCGAACACGAGGACGCAAGATGAACCACCTGCGTAAACGGGAACAACTCCCTCCACGCTTCGTCCGCACACGCTCTATCCAAGCGGATACGAACGTTTCTGTTGCCATACTGGCCATTATCATATGTGAACGGGATCCCACTAAATCCCAAATCCATCAACTCACAAGAAAGCAAACAATCCCGAAATAGCTGCATCTGATTTTCGGAACGTTGAGAGTTAGAAAAGTGTTCGTGTTGCCACATTGCTTCATTGAAATCTCCACACACTAACCATGGTTCTGATGAAATCGCCCTTAGGTTGGATAGAGAACTCCACATCTGATGACGGTTCTCCACCCGCGGTTCACCATATACGAAAGTTGTCCTCCACGACTTGTCATTTGCAGCATCTACAATCCGCACGTCTATGTACCGTGCGCAAGAATCCAACACTGTCACTTGTAGATTCTCATCCCAGTATAGAGCCAGGCCTCCACTTAGACCATCACTAGACACTCCCGCAAAACCCTTCATCTGCAATCTCCACTTAAGTTTCTCCATCTTACTTGAGGCTTGTCTTGTTTCAGATAGGAAAATCAGCCCCGGGGAATTGGCTTTAGAGAGGGCCAAAACCTCACGAAATGTCCGGCGCCCCCCCCCCCCCGACAGTTCCAGACTAACGAACTCATTGTGCCCGGCGGTCCTCCTCGAGGGAGGCCGCCGATCTATCATCAGAGACACCTTCCGAGCCAATCCCAGCTCGCTTACTTCCTGTGCTGCTGCTAGGCGAGTTGATCTCACGTCCATCCTCCCCCTTGCCTAGGGTCAAAGCAAGTACGCCATCTGTTGCTTTATTGAACTCTTTCCCATCACCACTACTCACGGTTTCCATAGCTAGTCGCTTCCTGACCGCTGGATCAACCTGCATATTTGCTTGAGAGTTCTTAGACGGGCTCGAAGCAGTGTCCAGAATATCAGGATCAACAACAGACTTCCCCGTCGTATTCCTTTGCTTTGGAGTGTGGTCCTGCTTCTGCCCTCCCCCTCGTCCTAATGCATCATCAGGCCTTGGCTTGTTCGGGCCATCAGCATACAACCAAGCACCGAATTTCTTCCTCTTCTCTTCATGAACCCCTGTACCACATTCCTTGTACTCGTGGCCAATAATGCCACAAACACTACAGAATCGAGCATGTCACTCGTAAAAAGCTTTCAACTAAGTACATCAAGCTGAAACCTAAACACTCAGTTGATCCGTGGAAGTCCCATAGTCCCTTTGAATGGGTTAGATGGGGTGGCACGACCCCAAAGGGCCGCTAAGTGCAAATGCCTGTATAATACTCCCTCCGATTCTTTTTAGTCAGCGCATAAGAGCAGACTCGGATACCAAGAGACGGATTGAGTAGAAGGCGAAGAGAAGGGAGGAGGACGCGTGCGTGCTAGCGTACCGTACGAGCAAGAAAAGGAGGCGAGCGAGCTGGCTTAATCAATGCGATAGAAGGAGGCGTAGCGGAGGTGGAGAGGTAGTCTCGGAAGGAATCGGCGAAAGATCTAAACGTGCATACTATTGCGGATTTTTTGGAAAAAGTTATACGCCGAGTAAATTGGATCGGAGGGAGTATATGGTTGCATGGGTGCATGGGGGTCGCCGTCTAATCACAAATGGTGCTGCTGAGTGCAAGGGGTTACTAGCTCACTCTGGACGATAATGAACGATTTTGGCTATAACGTGTTCTCCTCTTGGGCAGGCACCTCACAAAATCGTGGCACTGAATCACTGATCATGTAACGTGATGCCTTCTAAGATCCAGATCCTCAATGCACCCGGCAAATCCTATTTACCTATATCTCGCTCACTGCGAGAGTTACTTATGTCTTGCCTGCAGCTTTTCATGTGGCTGTACAATACTAGGCCGGGCCATTCTTAGCGCTCGCTTGTGCTCGTTCGCACGCTGGTCGCAGTGTTCACTGAGGTTTTCAATGTTTTTTGTTTGTTTCTTCACCGGTTTCATCGGTTATTTCTTTGTTTTTCATCAATTTTCTTCGCTTCCTCTCGGTTCCCCCCCCCCTTTTTTTCTTTCTTTTTTCCGGTATTCTTTGGTTTCATTATCCGTTTTTATTGATTTTTTTTCTTTTCTTTTCTTTTTCTATTTTTTTTCGTTTTCTTGGTTTTCATCCGTTCTTCGTTTTTCTCTGTATCTTTCTTGGTTTTCACAGTTGCCATTCTTTCACATTCATTTTCTTCTTCTTTTTCTTACACATGTCTTCATTTTTCTTACATATTGTACATTTCTTCTATATGTCAAGAACATATTTATAATACACATTTAACATTTTAAAATACATGTTTTATTCAAATATATGTTTTGATGTATATTGTTTACATACAGATTTTTCATTTTTGGTATACATCTAAAATATTTTTATACAGATTTAACATTTTGTAAATATATGAATAACATTTTCTTAATATATGCTTCGGTGTCTACTTTTTTTGTGCCCATCATACATTATTCTTATACATCCGTAAAAATTTTAATACACTTTTAACATTTTTAAAGTATATTTTTATTAAATACATGTTTTGATGTCTATTGTTGTCATGCACATTATATAAAGCATTTTTAATAGAGGTTTAATATTTTTTTACAAATTATACGAACATTTTTTTACATTGTGTAAACATTTTTTAATTTCAATGTACATGTTTTGAAGCCCATGAACATTTTTCTTTTTCTTTCTTTTGCATCATGTTATCTTTGTTTCTTCCCTTTTTTTTGTTTTTCTTCATTTCTTCATCGGTTTCCTATGTTTTTTTTGTTTTCCAACATTTTTCTCGGTTTTCTAAACTTTTCTATTTTCACCCAACTTTTCAACACATTTGTAGTTTTTTAAATATACAGTGTACATTTTTAGTGTACACGTGGAATATTTTTCAAATACATGACGTACATTTTTTGTATATGCCAGAAACACTTTTTCAAATACACGATTAACATTTTTCAATTATATGTTTTCATGTCAAAGTTTTCCATACATATCGTACATTTCTCGTATGCATATACAATATTTTTAATGTATTTTTTACGTTTTATTCAAATACACGTTTTAAACAATTTTTTCTAAATATATTATTCTCAATATTATTTAAATACATGATTAACATTTGCTAGATACATGATTAACATTTTTAATACATGATTTAACAATTTTAGAAATGCAAGAGTTTTTCTTTTCAATGTCACCAGCATTTTTTAATGGTACCATTGTATAATATAGAAACATTTTTTACATTGTATACATATTTTTAAACAATTTACATACTTTTTTTGAAACACAATAACATTTTTTATGTAAAGGACATCTTTTAATAGGTGTCAACATTTTTTCTAATTGTGATAACATTTTTGGTACTCGAAGTTTTCAAAAAATTTATTAAAATTTAAGTTTATAAGACATATTAATTTAAAATAAAAATGTAAAAAAGTAAAACAAATATCATGACATCAGCATGTTATTGCCTGATGTCAGTCGAACCCAGGTCGTGCTCACGGGCTAGGGCGAGCGAGTGAGCTGGCCGAATTAGCGTAGGTCCTTTCTGGTTTTATGAAGGTTCTAAAAGCTTCTCTTTTGTTTTTTCCATTATTATTTCTGTTCTATTGTATAGTACACAATTTTCTTTTTCCAGATCTTTTTTTCCTTTTTAGTTTCTTTGAAAAAAATATCCATCCAATATAAATAGATTCAAAAAAATGTTCAGATTTTTCAGGTGTGTTCACAAAAGTTTTAAAAAATGTTACCATTTTTTTTAAAGAATATACAATTCTTAAAATATATTATTATATATTTCTTATAATCTATTCAGAAAATAACTTTTTTAGGGGTATTCAGAAAATAACTAAAACCAGTAAAAGCGAAGGAAAAATGCTAGGAAATCACTGGCTACTAGAAGAAATTTGCTCGTTGCACTCCATCTCTAAATGGGCTGGTCTAGTCGTGGCGATCTGTGTGTCATCGCTACATTTTAGCCGCACAGAGCGTCCAATGGGCTTAGTATCCCCTCGGGCCTTTATCCAGGCTTGCCGGTGGCGCGCCTCACACCAGTTTCTTGGGTCATGGCGCCTGATCGTCTCGGCCATGTGATCCACCATCAAGCTTCGTCACAGACTTCCACCTTTTGTTAGGTGGGTCATTGTGATAAGATTGGTTTGATGTTAAAGTTGGCATGCCAAAGATTGATTGGTTGGTTACAAACTTCTCTTGTCAAGCTCACAAAAATGTTCGAATTTTGGATATCCTTGATTTTGCCAATGTTGACTTGTCAAATATTGGCAATGCGAAATGTTGGCTTGTCAAATATTGACAATGCCAAATATTGACATCAAACCAATCAGCCTTCACATGCGCATGCATAGCTGTATATGTGTATGGTGGTGCATTTTGGTAGTGAACAGGAGAATCCTACATGACGCTCGGTGCTACGTAATGTCGAGCAAACACACTAGAGTGAGCAACAGTCGTGCCAAGTAGCGCTTGCATAGTAATGCGAGCGTGCCTTCCATCGCTTTTCGTAATTATCCTTTTGTTTGGTCGTTTATGTCTTTTTTTTTCTTTTCTTTTCTATTTCCATGACTTTACTTTTTAGAATGTTCAGAAAATTTGAAAAATATTCATCAAATTGAAAATACTCACATGTTCTTTTCTAAAATGTTCAATTTAAAAAAAACATTCACAATTTTCTTAAAATGTTCACTTTAGAAAGAATTTTTTTTTCAAATTTTAGAAATTTTCTCAAAGTATAAAATGTAAAGAGTGGATTCTTTTGTAATCGGGCTCCTTGGAGCCCTAAATTTTCAAAAATTCAAAAATCAACCTTTTAAGTTTTGAAAAAAGGGAAAATAAATACACAAGTACTTATAGATGTATGCTGGACGTGTGTGAAATTTCATCACGAAATACGTTTTGATGTGAGCTGTAAAATAATCATGTACTTTTACAATGAATAATACATCTGCTGGAAATACATGACTATCATTTTTGTGTAGCTCGCATAAAAAGGTAATTCACCATGAAACTTTGCAGAGAAGCTAGTAGTATACAACCATATGTATGTATATGTATATTTTTTCAGATTTTTTGAAAAACTAAAATTTGTTTCTTAAAATTTTCTATTTAAGGGCTCCATGGAACTCGAGCTCCATTTGAAATTTATGTAAAATGTTCTCATATTTATTTTTTTCTCAGATTTTGAAAATATCCATGGATTTGATAAATTTGAAAAAGGGGAAATGCAAAGGATAGAAAACCAGGGTGGAAAACCTGAGCAAACCGGCGAAGCAAAAAGGAAATACCTAGAAACAACCGCCCGGTAGCGGTTTACAGGAGCGATCGACTAGGCCGGTCATGGAGGAGCGTTTTGTGTGTTTTCCCAGTATTTTAACGCAGCGAGCCCACTGTGAAGTCACTCTCCTTGCTACAATTGTTGACAAGATACTGCTCCCTTCTTCCTGTTTCTATCAACAAGGTTCTTAACAAGGTGGATGTGATCATGTGAATTTCTTTTCGGTTATATTGGTGTTGTTGTAGTTTTTTGTCAGCTGGACACCCAGCAGATATTGTAGTTTTCCATGTAGTTGGGCTTAAAAGCCTCCTTTCTAAGAAATCACTAATATATTGTTGGAACTGGGCTTTATTTTAGGTAAAAGCAGTGCAATTAATTGTTGAATTTCAAATGCAGATGCGGCTTGAACTAGAATGTCCTATACGTACGTGTGTTAAATTAGCGGCGACTTTATGCGTGATGTGGTTTGCGAGAAGAAATGTGATCCATGGTAATATTTTCCAAAGCCCTTTATCCACTCATCTCTTTGTGGAAAGGTTCTTAGCCGAGCTTGATGAAATAAAGTCATTGTCAAACAACTCCTCGCAGCAATCCACAGCGGCTCAGGCCATGAGACAGCCACTCCGGTCAGCGTGGAAATCTCCCCTTGATTGGCACATGAAAAATAATGTGGATGGCGCCCTCTCCTGCAATGGTTCAGTGCGTACGGCAGTAGCGGTGTGCCGTTGTCGGTTTCTAAGAACCTACATATGAGTTGTCTGCGACAACTCTTTGTGAGTTCGGCCAGGGACTGAACACGTCCAGCGATCCTAAGTCATAGCTGAGATGTGTGGATGAACTATAGATGAACACGAAGAACTACCTAGGTTCGGGCCACCTTCTTGGTGTAATACCCTACTCCTGCTTTGTTGTATTTCACTGGAGAGAGCTACATCTGTTACAAGATGAAAAGATCGACCCTGGTGAAGCCTTGGTCTCCCTTATTTATAGTGCGGAGGGAAGGCCTTGCCGGGATTCCTGATTGGCTGAATATACATTGAGGTAGACCAGCGTAGCCTGTACCCGGGTAGCATGGGCACCCATCGCATGCTGGCGTGCGTGATGATGACGTCCTTTCAGGGAAGCGTGTTACCCCCCGGGCACTTACCTGCCTCTTCTGGCATTCATTGGGCGATGGCGAAGTACCTCCACTGTAGTAGCGTAGGCGGTAGGTGAATCTTACTGTAGTCACCGTAGATGGCTTGGGTCGCACGGGTCCTTCCGGAGGCCGCGTGCGTAGACTAGTCGTTCGGCCATCGTCCTCTTCCTGGCGTGGGTAGCGATGCTTCCCGGTACGGACCCGCGTGCAGCCTCTGAAGTCAAGGCCCGCCCCTCCCGGGTGGGCAGGTGAGGTCACCAGGCGGCCTCCCGGGAAGCCCCCGTGAAGCCTTTCCTTAGGGCGCCGTAACTCTGCGTTTTATCCCTTGGCGACCCGATCCATAGTCCATCGGGCATATCAGGATATCTGATAGACGTTCCCCACATGGAGGAACATCAATGTCTTCGTCCCCAAGGTTCCTCTTACCAGGTTAGTAATACCCTGGTTTTACTGACGCCGACAGTAGCCCCCGGGCCCGTTACCCGTCAAGGTGTTTGCTGGAGCCGAGACGGGGAAGGGGGCCATGCCTTTCTAGAGCCTTGACACGTGGCAATCGTTTGATTATGACGGGACCGGATGTCGGAGACTTTTCTGCACTGTATTGAAGGATGGCTTGGGGGGTAGTTTTGTCAGACCACGGGAGCGTCTTGATTTCTTCCCACTCTCGTCGCGCGTCATCGGGAAGCGGAGAACGTGGGCAGATGCGGCCAAGAGGCGGTGGTTTCTCTTCCGTCTGCCCCCTGCTCCTATAAGGGAGATGAGTTAGGGCGCTGTCAGCCCGTTCCGTTGTTTCTTCCCCCCATCCGTTCCTTTCGCCTTTGCTTCAGGCCTTTTTTCCCCTTTCCTCGCATTGGCCTTTGCCCGGGATCCTCTTCCAATAGATTCGCGCAGATCCAAGTCCGCCGTGGACAAGGGAAAGAAAAGCAAGGAGGCGACAGCGGTGGCACCGCCGGAGCCGGCCCTGCACGAGTCAGACTTCGAGGACTCCGACAGCACGAAAGCGCTCCGGTTCTTGGTCGGCGGTCGAGAGAGTGAGTGGGGGCACAGGACGCTGCTGCCGGCGGGGAGTCAGGAAGTGGATGAGGACGTGGTCCCCATCTTTGTCAACTTCCTTGCCGCCGGTTTGGTGCCCCCCTTTTCTGATTTCTTCATGGCGGTGCTGGAGCATTACGGGCTCCACATGCTACACCTTCACCTGAACGCGGGTGACGGTCTTGGCCATCTTCGCCCATCTTTGTGAGGGCTTTGTCGGGGTGCGGCCATCGCTGGAGCTTTTTCGGTATTTCTACTCCCCGCGCCTGAACTCCGTCGACCGGCAGACCTCAGGGTGTGTGACTTTCCGTCTTGCGGTGAAGAAGACGGACATGAGTTACATGCCAGTGGATCTGTACTCCCATGTGAAGGAATGGCGGTGGAGTTGGTTGTTGGTGAAGACCCTGAGGGCCCCCCCCTGCTTCAGGAGCCAGAGGCTCCTCCGCCCGTGATGACGCGCCCGGGATGGAAGCGGTGTATCGCCGGCAAGGCCTTTGAGCCAGTCCTCCGGCGTATCAAGTTGTTCGCCGAGTGGGGGTTGTACGTCCGAAAGGTAGCGTGTAGTTTCGTCCGTCTCCGGATCGCCCCCCTCCAATTCTGGAAGGAGCCAACTTGGATGCTCGCAGGTGAGGAAGACGGCCAATGCCTGCGCCAGGACGCACTCTTGGTGGAGCAGCTGTCGTGGGTGATGGAGATCCTTTTCAACTCCGACGAGGCCCCTGGCCTTCCGGCCGCGATAGGAATGCTACAGGCAGTCAGTCTAGCGGCGCCATTCTGAAGCAGATGCCATTGTGTGACCGGTGGGGGCTTGTCCCGGCGGGTCAGGCGAACCCCGAGAGGCCAAACCCCTTCTCGCCGCATGAGGCCTTGGAGGAGGCAGCAGAAGAGAGTCCGACAGAGAAGGAGGAGGACGAAAATGATTCCGAAGGTTCCTCCAGCACGCCGACCAGGGGGGACGCACCTCCACCGCCCGGTCAGAAACGTGCCTTATCTCTTGCAGCCCCCAGTCCTACTACCCGAGCCCGTCGACAACGCCGTGCTGCCAGAGCCACGTAACTGTCTAAATTTGTTGTTTGCTTATAGACGCAGCCTCGTTTAATGTTGGCCTTTGTCCACAGTTTGTCGACCACGGAAGATGATGTGGTGGAGGTAGCGCCTCCTCTGGCCGACACCGCCCCCTGGAGGAGGCGACAGAGATACCGGTAGCCCCCGAGCCTGGGCAGGCTCGGGCTTCGCAGGAGAACACTGGTGGCCCCATCGGAGGGCCGATCCCAAGCGTCTCCTTCCGCCAAGATCGGCTCAAGAGGTCATGGACCGCCAAGGATGAGTATGTGGGTTAATCCTTGAGGGTGTAAGCTGTAGCCCCCGAGCCATTTTCTAATTGTTGCTTGGCTGCATGTGCATCCCCTCACACCCTTGTCACCCGCCGAAGAAAGCGAAGTGGGTGGCGACCAAGAAGACAGACGACGAGGGCCCAGACACCTGTGCGGCCGCAGAGGCCGAAGCTGGCGACCGAGAGGAGCTTCGGCCGTCAGGGGGTGCAGAGGTGTCCCGAGAGGACGGCCCTCCATCAGCGGTGGCCCCCAACAGCACCGTTGAATGGGACGAGGGCGCTGACCGAGGTGTCTGAGAGGTCTTGGAGGAGAATCTTGCCGAAGGCACTTCGATCCTGGAGTCCCCCGTTATTGGGTCTACGGGAGGCTCCAGGTCCCCGTTCGGCCGTGCTTCGGGAAGTGTCGTTGACTCCGACGCCCAGGCCCCGGAAACCCTTGTTATTGGGTCTACGGGGGGCCCAAGGCTTCGCCAGGGAATGCCCAGGGGAGCGCCGTGGGCCCAGATGCGCAGGCCCTGGAGGCCCCCGTTATTGGGTTTACGGGAGGCCCCGGGGCTCTGTCCGGTGATGCCCCAAGTGATAGCTTCCTCACCCCTGCAGCTCTAGCAGGGGGTTCTTTAGCAGGCGCCTCCGGCCTGGCAGAGCGTGATGGTTTGTCAGATAGTGCCGCGCAAGTGCGTCCGCCTCCGTCGTGGAGGAGGTCGTCCGGGAACCGCCCCTCATGGGCAGCTCGAACTGGGCCCTGGGGCCGGTGCTTTATCCGGCAGGGGCCGTAGGCGTCTGCGCGCCCACTGGCAAGTTCTTACGTTCGGTGCGCTGGGTGGTCAACCGTCTTGAGGCCGACCTGGCGGACGAGAGGGCGACCCTGGCCCAGGGCCGGCAGGCCCTTGCCGGAGCGTGGGGAGTCTTCTTTGCCCAGTCCATCCACGCTAGGAGGGAGAACGAGGAGACTCGAGAGCAGGTGTCCCAAGTCCTGGCGGAGGCCAAGGCGATTCTGGACCGCGCCCAAGACGAGGCCCGCGAGAAGGTGGCCACCGAGCTCGCGCGGGAACGTCAGGCGCAGGAGGCAGAGCGCGCGAAGGTCCTCATGGAGTCCCTCCAGAAGCAGAAGGGGGAGGCCCGTGCCGAGTACCAACAGCAGCTGGACCTCCAGGAGTCGCGCTTCTCGAAGGAAAAGCAGACCCTTGAAGCCAGGTGCGCTTCGCTGGAGGAGGAGCTCAAGGTGGCGAGGAGCTCCCTTGAAGAAGCCCGATCCCTCACGGCTGAGAATGATAGGGCACAGACCGCAGCCGAGGAGAGGCGCGGGAAGCTCCAGGACGAGCTGACGCACCTTGAAAAGTCCAATTCTCAGCGCAAAGAGGAGATACTCAGGCTCAGAGGGCAGCGGAGATCGCAGTGCCAAATCTTCAAGGGGGCCTAGACCCGCATCCTCGAGGCCGCTGGGTCGTTCGGCATGACCCTCCTGGCCCCCACCAATTTTCAGGATGATGACATGGGGAGTTATGCTGTGTTCTTTGAGAAGTTCGTCGACAAGCTGGTCGAGGCGGCGAAGGACTTCGAGAAGACCATCGAAGACAAGTGCCGGGAGCTGGGGACGAAGATCAGCGAGCGCGTCCTGGCCAACCTCAACCTTGCCAACGCCGAGTTCCCCTTTGCCGACGTGTTGCGCCCGCTGGGGGAAACTTCGCATGCGCAGGCCTCCCGGGCCGCCGTGACAGGCTTCATGGAGGAGCTTGTCGGCCTGTACGTCCGGGGTGAAGAGGACGCCGGCTCTTCTGACGAGGATGTAGATCCGTAGGTTGTTAGTTCGGAGCCCCCGGGCCTTATTCTTGTATACATGTACTTTGATGCTTCTTTTGACACGCGCCTGGTGCCCGCCCTTGAACTGTATTATCTTGTTTTGCCCGCTCTGCTTGCGAGTTCATGCTGCCGGGTCGTAACAGCTTTTCTTCAAATGATGGGTTGTTCCATCTTTGAACCTATGGACATCCCGTGTAGCCCCCGGGCCCAGGCCCTTCGAGCGATTAGCAAGAATCGCCGGAGGGGGTGGGGCCTAGAGTCCACAGAGGCTAGACTCGTGGTGCCCTCTGCCCCTTGTTGGGGAAGTGCAGCCCTGCCGTCCGGTCATTTCGCCGCGTAGTCACGTCGAATTTACGACCGTAGTAAATCGTCGTAAAAAAGTGGATGGCTCCTTGGTTCCCACGCCTTGGTGCATGGGGAAGCGGGAGGGCGGGAGGCCCCGGAGTAACTTCTGGGTCGTGGTCGTTAGCCTTTCGCCGCTTATATAAGAGGCGGGGAGGGGCATTTTCATGCCGCAGCCCCCTCTTCTCCTTCATCTTCTTCTTCTGCGCCCTTTGTCTAGAAAGCCCCCAAGCTATTTGGCCAGCTTCGAGCTCGGCAGCCATGTCATCGGCTTGCTTTCTCACCCGTGAGGTGGCGCGGCTGCACCGCGAGCTGGCCGCTAAGGAAGACGAGCTGGTGGCGAAGGATGAAGTGTTGGCGGAGAAGGACGCCATCCTGGCCGACGTCCGCTCCCGCGCTCTCGACGTGCTGACGTGACACAAGCGGGAGAACGGGGAGCTTTGCACTTGGCTCCACAAGACCACAGAGGAGCTCCGGGAGGTGAGGGACAACCTCACCCAGGAGACGCTCCGGATGGCCTGCCTGGCGGCGCGAGAGAACTGTCTGCGGGAAGAAGTCCAGGAGCATCTCAGCACTACGCTGGCGGAGACCGGTAAGCATCATGCATCCCTGCGTGAGGTTTACCGCCTCGTTAGCGAGCTGATGCCCGCCCTTGAGCTCAATCCATACCACCACGGTGACAGCTTTAACGAGCACCAGGTGGCGGATCTTGTTAGCTTCTTCCATCATCTGGCCGACGACCTTTCCCACCTCCGCGAGGAAATGGGCGCGCACTACTGCAGGCTGATACGTCTCCAACGTATCTATAATTTATGAAGTATTCATGCCATGTTTATTATAGTTTTGTATGATTTTGGTGCACTTTTATATGGCTTTTATATGATTTTTATGGACTAACATATTGACCTAGTGCCCAGTGCCAGTTGCTGTTTTCTACTTGTTTTTGGTTTTCCAAAAAATCCATATCAAATGAAGTCCAAATGCAGCGAAACTTTTTGACGATTTTTTCTGGAAGGAAACAGACCCAGGAAGCTTCGGGGGAGCAGCAGAAGACCCACAGGGGCCCCACAAGCCACCAGGGCACGCCACCCCCCAGGCGCGCCCTGGTGCCTCGTGGGCCCCCTGTGGCACCTCTTTGCGTGATTCCAACGCTGAAAAATCATATATATTCAGAAACCCCCGAAAGTTAACCTAGATGAGTTTTTATGCCACCGCAAGCCTCTGTATCTCCACGATCTCATCTACAACCCTTTTTTGGCACCCTGCCGGAGGGGGGAATCATCACCGGAGGCCATCTTCATCATCCCGCCGGTCTCCATGACGAGGAGGGAGTAGTTCACCCTCAGGGCTGAGGGTATGTACTAGTAGCTATGTGTTTGATCTCTCTCTCGTGTTCTTGAATTGGCACGATCTTGATGTACCGCGAGCTTTGTTAATATAGTTGGATCATATGGTGTTTCTTCCTCTCTATCTTGTTGTGATGAATTGAGTTTTTACCTTTGAGGTTTCACTATTATCGGATTGAATACTTTTATGGATTTGAGAACACTTGATGTATGTCTTGCATATGAATACCCATGGTGACAATGGGGTATTATATTGATTCACTTGATATATGTTTTGGCACTCAACTCGCGGATTCCCGAGGTGACATTGGGGTAATCTATGCATAGGGGTTGATGCACGTTTTCATCCTACTTTCTCCGGTAGAAATCTTGGGGCACTCTTTGAAGTTCTTTTTGTTGGATTGAATATTATGAATCTGAAGTTGTTTGATGCGTATCGTATAATTGACTCATGGATACTTGTGGTGACATTGGAGTATCTAGGTGACATTAGAGTTGGTTGATGCGTATCATATGGTGTTATTTTAGTACGAACTCTAGGGCTGTTCGTGACACTTATAGGGATGGCTCAATAGATTGATCGGAAAGGATAACTTTGAGGTGGTTTCGTACCCTACAACAATTTCAATCTTATGTTCTCCGCGAATAGGAACTTTGGAGTGATTCTTTATCGCACGTTGAGGGATTGTTATATGATCCAATTATGTTAGCATTGTTGAGAGATTGCACTAGTGAAAGTATGAACCCTAGGCCTTGTTTCTAAGCATTGCAACACCGTTTGTGCTCCATTTTATCACTTGCTACCTTGCTGTTTTTATATTTTCAGATTACAAAAACCTATATCTACTATCCATACTACACTTGTATCACCATCTCTTCGCCGAACTAGTGCACCTATACAATTTGCCAATGTATTAGGTGTGTTGGGGACACAAGAGATTTCTTGTATTTGATTGCAGGGTTGTTTGAGAGAGACCATCTTCATCCTACGCGTCCCACGGATTGATAAACCTTAGGTCATCCACTTGAGGGAAAATTGCTACTGTCCTACAAAACTCTGCGCTTGGAGGCCCAACACGAGTCTACAAGAATAAGTTGTGTAGTAGATATCAAGCTCTTTTCTGGCGCCGTTGCCGGGGAGATGAGTGCTTGAAGGTATATCTTTAGATTTTGCAATTGAATCTTTTAGTTTCTTGTTTTATCACTAGTTTGGTTTATTAAAGAAAACTACAAAAAAATGGAATTGAGGTTGCCTCATATTATTCGTCTTTATAATGTCTTTCTTGAAAATGATGGATCAGAAAATTGTGCTCAATTGATAGAAGAAGAATTCAATAAACTGTTTGGCATAAAATCCATGAATGATGAGCATGATTGCAATGTTGTTAGTATGAATTCTATGAATATCCATGATGCTAATGATATGCAAAGCCATAAGCTTGGGGATGCTATGTTTGATGAAGATGATATTTTTAGTCCCCCAAGTTTTGATGAGAAAATTTATTATGATGATTGCATGCCTCCTATTTATGATGATTATATTGATGAAAGGGGATTTGGAGAGGCCATGACTTTATTTAATGATGATTCCACTATTTTGGAAGAGGTTTCAATTGATTATGACAACAAAGTTGCTATCTATGATGACTATTGTGATGACATGTATGCTATAAAGAATAATGATAACTATGAAACTTGTCATCATGATTTTAATTTTCAATTGGATTATGCCAATCAAGTATCTCATGACAGTTATTTTGTTGAGTTTGCTCCCACTATTATGAATGAGAATAAATTTGCTTATGTGGAGAGTAATAAATTTTTTATGCTTGTGGATCATGAAATGAATGCTTTATGTAATAGCTATATTATTGAATTCATTCATGATGCTACTGTAAATTATTATGAGAGAGGCAGATATGCTTATATATATTTCAACAACATCAAGTTTCCTCTCTTTATGTTGAAAGTTTTGAAGTCATGCTTGTTTTGCCTTCCTATGCTAGTTGATTCTTGCTCCCATAAATTGTTTGATCACAAAATACCTATGCATAGGAAGTGGGTTAGGCTTAAATGTGCTAGTCATATGCTTCATGATGCTCTCTTTGTGTTTCAATTCTTTACTTTTATGCGAGCATCATTGAAATCATCATGCCTAGCTAAAAGACATTAAAGAAAAATGCTTGTTGGGAGACAACCCAACATTTACCCCTACTATTTTTTTGTGTGTTCACATGATTAAGCTACTGTGGTAATAATGTTTTATATGTTTTCTTTCAATAATGTGCCAAGTAAAGCCTTTGGGATAGTGTGGATGCTTGTTGATTTGATTCTGTTCAAAAACAGAAACTTTTGCGTCCAGTGCTGGAATTTCTATTCTGTACTGGAGCGTGAGAAAATTCTGAAATTTTTAAAGAGTATTGGGTAACAAATGTTTTACGTTTTCCTAGTTTTTCAGAATTTTTGGAGGCACAGAAGTATGGTTTTTAAATCGCTCACTACATGCTGTTCTGTTTTTGATAGATTCTATTTTTATTGCATAGTTTGCTTGTTTTAGTGTTTCCATAGCTTATATTCTGAGATATAAATTGTGGAAATGATAGACTACAGTAGGAATTATGTGAGAACAATTATGAATCTTGTCTTGACAGTATCTAAGTGGATGATTTATTCTTTATCATACTAACCCATCTCACGAAGTTCCGTTAAGTTTTGTGTGATTGAAGTTTTCAAGTTTTGGGTGAGATATTGATATGAGGAGAATAAGGAGCGGCAAGATCCTAAGCTTGGGGATGACCAAGGCACCCCAAGGTAATATTCAAGGAAGACTCAAGCGTCTAAGTTGGGGATGCCCCGGAAGGCATCCCCTCTTTCGTCTTCAACATTATCGGTAACCTTACTTGGAGCTTTATTTTTATTCGTCACATAATATGAACTTTGCTTGGAGCATCATTTTCTTTTGTTGATATTTGCTTTCTGTTATCAATAATCATGTTTTGTATCTTTTAGTTCAATAAAATGCCAATGATAGCCTTTACCATGCTCAGTTTGCAAGTTTATGTGTTGCTGTTTGAAAACAGAAAGTTTTCTGTTATGTCTAGAATATTATTGAATAGTTAGAAAATGCTAAAAATCTGAAATTTTTACACAGTAAGCATGCATGAGTTCTCTGTCACGTGGTAATTTTTCAGAATTTTTGGAGTTAGGGAAGTATGAATTTTAAATCCCCCTTTACAGACTGTTTTGTTTTGGCAGATTTCGGTTATAGTTGCATTGTTTGCATATGTTTGCTTGTTTAATGTTTCTATTTGTGGATAGGAGTATTAAATATGCAGAGGCATTCAGTATGCAATGTTTAATTATATTTTGTGATTTGCTACAGTAGAGAATGTTGAGGTTTTGAGTTGATTTATACTAACTTATCTCACGAGTTCTTGTTGAGTTTTGTGTGGATGAAGTTTTTAAGATTAAGGAGAAGCCATGATATGAGAGGAATTAAGGAGACACAAGAGCTCAAGCTTGGGGATGCCCAAGGCATCCCAAGTTAATACTTCAAGAAGTCTCAAGCATCTAAGCTTGGGGATGCCCCGGTAGGCATCCCACCTTTCTTCATCAACAACTATCGGTCAGTTTTGGTTGAGCCTAAGTTTTTTGCTTCTTCACATGATATGTGCTATTCTTGGAATGCCATTTTATTTTGTTTTCTTTGCTTTTTGAATCAAATTATCAAGATCTGAAATTTTAAATGAGAGAGAGTCCTCACATAGCTACCTATTTACTAAACTACTCATTTTGTCTTCACTTATATCTTTTTGGAGTAGTTTGTCATTTACTCTTCTGCTTCACTTATATCCTATGAGTAAATTGTTGAATGAATTGAATATCATAAAGTTGAAATTATATGTGCTTCACATGCTTGTATCATGTCTAGTAGTAGTTTCACGTTTGGGTTAGAAAGTGAAATCTATTGAAGCTTGACAATCACAATATTGGTCATACAAGCAATTCATGAATGATTAGTATAAGGAAGAGAACTTTCACATATAAATATATTATCTTGGACATCTTTATGATTGTGAATACCCATTAATTATTTTCAAACTTGAGCAAATTACTTGAAGTTGGACAAGGAAGACAACGTAATGAGTTATGTTTGGGTATATTTGCATAGAAGTTATATTGTTATGGATCCTCCAACATGTGGTGCTTGCTTAGGATCTTTTGCTAGCCAAAAATTCGTACTAAGTAGAGATACTACTTGTGCATCCAAAAACCCTTAAACCCAGTTTCTTCCCATGAGTGTCCACCATATCTACCTATGGATTGAATAAGATCCTTCAAGTAAGTTGTCATCGGTGCAAAAAAGCAATAAAAATTGCCCCTAAATATGTATGATCTTTTATTGCAAGGGAAAATAAGCGTTATACGAACTTGTGATGGTAAAGAAATAAAAGCGACGAACTGCATAATAAAGGTTGCTATCACAAGGGGCAATATAACGTGACGTTCCTTTGCATTAAGGGCTTGTGCATTCAAAAATAAAAAGCGGATGACAACCTCTGCTTCCCTCTGCGAAGGGCCTATCTTTTACTTTATGTATTTACTTTTATGCAAGAGTCAATAGTATTACTTCTCATTTCAACCTCAATCATTCTCTAGTTGGTAAGAATCATGTGGTGGGGAAAGATCCAGGCACATATGGCCAGTCAAATATATTTGATCATGAATTATTATTGTTGACAATTATCTCTATGATAAATGAGTTGGGAGGCGAAAATTATGCCCCTATCTTTCTCTGTGTTCGATGGATGCCATTTGTTCTAAAAATATACTTTGAGTACTAGCAATCATAGAAGACTATATGATAATTGAGTATGTGGAGCTCTTACTTATACTTTGTTGAAATTAAGTTGAATTGCAATTGTTTGGTGACTAAGAACATAGGTTGTAAGTTTCAAGAGAATGCATTGTTTGAACCATAACATGTGAATTGATTGCTACTTTATCATGATGAGTTTTATGAGAAAAAGTTGCTGTTATGATGCTAGGAAAAGTGATTGAAATTATCATTGATCAAACTTATGCACTATGCTAGCATTCACTCTTCATAAATTATTTCTTTTATCATTTACCTACTCGAGGACGAGTAGGAATTAAGCTTGGGGATGCTGATATGTCTCCAACGTATCTATAATTTATGAAGTATTCATGCCATGTTTATTATAGTTTTTTATGATTTTGGTGCACTTTTATATGGCTTTTATATGATTTTTATGGACTAACATATTGACCTAGTGCCTAGTGCCAGTTGCTGTTTTTTGCTTGTTTTTGGTTTTCCAGAAAATCCATATCAAATGAAGTCCAAATGCAGCGAAACTTTTTGACGATTTTTTCTGGAAGGAAACAAACCCAGGAAGCTTCGGGGGAGCAGCAGAAGACCCACAGGGGCCCCACAAGCCACCAGGGCGCGCCACCCCCCAGGCGCGCCCTGGTGCCTCGTGGGCCCCCTGTGGCACCTCTTTGTGTTATTCCAGCGCTGAAAAATCATATATATTCAGAAACACCCGAAAGTTAACCTAGATGAGTTTTTACGCCGCCGCAAGCCTCTGTACCTCCACGATCTCATCTACAGCCCTTTTCTGGCACCCTGCCAGAGGGGGTCATCATGACCGGAGGCCATCTTCATCATCCCGACAGTCTCCATGACGAGGAGGGAGTAGTTCACCCTCGGGGCTGAGGGTATGTACTAGTAGCTATGTGTTTGATCTCTCTCTCGTGTTCTTGATTTGGCACGATCTTGAAGTACCGCGAGCTTTGTTAATATAGTTGGATCATATGGTGTTTCTCCCTCTCTATCTTGTTGTGATGAATTGAGTTTTTACCTTTGATGTTTCACTATTATCGGATTGAATACTTTTGTGGATTTGAGAACACTTGATGCATGTCTTGCATATGAATACCCGTGGTGACAATGGGGTATTATATTGATTCACTTGATATATGTTTTGGCCCTCAACTCGCGGATTCTCGAGGTGACATTGGGGTAATCTATGCATAGGGGTTGATGCATGTTTTCATCCTACTTTCTCCGGTAGAAATCTTGGGGCACTCTTTGAAGTTCTTTTTGTTGGATTGAATATTATGAATCTGAAGTTGTTTGATGCGTATCGTATAATTGACTCATGGATACTTGTGGTGACATTGGAGTATCTAAGTGACATTAGAGTTGGTTGATGCGTATCATATGGTGTTATTTTAGTACGAACTCTAGGGCTGTTCATGACACTTATAGGGATGGCTCAATAGATTG
Source organism: Elymus sibiricus (assembly GCA_039707655.1). Taxonomy (NCBI): domain Eukaryota; kingdom Viridiplantae; phylum Streptophyta; class Magnoliopsida; order Poales; family Poaceae; genus Elymus; species Elymus sibiricus. The sequence continues at coordinate 164,549,184 of CM077676.1, forward strand.
ATCGGAAAGGATAACTTTGAGGTGGTTTCATACCCTACAACAATTTCTATCTTATGTTCTCCGCGAATAGGAACTTTGGAGTGATTCTTTATCGCACATTGAGGGATTGTTATATGATCCAATTATGTTAGCATTGTTGAGAGATTGCACTAGTGAAAGTATGAACCCTAGGCCTTGTTTCTAAGCATTGCAATACCGTTTGTGCTCTGTTTTATCACTTGCTACCTTTCTATTTTTATATTTTCAGATTACAAAAACCTATATCTACTATCCATACGACACTTGTATCACCATCTCTTCGCCGAACTAGTGCACCTATACAGTTTGCCATTGTATTGGGTGTGGTGGGAACACAAGAGATTTCTTGTATTTGATTACAGGGTTGTTTGAGAGAGACCATCTTCATCCTACGCGTCCCACGGATTGATAAACCTTAGGTCATCCACTTGAGGGAAAATTGCTACTATCCTACAAAACTCTGCGCTTGGAGGCCCAACACGAGTCTACAAGAATAAGTTGTGTAGTAGACATCACAGCCAACCGCTAACACCCCACGACCAAACTGTGTGTGATGCATGAATCGCAAACGGTGTCGTAATAAAACCATCGCCAATAAGACGAATTGTGTGCGACGGCGGAGACATCAAGCACGATTCAGATTAGAGACGCGTGTGCGATACATGGCATACAATTGATCCATACGAACTGTTTGCGATGAGCCAGAACAACAGAAACGGGCAGCCAGTTTGAGGCGTGTGCGATACATGGCATACAGTTGATCCATACGAACTGTTTGCGATGAGACAGAACAACAAAAATGGGCAGCCAGTTCAAGGTGTGTGCGACACACGGCATACAGTTCACTCGGATGAACTGTTTGTGATTACCCAACACAATAGAAATGGTCAGACAGATCAAGGTGTGTGCGATAGACGGCATACAGTTCACTCGGATGAACTGTTTGCGATTACCCAACACAACAGAAATAGTTCAACTTAACAAGATGTGTGTGATACGCGGCAAACATGTCAGTAATCCAAAATGTGTGAGAAGACGGATAACAACACGGATGATTCCTGCTAATAACCCGTGTGTGTTGTGGGCAAACGCTTGCTGGTATACAATTGTTAGCGATTGATGAAATCATCACCGATGGGTTCCCAAGTTTAGCCCGTGGGCGATGTGATTTGCTCTGTCGGCACAACATCTATGCTCTGTCTACAGAATAACAACATATATACTTATAAGGACATGATTGCATAACCAAATTAAACATCCAATTACATAACTGACTACACACATAACATTTGCACACACCAAAGTAAACAATTACATGCATAATAAACTAGGATAAACGATCATATCTAATCATCATCTACTTCTTCTTGTGATGCTTGCCGCTGCTGCTCTACTGGTGGCTCGATCCCTCGTCGTCTACAGGAAGGAGGCACTCCCTCATCTCAACGATCCGCCTGTGCATCTCGTAGCATGTGTACACGTTCTTGGCCGCGAGCTTGAGGTGAGCTTCATCCAGTCTCCGCACCCAGGCACCGTGCCAGGATACAGGATTTTTTTGGCACCTTCCTTCATGTTTTCGGAGTAGGGGTCGATGATGGCCGAGCCGAGGTCAACAAGGGAGTCCTTCTCCTTCTTACTGACCCAGACCCTATAGTGGCCACGGATGTCGACAAGCTTCTTGCAGGTTGATACGTCTCCAACGTATCTATAATTTTTGATTGTTCCATGCTATTATAGTATCAATCTTGGATGTTTTATATGCAATTATATGCCATTATATATCATTTTTTGGGACTAACCTATTAACTCAGTGCCCAGTGCCTGTTGTTGTTTTCTGGTTGTTTTTGCCTTTTCAGAAAATCATTATCAAAAAGTGTCCAAATGAGAAAAAAAACTTTGGATTAATTTTTTCTGGACCAGAAGAGACCCAGGAAGCTTCGGGAGAAGACCAGAAGAGCCACGAGGAGGCGGCAAGCCTGGAGGGCACGCCCCAGGGGGGTGGCCGTGCCCCCCAGGCTTGTGGGCCCCTCATGGCACATCTTGACCTAATTCCTTCGCTATAAATTCACAAATATTCCCAAACCAACGGGGAGACAGAAGTGAAAACCTTTTCGCCACCGCAAGCCTCTGTTCTTCCGTGATCCCATCTGGAGGCCTTTTCCGGTACTCTGCCGGAGGGGGAATTGATCACTGAGGGCTTCTACATCAACCTTGCTGCCCTTTCGATGATGTGTGAGTAATTTACCATAGACCTACGGGTCCATAGCTAGTATCTAGATGGCTTCTTCTCTCTCTTTGATCTTCAATACCATGTTCTCCTCGATGTTCTTGGAGTTCTATCCGATGTAATCTTCTTTTGCGGTGTGTTTGTTGGGATCCGATGAATTGTGAGTTTATGATCAGATTATTCATGAGAAATATTTGATTCTTCTCTGAACTCTTTTATGCATGATTATTATAGCTTGGTATTTCTCTCCGATCTATCGATTTGGTTTGGCCTACTAGATTGATTTATCTTGCAATGGGAGAGGTGCTTTGTGATGGGTTCAATCTTGCGGTGCTCAATCCCAGTGACAGAAGGGGACATGACACATATTTGTATTGTTGCCATTAAGGATAAAAAGATGGGGTTTAATCTTATTGCTTGAGTTTACTTTGTCTACATCATGTCATCTTGCTTAAGGCCTTACTCTGTTTCATACTTAATACCCTAGATGCATGCTGGATAGCGGTCGATGGGTGGAGTAATAGTAGTAGATGCAGGCAGGAGTCCGTCTACTTGTCTCGGACGTGATGCCTATATACATGATCATTGCCATGAATCTGTCATAATTATTTGCTTTTCTATCAATTGCCCAACAGTAATGTGTTTACCCACCGTATGCTATGTGTTCGAGAGAGAAGCCTCTAGTGAAAACAAGGCCCCCAGTCTACTTTATCATATATTAAAAACCTAAAAATACCTTGCTGCAATTTATTTACATTTATTTAATTAGTATTTTAGTTTATCTATTTACCTCTATAAGATTTAATCCTTGCAAATAACCGCTAAGAGGATTGACAACCCTCTTATTTGCGTTGGGTGCAAGTGTTTGCCATTGTGTGTGCATGTGCGCTTAACGGAATTTTCCTTGGTTCTCCTACTTGATTGATAACCTTGGTTCTTAATTGAGGGAAATACTTATCTCTACTGTACTGCACCATCCTCTCCTCTTCGGGGAAATACCAACGCAGACTACAAGTAGCAGGAAGAATTTCTGGCGCCGTTGCCGGGGAGACATCATCAAAATTACCAAGTACCTTCGCACAAACTATCATCCACTTGCATTTATTTTGTTTGCCTTTTATTTGCATTTTCCTCTCGTTTTCATCTCCCCCACTTCTAAAAAAATCTTGCAAAAACACAAAAATATATTTTTATTTTGCTTGCTTGCTTTTATTGCCATGTCAACACACAAGAACAGAAAGTAAAACAAAAATTTAAGATCACTATGGATCCTCATCCACTTGCTAATATTTTCAAAAGATCCAATTATAATGAACCAATTGCTAGTGATTTGAGTGCTCTTGATTTTCTCTATGAAGTTTTGCTTGAAAATCATGAATCTGAAAATTGTGATGAAGTGTTAGAAGAAGAAATTTATAAAGTGATTCATGATAGCTCCTTGATTGAAAAGCATGATTGCAATGATGTTACTATAAATTCTATTAATGTGAATTTTGCTAATAATATGCAAAGTTACAAGCTTGGGGATGATAATTTTGCCATGTCCACTACTTATTGCAATGATCACGATTGGGGTGATAATGCTTCTTATGATCTTGAAAATTTATTTAAGCCTCATGATGAATATGTTATTGATAATAATGTTTGCAATACTATTAAAAGTGGGTTTGTAAGAGCATCAACTTTAGGTAATAATGATCCCACTACTTCAGAGAATTATCAATCTTATGAATTTTTGGATAAGAGTGGGTCTGGAGAGGTCATGACTTTAGTTGATGTTAATCCCACTATCTTGGAAGATTATAAAACTTTTATGCATGCGGATCGTGAAGAGAATATTTTATATGATAGCTATATTGTTGAATTTGACTATGATCCTACATGTAACTATTAAGAGAGAGGAAAATATGGTAGTAGAAATTTTCATGTTACTCAATTACCTCTCTTGAAGTTCAAATTGTTAATGCTTCGTTCTTCTTCCTTGCATATGCTAGATACTTCTTGTCTTGATAATTTGTTTGCTTATAAAATGCCTATGCATAGGAAGTATGTTAGACTTAAATGTGTTTTTCACATGTTACATGATGCTCTCTTTTGTGTTTCAACTATTATCTTTCATGAGAGCATCATTGAAATCTCAAGCCTATCTTAATGGCTTTAAAGAAAGAGCTTGTTGGGAGACAACCCAATAAACTTTTTACTTCTGTTCTTGAGTGTTCGCACAATTATAGCTTCTGTTATGATTGTATTTTTATGTTTTAATTAGCGTTTGTGCCAAGTAATGCCTTTGGGATGATTTGGAAGATAGTATAATTGATGCTGTTTGAAAACAGAAACTTTTGCGTCCAGTGCTGGATTTTTTTTTTCGCTGGAGTGTCAGAACCTTCTGAATTTTTTACACAATATTGATATATGAATTTCCCATGTTGTCCTAATTTTTCAGAATTTTGGAAGTTACAGAAGCATGACGTTAATTCAGGTCTTTACAGACTGTTCTGTTTTAGATAGATTCTGTTTTTGTTGCATAGTTTGCTTATTTTGATGAATCTATGGATCGTATCGGGGGGTATGAGTCATGGAGAAGTTGGAGTACAGTAGCATTATGCCAATATTAAATATGAATCAATTTACAATAGTACCTAAAGTTTAAGATTTGTTTGTTATACTAACGGATCTCACGATGTTTCTGTTGAGTTTTGTGTGCTGAAGTTTTCAAGTTTTGGGTGAGACTACGATGGACAAAGGAATAAGGAGTGGAAAGGGCCTAAGATTGGAGATGCCCAAGGCACCCGAAGGTAATATTCAAGGAAGACTCAAGTGTCTAAGCTTGGGGATGCCCCGGAAGGCATCCCCTCTTTCGTCTACAATCTATCGATAACTCACTTGTAGCTATATTTTTATTCATCACATGATATGTGTTTTACTTGGAGCGTCTTGTGATATAGTTTGTTTTCTTTTTAGTTTGTCACAATCATCTTTGCTGAACACAACTTTTTGAGAGGGACACACATTATTCGTGATTTGTTAGAATACTCTATGTGCTTCACTTATATCTTTTGATCTAGGCAGTTGCTCTAGTGCTTCACTTATATCTTTTAGAGCACGGCGGTGGTTATATTTTAAAGAAATAGTTGCACTCTCATGCTTCACTTATATCTTTTTGAGAGTCTAATGAATAGCAATGGTAATATGCACGGGTTATGAATTTGGTCCTGATATGATAGGTATTCAAGAGGGATATAATAAAAACTTTCATGTAGATCACTGAATATGATAAGTTTGATTCCTTGCAATAGTTTTGCGATATTAAGATGGTAATATGTGGGAGGTATTAGTAGATGATTGTGGTTTAGTAAGAATATTGGTGTTAAGGTTTGTGATTCCCGAAGCATGCACGTATGATCTGTCGTTATGCTAAGAAGTTGGAGCATGATTTATTGTTGATTGTCTACCTTATGAGTGGCAGTCGGGGATGAGCGATGGACCTTGTCCTACCAATCTATCCCTCTAGGGGCATGCATAGTAGTACTTTGCTTCGAGGGCTAATAAACTTTCGCAATAAGTATGTGAGTTCTTTATGACTAATGTGAGTCCATGGATTATACGCACTCTCACCCTTCCGCAATTTGCTAGCCTCTTCGGTACCGTGCATTGCCCTTTCTCACATCGAGAGTTGGTGCAAACTTCGCTGGTGCATCCAAACCCCGTGATATGATACGCTCTATCACACATAAGCCTCTTTATATCTTCCTCAAAACAGCCACCATACCTACCTATCATGGCATTTCCATAGCCATTCCGAGATATATTGCCATGCAACTTCCATCGTTCCGTTTTTATGACACACATCGTCATTGTCATATTCCTTTGCATGATCATATAGCTGACATAGTATTTGTGGCTCAGCCACCGTTCATCATTTTTTATACATGTTACACTAGCATCATTGCACATCCTGGTACACTGCCAGAGGCATTCATATAGAGTCATATTTTTGTTCTAGTATCGAGTTGTAAGTAAATAAAAGTGTGATGATCATCATTATTAGAGCATTGTCCCAGTGAGGAAAGGATGATGGAGACCATGATTCCCCCACAAGTCGGGATGAGACTCCGGACAAAAAAAAAGGGCAAAAAAGAGCCATGCAAAAAAATGAGAGAAAAAGAGAGCAGGGGCAATGTTACTATCATTTTTGCACAGTTGTGCTTCAGAGTAGCACCATGTTTTCATATAGAGAGTCTCCTATTTTGTCACTTGCATATACTAGTGGGAATTTTTCATTATAGAACTTGGCTTGTTGTTCCGATGACGGGCTTCCTCAAATGCCCGAGGTCTTCATGAGCAAGCAAGTTGGATGCACACCCACTTAGTTTTCATGTTGAGCTTTCATACACTTATAGCTCTTAGTGCATCCGTTGCATGGCAATCCCTACTCCTCGCATTGACATCAATTGATGGGCATCTCCATAGCCCGTTGATTAGCCTCGTTGATGTGAGACTATCTTCTTATTTTTGACTTCCCCTTATTGATCTCTACCACCACACTCTATTCCACCCATAATGCTATATCCATGGCTTGCGCTCATGTATTGCGTGGGAGTTGAAAAAGTTGAAGCGCGTTAAAAAGTATGAACCAATTGCTCGGCTTGTCATCGGGGTAGTGCATGATAAATACTTTGTGTTAAGAAGATGGAGCATGACAGGATTATTTGATTTTGTAGGGATAACGTTCTTTAGCATTTTTATTTTGAAAGACATGATTGTTTATTAGTATGCCTGAGTATTGATGTCTTTGTATCAAATTATAGACTATTGCTTTGAATCATTCGGATCTTATTATTCATACGGTAAGAGAGAGATTACATGATGAAACATGATAGGTAGCATTCCACATCAAAAATTCTGTTTTTATCATTTACCTACTCGAGGGCGAGCAGGAATTAAGCTTGGGGATGCTTGATACATCTCGAACGTATCTATATTTTTTGATTGTTCCATGCTATTATAGTATCAATCTTGGATGTTTTATATGCAATTGTATGCCATTACATATCATTTTTTGGGACTAACCTATTAACTCAGTGCCCAGTGCCAGTTGCTATTTTCTGCTTGTTTTTGCCTTTTCAGAAAATCATTATCAAAAAGTGTCCAACCGAGAAAAAAACTTTGGATTAATTTTTTCTGGACCAGAAGAGACCAGGAAGCTTCGGGAGAAGACCAGAAGAGCCACGCGGAGGCGGCAAGCCTGGAGGGCGCGCCCCCCAGGCTTGTGGGCCCCTCATGGCACATCTTGACCTAATTCCTTTGCTATAAATTCACAAATATTCCCAAACCAACGGGGAGACAGAAGAGAAAACCTTTCCGCCGCTGCAAGCCTCTGTTCTTCCATGATCCCATCTGGAGGCCTTTTCCGGTACTCTGCTGGAGGGGGAATCGATCACGGAGGGCTTCTACATCAACCTTGCTACCCTTCCAATGATGTGTGAGTAGTTTACCATAGACCTACGGGTCCATAGCTAGTAGCTAGATGGCTTCTTCTCTCTCTTTGATCTTCCATACCATGTTCTCCTCGATGTTCTTGGAGTTCTATCCGATGTAATCTTCTTTTGCGGTGTGTTTGTTGGGATCCGATGAATTGTGAGTTTATGATCAGCATATTCATGAGAAATATTTGAGTCTTCTCTGAACTCTTTTATGCATGATTATTATAGCTTTGTATTTCTCTCCGATCTATCGATTTGGTTTGGCCTACTAGATTGATTTATCTTGCAATGGGAGAGGTGCTTTGTGATGGGTTCAATCTTGCGGTGCTCAATCCCAGTGATAGAAGGGGACATGACACGTATTTGTATTGTTGCCATTAAGGATAAAAAGATGGGGTTTATTCATATTGCTTGAGTTTACTTTATCTACATCATGTCATCTTGCTTAAGGCGTTACTCTGTTTCATACTTAATACCCTAGATGCATGCTGGATAGCGGTCGATGGGTGGAGTAATAGTAGTAGATGCAGGCAGGAGTCGGTATACTTGTCTCGGATGTGATGCCTATATACATGATCATTGCCATGAATCTGTCATAATTATTTGCTTTTCTATCAATTGCCCAACAGTAATTTGTTTACCCACCGCATGCTATGTGTTTGAGAGAGAAGCCTCTAGTGAAAACTATGCCCCCCGGTCTACTTTATCATATATTAAAATACTAAAAATACCTTGCTGCAATTTATTTATGTTTATTTTAATTAGTATTTTAGTTTATCTATTTACATCTATAAGATTTAATCCTTGCAAATAACCACTAAGAGAATTGACAACCCTCTTATTTGCGTTGGGTGCAAGTGTTTGCTCTTGTGTGTGCAGGTGCGCTTAACGGAATTTTGCTTGGTTTTCCTACTGGATTGATAACCTTGGTTCTTAACTGAGGGAAATACTTATCTCTACTGTACTGCATCATCCTCTCCTCTTCGGGGAAATACTAACGCAGACTACAAGTAGCACAGGCCAAGCCCGTAACCTTGAGCGCTTTTACATCGTTGATGGTGTCCACCGTAGCGAATTTGTAGTCGGGGCTGTTGACAAACTTGGCGAAATGCTCGCAAGGCCTTGTGGCCAGGGAGTATTGGTAGTCGAGGACGTGATGGCGCACACACAACTAGGCCACGTCAACCTTCTGATCATACCCGGCACGACCGTCGGTGTACTGGAGGTCGATGCCGACCACTTTGTACTTGTCATCCTGAGCAAGCAACTGCTCCATGGTGTTGATGGAGTCCTCCACCACGGCCGGGTCATTGGTGTACACCACCGAGAGGTCCTTCTCCCTTATATGGGTCTCCACTTGATGCACGCCGAACTCCATTGGAGCGGCACTAGATTTATATCCTCTCTGTATGTGTCGTAGTGGGTGTGCTTGTTTGTGTTGTGGGGCGCGATCGAAAGGTTGAAGAGACTAAGGTTATAATTGCCACAGAAATAAATGGGGAGGTCGGACGGACTGGAATATCGGCACGTCCGGATGGCAGTTTTTGCAGCGCGTAACTCCATTGTGCCGCACGTAACTGCATCGTGGCGACGCACGCGACGCAACAGCGTGCATATGGGGCCCCCAACGTGATCGTGCACCGGCCCCAACTGCTGGCAGAGCGCGCGCGGAGGGACGCGACCCGAGCGCACCGCGGCACGTCAACGGCGAGCAGAGCGCGCGGATAGACGCGAGAGCAAAGCGCGCGGAGGGATGCGAGCAGAGCACGTCGCGGCCGCCTCAACGGCGAGCGAGCACATGCATAATTATTGCATATAGCATTTATGATTTCTAGGCATTTAACTAATGAAATGGGACCTAAACATTCACCCAAGGACACATTTATGATTTCTAGGCATTTAATTAAAGAAATGGCAATCCATTGGCCCTGTTTGAAAGAAAATATGAGTCACAGCCGAGTTGAAAAGGGCAACAACATCTAACTCCAGCTTACAAATGGTACAAAAGCACGAGGATTAATTGTTCATCAGGTTTAGACAAAACCCAGATTGAACAGGGCAATAGCATCTAACTCAACCAAAGTTTTCGGCAGTCACAATCAAATGGATCGGTCTGATCCATAAAATCAAGATCCTGGGCCAGAAAATTTATTAGTACATGATGACAAGTTGTTGTAAATAGAAGCCGAGCACGTTCAGAAGCCCTTTTGTCCACCTGAAACTTCTTTTTGTGCTGTTCAACGTGTCCATCCATGAGAAACTTTTTGTTAAAAACTTAATCCTCACGGACAATAGTACCCTCGCATTCAACAGGAAGAATGTGACAAAGCTAGTGTTTGCATGGTTGGATGCATATCCTTCCATCGTTATTGTCCTCAAGTGAATGTCATGAGAACTGAGAAAATCCCTGTGCTTCTTACTTCATCGATTGGTTATACCTTTTGTCCATGTGTTATTTCCTAAATAGACATGAAGATTGAAAACAGTTAATGTCTAAAAAAAGAGTATGTCGAAAGAGCGACAACTGAACGGTTAATTCTAGTACATTATATATGGGCTTTCAATGTTCGTGAAATCATCACCTCTATATACAAATTCTCCAGGCATGGAAAGCATCGCAGCAAGCCAATAATCGTGTTCAGATCTAAACACCACATACCGATATGTAAGGTCTTGACAGAATCCAGCACCATTGATAGGCTATCCATGGACAAACTCTTCATTGAGCATAGAACATAATATTAGTACCAAAAGTGTTCTCCAAGATGATATAAAACTTATGCGCACAAATGAAAAATGCAGCTTATGATTACAAAAGTGTTGATGATAATATACAGTACCTGAATAAGTGTGGAGCCAAACACCATCTTGTAACCTTTAAACGGATCACGAATTACACCCAAGGTCTCCAGTTTAGGTGCAGAGACCACAGTTATTTGCGAAGGTGCATAACAATAATCAAGGAGCAACCTTTGAAGTGAAGGGGCATCTTCGATTATGAGCTCCTATCCTTTAAAACAAATTCCAATGCTTACAAGGTGAGGCGACTTTATTTGGAGACAACGGATACAGATTTCTTCTCCAAAAACAAGCAGCAAGCGCTCCAGGGCAGGGCAGCTGGAGTGGATGATGCTGTGCAGTGAGGCCTCGGACAGATCAACCACCACAAGCGCATGTTTTTTTAGCAGTGGGAGTCGAAGCATTTGTACCAGATTGTCTGCTAGATGGCACCGGGCCAAGGTGGCGGTGTGGAGAGAGGAGGAAAACCATGAGATGGACATCGGTGGTGAGGGCACAGATACAGTGGTTGGTAAGCTATTTTCGTAGTAATGGTAGAACTCAAGCTGCTGGAGTTTTTCGAATTCACGGGATGTCAGCCAGGCGTCCACCGTGCAGGGTATGTGCAGCAGGCAGCATGTCGGGATGCAGAGGCGTTGAACGGAGCCCTGGTGGGAGGAGATGATGGATCCGTGGAGTTCAAAATCATGAACGACAGATAGCTGATGACAATCGAGATTAAGAGGCGTGGCGCGCCACAGAGGGCGCCACCGAGATGCGAGGACCTGTGTGCGGTAGCCATCCTTGGTGGGGAGAAAGGAGATGATCTCCCCAAGGATGGCGTCCGGGAGATCGCTTATGCTGTCCGCCCAAGATTCTACGGGTTCCTCGGATCCAGGGGGCCGTGCCTGCTTCTGCCCGTGCTGCCGGGTGCAGGATCTACAACCGGCGGCGGCGCTGGCCGGAGCCTCATCAGTGTACATACCAATCTGGGATTTTTTTTGCCACAAACATATATGTAGGACATTCAAAATCAATTCTCAAGATCTGGAACAAAAAAAATGGCACAAACATATATGTAGGACATTCAAAATCAATTCTCAAGATCTGTCTATGAATTATTAGCACGAACGCTAACCCTAGTCGGATTATTAGCAAAAATCATTTGTACAGAACAAACAATTAATCACTAACCCTAAACGGCTACCATTCAAACAATCAATACACTACACGGATCTAACGAATCTTACTCTGATTTCATGGACTGAGAGAACATAACCATAGGATTTCTATTCCAAAAAAAATGAAGGGGGGAGGGGGGGGGGGGGCAGGAGTAACCAGAGAAAACACATGATATATTTGCCGCAAAAATGGGTATAGATGACTAACCGGTTTTCCGCCGGAGTCGGAGTCGTTGCCGGAGTTGTTGTGGACCTCCGGCTCCGGCTGGGGAGGCACGACAGCGGCGACGACGTCAAGGTCATGCTGCTACCCACGCGAGACCTCGTCGGCGGCGACAGCAACCTCTGTGCCTAGCTTCATGCGTTGCGCGGGTGCTTCACCAGCCCCGGCGTCACCACTCCCTCCGATGGTGCGCTTCGGCGGCATCCTCATACACTCCAGACGACGGTGACCACTGTGGACGGGGGGTGCGGCCGCCTATTACGACCAGCGGCTTGGGCGCGCCATTAATATGGAGCAGTGGGAGCGAGGCGGGCGGCGGTCAAAGGGCTGGCTCGCCTCCCGGTGAGCCTGCATAGTGGACTGCTGGCATGCCTACCGTCATTTCACACAGCTACTAGCACGCCTCCCGATGACACTGCGCAGTGACCACGCACACGCTTCTCAGTCTGCCTGCACGGCAGACTGCTCGCATGCGTCCCGTCAACTCACGCCTGCTCGCACGGCACACGGGACGCGTGGCGGCACGTACATTGTTTTTCTTTTTTGATGATTAATTATGCCGCTTTATTGCTTAACCGAAGCATGGCACGTACATTGTTGGTCTAACGCCCACGGTTCAAATAAATAATCTGTTTGCGATATTGGTTGCCAATTATTAATAATCTCTCGTTTGTAAGAAGATTATATCAAAACTTATCTCAAATTTGACAAAAAAAATACAATATCACAGTCTATTGGTGTCCATATGACACCACGATAAGTTTCATGAATTTCAACTAAGTTTTAGATTTACTGGATTTTAAAAATCAAGATTCTCAACGTTTGAAATTTCTTGCATGGGGAATAAACATGCACCCAGGTTCACACATATGATTTTTCAATCCATTTTGGTGCACTATCACGTGTGCGTGTAGCTCAAATTTGATTTTTGCACATTAAATCCCTAGGAAATCAATCAATGTATAAAAACGGCCAAATGATCTTTGTTTTTTTTTTCAAATTTTAACACGACACTCCTTTGGTCACATGTTCAGTGCAGAAAAAGTTAGACATGCCTCGAAGTGGCGGTGGTTGTGTGGTGTGTGTGTGGGGGGGTGTCCGGCAGTACACTACCAGTCATGAGCCTTCGTGTGGGATTGACCGTTTTGTGAGGCAGGTGCCACATCAAAGTCGTGGATTGATTATTTAAAACATTACACAACCCGTTCATACATACATTTTCGGGCCACATGCATGCAATGGTGGTCCTTGGACACTCCCTCGTGCGGTTATCAGCGATGTGCCCATTCGTTAGCCTGCGAAGGTTATCAGTTTTCACCGACAGTGAGAGGCATTTGACCAAAGGTGGATTCATCTTGGCCTGTGTTACGGTGTGGATCATGGTGGGATTCCAGATCAAAGTTCGAGCGCGTGCGTACACATGAGTCCCTCCCACCGGCTCGAAGTGAGGGGGACTACGCGTCGTGAACCTCTGTGTGCGTTTCTGGTTTGCGAAGCATGTGCCACATCAAAGTTGTGCATTGGGTATTCAAACGTCACACAACACCTCTTTGGGCCACATGCACGCGGTGGTTGTCGTAGGACACTCACTCGCGTGTGACGCTCTCTATGGGCCCGCGAGGTCGTCGTCCATCACTTTGACCTACAGCGAGAGAGAGGTTATATTGACCAACAAGGATGATTCTTTTTTGGTTTGTGTTATGTACGGTAGGAGTATATATATAGTATGCGTCGAAGAGGGGGGGGGCAACATATACTACGCGTCATGAACCTCGCTCCGTGTGGGGACTTCCCGGTTTCTGAGGCAGGTGCCACATCAAAGTTGTGCATTGTTTATTCAAACATCACACACCACCTCTTTGGGCCACATGCAGGCTGTGGTTGCCCTATAGGACACTCACTCATGTGCGACGCTTCCATCCGTGGGCCCGCGAGGTCGTCTCCATCACTCTGACCCAACGAGAGAGGTTAATTTGACCAACAAGGAGGATTCTTTTTGGTTTGTGTTACGGTAGGAGTATATAGTACGCGTCGAAGAGGGCCGGGGGAGGGACGACCAGCACATACTACGCGTCATGAACCTCGCTCCGTGTGGGGACTTTTCGGTTTCCGAGGCAGGTGTGCATTGGGTATTCAAACATCACACAAACACCTCTTTGGGCCACATGCAGACTGTGGTTGTCCTATAGGACACTCACTTGCGTGCAACGCTTCCCTCCGTGGGCCTGCGAGGTCGTCATCCATCACTTTGACCCAACGAGAGAGGTTAATTTGACGACCAAGGAGGACTCTTTTCGGGTTGTGTTACGGTAGGAGTATATAGTACGCGTCGAAGAGGGGGGGACCAGCATATACTACGCGTCATGAACCTCGCTCCGTGTGGGGACTTTACAGTTTCCGAGGCAGGTGCCACATCAAAGTTGTGCATTAGGTATTCAAACATCACAACCACACACCTCCATTCATATGTTTGGGCCACATGCAAGCGATGGCGGTGTTCTCTGGCACTCACTCACGCTGTTATCGGCGATGCTTCCATCTGTGGGCCCGCTTGGTCCATCACTTTGACCGACAGCGAGAGAGGTTAATTTGACTTAGGAGGGGATTAATTTTTGGTTTGTCTTACGGTATAGGTCATGCTGTGAGATTACATAATATACTTTGAGCGCATGTGTACGCATGAATCCCATCCACCGGATCGAAGTGGGAGGGGGGGGGGACGAGCATACAGGACGCGTCATGAACCTCGCTCTGTGTGGGGACTGTGCGATTTTCAACGCATGCGCCACATCGATGTTGTGCATTGGGTATTCAAACATATGCATGCATCACACACCTCCATACATATGTTTGGGACACATGCATGCAGTGGTTGTCTTCGGACACTCTCCCCTCGCTTGGTTATCGGCGGCAAGCCTATATATTTGTGGGCCCGCGTGGACGTCCATCACTTCGACCGACAACGAGAGAGGTTACCAGGGTGGATTCTTCTTCTTTGGTTCGTGTTACCGTATAGTAGGTCGATCATGCATGGTGAGATTCCAGACCTAAGTTTGAGCACATGCGTACGCATGAATCCCTCTCACCGGCTTGAAGTGGGGTGACATACATACATATATACTACACGTCATGAACCCTCGCTCCGTGTGGGGACTTTCCGGTTCCAAAGCACGGTGCCACATCAAAGTTGTGCATTGGGTATTCAAACACCACACAACACTTCCATACATAAGTTTGGGCCACATGCACGCAGTGGTTGTCTTGGGCACTCCCTCGTGTGGTTATCGTCGACAAGCTAGCCCATTTGTGGGGCCGCGTGGACGTCCATTGATGTCTAATACACAACTTATTCTTGTAGACTCGTGTTGGGCCTCCAAGCGCAGAGTTTTGTAGGACAGTAGCAATTTTCCCTCAAGTGGATGACCTAAGGTTTATCAATCCATGGGAGGCATAGGTTGAAGATGGTATCTCTCAAACAACCCTGCAACCAAATACAAGAAATCTCTTGTGTCCCCAACACACCCAATACAATGGTAAATTGTATAGGTGCACTAGTTCGGCGAAGAGATGGTGATAAAAGTGTAGTATGGATAGTAGATATAGGTTTTTGTAATCTGAAAATATAAAAACACAAGGTAGCAAGTAACAAAAGTGAGCACAAACGGTATTGCAATGCTTAAAAACAAGGCCTAGGGTTTATACTTTCACTAGTGCAATCTCTCAACAGTGCTAACATAATTGGATCATATAACAATCCCTCAACATGCGATAAAGAATCACTCCAAAGTTCCTATTAGCGGAGAACATAAGATAGAAATTGTTGTAGGGTACGAAACCATCTCAAAGTTATCCTTTCCGATCGATCTATTGAGCCATTCCTATAAGTGTCACAAATAGCTCTAGAGTTCGTACTAAAATAACACCATATGATACACATCAACCAACTCTAATGTCACCTAGATACTCCAATGTCACCACAAGTATCCTTGAGTTGATTATTCGATATGCATCAAACAACTTCATAATCATAATATTCAATCCACACAAAGAACTTCAAAGAGTACCCCAAAGTTTCTTATCGGAGAAAAGATAATGAAAACGTGCAACCAACCCCTATGCCTAGATCACCCCAAGGTCACGGGAATCCGCGAGTTGATCACCAAAACATACATCAAGTAAACCAATAGAATACCCCATTGTCACCACGGGTATCCACATGCAAGACATACATCAAGTGTTCTCAAATCTGAAATATTCAATCCGACAATAACGAAACCTCAAAGGGAAAGATTCAATTCATCACAAGGAGGTAGAGAGGGAAGAAACACCATATGATCTAACTATATTAACAAAGCTCGCGATACATCAAGATCGTGCCAAATCAAGAACACGAGAGAGAGAGAGATCAAAAACATAGCTACTAGTACATACCCTCAGCCCGAGGGTGAACTACTCCCTCCTCGTCATGGAGGCCATCGGGATGATGAAGATGGCCTCCGGTGATGATTTCGCCCTCCGGCAGGGTGCCGGAACGGGTCTCCAGATGGTATTTCGAAGGTACAGAAGCTTGCGGCAGCGTAAAAGCTCATCTAGGTTAACTTTCGAGGGTTTATGAATATATATGATTTTTCAGCGTTGGAATCACGCAAAGAGGTGCCATAGGGGGCCCATGAGGCACCAGGGCGCGCCTGGGGGGGGGGGGGTAGGCGCGCCCAGGTGGCTCGAGGGGCCCCTGTGGCTCTTCTGCTGCTTCCCCGAAGCTTCCTGGGTCCGTTTCCTTCCAGAAAAAATCGTCAAAAAGTTTCGCTGCATTTGGACTTCATTTGATATGGATTTTCTGGAAAACCAAAAATAAGCAGAAAACAGCAACTGGCACTGAGCACTAGGCCAATATGTTAGTCCATAAAAATCATATAAAAGCCATATAAAAGTGCACCAAAATCATACAAAACTATAATAAATATGGCATGAATACTTCATAAATTATAGATACGTTGGAGACGTATCATCCATCACTTTGACCAACAACGAGAGAGGTTATACGACCAAGGTGGATTCTTCTTGGTCCGTGTTACAGTACGTCTTGGTGAGATGCCCTATCCCACCGACTCAAAGTGTGTGTGTGTGGGGGGGAGGGGCACTACTTCGCACTTCCTGAAACTCCGTGGGGTCGGGGATGTCCGGTTAATTTGCGAGGCACACATGTGCCACATCAAAATTATGAATTGGGTATTTAAATATCACACTGATACATCTCCAATGTATCTATAATTTATGAAGTATTCATGCCATGTTTACAACAATTTTATATGGTTTTGCTATGATTTGATTAGAACTAACCCGGACTGACGCTGTTTTCAGCAGAACTACTGTGGTGTTGTTTTTTTTGCAGAAATAAAAGTTCTCGGAATTGGCTGAAACTTTTTGGTGATTTTTTTTGGAACATAAGAGACCCCCGAAGCTTCGTGGAAGGACCAGAAGAGTCACGAGGAAGTGACAAGCCTGCTAGGCGCACCCTGGGGGGTAGGAAGGGCCTAGCGATCTTGTCGCTCCCTCGTGGGCCCCCTTGACGTGAAACCAACGCCAAAAATTCCTATAAATACCAAAACCCCCCAAAAAGAAACCTAGAACTTCCACGCCGCCGCCTTAAGCCTATGTTCTGAAGCAATCTCATCTGGAGCCTTGTTCCGGCACCCTGCCGGAGTGGGAAATCATCACCGGAGGCCATCTTCATCATCCCGGCGGTCACCATGATGAGGAGGGAGTAGTTCACCCTCGGGGCTGAGGGTATGTACCAGTAGCTATGTGTTTGATCTCTCTCTCTCTCTCGTGTTCTTGATTTGGCACGATCGTGTTGTACCGCGAGCTTTGTTAATATAGTTGGATCATATGGTGTTTCTTCCCTCTCTATCTTCTTGTGATGAATTGAGTCTTTCCCTTTGAAGTTTCGTTATTGTCGGATTGAATATTTCGGATTTGAGAACACTTGATGTATGTCTTGCATGTGGATACCCGTGGTGACAATGGGGTATTCTATTGAGTCACTTGATGTATGTTTTGGTGATCAACTCGCGGATTCCCGTGACCTTGGGGTGATTTAGACATAGGGGTTGATTGCACGTTTTCATCTTCTTTTCTCTGATAGAAACTTTGGGGTACTCTTTGAAGTTCTTTGTGTGGATTGAATATTATGAATCTGAAGTTGTTTTGATGCATATCGAATAATCAACTCACGGATACTTGTGGTGCCATTGGAGTATCTAGGTGACATTAGAGTTGGTTGATGCGTATCATATGGTGTTATTTTAGTACCAACTCTAGGGCTGTTTGTGACACTTATAGGGATGGCTCAATAGATTGATCAGAAAGGATAACTTTGAGGTGGTTTCGTACCCTACAACAATTTCATCTTATGTTCTCCGCTAATAGGAACTTTGGAGTGATTCTTTATCGCACGTTGATGGATTGTTGTATGATCCAATTGTGTTAGCATTGTTGAGAGATTGCACTAGTGAAAGTATGAACCCTAGGCCTTGTTTCTAAGCATTGCAATACCGTTTGTGCTCCATTTTATCACTTGCTACCTTGCTCTTTTTATATTTTCAGATTACAAAAACCTATATCTACTATCCATACTACACTTGTATCACCATCTCTTCGCTGAAGTAGTGCACCTATACAATTTTACCATTGTATTGGGTGTGTTGGGGACACAAGAGATTGCTTGTATTTGGTTGCAGGGTTGTTTGAGAGACCATCTTGATCCTACACCTCCCACGGATTGATAAACCTTAGGTTATCCACTTGAGGGAAATTTGCTACTGTCCTACAAAACTCTGCACTTGGAGGCTCAACAACGTCTACAAGAATAAAAGTTGCGTAGTAGACATCACACTCCACACCCTTTTCATACATATATATATATATAGTTGGGCCACCCGCAGGTGGTTCGTATGTGGTCTCACCCATCTCGCGCCACAAGCACACATTTGTGGGCCCGCCCACGGTCCACCTTTGACCGGAAGCGAAAGGGGGGTTTGACATGATGGACTCCTATAGGTTTTGTGTTATGGTAGGGTGAGATGTCAGACCTAGCTATTTGGGGTCATGCGTTCATACCTAGGATTCCCCTCCCGCCGACACGAAGTGGGGGGGGGGGGGTGGCGGACTAGCAATCATGTGCGCTTTGTGAGACAGGTGCCACATCAAAGTTGTGCATTGGGTATTTGAACATCAAACCACCCTTTTCATACATATATTTGGTTCACATGCAAGTTTTTTCGTGTTCTGATCCTTTCCCGCGCTATTTTTGCCAAATTTATAAACAGCAGACGAGTCGGATGCAACAACCGTCTCCGATTGGGGACGCAACAGACACGGTTCCCTTAGACTACCCGTGTGCCATGCCCGTGCCACTATCACACATCAGCACAGTAGATTGGGGTCCACGAGGCTTCCCTCCCAATCTCAAAAATATCTACCCGCCTGGAGGGTTTTTCTGTTTGATAGCACAAGATTACTATGTTTCGACCGTGTGCGATGTTTGTTGCTCCCGCTCTCGAAAATATCTACCCGCCTGGAGGGTTTTTCTGTTTGATAGCACATGATTATTATGTTTTGACCGTGTGGGATGTTTGTTGCTCCCGCTCCCACATGTTTCCCTCGCAATCTCAAAAATATCTACCCGCCTAGAGGGTTTTTCTGTTTGATAGTACACGATTATTATGTTTGGACCGTATGCGATGTCTGTTACTCCTGCTCTGCTTCAATCCCTTGATCCAAATTTTCAGTAGCCCCGACATTTTACTCCCACCTGCATCCCTCGCAATCTCAAAAATATCTGCTCGCCTGGATGGTTTTTCTATTTGATAGCACACGATTATTATGTTTGGACCGTGTGTGATGTTTGTTACTCCCGCTCTGCTTCAATCCCTTGATCCAAATTTTCAGTAGCCCCGACATTTTACTCCCGCCTAGTAAAATTTCCAGTAGCCACGGCATTTCCTCAAACACCACCTTGGCCCCCCTCCACACACACACCCCAAAACCTCCGCTCACACACACACACACACACACACACACACACACACACCACCCATCCCTCGCTCGAAACCTAGCTAGGTCGCCGCCACCGCCGCTGCCGCCTCCATCGTCAACCTCTGTCGGTCTGCCCGTGCAGGTTACCCACCGATCAACATACCCTCGCCGCCCTGAGTTTCTTAGATGATGCCTGCGAAATGCCCCCTGTCCCATAGTTCCCCATCCCCCCACTCCAGAGCGTCGCAACCTAAGCCCGGCTACGCTTCCTGGGGAGCTCAAGGACCGAATGGCCCAAAAGAGGTTTATCGCGGCCTCTTCGCCTGACGTCGGTGAGGTGGCCGCCGAGGAAGCTAATGACGATGACTGGCCGCAGGCTTTCAATCAGCGGGCTAGAGTATTCTGGTATGTCGCGGACGCCGGCTACGACATCGAGGTCGTCGACAGCGACGGCTTGACGCGGGCTATGTCACAGGTTAAGTTGCCCACCCCCCAACCCCTCGGGTTCAACCACCGTCGATCTCATCGATGGCCCTACCGCTGATCTCCGCTGGCTCGTTGCCAACAATTTGCCATCCTTCATTGCCATGGAGCCCCTTTTGTCATTTCTGCAGGACACGTTCTGCGATGCTGGCTTGGGATCCTCAGCTGCCAAGTCTGACCTCATCGACGGCGACCACAAGGAGGGCACCCTCTCCAGCTCTTCCAAGGGGAAAGAGCCCATCCGCGACAACAAGGAGGGCACCCTACAGCCGTGCTTTTCCAAGGGGAAGGAGCCCATCTGCGACAACATGGAGCACACCCAGAGTCCGTGCTCTTCGAATGGGAAGGAGCCCATCTGTGACAAGTGAGGAAACCCATGATTTGTTTTGCCGTGCCTCTTCACAGGGGAATCCCATGATTTGTTTTGTCGAACCCCTTTTGTAGTGAGAATATGTCTAGTTTTAATTGCTATATTTGGTTGTTTGCAGTATGCCATGTTTATTTCAGTTATTCACAATGTGATGCTCTATACACTAGTGCAGAAAAGCCTACCTATGGCGTGCCAAAAACGGCCTTGCTGGCGTGGACGCACAACGCCACCAATATGGCGCCATTGTTAGAAATAGTGCTGGCGTTGGCCCTACGCCAGCAGTATTTTGGAGGTTAATGGCATGCCACGTGGCCAACGCCAGCAGTAATTTTCATCAGTAGTCACATTCCATGTTTTCCCGACGCCGGTAATTTGATTTTCAGATTTGAAATAAAAGCTGTACAACATCGATCCCAACCAAAATGACAGCACAATCCAGTTTAAGAACAGTAATTAAATCAACCTTAAAAAGTACTAAATAGACCCAATAACAACATTTATATATGTTCAAGAGTGCACTTACTGATATAGTTCAACAAAGTAGGCAAAGTAACGTCTGAATGTACAGGTTCAAATAAATGGAGGTGGTAATAACATGAGATCTTCCATGCATGCCAACTAGCTAACTACACTTTTCAGCGGGCGGACTCAGGGTCATAGTCTGGAGTAAGTGAACCATCGTCATCGCTGCCAGCAGGCCTGTAGTAGACCATGATCTCGTCACGATCATAGTCGAGGTAGAACGTGGCTCTCTGCCCAGCTTCCATCTCGTAAGCAGTTGCAAGGGCTGTCCAACCAGGGCAACCGAAATAGGTGAGGTTTGGCTCGTTGGTGACAAGACAATTGAATTTTTGGGCCATCAGCATCTTCATGAGGGTGCACTGGTATGTGATGGTGGCATCAAGTGTAACTTGAAACTTCTCTAAGAAGTCACGCCTTGCCCCGCAAGGGATGACCTGAGCAAAATTGACAGAAAGAACTAGCTAGTTAGACAATTTTGGGCACAACCGTATCCATCATATGAAACTCAATCAGAACATGTTCTACAATGAAACATACCGTCCTAGTGAGGAAGTCATTCGGAAGATCAATGAAGAACTTCTTATCCCTATGGCATCTCACTGAACCATAGGTCTCACATGGGGCATCCATTACTGCTTTCATTAAGTTGACAAAAATAAGCAAACATAACAGATTCATAGATATAATGCAACATATATAAGCAGTTAAACTAGTGTAACCCGGCCATCTAGATATTAACACATACTTCTAATTAAGCAGTTCTACAAACCATGCGTACTTCAAACATAAAACATGCATAAAGTTAATTAAACAGTTCATACAAAATATATATGTAGCGCTACCCATGTAGCAAACTAGTGGCCAGAAGGACCAGCCTCGTGGTCCCTAGTGGACCTACGACACCCCTGCTGACCCTCCTCCTCATGCTCCAAGGCATCCCAGTCTATGGGATCCTCCTCCGCGCTCTTCCTGGCTGCATACTGAAATAGCGTCATCTTGTTGGTCTCCACGAGTTTCTCATCTCTCGCAAGCTCGCTCACCAATGGGTCGAAGAACTGCATCTCCGCCTGTTTGTTCTCCTTCTCCTTAGCCCTAGTGCATATCCGAATGCCCAGCGGTGCGAGGAACTTCGCGTACTCACGACACTCAAGGAAGTTCACAATCGCCCCTTCCTGAAAGAACTCTACCGCCATGGCATCATAGGCGCGCGCCGCTAACTCCGGGGTGTTGATGTCTACTACGCAACTTTATTCTTGTAGACTCGTGTTGGGCCTCCAAGCGCAGAGTTTTGTAGGACAGCAACAATTTTCCCTCAAGTGGATGACCTAAGGTTTATCAATCCATGGGAGGCGTAGGTTGAAGATGGTATCTCTCAAACAACCCTGCAACCAAATACAAGAAATCTCTTGTGTCCCCAACACACCCAATACAATGGTAAATTGTATAGGTGCACTAGTTCGGCGAAGGGATGGTAATACAAGTATAGTATGGATAGTAGAAATAGGTTTTTATAATCTGAAAATAAAAAACAGCAAGGTAGCAATTGATAAAACGGAGCACAATCAGTATTGCAATGCTTGAAAACAAGGCCTAGGGTTCATACTTTCACTAGTGCAATCTCTCAACAATGCTAACATACTTGGATCATATAATCATCCCTCAACGTGCAATAAAGAATCACTCCCAAGTTCCTATTAGCGGAGAACATAAGATAGAAATTGTTTGTAGGGTACGAAACCACCTCAAAGTTATCCTTTCCGATCGATCTATTGAGCTATTCCTATAAGTGTCACAAACAGCCCTAGAGTTTGTACTAAAATAACACCATATGATACACATCAACCAACTCTAATGTCACCTAGATACTCCAATGTCACCACAAGTATCCGTGAGTTGATTATATGATATGCATCAAACAACTTCATAATCATAATATTCAATCCACACAAAGAACTCCAAGGAGCACCCCAAAGTTTCTATCAGAGAAAAGATAATGAAAACGTGCATCAACCCCTATGCATAGATTACCCCAATGTCACCTCGGGAATCCGCGAGTTGAGTGCCAAAACATATATCAAGTTAATCAATATAATACCCCATTGTCACCACGGGTATTCATATGCAAGACATACATCAAGTGTTCTCAAATCTAAAATATTCAATCCGACAATAACGAAACCTCAAAGGGAAAAGATTTGATTCATCACAACAAAGATAGAGAGGGAAGAAACACCATATGATACAACTATATTAACAAAGCTCGCGATACATCAAGATCGTGCCAAATCAAGAACACGAGAGAGAGAGAGAGATAAAACACATAGCTACTGGTACAAACCCTCAGCCCCAAGGGTGAACTACTACCTCGTCATCATGGAGACCGCCGGGATGATGAAGATGGCCTCCGGTGATGATTCCCCCCTCCGGCAGGGTGCCGGAAAAGGGCTGTAGATTAGATCGTGGAGGTACAGAGGCTTGTGGCGGCGTAAAAACTCATCTAGGTTAACTTTCAGAGGTTTCTGAATATATATATGATTTTTCAGCATTGGAATCACGCAAAGAGGTGCCACAGTGGGCCCACGAGGCACCAGGGCGCGCCTGGGGGAGTGGGGGGCAGGTGCGCCCAGGTGGCTTGGGGGGCCCCTGTGGCTCTTCTGCTGCTTCCCCGAAGCTTCCTGGGTCCGTTTCCTTCCAGAAAAAATTGTCAAAAAGTTTCGCTGCATTTGGACTTCATTTGATATGGACTTTCTGGAAAACCAAAAACAAGCAGCAAACAACAACTGGCACTGGGCACTAGGTCAATATGTTAGTCTATAAAAATCATATAAAAGCCATATAAAAGTTCACCAAAATCATACAAAACTATAATAAACATGGAATGAATACTTCATAAATTATAGATACGTTGCAGACGTATCAGCATCCCCAAGCTTAATTCCTGCTCGTCCTCGAGTAGGTAAATGATAAAAGACATAATTTATGAAGTGTGAATGCTAGCATAGTGCATAAGTTTGATCAATGATAATTTCAATCACTTTTTTAGCATCATAACAGCAACTTTTTCTCATAAAACTAATCATGATAAAGTAGCAATCAATTCACATGTTATGGTTCAAACAATGCAATCTCTTGAAACTTAACAACCTATGTTCTTAGTCACCAAACAATTGCAATTTAACTTAATTTCAACAAAGTCTAAGTAAGAGCTCCACATACTCAATTATCATATAGTCTTCTATGATTGCTAGTACTCAAAGCATATTTTTAGAACAAATGGCATCCATCGAACATAGAGAAAGATAGGGGCTTAATGTTTCGCCTCCCAACTTATTTATCATAGAGATAATTGTCAACAATAATAATTCATGATCAAATATATTTGACTGGCCATATGTGTCTGGATCTTTCCCCACCACATGATGCTTGCCAACTAGAGAATAATTGAGGTTGAAATGCGAATGAATACTTATTGACTCTTGCATAAAAGTAAATACATAAAAGTAAATGCATAAAAGTAAAAGATAGGCCCTTCGCAGAGGGAAGCAGAGGTTGTCATGCGCTTTTTATTTTTGGATGCACAAGCCCTTAATGCAAAGGAACGTCACGTTATATTGCCCCTTGTGGTAGCAACCTTTATTATGCAGTCCGTCGCTTTTATTTCTTTACCATCACAAGTTCGTACAACGCTTATTTTCCCTTACAATAAAAGATCATACATATTTTAGGAGCAATTTTTATTGCTTTTTGCACCGATGACAAGTTACTTGAAGGATCTTATTCAATCCATAGGTAGATATGGTGGACACACATGGGAAGAAACTGGGTTTAAGGGTTTTTGGATGCACAAGTAGTATCTCTACTTAGGACGAATTTTTGGCTAGCAAAAGATCCTAAGCAAGCACCATATGTTGGAGGATCCATAACAATATAACTTCTATGCAGATATACCCAAACATAACTCATTACGTTGTCTTACTTGTCCAACTTCAACTAATTTGCTCAAGTTTGAAAATAATTAATGGTTATTGACAATCATAAAAGATGTCCAAGATAATATATTTATATGTGAAAGTTCTCTTCCTTATACTAATCATTCATGAATTGCTTGTATGACCAATATTGTGATTGCCAAGCTTTAATAGATTTCACTTTCTAAACCAAATGTGAAATTAGTACTAGGCATGATACAAGCATATGAAGCACATATAATTTCAATTTTATGATATTCAATTCATTCAACAATTTACTCATAGGATATAAGTGAAGCAGAAGAGTAAATGACAAACTACTCCAAAAATATATAAGTGAAGATCACTGGGTAGTTAAGCAAATAGGTAGCTATGTGAGTACTCTCTCTCATTTGAAAATTTCAGATCTTATTATTTTATTCAAACATCAAAGAAAACAAAATAAAATGACATTCCAAGAATAGCACATCTCATGTGAAGAAGCAAAAACTTATTGTTGGTGCAATATTTGCCGTCTTGTGTTTGGAGATTGTTGACAGAAACATGCATGGACTGATTTGTTTGCTAGTGCACACAGAGAGAAATAGTCCATGCAGTGATGAAGAGAATGTTGTCTCCGGTGTTCAGTTCGAGGAACTTCACCGAAGAACAACTGCGCCGAGGAGAAGATCGAGCTACATCCTTTGTAGACATATAGACGAGAAGATTGAAGTGAAGGAATTGACCCCTCAAATTTTTAATGCTGACGCAAAGCAATTGGTTAGGAGATTCGGTCCGAAGAAAATTGACTGCAGCGATGGAAGTCGAAGACGAAGTGAAGACGTAGCATTCTTTTCGTGGGTCTTCTTTCATTCATTTGAGTCATAGGACCTCCGTACTATTAAGAGGGGTATAGGTTCTCGAAGCTTAGATCCACTGTGATGCTTAGCCCAAACCTATGCGAGTCTGAGAGAAATCTCTTTATGTGTCGAATGATTACCTGCCAGCAGAAGACGTTGTTCTTCGGTGCTGCGGGAGATATCTTTCGAACTGAGGAGTTAGCATTACTTGCTCCGCACGTAATGTTACCGTTGTGCTCAAATTCCGACCGTTGGACTCGTGTCGTTCGGCCGTTGGCTGCTCCACATGTCCAATTTGGTCATTTCCCATCCGGGAAGGCTGCGGCTATAAATAGCCACCCCGCTCCAACGTTGCCCGTTGGCTGCTCCGCTTATGATTTCAGAGAAGATTGATTGAGCACCCCTTCTCCGAGTGATTTGAGTTTAAGATCCACCGAGAGAAAAATCAAGAGCCCAAACTTAGACAGTGGTTGAGCATCACAGTAGTTCTGAGTTAGAGTTCTTGTACCTATTACTCTTGAGAGCTGCACACTCTCTAGACGGATAGGTGTCGGCTCGAGTGTTGAAGAGTAATTGTCTTCACCGAGCAAGATCTTCAGCAACCAAGAGTCATTGTGGTTCGCGAAGAGAGCTGAAGAGAGTTTATCTTCAGTGAAGGTTTGGAGATTGCCGACAAGTATCTACCACGAGTGAAATCAACTGGAGTCTGATCAACTCCGAGTTGAAGGAGAATAGGGCGAGGAGAGTTTATCCTCTGTGTTAAATCACAACCCCTCCAACCAGACGTAGTCCTTTGGCAGAAGGGCGAACTGGTCTACCAAATTCTTCTGTCGCCATCGAGCACCACTGGTTTGCTTTACATTACTGCATTTCCTTCAGCAGTTTACATTTGTGCTCAGTGCCGATAGTTGTATCTGATCTATCATAGTTCATAAATTGTCTGGTGCATTCTCATCGTTCTTATTCATTGTCTCAGGTTAACTTATTTCTTTTCGTATTTCCGTATGACCATGTGATTTCATTCAGTGCCGAATTCATTCACTTTGTTATCACCTCCCGTGCATTTCCATCGTAGTTCATATACTGTGTTTCCCTCGTCCTGAAGCATTTGCTCGCATATTGCATTACCATCATATTGTCATACCTGTGATATGCTATGCCCGAACCATTATCGCATCCAACATCGATAGATATGCTTCTCTATAGCGTGCTTGATTAAGTTCGTATCTACCGAACCTTATTTCCGCTACTGTGTTTGGGATCGGTTCAAACCATTCGCAAGAAATTTTTGAATCTCCCATTCACCCCCCTCTGGTCGATATACTCTCGGTCTTAACAATTGGTATCAGAGCAGGTACTCCCTGTCTCTGTTTATTAAAGGTCTAACAACCTTGGAGTTTTGAGTATGTCATTTGCAGGTAGATCCTCGAACTCTGAAAGGTTTCCTATCTTCGATGGAAATGACTATGTCTACCGGAAAGAGCGAATGAAAATCAGACTTCAAGTCATCAACATTGAACTTTGGCAAATTGTGGAAAATGGATACACTATTCAGCACCCTGATGATCCTAGCTCCGATGACAAAGCCAGAATGCGATTGAATGCTCAAGCAAAAGATATTATCTGTGACAGCATCTCAAAGGATATCTTCATTCGGTTTCAAAAGCTTGACTCTGCAATGCAACTCTGGGATGCCATCAAAGATGTTCATGAAGAATCCATCGCCAGAACAGATCAACACACAGATATGCTCCGTGCCATGTTTGCAGGTTTCAGGAGTCTTCGTAGGGAAAGTGCCATGGAACTCACCGATCGGTTGACAAACATTGTTGAAAGACTTCATCAACGAGGAGTAACAGATATCACCGATAGAGATGTGGTCAACAAACTACTAAGTGCTCTTGATGCAACCTTCGATCCAATCATCGCTGAAATCAAGCAAAGACCAGACTTTGAAGAACTTCACTATGTCGAGGTCATGACGCTGTTGTCTATTCACAAAGAAAAGTTGGAGCTTGAAACTGAGCATCAAGAATCTTCTTCAGAAAGCGAAGGGGAATTTTTTTCACACTATGGCAGCTCTGAAGAAGAAGATGTCAAGAATCAACACTCTATCACGCGAGAGCTTGAAATGCTCACAGAAAGACTTGGTGATCTCAGAAGACAAAATCCGTGTCTCACAAATGATGACGAAGTTGACATGCCTGAATCTTCAAAAAGATTACCTCCGAAAGAAATTAAGTGCTTCAAATGCAAACAATTCGGCCACTACATCGCAGACTGTCCTTGCTGGGAACAAGATGAAAAACCTAGCAGCAGATGGATTTATCTTCATTGCTCTGGATTCACTCGAGTGAACCGTCACACTAAGCTCTCGAAGAAAAATGAATCTGCCACCTCTTCTTCGACGAGACCAGTCACTGACGCGCAAACAAGAGCGACCATTGAATCTAATATGAAGAGAATATCGCAGCTGACTAGAGTGTGTGCTGAAATGAATATGGAATCTGAAGATGAAACATCCGAATCAGAATTGGAAGACGATTAGATTTACAGAAGACAAGGAAGAGGCAATGCATTCGTCGCTTATGAATCTTCCAAGAAGTCACACGAATCAGACACTGATGATAATGCTTCAAGTGATGATGAACCAATCGCACTCGGTCTCATGGCAAAAACCTCAAAGGATCAGGTATCAGCTAAGCTCCAAAAATTTAAAACTGAATTTTCCTTTGAATACATTGCCTTTGCTAAACTTGTTAAGATTGCGAAATCTCAACAAGATGAGCTTGAAAAACTTGAGAAGAATCTCAGGAAAACCGAAGGATTACGGGTCGAAGAGATGGAGAAGAATTAAGAGTTGACTGAAAGGCATGATGTTTTTTCTTCAACTTTTGATGATCTTTCCGAACGATATGATTCTCTTACAGTTGACTACAAGAATTTATCAGATGAACTCCTTAGCAGGAATCAAGAACTCGAGTCACTGAAAGAGTCTTATAACGCACTCGAGAAAGAAAAAGCTTCTCTCTTCGCCGAGCAATCTAACAACCTTCCTGATGATTTTGTGCCTCCTTGCTCAAAATGCCTAGAACGTAGCAATGCTGATTCGAATGCTGAAATATCCAATACTACCATCGAGAATACGGCAACTACTACGAATGATATTTCTAACCCCTCTCCCGAGGAAATTGCTGCTATCTCTGATGAAAATTGGAGGCTAAAGAACTTGCTTGAGACAGGAATGCTAAAGAGCCTCAAAGGGCATCAAATACTCTGTGATGTGCTCAAGAAGTCAATACTGCACAAGAATCCCCGAAAAGAAGGATTGGGTTTCGAAAGGAAATTCAATGTTGACGGAACTTACCGGACTCCCGAGCAATATCCTCGAATGAGTTGGGTTCTTGCTAAAAGCAAAACTCTCGAACCTGCACTCCTGACTGGATATGACACTCCTATTTCTGCTGTTTTTGACGAGTCTGATGAGTCAAACTACAAACTCTTCAAACAACAGAATGGTAAGGTTTTCGCTCGGTATGTCGGGACTAACTGCAGGTCTGGCTCACCCAAGAAGCAAATCTGGGTGAAGAAGTGCACCATTGAAAGTTTATCTATCACTGCTAACCTGAATATGCAGAGTAATTCTCTTCGAGGAAATGAATATCCCTCGCAGTATGGTACCAAAACTTCCAAAGGACATCAGCCAAACTTTCGACAAAAGGAGTACATGCGTATCTCCTCAAATCATTATACTCATGTCTCTGGGAATAATTTCAGTGCTTACTCTTATGATTACTCTTGAGATGCACAGGTGAACTATGGAAATCAACGAAGGAATGTTCTTGCTCAGACAAGACAAATGAGGACTGTGCCGCCCACACAAGTGTGGGTTGCGAGAAAGAACTAACCCATCTTGCAGGGATTCTATCTCAGGGATTCTATTCGATCATCCTTTGCCCTGAGATCTACATTGTTGGTGCTAGTTCTTTGTGTTTATTGGTTCTCTGTTTGTTGCTTGTCTTTGAGTTGACGTATTTGTGTTCCGTCCGATAAACAACTCACTCATAGCTTCTCGCTTGGTGTTTCTTATCGTTTGGCTGAGTGTTTTATTTCCGACCCTTTTATCCCTCTATTCTTACTCTTCTAAATCTATGCTGTCCGTCATAAGCATGCAATTTTATCTGAAGAAGATTTCTCTCCGACGTCTTTGATTGCGCAAGGAATCATCTTCGAACTTTTATTCACTTTTGGGGTTCAACCCTTCAAACCTTTCGACCACCCGCTCACTTCCCGAGTTTCTCGCAGAAATCGGTTGCCACGTGCCCACGATCTCCACTATCGATCGAGTCCGTCGAATGCGGAACGTCCCGCAACTGAGGGCCGTAGATTTCGGAGAGGCAGTTCTGCTCTCGCTATATATATATATACCCCCCT
Source organism: Elymus sibiricus (assembly GCA_039707655.1). Classification (NCBI taxonomy): domain Eukaryota; kingdom Viridiplantae; phylum Streptophyta; class Magnoliopsida; order Poales; family Poaceae; genus Elymus; species Elymus sibiricus. The sequence goes on from CM077676.1 coordinate 164,579,747, forward strand.
TGTCGCGTCTTCTTCCTCATCCGTGCAAACCCTCGATTCACCTCCACCCGAGCCCGAGCTTGAAGCAACTCCGGCGAGAAGCTCCGCCGTGCAACTCCGGTGAAGCCTCGTCGCAGTTGATCACGCCAGTGCGGTAATCCATCCTCACGCATTGCCATAGTCGATTCAAGTTGCCGAGTTAGGGCGCTTGGATCCGGAACTGCTCCTTTCCATTCTTCTGTTCTTAGGGCAGTTCTTACCGATGCATTTTCTGTGATTTATTTCACCGCTGTAGATCTTTAGGAATCACTAGGATTTGACTAGTACGGTTTGTAGATCCTCCTCGTACTTGTTCTCCTCGACCTAGGGTTCATGTGCTTATCTCCGAAAGATTAGATAGCCTATTTATCCTGCCTTGAATATTCCGTGGCAAGTTTAAAATCTATCAATGATATCTTTCTAAGTCCACCATGAATTCCTTTGCTTCCTCCAAAAACATTGATTTTCGTTCAAAATACCTTCTGTGCATCCTTATGACCCTACCCCTTTTTCCCTCGTATCTATTCTTTTCACAGGTTGGTCATGGCACACAGTTCGCAAGAGTACTCAGATTCTGAAGAAGAATTGCCTCAATATCCTTCAAAGTCCGAACGAATGAGATTGACTGGAGGAGGAAAATCCTTGAAGCCACCCAAGGCTCCGAAAAGAAAACAAAAGTCTGAATCCGAAGAAGATGATGAGGAGATTCCCTCAGCTCACAGTCAGCCTGAGGATGAATTGGTCACCGACGCCCTAACCTTCTTCTCTGATGGAAATCCCAAAAGGGGCGGTCGTGGCAGAGAAAAGAACACCACTGCAGAGATGTCTGATCCTGACCGTTACAGAACTCCACCTGAAGGAGAATCAACAACAGATCGCAACAACAGGCTTCAAATGATTCGCCGCCACTGGGCTGGGAAATGGTACCGATATGAAAATGTTTGCGTGAAGTATCAGATCTTGTTTGCCTTCACACCGTCGTGGAATGACTGTATTGCAGAGAACTGGATTGGCCCCGATGATGAAAAAGTCAGAACACCACCGCCTCCAAATGCTCACAAAGATTCCCTCAAAACCATCGCTGATTTCCCCGAGGAAGTAGTAAAAAGAGCGAAGGCGAAAGCCAGGCGTGAAGCGAGAGAAGCTAAGAAAAAACAAGTTGAAGCGGAAAACGTCGCGCTGACCCAGCAAGACGTACAGAAGAAGAAGGAACGAGCATCAGCCTCGAAGGAAAGAAAATCTAAGAAAACAGTTTCCCTTCGTGCACCGAGAAAGAAAACTCTCACCAGGAGAACCAAGAAGGCCATTCTCGACTCGTCTGATGAGTCGTCCAGAGAAACTACCCCTACTGAAATTCCATTGTATGATCGACCCGCCATTCTCAACAAGCCATCCAAGACTCCCTCACCAGCGAAAGCTTTGCCATCTCCGAGGAAATCACCCAGACATGCACCCATTCCGTCCACTGATAAACCTTCGGGTTCTGCGGTTCCAAGAACATTATCAAGCACTGCAACGAAGAGAAAGCTGCAGTCTGAAGAACAAATTGATGTGGCTGCTAAGAAGACCAGGTTCACTGTTCCTGCTTCCACAGAGGAACAGAAGTATGACTTCAATTTCATGATCGATGTGATTGACAGTGCTGCATATGATGCAAAAGCTGATGATGTTAGCGGTCTAGGACTGCCTGATGATGTTACCGAAATGGTGACTAAGCATTTTAAAGAGCTGAGGAAAATCACCAAGAAGCTGAACAAAGCCGTCAAGGACAAGCAAGCTGTCAAGCAAATGAGAAAAGAAACCAAGACTGAATCCGAAAGGAAAAAGATGAACAAAGAAATTGTTGAACTCACCAAGGCTCTCAGTGTCTTGCGGGATGAGAAAATTGAGTGGCACTCGCGACTGCACATGGATATATCTCAGCTGTGTGACAGGAGAAACGAGGAGATTGACCGCAAGGCAGATCTCGCTCGTAGAAGAGCTCAAGAGGAAAAACGTCGGAAGGCTATGGCGAGAGTAAGCAAGCCGAAAGCAAACAAAGATCGCCGCCTTCAGCATATTGCTGCTGATTCCACTCCACTGGACGCCCATGTGCCCTTGCAGCAGGTCCCTCCATCTCCACCTCACGAAGATGAACCTATGCAGCAAGCTGGTGCCATGGATGCTGTTATTCCAGCTCCAGTAGCCCAAGAGGAACATGAAGTTGTTGATATATTCCTGGAAAGGACTGATGAGGAAAATGCACCTCCCAAGCAACAATCACCAGTTGACGAAGTTGATGAAGAGATTGAGGTTGAGAAGGCAGATCCATCACCTCCAAGAACAATGCAAGCTGAGCCCTCCGAATCAAATAAAGAGGGGGGCGACAAGAATGAGGGGGAGCTAAATGCTTCCCAAGAGAAAACACCCCCGGTCACATCATCTGGTGCCCCTACCCAGATGGATGTTGATCCTGCTCCTCTAATCACTGCACCACAAGTGGTAGAGGAAGAAAACAAGTCTATTGAGCCGATGGCTCAAGAAGTTATTGTACCACCAGTTGTGCCCCAGGCGTCTGTGTATGAGGTCGTTGTGCCTCCAACCGAGGAAAATGCAAAGAAAGAAAAGGCCCTAGTGCCCGAAAGTCAGAAAGATGCTAAAGGAGTTCCAGCGAGCAAGAATGGCAGTCAGACAAGTTCTTCGAAGCAATCTGCACGAGAAAAATCGAGGAAGCCTAGTGCTCCTCTCAAGCCTATTGAGGAAGATGTGCCCGCGCCTGATGATGTTCGGACCCAATCTATAGCCGATGAAGAACCGCTGAGAAATCGGTTGGAAACTTTCCCTTTGTTCCCTGTCCATGACGGCCCAAATGGTCCACCGTTCAATGAGCAGTTTCATCATTCAAAACTTGCATTCTTCGGGACCAGCCCATATGAAGGAGAAAGAACTTCCATGTCACCAAGATTTTGGACCAAGGAACAGGCTGTGTATTATGCTCGCATTCTGTATGGCAAGAATCGCATATTCAAGCATAAGATTCTGGACTTCGCTGAGCTCGAAAGCTTACCTTGCTTCCATCACACTATCGAGCAGATTGAACAGGTCTTCCTGAAGAGTTTCCTTCGCTTCAATCATGGCTGGAATCGTGAAGTAATTCTTCAATTCTACGCCACTCTCTATATCTCAGGAGATTTTACAAACAGCAATACCTGGCTTCTCGAATGGATGACTGAGGAAGAAAAGATCAAATGCTTGGCTGACCAGTTTTTGGCACTATTGAATCTTCCTCGGTGCGAATTTGATGCCTCACGTGAACACAGACTGCACTTCTGGGAAGTATCCGAAGCTGAACTTCACATGCTGATGGATCCCAAGCTTGTTGGAGATGAATGTACCGAGGCAAATCCCAAGAATTTGGCCTATGAGAATAAAGTTTTGTTCTATATCCTATGTAACTCTCTCACGCCAACAAACAGGCCCGAAACCATTCATGGCATCATGGCAAATACTCTTCAAGCAATAGCTCATGGCATTCGGTTTGACATTCCAGATCTTTTCATTCGCAACTTGGCCTATGCAGCTGATAGCCCTCAAGTCTTGAAGCCATATGCACCATGGGTCATGTTCGCCATTGAGCAACTTATTGAGAAAAAGTTCTTCTGCCCATATGTCCCGAAAGTTTTCATGCCACCAGTCCGAGACACTCTCCGTATTGTGAAGGACATCGGCAAAGGGAAGACACCTATTGATGCCACTGCTTCTACCTCTGCTAGAGCTCCGAAGGTCAAGAAAGCTACAGTTGAAATCCCATGTGAAGAAAATCCCTCACTATATGAGATTTGTCTTCGCACTCAGCAAGCCCTGCAAAGTCACATTAAGCTCGACCGAAAAGAGAAAGTGGAAATGATGACTGAGATCAATCTGCTTCACAATTATGCTCGTCAAGCTCTGTTGTATGAGAAAGAACAGAAGAAGCGCTCGTGGACCCTTTTGCGCAAGCATTATTCTCGCAAACAACTATCTGCCAAGGGAATCGAGAAAGAATACGATCATCTGGAGTTGTTTGAAGTCCCTCGCATCCGAAGGCAAACTCCAGTGCTTCCTCAGCGTCCAGCCTCCACGGACCTGCTGTTTGTCGAACCCGATGATGAACTTGAAGACACAGCAGGGACATATATATACAAGCCAGATGCACCTCACTCTGCTACTCCCGAAGCCCGTATGGCGTCTCCCACTCCTGCTTCTGCCTCGACAATCGCTCATTCTGCTTCGCCGAATAGTTCGAGTTCTGGGGATTCTTCGGACGAGTAGTTTCTCGCATGCATTCTCTTTCCTTTTTGACACTTGTTGACAAAAAGGGGGAGAAGAACATCGAGAAGATAGAAAAGCGGGATATTTGCCGGGTGTTTCCATTCGCCATTTGTTTTTCTCTCGAACAATTTGCTTTTGGTCGTTGAACTTTTGGTCATGGAACTTAATCTCACCGCCTGTGGTGATGGTATACTGCGTCGTCATGTACCGTTAATAACCCTTGCAATGCTATATTTGCTTCAAATTATTTGTTTGCAGGTGCTGTCGAATACTTACCGCCTTGCAGTGATTATTCTCGATACTTATTTATCATGCAAGGTTTAATTGAGACCACATATATCTTACTCCCATGCTTATCCTTCGCTATCTAACGGTGCAGGAGAAGAAATCACATGTTGTTTTCGTTTTCTCGCATGTTTCTATCGTATCATCTTTGTTGCAAAAATATATATATCGTCTGAAGCATCTATGTCCACCCCGAGCAATATACTTATATCATCCTTGCTCTGATTATTCCTCGAACATCTAACTTGCAGGGAACTTATATCTTGTGTGGACTCAAACTGTGTTCTGAGAAAATCTTCATGGCCTATCCTTTGCCACAACTCACTTCAATCTTTTCTCACCATCTAAAAAATCTTCTTAAATGGTTGTGTGTGGCAGGAAATACCTCAGACCCCGTCGAGTGCATTGGATAAAACTATGATTGTGATCTTATGTCAATATCACTCATACGAAGATTCACCTCGCTGCTCTCCATCTCATATCCTATGCATATCTTCAGGGGGAGCGTGTTTTATCTTCGTAGTTATCTCTCGTCTTTCACCTTCACATTCCATTTCATTCTTTTATCTATCTTACGATGTGTTCTGTTTTGTCAACAATCATCCAAAAAGGGGGAGACTGTTGGTGCAATATTTGCCCTCTTGTGTTTTGGAGATTGTTGACAGAAACAGGCATGGACTGATTTGTTTGCTAGTGCACACAGAGAGAAATAGTCCATGCAGTGATGAAGAGAATGCTATCTCCGGTGTTTAGTTCGAGGAACTTCACCGAAGAACAACCGCGTCGAGGAGAAGATCGAGCTACATCCTTTGTAGACATGTAGACAAGAAGATTGAAGTGAAGGAATTGACTCCTCGAATTTTTAATGCTGACGCAAAGCAATTGGTTCGGAGATTCGGTCCGAAGAAAATTGACTGCAGCGATGGAAGTCGAAGACGAAGTGAAGACGTAGCATTCTTTTCGTGGTTCTTCTTTCATTCATTTGAGTCATAGGACCTCCGTACTATTAAGAAGGGTATAGGTTCTCGAAGCTTAGATCCACTGTGATGCTTAGCCCAAACCTATGCGAGTCTGAGAGAAATCTCTTTATGTGTCGAATGATTACCTGCCAGCAGAAGACGTTGTTCTTCGGTGCTGTGGGATATATCTTTCGAACTGAGGAGTTAGCATTACTTGCTCCGCACGTAATGTTACCGTTGTGCTCAAATTCCGACCGTTGGACTCGTGTCGTTCGGCCGCTGGCTGCTCCACATGTCCAATTTGGTCATTTCCCATCCGGGAAGGCTGCGGCTATAAATAGCCACCCCGCTCCAACATTGCCCGTTGGCTGCTCCGCTTATGATTTCAGAGAAGATTGATTGAGCACCCCCTCTCCGAGTGATTTGAGTTTAAGATCCACCGAGAGAAAAATCAAGAGCCCAAACTTAGACAGTGGTTGAGCATCACAGTAGTTCTGAGTTAGAGTTCTTGTACCTATTACTCTTGAGAGCTGCACACTCTCTAGACGGATAAGTGTCGGCTCGAGTGTTGAAGAGTAATTGTCTTCACCGAGCAAGATCTTCAGCAACCAAGAGTCATTGTGGTTCGCGAAGAGAGCTGAAGAGAGTTTATCTTTAGTGAAGGTTTGGAGATCGCCGACAAGTATCTACCACGAGTGAAATCAACTGGAGTCTGATCAACTCCGAGTTGAAGGAGAATAGGGCGAGGAGAGTTTATCCTCTGTGTTAAATCACAACCCCTCCAACCAGACGTAGTCCTTTGGCAGAAGGGCGAACTGGTCTACCAAATTCTTCTGTCGCCATCGAGCACCACTGGTTTGCTTTACATTACTGCATTTCCTTCAGCAGTTTACATTCGTGCTCAGTGCCGATAGTTGTATCTGATCTATCATAGTTCATAAATAGTCTGGTGCATTCTCATCGTTCTTATTCATTGTCTCATGTTAACTTATTTCTTTTCGTATTTCCGTATGACCATGTGATTTCATTCAGTGCCGAATTCATTCACTTTGTTATCACCTCCCGTGCATTTCCATCGTAGTTCATATACTGTGTTTCACTCGTCCTGAAGCATTTGCTCGCATATTGCATTACCATCATATTGTCATACCAGGTATATGCTATGCCCGAACCATTATATCATCCAACATCGATAGATATCCTTCTCTATAGCGTGCTTGATTAAGTTCGTATCTACCGAACCTTATTTCCGCTGCTATGTTTGGGATCGGTTCAAACCATTCGCAAGAAATTTTTGAATCTCCCATTCACCCCCCCCTCTGGTCGATATACTCTCGGTCCTAACACTAACCCACTTCTTATGCATAGGGATTTTGTGAGCAAATAGTTTATGGGAGCAAGAATCAACTAGCATAGGAAGGCAAAACAAGCATAACTTCAAAATTTTCAACACATAGAGAGGAAACTTGATATTATTGCAACACCTACAAGCATATGATCCTCTCTCATAATAATTTTCAGTATCATCATGAAGAAATTCAACAATATATCCATCACACAAAGCATTCTTGTCATGATACATAAGCATAGAATTTTTATTACTCTCCCCAAAAGCAAATTTTTTCTCATTCATAATAGTGGGAGCAAACTCAACAAAATAACTATCATGACATACTTGATTGGCATAATCCAATTGAAAATTAAAATCATGATGGCAAGTTTCATAGTTATCATTATTCTTTATAGCAAACATGTCATCACCATAATCATCATAGATAGCAACTTTGTTGTCACAATCAATTGGGACCTCTTCCAAAATAGTGGATTCATCACTACATAAAGTCATGAACTCACCAAATCCACTTTTATAATTATAATCATCATAAATAGGAGGCATGCCATCATCATAATAAATATTCTCATCAAAACTTGGGGGACTAAAAATATCATCTTCATCAAACATAGCATCCCCAAGCTTATGGCTTTGCATATCATTAGCATCATGGATACTCATAGAATTCATACTAACAACATTGCAATCATGCTCATCATTCAAAGATTTTATGCCAAACATTTTATTGAATTCTTCTTCTATCAATTGAGCACAATTTTCCACTCCATTATTTTCAAGAAAGACATTATAAATACGAATAATATGAGGCAACCTCAATTCCATATTTTTTTGTAGTTTTCTTTTATAAACCAAACTAGTGATAAAAGAAGAAACTAAAAGATTCGATTGCAAGATCTAAAGATACACCTTCAAGCACTCACCTCCCCGGCAACAGCGCCAGAAAAGAGCTTGATGTCTACTACGCAACTTTATTCTTGTAGACTCGTGTTGGGCCTCCAAGCGCAGACTTTTGTACGACAGCAATAATTTTCCCTCAAGTGGATGACCTAAGGTTTATCAATCCGTGGGAGGCGTAGGTTGAAGATGGTATCTCTCAAAAAACCCTGCAACCAAATACAAGAAATCTCTTGTGTTCCCAACACACCCAATACAATGATAAATTGTATAGGTGCACTAGTTCGGCGAAGAGATGGTAATACAAGTGTAGTATGGATAGTAGAAATAGGTTTTTATAATCTGAAAATAAAAAACAGCAAGGTAGCAATTGATAAAACGGAGCACATACGGTATTGCAATGCTTGAAAACAAGGCCTAGGGTTCATACTTTCACTAGTGCAATCTCTCAACAATGCTAACATAATTGGATCATATAATCATCCCTCAACGTGCGGTAAAGAATCACTCGCAAGTTCCTATTAGCGAAGAACATAAGATATAAATTGTTTGTAGGGTATGAAACCACCTCAAAGTTATCCTTTCCGATCGATCTATTGAGCTATTCCTATAAGAGTCACAAACAGCCCTAGAGTTCGTACTAAAATAACACCATATGATACACATCAACCAACTCTAATGTCACCTAGATACTCCAATGTCACCACAAGTATCCGTGAGTTGATTATACGATATGCATCAAACAACTTCATAATCATAATATTCAATCCACACAAAGAACTCCAAGGAGCACCCCGAAAGTTTCTATTGGAGAAAAGATAATGAAAACGTGCATCAACCCCTATGCATAGATTACCCAATGTCACCTCGGGAATCCGCGAGTTGAGTGCCAAAACATATATCAAGTGAATCAATATAATACCCCATTGTCACCACGGGTATTCATATGCAAGACATACATCAAGTGTTCTCAAATCTAAAATATTCAATCCGACAATAACGAAACTTCAAAGGGAAAATATTCGATTCATCACAACAAAGATAGAGAGGGAAGAAACACCATACGATCCAACTATATTAACAAAGCTCGCGATACATCAAGATCGTGCCAAATCAAGAACACGAGAGAGAGAGAGATAAAACACATAGCTACTGGTACAAACCCTCAGCCCCGAGGGTGAACTACTCCCTCGTCGTCATGGAGACCACCGGGATGATGAAGATGGCCTCCGGTGATGATTCCCCCCTCCGGCAGGGTGCCGGAAAAGGGCTGTAGATTAGATCATGGAGGTACAGAGGCTTGCGGCGGCGTAAAAACTCGTCTAGGTTAACTTTCGGGGGTTTCTAAATATATATATGATTTTTCAGCATTGGAATCACGCCAAGAGGTGCCACAGGGGGCCCACAAGGCACCAGGGCGCGCCTGGGGGGGCAGGTGCGCGCAGGTGGCTCGTGGGGCCGCTGTGGCTCTTTTGCTGCTTCCCCGAAGCTTCCTGTGTCTGTTTCCTTCCAGAAAAATTGTCAAAAATTTTCGCTGCATTTGGACTTCATTTGATATGGATTTTCTGGAAAACCAAAAATAAGCAGAAAACAACAACTGGCACTGGGCACTAGGTCAATATGTTAGTCCATAAAAATCATATAAAATCCATATAAAAGTTCACCAAAATCATACAAAACTATAATAAACATGGCATGAATACTTCATAAATTATAGATACGTTGGAGACGTATCAGCATCCCCAAGCTTAATTCCTGCTCGTCCTCGAGTAGGTAAATGATAAAAGAAATAATTTATGAAGTGTGAATGCTAGCATAGTGCATAAGTTTGATCAATGATAATTTCAATCACTTTTTCTAGCATCATAACAACAACTTTTTCTCATAAAAATCATCATGATAAAGTAGCAATCAATTCACATGTTATGGTTGAAACAATGCAATCTCTTGAAACTTAACAACCTATGTTCTTAGTCACCAAAGAATTGCAATTCAACTTAATTTCAACAAAGTCTAAGTAAGAGCTCCACATACTCAATTATCATATAGTCTTCTATGATTGCTAGTACTCGAAGCATTTTTAGAACAAATGGCATCCATCGAACACAGAGAAAGATAGGGGCTTAATGTTTCGCCTCCCAGCTTATTTATCATAGAGATAATTGTCAACCATAATAATTCATGATCAAATATATTTGACTGGCCATATGTGTCTGGATCTTTCCCCACCACATGATGCTTGCCAACTAGAGAATAATTGAGGTTGAAATGCGAATGAATACTTATTGACTCTTGCATAAAAGTAAATACATAAAAGTAAATGCATAAAAGTAAAAGATAGGCCCTTCGCAGAGGGAAGCAGAGGTTGTCATGCGCTTTTTATTTTTGGATGCACAAGCCCTTAATGCAAAGGAACGTCACGTTATATTGCCCCTTGTGATAGCAACCTTTATTATGCAGTCCGTCGCTTTTATTTCTTTACCATCACAAGTTCATACAACGCTTATTTTCCCTTACAATAAAAGATCATACATATTTTAGGAGCAATTTTTATTGCTTTTTGCACCGATGACAACTTACTTGAAGGATCTTATTCAATCCATAGGTAGATATGGTGGACACTCATGGGAAGAAACTGGGTTTAAGGGTTTTTGGATGCACAAGTAGTATCTCTACTTAGCACGAATTTTTGGCTAGCAAAAGATCCTAAGCAAGCACCACATGTTGGAGGATCCATAACAATATAACTTCTATGCAAATATACCCAAACATAACTCATTACGTTGTCTTACTTGTCCAACTTCAACTAATTTGCTCAAGTTTGAAAATAATTAATGGGTATTCACAATCATAAAAGATGTCCAAGATAATATATTTATTTGTGAAAGTTCTGTTCCTTATACTAATCATTCATGAATTGCTTGTATGACCAATATTGTGATTGTCAAGCTTCAATAGATTTCACTTTCTAAACCAAATGTGAAATTACTACTAGGCATGATACAAGCATATGAAGCACATATAATTTCAATTTTATGTTATTCAATTCATTCAACAATTTACTCATAGGATATAAGTGAAGCAGAAGAGTAAATGACAAACTACTCCAAAAAGATATAAGTGAAGATCAAATGGGTAGTTAAGCAAATAGGTAGCTATGTGAGGACTCTCTCTAATTTGAAAATTTCAGATCTTATTATTTTATTCAAACAGAGAAGAAAACAAAATAAAATGACATTCCAAGAATAGCACATCTCATGTGAAGAAGCAAATACTTAGGCTCAACCAAAACTGACCGATAATTGTTGATGAAGAAAGGTGGGATGCCTACCGGGGCATCCCCAAGCTTAGATGCTTGAGACTTCTTGAAATATTAATTTGGGATGCCTTGGGCATCCCCAAGCTTGAGCTCTTGTGTCTCCTTAATTCCTCTCATATCATGGCTTCTCCTAAATCTTTAAAAACTTCATCCACACAAAACTCAACAAGAACTCGTGAGATAAGTTAGAATAAATCAACTCTAAACCTTAACATTCTCTACTGTAGCAAATCACTAAAATTATAATTTAACATTGCATACTAAATGTCTCTGCATATTTAATACTCCTATCCTCAAATAGAATCATTAAAGAAGCAAACATATGCAAACAATGCAACTAGAACAGCAATCTGCCAAAACAGAACAGTCTGTAAAGGGAGATTTAAAATTCATACTTCCCTAACTCCAAAAATTCTGAAAAATTACCACGTGACAGAGAACTCATGCATTCTTACTGTGTAAAAAATTTAGATTTTTATCATGTTCTGACTATTCAGAAATATTCTGGATATAACAGAAAACTTTCTGTTTTCAAACAGCAACACATGAACTTTCAAACTGAGCATGGTAAAGGATATACTTGGCATTTTATTGAAATAAAAGATACAAAACATTATTATTGATAACATCAAGCAAATATCAACAAAATAAAATGACGCTCCAAGCAAAACTCATATTATGTGACGAATAAAAATATAGCTCCGAGTGAGGTTACCGATAGTGTTGAAGACGAAAGAGGGGATGCCTTCCGGGGCATCCCCAAGCTTAGACACTTGAGTCTTCCTTGAATATTAACTTGCGGTGCCTTGGTAATCCCCAAGCTTAGCGTATTGACACTCCTTATTCTCCTCATATCGATATCTCATCCAAAACTTGAAAACTTCAATCACACAAAACTTAACGGAACTTGTGAGATAGGTTAGTATGATAAAAATAAATCATCCACTTAGGTACTGTCAAGACAAGATTCATAATTTTTATCACAAGATTCCTACTGTAGTCTATCATTTCCACAATTTATATTACTCAATATAAGCTATGGAAACACTAAAACAAGCAAACTATGCATCGAAAACAGAATCTGTCAAAAACAGAACAGCGTGTAGTAAGCGAATTAAAAACCATACTTATGTACCTCCAATTTTTTTTGAAAAAATAGGAAAAAGTAACAAATTTGTAACCGAATACTCTGTAAAAAATTCAGAATTTTCTCAGGCTCCAGTACAGAATAGAAATTCCATCACTGGATGCAAAAGTTTCTGTTTATGCACAGAATCGAATCAACAAGCATCCACACTATCCCAAAGGCTTTACTTGGCACATTATTGAAAGAAAAATATAAAACATGATTACTACAGTAGCTTAATCATGTGGACACACAAAAACAGTAGGTACAAATATTGGGTTGTCTCCCAACAAGCGCTTTTCTTTAATGCCTTTTTAGCTAGGCATGATGATTTCAATGATGCTCACATAAAAGTAAAGAAGTGAAACAAAAAGAGAGCATCATGAAGCATATGCCTAGCACATTTAAGCCTAACCCACTTCCTATGCATAGGTATTTTGTGAGCAAATAGTTTATGGGAGCAAGAATCAACTAGCATAGGAAGGCAAAACAAGCATAACTTCAAAACTTTCAACACATAGAGAGGAAACTTCATATTATTGCAACACCTACAAGCATATGATCCTCTCTCATAATAATTTTCAGTATCATCATGAATAAATTCAACAATATATCCATCACACAAAGCATTCTTGTCATGATACATAAGCATAGAATTTTTATTACTCTCCACACAAACAAATTGTTTCTCATTCATAATAGTGGGAGCAAACTCAACAAAATAACTATCATGACATACTTGATTGGCATAATCCAATTGAAAATTAAAATCATGATGGCAAGTTTCATAGTTATCATTATTCTTTATAGCATACATGTCATCACCATAATCATCATAGATAGCAACTTTGTTGTCACAATCAATTGGGACCTCTTACAAAATAGTGGATTCATCACTAAATAAAGTCATGACCTCACCAAATACACTTTTATCATTATAATCATCATAAATAGGAGGCATGCCATCATCATAATAAATATTCTCATCAAAACTTGGGGGACTAAAAATATCATCTTCATCAAACATAGCATCCCCAAGCTTGTGGCTTTGCATATCATTAGCATGATGGATACTCATAGAATTCATACTAACAACATTGCAATCATGCTCATCATTCAAAGATTTTATGCCAAACATTTTATTGAATTCTTCTTCTATCAATTGAGCATAATTTTCCGCTCCATTATTTTCAAGAAAGACATTATAAAGACGAATAATATGAGGCAACCTCAATTCCATATTATTTTGTAGTTTTCTTTTATAAACCAAACTAGTGATAAAACAAGAAACTAAAAGATTCGATTGCAAGATCTAAAGATATACCTTCAAGCACTCACCTCCCCGGCAACGACGCTAGAAAAGAGCTTGATGTCTACTACGCAACTTTATTCTTGTAGACTCGTGTTGGGCCTCCAAGCACAGAGTTTTGTAGGACAGTAGAAATTTTCCCTCAAGTGGATGACCTAAGGTTTATCAATCCGTGGGAGGTGTAGGTTGAAGATGGTATCTCTCAAACAACCCTGCAACCAAATACAAGAAATCTCTTATGTCCCCAACACACCCAATACAATGGTAAATTGTATAGGTGCAATAGTTCGGCGAAGAGATGGTGATACAAGTGTAGTATGGATAGTAGAAATAGGTTTTTATAATATGAAAATAAAAAACAGCAATGTAGCAATTGATAAAACGGAGCACAAACGGTATTGCAATGCTTGAAAACAAGGCCTAGGGTTCATACTTTCACTAGTGCAATCTCTCAACAATGCTAACATAATTGGATCATATAATCATCCCTCAACGTGCGATAAAGAATCACTCCCAAGTTCCTATTAGCGGAGAACAAAAGATAGAAATTGTTTGTAGGGTACGAAACCACCTCAAAGTAATCATTTCCGGTCGATCTATTGAGCTATTCCTATAAGTGTCACAAACAGCCCTAGAGTTCGTACTAAAATAACACCATATGATTCATAACAACATATATCTCATTGAACTAATGTCCATTCAAGATTAAGATTTCAGGATGTTCAATGATTGGCATGGCATGGACTAGAGAAGTGGACCCCTCAAAATGCTAAGGACAAGTATTGGCAAAAGATCAAGACTCTACATTTTTGGTTTAGTGATCCAAGATCACATTGAGTCCATAGGAAAGCCAAAACTATTAAAAGGGGACGAGGTGTTGCTTAATGGTCTTTTTGCTCAAGTGCTTAGTGACAGTATTCCTAAACCCTCAACCACTCTCTCTACCCAAATATGTCCTAAACCTAAAGTCCAACTCGGCCCCACCGATTTTTCCTATCCGGCCCCACCGAGTTGATCCAAGACCGAGCCACTGCCAAAACCCTAACAAATCGGATCCACCGAAATGGATCTCGGTCCCACCGAGATGGCCTTGCCAACTCTCTGTAATCGGTTGCATTTACTTCGGTCTCACCGAGTTTGCAAATCGGTCTCACCGAGATGGCTTGCCAAGTCTCTGTTGCCTTATTGCTTCACTTCGGTCCAACCGAGTTGATGCAATCGGTGCCACCGAGATGAGGTTTGCCCTAAGCCATTGCACTTCGGTCCATCCAAGTTGTCCGTATCGGTCCCACCGAGATTCCTAAAGTTCATATCTTTTACACAGTTCGGTGCTACCGAGATGATTGTTTTGGTGCCACCGAGTTGGGTCAAAAGTGTGTAACGGTTGGATTTTGTGTGGAGGCTATATATACCCCTCCACCCCATCCTTCTCAGTAAGGAGAGCCATCAGAACGTGCCTACACTTCCACCATTCATTTTCTGAGAGAGAACCACCTACTCATGTGTTGAGATCAAGATATTCCATTCCTACCATTTGAACCTTGATCTCTAGCCTTTCCCAAGTTGCTTTCCACTCAAATCCTTCTTCCACCATAGCCAAATCTGTGAGGAGTGTTTGAGTGCTGGGAAGACTATCATTTGAAGCACAAGAGCAAGGAGTTCATCAACAACACACCGTCTATTACCTTTTGGAGAGTGGTGTCTCCTAGATTGGTTAGGTGTCACTTGGGAGCCTCCAACCAGATGTGGAGTTGAACCAAGAAGTTTGTTAGGGCAAGGAGATCGCCTACTTCGTGAAGATCTACCCCGAGTGAGGCTAGTCCTTCGTGGACGTAAGCCATGGTGGAATAGACAAGGTTGCTTCTTCGTGGACCCTTCGTGGGTGGATCCCTCCGTGGACTCGCGCAGCCGTTACCCTTCGTGGGTTGAAGTCTCCATCAACGTGGACGTACGATAGCACCACCTATCGGAACCACGCCAAAAACCACCGTGTCTTCATTGCGTTTGAAATCTCCAATCCCTCCTTTACATACATATGCAATTGCTTACATTCCGCTGCTATACTCTTAGAATTGCATGTGTAGGGTGATGCTTGACATGTACTATTGCTAAAATCTGCCCACATCTAAAATTGGGAAAATGTTAGGTTTTATTTGGTCAAGTAGTCTAATCACCCCCCCTCTAGACATACTTTCGATCCTACAACGACGCGAGCAATATCTTCCAACTGGTCAGCGCAGCGGGGCCCACATAGTATTGACGTTAGGCAAATTAGCCACGCCAGCACTAACCATATATAGCTGGCGTACGAATTTATCCAGCGTTGTAACTGCTGGCGTTGGCCTACGTGGCCAACACCATTGCTATTGTCTTCAATTTTATTAAATTTTCTTTTTTTATTTTTATTTGTTTTTCCACATTGTTTTTAGATTCACATAGATATTTAGGTTATTATTTTATTGTGTTCTTATTCTATTATTTATTATTCTGTTAATTTTATATTAAATTTTATTATTTTGTGTAAATATATAACATACTAAAAAATAGTTGAAGACCAATAGAACAACATAGATCGATCTCATTAATCTGGCCTAGATACATAATAGTTGAAGGATGAAAACAATAACATATATATAAATTCTACTACTTCAACTAGACTAAGAACATCATCAGTGTAATGACTCCCACGAGAAAAAATGCTGCCACCGATCCAGCTGGGAGAACAAGGCCAAGCATAACACCAGCTAAAAGCGCATATCGATGCATCTTGAATTTTTGGATTTGGCGCGCATCATATCATTCTTGAGCTGCATCTCATCTATCTGTTGTCTCAGTGGTCCAATGGAGTACACGAGCAACTCGCTTACGTACTTCTGCACGAGATCAACCCATATCCATGTGTAGCAAAATTTTGTCCCTTGTGTCTGTGGATCACAATATATATACATAAACATATAGCTAGTCATGTCAGCGACAGTACTAGATCGACGATATAGAGTTGAATTGTGCAAATTAGCAAAAATAGACCGAGAGGTATTTTCTGTCATATTATACCTTTCCACGGTTAGCGCAGATGTAGAACTCTCGCTCCGGATTCCATTCTGTGTGCGACATATGCTTATCAACAGATCGTCGACAGCCGCAAAGTAGCACATGTGTCCTCCCTCGATTCGCGACAACTTCGGCGGTGGTGTAGCTGCCGGATCGAACGGACGTCATGCTGTAGCGGGATGATTCGCCGGACAGGGCCGGCTGTATTGGCCGTGGCGAGCTCATGCCGTAGCCAGCGGGGCCAGAGGAGAGCTCGGCCAAGGCGGCGTTGTCCCAAACTTTCGACACGCCCCGCCGACGTGGGCTCCCACGCGGGGCTCGTGCCAATTCAACAAGCTCCGGTGGGTCCATTGTCACCAAAAGCAGCTAGCTAAGAGGGAGAGTAAAATTTTGTGGAGAATGGAATTAAGTGAATGTAAACAAGGCTGCCAACACATCTATATATAGGCAAAACATAGTGCTGACGTTCTGTAGAAGGGCACGACAGCACTAGAAACATTTTCTATGGCGTATGTACGTAGACGACGCGAGCAATATCTTCCAACTGGTCAGCGCAGCGGGGCCCACATAGTGTTGACATTAGGCAAATTAGCCACGCCAGCACTAACCATATATAGCTGGCGTACGAATTTAGACGGCGTTGTAACTGCTGGCGTTGGCCTACGTGGCCAACGCCACTGCCAAAACCCTAACAAATCGGATCCACCGAAATGGATCTCGGTCCCACCGAGATGGCCTTGCCAACTCTCTGTAATCGGTTGCATTTACTTCGGTCTCACCGAGTTTGCAAATCGGTCTCACCGAGATGGCTTGCCAAGTCTCTGTTGCCTTATTGCTTCACTTCGGTCCAACCGAGTTGATGCAATCGGTGCCACCGAGATGAGGTTTGCCCTAAGCCATTGCACTTCGGTCCATCCGAGTTGTCCATATCGGTCCCACCGAGATTCCTAAAGTTCATATCTTTTACACAGTTCGGTGCTACCGAGATGATTGTTTCGGTGCCACCGAGTTGGGTCAAAAGTGTGTAACGGTTGGATTTTGTGTGGAGGCTATATATACCCCTCCACCCCATCCTTCTCAGTAAGGAGAGCCATCAGAACGTGCCTACACTTCCACCATTCATTTTCTGAGAGAGAACCACCTACTCATGTGTTGAGATCAAGATATTCCATTCCTACCATTTGAACCTTGATCTCTAGCCTTTCCCAAGTTGCTTTCCACTCAAATCCTTCTTCCACCATAGCCAAATCTGTGAGGAGTGTTTGAGTGCTGGGAAGACTATCATTTGAAGCACAAGGGCAAGGAGTTCATCAACAACACACCGTCTATTACCTTTTGGAGAGTGGTGTCTCCTAGATTGGTTAGGTGTCACTTGGGAGCCTCCAACCAGATGTGGAGTTGAACCAAGAAGTTTGTTAGGGCAAGGAGATCGCCTACTTCGTGAAGATCTACCCCGAGTGAGGCTAGTCCTTCGTGGACGTAAGCCATGGTGGAATAGACAAGGTTGCTTCTTCGTGGACCCTTCGTGGGTGGATCCCTCCGTGGACTCGCGCAGCCGTTACCCTTCGTGGGTTGAAGTCTCCATCAACGTGGACGTACGATAGCACCACCTATCGGAACCACGCCAAAAACCACCGTGTCTTCATTGCGTTTGAAATCTCCAATCCCTCCTTTACATACATATGCAATTGCTTACATTCCGCTGCTATACTCTTAGAATTGCATGTGTAGGGTGATGCTTGACATGTACTATTGCTAAAATCTGCCCACAACTAAAATTGGGAAAATGTTAGGTTTTATTTGGTCAAGTAGTCTAATCACCCCCCCTCTAGACATACTTTCGATCCTACAAGTGTTATCAGAGCTTTGGTCTCCACAAGCCTTGATTTCCATAGCTTTGGTGATCATAGCCTTGGTTTCACAACCTAGGAGAGTATGGCGTCTAGTGAGGGTAACTATCACCGTAGAGGTCCATATTTTGATGGTACAAACTTTGCTAGTTGGAAACATAAGATGAAAATGCATATTCTTGGTCATAACCCTGCCGTTTGGGCTGTTGTTCGTGTTGGCTTGCAAGGTGACTTCTTTGAGGACGGCAAGGAACCGGATCGTGAAGCAACCCCGGATGAATTGAAGATGTTGCAATACAATGCTCAAGCTTGTGACATTCTATTCAACGGTCTATGTCCCGAGGAATTCAACAAAATCAGCCGCCTCGAGAATGCAAAGGAAATTTGGGATACTTTGGTTGATATGCATGAGGGTACCGAATCCGTCAAGGAATCTAAGTTGGATGTGCTTCAAAGCCAACTGACAAGTTCAAGATGAAGGATGGTGAAGGAGTCACAGAGATGTACTCTAGGCTTTCTCTCATCACAAATGAGATTCCGGCTTAGGAAGTGAAGAGATGACCGACAAATTCATCATCAAGAAGATACTTAGAGCTTTGGATGGAAAATATGACACCGTCTGCACATTGATCCAAATGATGCCAAATTACAAAGATCTCAAGCCCACGGAAGTCATTGGAAGGATTGTCGCTCATGAAATGTCACTCAAGGACAAAGAGGAGCTGCACAACAAGTTAAGTGGTGCTTACAAAGCCTCAACCAATGCTCCAACAACTCCAAGTGACAAGTTAGTATCCAATGAAGAGATAAGCCTAATGGTGAAAAGGTTCAACAAGTTCTACAAGAATAAAGGGAAAGAAAGAAGCTCTAGCTCAAAACACTATGAGAGAAGATCATCAAGTCGTGACCGTAATTGTTACAATTGTGGGAAGCCTAGACACTACTCAAATGAATGTACGGCACCCTACAAGAAAAGAGACGAATCATCAAGAGGAATACATAGAAGAGATGAATCACCTCATAAAGAGAGAAGGAGTAGAGATGATTATTATGAACGAAGACACTCTCGAAGAAGTAAGGATTCGGAGAGGAAGGACAAGTCATCAAGGAGCTACACAAGTAGAAGACATCAAGCTCATGTTGGTGAATGGGTTTCCGGCTCTGACTTCGACAACCAATCCGAGAGAAGTTATCACTCCAACTCCGACTATAGTCAAGATGAAGGTGTTGCCGGACTTGCACTTGTGTCATCCAACTCCTACGATCTATTTGACTCACCAAATGAAGGAATTGGAAGATGCTTCATGGCAAAAGGCCCCAAGGTATCACACCCCGAGTATCTTGATTTTAATAGTGATGAAGATGATTTGCTTGGTGATGACGATTTACTTGTTGATAGAGATAGTAATGTGAGCTATGATGAAAATGCTAGTAATCATGATAGTCAAGAGGAAACGAGTGACAATGCTATGAAGGAGATTGAGCGCCTAACTAAAGAACTAAATGCTCTTAAGTTAGCTCATGAAACAACTCAAGAGGATCATAGAGAACTTCTAAGAACTCATGAGAAGCTACGCTTCGAGAAGCTAAATTTAGAGAAAGAGCATGAGTTTCTTAAAGCTATCAATGACGATCTTCAAAAGAAGAGTTCTTCATATCTTGCCAAACGTTTACTCTTGTCTACCTTTATGCCACAAGTTAAACCTAAGCAAACTAGCAACAAGGGTAAAAATGGTTCTACCTCTAGTAGTAACAATAACAATGCTAAATCCAATGTTGTCGCTTCTAGTAGTTCTATTGATTCCACTAATGATTCTCTTAGCCAAGTTACACTTGAGCAAGAAAATATGCTATTGAAAGGAATTATAGAAAAAGGTGTCTACAAGAGTCTTGCCGGGAGTAAGCAATTTGAGGAAATTGTACTTAAGCAAGGAAGACACCGGAAGAACCAAGGTGTTGGTTTTGAACGAAAGTTCAATGCCGATGGAGTTGAGTGGGAAGAAGGTCAATACCCCAAGACGAAGTTTGTTCCTCAACAAGAGAAGTATGATCCTACTTCCTTCAAGGGAACACAAGCTCAAGAAGATCTTCCACCACAAGACCACAAGCTAAAAGGCAAGGACAAGCTTCGAGAAGAGATTGATTTATTTGAAGAAGCTCCTCAAGCCATGGTCAAGTGGGTTCCCAAGACTTCATCAAGTTCTACTTCATCAAGTGCTACTACAACTCCAAGGATTCCCATCAAGTTGATGTGGGTCCAAAAGAAGAAGAACTAGAGAGTTCTTGATGTTGGAAATATGCCCTAGAGGCAATAATAAATTAGTTATTATCATATTTCCCCGTTCATGATAATAGTTTATTATTCATGCTGGAATTGTATTGACCGGAAACTAAATACATGTGTGGATAATAGACAAATACTATGTCCCTAGTATGCCTCTACTAGACTAGCTCGTTGATCAAAAGATGGTCAAGGTTTCCTGACCATGAACATGAGTTGTCATTTGATAACGGGATCACATCATTAGGAGAATGATGTGATGGACATGACCCAACCGTTAGCATAGCAAATGATCGTTCAGTTTATTGCTATTGCTTTCACTATGTCAAATACACGTTCCTCTGACCATGAGATCATGCAACTCCCGGATACCGTAGGAATACTTTGGGTGTATCAAACGTCACAACGTTACTGGGTGATTATAAAGGTGCACTACAGGTATCTCCGAAAGTGTTTGTTGAGTTGGCATGGATCGAGATTGGGATTTGTCACTCCGACTATCGGAGAGGTATCTCTGGGCCCTCTCGGTAATACAGCATCACAGAAGCCTTGCAAGCACCGTGACTAAAGAGTTAGTTGCAAGATGATGTATTACGGAACGAGTAAAGAGACTTGCCGGTAACGAGATTGAACTAGGTATTGGATACCGACGATCGAATCTCGGGCAGGTAACATACCGCCGGACAAAGGGAACAACGTATGTTGTCATATGAGGTTCACCGATAAAGATCTTCGTGGAATATGTAGGAACCAATATGAGCATCCAGGTTCCGCTGTTGGTTATTGACCGGAGATTCGTCTCGGTCATGTCTACATCATTCCCGAACCCGTAGGGTCCGCACACTTAAGGTTCGATGACGATATAGTATTATATGAGTTATGTGATTGGTGACCGAAGTTTGTTCGGAGTCCCGGATGAGATCACGGACATGACGAGGAGTCTCGAAATGGTCGAGAGGTAAAGATTCATATATTGGAAGGCTATATTCGGACGTCGGAAAGGTTCCGAGTGATTCGGGTATTTTTCGGAGTACCGGGGAGTTACGGGAATTCACCGGGAGAAGTAATGGGCCTTATTGGGCCATACGGGAAAAGGAGAGGCAGGCCACGTGAGGAGGCGCGCGCCCCCCCTTGCCCAAACTGAATTGGACTAGGGGAGGGGGCGCAGCCCCCTCTTTCCTTTCCCTCTCCCTTCCCCCTTTCCTACTCCGTATGGGAGGTGGAATCCTACTAGGACTAAGGAGTCCTAGTAGGACTCCCCACACTTGGCGCACCCCTAGGGGGCCGGCCTCCTCCCTCCCTCCTTTATATACGGAGGAGGGGCACCCCTTGGAGACACACAATTGTCCCATAGCCGTGTGCGGTGCCCCGATCTCCATTTTCCACCGCGGTCATATTTTCGGAGAGCTTAGGCGAAGCCCTGCCGGAATCACTTCACCGTCACCGTCGCCACGCCGTCGTGCTGACGGAACTCATCTACTACCTCGACGTCTTGCTGGATCAAGAAGACGAGGAACGTCACCGAGCTGCACGTGTGTAGAACTCGGAGGTGCCGTACGTTCGGTACTCGGTCGGTGGAGCTCGAAGGATTGTTCGACTATATCAACCGCGTTGTGAGACGCTTCCGCTAAACGGTCTACGAGGGTATGTCGATACACTCTCCCCTCTCGTAGCGATGCATCTCCATGGATAGATCTTGCGTGAGTGTAGGAATTTTTTGAAATTCTCGCTCCGTTCCCCAACACTTGAGGGTGACTCCGCCAACAAATTTCACTCATATTATTCATGGCAAGGACTTGTGCAACCAACTTCCACATTTTGCACTAGTTCATGGAGTCACAAACTCTCTTGTTGGTAAGGCAAGGGACAAGGTAATCAATGCATTCATGGACATCATCATATGTGTATTTCACTCTATGTCTATGGATATCCTTGTATGTTCCTTGTGTGGGACTAACCCATGTAGGTATTGAAAGCACAAAACTCCAAAGGATTGCTCCCAACTTTTGATGGTCTACATCAACATTGAGCATCCACGTCTTCAACATCTACATGAAGTCATCATCGACAAAACCCAAGGTTAGTTCATCCCTCTTAGGGGGGATATCGCATCAAGGGGGAGCTTTGCTCTAAAAATTGAGCTAAAGCAACTCTAATGGTGTGAACACATTAATGCTTTATGTAAAAGTGGTAACCCCACTTGTGCTTAAACGATGAGTATGACCTATGATCAAATGTTCTCATTTGGATCCTAAGTCAATATACTCATATATAGATGACCTAGTCATCGCCATTGCTTGATAGATGCTAGAATTGGTTGTGCATGTTTGACACATATTTCATTTGCTATCTTATTGTGTGAGCATGATGATTTGCATGTTTTCATCATTCGAGGACATCCATTTGTTGTTTTGATTGTCTTGGTTTTTCTGGCCAAGTGGATGTACAAGAATGCCTAAGAACCTTCTCTAGCTATCTATGCTTTCTTGTCTCAAATTCTATTCTTGCTGCATCACAAAAATTGAACAAGTCATTTTCGGACCCTCCGGGTGAGGAGCACTCGGAGCCACCGATCTGAAAGGGCTGAACCTCCAAAACCTTCTAATTGATTTCGGTCAGACCAACCTACTCAAACTCGGTCGAACCGAAAGCATTTAGACTGATCTAGCCTGTCATCTCGGTGCTACCGATTAGACCAACTCGGTTAGACCGAGTTGCTGTAACTGCAAGCAGTTGCATGTCTCGGTGCTACCGATTTGTTCCACTCGGTGCCACCGACAGCGAATGGGTATATATTCCCAGCGAACCGTGCGGTTGAAAATTTCTTCAAACGTCACGTGCCCGCGCCCCATTGCTGCCGCCCCTTTGGTCTTCGGATCGTCGCCGTCGTCTCCAGCGCGCCCTCGCCGCAGGATTCCGTCGCCGTCAACGGTAATCTCCACTGCCGTTGCCGCCGTAGAGAAACTCCACCGAGTTAGGGTGAGTTTCGATCCCTTTCGTGCTTCCCTTTTCCGATTCAATGCACGATTGGATAGCCTGTAATCTTGCCACGAATGCAATCCTCTTTCCAACAGATTAGTTCATTTGAACGAGATTCGAGCAAAAAATTTAGGGTTAGGTTTCCGCCGAACGCATCTCGGACCGACCGAATAGGAATTTTCGGTCCCACCGATTTGGCCCTGGCCATAGCACTAGTACATCTCGGTGCCACCAAGTTGTGCGAATCGGTAAGACCGAAAGTAACGTCTCAGTGAAACCCTAGCATCTCGGAGCCACCGAAACCATCTTGGTCTGACCGAAATGGCGTGCCATGTCTCTGTAGTGTGCTTCGGTGTCACCGAGATTACCAACTCGGTCCATCCGAACTGCATTCTGTGAAAACCTAAGACTAAAGTTTGAACTCATTTTTAGGAAAAACTATCAGCTTTTTGTGATGACTCATCTACTCTACCCATACCTATCTATTCATAGGGTCAGCTCAGCAAGATGTCTGATGTCAGTGACAGTCAAAACATGTCAGAGCAGCATGAAGAACAAAGTGAAGGGTCAAGCCATAATGAGAGTTATTATGAGGGAGAGAGGGGCTCTCCAGATCTTCCTAAAGCTGCAACCAGAACAAGGAAGAAGAAAACCTCAGACAGTGAGGATGAGGACTTTGTTGCAAGTGAAGCTGCAACCAAGAAAAAGCGAGTAGTGCTTGCTAAGGAGTACAACACAAAGCCTACCTCTGTCAAAGAAAGAACTGCTGTGAGGAAAGTGCCAAAACAGACTGTGCAATTCACTCTTGAAGAGCCTAGTGAGGCAGCTGCAGGTGCTAAGAAGAAGAGGATAAGAAAAACTACTGCCCGTGTGATTGGCAGACCCTCCATGATGATTGAAGAGGGGGAAGAGGAGGAGGATGAGCCAGCTGCTGCACCCCCTGCAAAAGCACAGAAGCTCATGTCTGATGCAATCAAGACTGCTACACCTCCCAAGTCAAAGCCTAAGGCACCAGCACCCAAGAGATTAACCAGGAACATATCTGCTGCAGAGAAGAACAAGGCCCCAGTGCCTGAATCAAATGTTGATGAAGAGCCTCTAGTGCTCAGAAAGTTGAAGCCAAAGATACCAGACCATGATAACGCACACCCAGTAGCCGAGAACATGATGTTGAGAAAGGACAAAGGACTGCGTTAATGGAGATTGTCAGATCCTTATGCTATCAGAAGAAGGACTGCTTGTGATTATCGTTTTCACACCCGTGAACAACAAGACTTTTATGAGACAGTATTGCTTGACAAGAAGCCCATAGTCAGTGACATGAAGTGGGTGGATTGGGAATACATCGATGAGAATGAGGATTACTTTCCCCACGTCCATGAAAGCTTCAGGATTGCAGGTGTTGACGAATTTGTTGGAAAGAAGTTGACCAAGTGGAATGATGAGATGATCATGCAATTCTACTCTACTGCTCATTTCTATCCAGATGGCAGAATAGTGTGGATGACTGAGGGTATAAGATACCAGTCTACCATCTCTGAGTGGGCAAATCTTCTTGGTGCACCCAAGGAAGAGGAGGATGATATTGACATATATGCCAAGCTCAAGATGGATCACAACTCTATGGCCAACATGTACACTGCAATTCCTCAGAAGGACCTTGAAACACATAAGCTTGGATCAGTGAAGCATTTGCTACCAGGACTGGCCACATCGAACACTATCTTGCGGTACACCTTGTTACCCAAGTCAGGCGATGATAAGATGATTCGTGGCCACTCCATCAACTTGCTGCACTTATTTGATACTCCTCAGAAATTCAAGGTGATGAGCCTGATAGTTGAGACTATCAAGAGGACAGCAGCAGATCAGAAGAGATCGTGTGGTTATGCTCCACATATTCAGTTGTTGATCAATTCCAAGGTTGGAACCAACACGTATCTTCTTGATCGAGAGCATTTGCCACTCCGTCCAGAGTTTGAGGACAATGTTATAGTGATGGATTCTTCACATCCCACTTCTGCACAAGCTCAAGAGGAAATCCGCAAAGCCCAAGAAGCTAAAGCAGCTCAGGAAGCAGCAGCTCCAAATGCTCCAATTGCGAATCTCAAGACACCAAAGGATCAAATGCAATATCTTCTTGAGGCCACTCTGAGGATTGAGCGAAGTCTGGCCAACCTCACCCAGACCCAGGCTAGTTTTGAGCGGATCATTGAGACCAAATTTCATGATTTGGATGTCAAGGTGACAGAGATTCAGACCACAGTGGAACAACTGCAAGGAGATGTAGATGCTGTCAAGCAAGCCAGATCAGATGACAGTGAAGATGAGAGACCGACCACAGAGCAGTTTCAGCAAGTGCCTAGGGCTGCCAGGTCAGCTGCGATACCAGTTGTGGATCCACGGACCACATTATCTCATTGAACTAATGTCCATTCAAGATTAAGATTTCAGGATGTTCAATGATTGGCATGGCATGGACTAGAGAAGTGGACCCCTCAAAATGCTAAGGACAAGGATTGGCAAAAGATCAAGACTCTACATTTTTGGTTTAGTGATCCAAGATCACATTGAGTCCATAGGAAAGCCAATACTATTAAAAGGGGATGAGGTGTTGCTTAATGGTCTTTTTGCTCAAGTGCTTAGTGACAGTATTCCTAAACCCTCAACCACTCTCTCTACCCAAATATGTCCTAAACCTAAAGTCCAACTCGGCCCCACCGATTTTTCTTATCTGGCCCCACCGAGTTGATCCAAGACCGAGCCACTGCCAAAACCCTAACAAATCGGATCCACCGAAATGGATCTCGGTCCCACCGAGATGGCCTTGCCAACTCTCTGTAATCGGTTGCATTTACTTCGGTCTCACCGAGTTTGCAAATCGGTCTCACCGAGATGGCTTGCCAAGTCTCTGTTGCCTTATTGCTTCACTTCGGTCCAACCGAGTTGATGCAATCGGTGCCACCGAGATGAGGTTTGCCCTAAGCCATTGCACTTCGGTCCATCCGAGTTGTCCGTATCGGTCCCACCGAGATTCCTAAAGTTCATATCTTTTACACAGTTCGGTGCTACCGAGATGATTGTTTCGGTGCCACCGAGTTGGGTCAAAAGTGTGTAACGGTTGGATTTTGTGTGGAGGCTATATATACCCCTCCACCCCATCCTTCTCAGTAAGGAGAGCCATCAGAACGTGCCTACACTTCCACCATTCATTTTCTGAGAGAGAACCACCTACTCATGTGTTGAGATCAAGATATTCCATTCCTACCATTTGAACCTTGATCTCTAGCCTTTCCCAAGTTGCTTTCCACTCAAATCCTTCTTCCACCATAGCCAAATTTGTGAGGAGTGTTTGAGTGCTGGGAAGACTATCATTTGAAGCACAAGGGCAAGGAGTTCATCAACAACACACCGTCTATTACCTTTTGGAGAGTGGTGTCTCCTAGATTGGTTAGGTGTCACTTGGGAGCCTCCAACCAGATGTGGAGTTGAACCAAGAAGTTTGTTAGGGCAAGGAGATCGCCTACTTCGTGAAGATCTACCCCGAGTGAGGCTAGTCCTTCGTGGACGTAAGCCATGGTGGAATAGACAAGGTTGCTTCTTCGTGGACCCTTCGTGGGTGGATCCCTCCGTGGACTCGCGCAGCCGTTACCCTTCGTGGGTTGAAGTCTCCATCAACGTGGACGTACGATAGCACCACCTATCGGAACCACGCCAAAAACCACCGTGTCTTCATTGCGTTTGAAATCTCCAATCCCTCCTTTACATACATATGCAATTGCTTACATTCCGCTGCTATACTCTTAGAATTGCATGTGTAGGGTGATGCTTGACATGTACTATTGCTAAAATCTGCCCACAACTAAAATTGGGAAAATGTTAGGTTTTATTTGGTCAAGTAGTCTAATCACCCCCCCTCTAGACATACTTTCGATCCTACAACGACGCGAGCAATATCTTCCAACTGGTCAGCGCAGCGGGGCCCACATAGTATTGACGTTAGGCAAATTAGCCACGCCAGCACTAACCATATATAGCTGGCGTACGAATTTATCCAGTGTTGTAACTGCTGGCGTTGGCCTACGTGGCCAACGCCATTGCTATTGTCTTCAATTTTATTAAATTTTCTTTTTTTATTTTTATTTGTTTTTCCACATTGTTTTTATATTCACAAAGATATTTAGGTTATTATTTTATTGTGTTCTTATTCTATTATTTATTATTCTGTTAATTTTATATTAAATTTTATTATTTTGTGTAAATATATAACATACTAAAAAATAGTTGAAGACCAATAGAACAACATAGATCGATCTCATTAATCTGGCCTAGATACATAATAGTTGAAGGATGAAAACAATAACATATATATAAATTCTACTACTTCAACTAGACTAAGAACATCATCAGTGTAATGACTCCCACGAGAAAAAATGCTGCCACCGATCCAGCTGGGAGAACGAGGCCAAGCATAACACCAGCTAAAAGCGCATATCGATGCATCTTGAATTTTTGGAATTGGCCGCGCATCATATCATTCTTGAGCTGCATCTCATCTATCTGTTGTATCAGTGGTCCAATGGAGTACACGAGCAACTCGCTTACGTACTTCTGCACGAGATCAACCCATATCCATGTGTAGAAAAATTTTGTCCCTTGTGTCTGTGGATCACAATATATATACATAAACATATAGCTAGTCATGTCAGCGACAGTACTAGATCGACGATATATAGTTGAATTGTGCAAATTAGCAAAAATAGACCGAGAGGTATTTTCTGTCATATTATACCTTTCCACGGTTAGCGCAGATGTAGAACTCTCGCTCCGGATTCCATTCTGTGTGCGACATATGCTTATCAACAGGGCGTCGACAGCCGCAAAGTAGCACATGTGTCCTCCCTCGATTCGCGGCAACTTCGGCGGTGGTGTAGCTGCCGGATCGAACGGACGTCGTGCTGCAGCGGGATGATTCGCCGGACAGGGCCGGCTGTATTGGCCGTGGCGAGCTCATGCCGTAGCCAACGGGGCCAGAGGAGAGCTCGGCCAAGGCGGCGTTGTCCCAAACTTTCGACACGCCCCGCCGACGTGGGCTCCCACGCGGGGCTCGTGCCAATTCAACAAGCTCCGGTGGGTCCATTGTCACCAAAAGCAGCTAGCTAAGAGGGAGAGTAAATTTTTGTGGAGAATGGAATTAAGTGAATGTAAACATGGCTGCCAGCACATCTATATATAGGCAAAACATAGCGCTGACGTTCTGTAGAAGGGCACGACAGCACTAGAAACATTTTCTATGGCGTATGTACGTAGACGACGCGAGCAATATCTTCCAACTGGTCAGCGCAGCGGGGCCCACATAGTGTTGACGTTAGGCAAATTAGCCACGCCAGCACTAACCATATATAGCTGGCGTACGAATTTAGCCAGCGTTGTAACTGCTGGCGTTGGCCTACGTGGCCAACGCCATTGCTATTGTCTTCAATTTTATTAAATTTTCTTTTTTATTTTTATTTGTTTTTCCACATTGTTTTTATATTCATATAGATATTTAGTTTATTATTTTATTGTGTTCTTATTCTATTATTTATTATTCTATTAATTTTATATTAAATTTTATTATTTTGTGTAAATATATAACATACTAAAAAATAGTTGAAGACCAATAGAACAACATCGATTGATCTCATTAATCTGGCCTAGATATAATAGTTGAAGGATGAAAATAATAACATATATATAAATTCTACTACTTGAATTAGACTGAGAACATCATCAGTGTAATGACTCCCACGAGAAAAAATGCTGCCACCGATCCAGCTGGGAGAACAAGGCCAAGCATAACACCAGCTAAAAGCGCATATCGAAGCATCTTGAATTTTTGGATTTGGCCACGCATCTCATCATTCTTGAGCTGCATCTCATCTATCTGTTGTCTCAGTGGTCCAATGGAGTACTCGAGCAACTCGCTTACGTACTTTTGCTCGAGATCAACCCATATCCATGTGTAGCAAAATTTTGTCCCTTGTGTCTGTGGATCACAATATATATACATAAACATATTGCTAGTCATGTCAGCGACAATACTAGATCAACGATATGGAGTTGAATTGTGCAAATTAGCAAAAATAGACCGAGAGATATTTTCTGACATATTATACCTTTCCATGGTTAGCGCAGATGTAGAACTCTCGCTCCGGATTCCATTCTGTGTGCGACATATGCTTATCAACAGGGCGTCGACAGCCGCAAAGCAGCACAGGTGTCCTCCCTCGATTCGCGGCAACTTCGACGGTGGCGTAGCTGCCTGATCGAATGGACATCGCGCTGCAGCGGGATGATTCACCGGACAGGGCCGGCTGTATTGGCCGTGGCGAGCTCATGCCATAGCCAACGGGGCCAGAGGAGAGCTCGGCCAAGGCGGCGTTGTCCCAAACTTTCGACACGCCCCGCCGACGTGGGCTCACACGCGGGGCTCGTGCCGATTCAACAAGCTCCGATGGGTCCATTGTCACCAAAAGCAGCTAGCTAAGAGGGAGAGTAGAATTTTGTGGAGAATGGAATTAAGTGAATGTAAACAATGCTGCCAACACATCTATATATAGGCAAAACTTAGTGCTGGCGTTCTGTAGAAGGGCACGACAGCACTAGAAACATTATCTATGGCGTATGTACGTAGAGGACACCAGCAATATCTTCCAACTGGTCAGCGGAGCGGGGCCCACATAGTATTGACGTTAGGCAAATTAGCCACGCCAGCACTAACCATATATAGCTGGCGTACGAATTTAGCCAGCGTTGTAACAGCTGGCTTTGGCCTACATGGCCAACGCCATTGCTATTATCTTCAATTTTATTAAATTTTCTTTTTTATTTTTATTTGTTTTTCCACATTGTTTTTATATTCGTATAGATATTTAGTTTATTATTTTATTGTGTTCTTATTCTATTATTTATTATTCTGTTAATTTTATATTAAATTTTATTATTTTGTGTAAATATATAACATACTAAAAAATAGTTGAAGACAAATAGAACAACATCGATCGATCTCATTAATCTGGCCTAGATACATAATAGTTGAAGGATGAAAACAATAACATATATATAAATTCTACTACTTCAACTAGACTAAGAACATCATCAGTGTAATGACTCCCACGAGAAAAAATGATGCCACCGATCCAGCTGGGAGAACGAGGCCAAGCATAACACCAGATGAAAGCACATATCGAAGCATCTTGAATTTTTGGATTTGGCCGCGCATCACATCATTCTTGAGCTGCATCTCATCTATCTGTTGTCTCAGTGGTCCAATGGAGTACTCGAGCAACTCGCTTACGTAGTTCTGCACGAGATCAACCCATATCCATGTGTAGCAAAATTTTGTCTCTTGTGTCTGTGGATCACAATATATATACATAAACATATTGCTAGTCATGTCAGCGACAGTACTAGATCGACGATATAGAGTTGAATTGTGCAAATTAGCAAAAATAGACCGAGAGGTATTTTCTGTCATATTATACCTTTCCACGGTTAGCGCAGATGTAGAACTCTCTCTCCGGATTCCATTCTGTGTGCGACATATGCTTATCAACAGGGTGTCGATAGCCGCAAAGCAGCACAGGTGTCCTCCCTCGATTCGCGGCAACTTCGGCGGTGGCGTAGCTGCCGGATCGAACGGAAGTCGCGCTGCAGCAGGATGATTTGCCGGACAGGGCCGGCTGTATTGGCCGTGGCGAGCTCATGCCGTAGCCAACGGGGCCCGAGGAGAGCTCGGCCAAGGGGGCGTTGTCCCAAACTTTTGACACGCCCCGCCGACGTGGGCTCGCACGTGGGACTCGTGACGATTCAACAAGCTCTGGTGGGTCCATTGTCACCAAAAGCAGCTAGCTAAGAGGGAGAGTAGAATTTTGTGGAGTATGGAATTAAGTGAATGTAAATAAGGCTGCCAACACATCAATATATAGGCAAAACTTAGTGCTGGCGTTCTGTAGAAGGGCACGACAGGACTAGAAACATGATCTATGGCGTATGAAAGTAGACGACGCCAGCAATATGTTCCAACTGGTCAGCGCAGCGGGGCCCACATAGTATTGACGTTAGGCAAATTAGCCACGCCAGCACTAACCATATATAGCTGGCGTACGAATTTAGTCAGCGCCAGCACTATTTGAAAAAAGTAGTGCTGGCGTTGAAGAAAAATGGCACACCACCAACATAAGTTGTGGCTAGCCGTTTTTCCACTAGTGATATGTGCAACTATTTACTGTGCGGTACAATTTCATCAATACCAGTTCAACGACCATATTTATTTCCTGTTAAGCCTGGTGTAGGTAATACGCCCCCTCTTTTTTCACATTGTGATGTTCAATTATCCAATTTGATGTTTAAGCACAAGCTACGTTCTATGCAATTTCAACAGTACCACTATGAATGACTATATTTGCTTGCTGTTAAGCCTGTTATAGCTAGCATATGCCTCTTTTAACGGTTTTTGGTTGTTCGGTTGTTTGTAGTTAGCATATGTCCAGTTTCAATTGCTATCTTTGGTTGTTCGTAGTATGCCTTGTTTATTTCAGTTATTCACAATGTGATGTTCTATATGTGCAAGTATGAACTGTGCAGTTAACACACATTTCCACTTCTTGTTTTGCTTAACAAGCATGCTTAAACCTGCAAACTGAAGCTGTCATTTGGAGATTATGTTGTCTACCATGGATATATTTGGTTGATGTTAGCCTGTTGTGCTTAACATGCCTTTCGATGTACTTACACAGGACAATATTGGGAACGACTTCTGTTTTCCGTCGAGGTTAGTTTCATCCCATGGCTTATATATACTCATTGTTCAGGATATTGGTAGCTAGTACCATATAGGCCGGGGGCTGATAAGGGATTAATCTGCGAATCGGACATTTAAATGAATATATCTGTAACCCATTTATCGGTAGGTTAATTAGGGACATATCTAATATATCTGAGGCTACATAGCAACATGCATTGTACTGAATGTCTAAATATGCAGTCTTAAACTACATAGCAACAAGGAAGAGTGTTACCTTAATGTTCTAATGATGTCTAGATATACATAGAAGACCAGCAGGAACAACAACACAGCAGCAGTTAACTGCAGTTAATCGGCCGATATTTGTAACAATGTAATAAACTCCCTCCGCCCCATAATATAAGATGTTAATTCATCCAATAAGTGAGTATATTGGATGTAATAAGATCTTATATAATGGGACAGAGGGAGTGTTGTACTACATCATTGTGCAATTGCTGTTTAGATTCTAATATTAACTTGGTGCTTTTAGGTACACATGTCATTGGTAAAGATCCGCGCTTCGACCCTTTTTGCGTATGGGGCAATGAGATATTCATGAACCAGCATCAAGTAAGAAAATTGATAAAGATTGTTAGTAAAATGGGTCAATAGATGGCAATTAAACTATTTGTTTACACTTTATCCAAGACAACAGTGAACTGCAGGATGGTAAGTAAGAACTCTGCAGCCTTCTTTTTACTGCCCATAATGAGTTGTGTTAGATGACAATGTATGAATCTTTTTCCTTTGCAGTGGTTCCCAAAGCAGTTTACTCAAGATTACCTCTCAAACTACATGATTGGTGGGCATGCAAAGGTTAAAGTATTTCTACCAGAACACAATGACTATCTAGATGTCCTCATGAAGACTATGAAGGATGGGCGGTCGGCCATCACAAGGGGTTGGACTAGAGTCGTGCGTGCCTTCTGCATGGAGGAGGGCACAATATGGGCATTCCGCTTCACCTTGTTCAGCAACCAGAATGTCTTTTGCCTCTTTCTTTACCGTCTTTAATAGTACAAGTATACAACCCTGGTTCATCATTCTTTATTTGGTGCATATCTAATTCTTTTTTTTTGATGTAACTCTTGAACATATGTACCTGTGAATCGAATAATGCATTGGTTGTTGAACCTGATGGATATGAATAAAGTTATAGTCTACTTTCAAATTCAAATTCGGTATAATTTTAAATAGCAGCGATTAAATTAGGGTGAAAATACGCTCTGTAGGTCATTACGGCGCACACGGTCTGTAAAGCACAACGTGTGTGATATACATCATAATCTGACATGGTTCACAGAGAGGAAACGTGTGCGACCATGCACATTGTTGCCGTTTGCAAAGCGTGTGTGATGTCAGACAATTTCACAAACGGTGCGAGGAAACTAAATGTTTGTGATAGTCACCTTATCGTACACGCTTTACAATCATGAATTGTTTCTGATATCGTACGCATCGAAAACGTTTTGCACCACAGGATAACGTGTGCGATAGTTATCCTGTACGACACTAGTACGACAGTCCGACGTTTCGTAATCCTATCTGACACTCGTACGATGATTAACTAATCTTCTTAATTATATATCGCATACGGTTCGGGAGAAGTGAATGTGTGTGATAGTCTCCTTATCATACACGTTTTACAATCATGAACAGTTTGTGATGGGGCGCGCATCATAAACGTTGCACCACAGAATACCGAGTGCGGTGGTAATGCAAGCACACACGAGTAGCAAGGATGGAGCGTTTGGGATATTCGATAGATCACAAACAGTTGTGTGACGACTCATGTTTGGGATAGATGCGGTCATCACATACGCTTAGTTCTGCGAAACGTATGCTTGCGTGCTCCCTATTGCCGACGGTTTCTGGGTCGTGTGGGAAGGACCCCCCTATCGCACACACAGGCAAGGCGACAGTTTAAAACACTATCGCGGAAAGGGGGTAAAAACCATTTGTATAGCAGGTCGCTGCGCCAGTGGCAAGCTTGGAGAGGGAGATGACCCGGGCCGCCGTGGCAGTGGCCTCACGCATCCTCTCCTTGCTTCATCACCGAGACCCCTTCTTCCCCGTGGACGCCATCATGGAGGACCTAGCACCCGAGGACCAGGCGCGGTCGCTGAGGGCCATGGCGAGCCATGTATCCACAGTGGTGCGGGAGGAGAAGAGCAGGGACTACAGCGGCCTCTGAGCTGAGCTGTAGTAACCTTGCATCTTCGGCTAGAACGCGGCCTCGCATTGGGGCGACGCCGGCAAGCGTCACGCGCCCTGACAGAGTGAAGGCGGAAGTGGCCCTCTGTTGGTCCCGGAGGAAGGCTCTGCGATGGAGCTACATAGTAGTATAGCATGTTTTGTTAAGTACGCTTGTCTTAGTCTGCAAGAGTTTAAAGGATTGTTTGAGTCCTGAATATCTTTTCACTAAGTGCGTGTGTACGCTGTTCTTCCCGAAACCTATAGCGTAACCAGTATGATCCCACGTAGCCAGAGTAACTGCCACCGATGACAAGAACAATGCAACGCAGATACGTTGGAGCTGGTCCGGAATGCAGCGTGTATGTTTTGCTTCTCGAGATGACAGAGCGTTCCCGGGAGCGGGTCACATGGTGATGTTTCCCGGGAAGCCCCCGTTTCACGGTCGGGACTGATTAAACGTTTGAAGGAATTCGGAAAGGGAACAGTTTAAGCGTGAGAGCGCTGTGGTGCTTGTGCCCTTTTTTCCCGACTCGGTGATAACACGCGGGGTGTACAAATGCGGGGAATAGGAACAAGGCTACAACAGTACATAGCTAGGGTATGCCATGACGCTCCTTTTGAGTGGGAAGAACCCGAGTACATGGCCAGTAGAGTACTTAGCTTTTTAAACACAAAACAACGAGTTCTGCTCTGGACTTGCCGCGGGTAGTCGGATACCCGACGGTTAGTGGCCTCCCAGCGGCGCGTCCTCTAGTGAAGTAGCAGGTCACCACGTTCCAGGAGGCCAAGCACAGCCTCTCGGGCCTACGCGACGGAGAGGGCTGCCTTGACAGAAACGTTGCGGGACGCGTCCCCGCCGAAGGTGATCTCGACGGCGAAGGAAGTCCTCTCGGGCTCCTTCAGGGGTGCCGCCATGGCTGGTCCTGCCAGAGACGCCGGCGCGGCAACCGATCCGGTCCGAGCAGGGGCGCCCGAGACGGCGGGTCCCTCCGGTGATGCCGACAAGGCCTGCTCAATAGCGTTCACGGGAATGACCGCTCCCGGGAGAACTGTCCTAGTGCGATGGAAGCGGTGGGAACCCGTAAGGATGTTGGCCTCCAGGGAACGGACGCACTGACGCGCCACGCGGTAGAGATCTGCCACGGTGGTCACCGCCTGTGCCGCAAGCTCCGCACTGACCCCAAGGCTGTTGACGTTCTCAAAGAACGCCACAATGACTACAGCTTATGGAATGCCTCGGGTCCGTGCATGGAGCTGGCGAAAATGGGTGACCTAGCTCCTGAGCTGCTCCCTGGTCCTCTGCCAGAGGTGAAGGAGGGGAGTCTGCGAGGGCCTCAACGGCCCGTGGTTCCTCGGGCTTGGGTCCACTCCCCTCGCGCAGCGCCCCTACGACCACGTGCCGCCCAGGTGGGCAGCGCGACGCCGCAGGATAGCGGGAGAGGACCCTGCCCAGGTGAACATGCCTGGGCACGTACCGAAGGATGAGGGATCCTGCCCCGGACTATCTTCGGCGAAGTGCTTGCCGGATCAAGTATCCAGGAGAACAGGAGAAATGGACCAAGATTGCTAGAAACGCCTCAGTCCCCTACCTGGCGTGCCAAATGTCAGTTTCTAAGAACCTACATATGAGTTGTGTGCGACAACTCTTTGTGAGTTCGGCCAGGGATTGAACATGTCCAGCGATGCTAAGTCATAGCTGAGATGTGTGGATGAACTACAGATAAACACGAAGAACTACCCAGGTTCGGGCCACCTTCTTGGTGTAATACCCTACTCCTGCTTTGTTGTATTTCACTGGTGAGAGCTACAATGTGTCTGTTACAACATGAAAAGATCGACCCTAGCGAAGCCTTGGTCTCCCTTATTTATAGTGCGGAGGGAAGGCCTTGCCGGGATTCCTGATTGGTTGAATATACATTGAGGTAGACCAGCGTAGCCTATACCCGGGTAGCATGGGCGCCCATCGCATGCTGGCGTGCGTGATGATGACGTCCTTTCGGGGAAGCGTGTTAAGCCCCGGGCACTTACCTGCCTCTTCTGGCATTCATTGGGCGGTGGCGAAGTACCGCCACTGTAGTAGCATAGGCGGTAGGTGAATCTTACTATAGTCACCGTAGATGGCTTGGGTCGCACGGGTCCTTCCGGAGGTCGCGTGCGTAGACTAGTCATTCGGCCATCGTCCTCTTCCTGGCGTGGGTAGCGATGCTTCCTGGTATGGACCCGCGTGCAGCCTCTAAAGTCAAGACCCGCCCCTCCTGGGTGGGCAGCTGAGGTCACCAAGCGGCCTCCCGGGAAGCCCCCGTGAAGCCTTTCCATAGGGCGCCATAACTCTGCGTTTTATCCCTTGGCGGCCCAATCCATAGTCCATCGGGCATATCAGGATATCCGCCAGACGTTCCCCACATGGAGGAACATCAATGTCTTTGTCCCTGAGGCCCCTCTTACCGGGTTAGTAATACCCTGGTTTTACTGACGCCGACAGCCGTGACCAGGATGGTAAATACCCCGGCTCCCCGTCACTGGTTATAGCGGGCCTAGTGAAACCAGCGACATTGGAAGCTATTGCATGTAAGGAAGAGCTTGCCCTCGCATAGTGTGCAAGCATTCTGGACCATCCGGAAATGCCGGAGCCTCCGGGGCACCTCCCGTGATAGCTTTGGGGTGTCCATAACCTCTTTGGACTATCGGAGAGGACGTTCGGACCTCCGGGCTTGCTCCAGCCTTTTTGTCTCGTCCTTCTTTGTTTTTCATGCTTCTCTCTTGAATGGTGGAAACACACTTTTGAGCATGATCTTCTCTTTGCCTCTTGTGATGCTGATTTCAAACCTGAAAATGTAAATGATAGAAAGTTCAAGCAGTATACCATCCCCAATTATGTTAGATAGACATGCACAAAATACAAGATTCGCCTTTGTAAAACTATATACGCATGTTACTTGGACTTGATGCATCTGACATAGTCATGTCCATAGGCTGATCTACATCAGCACCGCTACACAACCCATTTCATGTGGACACGGTTTGGTTGCGTGGTGAATACCACTTTAGGATCATGTGTTTCAGTAGTTTTCTCTAATACTTACACCATGGACAGGAAATTATGCACAAATATTCTCCTCCAAGATCAAATCTTTAGGCCCTGTTTGTTTGGGCTTATGCTTCAACTTTTGCAACTTTTCCATTTTAGCTTAAAAGCCAAAAAGCTCCTAAATAGGGGGCTTTTGGCTTCGAATTTTGGTATATACCATCATATAACAATATTGATTCATAAGCCAAAAGCAGAAACCAAAAGCCCCTATTTAGGAGTTTTTTTGGCTTTTAAGCCAAAGTTGAAAAGTTGCAAAAGCTGAAGCATTGATGTCTACTACACAACTTTATTCTTGTAGACTTTGTTGGACCTCCAAGCGCAGAGTTTTGTAGGATGACAACAAATTTCCCTCAAGTGTATGACCTAAGGTTTATCAATCCATGAGAGGTGTAGGATGAAGACGGTTCTCTCTTAAACAATCCTACAATCAAATACAAGTAATCTCTTGTGTCCCCAACACACCCAATACAATTGTCAGTTGTATAGGTGCACTAGTTCGGCGAAGAGGTGATGACAGATGTGTAATATGGATGGTAGAAATAGATTTTTGTAATCTAAACAAAAAAATAGCAAGGTAGCAGATACGTCTCCAACGTATCTATAATTTTTTACTGTTCCATGCTATTATAATATCAATCTTGGATGTTTTTATATACATTTACAAGCAATTATATATCATTTTTTGGGACAAACCTATTAACTTAGTGCCCAGTGCCAGTTGCTGTTTTTTGCTTGTTTTTTGGTTTTCCAGAATATCAGTACCAAACGAAGTCCAAATGCCACGAAACTTTTTGGATTTTTTTTTTCTGGACATAAGAGACACTAGAAGCTTCGGGAGAGGGCCAGAAGACAGAGGAGGTGACCACGAGCCACCAGGGCGCGCTCCAGGGGGGTGGTGCGCCTTGGTGCCTCGTGGGCCCACCTCTGCTCCGTTTGACCTAATTCCACCTCTATAAATTCTCTAAAATCGGGAAACCAACAGAGGAGTCCACG
This sequence comes from Elymus sibiricus, assembly GCA_039707655.1. Lineage (NCBI taxonomy): Eukaryota > Viridiplantae > Streptophyta > Magnoliopsida > Poales > Poaceae > Elymus > Elymus sibiricus. The sequence continues at coordinate 164,618,569 of CM077676.1, forward strand.
AAATACTTTTCCGCTGTCGCAAGTTCCTGTTCTCGAGAGATCCCATCTGGAGGCCTTTTCCGGCACTCTGCCGGAGGGGGAATCGATCACGGAGGGGCTCTACATCATCCTTGCTGCCCTTCCGATGATGCGTGAGTAGTTTACCACAGACCTTCGGGTCCATAGTTAGTAGCTAGATGGCTTCTTCTCTCTTTTTGATCTTTAATACAATGTTCTCCTCGATGTTCTTGGAGTTCTATCCGATGTAATCACTTTTTGCGGTGTGTTTGTTGGGATCTGATGAATTGTGAGTTTATGATCAGATTATCCATGAATATTATTTGAGTTTTCTCTGAACTCTTTTATGCATGATTATTATAGCTTCGTATTTCTCTCCGATCTATTGATTTGGTTTGGCCAACTAGATTGATTTATCTTGCAATGGGAGAGGTGCTTTGTAATGGGTTCGATCTTGCGGTGCTCAATCCCAATGACAGAAAGGGACATGACACGTATGTATCGTTGCTATTAAGGGTAAAAAGATGGGGTTTATTCATGCGTGAGTTTACTTTGTCTACATCATGTCATCTTGTTTAAGGCGTTACTCCGTTCTTTATGAACTTAATACACTAGATGCATGCTGGATAGCGGTCGATGTGTGGAGTAATAGTAGTAGATGCAGGCAGGAGTCGGTCTACTTGTCTCGGACGTGATGCCTATATACATGATCATTGCCTTGGATATCGTCATGATTATTTGCTTTTCTATCAATTGCCCAACAGTAAATTGTTCACCCACTGTATGCTATTTTCAAGAGAGAAGCCTCTAGTGAATACTATGACCCCCGGGTCTACCTTAATCATATATTGAAAATCCTAAAAATACCTTGCTGCAATTTTACTTTATTTATTTTATTTTGTATTTTTGTTTGATCTATCTATCTATCACCATTCAATTTAATCTTGCAATTAACCGCCAAGGGATTGACAACCCCTTGTTCGCGTTGGGTGCGAGGATTTGTTGTTTTGTGTGCAGGTACTGCTAACGAGTTGTTGCGTGATTCTCCTACTGGATTGATAACCTTGGTTTCATAACTGAGGGAAATAACTGTACTGCATCATCCCCTCCTCTTCGGGGAAATCCCAACGCAGCTCACAAGTAGCAGGAAGAATTTCTGGCGCCGTTGCCGGGGAGACATCATCAACATCTATCAAGTACCTACGCATAAACCTTCATCTTCTTGCATTTATTTTATTTGCCTTTGCCTCTCGTTTTCATCTCCCCCACTTCTAAAAAAGTTTTTTACAAAAATACAAAAATATTTTCCGTTTGCCTTTTTCTTGTTTGCTTCTTTGCTTGCTTGCTTTACCATTATGGCTAGTTCTTTGCTCATCACTATTACCCCTGAAAATGAAGTACTTAATTTTAAACAAAGGGGAGGAGAGAATTTAAAAGATGCTTGGTATAGGATTTGTGATGCTCATAATAGATCAACTCGTAAGCAATCCACCACCATCCTTCTTCGCAATTTTTATGTGGGCATTACTGCTTGGTATAGATTTGTACTTGATACTATTACCGTAGGGAATTTCTTGATGTGTCCCTCTATGGATGCTTTCAATGCTATGGGAAATTTAGTGGGATCACCACCTATCACTGTTACTGAAACAACTTTGACCTTGGAACATGTTATGCAAAGATTAGAAGCTATTGAAAGTAAAATACCTACTATTGAACATTTTAAGAATTTAGATAAAAAACTTCATAATCATATCACTCAATTTGGTTCTAAGGTAGGAATCACATTGAAAACCTTAAAGGAAAAGGAACCGGTAGTTAATGAAAGAATAGAACAAAGCCCCGCTAGAATCAATAAGATAGAAGAAATTATTAATAATTTGGGCTCGGCTTTTTCCTCCGTTTAGAATATTGATAGAACTCCTCCCAATAAAAATTGCAAGTTTATTTATGTTCCTAAAACCAATGGTGCTACTTCTAGTAAGGGAAATGAGGATCTTAAAATGATTAGCGTGCACCCCAATTTCATTAATGCGATTAAGGAACATATTCATAAAAGTAAAATTCTTGATTTTGTGCCTGGAAGTGTGATGATGAGAAACACCTATGTTAAATCCACTACGAAAAATGGATGTGTGATTGAGGAATTGTAAATCAAAGATGACAATACTTGAAACTATGCATTATGCCTAGCTAGGGGCATAAAACAATAGCGCTTGTTGGGAGGCAACCCAATGAATTAAATAATTTTTTGCTTTTTATCTCTGTTCTTGTGTGTTTACAAAATTATGCTACTGTTATGATTGTGTTTTTATGTTTTAATTAGTGTTTGTGCCAAGTAATGCCTTTGGGATGATTTGGAAGATAGTATAATTGATGCTGTTTGGAAAACAGAAAGTTTTGCGTCCAGTACTGGAATTTTAATTCTGTACTGGAGCGTCAGAAAAATCTGAAATTTTTACACAGTATTTTTATATGAATTTCCAACGTTTTCCTAATTTTTCAGAATTTTTGGAGTTACATAAGTATAGATTTCAAATAGATCTTTACAGACTGTTCTGTTTTAGACAGATTCTGTATTTGTTGCATAGTTTGCTTATTTTGATGAATCTATGGATCGTATCGGGGAGTATGAGTCATGGAGAAGTTGGAGTATAGTAGCATTATGCCAATATTAAATATGAATCAATTTACCACAGTACTTAAAGTTAAGGACTTATTTGTTATACTAACGGATCTCACGAAGGTTTTGTTGAGTTTTGTGTGATTGAAGTTTTCAAGTTTTGGGTGAGATCACGATAGATGAAGGAATAAGGAGTGGCAAGACCCTAAGCTTGGGGATGCCCAAGGCACCCCAAGGTAATATTCAAGCAAGACTCAAGCGTCTAAGCTTAGGGATGCCCCGGAAGGCATCCCCTCTTTCTTCTACCAACTATCGGTAATTTTACTTGGAGCTATATTTTTATTCATCACATGATATGTGTTTTACTTGGAGCGTCGTGTATTATATGAGTCTTTGATTTGTTTGCTTTTTAGTTTGTCACAATCATCTTTGCTGGACACACCTATTTGAGAGAGCTACACGTTTATCATGATTTGTTAGAATACTCTATGTGCTTCACTTAAATCTTTTGAGCTAGGCAGTTGCTCTAGTGCTTCACTTAAATCTTTTTGAGCAAGGCGGTGGCTATATTTTGAAGAAATATTTGAGCTCTCATGCTTCACTTATATTATTTTGAGAGTTGATAAGATTAAATTTTGAAGAAATATTTGCACTCTCATGCTTCACTTATATCTTTTTGAGAGTTGATAATAGTAATGGTAATTTGCACAAGATATGAATTTGGTCCCAAAGTGATGAATATTCAAGAGGGATATAATAAAAACTTTCATGAAAGATCATTGGATATGATAAGTTTGATTCCTTGCAATAGTTTTGTGATATGGAGATGATAATATGTGAGTCATGTTAGTGAGTAATTCTGATTTAGTAAGAATATTGGTGTTAAGGTTTGTGATTCCCTATGCATGCACATAAAGTCAATAGTTATACAACGAAATTATATCCTACTTATGATGCATTATTCGGTGTTAGTTATGTTCAATGCATGTTTATGACCATTTTCGCTTTTTGGTTGGTCGCTTCTCAATCTATTTGCTAGCCTTCATTTGTACTAAGCGGGAATACTGCTTGTGCATCCAACTCCTTAAACCCAAGTTGTGCCAAATGAGTCCACCATACCTACCTATATGCGGTATTTCCATACCGTTCCAAGTAAATTTGCATGTGCCAACTCTAATATTTCAAAATATTTTTCCATTTTGTGTGGCCGTACCGCTCATGAAGCGGCAGGGGGTGGCCAATATTTTCCATGCTAGGTGTGTTATTCTCATGATGAATGTTTATTCACTTGTCATTGCACGAGAGAGTGGCAGGTAATAGGGATGCCCAGTCCCGAAATGAAAAAAATATTAATATGATGTTAATAATAAATTCCTTGGAAAGTGTTGGTATGGAGGGCACCCGTGGATACGGCTAGCCATGGATTGTGAAAGAATGGTGGAAAGGAAATAAACTTTATTTTCTGTTTGGGAACCGCCTATAATGTGTCTAGCATGGAAGATATTGGGAATTCTCGGTCGTTTTCGTTGACAGAAAAAGCATGCCTCTCAAAATAATCTTATCTCTCTAATTTAAGCTTTGAGCTCTGGCACATTTGCAAATCTCTGCTTCTCTCTGCGAAGGGCCTATCTATTTATTTTTATGCATTTTTTATTTTTATTTGAGTCTCCATCTTCTCTTACAAAGCACCAACTAGAGAGCACTATTGTCATACTTGTGCATTGTGTGTAGCTAATATTGAGTGTGTTTCATGAATGGATCAATGATTGAGCATAATGGGCTAGGGATAACTTTCTTTAGCATTGATATTTTCAAAGACATGGTTGCTTGTTAATATGCTTGAGTATTTATGTCTTCATGTCAAACTATAGACTATTGATTTGAATCATTCAAGTCCAAATGTCCATGCTACAAAGAAAAGAATATATGATGAATATGATAGGTAGCATTCCACATCGAAAATTCTGTTTTTATCATTTACCTACTCGAGGACGAGCAGAAATTAATCTTGGGGATGCTTGATACGTCTCCAACGTATCTATAATTTTTTATTGTTCCATGCTATTATAATATCAATCTTGGATGTTTTTATATACATTTACAAGCAATTATATATCATTTTTTGGTACTAACCTATTAACTTAGTGCCCAGTGCCAATTGCTGTTTTTTGCTTGTTTTTGGTTTTTCAGAATATCAGTACCAAACGAAGTCCAAATGCCACGATACTTTTTGGAGATTTTTTTCTGGACATAAGAGACACTAGAAGCTTCGGGAGAGGGCCAGAAGACAGGGGAGGTGGCCACGAGCCACCAGGGCGCGCCCGAGGGGGGTGGCGCGCCCTGGTGCCTCGTGGGCCCACCTCTGCTTCGTTTGACCTAATTCCACCTCTATAAATTCTCTAAAATCGGGAAACCAACAGAGGAGTCCACGAAATACTTTTTCTGCCGCCGCAAGTTCCTGTTCTCGAGAGATCCCATTTGGAGGCCTTTTCCGGCACTCTGCCGGAGGGGGAATCGATCACGGAGGGGCTCTACATCATCCTTGTTGCCCTTCCGATGATGCGTGAGTAGTTTACCACAGACCTTCGGGTCCATAGTTAGTAGCTAGATGGCTTCTTCTCTCTTTTTGATCTTCAATACAATGTTCTCCTCGATGTTCTTGGAGTTCTATCCGATGTAATCACTTTTTGCGGTGTGTTTGTTGGGATCCGATGAATTGTGAGTTTATGATCAGATTATCCATGAATATTATTTGAGTTTTCTCTGAACTCTTTTATGCATGATTATTATAGCTTCGTATTTCTCTCCGATCTATTGATTTGTTAGGCAAACTAGATTGATTTATCTTGCAATGGGAGAGGTGCTTTGTAATGGGTTCGATCTTGCGGTGCTCAATCCCAGTGACAGAAAGGGACATGACACGTATGTATCGTTGCTATTAAGGGTGAAAAGATGGGGTTTATTCATGCGTGAGTTTACTTTGTCTACATCATGTCATCTTGCTTAAGGCATTACTCCATTCTTTATGAACTTAATACACTAGATGCATGCTGGATAGCGGTTGATGTGTGGAGTAATAGTCGTAGATGCAGAATCGTTTCGGTCTACTTGTCTCGAACGTGATGCCTATATACATGATCATTGCCTTGGATATCGTCATGATTATTTGCTTTTCTATCAATTGCCCAACAGTAATTTGTTCACCCACCGTATGCTATTTTCAAGAGAGAAGCCTCTAGTGAAAACTATGGCCCCCGGGTCTACCTTAATCATATATTGAAAATCCTAAGAATACCTTGCTGCAATTTTACTTTATATATTTTATTTTGTATTTTTGTTTGATCTATCTATCTATCACCATAAAATTTAATCTTGCAATTAACCGCCAAGGGATTGACAACCCCTTGTTCGCGTTGGTTGCGAGGATTTATTGTTTTGTGTGCAGGTACTGCTAACGAGTTGTTGCGTGATTCTCCTACTGGATTGATAACCTTGGTTTCATAACTGAGGGAAATACTTATCTCTACTGTATTGCATCATCCCCTCCTCTTCGGGGAAATCCCAACACAGCTCACAAGTAGCAGTAGTAAGTAACAAAAGTGTGTGAAAATGGTGTTTCAATGCTTAGAAACAAGGCCTAGAGTGTCATGAAGGTAGCAAAACCACCTCAAAGTTGTGTTTCCAATCAATCTATTGAACCACCCCCAAAGTGTCATGAATAGTTCTAGAGATCGTACTACGACAGCACCATGTGAAACATATTATTCAATCTTTATATCACCTAGAATACCCCCAATGTCACCACAGGTATCCGCAAGTTAAACATGCATCAATTGATCTCAAATACAAACTATTCAATCCAGTCATAAAGAAACTTCAAAGAGCAAGACTCAATTCACCACAAAAAGAGATAGAGGGAGATGAACATCATAAGATCCAACTTTATTAATCAAGCTCATGATACATCAAGATTGAAATCCATTAAGAACATGGGAGAGAGATCAAACACATAGCTACTAGTACATACCCTCAGCCCCGAGAATGAACTACTCACGCATCACCATGAAGGCAACAAGGTTGATGAAGATGGCCTCTTCAATGATTTCCCCCTCTGGCAGGGTGTCGGAGAAGGCCTCCAGATGAGATTGCTTCGGAACAGAGGCTTGCGGCGGCAATAAAATTGTTTCAGGTCTTGCTCCGAGGGTTTTGGAATATTAGGGAATTTATAGGCTTGGAAATAGGTCAAACGGAGCCTCGAGGGCCCCACAAACTTGGGTGGCGCGTCCTAGGGGGGTCGCGTCCCCTGGACTTGTGGGCCCCTCAGGCCTCTTCTGGCTACCTCCCGAAACTTCTGGTGTTTCTTATTTCCCACAAAAAATCCTCATAAATTTTCATCGTGTTTGGACTTTCCAAGATATGGATTTTCTATGAAATCAAAAACATGCAAAAAACAGGAACTGGCACTGGGCACTACATTAATAAGTGTAACACCCCAGATGTGATCCTTCCATATTTGTATCCCTCAATATTGCCATGTATGGGTTTTGCCATGTTGATCATAATAAATTGTTGCATTCTCATTGTTGTGTTTTTCATTCCTTCTCTCTTTGCATTTCATCTTCATATTATTTGTCATGTGCTTGCATCATCATATTCATTTATGTTGCTCATGAGCATTGCACCCATTGTTATTGTTGTGTTCATCATGTATGCATAGTGTGTGTGGTCATCCCCTCCTTGCCGTCTTCCAACTCTTGAGGTTCACCCATGCATAATTCTCCCACCATCATCTTCCCAAAACCCTCTTTTCCCAATTTAATTCATGATGCAATTTTCTGTCCCAAATTAATGTTCACTATTTTCCTATAAATCCTGCATCATGCCATCATGCTCTCTGCCAAATTTCAGCTATTTTGGAATTGATTTGGTTGGGATAAAAAATGCCTCCAGTTTGAATTTAATTCAAACTTGTGATATTTTTCTTTCTCTAAAAATGTCCAAAGCAGTTTATTCGAATACTACATATTTCCTGAACTCCAGGGATATTCTGAAATCTCTCTTAAACCTCACCTAGAATCCTGTGCATTTCTGTCTTACTTTTCTGTTTGAAGAAAAGAAAAGAAGGCAGAAGGGAGAGAGCCCAGAAGAAGCCCAGCAGAGCCCCCCAGCCGGCCCAGCGGCGCCCAGCCCAGCTCGTCGCCGCACGCCTTCTTTCCCTTTCTCACCCGTGCACCTGCACGCCCCCGCTAGCCCGCTGCCGCGTGGTACATCCGGGCCCATCTGCCAGCCTTGGGCTACAGCACACCCGCACCCTACCTTTTCGTCAACCTCTCATAGCGCCATGGGGACCACGAGCGCGAGGGCGTCGCCGCGCCGTCCCGTCGCCCTAGCCCCCCTTTTTAAGCCCCCACCTTGTCCCTCGCTTCGCCTAAGGTTTCCCTCTCCATCCACCACCGCCGCCAGGCTCGATGAGCCTCCAGACCTGCTGCTAGAGCTCCGTCCTGAGCGCATCAGAGAGCCCGAGCTCGTAGCCGGCGTGACCTCCGTCGACGCCAGCCCCTGCAACCTTGTCCATCTTCTTCCCCGACGTCGACTACGTCGCCTTCTTCCACTACAGCGCCGAGGGACACCAAGAACGACGTCGTGCCCTTCGTCTTCTTCCGCTACGGCTCCGGCTCGTCTCCGGCCAAGTTCGTCACCGTCCGGCTTCGCCAAGCGCGTACGGCTCCACCGCAGTGATCTACGTGAGCAGCCGCGTCTCCCCATGCCCTTCTTTTGCTTGTTTGCGCCCTCCTTCGCCTCCTGTCATGTGAGCCCGAGCTCGCAGCCGTCGGGCCTCGTCTCCGACGAGTGCCCCGACCACCATAGCCCTTCCGCGCGTGTCCATCGTGCTCGCTCCGCTGCGTAGAGCTGATCCCGCGTCTCCCCCGTCGTGTTTGGCCATCGCTGCGACCGCCACGAGCTTGCCGTCGCCGCCTCGGTTACCTTATCATCGGTGTCATTTCCGTTAATGTCTGGTGCCATGGGTATCAGGCGCGAGTGCGGGTTTCTCCCGCGCTTCGGATGCACCCCTCCGCCGTGCCAATAGGTCACCTGAGACAACTCCGGCGAGTGCACCGTCGTGCTCCAGTGGCCGCCGATGCCTCCCCTGTTTTCCTCTGCTTCACCCGCGTAACAGTTAGCTGCCAAGTGGGCCCGGCAGGACCCACTGGTCAGCCACACAGCGCATGCGGCCCCATCTGTCATGCACACACACCCACTCCCAGCTGCCACGTAGGCCCGGTCCCACCTGTCAACCACTGTGGCTAGGTACCCCCTGGGTACGCTTAGCCGTGCCGCCGTTTTGTCTTTTCCATTTCTGTCTGTTTCCGTTTTTGGCATATTTCTGTTTCTGGCGCTTTCCGTTTTTGGCATATGCCAAATCTGGAATATAACTTAATTCAAATTCTGTCCTATGTGTATATGTTGCATTTTGAGCATTTTCTAAATTGAAACATATGCATATTATATATGATTTTGGGGTAAAAAAATCCAACTAATCCATCTGTTGCATTAGTTTTGTCATTTGAGCAAATTTGAGTGCATGTCATTTTTGCATAATATACCATTTTGTTATTTTTGTATGATTTAATGCAAATGTCATATGAGCATCTTGTCAACATGAGTTTGAAGCATTTTCATGTAATCTTACTGTTAGAATTTATTTCATGCCATGAAATGCCCTGATATGACTGCCACAAGCTTGCAAACATGCTTAGTCAATGTTACTGTTTTTGGAACTTGTTGAAATTGCTAAGTTAAATCTGTCTGTTATATAAATTTTCCATATTGCTTTGATGGTAGCCTCAAATCTATAGCTCTTTTGGACATGATCAGTAAACATGATTTGATCCTTGTTGTCATTACATTCATGCCATGCCAATTCCTTGCATTTTCATGTTGTTTTGCCTACAGTTTCAAGCATGCCAATACTGACAGTCAATGTTTCTGTCAACATATGCTATGTTATTTTCAGCTGTAACATTATGTTTGCATCTTGTTGCCTTCATTCCAATTAACCAGTGATGCTAATGAATTTGAACCTATGGAATGAGTTGCTATGCATGTAGTGAAATTCAACCACATATCTTGTTTGAGCGTATTGGAGTATTGTAGCTAGTTGTTTTCATGCTTGTAAGTTGCCATGTTGCTGTTAATGATAGGTTGCATTGCATATTTGTTTTGCTCACCATTTGAGTTCTATGCATCCGTTCCTCGTGATCTTTATATCGATTTCAAGCAAAATCTTCCATTCTTTCCGGTGGCATACTTGGATTGCCAAGATTTTGCTCATATCCACCTTTTCCATCACCGTTCACTTCCCGTTACCGTCTCTTTCGTTCCGGTAGAACCGTTACTTCATTCATGCCATGCTTTCTACGTTTACCATGTCATGCATGAATCATTTTGCTTGTGCATATATCCCATGATTGTTTGTTTATTTCGGTGCTTGTTCTTTCTTTTGGGTAGTACCGGGAGACGAGCCCGAGTTCGAGGATCCTGTTGAGAACGTGTTCGACGAGCAGTATTACTATCCTATCGAAGAGACTTCAGGCAAGATGATCATTACCCTTGATAACTCTACTATCTTTGCTTGCTAGTTTTTCTCGTTGCTATAGCTATGTCACACTTACTACCACATACATGTCAGCCTCTCATATGCCATGATACAGCCTCTAACCACCCTACCCAGCGAACCATTGTTTGGCTATGTTACCGCTTTTCTCAGCCCCTCTTATAGCGTTTTAGTTGCAGGTGCAGTGCAGGTTGTTCCATGTTGGGACATGGATATGTTGGGATATCACAATATCTCTTATTTAATTAATGCATCAATATACTTGGTTGTGTGTGGAAGGCTCGGCCTTCTACCTAGAGTTTTGTTCCACTCATGCCGCCCTAGTTTCCGTAATACCGGTGTTATGATCCTTGATCAGCGTTCCTAACATGCTCAGGGGAATGTGACCCTCTTGATAGTTCGCTTTGAATAACCGCTTCCAGCAAGGCCCAATTTTGGTGTTAACATTTGCCTAATAACAACTAAAATTTGCATAGGGTCTAGCTAACCCGAGGATATTTTAATCAACAACCCCGGGCCAGTGCTCCTCACGAGTGTTGGTCCAAAATAGAGTCGTTTGCGGCTTCCCCCGGGGAAACTCGGGTCTCAGTTGCTGTACGTTGTGCTCATCCGATCGTGGCCTGATTTCGAGATACGCGCGGCTCCAATCGCGGTGTCGGCACGTCGAAAGGTCTTGCTGGACTTGTGTTTCCATTGTCGAAATGTCTTGTGCACCGGGATTCCGAGGATACTTCGGGCTATCTCGAGGTTGAGGTATTTCCACTGCAGCTTGTGTTGGTTTGTGATGGACCAGGTTGGAACTCCCCTGTAGGGTTAAATCTTTCGGAGAGCCGTGCCCGCGGTTATGTGGCGACTTAGATATTTTAACCTCCGGTTGTAGAGAACTTGACACTAATTCTAATAAAATACACCAACCGTGTGCGTAACCATGATGGTCTCTTTTCGAATAAGTTCGGGAAGAGAACACGGTGGGGTTATGATTGAACCGTAAGTAGGTGTTTAGGATCACTTCATGATCATATTAAACTTGCGACCGTTATGCGTAGTATGCTCATCTTTATTCTTGTACTCGTATGTTAGCCACTTAAACATGTTTAGTGCTTGCTGCAACCTCAACACATTTATCCCTTCCATTCCTATCAGCTTAAATAGTTCTGTTACTTTGGGTGATGAGATTGCTGAGTCCCTGTGGCTCACAGATTACTATAAACACCAGTTGCAGGTACGCTTGAGACAGACACAGGTGAGCCCGAGATGCTCCATTGGGAGTATGACGATGAGCGTGGACGTATGCACGTCACGATGCCAGATGATCCGTAGTGGGCCCTAGTCGGTTGATCCGGGGATGATAGCAGGGTGGTGTTTTCTCGTTTGATTTTGTCCGTAGTCGGACCCTGTCTTTCATTTGGATGATTGTATGATGATTATGATATATTATGCTGTAGCATGTGGCGAGTGTAAGCCTTTATCTGGTACACTCATCTGTTCATTCGGTTGTATGTATTTGAGAATCACCTTGCTATGCGATCCAAAATGGGGTTCTGTCACGATATTGACTTCATCACGAGATTGCGATAGAGCTTCATATTGGGCGTTACAAGTTGGTAATCAGAGCCATACCGACTATAGGAGCCCCTTGTTTGATCGAACCATTGACAAGTCTAGAAGAAAAACTATTTTGAGTCCTAGTTATATATCGGAGAGTAGGACTACTTTTTATTCCTTATCCCGTTCGTCGCTCTGGTGAGGAATTGTGGCGTAGGTGTTTTGATTCTACTACTCTTCTCACTCAAATTATTTTAGGATCACGCAGGTATTGTTGGAATGGTTGCGATATCGGTGTGACGTGACTCTGTTCTTGGTGCCTCATGGCCGTATGGATTGGACCCGGGGAGTTGAGCTCCAAGGGGTTTTTTCACACTCGCTATCGTTTCGGTTCCAGAATACCAGAGGACGCCGACATCGAAACACTTCTATACTTTTTGTGGTGGCAAATAGTGCCGTGACTTTTCCCCAGTACTGGAGGAGATAGCTCGGATGATCCACTATGACTAGTATCGCTGTGTTTTCGAAGGTCTGAGGTAGACGAATTTGCGAAGTTTCTCGGTCATGTGTTGAGGGTTGCGAATGTGGTTGCAGTTGATTAGGTTGTTGTTTGCTGAGTAGGTTCCTGGATCCACAACCTGATCTCATAACCAAGAAGTTTCGGGAGTTCGTAGGGGAATTCAAGTATCACCTAGGATATCTTTCCAACAGACACATGATACGATATGGGGTCTATCATATGTTTGTTTCCACCTTCGTTACCTTGTGAATTATTCTAACATTCTTTCCAAGTGGCTTCTCAATCTTTGGTGTATCATCTATCTTTCGGAATGCATTCGTTCATATCTGTTCGGATGCTAGCTTGTGAAGAATTCTGTTGCAATATCTATCCTATTGATTCAGCTTTCTAATTATCTCATTGAAGGTTCTAACAGTTGTTTCCATCTTCAGGATGTCTCCTGCAACCCGTGGGAATCCGACCCGTGATGATGGGGAGCAGTCAGACCCTCCACCTCCTCCTCCACCTCCGCCTCCGGAGGCATGGCAAGCTTTGATGGCAGCAACCAATGCCAATACTCAAATGCTGCTCCAGTTTATGCAAGAGCGGAATCAAGGGTACCAAGGCAATCAAGGCCAAGGGTTTTTCAAGAATCAACCTCAATATGCTACTCTCAACCAGTTTCTCAGCAACCAGCCCAAGTCCTTCAGTTCGGGCACTCAGCCTCTTGATGCTGACGATTGGTTAGTGGATATCAGCAAACACTTCGATTGCAGCAATGTCAGATCTGAGGACTATGTCAAGTTCACTTCTTTCCAGCTCAAGGACCAGGAAGCCGAGTGGTGGCAGCAGTACAAAGATTCTAGAGGTGGTCGAGTCATCACTTGGACCGACTTCTGTCGTGATTTCAGAGCGCATCACATTGCGTCAAGTGTGTTTGAGGAGATGCGTGGGAAATTCAGAAACCTCAAGCAAGGAAGCATGTCTGTCTACCAGTATAACACTGAGTTCCAGAATCTCACTCGATATGCCAAGCAAGACATTCCAGATGACAAGAGCAAGATCTACCAGTTCAAGGGTGGTCTTAGAGAGGACCTACAGCTTGCTCTCATCCAAGTCGATCCGCCAGAGTTTGATCAGTTCTATAATGTGGCACTCAAGCAAGAATCAGCCCAGATCAAGTTTGATGCTTCTAAGAAAAGAATCAGAGATGCAGTTCACTCTTCTTCCTCGTCTCAAGTGGTTGCCAAGCAGCAGAAGTTCTGATTACCTCCTCCTCCTCAGTTTCGTCCTCAGCATCAGCAGAAGCAGTTTGGTGGTCGTGGTTCTTCCCACCCGCCAACCCAGTGTACCACCAGAGACCTTAGGCTCCCAGGACAGTCGTTCCTCCTCCTCGCCCGCTCTCGGAGGTTACTTGTCACAAGTGTGGTCAGAAAGGACACTATGCACTCAGAAGCGCCTTCCACCTCCTCCTCCTGGCAGACCTCCAAGCAATGCAATGGTCAAACATAATCCCAAGTCTGCAAGAGTGAACATGGTGAATTCAGCTCAAGCAGAGGAGTCTTCTAAAGTGATCATGGGTAATCTCTTGGTTAACTCCATTCCAGCTAAAGTTTTGTTTGATACTGGTGCATCGCATTCTTTCATTTCAAGACCTTTTGCATCAAAGCTTGAGTTGGTGTTTCAAGAGTTGCCTAGACCTTTCCCCGTTATTTCTCCGGGTGCATTAATGAATTCCAACAGCTATGTTCCAAATGTCAACATCAAGATGGGTAACTATTCTTTTTTGGCTGATCTGATGGTCCTTGGGAATTCTGATATTGATCTTATTCTCGGCATGAATTGGCTCTCCAAGCATAAAGCTTCTCTTGATTGTGCAGCCAAGGAAGTTCAACTGACTCATCCTTCTGAAGATGTTATTATCGTTGCTTCTCGTGATGATACCATTCGGTTATTCTCCCTCAATGAGAAAGGCGAGATTAATGTCATATCTCAAATTCCAGTGGTATGTGAATATGAGGATGTTTTTCCAGAAGAGTTGCCAGGAATGCCTCCTCACCGGCCTGTTGAGTTTGTCATTGAATTCGAGCCCGGCACAGAACCCGTATGCAAACGCCCCTACAAGCTTGGGCCAGAAGAGCTGAAAGAATTGAAGAGACAGCTCGATGAACAAGAGTGTCTGGGTTTGATCAGACCGAGTTCATCTCCTTGGGGTTGTGGAGTTCTCTTTGCCAAGAAAAAGGATGGCACGGAAAAACTTTGCGTTGACTACCACCCCTTGAATAAGAAGACAATCAAGAATAAATATGCACTCCCCAATATCAATGAATTGTTCGAGCAACTCAAAGGTGCAAAGGTGTTCTCCAAACTCGATCTTCGTATGGGATATCACTAGATTCGCATTCGCGAAGAAGACATTCCCAAAACAGCTTTCAGGACAAGCTTTGGTTCATATGAATACACAGTGATGTCCTTCGGCCTTGCAAATGTGTTGGGGAACGTTGCATGGGAAACAAAAATTTTCCTACGCACACATAAGATCTATCCATGGTGATGAGCATCTACGAGAGGGAGAGTGAATCTACATACCCTTGTAGATCGCTAAGCGGAAGCGTTAATAAACGCGGTTGATGTAGTCGAACGTCTTCGCGATCCAAATCGCCGAGCGTCCCGCGATCCAATCACGATCCTTCCGATCTAGTGCCGAACGGACGGCACCTCCGCGTTCAACACACGTACGGCTTGATGACGCCTTCACCTCCTCGATCCAGCGAGCGATGGTGAAGTAGTGGTTGAGTTCCAGCAACACGACGGCGTGGTGATGGTGGTGAGGAACAATCTCTGCAGGGCTTCGCCAAGCACTACGGAGATTATGACGGAGGAACTAGAGGGTTAGGGTTGCCGCACACGGCTTGGGGAAATCCTGATGTGTCCCGTGTGCTAGCCCTGCCCCTCTATTTATATGTTGAGCCTTGGGGTCTAAACTTGGAGTAAAAGCCTCCTCCGGGTCGGTTTTGCCCGCACAAGGTCGGTTTGGCCCGCAGGGAAAGAGTCCAACTCGGATCCCTGCCGAACCGTGCACAGCCGCGCACAAGCGGTAGTACCGCTTCACACAAGCGGTAGTACCGCTTGGGCGGTAGTACCGCTTCACACAAGCGGTAGTACCGCTCGGGCGGTAGTACCGCTTCACCAAGCGGTAGTACCGCTTACGCGGCAGCAAAACTACTTTTGCGCTTTCCAATACCTTGTGGGCTTTATCCCTTTGGCTCATATAAAGTGTTGCTGCACCCGAACACTTTGGTAAACATCCGGAACCCCTTCCGGTGAACTCCGGAACCCTTCCAGAGATCAAAACACTATTATCACATATATCAATCTTTACCTCCGGACTATTCCGGAGATCCTCGTCATGTCCGGGATCTTATCCGGGACTCCGAACAACTTTCGGTCACCAACATAATAACTCAATTATACTAATCGTCACCAAACGTTAAGTGTGTAGACCCTGCGGGTTCGAGAACTATGTAGACATGACCGAGACACCTCTACGGCCAATAACCAATAGCGGGACCTGGATGCCCATATTGGCTCCTACATATTCTACGAAGATCTTTATCGGTCGAACCTCTATGTCAAGGATTCAGTTAATCCCGTATGCTGTTCCCTTTGTTCTTCGGTATGTTACTTGCCCGAGATTCGATCGTTGGTATCACTATACCTAGTTCAATCTCGTTACCGGCAAGTCTCTTTACTCGTTCCGTAATACAAGATCTCGTGGCTAACACTTTAGTCACATTGCTTGCAAGGCTCATTGTGATGTTGTATTACCGAGTGGGCCCTGAGATACCTCTCCGTCATACGGAGTAACAAATCCCAGTCTTGATCCATGCCTACCCAACAGACACCCTCGGAGATACCTGTAGAGCACCTTTATAGTCACCCAGTTACGTTGCGACGTTTGATACACACAAGGTATTCCTCCGGTGTCAGTGAGTTGCATGATCTCATGGTCAAAGGAACAGATACTTGACATGCAGAAAACAATAGCAATAAACTGACACGATCAAATGCTACGTTCACAGTTTGGGTCTTGTCCATCACATCATTCTCCTAATGATGTGATCCCGTTATCAAATGACATCTCATGTCAATGGCTAGGAAACCTTAACCATCTTTGATCAACGAGCTAGTCAACTAGAGGCTTACTAGGGACACAGTGTTGTCTATGTACCCACACATGTATTTGAGTTTCCAATCAATACAATTATAGCATGGATAATAAACGATTATCATGAACAAGGAAATATAATAATAACCAATTTATTATTGCCTCTAGGGCATATTTCCAACAGTCTCCCACTTGCACTAGAGTCAATAATCTAGTTCACATCACTATGTGATTTACATTGTAATGAATCGAACACCCATGCAGTTCTGGTGTTGTTCATGTTTAGCCCTTGGAAGAGGTTTAGTCAACGGATCTGCAACATTTAGATCCGTGTGTACTTTGCAAATATTTATGTCGTCCTCCTTGATGTAATCGCGGATGGAATTGAAACGTCGTTTTATGTGTCTGGTCCTCTTGTGAAATCTTGGTTCCTTGGCTAGAGCAATGGCACCAGTATTATCACAAAACAGAGTCATTGGGTTAAGCGCACTAGGCACTACTCCAAGATCTGTCATGAACTCCTTCATCCAGACACCTTCCTTCGCCGCCTCCGAGGCAGCGATGTACTCCGCTTCGCATGTAGAATCTGCTACCACGCTTTGCTTGGAACTGCACCAGCTAACCGCACCCCCATTAAGAATAAATACGTATCCGGTTTGCGACTTAGAGTCATCCGGATCAGTGTCAAAGCTTGCATCGACGTAACCCTTTACGACGAGCTCTTGATCACCTCCATAAACGAGAAACATGTCCTTAGTCCTTTTCAGGTACTTCAGGATATTCTTGACCGCCGTCCAGTGTTCCATTCCTGGATCACTTTGAAACCTTCCGACCATACTTATGGCAAGGCTGACATCGGGTCTTGTGCACAGCATTGCATACATGATAGAGCCTATGGCTGAAGCATAGGGGATGACACTCATCTTTTCTCTATCTTCTGCAGTCACTGGGCATTGAGTCTTACTCAACTTCACACCTTGCAAAACAGGCAAGAACCCCTTCTTGGACTGATCCATTTTGAACTTCTTCAAAATCTTATCAAGGTATGTGCTTTGTGAAAGTCCTATTAAGCGTCTTGATCTATCTCTATAGATCTTGATGCCTAATATGAAAGCAGCTTCTCCTAGGTCCTTCATTGAAAAACTCTTGTTCAAATATTCCTTTACGCTTTCCAGCATTTCTATATTGTTTCCAATCAGCAATATGTCATCCACATATAATATTAGAAACGCTATAGAGCTCCCACTCACTTTCTTGTAAATACAAGCTTCTCCGTAAACTTGTATAAACTCGAACGCTTTGATCACTTCACCAAAACGAAGATTCCAACTCCGAGATGCTTGCACCAGTCCATAAATGGATCGCTGGAGTTTGCAAACTTTGTCAGCATTCTCTGGATCGACAAAACCTTCTGGTTGCATCATATACAACTCTTCCTTAAGGTAACCGTTAAGGAACGCTGTTTTGACATCCATCTGCCAAATTTCATAATCGAAAAAGGCAGCTATTGCTAACATGATTCTGACGGACTTAAGCATCGCTACGGGTGAGAAGGTCTCATCGTAGTCAACTCCTTGAACTTGTGAAAAACCCTTTGCCACAAGTCGAGCTTTATAGACGGTGACATTACCGTCCGCGTCCGTCTTCCTCTTAAAGATCCATTTGTTCTGAATGGCCTTACGCCCTTCAGGTAATACTTCCAAAGTCCATACTTTGTTTTCATACATGGATCCCATCTCGGATTTCATGGCCTCTAACCACTTCTCGGAATCCGGGCCCATCATCGCTTCTCCATAGCTCGTAGGTTCATCGTTGTCTAACAACATGACCTCTAAGACAGGGTTGCCGTACCACTCGGGAGCAGTACGCGTCCTTGTCGACCTACGAGGTTCGATAGCAACTTGATCCAAAGCTTCATGATCATCATCATTAACTTCCTCTTCAGCTAATGTAGGCTCCACAGAAACAACTTTCTGCGCTGCGCTACTCTCAGGTTGAAGTAAAGGTTCAACAACCTCATCAAGTTCTATCTTCCTCCCACTCAATTCTTTCGAGAGAAACTCTTTCTCAAGAAATGTTCCGTTTTTAGCGACAAACACTTTGCCCTCGGATCTGAGGTAGAAGGTATACCCAATTGTCTCTTTTGGGTATCCTATGAAGACGCATTTCTCCGCTTTGGGTTCCAGCTTTTCAGGCTGAAGCTTTTTGACATAAGCATCACATCCCCAAACTTTAAGAAACGACAGTTTTGGCTTCTTGCCAAACCAAAGTTCATATGGCGTCGTCTCAACGGATTTCGATGGTGCCCTATTTAAAGTGAATGCAGCTGTCTCTAATGCATAACCCCAAAACGATAGTGGCAAATCGGCAAGAGACATCATAGATCGCACCATATCCAATAAGGTTCGATTACGACGTTCGGACACACCATTACGCTGTGGTGTTCCAGGCGGTGTCAATTGTGAAACAATTCCACACTGTCTTAAGTGACTGCCAAACTCATAACTCAGATATTCTCCTCCTCGATCAGATCGTAGGAATTTAATCTTCTTGTTACGATGATTCTCAACTTCACTCTGAAATTGTTTGAACTTTTCAAATGTTTCAGACTTGTGTTTCATTAAGTAAATATACCCATATCTACTTAAGTCATCAGTGAAGGTGAGAAAGTAACGATAACCACCGCGCGCCTCAGTACTCATCGGACCGCACACATCAGTATGTATGATTTCCAATAAGTCACTTGCCCGTTCCATTGTTTCAGAGAACGGCGTTTTAGTCATCTTGCCCATGAGGCATGGCTCACATGTGTCAAGTGATTCAAAATCAAGTGACTCCAAAAGTCCATCAGCATGGAGCTTCTTCATGCGTTTTACGCCAATATGACCTAAACGGCAGTGCCACAAGAAAGTGGTATTATCATTATCAATTCTACATCTTTTGGCATCAATGTTATGAACATGTGTATCATTACTATCGAGATTCAATAAGAATAAACCCCTCACATCGGGTGCATGACCATAAAAGATATTACTCATATAAATAGAACAACCATTATTCTCTGATTTAAATGAGTAACCGTCTCGCAATAAACAAGATCCAGATATAATGTTCATGCTTAACGCAGGCACCAAATAACACTTATTTAGGTTCATCACTAATCCCGACGGTAATCGAAGAGCGAGCGTGCCGACGGCGATCACATCAACCTTGGAACCAGTTCCCACGCGCATCGTCACTTCGTCCTTTGCCAGCCTCCGTCTATTCCGCAGTTCCTGTTTTGAGTTGCAAATATGAGCAACCGCACCGGTATCAAATACCCAGGCACTACAACGAGAGTTGGTAAGGTACACATCAATAACATGTATATCATATATACCTTGTTTGTTGTTGGCCGCCTTCTTGTCAGCCAAATACTTGGGGCAGTTCCGCTTCCAGTGTCCAGTTCCCTTGCAATGAAAACACTCAGTTTCTGGTTTGGGTCCAGCCTTGGGTTTCTTCACGAGAGGAGCAACTGCTTTGCCACTCTGCTTGGAGTTACCCTTCTTACCCTTGCCATTTTTCTTGAAACTAGTGGTTTTATTGACCATCAACACTTGATGCTCCTTCTGAATTTCAGACTCAGCGGCTTTCAGCATCGCAAACAGCTCGGCGACTGACTTGTTCATCCCGTGCATGTTATAGTTCAACACGAAGCTCTTGTAGCTAGGTGGCAATGACTGAAGAACTCTGTCAGTGATAGCCTCTGGCGGAAGGGGCATCCCTAACTCAGCCAGACGGGTGGAGTACCCAGACATTCTGAGCACGTGATCACTGATAGACCCGTTCTCCTCCATCTTGCAAGCAT
This sequence comes from Elymus sibiricus, assembly GCA_039707655.1. Taxonomy (NCBI): domain Eukaryota; kingdom Viridiplantae; phylum Streptophyta; class Magnoliopsida; order Poales; family Poaceae; genus Elymus; species Elymus sibiricus. The sequence continues at coordinate 164,638,863 of CM077676.1, forward strand.
AGAACTTATCGGAGATCTCATATCTCTCGATCCGGGCATTCTTCTGAAAGATAAACTTCAACTCCTGGAACATCTCATATGCTCCATGACGTTCAAAACGTCTTTGAAGTCCCGGTTCTAAGCCATACAACATTGCACATTGAACTATTGAGTAATCATCAGAACGAGCCTGCCAGGCGTTCACAACGTCTAGAGACTCAACTGGAGCGGGTGGATCACCAAGCGGTGCATCAAGGACATAAGCCTTCTGGGAAGCCGTAAGGATAATCCTTAGATTACGGGCCCAGTCCACAAAGTTACTTCCATCATCTTTCAACTTAGCTTTCTCTAGGAACGCATTAAAATTCAGGGGTGCTACTGCGCGAGCCATGATCTACAACATAAATATAGCAAAGACAACTTAGACTATTGTTCTAGATAATGAGTTTAGTTAATCATATTACTTAAAAACTCCCACTCAAATTGACATCCCTCCGGTCATTCGAGTGTAACATGATCCAAATCCACCAACTCAAGTCCGATCATCACGTGAGTTGAGGTGGTTTCAATGGTGAACATCTTCATGTTGATCATATCTACTATATGACTCATGTTCGACCTTTCGGTCTCTTGTGTTCCGAGGCCATGTCTGTACATGCTAGGCTCGTCAAGTTTAACCCGAGTGTTCCGCACGTGCAACATGGCTTACACCCGTTGTATGCGAACGTAGAGTCTATCACACCCGATCATCACGGCGTGTCTCGAAACGACGAACTTTCGCAACGGTGCACACTTGGGGAGAACACAATTTATCTTGAAATTTAAGTGAGGGATCACCTTATAATGCTACCGTCGTCCTAAGCAAAATAAGATGCATAAAAGGATTAACATCACATGCAAATCATAAGTGACATGATATGGCCATGAACTTGTGCTTTTGATCTCCATCTCCAAAGCACCGGCATGATCTCCATCGTCACCGGCATGACACCATGATCTCCATCATCTTGATCTCCATCAACGTGTCGCCATAAGGTTGTCGCGCCGACTGTTACTTCCATGACTATTGCTAACGTTTAGCGATAAAGTAAAGCATTACATAGCGCTTAATGATTGACACGCAGGTCATACAATAATTAAAGACAACTCTATGGCTCCTGCCAGTTGCCGTACTCATCGACATGCAAGTCGTGATATTCTATACAAAACATGATCATCTCATACATCACATATATCTCATCATGTAATTGGCCATATCATATCACATCATACCCTGCAAAAACAAGTTAGACGTCCTCTAATTGTTGTTGCAAATTTTACGTGGCTGCTACGGGTTTGCAAGAACCGTTCTTACCTACGCAAAACCACAACGTGGTGTAGTGATTGCTTTTTGATCTTCTAAAAGAACCCTCTTCATTGAAATCGATTCAACTAAAGTGAGAGAGACAGACACCCGCTAGCCATCTTTATGCAACGAAGTTACATGTTAGTTGAAGGAACCTGTCTCGCGTAAGTGTACGCGTAATGTCGGTCCGGGCCGCTTCATCTCACAGTACCGCCGAATCAAATATCAACTAGTAACGGCAAGCAATATGTATACACCCACGCCCACAACTCGTTTGTGTTCTACTCGAGATCTCATCTACGCATAGACCTAGCTCAGATGCCACTGTTGGGGAACGTTGCATGGGAAACAAAAATTTTCCTACGCACACATAAGATCTATCCATGGTGATGAGCATCTACGAGAGGGAGAGTGAATCTACATACCCTTGTAGATCGCTAAGCGGAAGCGTTAATAAACGCGGTTGATGTAGTCGAACGTCTTCGCGATCCAAATCGCCGAGCGTCCCGCGATCCAATCACGATCCTTCCGATCTAGTGCCGAACGGACGGCACCTCCGCGTTCAACACACGTACGGCTTGATGACGCCTTCACCTCCTCGATCCAGCGAGCGATGGTGAAGTAGTGGTTGAGTTCCAGCAACACGACGGCGTGGTGATGGTGGTGAGGAACAATCTCTGCAGGGCTTCGCCAAGCACTACGGAGATTATGACGGAGGAACTAGAGGGTTAGGGTTGCCGCACACGGCTTGGGGAAATCCTGATGTGTCCCGTGTGCTAGCCCTGCCCCTCTATTTATATGTTGAGCCTTGGGGTCTAAACTTGGAGTAAAAGCCTCCTCCGGGTCGGTTTTGCCCGCACAAGGTCGGTTTGGCCCGCAGGGAAAGAGTCCAACTCGGATCCCTGCCGAACCGTGCACAGCCGCGCACAAGCGGTAGTACCGCTTCACACAAGCGGTAGTACCGCTTGGGCGGTAGTACCGCTTCACACAAGCGGTAGTACCGCTCGGGCGGTAGTACCGCTTCACCAAGCGGTAGTACCGCTTACGCGGCAGCAAAACTACTTTTGCGCTTTCCAATACCTTGTGGGCTTTATCCCTTTGGCTCATATAAAGTGTTGCTGCACCCGAACACTTCGGTAAACATCCGGAACCCCTTCCGGTGAACTCCGGAACCCTTCCAGAGATCAAAACACTATTATCACATATATCAATCTTTACCTCCGGACTATTCCGGAGATCCTCGTCATGTCCGGGATCTTATCCGGGACTCCGAACAACTTTCGGTCACCAACATAATAACTCAATTATACTAATCGTCACCAAACGTTAAGTGTGTAGACCCTGCGGGTTCGAGAACTATGTAGACATGACCGAGACACCTCTACGGCCAATAACCAATAGCGGGACCTGGATGCCCATATTGGCTCCTACATATTCTACGAAGATCTTTATCGGTCGAACCTCTATGTCAAGGATTCAGTTGATCCCGTATGTTGTTCCCTTTGTTCTTCGGTATGTTACTTGCCCGAGATTCGATCGTTGGTATCACTATACCTAGTTCAATCTCGTTACCGGCAAGTCTCTTTACTCGTTCCGTAATACAAGATCTCGTGGCTAACAATTTAGTCACATTGCTTGCAAGGCTCATTGTGATGTTGTATTACCGAGTGGGCCCTGAGATACCTCTCCGTCATACGGAGTAACAAATCCCAGTCTTGATCCATGCCTACCCAACAGACACCCTCGGAGATACCTGTAGAGCACCTTTATAGTCACCCAGTTACGTTGCGACGTTTGATACACACAAGGTATTCCTCCGGTGTCAGTGAGTTGCATGATCTCATGGTCAAAGGAACAGATACTTGACATGCAGAAAACAATAGCAATAAACTGACACGATCAAATGCTACGTTCACAGTTTGGGTCTTGTCCATCACATCATTCTCCTAATGATGTGATCCCGTTATCAAATGACATCTCATGTCAATGGCTAGGAAACCTTAACCATCTTTGATCAACGAGCTAGTCAACTAGAGGCTTACTAGGGACACAGTGTTGTCTATGTACCCACACATGTATTTGAGTTTCCAATCAATACAATTATAGCATGGATAATAAACGATTATCATGAACAAGGAAATATAATAATAACCAATTTATTATTGCCTCTAGGGCATATTTCCAACAAAATGCACCTCCTACTTTCTCTCGTGTGATGAACTATGTGTTCAACCCATACACAAACGAGCTCGTTCTTGTCTATCTCGATGACATCCTGGTTTTCTCCAAGACAAAAGAGGATAATGCAAAGCATTTGCGCTTGGTACTTGATAAGCTCAGAGAGCATCAGTCTATGCAAAGTTCTCTAAGTGTGAATTCTGGCTTGATGAAGTTCTTTACCTCGGTCACATTATCTCTGCCAAGGGCGTCTCAGTAAATCCTGAAAAGGTTGAAGCTATTGTCAATTGGCAGCCTCCTCGAAATGTCAAGCAACTTCGAAGCTTTCTCGGGCTTGCAAGTTATTGCAGAAGATTCGTGGAGAACTTCTCCAAGATTGCCAAGCCTTTTTCTAACCTACTCCAGAAGAATGTCAAATATGCTTGGACTCCTAAGTGTGATGTTGCGTTCAAGACACTCAAAGAGAAGCTCATAACTGCTCCAGTTCTCACTCCTCCAGATGAATCCAAGCCCTACCAAGTGTTCTGTGATGCTTCTTTGCAATGTCTCGGTGGAGTAGTAATGCAAGAGAAGAAAGTGGTGGCTTATACTTCTCAGCAGTTGAAGCCGAACGAGAGGAACTACCCCACTCACGACTTGGAGTTGCCAGCCGTCGTCCATGCCTTAATCACATGGAGACATCTCTTGTTGGGCAGGCAGGTGGACATTTTCACCGATCACAAGAGCCTCAACTACATATTCACTCAACCCAACCTTAATCTCCCTCAGACCCGATGGGTGGAGATGATTCAAGAGTACAACCCGAGCATTGAATACACTCCAGGCAAGGCTAATGTTATCGCGGATGCTTTGAGCAGAAAAGCCTATTGCAACAGTCTTATTCTCAAGCCGGTCCAGCCCAATCTTTGTGAGGCTTTCAGGAAGCTCAACTTCCAATTTATTCCTCAAGGATTTCTCGTGAACCTCCAGATCACTCCCACATTGGAGAATCAAATTCGTGAAACTCAGCTCTTAGATGCCATGGTGAAGAAGGTGAAACTCAGCGTTGCAAAGAGCATTCCTAAATATAAGTGCTATAGAGTTGGTGACAGGGATACCTTGTTCTTTGAGGACAGGCTAGTTGTGCCAAAAGGGGATCTCAGGAAGGTCATAATGAACGAAGCACACAATTCTCTCTTGTCCATCCATCCAGGCAGCTCCAAAATGTACCACAATCTCAAGTCTACTTATTGGTGGACTCGCATGAAGCGTGAGATCGCTCAGTTCGTGAACGAGTGCGATGTGTGCCGCAGAGTGAAGGCGGAACATCAGCGTCCAGCAGGACTTCTTCAGCCTCTACCTATTCCCGAGTGGAAATTCGATCATATTGAGATGGACTTTGTCACCGGTTTTCCCAAGTCCAAGAGAGGGAATGATGCCATCTTTGTGGTCATTGACAAGCTTACAAAAGTCGCTCACTTCCTCCCAGTCAAGGAATCGATCACAGCAGCTCAGCTGGCAGAGTTGTATACTTCTAGAGTGGTCTCTTTGCACAACATTCCCCAGTTGATCACCTCAGATCGTGGAAGCATCTTCACTTTCAGATTCTGGGATTCTTTCCAGCAGGCCATGGGCACAAAGATTCGCTTCAGTACAGCTTTTCATCCTCAGACTAGTGGCCAAGTCGAGAGAGTTAATCAGATTCTCGAGGATATGCTGAGAGCGTGTGTCATCTCTTTCGGCATGAAGTGGGAAGACTGTCTTCCATTTGCCGAGTTCTCCTACAACAACAGTTTCCAAGCAAGCTTGGGCAAGGCACCATTTGAGATTCTCTATGGCAAAAAGTGTCGCACTCCCCTCAACTGGTCTGAAACCGGTGAACGCCAATTTCTGGGCAATGATATGATTTCTGAAGCTGAAGAGATGTGTCGTATCATCCGTGAGAATATGAAAGCAGCGCAATCGCGCCAGAAGAGCTACTGTGATAGTAAGGACCGTGACTTGGCTTTCGAAATTGGAGACCATGTCTATCTCCGTGTTTCTCCTATGAAGGGTGCTCAACGATTCGGTATCAAAGGAAAGCTTGCTCCAAGATACGTGGGCCCTTTCAAGATAGTTGGCAAAAGAGGCGATCTAGCCTACCAACTCGAGCAACCTTCCAACTTCTCAAATGTGCACGATGTGTTTCATGTGTCACAACTTCGCAAGTGCTTCAAGACTCCCGACCGCACAATTGACTTCCAAGACATCGAACTCCAAGATGATTTGTCTTACCAAGAGCATCCCATGGCCATTCTCGAAGAAACTGAGCGCAAGACCCGCAACAAGTCTATCAAGTTCCTGAAAGTGAAGTGGTCTCACCATTCCGACCGAGAAGCCACATGGGAGTGCGAGGACCACCTCCGTTCTGAATATCCGGAGTTCTTTCCTTCCTAGATCTCGGGACGAGATCCTTTTGTAGTAGGGGAGAGTTGTAACACCCCAGATGTGATCCTTCCATATTTGTATCCCTCAATATTGCCATGTATGGGTTTTGCCATGTTGATCATAATAAATTGTTGCATTCTCATTGTTGTGTTTTTCATTCCTTCTCTCTTTGCATTTCATCTTCATATTATTTGTCATGTGCTTGCATTATTATATTCATTTATGTTGCTCATGAGCATTGCACCCTTTTTTATTGTTGTGTTCATCATGTATGCATAGTGTGTGTGGTCATCCCCTCCTTGCCCTCTTCCAACTCTTGAGGTTCACCCATGCATAATTCTCCCACCATCATCTTCCCAAAACCCTCCTTTTTCCAATTTAATTCATGATGCAATATTTCTGTCCCAAATTAATGTTCACTATTTTCCTATAAATCCTGCATCATGCCATCAAGCTCTCTGCCAAATTTTAGCTATTTTGGAATTGATTTGGTTGGGATCAAAAATGCCTCAAGTTTGAATTTAATTCAAACTTGTGATATTTTTATTTCTCTAAAAATGTCCAAAGCAGTTTATTCGAATACTACATATTTCCTGGACTCCAGGGATATTCTCATATCTCTCTTAAACCTCACCTAGAATCCTATGCATTTCTATCTTACTTTTCTGTTTGAAGAAAAGAAAAGAAGGCAGAAGGGATAGAGCCCAGAAGCAGCCCAGCAGAGGCCCCCCAGCCGGCCTAGCGGCGCCCAGCCCAGCTCGTCGCCGCACGCCTTCTTTCCCTTTCTCACCCGCGCACCCGTACACCCCCGCTATCCCGCTGCCGCGTGGCACAGTTGGGCCCATCTATCAGCCTCGGGCTACAGCACAACCGCACCCTACCTTTTCGTCAACCTCTTGTAGTGCCATGGGGACCGCGAGCGCGAGGGCGTCGCCGCGCCATCCCGTTGCCCTAGCCCCCCTTTTTAAGCCCCCACCTTGTCCCTCGATTCACCTAGGGTTTCCCTCTCCATCCACCACCGCCGCCAGGCTCGATGAGCCTCCAGATCCGCCGCTAGAGTTCCGTCCCGAGCGCATCAGAGAGCCCGAACTCGTCGCCGGCGTGACCTCCGTCGACGCCAGCCCCTGCAACCTTGTCCATCTTCTTCCCCGACGTCGACTACGTCGCCTTCTTCCACTATAGCGCCGAGGGACGCCAAGAACGACGCTGTCCCCATCGTCTTCTTCTGCTACGGCTCCGGCTCGTCTCCGGCCAAGTTCGTCGCCGTCCGGCTTCGCCAAGCGCGTACGGCTCCATCGCAGTGATCTACGTGACCAGCCGCGTCTCCCCATGCCCTTCTTTTGCTTGTTTGCGCCCTCCTTCGCCGCCTGTCATGTGAGCCCGAGCTCGCCGCCGTCGGGCCTCGTCTCCGGCGAGTGCCCCGACCACCATAGCCCTTCCGCGCATGTCCATCGTGCTCGCTCTGCTGCGTAGAGCCGATCCCGCGTCTCCCCCGTCGTGTTTGGCCATCACTGCGACCGCCACGAGCTCGTCGTCGCCGCCTCAGTTACCTCGTCGCCGGCGTCATTTCCGTCGACGTCTGGTGCCGTGGGTATCAGGCACGAGTGCGGGTTTCTCCCGCGCTTCGGATGCACCCCTCCGCCGTGCCAATAGGTCAACGGAGACAACTCCGGCGAGTGCGCCGCCGTGCTCCAGTGGCCGCCGACGCCTCCCATATTTTCCTCTGCTTCACCCGCGCAACAGGCAGCTGCCAAGTGGGCCCGGCAGGACCCACTGGTCAGCCACACAGCGCCTGTGGCCCCATCTGTCATGCACACACACCCACTCCCAGCTGCCACGTGGGCCCGGTCCCACCTGTCAGCCACTGTGGCTAGGTACCCCCTGGGTACGCTTAGCCGCGCCGCCGTTTTGTCTTTTCCATTTCTGTCCGTTTCCGTTTTTGGCATATTTTTGTTTCTAGCGCTTTCCGTTTTGCCATATGCCAAATCTGGAATATAACTTAATTCAAATTCTGTCCTATGTGTATATGTTGCATTTTGAGCATTTTCGAAATTGAAAAATATGCATATTATATATGATTTTGGGGTAGAAAAAATCCAACTAATCCATCTGTGGCATTAGTTTTGTCATTTGAGCAAATTTGAGTGCATGTCATTTTTGCATAATATGCCATTTTGTTATATTTGTATGATTTAATGCAAATGTCATATGAGCATCTTGTCAACATGAGTTTGAAGCATTTTCTTGTAATCTTACTGTTAGAATTTATTTCATGCCATGAAATGCCCTGATATGACTGCCACAAGCTTGCAAACATGCTTAGTCAATGTTACTGTTTTTGGAACTTGTTGAAATTGCTAAGTTTAATTTGTCTGTTATATAAACTTGCCATATTGCTTTGATGGTAGCCTCAAATCTATAGCTCTTTTGAACATGATCAGTAAACATGATTTGATCCTTGTTTTCATTACATTCATGCCATGCCAATTCCTTGCACTTTCATGTTGTTTTGCCTACTGTTTCAAGCATGCCAATACTGACTGTCAATGTTTCTGTCAGCATATGCTCTGTTATTTTCAGCTGTAATATTATGTTTGCATCTTGTTGCCTTCATTCCAATTAACCAGTGATGCTATTGAATTTGAACCTATGGAATGAGTTGCTGTGCATGTAGTGAACTTCAACCACATATCTTGTTTGAGCGTATTGGAGTATTGTAGCTAGTTGTTTTGATGCTTGTAAGTTGCCATGTTGCTGTTAATGATAGGTTGCATTGCATATTTGTTTTGCTCACCATTTGAGTTCTATGCATCCGTTCCTCGTGATCTTTATATTGATTTCAAACGAAATTTTTCATTCTTTCCAGTGGCATACTTGTATTGCCAAGATTTTGCCCATATCCACCTTTTCCATCACCGTTCACTTCCCATTACCGTCTCTTTCGTTCCGGTAGAACCGTTACTTCATTCATGACATGCTTTCTATGTTTACCATGTCATGCATGGATCATTTTACTTGTGCATATATACCATGATTGTTTGTTTATTTCGGTGCTTATTCTTTCTTTTGGGTAGTACCGGGAGATGAGCCCGAGTTCGAGGATCCTGTTGAGAATGTGTCCGAGGAGCAGTATTACTATCCTACCGGAGAGACTTCAGGCAAGATGATCATTACCCTTGATAACTCTACTATCTTTGCTTGCTAGTTGTCTCGTTGCTATCGCTATGTCACGCTTCCAACCACATACATGTCATCCTCTCATATGACATGATACAACCTCTAACCACCCTACCCAGCAAACCGTTGTTTGGCTATGTTACCGCTTTGCTCAGCCCCTCTTATAGCGTTTTAGTTGCAGGTGCAGTGGAGGTTGTTCCATGTTGGGACATGGATATGTTGGGATATCACAATATCTCTTATTCAATTAATGCATCTATATACTTGGTTGTGTGTGGAAGGCTCGGCCTTTTGCCTAGTGTCTTGTTCCACTCATTCCGTCCTAGTTTCTGTAATACCGGTATTATGATCCAGCGTTCCTAACATGCTCAGGGGAATGGGACCCTCTTGATAGTTCGCTTTGAATAACCGCTTCCAGCAAGGCCCAACTTTGGTGTGAACATTTGCCTAATAACAACTACAACTTGCATAGAGTCTAGCTAACCCGAGGATATTTTAATCAACAACCCCGGGCCAGTGCTCCTCATGAGTGTTGGTCCGAAACAGAGTCGTTTGTGGCTTCCCCCGGGGAAACTCGGGTCTCAGTTGTTGTACGCTATGCTCATCCGGGTGTCGGCACGCCGGGAGGTCTTGCTGGACTTGTGTTACCATTGTCGAAATGTCTTATGCACTGGGATTCCGAGGATACTTCGGGCTATCTCGAGGTTGAGGTATTTCCACCGCAGCTTGTGTTGGTTTGTGATGGACCAGGTTGGAACACCCCTGCAGGGTTAAATCTTTCGGAGAGCCGTGCCCGCGGTTATGTGGCGACTTGGATATTTTAACCTCCGGTTGTAGAGAACTTGACACTAATTCTAATAAAATACACCAACCGTGTGCGTAACCGTGATGGTCTCTTTTCGAGTAAGTTCGGGAAGAGAACACGGTGGGGTTATGATTGAACCGTAAGTAGGTGTTTTGTACCCGCCAGTAGTAACGTTTTCTGCCCGCCACTGCTAACTTTTTTCTACCAGTGGTTGGCGCTTTTTTTTTTGTGCTGGCCACTGATATTTTTCTGTCATTTTTTGTAATGTAAGGGTTTTAGTGTTTTAGGTTTGGTCTTATGGGCCAAAAAAATTCTACACTAAAGGTACATCATTTCAAGTTTCATGTATGAGTTTGGCCATTTTTACCGTTAATTAGCTATTTTTAGGACACTAAATATATTTTTAGGTATTTAATTGAGGTAAATCCACATGAAGATTTAAATATAGTAGACAGACCCGAAACAATGCCAAATTTTGGCATGTCACATGTAATGGTGTATGTTGTGTGTGAAAAAAGTTTGAACACTAACTGAGGAAGGAACGACCGTTTCACATGCAAACCGCTCTATTTCTGATGTACAAAAATGCATTTAATTTCTTAGATATAGTAAACTGATCCCGGAAAATGTCAAATTTTGACATGATACATGTAATGGTGTGTATTGCGTGTGGAAAAAAATTCCAGGTCAACCAAGAAAGCAGCGCTCGATTCACATGCAAACTTAACCTGTTCCCTCTTGAAACCTAGTTTCTTCTTCGAAGATGGTCTGGTTTCTAAGCATGCTACGTGAAATTTTTTCCGAAACATTCTCAATTTTTTACCACGACCTCTATGGGTCATATCATGACACCATGCCAAGTTTTGTGATTTGCAGACAATTTTTCTGAATTAAAATCCCAATAACCACCATGTTGGTGCCCTGATCTCATCCACCTGGTGTATGAGTCTCCTTATTTTTTTCTTACAAAGGACTAAACATATACTAAAGATCACTAATAAGATTTTTCAACCCATTCCTTTCTATTGTTTAGTGTACTCGTAGTTCAAATTTGGATTATATCAATTAAATGCCTAGAAATGCATGTAATGGCTTAAATTTAGCAAACGGACCACGAAAAATGCCAAATTTTGACATGATACATGTAATGATGTTTATTGATTGTGGAAAAAATTTCAAGCCCAAATGCCAAATTACTCGCTCTACGACTTTACCACGCTTACCATTTATTGGGTTATGCACTACGTGGGAATCATGGGAAAGTCGCGGAGTACTCGCTCGCGGCCACTGATAATAGAAAAACTTGCAAAGAGATAACAGTGGCGGGTGTAGTGGTTCGCGGTCACTAGTAATACAACGACCAGTAGTGGGCTCAATCTAGAGCCCGCCATAGGTACTTCCGCGATCCGGTGTGGACAAAATGCTTCCTTCTGATTGGTCCAAACGACCCTCCCACGGATTGATGATGTGGCTCGCATCCGCACGTCCACATCCATATGTGCGTCTTTTGAATGGTCGAGTGGAGAGGAGCCACATAGGTCATCGGCCACACCCACTTCTCTCCATCTCTCTTTCTCCCCCTCTCTCTCGCTCCCTCGAAGCTTCGATCCCCTTTTGGCCTCCATCTTCACCGGTCGATTCCGGCCGGCTTCAGCCATCTCCCCTGGCGCCAAGCACGCTCCAGCGCCGCCTCGCTCTCCTCTCTCTTCCCCACCAGACCGCGTCATCGATTGTCTTCTTCCCACGCTGCATCGGCTAACCCTACTCGTCTTTGTCCGTGCAGATGCGATGGTGCTCCGGTCCATGTATGCGAACTCCACGGCGGGCGCCGGCCCGTGCGGGCGATGATGCTCCGATGGCGGTGTCGAGGTCATATGCAACCTGCTCGACCACGGGAGCGTCGACATCGTGGAGGTGGAGCGGCGCACCGGCGGATGGAGTACGGAAGGACGCACGAAGGCGGCGCGGGACGGTGGATCCAACGTGCGGCGGTGTTGCCACCCTAGATGTTGTGTGCATGCGTGCGTGCCAGCTTCCGAAGCCAGGGCAGGGCCGCATCATAGAGTGTCGCTGCTGCGCCGCTAGGATGTGCTTATTTTTTAAAAAAAATTGTAAAATCATAATGCGGGAAAAAAGAGAGCACCACAAGTACGTTTGCTTGCCAGTGGCGGGTGAATATTAACGCCTACCATAGGTAGTGCACGCCGTCAGTGGCGAGTGCTACGCAAAGCCCGCCACTGATTGGCCTTTACCAGTGGCGGATGGGGTGCCCACCACTGATGGCCTGTTAGGAGTGGCGGGAGATCAGTGACGGACGTTCTTGAGAGCCAAGCCCGTCACTAATGGGCTTTTTTGCACCTGCCATTACTAGGCAGTCCTGCAATAATGAAACAAAAAAACACCAACATGCAACATTATAGCATCAATATAGTACACACAACCACCAACATAAGAAACTTCCCTACATACGCATGGGTTGATTAGTAGATAACACAGAATCACACTGCCAGAAAAGTGCCACTAAAACATTGTATTATAAAAAAACCAAATAACATTTTTCTTATGAAATCTAACAACACCAACGACCCAGCCAAGCACGCTCAACCCTTCTAATAATAAGAAAAACCACACTTGTCTATTTTCTGAACACAGTACAATTGTAGATGGTCACATACACACGCATACACGCATCCCTATGAACGCACACACGCATACCCTATCCTATGAGCACCTTTGAGATACTGGGCCGACACAACATATTAAGATTGACGAAGTCACCACGTGCGTCTCGTAGTCGACAGGAACGTCTCCTCCCACTGAACGAATATTGCTGGAAAGCCAGAAATAAATCCAGAAAAATACGACCATCAATGCCAAGTCTAGGAGTTGAACCCTGATGGACTGGTTTCACTGTATGGTGGGCTAGTTCCACCACAAGGAACCTAACCTTCTGAGTTACGCTCAGTTCGCTAACCACACTTGTCTATCTAATGTCTATTTTGCACGTGTTTCACAAAATATCAACACAACCCACCTTGCAACCAACCTGTGGTTGGATGGTTAGGAGGACAGTGTTATCCCCAGCCCACCAGAGTTCAGGTCCTAGACTTGATATTGGTGCTCGCATTTTTCTGAATTTATTTCAGGCCTTCTACCAATGTGCGTTCAGTGGGAAGAGACGTTCCCGACTACGAAGGCGTATGTGATGACTTCGTTAATCTCAAGATATTGTGCCGGCTCAGCCTCTCGAAGGTGCTCATAGGGGTAGGAGGGGTGAGTGTATGTGCGTATGTATGAGTGTCTACTGTGTTCAAAAAACAAGAAACAAATTTCGCAGCTAAAGGGCAATAGTGTGACGTGGCGGCCCGGGAGGAAGAGGGAGAGCGCGCTCTGAGGATATTTACACAACTGCTTCTGTGATGGAGAGAGCCCAGGCCGAGCAGAGCAGATAGATAGCAAGCTTCGAAAGCTAGCTCCCTCCTCGCGGGAGGAGGCTCCACCATCAGCTATCCCCACGGCGCGGCCGCGCAGCACAGCCCCCTCCTAGAAGCATCCTGACTTCCTGAGGCACGTGCGAGCACGGCATGCAGGAGTTCCAGCCCATCCCTGGCCTGGCTGGGCGGTTGTTCGGCGGCGCGGCGGAATCGGCGGGCCTCCTCCGCCGCGGCGGGGCAGCGGCGGTGCCGGAGGAGGTGCGGTGCCCGCGGTGCGACTCGGCCAACACCAAGTTCTGCTACTACAACAACTACAACCTCTCGCAGCCGCGCCACTTCTGCAAGGGCTGCCGCCGGTACTGGACCAAGGGCGGCCTCCTCCGCAACGTCCCCGTCGGGGGCGGGTGCCGCAAGCCCAAGCGAAAAGCAGCCTCCTCCTCCTCCGACGCCGACAAGGACGCCTCCGGCGCCAATAGCGAGGCCAAGAACGCACGCTCTGGCTGCAGTGCTGGCAGCTCCAGCCTCACCTCCGCTGCTTCGTCCGCGTCGACGAACACCGTCGACGACGTCGGTGCAATTGCGGCGGCCCACGCCGGGGCCCACTCGAGCGGCGGAAGCATGCTGGCCACTGGCCTTGGCCCAAGCACCTTCATGGTAGACGCGCCGCCTCTGCAGCCGCCGGCGCCGATGTTCGCCGACCAGGCGGCCGCGTTCGCGTCGCTCTTCGGGACGCCGCTTCCGGCCTTCACCTTCTCGGCGCAGCGCAAGGCCGAGGACGACGTTGCCCCTGCAGTCACACTCACAGAGCAGCCGTCGTTGGCGTCTTCCACCGCAGACATGGCGCCGTTCTCCGCACGGTCAACTGGCGCGGCGACGGCATCAGCGTCAGACTGGCCACCGGCGACGATGATCGACGCCGGGATATTCGACCTCGCCGGCGCCGTGGGGAGCGACACGACGTCGTACTGGAACACGGCGAGCTGGACGGACCCGGACGGGACCGTGTACCTGCCCTAGCGCGACGCGCGGTGACGATCGTGCGCGCGGACGCCCGCTCAGCCCCGTCGTCGCTTGCTGGAGCTTCGGTCGAAGGCTTGTCTAATCATAACCACCGCTGTCTTAATCTATAAGTACCTTCTAATCCTCTCAGTGTGCCGGCAGCTTGGCTACTTCCGTGATTCTTTCGATGGGGCAGTTTTGCACACATGTGCATAGCAAACTATGGCTGAACTTCATTTTAAATTTTGATTACTACGGGTTTGTTGTAACCAGTGAGCTTTAGTTGCTGGTAGCTGCAATTAATCAGTGTAAATATCATGATCAGTACTCTTAATTATAACTTGGACGGTGCAGACGCAACTGACTGGCTTACGTCGATTGCTTCTCGGAGTAGGAGGTTGTTGGTTCAGCATGGCCTATGACAACTCGGAGTAGGAGGTTGTTGGTTCAGCTTGGCCCATGACAAGACACTGTGACACGCTCTTCTACTTACTCCGGATGTGGTTGTTGCTTTAGCACGACACATTTCTGTTCTGCGCTGCTGTGCATTCTTTCGTTCTTTCTTTTTTGAACCGGAGCCGTTAATTAAGAAGAAGAGAGTTGTCCGATAATTATCAAAAAAATAGACAAAAACTGTCACAGTTTGCTAATAAGATATAACACACACAATACAACACACACCACAATGAAGAAAACCTCGTCGAGGTTTTACATTAACGTCATTGATTCATCATCATCACTTCTCCCGGAGCAAGTGACTTTGACTTTACCGCAAATGACCGCCGACCAAGTTCACACCGCACAGGGGTGAGAAGGCACATGAAGAACCAAATCAAGCAACCGACCACCTGTGTCGGTGATAGCGTAGCTCCGATTCTGGCGATGAGCCACAGTGAAGAACTATGCCCTCCCACGCCACCTTCGGGGCAGAGGCCCGCCGCCACCACAGTAGTTGCCGATGCGGCAACGACGGCGAGGAAAAGCGAGGAGCTTCGAGGCGGCAGATCTGGGGCACCCTGCTGAACGGTTTCAAAAAAGGTGTTGTGCATTCTCAATGAGTATACCATCATCCGGTCATCATGTTGCGCCAAATTTGTTCTAGGGTGTCCCTGTTTCTGGGACACGTAATACGTTAAGCAGAAAGGAAGAATGGGCGTGGCTAGATGACAGTCGCCTGAATTTTTTTTGTGGGGGGGGGGGGGGGGGGGGGGTCAGCCGATTTGGTTTAGGCCGTTGGATGAAAAATGGACGGTCAGATCTCTTTCTTCAACCTCCAGCCCAGATCTTCCTTCGAACCGCCCCGCCGCCGCCGGCCTAGACGCCTGCTTCCGCCGCCCGCGGCAGGGGGCGCTCCCGCGCAGCCTCGCCGCACCGCCCTCCCCCCAACCGCAGCCCACCGCCGTGCTGCCACCCCTTCCCCCGACCATCCCTCTAGCCCCGGTGCCGACGGAGATTTTCCTCAACGAACTTGCACCACTGTCGTGCTGCCGCTCCCCACCACCGTCGTGCTGCAGCCCCCAACCCCCCAACCCCACCCTAAGATAGATGATGGGGTAGCCCTCTGGCGAGCTCCTCGTCTCCTTCCTTCCCTCCGGCGAACTTCTACACCCTTATCAAAATCTACTGACCCATAGCTAAAAGTCAGTCGACTGACATTTAGCTATTGTGAGGAAGAATATAGGCAAGGCGATGGCCATGAAGTGTGCTTAGGCAGAGGGTCAAACTAACGACCTGCGCAACAACCACCGTGTGGCTCAAGAAATAGCCACCATGCGCCACACTTGTTCCGATCATAAGTGTCTATATACTGACTAGCATTCATTTATACTAAAATTTAAATTTCAAACTTGTTTGGTAAATTTTTGGTCAGTAAATCATCTATATTTTTTGGCATATCAGGTATAATATAATGGCCAAAAGGAACAATGGAGTTAGGTTGGATCAGGTGAAAGTGCATTGTTTTTCCAATGTTATTTTGATGTTGATGACAATATGTTTAGTGAAGACTAATGTCGTTTATCAAGCGTATCTCAGGACATTGGTTTCCCGCTGATTGTCTACGGACATGGTTGACCCCCCCCCCCCCCCCATTTTAAAAAATTAAAAGGCGTAGATTTTACGAAGACTTGAAGGTTTTCGGTTTTATTTAAGCCATAGGACAACCCCACTATTAAGAGGATCGAGTGTTTGAGGAAGTTGTAGAATGCTAAACCTATATACAATGCCTCCCCACAACGCCAAATTTGCTTGAGGGTAAAATCCTAAACCAACCTGTGCATTTGTTGGGACCCCGGGATCCCCAGACTCTCAGACCTCCGGGTCCCCAGAGTCTTAGTGCTCCACCGCATATGTCTCCTGGAAGGACCAATTCCCTGGGGTCACGAACCCCCGAGTCCCCGGAGTGGGGCTTTCCCATCTGGACAGATTGGATCCCCTGGGTTCCAACCCGTGTTTCCATGGAGTAGTGTGTGTGTGCTACTGCTCCAGTTAGTCTGGGTACCCAGGCCCTTTACCTCGGGCCTTCGGTGGCAACTGTCACTTTGGCCTAGATGGGTAACACCCCCCTTCTTCTCTTCGATAAGCCCCATTGACTTGAGATTACTCCACCATTACAAAACCCTAAAAGCTCGATTCCTCCAATCCTCCACTCAAGCTTGTTGATTCTTTGAGGATTGAAGGAGGATCACCTGTTCTACACTTCCACTAAACTGATTTGTGATTCCCCAACTCATTCATCACCAACAGTTTTTACTCTTGGAGATTTGGGATTCTAGGCGGTAGGAGTCAAGTTCTGCAAGCTTCCTTGCTTGTGGTGTGCTTTGGAAAGTCTGTAAATGTTTGTGGTCGCCTTGAAGATCAACCTCGAGTTATGTGAAGCTCATCCATTGGGGTGACTCAAAGGGAGAATAAGGTGAGCCACTTGGTGGCGCTCCGGAGCTTTGGCTTTGGCACTTTTCGAATCAAGATTAGCCCTCCCCAAAGAGTGTGAACTTTGGTATAAATATCACGCCCTCGACTCACTTGTTGTTTATTCGTTCACGCTCCTTTATCGGGGATATATCACGAGATCGGGTTTACCACTAGTCATGCAGTCACATTAGCAGAAGTAGAGTTGGTAATGTGCCTCGCCGATTAGCCAAGTCGTCTCCTCCTCACGTAGCCGATCTCCCTTGAACGGTTCCTCACGGATCCCACGAACGGTTCATCTTAGCACCACTGATGCGATGCCTCCAAGGTATCCACACGTACGGGGAGCAGCGTCGGGCGGCGGACTACTAGGTCCGGTCGCGTAGCATGGGGATGTGGGGAGTGGAGGCGACGGTTGTGGAGGGAGGAAAAAAGATCAACCCTAAAAGGTGTGCCCCACTCCCCTTTATATAGGCGCCATGTGCGGTGGGCTGGACGGGTGTCGTCGGCGACGAGGTGCGCGACCGCGGTGGTGGGTACGTGTGGCTAATGTTCATCTCCCCACTTATCCTGAGAATGCCACCGTTTGGACTAAATATAGGCTAGAGAGTAAACTTATAAAGGATAGAACGCTATTTTTTTAGAAAAGTACGGTCTGGGGGATCTGCTAGCTTGATCTTAATCCCCTAAGCCAGCATGTGTTCCCTCAAATATATGTTTTAGGGGATCCACAAGAGATGCCCTAAGTGTGCTCTTTCAATTCCAATACCAAATAAATTGAGTCTGTCAAATGTTATACATGTATAGTTCAAATCCCCTATTTCACTCCAATACCAAATAAATTGAGCCTGTCAAATGTTGAACTTCACGCATGTGTCGGCCGAGTTAACAACCCCATATGCTCTAGTACGGGCCCAACGTCGAAGAGATGGGGGAGGAAGAGAGGTAGGGTTGGGGTGGTTGTGAGGCATATGATATCATGAGAGAAAATATGGACTAACTAAGGATAAAAGAGGAAATATGCTACATTGTGGGTCAGATACGTCAATAAAAGTAGCAATAGATATACAAATTTTACCATGATTGCATTTTTTTTATCGATCTAGCAAACAAGCTCACTCGACCGAATTGACAAGGTAACAAAGCTATCAATTTTTCAATTGCAAGGACTTGAAGTTTAGGGTTCATCTCTCACTGGAGACCGGGTGTATAAACGAGGGGGTGGGCTTGGGAGGAAGCCCCCTCCCCGCCTCTTACCTGCTTTCCCTAAAATGAGCTTGGATCTGTACTTGACCAACAAGGGCATTCCCCATCTTCTAGAGGTTACAAACTAGGTCCCACGTGCTTAGCGGGGGAGTTGAACTAACGACTTGCTGCTACTCACGATGGAGTTGTTGGATTTTCCCGAAGAGGAAGGGTGATGTAGCACAGCAGCAAAAAGTATTTCCCTCGGTTAAGAACCAAGGTTTATCGAACCAGTAGGAGTCACTAAGCTAACAACGTTGGCAGTACCTGCACACAAACAAATAAATTGCTTGCACCCAACAAAGGCAATGAGGTTGTCAATCCCCTTTTTCTTGCTAGCTACAAGATTAAAAGCAAATAGTGATAGGGCAAAGCGGCAAGAAAATAAAAGAAAGTAAAAAACAATTGTAGGAGTTTTTGTAATGATGGAAAATAGACCCGGGGCCGTAGATTCACTAGTGGCATCTCCCTCGAAAGCAGTGGCATGGTAGCCAAATTACTGTTGGGCAATTGACAGAATAACACAAATTATAACTATGATCATTCATGGCATAATCTCACATAGGCATTATGTCCGTGATAAGTAGACTGTTAATCCAACTGCATCTACCACTCCACCCCACGACCGCTATCCAACATGCATCTCAAAGTATTAAGTTTACAAGGAATAGAGTAACGCAATAAGCAAGATGACATAATGTAGACAGAAGAAAACCTAGCTATAAGATTGACCCCATCATTTTATCCTTAGTAGCAACAATACAATACGGCCTTCATCCCTTTTGTCACTGGACAAGATCGCTGCAAGATTGAACCGACTACTATGCACCACTTTCTCTGAAGAACTACTCATCTATCTTGGCCAGAGAAGACTCAGAGATCGGAAAGCATACATAGCTATAAAATTACGCAGCATAAGAAACTTCACGAGATTCATATAAATTCAATGAACAATCAGATCATAAATCCATAATTCATCGAAACCCAACAAACACACCACAAGAACTAAAATAGATGGATCTTCGAAGAGATCATTGTATTGAAGATCAAGAAAGAGAGAGAGAGAGAGAGAGAGAGAGAGAGAGAGAGAGAGAGAGAGAGAGAGAGATCTAGCTACTACTATGGACCCGTAGGTCCTGAAAGAACTACTCACACATCATCATGGAGGCGGCAAGGTTGATGCAGATGGCCTCCCCAATGATTCCCCCCTCTGGCAGAGTGCCAGAACAGGGCTCCAGATGGGATCGCGTCGGAACAGAGGCTTGCGGCGGTGGTAAAATTGTTTCGGGTCTCGCTCCGAGCGTTTTGGGATATATATGAATTTATAGGCCAAAGATTAGGGCAAACAGAGCATTCGGGGACCCACAACCCAGGGTGGCGATCCCTACCCCACAGGGTGCGCCCCCTGGGCTTGTGGCCCCCTCGTGGGTCTTCTAGTCTCTCCCCGAAGATTCTAGGGTCTCTTATGTTCTAGAAAAAATCGTCAAAAAGTTTCATCATGTTTGGACCTTCGTAGGTATCAATTTTCTGTAAAACCAAAAAACAAGCAGAAAAGAACAACTGGCACTAGGCACTGGATTAATATGTTAGTCCAGAAAAATAATATAAAATGATGGCCAAAATATGTAAGAATGATAACATAATAGTATTTAACAATCAAAAAAATATAGATACGTTTGAGACGTATCACTTACGCAACAACCATCGTGCATGTCAAATGAAAAAACAGTCACCATATGCCACATCTATTCTAATGGCAAGTGTGTTTTGTCTATCGACTCACTAGTAGTTATTTACTTCCAAATTTAAATTTCAAACCCATTTGGATTAAACCAAGAAATAAATTGCTTGTATTTTCTGGCATACTAGACATATTGGTCAAAAGGAACAACAAACTTAGGTTGGACTACGGGGTCAGGAGTACTCGGCGTACCTCAAGACTAGGATCGCCAAATACATTCTTGTTGTGCCATTTGCGAAGCCAACGCATATTCCAAGTTTCGACAAGGCAATGTGTTGCACGGGGTAGAACACAAACCATGGAGCCTCATTAAAGATGAAGTGCTTAGTAAGCTTCATCAACCAATGGAGCAAGGAAGATGACAGGATGATGATTACTATCTTCTATATCTAAATAGCTATACCCCACTAACCTATTTCTCTCAATATACAAGCATGTCACCTCAGCATGCGACATGCATGGAAAAAGTCCCACTTGAACATGCAAACATGCATGAGAATTTCCATTCTATTATGCTATTTATATTTAATAAATATTTTACAACTATACATATATCAAACACAATAAATCATATGAATTTTCAATTTTGGTTGTCATATTATTATCAAATATTCATGTTTCATACAACCAAGCATCACTAAAATATATTGTAAAACATTCCCGCAACAACGTGTGGCTATCATCCTGTACAGGAAAAAGTCTCCTCCTTTTGTCTACCAATTGTTGCACAAGTATAAGTTTGCTCTTTCAATTCGAGTACTTCAAATACCAAATAAACTAAGTTCATCAAGTGTTGAATTGTTTAGATTAAATCCACCACTACACTTAAAGTGGGTTTTTGACAATGGTGTGGTAGCAATTTCACACATGTGCCAACCTTGTTAATAGATCTAGATTGAACCTGGTACCTCGACAATTCGAGATCATTGAGTTGGGACAGACAATTGTTGAGTGGTGATGCAGAGAGGCAGGGTTGGAATGATGGTGAGCAGCGACTGACAAATGAGTGAAAATGATAGTCCCTCTATCCGTCTATATAGGGCCATACTCGCAGGGGCATGCATGTACAGGAGCATGCATGCGTGCACCCGTCGGATTGCTTTAAGATTCATAAACTTGTTTGATCTTAAGGCCTTTAATTACAGTAGGGTGGGGTCCATCCATGCATGCTTTTGGTAACTTTTGCCACAGTTGCATGCACCATCCACCCCGCCTCCCATGCCTTTTCATGTCATCTTCAAATTTGAATCTACTATATCTTTTGAATTGAAAGTCCAAATTAAGTTTCGTTTGCATATTTGTGTTAGTTGTCACAAGAACTTTGGAACAAGACCAATTTTAAATACATTTCGACAACTCTTAAAAAAATTCCAAGTTCCAAATAATCAAACCGGATAGGCATAATATTAAATTTTTACCAAGTCTCATTTACTTTTAGGGTTATGGGTTAGGGTTTGGGGCTTAGGCTTAGGGTTTAGGGTTTATGTTATTAAGGCTGAGGATTTATGGGTTAGTCTTTAAGTTTTATTTTTAGAAACTTAGACTTTAGGGTTTGTATTTAAGTTTTAATTTTGAAACTTGGTGAATGTATCATTCATTCTTATCAAGTTTTAGTAGTTGCAACTTGGTGAAGTTTCTACAACTTGTCCAAACGTGTTCAAGAGTGGTCTTGTTTCAAAGCCCTCGTCACAAAGAACACGAATGTGCAAATGGATACAAATTGGACTTTCGGTTCAAAAGATACAACGGATTAAATTTTGAAAGTAAAAAGGATATTCATGGGAGGTGCGGTGGGTGGACCGTACTGTCACTGCCAAAAGCTGCCTCATGCAAGAATTCACAGGGGATTAAGCCCTAACACATGTAGGGGATTGCTACTTGTGAGCTGCGATGGGATTTTCCCCGAAGAGGAAGGGTGAAGCAGTACAGTAGAGATAAGTATTTCCCTTACTGAGAACCAAAGTTTATCGAACCAAAAGGAGAACCACACAAATCCAAGTGAACAACACTTGCACACACAAAAGCAAATACTTGCACCCAACGCGGGCAAGAGAGCTGTCAATTCCCTTGAGCTCATTACTTGCAAGGATCAAATCTTGTATAGGTAGATAAGTAAATTGCAAAACAAAATAAAAGTAAATAAGTTATGGCAAGGTATTTTTGTTTTTTATAATATGATTAAAGTAGACCCGGGGGCCATAGTTTTGACTAGAGGCTTCTCTCTCAAACATATAGCTTACGGTGGGTAAACAAATTACTGTTGGGCAATTGATAGAAAAGCGCATAGTTATGACGTATTCATGGCAATGATCACACATATAGGCATCACGTCCGTGACAAGTAGACCGACTCCTGCCTGCATCTAGTACTATTACTCCACCAATCGACCGCTATCCACCATGCATCTATGGTATTAAGTTCATAACAAACAGAGTAACGCCTTAAGCAAGATGACATGATGTAGACAAAGTAAACTCGATCAATATGAATAAACCCCGTCATTTTATCCTTAGTAGCAACATGTCAGGGCCAGTTTTCCGGGACATAAAATCCCAGCAAATGACCCTCGTGTCATCACCAGCCCCAGGATTACTGTTCGTTGGTGGACACTTCCTTGATACAAAATTCCAAGCAGTTACAAGAATTTGAGTACATGACCATAAAGGTCCATTGAGTGGCGGATGACGGAAGCGACTCGTGGATCTCCAACGTTGATGGGGCTCCATCCCCACAGGAACAGCTGACCTGGATAACTCCTATCCCGCGTGGCTGCTATCTTCGATTCCTAGGCTGTGGGGTGTCTTTGTAGCGCTCTCCTCCGAATCATGATCTGGCCAAGACAATAGCCAGGGACAAGCCAGTGAGTACGTTTGAATGTACTCGCAAACATCATGGACAAAAGATATAATAAAAGCAGGCACAATGCATGCAATTAACTTTAAACATATTCAACAATATTATGACATGGCAAGTGTTTAGTATAATCATGTAGAGTATTATATTTGCATAGAAAATAAAGGTTAGCTATCCGATATTAGCAAAGTATAAGTAATCATGTTCTTATCAAAAATTTAAAGTCGGTTTTCGGGAGATAGAACCATCCTGAAGGAATCTTAATGAAAGCATAAGTGGAACGTCAGGCGGTAGTCCTCCCGAGAATTCCAAGAAATAAAATACCCAATGGAACATCGGGCGTTAGAACTCCCGAGGATTCCAAGAAATAAAATGCCAAATGGAACATCGGGCGTTAGACCTCCTGAGGATTACAAGAAATAAAATGCCAGTCGGGTGTATGAAGCGACACCTCGAAAGGTCTTGCAATGCATGCCACAGTCGGGCGTCTGAGGTGACACCTCATAAAGGGCTTATAATGAAAGTAGCAACATGAGTATCCAGGTGGTAAAACCTTCCCATGAGATACTCAACATTTCATATATGAGAAAAGGTTAGTCCGTAACAGCATTAATGATAATAATCATCCATCATAATTCTTGATCAATTTCTACTTTAGTGATTTCCTCCGAAGATCAACACTAAGACCGACACTTGACCCTTCCCAGACTGTAGTCCTTAACCGCGGACACGGCTATTCAAATAGGTTTTTATACTCTGCAGAGGTTGTACTCTTTACCCACAAGTAAAGGATTTCTTTAGTCAACCCCGAGACATTGACTAATTCCGATTACGGTCTTTGGGTTGAAAACACACCTAACCAGCACACACCAGCTTAACTTTCCCGATGCCCAGAATCATCCAAAGCATCATTCAAGAAAAACTCTAAGGCGGGGAGGCCAACACCTCAAATAGCATGGGATCACAATTTATATCGCGCACAAACTAAGGGGTGCCCCCCTCTCGGCCCAGCCAGAAACACCCATGCCCCCTGACCCGATGACTGGCATTATTCCTAGAACCAGGAAACCCTCATCGCGACCTCTCTGTATGGTGTGTGCAAGGAAAGGGGTTAACAGCTTACTGAACCATACCCTACCTGTGGTAGGGACAAGTGGTAGCACGAAATCAAGTATGAGGGTTACCGGAACAAGACTCGATCTACGGTCGACTCGGGAGGTTTAAGTTTTTCTGCAGTGGTTAGCACAATATATTTCCTTAGTAGTACCCAACAGGGTCACCAACCGGCATGTCCCAACATGCCAACAATGATCATTCTCGTCACAACGATATTTCTGTTTCACGGTCATTTTTATATGTGACAGATTCTCTCCTGCAGATTAGTCAGAACAAGCATAGGCATGTGTGGCACAAATGTTTCATGTTTAAGTGAATTCAAATACTCACAAGGAACCACATATGCATGATCATCTATACGCAAATTTCATTTGAGTCAACATAATCATGTTTCAAATTTCTAGCAAGCAATCAACCAAACTTTCATCATATCAAGTGTTCAAGATGCTTGCCTTGAGCATGTAGAAGAGTTGGGTGCACTCCAAAAGTTTTGAAAATTCTCTTCCCTCCATTTTTCCTATTTTCAAAATAATGCAATAACCACATAATTTGAAAACAGTACAAAAAATTTATTTGGAAAATTTTGAAATAAATACTAAAATAAACTAGATGAAAAATGAGGAATAACAGAAAAAGAATTAATTTATTTGGAGTGGTGGTTTAAAAGTTAGAAGCAATCAAAGTTTAGTCAAAATTCTAATTTTTATTTAAAATCTTAAATAGAAAACGGTTCGCAGATATTACGCTATCCAGTGGAGAAAACGTACTTTCACGAATACGTCTTCACTTAAAACGATTCGGGTGGCCTGGGGGTCACTGACAGTGGGACCCGCGGGCCCACTGGTCAGGTTTGACCGGTCGCCCGCGCTCTCCCCTCCCTCGGCAGAACAGAGGCGGCCATGCCGGCGGCCCTCGCCGGCGAACGGTGGCGTCAGTCGCAGAGGTGAGCACATGGGCGTGCTCCCCTCACCGAGGCGACCCTGGAAAGCTGCGCCTTGACCACCGGGGGTCACCGTATCGCCGGCGACAAAGCATCCCGCGGAACTCCAGTGTGGTGAGAAGGGGGCTTTTGCCTCTGATGCTAATCCGATGAAATTGTCGACTAGTGCAAGAAATTTTGGAGGGGAGGCTGTGGTTGGCTCGGAATCACTCGAGAGGTGGCGACGACCGTGGTGCCGGAGAGGAGGAAGGCGACCTTCCCCGGTCGTTTGGCTACTCCTGGTGGCTTACAGAGGGGAGTGGAGAGGTCCTGGTGGTGAGGGAGTGCTCGCGGTGGAGTTTTATAGCGGGAAGGAGGCGGTTCCGTGGCTTCCCAAAGAAGAACACGATAGCGGGCGCCATTGATGGCGGAGCGTGGTCGGCGGCAAGGTGGGTGAACCACGGATAGGTTTGGACGCTGGGTAGCTGAGATGCGGATGTGCTGGCGGCTTCGGAATGGTGCCAGGTGTCCCGAGCGGTGACGTCCATGAGTTGACTGCGGCGGCGGCCATTGATGGCACAGGAGGACGGTGGCGAGGCCGTTGGGGTCGGTGAGGTGGTCGGCGGTGTTAGGTGAGGACGGTGGCGATCCACAGTGATGGAGAGGCATGCTGGTTGGCTCAGGTGGCTTGGGCGGTGGCGTAGCCGAGGCGGCAGCCACGGGCGGCGGTGAAGGGCGGTGCTGGCCGGCGCTAGCGGCCAGGAGAGGATGTCGGCGAGGTTCTGGGTGGTCGGGGTGATCCAGAGGAAGACTTGGACGAGAGGGGGAAGTAGCAGAGGAGCGACAGGGCTCGGGATCCGGCGAGTGCAATTTAGGCGCTCTGCTCGCCCTCTCGACGTGCTCTCGAGGTGCTCGATGGAATGCCACGTCGATCTAGGTGGGTTTTTTGAGCCTTGAATTTGGTGGGGTAGTACTGTATGGTCTGGTTAGGATGATGGACATGTTGGTTTGGCCAGAGGATCAAGTGTCATATGGAGTTCAGAAAGCTGCAAGATTTCAGCCATGCCCACAAGTTGTTTGATGAAATGTTAGGGCTAGCTAGGGGACTTTTCTGGATGTGAGACTTGGCAGGATGGAGTATCATTGGAGGCTAGAGATGATGGTATGGTTGTATGGACAAAAGGAGTAACTTG
Organism: Elymus sibiricus; assembly: GCA_039707655.1. NCBI lineage: Eukaryota > Viridiplantae > Streptophyta > Magnoliopsida > Poales > Poaceae > Elymus > Elymus sibiricus. Next base: position 164,665,160 of record CM077676.1, read on the forward strand.
CAAATGCAAGTTTTGGTGAAATTCAGTTCTGGACCCAAACTTGGAGGAATTATTTGGTGGACTTCCAAGATGCAAATCGAGCTGAGCTCCTGTAATTAAGTGTTTCTTTGGAAGGACTATTAGATGGAAAAATTTCAGAATTGTTTGAGAGAGGAATAATAGGGTTGTAGTTTAATGTCAAAACTGGTCCAGAAATAAAAAAAATGGAAGTTGTGCTCAAAATTATCAAAGGTGTAGGATGGATTTGTGCACAAAAGTGAATTATAGGACTAAGAGGCTCTCCCAAAATTTTGTGGCACTAAATCAAAATTTGTTTGAAATAGTTTCAGTTCAACAGAAGCACTTCAGTGTTTGCAAATGTAATTAAAAGAATTATTTTGGGGCAAAATTATTATGAAAATATTTCCTACTGAATTTTAAAAGGTAAATGAAATGATTAAGAAAAACTTTCACAATATTTTCCAAAAGTTTCTATATGGAGGGAAGGATTTTGGAAAACTATAAACAGAAAAGATTCTGAAATAATAAAAGACCTAATATAATTCAAAATTTTATTTCTATCAAAATTTTATTTAGTAAAAAATATGGATTAAAATTTTGGGGTGTTACATAACAATAAAATACTTGCCCCGCTACCCCTTCTGTCACTGGGTGAGGACACCGCAAGATTGAACCCACTACAAAGCACCTCTCCCACTGAGGATAAATCAATCTAGTTGTCTAAACCAAACGGATAGATCGGGGAGAAATACAAAGCTATCATAATCATGCATAATAAAGTTAAGAAAAGACTCAGTTACTTTCAATGAATAATCTGATCATAAACCCACAATTCATCGGATCCCAACAAACACACTACAAAAGAAGATTACATCGTATAGAACTCCAAGAAGATCGAGGAGAACATTGTATTGAAGATCAAAGAGAGAGCAGAAGCCATCTAGCTACTAGCTATGGACCCGTAGGTCTATGGTGAACTACTGACACATCATCGGTAGGGCAGCAAGGTTGATGTAGAAGCCCTCCGTGATCGATTCTCCCTCCGGCAGAGTACCGGAAAAGGCCTCCAGATGGGATCGCGGAGGAACAGAAGCTTGCAGCAGCGGAAAAGTTATTTTCGGTGGCTCTCTATTGGTTTCCCAATATTTGAGAATTTATAGAAGAGGAATTAGGTCAGACGGAGCCACGCGGGGCCCACAAGGCATCAGGGCGCGCCCTATTGCCTTGTCGTCTTCTCGTTTGCCGTCTGGTCTCCTTTCGAAGCTTCTAGGGTCTCTTATGTCCAGAAAAATATTGTCAAAAAAATTCGTAGCATTTGGACTCCATTTGGTACTAATTTTCTGGAAAGCCAAAAATAGGCAAAAAACAGCAACTGGCAGTAGGCACTGGGTTAATAGGTTAGTTCCCAAAAATGATATAAAATTGCATATTAAGGCATATAAAGTATCCAAGATTGATAATATAATAGCATGAAACAATCAACAATTATATATATGTCAGAGACGTATCAGCATCCCCAAGCTTAATTCATGCTCGTCCTTGAGTAAGTAAATGATAAAAACATAATTTTTGATGTTGAAAGCTACCTAACATGTTTATCATGTAATCTCTTTACAGTATAAATGATGAGAAACGATGAAGTAATAATATCAACATAATAATATCCATGAATATAAGAAACATAATCATTAAACTTTCAAAATATACGATCCTTAACAAATATTATCGCAACTCATTTTATCATGTTAGCATGGCATGACTCCTCCTTCACCGCATAAATATAAATCATGAGCACCCCGGTGTTAAACCAGGCAATTGGATCGTACTTCTAATGCACTTCAGCATTTTCAACCTCACGCAATACATGAGCGTGAGCCATGGATATAGCACCATAGGTGGAATAGAATGCGGTGGTAGAGATCAATAATGGAAGTCAAAAAGGAAGAAAGTCTCGCATTAACTTGGTGGATCAACGGGCTATGGAGATGCCCATCAATCGATATCAATGCAAGGAGTAGGGATTGCCATGCAACGGATGCATTAAGAGCTATAAGTGTATGAAAGCTCAACATAAACTAATGGGTGTGCATCCAACTTGCTTGCTCATGAAGACCACGGGCATTTGAGGAAGCCAATCATCGGAATATACAAGCCAAGTTCTATAGCTAAAAATTTCCACTAGTATATGAGAGTGACAACATAGGAGACTCTCTATATGAAGAATATGGTGCTACTCTGAAGCACAAGTGTGGAAAAAGGACAGTAACATTGCCCCTTCTCTCTTTTCTCTTATTGTTTTGTTGGGCCCTTTTTGGCCTCTCTTTTTTCGTCCGGAGTCTCATCCTGACTTGTGGGGGAATCATAGCCTCCATCATCCTTTCCTCATTGGGACAATGCTCTAATAATGATGATCATCACACTTTTATTTACTTACAACTCGATAACTGAAACAATATGACTTTATATGAATGCCTCTGGCAGTGTACCAGGATGTGCAATGATCTAGAGTAACATGTATAATAATGATGAACGATGGCTGTGCCACAAATATCATGTCAGATCTATATGATCATGCAAAGCAATATAATGATGAACACACAAGTCATGAGACGGAACGGTGGAAGTTGCATGGCAATATATCTCGGAATGGCTATGGAAATCCATAATAGGTAGGTATGTTGGCTGTTTTGAGGAAGATATAAGGAGGCTTATGTGTGATAGAGCGTATCATATCACGGGGTTTGGATGCACGGCGAAGTTTGCACCAACTCTTGAGGTGAGAAAGGGCGATGCACGGTACCAAAGAGGCTAGCAAATTGCGGAAAGGTAGGAGTGCGTATAATCCATGGACTCAGATTAGTCATAAAGAACTCATATACTTATTGTGAAAGCTTATTAGCCCTCGAAGCAAAGTACTACTCGCATGCCCCTAGGGAGGAGGTTGGTAGGAGTTAACCATCGCGCACCCCGATTATAAAAGCACTCAAGGATTTCATTTCAGACATAAAAATGCTCAAACCTCCCCACCATGCCATGACCAACACTTAGATGAGAAGTTAATAACAAGCTTTAATACCGATATTTCTACTAACCAATGATCATTAACCAACATCCCTTCATATTACGACATCAATATTATTAAACCATACATTTCATATTTAGTGATCTACATGAAAGTTTTTATTATATCCCCCTTGAATACCTATCCTTTTTGGACTAGTCTTATAACACGTGCATATTGCCATTACTATTTATTAGACTCTCACAAAGATTTAAGCGAAGCATGAGAGTGCAATCATTTCTATAAAATATAACCACCGCCGTGCTCTAAAAGATATAAGTGAAGCACTAGAGCAACTGCCTAGCTCAAAAGATATAAGTGAAGCACATAGAGTTTTTGATTGTGGCAAACTAAAAAGCAAACAAAGAGAAACTATGGCACAAGACGATCCAAGTAAAACTCGTATCATGTGATGAATAAAAATGTAGCTCCAAGTAAGTTACCGATAGATTGTAGACGAAAGAGCTGATGCCATCCGGGGCATCCCCAAGCTTCGATGCTTGGGTCTTCCTTGAATATTACCTTGGGGTGCCTTGGGCATCCCCAAGCTTAGGGTCTTGCCGCTCCTCATTCCTTCATCCATCGTAATCTCACCCAAAACTTGAAAACTTCAGCACACAAAACTCAACATAAACCTCGTGAGATCCGTTAGTATAATAAACAAATCATAAACTTTAGGTACTGTTATAAACCCATTCATAATTTATTCTTGCATAATACCTGCTGTATTCTAACTTCTCCATGACTTATACCTCCCGATATAATCCATAGCATCATTAAAACAAGTAAACTATGCAATAAAAAACAGAACAATGCACAATGACAGAATATTTATCCATACTTATGTAACTCCAACAATTCTGAAAAATCAGGAAAACTTAAACAATTTGTATTCCAATACTTTGTCAAAATTTCAGATTTTTCTGATGTTTCAGTAATAAACTAAAAATCAACTACTGGGCACAAAACTTTCTGTTTTCAAACAACATCAATTATAGTATCATCCAAATCATCCCAAAGGAATTAATTGGCACAAACACTAATTAAAAGATAAAAACACAATCATTACAGTAGCAAAAATTGTGTGACTCAAGAAAAATAAAAAAATCAATAAAGATAAATATTGGGTTGCCTCCCAACAAGCGCTATTGTTTTATGCCCCTAGCTAGGCATAATACATTGTTTCAAGTATTATCGTCCTTCACATCCAACTCCTCAATTATACATCCACGCTTCCTAGGAGGTTTAGCATACAATTTTTTAATAATCACACACCTAGGGACAAAGTTGAGGAATTTGCTTTTATAATTAGGTTCCTTTATTATATCAATGAAATTGGGGTGCACACTAATCACTTTAAGATCCTTGTTTCCTTTACTAGATCTGGCACCCTTATTCTTGGGAACGTACATGAACTTGGAATTATTATTAGAAGGAGTTCTCTCAATAGTTTTAATAGAAGAAAAGGCAGAACCCAAATTATTAATGATCTCTTCCAACTTATCAATTCTAGCGGGACTTTGTTCTACTCTTTCATTAATTATCGGTTCCTTCTCCTTTAACATCTTTAATGTAGTTCCTACCTTAGAACCAAATTGAGTAACTTGATTATGGACCTTTTTGCCTAAATTCTCAATATGTTCTATGGTGGGCATTTTATTTTCATTAGCTTCTAACCTTTGTATAACATGTTCGAAAGTCAATGTCGTTTCATTAATAATAACAGGTGGTGATCCTACCAAATTTCCCATAGCATTGAAAGCATCATTAGGGTGACTACTCAAGAAATTCCCTCCAGTAATAGTGTCAAGCACAAATCTATACCAAGTACTAACACCTACATAAAAATTGCGAAGAAGAACGGTAGTGGATTGCTTACGAATTGATCTATTTTGAGCATCAGAAATCCTATACCAAGCATCTTTTAAACTTTCTCCTCCCCTTTGTTTAAAATTAAGCACTTCATTCTCAGGGGTACAAGCAACAAGCAGATAACTAGCCATTATGGTAAACCAAGCAAGCAAGCAAAAATATTTTTGTGTTTTTCGATTTTTAGAGAAGTGGAGAGAGGTGAAAAGGAGAGGCAAATAAAAAGGCAAATAAAAAGCAGAGCAAGTAGATGATAGTTTGAGTGAAGGTACTTGTAGTGATTTGATGATGTCTCCCCGGCAATGGTGCCAGAAATTCTTTCTGCTACTTGTGAGCTGCGTTGGGATTTTCCCCGAAGAGGAAGGGTGAAGCAGTATAGTAGAGATAAGTATTTCCCTCAGTGAGAACAAGGTTTATTGAACCAAAAGGAGAACCATGCAAATCCTAGTGAACAGCACCTGCACACACAAAAGCAAATACTTGCACCCAACGCGGGCAAGAGGGTTGTCAATCCCCTTGAACTCGTTACTTGCAAGGATCAAATCTTGTATAGGTAGATAAGTAAACTGCAAAACAAAATAAAAGTAAATAAATTACAGCAAGGTATTTTTGGTTTTTATAATATGATTAAAGTAGACCCGGGGGCCATAGTTTTCACTAGAGGCTTCTCTCTCGAACACATAGCATACGGTGGGTAAACAAATTACTATTGGGCAATTGATAGAAAAATGCATAGTTGTGACGTATTCATGGCAATGATCACACATATAGGCATCACGTCCGTGACAAGTAGACCGACTCCTGCCTGCATCTACTACTATTACTCCACCAATCGACTGCTATCCAGCATGCATCTATGGTATTAAGTTCATAACAAACAGAGTAACGCCTTAAGCAAGATGACATGATGTAGACAAAGTAAACTCAATCAATATGAATAAACCCCGTCGTTTTATCCTTAGTAGCAACAATACAATACGTGCCTCGCTACCCCTTTTGTCACTGGGTGAGGACACCGCAAGATTGAACCCACTACAAAGCACCTTTCCCACTGAAGATAAATCAGTCTAGTTGGCCAAACCAAACGGATAGATCGGAGAGAAATACAAAGGTATCATAATCATGCATAATAAAGTTCAGAAAAGACTCAATTACTTTCAATGAATAATCTGATCATAAACCCACAATTCATTGGATCCCAACAAACACACTGCAAAAGAAGATTACATCGGATAGAACTCCAAGAAGATCGACGAGAACATTGTATTGAAGATAAAAGAGAGAGAAGAAGCCATCTAGCTACTAGCTATGGACCCGTAGGTCTGTGGTGAACTACTCACACATCATCGGTAGGGCAACAAGGTTGATGTAGAAGCCCTCCGTGATCGATTCCCCCTCCGGCAGAGTACCGAAAAAGGCCTCCAGATGGGATCACAGAAGAACAGAAGCTTGCGGTGGCGGAAAAGTTATTTTGGGTGGCTCTATGTTGGTTTCCCAATATTTGAGAATTTATAGAAGTGGAATTAGGTCAAACGGAGCCACGTAGGGCCCACAAGGCATCAGGGCGCGCCTACTCCCCCGGGGCGCGCCCTGTTGCCTTGCCGTCTCCTCGTTTATCGTCTGGTCTCCTCCCGAAGCTTCTAGGGTCTCTTATGTCCAGAAAAAAAATCATCAAAAAGTTTCATAGCGTTTGGACTCCGTTTGGTACTGATTTTCTGTAAAACCAAAAACAGGCAAAAAACAGCAACTGGCACTAGGCACTGGGTTAATAGGTTAGTTCCCAAAAATGATACAAAATTGCATATTAAGGCATATAAAGTATCCAAGATTGATAATATCATAGCTTGAAACAATCAAAAATTATAGATATGTCGGAGACGTATCAGAGATCAATCCACTTTACACATCACGATGCAATCATGTGGCCCAAAATTCGTGTGCCCGCCCCTTGCGTGCCACAAATGTTCGTCCTATACTTGGCTGACATTTGAGATCTCTCATACCAAGGAAGTAGCACAGAAGTTGGAGCATTTTTTGGGCGTAGACCGACTAAGGATAGATGAGAAGAAGAATTGGCAAGTGAGACCAAGTATAGAGTAATGGGAGAAGATACAAAATTTCTGCATGATTACATTTTTCTTGTCTGCCAACAAGCTCACTGCCAGAATTAACCGAGGTAACGAAGCTATCAGCGTTCCAATTTCAGGGATTTTGAGTTTGGTATAACATCCACGGTGCCCTAGGAGTGCCCTAGGGCTTAGAATTTGAAATAGATTTCTTCTTTTGCATTTGAGCTTTTTTTACCGGACAAAAAGATCAGTAAGATCATCTCTAGTCAATCCCCTAAAAAATATAGGAGTAAACCACCGAGTAAAGCTTAGTGGACTATTTTTACTCTACTAAGTTCTAGCCGATCCCCTAAATATAACAGAGTAAATATTTGTTTTTCCAACTTATATTAATTCTAATACATTGCAACTACATATTAGCACACATATAACAACGAAACATAATAATGAAGGTTCACGCAAATCACAAATATAGTTTACAAACCAAATTCAAAGTTTACAAACCGAATTATTCAAATTCAAACACACCGAGTGGTTCAAATGAAGCAAATAAACAGGGTAAAAGCACAACTAGGAAGTGCTATAAAGATGTCAGTGATGCTCAACAAGATCATCTTGGAGCGGGGTATGAACTTGTCGGTTCTCGATCCTATGATGCGCTTCAAGGAATGCCTGGATCCTATTTGGATCGTGCTCTGGCTCAACAGGAGTCCCGCTGGTGATGTACCAAAAGTTCTCAGGTATATCTCTCTCATCTTCAATGATAGAACCTAGGAGCTCCAGTACTCGACGGGGCCACGAATGATTGCAAAGCGCTTCTGAAGAACACAGAAGGCTCTCATCCTTCCTAGCCACTGATACATCTCCAACGTATCTACTTTTCCAAACACTTTTGCTATTGTTTTGGCCTCTAATTTGCATGATTTAAGTGAAACTAACCTGGACTGACGCTGCTTTCAGCAGAACTGCCATGATGTTGTTTTTGTGCAGAAATAAAAGTGCTCGGAATTGGAAGGGAATTTTGGAGAATTATTTTGGAATATATAAAAAATACTAGAGCAAAGAAGTACCGAAGAGGAGCCACCAGGGAGCCACATGGACAGGAGGCGCGGCCACCCCCCCCCCAAGTTCGCGCCACGTGTTCATGTGGAGCCCCTGGCCACCGCCTTGACCTGATTCCGATGCTATAAATTCACATATCCTCCGAATAAATCACAAGAAAGTTTCATTGCGTTTTACGATACGGAACCGCCGCCAGCTCATGTTCTTCGTTGGGAGCCCTAATCTGGAGCCTCTTTGTGGCTCTGGATAGAGGGATTCGTCGCCTTCGTCATCACCAACCGTTCTCCATCAACAGTTTCATGATGCTCGCATGCATGTGTGAGTAATCTTCTGTAGGCATATGGAGGTAGATGGGATTTGGATGAGATTTCTTATGTAATCGTTGTCAGATTTGTTAGGGCTTGATCCCTAGTATCCACTATATTCTGAGATTGATGTTGCTATGACTTTGCTATGCTTAATGCTTGTCACTAGGGCCTGAGTGCCATGATGTTAGATCTGAACCTATTATGTTTTTATGAATATATTTGTGTTCTTGATCATATCTGCAAGTTGTATGCACATGTTATTGTTCTGAACCCTAGACCCCAAAGTGACAACAATTGGGATACTCTACAGGGATGACTTTGATTTGAGGATTACATGTATTCACTATGTGTTAATGCTTTGTTCCAGTTTTCTATTAAAAGGAGCGCCTTAATTACCCTTAGCTTCCACTAGGACCCCGCTGCCACGTGAGGGTATGCCAAAAAATGTTATGCAAGTTCTTATCGTAAGCACGTATGACTATATATGGAATACATATGCCTACATATGATTGATGAATTGGAGCTAGTTTGTATGGATCTAGGTTATGACTGTTGCATATTGAATCTCATCTGAACACCCCATCGCTACTCCATGCCTACGCTTTTCCGCTATTGTCTCTGTTAAAATCACTACTGCCCTGCTTTGTAACAAACATGTTACTATTACTGCTACTGCTACTGTTACTTTATCACTACTGCTATCATATTACTGTGCTACTAATAAATTGCTGCAAGGAAGTTATCTCTCGGGTGTGGTTGAATTGACAACTCAACTACTAAGGCTTATATCGTGTCGAATCAATAAATTTGGGTGAAATATTACCCTCAAAGACTATTGCGATCCCCTATATACTTGTGGGTCATCAAGACGCTTCTTGACGTGTGGCAAAGTGAGATTTTTTGTTACCTTTTGGACGTGGAATTGTTTTGACAAATGTGACCCATGGTGGATAGATGTCATCCGCAAGGTAGTAATCCATCGTCTAGTCTCAACCATTGACTGTATAGTTGCAAGGAGGAGCATCTCCTGCAATAAGCCTAGCAAACAGTGGTGATCTCGACAACACATTCCGGTCATTCTGAGAGCCAGACAATCCAAAGAATGAATGCCATATCCATATATCCTCCGATGCAACAACCTCAAGAATGATCGTTGGATAGTTGCAGTGGACTTTTTACTGACCTTTCCACCCTGCAGGACAATTCTTTTGGGTCCAGTGCATACAGTCAACTGGTCCAAGCATCCCTATCCATCCTCTTGCTTCACTCTGTGTCATAAGCCTCTCGGTGTCTTCCTCGTTGGGTGCCCTCAAGTACTTCGGTCCAAAACATCGATCATTGCTTTTGTGAACCTTCGAATGGCCTCCAAGATTGTGTCTTCTCCAATGCGGACATAGTCGTCAATTTCATCAGCCGAACACCCATATTCCAAAACTCGAACATCCACAATGCACTTAATAGGGCTTGCACTTATCTCTCTTCATGCATTCCTTCTAAGCTTGAACCAATCATCATACTTCTCAACGGCTTTTGCAATGGTGAGAAAAAGACTTGTGTGCATCCGAAAGCGCCGGCGAAAATACCAATGTTGAGGATATCGCTTATCGTTTGCGTTTCGGTCGGCTAGGGATTAGAGATTAATCGAAAATCGACCGAATAATTGATTTTATCGGTCGACTATTAATCGGCCATTTTATTGCAAATCCGAGGTTCCCAGCACTAACATATGTTATATGTAACACAAAAACAATATTGGACAGAAGTTTACCTTGATTACTTGCCTTTGAATCCGTGTACAATGATAAAGAAAATAAGACAACAATACATATTACATAACAAGGCCCAAAAAACACAATTAAACATAGTTTTTGCACACATGGTGCTAGGAATATGCCCAATTTATCGGTATATTCCCGATAAATCGCTTGTCAGAGTGATAAATCGGCCCAACCGATAAACGGTGATGATAAGGCATAATCTTATCGGTCACCCCCCGAGTAGTGATAAATCGGACGATAAATCGTTGAATCGGTTGATTTTTTGAGCAGTGGAAAATACCTCTCCGGATAGGTTGGATTTGGATCAAAATAATCTCTCATGATCTTGGCATGGCCCTCTGCTCTGTCACGGTTGAGTTGTATGCGGCCAAACTGTGATCCTCTCCTCGGCCGCCGAATATCATCATTGAAAATCATGCCAAGAACAGTTTTGAAGTCATCGTCGTCTTCTTCCCCTTAAGATGACGATGAGTCCTCGAAGATCATCTCTCTGAACCTCTTCATCTTCAGTTCAAACGACTCAGTTCAATTCAATTGTACAAAACAAATTGACAGAAGAAAAAAAATAAAAAATAAACTCACCTAGGCAAACCGTCAAACACTTGCAAGGTAGTGGTGGTGCACCGGCCGGCCGACGACATTCAGACCAAACTAGCGGGCGATGACGCGTGTGAATGACCTGCAACGGTGTGTAAGCACGGTCAGATGCGACAGCCGCCAATGAGGAAGAAGATCCGAGGGAAATCCAACGAATCGGTCAAGGCAGCGGTCGCGTTTCACCTCGATTCTGGTGACGGCAATAGCCGGCGAAGGGCTCGGACTCGGACAGAAGGGCGTAGAGGGCCAAGGGAGGCATCGAGTTAGCGGCGGGGGCGGTGGACGGTCGTCGGGGGGTGCACTAGCGACGAAGCAGTGGGGGTGGGGAGGTGGTAGAGAGGCTGCAAAGTTTACTCGGCCGGGTCGGAGCTTCGCCCACCAAGCCGAGGAGTAAAATATTTACTCCGCTATACGGTTTAAGAGACTCCTTTATAGCCTTTTAGGGATCGGTTAGAGATGTACAAGGTGAAAATGGTTTGAACACAATTTTTTGTGTCCAGGTCTCAGTGAGTTAATCGGCTTTCCTTGGTCAAAACGGAGGTTTCTCGAGACATCGCCGCACCATTAATCCCCAAAACCTCTTGTCACATGTTTCACGTCGGTGGACCGATCGGCATCGGCATGATAGACAGATACAGATAGATGCAACGTACCCATGTCCTCCGGGTACATGCTTGTACATGGTACTTGTCTGCAAGACTATTTAGATCGCGTGACACGCCAAACTTCCTCGTAAGCTTCACCTACTGATTGTACGTGCGTCGCTGTAGGGAATTGATACGGCGGCCTGTTCATGCAATGGCCGGCATTGCATTGCATCGTCACTCGTCAAACAAAAGTCAACTACTACGGCCTCCGGGGACGGCGGGGAGGGCCACCTTAACCGAGCGAGGATTGACTTCAGATCGGCCGGCCGGCGAGCCAAGCCGTCAGGTTGGAATCCGTCCATGGATGGAGCCGGTGGGCGTGGAGGAACAAGGCTTCGGCTGTCCGCCGAGCTGCCATTGCTGCCGTCTGAGTCAGCACGTACAGTCGTCTGACCGCGCCGGCAGGGCCAGGCCTGCGACTGCGTGGCATCTCAGAACAGTGCTCCGGGAACAAGGTGGCGGATGAGATGCGTCTGTCGACCCGTGCGATAGAATTTGGTGACCGTGCGTGCGTCTACTGTCCACATGCACTAGTCACTACGTCGTACTACTAGAGCACGACGACGAAGGCACGCACTGTGCGCGCGGATGGTCACCGGAAACACATTGTCCTGACGCTGCTGCTGCGTGAGATCCATCTCTCGCAGCGGTGCAGTGATCTACTCCTTGTGCGGAGAAGCAGGACGAAAATGAAAAAAATATTAACACAAATGATGACAAAATTGCACCAAACTTACACAAAAATTGTGTTTTTTTATAATATGCAAGAATAAGCATACAACAGTGGCATTTTCATAAAAAAAGTTTCCTAAGAAGGTATGAATTAGTGAAAATTATATCAGCCAAAGAAGAAAGAAGCTGAAATACATATTATAAAAAAATCAGAATAATAAAGTTTTCTAACTAAGAATGAATTAGTGGCATTGGAATTGCCGCTTAAGAAGAAAAAAAGAGAAAAATAAAATTAAGAATAACATAAATTGCACAAAATTTACACTGAAATTACTTTTTTATAATATGCAAGAATAAGCATATAATAGTGGAATTTTCACAGAAAATAAGTTTCCTAAGAAGGAATGAATTACTAGTCGCAATGGTATTACTCTTAAAGAAGAAATAAAATAAAACTAAAATTAAAACTAATCAAAATAATGAAGTTTTCTAGGGAAGAATGATTTGTGGCATTGGTGTTACCCTTCCCGAGTTTGCACCAAGGAAACAAATCGACAAAATTTCCGAAATTTCATGAAATTTTTATGATTTCGAGTGCAAGCGAATTTTTTATGTTTCGTTTGATTTTTTTTTTGGTATTTAAATTTTTCTCATATAAATACGATGGAATCCTCTTTAACACATGGCCCCACGCCTAAGTTAGTGGTACGCTGCACTGTTCAAATCCTATAAGGTCTACATTTTGAAACCAATGACAACCCTATTATCATTTTTATCTCAATATACGTTTATGCAAGGAAAATTTTCTAATGCATCTCATTGTTTTAATTCAAAATTATGCAAATTTAAATGAACATTTCGTTGATTTGTCCGAAAAGAGTGTCAAATTTATGAAGTTTCTATGCTTTTGACAGTGAGCGGTTTTTTTTCTTTCAAAATTCAAAACCTTGCTTTGCACTGAAATTACACTTTTTGTTATATGCAAAGAATAAGCATATAATACTGCAATTTTCACACATATTATATAGTACTCATGTGTATGGATTTACACACACCCAACATCCCAAAACAACCTAGATAGAACAAATAAAAAGAAAAAGAAAAAAGAAAAGAAAAAAATGCAAACAAATAGAAAACAAAGCAGGCAATGAGTAACGGGCTTCAGGCACAATAGGAAAATCGACTGACCACACACAGGGGCAACTCAAAAATTCGACCCAAGAAGCAAAACAACTGCTAAAAAAAGGCAATGAAACAACAAATATAAATATATATATATATATATATATATATATGAATAATAACAAAAGAATCAATGGTCAAAAAATTGACTTACACAAATTTAAGAATCAGGCAACTTACATATAACTAAAGTAAAAAAGAAACATACAGATGATAGAGAGTGGGCAAATGAAGATCGTAGAGTGATGATACCTATTGAGCGGATAGCATGGTATACTCTTCGTACAACAGCCATGTAATATTTTAGGAGGTCTATTTAGGAACTGTGGTGAAAAATCATGAGACTTGTTCTCAAATCATCCTAGAATATTTCGTGCATCATGGGACTTGATCCATGTTTTTTTTATAAAAGAGGGAGTTGATCCAGGGTGCGGCTATGCCTCGCGTTATGCGAGACAGCAGCTCGGCTCGCCTATACCGAGACGGTATTGGGCTGGCTCAGTAACCATGTGGGATTGCACGCATGTGTTTTCTTATTTTGAAAAATAAAAACTAAATACATATACTACGAAAATTATTTTAGTTAATATTTTAAAGTGTTCACATCCTTTTTTAAAAACATGTAGCCTAAAAAACTGTTCACTCAACTTTTAGAAACTATTTGTACCATTCAAAAAATGCATTTACATTTAAAAATGTTCAAGTTTTTCAAACAATGCACGGTATATTTTTGAAAAATGTTATACAATGTAAAAAAATTGGTGTAATTCAAAAAAGTTGTTTCATACCATTCAAAAAATGCATGCTACATTAAAAAGTGTTCTCGCATTTCAAAAATATGTTTGTGAGATTTATAAAAATGATTATTCAATTTAAACAATGTTGTATAGTTTTTTTAAAAATGTTTCAATGTGTATTTGAAAACAAATCAACATGTATTAAAAAATGTTTAAAAACATTTACTTGGAAAAATGTTAATCATGCATATGAAAAATAGTAAACATGTATAAAAATATTTAAGATGTATACAAAAATGTAGAATGTGCATGAAAAAATGTAGACATCAGAAGAAAACAAATATTAATCATGTATTTTAAAAATGTTAGACGTGTATTCAGAAATGTTCCTGGGATATAAAAATGAACAATATGTATGAAAAAATTATATATGTGTTAAAGAAAATAAAAATAAAATCAATCGAACAAAAACAACGAAAGTCAAAGAAAATCAAAGAAAAAGAAAAAGGAAAAAAGAACAAAATCAGAACAAAAATAGAAAAAATCCGAAGAAAACCGACGCAAAAGAGTGAAAAACCGATAAAGAAAACCTTAGGAAAGATAAAAAAACTAGTGCGGAAACATAATACTAGGCCAGTAGTGCCACGCCAGAGACAATACCTGCTTACGTCTCGCAACGGTCGAGAAATAGCTCTTGCGCTTGATCCATGTAGATGTGGGTACTTAGGATAAGGCCATTTACCAGGCCAGGATAATATGGGTTGGGCCTTACCTAATATTTAACACACCCGCGTCAATCATGGTCGGCCCAACCCAAGATTTTCAGGACATGTTTTTTTATATATAGTATGGATTGGATGTATCCCGTTTGTGGGGCCTAACTGGAGCCCATTGTAAATGGCTTGGAAGACAGATGGATGGTATGGATCTCTCAAAGAAAGGTCGAAGATCGGATTTAAATGCGTGGCACATTATCGCTCTAAGATTATATCGTTTAGCCACTCTTGGTCCTCCATTTGTATTCCTTGGCCCCTTGTCTCAGTATACTTCTAGGCACAAGTTTAGATGGATTAACAATGAAAATTTTACGTTGAATCTGTGTCTACATGGTGGCTACATCCTGATTCTGAAGGCGCGGTGCCACATGGAGTTAAAGGTGGGTGGCTCTAACATCGTCCAGGGGTCGGTTGACACCAGGAGTCTGTGATATTTTGGTCCGGCAGATCAACAACTCTTGGTCCCTCGGATTATCATCCAACGATTCAGTTTTTCTTGGTTGGTAGTGTCGAGGATGATGGTGTTATGTTCTATTGTGCTTTTTGTCCATAGGTTCTCGTGTTTCAATCCTTTGTCCTCTCGCCCTTCCTTAGAATGGCCCTAGAGGACCAAGAACTTTTCAGGAAACATGTATATCCCGACCACGACAACAGTGTATTCAGTAACCTTGGATTCTCACTTGAGTTACGTTCATGCAGTTTAAACTTACGAGCTTTGTGGAAGTCAATCTTGTGTATTTCCTTACTTAAATCATGATGGACCATCGGGACGCGAAATTTGAAGCTAGAGAGGCGAATTCGAACAACTTTGATGTAATATTCAGTTTTATCATTTACATTTGGAATTTATGTTTGTTTCAATATCTTTGATCTGACCTGTTTTTTAATAAACAGGTTTGATTGTTTCCTAGAAGAATAGTCAGGGTTTAGCCACTCATGCTAAGTGACGAGGCCATGCCCCCGGGGTGTACCAGTAGGTCGGGAGTCAACCTGATAACCACGGGGCGGCCCAAGCCCACGCCTTGTCCTACGACACACACCAACGCACATCATCATCATCTCATCTAAAAACAAGGCACACCGTCACCTTGGCGTACAATGCAATAGTACCGGCGATCTAGGAGTATCCGGCGAGGATAGATTAGATCATAATCTACCTGGGAATCATGTAAACCCAGCCTTGTACCCCTATATAAGGCAAGGCAGGGTACCGTCCTTTGACAACTCAACTCACACCTACGTGATCCTTGTGATATCTCTATTGTACGCAAACCCTAGCTCTCATACAAGACCAATACCCCCATTATACATCAAAACAGGAGTATGGTGTTACCTCGACCGTGAGGGCCGAAAATGGGTAAATTGCCTCATGTGAAATAAATCCAGCCAACCAATTACGTGCACACCCGCATCATGATTATTGTCGGGATCATGAACTAACACTAAGTTTCTAAAGAGACCATTTATCTTAGAAACTGGATCAGTATAGAACTGGACACAAGCCGCAAATACCCTATCCGCTGATGAGCTACTCTTTTTTGTTTATTTCTTGTGTTTCCGTCGGAGTCTTCTACGAACTCTCTGGTACTCCCTTTGGTAAAAAAGAAGCATGTCCTTTTTACATTTTCCCCACATCGCAAGATGTATTGGGAAATCAAAACGCATCTCATGTGGGAGTATTTACAGTCAACAACTACACGAGTCAACGCATGAAGCCCAAACAACCCTTTTAAATCATCGTCGGTATGTGAATTGTTACTAAGATCAGATCACCAATGGCACGCGTTGTTGCGCCCCTTTGTTTTATGCTATAGTGTTAGGTATTGATGCAAATATAAGTATGAAATTTTGCTTTGTTTTAAAAATGGCATTAGCTAATATGTATATATTTGTTAGTAATGTTTTGAGTTATTTTGTTCAATTGTACATATGTTGAGCCTTCTCTTGAGCTTGTTTTTTTCATTGCACACATACGAGTTGGGATGTGTTTTTCTTTCCATTGCATGCATTTAGATTCTATTGGTCAATGGTGTGGGTGCTCACATAAGTTGCTTCCACAATTGGGCTTCGGTCTATGGTGTAGCTTGATACGTCTCCAACGTATCTATAATTTTTGATTGTTTCATGCTATTATATTATCAATCTTGGATACCTTCTATGCTTTATATGCAATTTTATATCATTTTTGGGAACTAACCTATTAACTCAGTGCCCAGTGCCAGTTGCTATTTTTTGCCTGTTTTTTGGTTTTTCAGGAAATCAATACCAAACGAAGTCCAAATGGAATAAAACCTTTAAAATGATTTTTTTGGACCAAAAGAGACCCTAGAAGATTCGGGAGGAGGCCAGAAGACGTACGGGAGAGCCACGAGCTCACGTGGCGCGCCCCCTGGGGGGGCACCCAAGCTCGTGGGTCCCACACAACTCCGTTTGACCTAATTCCACTTCTATAAATTCCCAAATATTCCAAAACCAACAGAGAGCCGCCCGAAATAACTTTTCCACCGCCGCAAACTTTCGTTCTTCCGCGATCCCATCTGGAGGCCTTTTCCGGCGATCTGCCGGAGGGGGAATCGATCACAGAGGGCTTCAACATCAACCTTGCTGCCCTTCCGATGATGTGTGAGTAGTTTACCACAAACCTACGGGTCCATAGCTAGTACCTAGATGGCTTCTTCTCTCTCTTTCATCTTTAATACAAAGTTCTTCTTGATCTCCATGGAGTTTTATCCGATGTAATCTTCTTTTGCGGTGTGTTTGATGGGATCCGGTGAATTGTGGGTTTATGGTTAGATTATTCATTGAAAGTAATTGAGTCTTTGTTGTACTTTATTATGCATGATTGTTATATCTTTGTATTTCTCTCCGATCTATCCGTTTGGTTTGGCCAACTAGATTGATTTTTCTTCAGCGGGAGATGTGCTTTGTGATGGGTTCAATCTTGCGGTGTCCTCACCCAGTGCCAGTAGGGTTAGCGAGGAACGTATTTGTATTGTTGCCATTAAGGATAAAATGACGGGGTTTATTCGTATTGCTTGATTTTATTCTGTCTACATCATGTCATATTGCTTAAAGCGTTACTCTGTTTGTTATGAACTTAATACCATAGATGCATGCTGGACAGCGGTTGATTGGTGGAGTAATAGTAGTAGATGCAACCAGGAACTTGTCACGGACGTGATGCCTATATACATGATCATTGCCATGAATAATGATAACCCACAAGTATAGGGGATCGCGACAGTCTTCGAGGGTAGTATTTCACCCAAATTTATTGATTAGACACAAGGGAGCCAAAGAATATTTATGAGCCTTAGTAGTTGAGTTGTCAATTCAACCACCTGGGATATAATATTTCTGCAACAAAGTGTTTAGTAGCACAGTAGCAATAGTAACAGGAATAGTATCAGAAGCAGTTTGTGATGATTGTAACAGCAGCAGAAGTAGTAACTTAGCAGAGATCAATATGAGAAAAGTGTAGCCATTGGATCAGTGATGGTTATTTGCGTTGGATGACATTCATCATATAACAGTCACAACCTAGAGCGATACACAATAGCTCCAATTCATTAATGTAATGTAGGCATGTATTCCGTATATAGTCATACGTGCTTATAATAAGAACTTGCATGACATCTTTTGTCCTACCCTCCCGTGGTAGCGGGGTCCATAAGGAAACTAAGGGATATTAAGGCCTCCTTTTAATAGAGAACCGGAACAAAGCATTAACACATGGTGAATACACGAACTCCTCGAATTACCATCATCCCCAGAGAGTATCCCAAACAATTGTCACTATGGGGGTCTACGGATCAGAATAATAACAAGTGCATATAACTAGCAGATAGGATCAAGAACTCAAATATATTCATGAAAACATAGAGGGTACAGATCTGAAATCATGGCACTCGGGCCCTAATAACAAGCATTAAGCATAGCAAAGTCATAGCAACATCAATCTCAGAACATAGTGGATACTAGGGATCAAGCCCTAACAAATTGACTCGATTACATGACAAATCTCATCCAACTCCATCACCGTCCTGCAAGCCTGCGGAGGAATTAATCACACCCGGTGGTAACCATCATGAAATTGTTGATGGAGAAGGGTTCATGATGACGACGGCGACGAATCCCCCTCTCCGGAGCCCCGAACGGACTCTAGATCAGCCCTCCCGATGAAGAACAGGAGGTGGCGGCGGCTCCGTATCGTAAAACACGATGAAACTTTCTCTCTAATTTTTTCCTCCGCGAGACGGTACTTATAGAGTTGGAATTAGGGCAAACGGAGGTAAAGAAAAACTTTTACAAACTCCTCTGTTCTTGTTACTGTATATAAGCTTAACTAGTGATCTAGTTTTCAGCAAAGATCATGAACTAACCATATCAATGATAACACTTAGGTCTCACATTTACTCATGACAATAACATGACCAACTAGCGAGCAATAATAAGATATCTCAGATGCCAACAATTTGTCAAAAAAATCATGATATATATGATAACATGGTATCTCGCTAGCCCTTTTTGAGACCGCAAAACATAAATGCAAAGCACCTCTGAGGTTCAAGCAGCGACTAAACATTGTAATTCAGGGTAGAAGAGATCCAGTCATGGTCACATCCAACATTAACTAGACTCAATGCATAAAAATGATAATAGCACTCTCAGGGTTGGTGCTTTAAATGAGAAGGTGATGACTCAGCAATAAAAGTAAATAACATAAAAGTAAAAGGATAGGCCCTTCGCAGAGGGAAGTACAGATTTGCAGAGGTGCCAAAGCTCGAAGCTTAAAACAGATTTGAATACATTTTGAGAGGTGTGCTTTTCCTGCCAACGTCACGGCAAAGGATTTCGTTATCTTCCATGCTAAACATATTATAGGCGGTTCCCAAGCGGAAAGGTAAAGTTTACTCCCCCTCAACCATACAGACACAAGCCATGGCTAGCCGAATTCACGGGTGCCCTCCAAACAATCAACTTTCTGGGGGAGATTGTTTTATTATATTTTTCTTTATTTTCAAGTTACAGGACTGGGCATCCCAATTACCAGCCTCTGTCGTGCAATGACAAGTGAATAAACACCATCATGAGAGTAACCCACTTAGCATGGAAGATATCGACCGCCCCGTCGCTCCATGAGCGGTACAGGCACACAAAACAGATGTTTATTTGAATGATTAGAGGTGGCACATGCAAATTTACTTGGAACGGCAGAGTAATACCGCATATAGGTAGATATGGTGGACTCATCTGGAACAACTTTGGGTTTAAGGATTTGGATGCACAAGCAGTATTCCGACTTAGTACAGGCGAAGGCTAGCAAATAGATTGAGAAGCGACCAACTTAAGGAGTGACTACTATCATAATCATGCATTGCGAATAATTAACATTGGATACGAGCATGAGTAGGATATAAACACCCTGAACATAAATATCGTGGAGGCTGCGTTGGTTTTGATTCACCTACATGTGTGAACATGTGCGAAGTCAAGCCACTTGAATTATTCAGAGGAGGATACCATACTAACATACTACATCACAATCATTTTAATGCATGTTGACACACAAGATAAATCATTATCCACTCCTAGCGATTTAAGCATGGCATGAGCAACTATAATCTCTAATTGTCATCACAAATATGTTTACTCATAATATGCTGAATCAAGATCGACTGAGTTAAACATATTTACAAAAACAAAAACAAAAACAAAAACAAGAAGAGTTCATACCAGCTTTTCTCTGCCACAATCACTTCATCAAACCATCGTCATTATTGCATTTCACTTCCATGACCGAATGATGTGAAAATAATAATAGTGCAAGTGATGTGGACTAAGTTGGAATCTGCAAACATTTTATTCAAAGGAGAAGACAAGGTAACATTGGCTCTTCGGTAAAGCAACAATAAAGCATATATGAGCCACTTAACAATTCTAGCATAGTCTTCTCCATACGATGACTCAACTAAAAGAAAAGAATTTCAAAGAAACACACTGAAATATTTTTGGAGTTTTTAGTTTTTCTGAGGAAAGCAAACTAACGAAGGAAAAAATGAAAAGCGAGAAAAACTATTTACACGAGAACTCCCAACAAACAAAAGAAGAAACGAGAAATATTTTTGGGTTTTCTTTTACTACTACGAACTATTTAAACAAGAAAGAAATAACCGAAAAGAAGCAAGAAATATTTTTGGATTTTTGAAGTTTTTCAAACACACAAGAAGAAAGCGAAAATAAAACTAACATGGATATACAATGAAAAAGGATGAACACCGATAAGTGGAATGAATGTGTGGTACATGAATGTAATGTCGGTGAGAAATACGTACTCCCCCAAGCTTAGGCTTTTGGTCTAACTTGGTCTACTGATATGGATCGAAGTGATCGGCTCCAGGATAATACTGAGGCTCCTGAGGATCCCAGTGTGGCTGTTGTGGCTCCCACTGTGGCTGCTGAGGCTCCCACCAATAGGAAGGTGCTAGAGCTGGTGCAGCTGGCGGCGTGAGACCCCAATAGGCATAGATATCCTCGGCATAATAGTGTACCTGCCACTGGAAAGAACGAACAGAGACGGTGCAGGCAAAGTAATAATCTCACGAGTGTCCTGACTGAATACCAAGTTATACCTAAATCGAACATTGCCAGAATCAATAAAATTATGCCCAACCATGCTGCTATAATCAAGATATTTGGTAGGCAAAAGCTCATCCTCCTCATGTCTAATAGGAATCTCAAAATGTCTAGCGAGGCGAGAAGCATAAATACCACCATAAATAACGCTCTTCGAACGGTTAGTGTGTAACCGTCGAGCAACCATAGCTCCCAAACTAAAAGTTCTATCACGCAAAAGAGCATGGCGTAAAATAGCAAGATCAGGTGAACTAAGTGTTCCACTCTCCCATCGACCAGTTAAACACCTCCCAGCAAATAATGAGTAATAACGCAAAACAGGGAAATGTAAACTAGCCACTCTGGCCTCAGAAACTCCTCTCGTCTCCCCCACAGTCACCGCATGTATAAAATCTACAACGTCCCTCGAACGTGGCTCTAGAGGGCTGCCCTCATTAGGAATTTTCCATACTTGGAAAAATCTATCAAGTGTCATTTCTAGGGGGACATCATAGAGGTTAAATGACACGGTGAGTGTACCCTCCCTAGACTGAAAGTAGAAACTTTGCACAAAAGTATTAGTGAGCAGGAGGTATTGATCACACTTATCTTCGAGGAACGAAATGATGACAACGTTGTTCGCCAAATGATAGAAATCACCATGAATGCCCGCGTCCCTCAAGAATGTGTTGCATGGCCATTCGCACGGCCACACCTCGGCTACACGAGGGAGTTTGTACTTGGGCTTCTCCTTCGGAGTTTCCTCGGAACTCCGGCTCGAGGAACCTCTCAACATCCTCCTAAGCATTTTCTTTTCTTTGAAAATTTCTGAAATTTTTAGACCCTCAAAATAAAAGTGAACAAAACTCAACAAAATTGATAGAAACTACTCCCTCAAGTATCTAGAGGCCATATCATACATCAAAACTACGTTGGACCATACAAATTCAACATGCATGCTCATATACATGGTCACCACAGCAGCAAAAATTTGTAAAACATAAAGCACTAGAACAAAAACTAATTGGAGCATTGGAGGAGTCCCATACCAAGGAATAATTCCTCAAAATAGTTTCAGAAACGGAGCTCCGAGCAAGGAGATCGAAAATCTCACAGAAATGAGCAAGAGCACGGGCTTGGGGGCACGGGTGATTTTTTCTGGAGGAATAAGAAGGTTGTGGGCTGGTGGAACAAGTGAGGGGGCCCCTGTGGGACCCACAAGCTCACTAAGCGCGCCGAGGGGGTGGGCGCGCCCTGTGAGCTTGTGGCTCACAGGTGCACCCCCCTAGGGTGTGTTCAGTACCAAAAATTCTTAAATATTACAGAAAAAATCATACTAAATTTTCAGGTCATTCGGAGGACCTTTTTTTTACAGGAAGACTGTAAGGGAGGCCCCTACGGTTTAATTGGCGCAACAAACCCAAATTGCAAGTACCATGCCTTGAACCTGGGTGGGTGGAAAGGCATCAACCCCTTTCCACCACTAGGCTATGCCTTAGTCTGCCATTCGGAGAACTTTTATTTTCGGGACATTTTTTTTATTGCACGGATAATTCAAAAAACAAGATAATCATGGTATTCTACGTTATTAAATTTTGAATAACAGAGAGTAAATATAAGGTATAGTAGGTTGTGCTCACTAAATTCATCGACCACATGCTCCTAAAAAAGAATCCATTAATAAGGTTGATCAAGTCTTATTAACAAACTATTTCCAAGTGACATGAAACCGAAGAATTTTCGTATAACACTAGGTTACCTCAACGGGGATATGCATTTCCCCAACAATAAGAATTTCATATTTCTTTTTGACGGTCGGAAGAGGGAATTCGAAACCTCCAACGGTAATTGTCGCAATTTTTTCAATGGAGTTGATACTATTCACTGAACTTTGTTTCTTCGGGAAGTATACCGTATGTTCATTACCATTGACATGAAAAGTGACCTTGCTTTTGTTGCAATCAATAACAGCCCCTGCAGTATTCAAAAAGGGTCTTCCAAGGATGATCGACATACTGTCGTCCTCGGGCATATCAAGAATAACAAAGTCTGTCAAGATAGTAAGATTTGCAACTACAACTGGAACGTCCTCGCAAATTCCAATAGGTATAGCAATTGATTGATCAGCCATTTGCAAAGATATTTCCGTAGGTGTCAACTTATTCAAATCCAGTCTTCTATATAAAGAGAAAGGCATAACGCTAACACCGGCTCCTAAATCACATAAGGCAGTTTTGACATAACTTCTTTTAATGGAGCATGGTATAGTAGGTATTCCTGGATCTCCTAACTTCTTAGGTACTCCACCCTTAAAAGAATAATTTGCAAGCGTGGTGGAAATTTCAGCTTTAGGTATCTTCCTTTTATTAGTGACAATATCTTTCATGTATTTAGCATATGGAGGCATGATACGTCTCCAACATATCTATAATTTTTGATTGTTCCATGCTATTATAGTATCAATCTTAGATGTTTTATATGCAATTATATGCCATTATATATCATTTTTTGGGACTAACCTATTAACTCAGTGCCTAGTGCCAGTTGCTGTTTTTTTTTGCTTGTTATCTTTTCAGAAAATCATTATCAAAAATAGTCCAAACGAGAAAAATAAACTTTGGATTAAATTTTCCTGGACCAGAAGAGACCCACAAAGCTTCGGGAGAAGACCAGAGGAGCCACGAGGGAGCCACAAGCTCGGAGAGCGCGCCCTGGGGGTAGGGCGCGCTCCCCAGGCTTGTGGGCCCTTCGTAGCCCCTCCTGACCTAATTACAGCGCTATAAATTCCCAAATATTCCCAATATACCAGGAGGAGAGAAGAGAAAACCTTTCTGCCGCGGCAAGCCTCTGTTCTTCCGTGATCCCATCTGGAGGCCTTTTCCGGTAATCTGCCGAAGGGGGAATCGATCACGGAGGGCTTCTTCATCAACCTTGCCGCCCTTCCGATGATGTGTGAGTAGTTTACCACAGACCTACGGGTCCATAGCTAGTAGCTAGATGGCTTCTTCTCTCTCTTTGATCTTCAATACCATGTTCTCCTCGATGTTCTTGGAGTTCTATCCGATGTAATCTTCTTTTGCGGTGTGTTTGTTGGGATCCGATGAATTGTGAGTTTATGATTAGATTATTCATGAGAAATATTTGAGTCTTCTCTGAACTCTTTTATGCATGATTATTATAGCTTTGTATTTCTCTCCGATCTATCGATTTGGTTTGGCCAACTAGATTGGCTTATCCTGCAATGGGAGAGGTGCTTTGTGATGGGTTCAATCTTGCGGTGCTTAATCCCAGTGACAGAAAGGGACATGACACGTATTTGTATTGTTGCCATTAAGGATAAAAATATGGGGTTTAATCATATTGCTTGAGTTTACTTCGTCTACATCATGTCATCTTGCTTAAGGCGTTACTCTATTTCATACTTAATACCCTACATGCATATTGGATAGCGGTCGATGGGTGGAGTAATAGTAGTAGATGCAGGCAGGAGTCGGTCTACTTGTCTCGGACATGATGCCTATATACATGATCATTGCCATGAATCCATCATAATTATTTGTTTTTCTATCAATTACCCAACAGTAATTTGTTTACCCACCGTATGCTATGTGTTCGAGAGAGAAGCCTCTAGTGAAAACTATGGCCCCCGGGTCTACTTTATCATATATAAAAAACCAAAAAATACCTTGCTGCAATTTATTTACTTTTATTTTATTTAGTATTTTAGTTTATCTATCTATCACTATCAGAATTAATCCTTGCAAATAACAGCTAAGAGGATTGACAACCCTCTTATTTGCGTTGGGTGCAAGTGTTTGCTTTTGTGTGTGAAAGTGCTGCTAAAGGGATTTTGCGTGGTTCTCCTACTGGATTGATAACCTTGGTTCCTAACTGGGAGAAATACTTATCTCTACTATACTACATCACCCTCTCCTCTTCGGGGAAATACCACCGCAGTCTACAAGTAGCAGGAAGAATTTCTAGCGTTGCCGGGGAGACATCACCAAAATTTATCAGGTACCTTCGCACATACTATCATCCACTTGCATTTATTTTATTTTCCTTTTATTTGCATTTGCCTCTTGTTTTCATCTCCCCCGCTTCTAAATTTTTTTACAAAAATATTTTTATTTGCTTGTTTGCTAGTTTGCTTGCTTCGTCATGATGTCTCAAAAAAATACAAAATTGTGTGACTTTTTCAATACTAATAATAATGATTTTATTAGTACTCCTATTGCTCCTCCCGCCACTAGTGTGGAGTCGTGTATCATTAATGCTGCTTTGCTCAATCTTGTTATGAAAGAACAATTTTCTGGTAGTCCTAATGAAGATGCTGCATCCCATCTAAATACTTTCGTTGAACTTTGTGATATGCAAAATAAAAAAGATGTGGATAATGATATTGTCAAATTGAAATTATTTCCGTTCTCACTACGAGATCGCGCTAAAACTTGGTTTTCATCCTTGCCTAGAAATAGTATTGATTCTTGGGATAAGTGTAAGGATGCTTTTATTACCAAGTATTTTCCTCCCGCTAAGATTATTTCTCTAAGAAATCAAATTATGAATTTTAAGCAACTTGAGCGTGAACATGTTGCACAATCTTGGGAGAGAATGAAATTAATGATAAGAAATTGCCCAACACATGGCTTAAATTTATGGATGATCATACAAAAAATTTATGCGGGACTAAACTTTGTTTCTAGAAATTTGCTAGACTCTGTCGCAGGTGGTACTTTTATGGAAATTACATTGGGAGAAGCTACAAAACTTCTTGATAATATTATGACAAATTATTCTCAATGGCACACTGAACGAACTCCAACTGGTAAGAAGGTAAATTATGTTGAAGAAATTAATACTTTGAGTGATAAGATGGATGCTCTTATGAAATTGGTTGCTAGTAAAAATGCTCATATTGATCCTAGTGATGTGCCATTGTCTACTTTGATTGAGCAAAATAATGATACTATTGATGTGAATTTTGTCTCTAGAAATAATTTCAACAACAATGCTTATAGGGATAATTTCAATCCTAGACCGTTTCCTGGAAATTCCTCTAATAATTATGGTAATTCCTATGGTAATTCTTATAATAATAATAATAATAATAATAATAATAATAACAATAGTATACTTGCTGATCTTGAAAGCAACATTAAAGAATTTATTAATTCTCAAAAGAATTTTAATGTTATGATGGAAGAAAATTTGAATAGAGTTGATGAATTGGCTAGGAACATGGATAGAATTGCTCATGATGTGGAAAATCTCAAAATTAAAATTTTGCCACACAAGCATGATATAAATGAGTCTATTAAAGCTATGTATGTCTCCATTAATGAAAGTAAAGAAAGGACCGCTAGGTTGAGAGCTAAGCGAGAATTTCTAGAAAAAGCTATTCCACCCGGTTTCTATCGTAGTAATGATGAAGATATTAAAATGATTGGTGTTACCACTATTGAATCCCTATTTAGTAACATAAAACTTTATGAAAAAGGGACTAAAGAAGAGACAACTTTTGATAGAAGGAGTCCCAATTGCTTGGAGGGTGATAATCATAATGATAAAAATGAAAAAAGTGGGTTTGGAGAGGTCAAAACTTTAAATAGTATTGCACCCACTACTTTGGATTACAAGGACATTAATTATGATAGTGGTTCTTTAATTGAGTGTATTTCCTTGTTGCAATCCATGATTAATTCACCAAATGCGTATGAAAAAAATAAAGCTTTCACTAAACATATTGTACAAGCTATGATGAGAGCGCATGAAGAAAAACTTGAGTTGGAAGTTTCAATTCCTAGAAAATTACAAGATGAATGGGAACCTACTATTAAAGTCAAAATTAAATATTATGAATGTAATGCTCTTTGTGATCTTGGTGCTAGCGTTTCCACTATACCAAAATCTTTGTGTGATGTGCTAGGTCTCACTGATATGGATCCTTGTTCCCTTAATTTGCATCTTGCGGATTCCACTATTAAAAAGCCATTGGGTAGAATAAATGATGTGCTTATTCTTGCAAATAGAAATTATGTGCCCATGGATTTTATTGTTCTTGACATTGAATGCAATCCTTCTTGCCTTATAATACTTGGTAGGCCCTTCCTACGAACCATAGGTGATATTATTGATATGAAAGAAGGTAATATAAGATTTCAATTTCCATTAAAGAAAGGGATGGAACACTTACCTAGAAAGAGAATTAAGCCACCTTATGAATCTATTATGAGGGCCACCTATGGAATTAATTTGAAGGATGACAACACTTGAAACTATGCATTATGCCTAGCTAGGGGCATAAAACAATAGCGCTTGTTGGGAGGCAACCCAATGAATAAAATAAATTTTTGTTTTACTTTCTGTTATTGTGTGTTTACACAATTATAGCCTCTATTATGATTATGTTTTTATCTTTTAATTAGTGTTTGTGCCAAGTAATGTTGGAGATATGCCCTAGAGGCAATCATGTGATGATGATATTTCCCTATGTATTCATGAGTCTTTTGTATTGTCCTCAAACATCATCAATGATATGTATCAATAAGTATGTGACTTGTTTGTGGAACTATGTATTGTATGATGATCGTTCTAATGGTCCTTAGTTGAGGTTATGCGAACACATATCCTTGACTAGTAAACGACTCGGTTGATGACTATGTTTCACAAGTCATGTGCATGGAGATGCTAAACCGATAGTATGGACTCGGGGATGGAGATCACCGAGTCGGACAGACCCACTTTGAGACGCAGCGAGATATTGTCATATGTTAGTCTCAAGTACAATGTCTATGCCATGTCCTAGACCTGAGGTCCTCGCATGTTCTCGGGATGAGGATCGACTCACTTAGGGTCTATCAAACGCTACTCCGTAATTGGGTAGTTATAAAGGTAGCTTTCGGGTGAGTCATGAGACATGCCACGAGACATGGTTGACCAAGATGGGATTTGCCCCTCCTATATGGAGAGATATTCTCTGGGCCATCTCGAGTGATCAGATTCGGAAAGCATGGCCATGCGACTTGGGTTAAGTGTTAACCCGGTTCGGGAATCTGTATCACGGTTTCGAGAAGAGAGGTCGAGCTACCACAAGGGTGACAAGTACTCGCCTGAGCTCAACAACATATATCGTGAGGCAAAAGGAATGTTGCATATGACACATTGTCGAGGTTCGTCAAACGACTTTACGTACACATGGGAGTTGGCACGTTCTTCCAGGAGCCGCTACCAACTATCGACTTCGGTCGTGTCCATGTGTACGTGAATCTATAGGGTCGCACACTTAAGGGGCTGCAGCCCATTCGGATTGGATCCGAGTGGAAAATGGATGTAGACTCCTAGTGGGCTCAAGTGTTGAGCCCACCTCGGAGGTCTATATAAAGGGGAGTGGGCGCACCACTTAGGGTTGATCTTTTTCCACCCGTGACAGCCACCGCCACAACTCCCCACGCCCATGCCGCGCGACTGGACCTAGCAGTCCGCTGCCCGATGCTGCTCCCCGCATGTGTGGATACCTTGGAGGCATTGCATCTGCGGTGCTCGGATGAACCGTTCGAGGGATCCTCGAGGTACCGTTCGCGGGTCTTCGCTGTTGCTACTTGTGAGCTGCGTTGGGATTTCCCCGAAGAGGAGGGGATGATGCAGTACAGTAGAGATAAGTATTTCCCTCAGTTATGAAACCAAGGTTATCAATCCAGTAGGAGAATCACGCAACAACTCGTTAGCAGTACCTGCACACAAAACAACAAATCCTCGCACCCAACGCGAACAGGGGGTTGTCAATCCCTTGGCAGTTAATTGCAAGATTAAATTGTATGGTGATAGATAGATAGATCAAAAAAAATACAAAATAAAATAAATAAAGTAAAATTGCAGCAAGGTATTTTTAGGATTTTCAATATATGATTAAGTTAGACCCGGGGGCCATAGTTTTCACTAGAGGCTTCTCTCTTGAAAATAGTATACGGTGGGTGAACAAATTACTGTTGGACAATTGATAGAAAAGCAAATAATCATGACGATATCCAAGGCAATGATCATGTATATATGCATCACGTTCGAGACAAGTAGACCGAAACGATTCTGCATCTACTTCTATTACTCCACACATCGACCGCTATCCAGCATGCATCTAGTGTATTAAGTTCATAAAGAACGGAGTAACGCCGTAAGCAAGATGACATGATGTAGACAAAGTAAACTCACGCATGAATAAACCCCATCTTTTTACCCTTAATAGCAATGATACATACATGTCATGTCCCTTTCTGTCACTGGGATTGAGCAACGCAAGATCGAACCCATTACAAAGCACCTCTCCCATTGCAAGATAAATCAATCTCGTTGGCCAAACCAAATCAATATATCAGAGAGAAATAGGAAGCTATAATAATCATGCATAAAAGAGTTTAGAGAAAACTCAAATAATATTCATGGATAATCTGATCATAAACTCACAATTCATCGGATCCCAACAAACACACCGCAAAAAGTGATTACATCTGATAGAACTCCAAGAACATCGAGGAGAACATTGTATTGAAGATTAAAAAGAGAGAAGAAGCCATCTAGCTACTAACTATGGACCCGAAGGTCTGTGGTAAACTACTCACGCATCATCGGAAGGGCAGCAAGGATGATGTAGAGCCCCTCCGTGATCGATTCCCCCTCTGGCAGAGTGCCGGAAAACACCTCCAGATGGGATCTCTCGAGAACAGGAACTTGCGGCGGCGGAAAAAGTATTTCGTGGACTCCTCTATTGGTCTCCTGATTTTAGAGAATTTATAGAGGTAGAATTAGCTCAAACGGAGCAGAGGTGGGCCCACGAGGCACCAGGGTGCGCCACTCCCCCTGGGGCGCGCCCTGGTAGCTCGTGGCCACCTCCTCTGTCTTCTGGCCCTCTCCCGATGCTTCTAGCGTCTCTTATGTCCAGAAAAAAATCTCCAAAAAGTTTTGTGGCACTTGGACTTCGTTTGGTACTGATATTCTGGAAAACCAAAAACAGGCAAAAAAACAGCAACTGGCACTGGGCACTAAGTTAATAGGTTAGTCCCAAAATATGATATGTAATTGCTTGTAAATGTATATAAAAACATCCAAGATTGATATTATAATAGCATGGAACAATCAAAAATTATAAATATGTTGGAGACGTATCAAGCATCCCCAACCTTAATTCCTGCTCGCCTCGAGCAGGTAAATGATAAAAATAGAATTTTTGATGTGGAATGCTACCTATCATATTCATCATATATTCTTTTCTTTGTAGCATGGACATTTGGACTTGAATGATTCAAAGCAATAGTCTATAGTTTGACATGAAGATATAGATACTCAAGCATATTAACAAGCAACCATGTCTTTCAAAATATCAATGCTAAAGAAAGTTATCCCTGGCCCATTATGCTCAATCATTGATCCATTCATGAAACACACTCAATATTAGCTACACACAATGCACAAGTATGACAATAATGCTCTCTAGTTGGTGCTTTGTAAGAGAAGATGGAGACTCAAATAAAAATAAAAATTGCACAAAAGTAAATAGATAGGCCCTTCGTAGAGGGAAGCAGAGATTTGCAAATGTGCCGGAGCTCAAAGCTTAAATTAGAGAGATAAAATTATTTTGAGAGGAATGCTTTTCCTGTCAACGAAAACGATCGAGAATTCCCAATATATTCCATGCTAGACACATTATAGGCGGTTCCCAAACAGAAAATAAAGTTTATTTACTTTCCACCATTCTTTCACAATCCATGGCTAGCCGTATCCACGGGTGCCCTCCATACCAACACTTTCCAAGGAATTTATTATTAACATCATATTAAAAAAATTCATTTCGGGACTGGGCATCCCTATTACCTGCCACTATCTCGTGCAATGACAAGTGAATAAACACTCATCGTGAGAATAACACACCTAGCATGGAAAATATTGGCCACCCCCTGCCGCTTCGTGAGCGGTACGGGCACACAAAACGGAAAATTATTTTGAAAAATTAGAGTTGGCACATGCAAATTTACTTGGAACGGCATGGAAATACCGCATATAGGTAGGTATGGTGGACTCATTTGGCACAACTTGGGTTTAAGGAGTTGGATGCACAAGCAGTATTCCCGCTTAGTACAAATGAAGGCTAGCAAATAGATTGAGAAGCGACCAACCAAAAAGCGAAAATGGTCATAAACATGCATTGAACATAACTAACACCGAATAGTGCACCATAAGTAGGATATAATTTCGTTGCATAACTATTGACTTTATGTGCATGCATAGGGAATCACAAACCTTAACACCAATATTCTTACAAAATCACAATTACTCACTAACATGACTCACATATTATCATCTCCATATCGCAAAACTATTGCAAGGAATCAAACTTATCATATCCAATGATCTTTTATGAAAGTTTTTATTATATCCCTCTTGAATATTCATCACTTTGGGACCAAATTCATATCTTGTGCAAATTACCATTACTATTATCAACTCTCAAAAAGATATAAGTGAAGCATGAGAGTGCAAATATTTCTTCAAAATTTAATCTTATCAACTCTCAAAATAATATAAGTGAAGCATGAGAGCTCAAATATTTCTTCAAAATATAGCCAACGCCGTGCTCAAAAAGATTTAAGTGAAGCACTAGAGCAACTGCCAAGCTCAAAAGATTTAAGTGAAGCACATAGAGTATTCTAACAAATCATGATAAACGTGTGGCTCTCTCAAATAGGTGTGTCCAGAAAAGATGATTGTGACAAACTAAAAAGCAAACAAAGCAAAGACTCATATAATACACGACGCTCCAAGTAAAACACATATCATGTGATGAATAAAAATATAGCTCCAAGTAAAATTACCGATAGCTGGTAGAAGAAAGAGGGGATGCCTTCCGGGGCATCCCCAAGCTTAGACGCTTGAGTCTTCCTTGAATATTACCTTGGGGTGCCTTGGGCATCCCCAAGCTTAGGCTCTTGCCACTCCTTGTTCCTTCATCTATCGTGATCTCACCCAAAACTTGAAAACTTCAATCACACAAAACTCAACAAAACCTTCGTGAGATTCGTTAGTATAACAAATAAATTCTTAACTTTAAGTGTTGTGGTAAATTGATTTATATTTAATATTGGCATAATACTACTGTACTCCAACTTCTCCATGACACATACCCCCCGATACGATCCATAGATTCATCAAAATAAGCAAGCTATGCAACAAAAACATGATCTGTCTAAAACAGAATAGTCTGTAAAGATTCATTTAAAAGCTATAATTCTGTAACTCCAAAAATTCTGAAAAAATTAGGACAACGTGGGAAATTCATATAAAAATACTGTGTCAAAAATTTCAGATTTTTCTGATGCTCCAGTACAGAACTAAAATTCCAGCACTGGACGCAAAACTTTCTGTTTTCCAAACAGCATCAATTATACTATCTTCCAAATCATCCCAAAGGCATTACTTGGCACAAACACTAATTAAAACATAAAAACACAATCATAACAGTAGCATAATTGTGTAAACACACAAGAACAGAAATAAAAAGCAAAAAATTATTTTATTCATTGGGTTGCCTCCCAACAAGTGCTATTGTTTTATGCCCCTAGCTAGACATAATGCATAGTTTCACGTATTGTCATCTTTGATTTCCAATTCCTCAATCAAACATCCATTTTTCGTAGTGGATTTAATGTAGGTGTTTCTCATCATCACACTTCTAGGCACAAAATCAAGAATTTTACTTTTATGAATAGGTTCCTTAATCGCATTAATGAAATTGGGGTGCACGCTAATCATTTTAAGATCCTCATTTCCCTTACTAGAAGTAGCACCATTGGTTTTAGGAACATATATAAACTTGCAATTTTTATTGGGAGGAGTTCTATCAATATTCTTAACAGAGGAAAAAGTCGAGCTAAAATTATTAATAATTTCTTCTATCTTATCGATTCTAGCGGGGCTTTGTTCTATTCTTTCATTAACTACCGGTTCCTTTTCCTTTAAGGTTTTCAATGTGATTCCTACATTAGAACCAAATTGAGTGATATGATTATGAAGTTTTTTATCTAAATTCTCAAGATGTTCAATAGTAGGTATTTTATTTTCAATAGCTTCTAATCTTTGCATAACATGTTCCAAGGTCAAAGTTGTTTCATTAACAGTGATAGGTGGTGATCCCACTAAATTTCCCATAGCATTGAAAGCATCCATAGAGGGACGCATAAAGAAATTCCCTCCGGTAATAGTATCAAGTACAAATCAATACCAAGTAGTAATGCCCACATAAAAATTGCGAAGAAGGATGGTGGTGGATTGCTTACGAGTTGATCTATTATGAGCATCACAAATCCTATACCAAGCATCTTTTAAATTCTCTCCTTCCCTTTGTTTAAAATTAAGTACTTCATTTTCAGGGGTAATAGTGATGAGCGAAGAACTAGCCATAATGGTAAAGGAAGCAAGCAAAGAAGCAAACAAGAAAAAGGCAAACGAAAAATATTTTTGTATTTTTGTAAAAAACTTTTTTAGAAGTGGGGGAGATGAAAATGAGAGGCAAAGGCAAATAAAATAAATGCAAGGAGATGAAGGTTTATGCGTAGGTACTTGATAGATGTTGATGATGTCTCCCCGGCAACGGTGCCAGAAATTCTTCCTGTTACTTGTGAGCTGCGTTGGGATTTCCCCGAAGAGGAGGGGATGATGTAGTACAATAGAGATAAGTATTTACCTCAGTTATGAAACCAAGGTTATCAATCCAGTAGGAGAATCACGCAACAACTCGTTAGCAGCACCTGCAAACAAAACTACAAATCCTCGCACCCAACACGAACAAGGGGTTGTCAATCCCTTGTCGGTTAATTGCAAGATTAAATTGTATGGTGATAGATAGATAGATCAAACAAAAATACAAAATAAAATAAATAAAGTAAAATTGCAGCAAGGTATTTTTAGGATTTTCAATATATGATCAAGGTAGACCCGGGGGCCATAGTTTTCACTAGAGGCTTCTCTCTTGAAAATAGCATACGGTGGGTGAACAAATTACTGTTGGGCAATTGATAGAAAAGCAAATAATCATGACGATATCCAAGGCAATGATCATGTATATAGGCATCACGTCCAAGACAAGTAGACCGAAACGATTCTGCATCTACTACTATTACTCCACACATCGACCACTATCCAGCATGCATCTAGTGTATTAAGTTCATAAAGAATGGAGTAACGCCTTAAGCAAGATAACATGATGTAGACAAAGTAAACTCACGCATGAATAAACCCCATCTTTTTACCCTTAATAGCAATGATACATACGTGTCATGTCCCTTTCTGTCACTGGGACTGAGCACCGCAAGATCGAACCCATTACAAAGCACCTCTCCCATTGCAAGATAAATCAATCTAGTTGGCCAAACCAAATCAATAGATCGGAGAGAAATACGAAGCTATAATAATCAGGCATAAAAGAGTTCAGAGAAAACTCAAATAATATTCATGGATAATCTGATCATAAACTCACAATTCATCGGATCCCAACAAACACACCGCAAAAAGTGATTACATCGGATAGAACTCCAAGAACATCGAGGAGAACATTGTATTGAAGATTAAAAAGAGAGAAGAAGTCATCTAGCTACTAACTATGGACCCGAAGGTCTATGGTAAACTACTTACACATCATCGGAAGGGCAACAAGGATGATGTAGAGCCCCTCCGTGATCGATTCCCCCTCCGGCAGAGTGCCGGAAAAGGCCTCCAGATGAGATCTCTCGAGAACAGGAACTTGCGGTGGCGGAAAAAGTATTTCGTGGACTCCTCTGTTGGTTTCCTGATTTTCGAGAATTTATAGAGGTGTAATTAGGTCAAACGGAGCAGTGGTGAGCCCACGAGGCACCAGGGCGCGCCACTCCCCCTGGGGCGCACCCTGGTGGCTCGTGGCCACCTTCTCTGTCTTCTGGCCCTCTCCCGAAGCTTCTAGCGTCTCTTATGTCCAAAAAAAATCTCCAAAAAGTTTCGTGGCATTGGGACTTCGTTTGGTACTGATATTCTAGAAAACCAAAAACAGGCAAAGAACAACAACTGGCACTGGGCACTAAGTTAATAGGTTAGTCCCAACAAATGATATATAATTACTTGTAAATGTATATAAAAACATCCAAGATTGATATTATAATAGCATGGAACAATCAAAAATTATAGATACGTTGGAGACGTATCAGCTGTTCGCGGGAGATTGGCGACGCGAGGAGGAGACGCCTCGGGATATCGACTACACGCATCACCAATTCTACTTCCGCTGCGGTGACTGCGCGTCTAGCGGTAAACCTGATCCCGTGATCTATTTCCAGCATCATGTTCTTGGGTGTGCGGTAGAAATTTTTATTTGACGCTAGCGTAGCATACTGATACGTCTCCAACGTATCTATAATTTTTTATTGTTCCATGCTATTATAGTATCAATCTTGAATGTTTTTATATGCAATTGTATGTAATTATATGTCATTTTTTGGGACTAACCTATTAACCCAGTGCCTAGTGCCAGTTGCTGTTTTCTGCTTGTTTTTGGCTTTTCAGAGAAACAGTACCAAATGATGTCCAAATGGCACATAACTTTTTGGAGATTTTTTTCTAGACAGAAAAAACCTGGGAAGCTTTGGGAGGAGGCCAGAAGCCCCACGGGGGCTTCACAAGGCACTAGGGCGTGCCCCAGGGGGGGCGCGCCGTAGTACCTTGTGGGGCCCACGTGACTCATTTTGACCTAATTCCACATCTATAAATTCACAAATATTGGGAAACCCCCAGAGAGCTAGAAGAGAAAACCTTTCCGCCACCGCAAGCCTCTGTTCTTCCATGATCCCATCTGGAGGCCTTTTCCGGTACTCTGTCGGAGGGGGAATCGATCACGGAGGGCTTCTACATCAACCTTGCTGCCCTTCTGATGATGTGTGAGTAGTTTACCACAGACCTACGGGTCCATAGCTAGTAGCTAGATGGCTTCTTCTCTCTCTTTGATCTTCAATACAATGTTCTCCTCGATGTTCTTGGAGTTCTATCCGATGTAATCTTCTTTTGCGGTGTGTTTGTTGGGATCCGATGAATTGTGAGTTTATGATCAGATTATTCATGAGAAATATTTGAGTCTTCTCTGAACTCTTTTATGCATGATTGTTATAGCTTTGTATTTCTCTCCGATCTATCGGTTTAGTTTGGCCTACTAGATTGATTTATCTTGCAATGGGAGAGGTGCTTTGTGATGGGTTCAATCTTGCGGTGCTCAATCCTAGTGACAGAAAGGGACATGACACGTATTTGTATTGTTGCCATTAAGGATAAAAAGATGGGGTTCATTCATATTGCTTGAATTTGCTTCTCTACATCATGTCATCTTGCTTAAGGCGTTACTCTGTTTCATACTTAATACCCTAGATGCATGCTGGATAGCGGTCGATGGGTGGAGTAATAGTAGTAGATGCAGGCAGGAGTCGGTCTACTTGTCGCGGACGTGATGCCTATATACATGATCATTGCCATGAATCTGTCATAATTATTTGCTTTTCTATCAATTGCCCAACAGTAATTTGTTTACCCACCGTATGTTTATGTGCTCAAGAGAGAAGACTTTAGTGAAAACTATGGTCCCCGGGTCTATCTTTATTATATAAAAAACCTAAAAATACCATGCTGCAATTTATTTACTTTAATTTTAATTAGTAGTTTAATTTATCTATTTACCTCGATAAGATTTAATCCTTGCAAATAACCGCTAAGAGGATTGACAACCCTCTTATTTGCGTTGGGTGCAAGTGTTTGCTCTTGTGTGTGCAGGTGCGCTTAATGGAATTTTGCTTGGTTCTCCTACTAGATTGATAACCTTGGTTCTTAACTGAGGGAAATACTTATCTCTACTGTACTGCAGCATCCTCTCCGCTTCGGGGAAATACCAACGTAGACTACAAGTAGCAGGAAGAATTTCTGGCGCCGTTGCCGGGGAGACATCATCAAAATTACCAAGTACGTTCGCACAAATTATCATTCACTTGCATTTACTTTATTTACTTTTTATTTGCATTTGCCTCTCGTTTTCATCTCCCCCACTTCTAAAATATTTTACAAAAACACAAAAATATTTTGTTTGCTTGTTTGCTAGTTTGCTTGCTTTGTGGCGATGTCTCAAGAAAATACAAAATTGTGTGACTTTTCCAAGACCAATAATAATGATTTTATTAGTGCTCCTATTGCTCCTCCCGCCACTAGTGCAGAGTCATGTGACATTAATGTTGCCTTGCTTAATCTTGTTATGAAAGAATAATTTTCTGGTAGTCCTAATGAAGATGTTGCGTCCCATCTAAATACTTTCATTGAACTTTGTGATATGCAAAAGAAGAAAGATGTGGATAATGATATTGTCAAATTAAAATTATTTCCATTCTCACTACGAGATCGTGCTAAAACTTGGTTTTCATCCTTGCCTAGAAATAGTATTGATTCTTGGGATAAGTGTAAGGATGCTTTTATTACCAAATATTTTCCTCCCGCTAAGATTATTTCTTTAAGAAATCAAATTATGAATTTTAAGCAACTTGAGCATGAACATGTTGCCCAATCTTGGGAGAGAATGAAACTAATGATAAGAAATTGCCCAACTCATGGTTTGAATTTATGGATGATCATACAAAAAATTTATGCGGGACTAAACTTTGTCTTTAGAAATTTGCTAGACTCTGCCGCAGGTGGCACTTTCATGGAAATTACATTGGGAGAAGCTACAAAACTTCTTGATAATATTATGGAAAATTATTCTCAATGGCACACTGAACGAACTCCAACTGGTAAGAAGGTAAATTATGTTGAAGAAATTAATACTTAGAGTGATAAGATGGATGCTTTATTGAAGTTGGTTGCTAGTAAAAATGCTCATATTGATCCTAATGATGTGCCATTTTCCACTTTGATTGAGCAAAATAATGATGCTATTGATGCGAATTTCGTCTCTAGAAATAATTTCAACAACAATGCTTATAGGGGTAATTTCAATGCTAGTCCATTTCCTGGAAATTCCTCTAATAATTATGGCAATCCTTATGGTAATTCTTATAATAATAATAATAGGATGCCCTCTGATCTTGAAAGTAATATTAAAGAATTTGTTAGTTCGCAAAAGAATTTCAATGCTATGATAGAAGAAAAATTGAATAGAGTTGATGGATTGGCTAGGAACATGGATAAAATTGCTCATGATGTGGAAAATCTCAAAACTAAAATTTTGCCATCTAAGCATGATATAAATGAGTCTATTAAAGCTATCTATGTCTCCATTAATGAAAGTAAAGAAAGGACCGCTAGGTTAAGAGCTAAGCAAGAATTTCTAGAAAAAGCGATTCCACCCGGTTTCTATCGTAGTAATGATGAAGATATTAAAATGATTGGTGTTACACCTATTGAATCTTTGTTTAATAATGTAAAACTTGATGAAAAAGGGACTGAAGAAGAGTCAACTTTAGAAGGAAGGAGTCCCACTTGTTTGGAGGGTGATAATCTTGATCATAAAAATGAAAAAAGTGGGTTTGGAGAGGTTAAAACTTTAAATAGTAATGCACCCACTACTTTGGATTACAAGGACTTTAATTATGATAGTTGTTCTTTAATTTAGTGTATTTCCTTGTTGCAATCCATGATTAATTCACCAAATGTTGAACAAAATAAAGCTTTCACTAAACATATTGTAGAAGCCATGATGAAAGCACATGAAGAAAAACTTGAGTTGGAAGTATCAATTCCTAGAAAATTACAAGATGAATGGGAACCCACTATTAAAGTAAAAATTAAAGATTAGGAATGTAATGCTCTTTGTGATCTTGGTGCTAGCGTTTCCACTATACCAAAGTCTTTGTGTGATGTGCTAGGTCTCATCGACTTGGATCCTTGTTCCCATAATTTGCATCTTGCGGATTCCACTATTAAAAAGCCATTGGGTAGGATAAATGATGTGCTTATTCTTGCAAACAGAAATTATGTGCCCGTGGACTTTATTGTTCTTGACATTGAATTCAATCCTTCTTGCCCCATAATACTTGGTAGGCCTTTTCTTTGAACTATTGGTGCTATTATTGATATGAAAGAAGGTAATATAAGATTTCAATTTCCACTAAACAAAGGGATGGAACACTTCCCTAGGAAGATAATTAAATCACCAAATGAATCCATTATGAGGGCCACCTATGTAATCAATTTGAAGGATGACAACACTTGAAACTATGCATTATGCCTAGCTAGGGGCATAAAACAATAGCGCTTGTTGGGAGGCAGCCCAATGAATAAAATAATTTTTTGCTTTTACCTACTGTTTTTGAGTGTTTGAATGATTATAGATTCTGTTATGATAATGTTTTTATGTTTTAATTAGTGTTTGTGCCAAGTAATGCCTTTGGGATGATTTGGAAGATAGTATAATTGATGCTGTTTGGAAAACAGAAACTTTTGCGTCCAGTGCTAGAATTTTAGTTCTGTACTGGAGCATCAGAAAAATCTGAAATTTTTACACATTTTTTGTATTTGAATTTCCCACGTTTTACTAATTTTTCAGAATTTTTTGAGTTACAGAAGTATGGATTTTAAATAGATCTTTACAGACTGTTCTGTTTTAGACAGATTCTGTTTTTGTTGCATAGTTTGCTTATTTTGATGAATCTATGGATCGTATCGGGGGGTATGAGTCATGGAGAAGTTGGAGTACAGTAGAATTATGCCAATATCAAATATGACTCAATTTACAACAGTACCTAAAGTTTAAGATTTGTTTGTTATACTAACGGATCTCACGAGGTTTCTGTTGAGTTTTATGTGCTGAAGTTTTCAAGTTTTGGGTGAGACTACGATGGACAAAGGAATAAGGAGTGGCAAGAGCCTAAGCTTGGGGATTCCAAAGGCACCCCAAGGTAATATTCAAGGAAGACTCAAGCGTCTAAGCTTGGGGATGCCCCGGAAGGCATCCCCTCTTTCGTCTACAATCTATCGGTAACTTACTTG
The DNA here is from genome assembly GCA_039707655.1 of Elymus sibiricus. Lineage (NCBI taxonomy): Eukaryota > Viridiplantae > Streptophyta > Magnoliopsida > Poales > Poaceae > Elymus > Elymus sibiricus. Next base: position 164,705,562 of record CM077676.1, read on the forward strand.
GAGCTATATTTTTATTCATCACATGATATGTGTTTTACTTGGAGCATCTTGTGAAATAGTTTGTTTGCTTTTGTTTGCTTTTTAGTTGGTCACAATCATCTTAGATGAACACACCTTTTTGAGAGGGACACACATTATTCGTAATTTGTTAGAATACTCTATGTGCTTCACTTATATCTTTTGAGCTAGGCAGTTGCTCTAGTGCTTCACTTATATCTTTTAGAGCACGGCGGTGATGATATTTTAAAGAAATAGTTGCACTCCCATGCTTCACTTATATCTTTTTGAGAGTCTCATGATAGCAATGGTAATATGCACGGGTTATGAATTTGGTCCTGATATGATAGGTATTCAAGAGGGATATAATAAAAACTTTCATGTAGATCACTGAATATGATAAATTTGATTCCTTGAAATAGTTTTGCGATATTAAGATGGTAATATGTGGGAGTTACTAGTAGATAATTGTGGTTTAGTAAGAATATTGGTGTTAAGGTTTGTGATTCCCGAAGCATGCACGTATGATCTGTCGTTATGCTAAGAAGTTGGAGCATGATTTATTATTAATTGTCTTCCTTTGCGTGGCGGTCGGGGGCGCGCGATGGTTAACTCCTACCAACCTTCCCCCTAGGGGCATGCATAGTAGTACTTTGCTTTGAGGGCTAATAAACTTTCGCAATAAGTATGTGAGTTCTTTATGACTAATGTGAGTCCATGGATTATACGCACTCTCACCCTTTCGCAATTTGCTAGCCTCTTCGGTACCGTGCATTGCCCTTTCTCACATCGAGAGTTAGTGTAAACTTCGCCGGTGCATCCAAACCCCGTGATATGATACGCTCTATCACACATAAGCCTCTTTATATCTTCCTCAAAACAGCCACCATACCTACCTATCATGGCATTTCCATAGCCATTCCGAGATATATTGCCATGCAACTTCCACCGTTCCATTTTTTATGACACACATCATCATTGTCATATTGCTTTGCATGATCATATAGCTGAGATAGTATTTGTGGCTCAGCCATCGTTCATCATTTTCATACATGTTACGCTAGCATCATTGCACATCCTGGTACACTGCCAGAGGCATTCATATAGAGTCATATTTTTTGTTCTAGTATCAAGTTGCAATTCTGAGTTGTAAGTAAATAGAGGTGTGATGATCATTATTATTAGAGCATTGTCCCAGTGAGGAGAGGATGATGGTGGCTATGATTCCCCCACAAGTCAGGATGAGACTCCGGACGAAAAAAAATGAAGAGGCAAAAAAGAGCCATGAAAAAAAAGGAAAGAAAAAAATATATAAAAAAAAGAAGAAGAAAAAGGAAAAAAAAGAAAAAAAGAAAAAAAATGAGATAAAAAGAGAGAAGGGGCAATGTTACTATCTTTTTCCGCACTTGTGCTTCAGAGTAGCACCATGTTTTCATATAGAGAGTCTCCTATTTTGTCACTTTCATATACTAGTGGGAATTTTTAGTTATAGAACTTGGCTTGTATATTCCGATGATGGGCTTCCTCAAATGCCCGAGGTCTTCATGAGCAAGCAAGTTGGATGCACACCCACTTAGTTTTCATGTTGAGCTTTTATACACTTATAGCTCTTAGTGCATCCGTTGCATGGCAATCCCTACTCCTCGCATTGACATCAATTGATGGGCATCTCCATAGCCCGTTGATTAACCTCGTTGATGTGAGACTTTCTCCATTTTTGACTTCTCCTATTTATCTCTATCACCATACTCTATTCCACCCATAGTGCTATATCCATGGCTTGCGCTCATGTATTGCGTGGGAGTTGAAAAAGCTGAAGCACATTAAAAAGTATGAACCAATTGCTTGGCTAAAACCGGTGTTGTTCATGATAAATACTTTGTGTGAAGAAGATGAAGCATGACAGGATTATATTATTTTGTAGGGATAACATTCTTTAGCATTTTTATTTTGAAAGACATGATTGTTTGCTAGTATGCCTGAGTATTGATGTCTTTATATCAAATTATAGACTATTGCTTTGAATCATTTGGATCTTATTATTCATACCGTAAGAGAGAGATTGCATGATGAAACATGATAGGTAGCATTCCACATCAAAAATTCTGTTTTTATCATTTACCTACTTGAGGACGAGCAGGAATTAAGCTTGGGGATGCTTGATACGTCTCCAACAAATCTATAATTTTTTATTGTTCCATGCTATTATAGTATCAATCTTGGATGTTTTTATATGCAATTATATATCATTTTTTGGGACTAAACTATTAACCCAGTGCCTAGTGCCAGTTGCTGTTTTCTGCTTGTTTTTGGCTTTTCAGAGAAACAGTACCAAATGAAGTCCACATGCCATGAAACTTTTTGGAGATTTTTTTTGGACAAAAGAAACCTGGGAAGCTTCGGGAGGAGGCCAGAAGCCCCACAGGGGCTTCACAAGGCACTAGGGCGCGCCCCAGGGGGGCGCGCCGTAGTACCTTGTGGGGCCCATGTGACTCCTTTTGACCTAATTCCACTTCTATAAATTCACAAATATTTGGAAACCCCCAGAGAGCTAGAAGAGAAAACCTTTCCGCCGCCGCAAGCCTCTGTTCTTCCACGATCCCATCTGGAGGCCTTTTCCGGTACTCTGCCGGAGGGGGAATCGATCACGGAGGGTTCTACATCAACCTTGCTGCCCTTCCGATGATGTGTGAGTAGTTTACCATAGACCTACAAGTCCCTAGCTAGTAGTTAGATGGCTTCTTCTCTCTCTTTGATCTTCAATACAATGTTCTCCTCGATGTTCTTGGAGTTCTATCCGATGTAATCTTCTTTTGCGGTGTGTTTGTTGGGATCCGATGAATTGTGAGTTTATGATCAGATTATTCATGAGAAATATTTGAGTCTTCTCTGAACTCTTTTATGCATGATTATTATAACTTTGTATTTCTCTCCGATCTATCGGTTTAGTTTGGCCTACTAGATTGATTTATCTTGCAATGGGAGAGGTGCTTTGTGATGGGTTCAATCTTGCGGTGCTCAATCCCAGTGACAGAAAGGGACATGACACGTATTTGTATTGTTGCCATTAAGGATAAAAAATGGGGTTTATTCATATTGCTTGAATTTGCTTCTCTACATCATGTCATCTTGCTTAAGGTGTTACTCTGTTTCATACTTAATACCCTAGATGCATGCTGGATAGCGGTCGATGAGTGGAGTAATAGTAGTAGATACAGGCTGGAGTCGGTCTACTTGTCTCGGACGTGATGCCTATATACATGATCATTGCCATGAATCTGTCATAATTATTTGCTTTTCCATCAACTGCCCAACAGTAATTTGTTTACCCACCGTATGTTTATGTGCTCAAGAGAGAAGCCTCTAGTGAAAACTATGGTCCCCAGATCTATCTTTATTATATAAAAAACCTAAAAATACCTTGCTGCAATTTATTTACTTTTATTTTAATTAGTAGTTTAGTCTATCTATTTACCTCGATAAGATTTAATCCTTGCAAATAACCGCTAAGAGGATTGACAACCCTCTTATTTGCGTTGGGTGCAAGTGTTTGCTCTTGTGTGTGCAGGTGCGTTTAACGGAATTTTGCTTGGTTCTCCTACTGGATTGATAACCTTGGTTCTTAACTGAGGGAAATACTTATCTCTACTGTACTGCATCATCCTCTCCTCTTCGGGGAAATACCAACGCAGACTACAAGTAGCACGTACCGCATGTTCCAACAGTGGCTTCAGAGCCGATGCTGCGTGGTGATTAGATTCAGGGTAGAATTTGCATATGATGATATGTAGATTGTTTATGTACTGGCCGATGAGATCGGTTGTCAATATGATTGATTGTACATGGTGTCAGGCGTTCCGAGTTGTGATCTGTTTTTCCGTGATCGTGTTGTGGAGGTCGTGACACAAATTACCCCTACCGGTCGGTTTCCGCCATCGGGGTAGACAGTGGAATGTAAAGCCGGTCACAACACGCGAAGACCAATGAGATTGGTCAAATCAGAAAGATGGTCAAAATTTGGAAAATATGATTTGCCGGTGAAAATTCTAGTGTAAAAATGCATAGATTGGATCTCTGTTTTTTCACGAATGTCCGGGCGCCGGAGATACCACGAGGGGCCAGCCCCCTCGACCCCCGCAGGGGCACTACCCCTTGACCTCGCGGGGGGTAAAGCCCCCTCGACCCCCATTGCGTTAATCTATTAGGGCGGCGCATAACTTGTTTTTGCAGGGAATGCTTGTGATTTGGTATAGCCCGTGTATGTTGCATGTATGTAATTATATCATGACCTGCGCGTCGTGAGTACGGTAACCGGCTGGAGCCATATGGTTGTCTCATTATTGTTTTAATGACCTGCGTGTCAACATGAGCCATGTAATGTAATTTACTTTCATAGCTATTAGTTTGTAATAGCGTAGTATCTTATGTAACACTTGGCGGTTGACATGGGTGGCGTGGAGATGGAGATCACCACGAGGACAACCATGCATGGAGATGGAGATCACCATGGGCAGACTGCGCACGTGGAGATGGAGATCACCATGCACTGTGAAAAGGGGCTATACCATATCACACTTGTATAAACTGCCTGTGAAAGTTTATCCCTTTTATGCACCTTTCTTTTGCATGGTAGATGTTTTAAGTAGGGTGATCCCTCAAAGAATGTCAAGTATAAATGCCTCCCCAATTGCTGCACCTTCACATATCAAGTATGTTTAGTGGTGGGCCTATAAAATTAGGGTGCCACTAGATCTCCTTGAAGTGATGGGTTTGTGTTGGACACTTACTTGCGAAGCATTGGTTGACTTGTCGTGGCTATCGAAACAGTTTTGGGCCACGAGGCATAGGAGTTGGCGTGGCATGAGATGACCCCAACAACAAGAGTCGTATGGAGATACGATTGGCAAGAGTTGCTTACCGAGTGATCTCGTCTTCTAGCAGTGATGCAAAAGCTCACTAGTTGACATGTTGATCTTGGATCTTGAATCACTAAGTATCAACGGAGGGATGTTGATTTTAGTGGGAGTAATGATCTTATTAAAATATGAATTACTCTTCATGAATACATGTCTTAGTGTTTTGCATATTTCTGTTGTAGATCAATGTCACCACCTGCTCAAGTTACTCCTTTTGCGTTGAAATCTATCCTGGAAAAAGATAAATTGAATGGAACAAACTTTACCACCTGGTATAGAAACCTGAGAATTGTTCTTAGGCATGAGAAAAAGGAACAAGTTCTAGAGAATCCGCTTCCAGAGGAACCTGCCGAGAATGCTAATGCCACAACCAGAAATGCCTACCAGAAACTCGTTGATGAATCAAATGAGATCAGCTGTCTCATGCTGGCTTCTATGGAGCCCGATCTGCAGCAGCAGTTCAAAAATATTGAGGCTTTCAATATGATCGAGAACCTCAAAAGCATGTTCCAAATGCAGGCTAGGACCGAAAGGTTCAACGTCTGGCGATCCTTGATGGATTGTAAGCTAAAAGAAGGTGATCCACTAAGCCCGCATGTGATCAAGATGATCGGGCACATGAAAGCTTTGGATCGGTTGGGCTTCCCACTTGGGGACGAGTTGTCCACAGATACAATTTTGGGTTCTCTTCCAGATAGCTATGGGACGTTCATCTCGAACTACCATATGCATGGGATGGAAAAGAAGCTCACTGAATTGCATGGGATGCTCAAGGTGGCAGAGCAGGATATCAAGAAAGGTACGCATCGTCAAGTGTTGATGGTGCAGAACTCGGCTAAGTTCAAGAAGAGCTGGTCCAAGAAAAAGGCTAAGGCAAAGGGCAAGGAGAAGGAGGCAACTCCAACTGCCGCCACTGCGCCTAAGTCTGGGTCAGCCTCGGAGACCGTTTGCTTTCACTGCAGAACCTAGACACTGGAAAAGGAACTGCAGCAAGTGGCTTGCCGAGAAGGGCAAGAAGACTGGAAGTGTGACTTCTTCTTCGGGTACACTTGTTGTATATATTATAGACATTTATCTTGCTGATGTTTCTAGTAGCTCTTGGGTATATGATATCGGATCGGTTGTTCACATATGCAACTCGGTGCAGGGGCTAAGCAGAACTAGGAATGTTGAAAGAGGAGAAGTTGACATATGCGTCGGGAATAAAGCAAGAGTTACTGCATTGGCCATCGGCACTATGCAACTTAATTTACCTTCAGGACTTGTAATGGAACTTGATAATTGTTATTATGTTCCTGCTTTGAGTCAAAACATTATTTCTGCCTCATGTTTGATGAGACAAAGTTATGAATTCAGTATTAAGGACAATGGTTGTTCTATTTACTTGAATAATATGTTTCCTGGCTTAGCACCCGTTGTGAATGGGTTATTTATCCTAGATCTTGAAGGTGAGTCAGTCTATAATATAAATGTCAAGAGACATTAGCCAAATGAAATAAATCCGACTTACATCTGGCATTGTCGACTAGGACACATTAGTCAAAAGCGCATGAAGAAGCTCCATGATGATGGAATTCTAACTTTGAATCATTCGAGACATGCGAGTCTTGCCTACTCGGCAAGATGACTAAGACTCCTTTTGCAAAGAGTTGTGAGAGGGCGTCCGAGCTGTTGGAACTTATACATAGTGATGTATGTGGACCAATGAGCACGACAGCCAGAGGTGGTTTCCAATACTTCGTGACTTTTACCGATGACTTGAGTAGATATGGATATGTCTACTTGATGAGGCACAAGTCAGAAACTTTTGAAAAGTTCAAGGAGTTTCAGAACAAAGTGGAAAATCAACTCGGCAAGAGAATAAAACTTCTATGATCTGATCGTGGCAGTGAGTATATGAGCCAGGAGTTTGATGATCATCTGAAGAGTCGTGGAATAGTTCCACAACTGACTCCTCCGGGTACGCCATAGAGAAATGGCATGTCGGAACGGAGGAATCGGACTATGTTGGACATGGTCCGATCAATGATGAGTTAGTCGGATTTACCCTTGTCATTTTGGGGATACGCTCTAGAAACTGCAGCTTTCACACTAAACAGGGTACCATCAAAGTCCGTAGATAAGACACCATATGAGATATGGACTACGAAGAGTCACAGTTTGTCTTTTCTGAAAGTTTGGGGATGTGAAGCATATGTCAAGCGACTCCAGTCGGACAAGCTCACACCCAAATCGGACAAGTGCATATTCGTGGGATATCCAAGGGAAACCTTGGGATATTACTTCTACAACCGTGAAGAGGGTAAAGTGTTTGTCGCTTGACATGGAGTTTTCCTTGAGAAAGAGTTTCTCAATCGGAAGGCAAGTGGGAGAACGGTCCGACTCGAATAAATTCGAGAACCACATGGGGACGTTCCGGTAGGTGATTTGACGACACCGGAGTTAGTCAGGGAACTCGTAGTGGAGTCGACGCCGGTTCCACGGAGGTCGGAAAGGTTGCGCAATATGCACAACCGCAATGTGTTGTTCTTGGAGAACAACGAGCCGACTACATATGCCGAAGCGATGGTGAGCCCTGATTCCGAGTTATGGCTTGAGGCCATGAGATCCGAATTAAAGTCCATGGATGATAATCAAGTTTGGAACTTGGTTGATCTGCCAGATGGCGTTCGAGCCATTGAGTGCAAATGGATCTTTAAGAAGAAAACTGATATGGACAGAAATGTAACAGTCCATAAGGCTCGACTTGTCGCTAAAGGTTATCGACAAGTTCAAGGAGTTGACTACGATGAGACTTATTCACCGGTAGCGATGCCTAAATCAATTCGGATCATTCTTGCTATAACTGCATATTTCGACTATGAGATATGGCAAATGGATGTCAAAATGGCTTTCCTTAATGGAAATTTAACCGAGGACGTGTTAATGACACAGCCCGAGGGTTTTGTCGATCCAAAGAATTCTAGCATGGTATGCAAGCTTCAGAGATCCATTTATGGATTGAGGCAAGCATCTCAAAATTGGAACATTCGTTTTAATGAAGCGGTCAAAGAGTTTGGCTTCATCAAGAACGACTGTGATCATTGTGTATTCAAGAAGGTCAGTGAGAGCTCAGTAGCATTTCTAATCTTATATGTGGATGACATATTGTTGATTGGAAATGATGTTCAGATGTTTGAAACTGTCAAGGACTCATTGAAAAATAATTTTTCGATGAAGGACTTGGGAGAAGCAGCTTATATTTTGGGAATCAAGATCTATATAGATCGAGAAGGCTTATTGGATTAAGCCAAAGTGCGTATATTGACAAGGTGTTGAAGCGGTTCAACATGCAAGATGCCAAGAAGGGTTTCTTGCCCATGTCACATGGCATTAGTCTTAGCAAGACTCAGAGTCCTTCGACTCCTGATGAGCAAAGACGCATGGATGGGATTCCGTATGCTTCGGCTGTTGGGTCCATCATGTATGCCATGGTATGTACTCGTCCCGATGTTAGCTTTGCTCTCAGCGTGGTGGGCAGATACCAGGCTGATCCAGGTGAGAATCACTGGACAGCAGTTAAGAATATCCTTAAGTACTTGAGAAGGACTAAGGATATGTTCCTGGTTTATGGAGGTGGGGATGAGCTCATTGTAAAGAGTTATACCGATGCTAGTTTCCAAACTGATAGGGATGATAGTCGATCGCAATCTGGGTTTGTGTTCATTCTGAATGGAGGAGCAGTGAGCTGGAGGAGTTCCAAGCAAGATACGATAGCTGATTCTACAATAGAGGCCGAGTACATTGCGGCTTCTGAAGTTGCAAAAGAAGGTGTTTGGGTGAAGAATTTTATTTCTGATCTTGGTGTGGTTCAGAGCGCATCCAATCCATTGGACCTCTATTGTGATAATAGTGGTGCTAACATGCAAGTCAAAGGAACCACGGAACCATCATAAAACCCAACACATACTCAGGCGTTTTAACCTTATTCGTGACATTGTCGAGAGAGGTGATGTAAACATATGCAAGGTACACACGGATGCAAATGTTGCTGATCCATTGACGAAGCCTCTCCCACGGCCGAAGCATGAGGCGCACATGAGTTCCATGGGCATACGATGCCTAAATGATTGACTCTAGTGCAAGTGGGAGACTGTTGGAGATATGCCCTAGAGGCAATCATGTGATGATGATATTTCCCTATGTATTCATGAGTCTTTTGTATTGTCCTCGAACATCATCAATGATATGTATCAATAAGTATGTGACTTGTTTGTGGAACTATGTATTGTATGATGATCGTTCTAATGGTCCCTAGTTGATAAGGTTATGCGAACACATATCCTTGACTAGTATACGACTCGGTTGATGACTATGTTTCACAAGTCATGTGCATGGAGGTGCTAAACCGATAGTATGGACTCGGGGATGGAGATCACCGAGTCGGACAGACCCACTTTGAGACGCAGCGAGATATTGTCATCTGTTAGTCTCAAGTACAATGTCTATGCCATGTCCTAGACCTGAGGTCCTCGCATGTTCTTGGGATGAGGATCGACTCACTTAGGGTCTGTCAAACGCTACTCCGTAACTGGGTAGTTATAAAGGTAGCTTTCGGGTGAGTTGTGAGACATGCCGCGAGACATGGTTGACCAAGATGGGATTTGCCCCTCCTATATGGAGAGATATTCTTTGGGCCATCTTGAGTGATCAGATTTGGAAAGCATGGCCATGTGACTTGGGTTAAGTGTTAACTCGGTTCGGGAATCAGTATCACGGTTTCGAGAAGAGAGGTCGAGCTACCACAAGGGTGACAAGTACTCGCCTTGAGCTCGACAACATATATCGTGAGGCAAAAGGAATGTTGCATATGACACATTGTCGAGGTTCATCAAATGACTTTACGCACACATGGGAGTTGGCACGTTCTGCTAGGAGCCGCTACCAACTATCGACTTCGGTTGTGTCCATGTGTACGTGAATCTATAGGGTCGCACACTTAAGGGGATGCAGCCCATTCGGATTGGATCCGAGTGGAAAATGGATGTAGACTCCTAGTGGGCTCAAGTGTTGAGCCCACCTCAGAGGTCTATATAAAGGGGAGTGGGCACGCCACTTAGGGTTGAACTTTTTCCACCCGTGACAGCCGCCGCCACAACTCCCAACGCCCATGCCGCGCGACTGGACCTAGCAGTCCGCCGCCCGACGCTGCTTCCCGCACGTGTGTATACCTTGGAGGCATCGCATCTGCGGTGCTCGGACGAACCGTTCGAGGGATCCGGGAGGTACCGTTTGCGGGAGATCACCGTTCGCGGGTCTTCGCTGTTCACGGGAGATTGGCGACGCGAGGAGGAGACGCCTCGGGAGATCGACTACACGCATCACCAACTCTACTTCCGCAGCGGTGACTGCGCGTCTAGTGGTAAACCCGATCCTGTGATCTATTTCCAGCAGCATGTTCTTGGGTGTGCGGTAGAAATTTTTATTTGGTGCTAGCGTAGCGTACCGCATGTTCCAACAAGTAATGCCTTTGGGATGATGGTGTAATTGATGCTGTTTGGAAAACAGAAAGTTTTTTGCATCCAGTATTTGATTTTTGGTTCGGTACTTGAGCATCAGAAAAATCTGAAATTTTTACACAGTATTGGTATATGAATTATTTACGTTATTCCAATTTTTCAGAATTTTTGGAGTTACATAAGTATGTCTTCTAAATAGATCTTTACAGACTGTTCTGTTTTAGACAGATTCTATTTTTGTTTCATAGTTTGCTTATTTTGATGAATCTATGGATCGTATCGGGTTGTTTGAGTCATGGAGAAGTTGGAGTACAGTAGCATTATGCCAATATTAAATATTAATCAATTTACAATATTACCTAAAATTTAAGATTTATTTGTTATACTAAGGGATCTCACGAGGTTTCTGTTGAGTTTTGTGTGCTGAAGTTTTCAAGTTTTGGGTGAGACTACGATGGATAAAGGAATAAGGAGTGGCAAGAGCCTAAGCTTGGGGATGCCCAAGGCACCCCAATGTAATATTCAAGGAAGACTCAAGCGTCTAAGTTTGGGGATGCCCCGGAAGGCATCCCCTCTTTCGTCTACAATCTATCGGTAACTCACTTGGAGCTATATTTTTATTCATCACATGATATGTGTTTTACTTGGAGCGTCTTGTGATATAGTTTGTTTGCTTTTTAGTTTGCCACAATCATCTTTGCTGAACACACCTTTTTGAGAGGGACACACATTATTCATGATTTGTTAGAATACTCTATGTGCTTCACTTATATGTTTTGAGCTAGGTAGTTGCTCTAGTGCTTCATTTATATCTTTTAGAGCACGACGGTGGTTATATTTTAAAGCAATAGTTGCACTCTCATGCTTCACTTATATCTTTTTGAGAGTCTAATGAATAGCAATGGTAATATGCACGGGTTATGAATTTGGTCCTAATATGATAGGTATTCAAGAGGGATATAATAAAAACTTTCATGTAGATCACTGAATATGATAAGTTTGATTCCTTGCAATAGTTTTGAGATATTAAGATGGTAATATGTGGGAGGTGCTAGTAGATAATTGTGGTTTAGTAAGAATATTGGTGTTAAGGTTTGTGATTCTCAAAGCATGCACGTATGATTTGTCGTTATGCTAAGAAGTTGGAGCATGATTTATTCTTGATTGTCTAGCTTATGAGTGGCGGTCGGGGACGAGCGATGGTCTTTTCCTACCAATCTATCCCCCTAGGGGCATGCATAGTAGTACTTTACTTCGAGGGCTAATAAACTTTCGCAATAAGTATGTGAGTTCTTTATGACTAATGTGAGTCCATGGATTATACGCACTCTCACCTTTCCGCAATTTGCTAGCCCCTTCGGTACCGTGCATTGCCTTTTCTCACATCGTGAATTGGTGCAAACTTCGCCGGTGCATCCAAAACCCGTGATATAATACGCTCTATCACACATAAGCCTCCTTATATCTTCCTCAAAACAGCCACCATGCCTACCTATCATGGCATTCCCATAGCCATTCTGAGATATATTGCCATGCAACTTCCACAGTTCCGTTTTTATGACACACATCGTCATTGTCATATTGCTTTGCATGATCATATAGCTGACATAGTATTTGTGGCTCAGCCACCGTTCATCATTTTTTATACATGTTACGCTAGTATCATTGCACATCCTGGTACATCGCCAGAGGCATTCATATAGAGTCATATTTTTGTTCTAGTTTCGAGTTGTAATTTTCTTTTGAGTTGTAAGTAAATAGAAGTATGATGATCATCATTATTAGAGCATTGTCGCAGTGAGGAAAAAAAAGAGGCCAAAAAGAGCCCACGAAAAAAAGAAAAAATATAAAATAAAATGAGAGAAAAGAGAGAAGGGGCAGTGTTACTATCCTTTTCCATACTTGTGCTTCAAAGTAGCACCATGTTTTTCATATAGAGAGTCTCCTATTTTGTCACTTTCATATACTAGTGGAAAATTTTCATTATAGAACTTGGCTTGTATATTCCGATGATGGGCTTCCTCAAATGCCCGAGGTCTTCATGAGCAAGCAAGTTGGATGCACACCCACTTAGTTTTCATGTTGAGCTTTCATACACTTATAGCTCTTAGTGCATCCGTTGCATGGCAATCCTTACTCCTCGCATTGACATCAATTGATGGGCATCTCCATAGCTCGTTGATTAGCCGCGTTGATGTGAGACTATCTTCTTATTTTTGACTTCCCCTTATTAATCCCTACCATCACACTCTATTCCTCCCATAGTGCTATATCCATGGCTTGCGCTCATGTATTGCGTGGGGTTGAAAAAGCTGATGCGCGTTAAAAAGTATGAACCAATTGGTCGGTTTGTCATCGGGGTAGTGCATGATAAATATTTTATGTTAAGAAGATGGAGCATGACAGGATTATATGATTTTGTAGGGATAACTTTCTTTAGCATTTTTATTTTGAAAGACATGATTGTTTATTGGTATGCCTGAGTATTGATGTCTTTATATCAAACTATAGACTATTGCTTTGAATCATTCGGATCTTATTATTCATATCGTAAGACAGGGGTTACATGATGAAACATGTTAGGTAGCATTCCACATCAAAAATTCTGTTTTTATCATTTACCTACTCGGGGACGAGTAGGAATTAAGCTTGGGGATGCTTGATACGTCTCCAACGGATCTATAATTTTTGATTGTTCCATGCTATTATAGTATCAATCTTGGATGTTTTATATGCAATTGTATGCCATTATATATCATTTTTTGGGACTAACCTATTAAGTCAGTGCCTAGTGCCAGTTGCCGTTTTTTTTGCTTGTTTTTGCCTTTTCAGAAAATCATTATCAAAAAGTGTCCAAACGAGAAAAAAACTTTGGATTAATTTTTTCTGGACCAGAAGAGACCCACGAAGCTTCGGGAGAAGACCAGAGGAGCCACAAGCTCGGAGGGCGCGCCCTGGGGGGTAGGGCGCGCCCCCGGGCTTGTGGGCCCCTCGTAGCCCCTCCTGGCCTAATTCCAGCGCTATAAATTCCCAAATATTCCCAATATACCAGAAGGAGAGAAGAAAAAACCTTTCCGCCGCCGCAAGCCTCTGTTCTTCCGTGATCCAATCTGGAGGCCTTTTCCGGTACTCTGCCGGAGGGGGAATTGATCACAGAGGACTTCTTCATCAACCTTCCTGCCCTTCCGATGATGTGTGAGTAGTTTACCACAGACCTATGGGTCCATAGCTAGTAGATAGATGGCTTCTTCTCTCTCTTTGGTCTTCAATACCATGTTCTCCTCGATGTTCTTGGAGTTCTATCCGATGTAATCTTCTTTTGCGGTGTGTTTGTTGGGATCCGATGAATTGTGAGTTTATGATCAGATTATTCATGAGAAATATTTGAGTCTTCTCTGAACTCTTTTATGCATGATTCTTATAGCTTTGTATTTCTGTTCGATCTATCGATTTGGTTTGGCCAACTAGATTGGTTTATCTTGCAATGGGAGAGGTGCTTTGTGATGGGTTCAATCTTGCGGTGCTCAATCCCAGTGACAGAAAGGGACATGACACGTATTTGTATTGTTGCCATTAAGGATAAAAAAGATGGGGTTTAATCATATTGCTTGAGTTTACTTTGTCTACATCATGTCATCTTGCTTAAGGCATTACTCTGTTTCATACAATACCCTAGATGCATGCTGGATAGCGGTCGATGGGTGGAGTAATAGTAGTAGATGCAGGCAGGAGTTGGTCTACTTGTCTCGGACGTGATGCCTATATACATGATCATTGCCATGAATCCATCATAATTATTTTCTTTTCTATCAATTGCCCAACAGTAATTTGTTTACCCACCGTATGCTATGCGTTCGAGAGAGAAGCCTCTAGTGAAAACTATTGCCCCCGGGTCTACTTTATCATATATAAAAAACCAAAAATACCTTGCTGCAATTTATTTACTTTTATTTTATTTAGTATTTTAGTTTATCTATCTATCACTATCAGAATTAATCCTTGCAAATAACTGCTAAGAGGATTGACAACCCTCTTATTTGTGTTGGGTGCAAGTGTTTGCTTTTGTGTGTGCAGGTGTTGCTAAAGGGATTTTGCGTGGTTCTCCTACTGGATTGATAACCTTGGTTCTTAACTGAGGGAAATACTTATCTCTACTATAGTGCATCATCCTCTCCTCTTCGGGGAAATACCAACGTAGTCTACAAGTAGCAAGGCATTTTGAAAATATCAGTCAAACGTGTTCGCAAAAAGACGGGCCTAAGCATTTCAACGAAGCGTTCAAAATCCTCTTCATCCTTATTTTTCGAAGGTTTACTAGGAAAAGGCATGGGTTTTTGAACCCATGGTTCTCTTTCTTTACCATGTTTTCTAGCAATGAAATCTCTTTTATCATATCTTTTATTCTTAGGTGGGTTATCAAGATCAACATCAGGTTCTATTTCTACATCATTATCAGGTTCTTTATCATTGTCTGGTTGAGCATCATCAGTATGAACATCATCATTATCATTAGGTGGTTGTTCATTACCAGATTGTGTCTCAGCATCAGAAATAGAAACATCATTATGATTCTCAGAAGGTTTTTCTATCACGGGTTCACTAGAAGCATGCAAAGTGTTATCATCTTTCCTTTTCTTTTTCTTCTTAGATGAACTAGGTGCATATATATTAATTCTTTGAGAATCTTGTTCAATTCTTTTAGGGTGACCTTTAGGATACAGCGGCTCCTGAGTCATTCTACCTCCTCTGGTCACAACTCTAACAGCACGATCATTCATTCTATTATTCATTTCATTAAGCAAATCATTTTGTGACTTAGAAACTTGTTCTAACTGAGTATGAACCATGGATGAATGTTTACTTAAACCTTTAACATCATTAGCAATCCTATACATCAAGTCACTCAAGCAATCAATCATAATAGCATTTCGTTTCAATTGATTGCTAACAAACATATTAAAATTCTCTTGCTTAACAATGTAATTATCAAATTCATCCAGGCATTGACTAGCAGATTTATTGTAAGGAATATCACTTCATCGAATCTATAAAGAGAATTTACCTTTACTACCTGTGTCGGGATATCGAGTCCATGTATTTCTTCAATAGGTAGTAAATTCTTAACATCTTCAAATTTAATACCCTTTTCTTTCATAGATTTCTTGGCTTCTTGCATATCTTCTGGACTGAGAAATAGAATACCTCTCTTCTTCAGAGTTGGTTTAGGTAGTGGTTCAGAAAGTGTCCAATCATCAGCATTCTTTAACATATTGTTCAATAGTTCTTCAGCCCGTCCAACAGTTCGTTCCCTGAAAACACAACCAGCACAACTATCTAGGTAGTCCCTAGAAGCATCGGTTAGTCCATTATAAAAGATATCAAGTATTTCATTTTTCTTAAGAGGATGATCAGGCAAAGCATTAAGTAATTGGAGAAGCCTCCCCCAAGCTTGAGGGAGATTCTCTTCTTCAGATTGCACAAAGTTAAATATTTCATGTAAGGCAGCTTGTTTTTTATGAGCAGGAAAATATTTTTCAGAGAAGTAATATATCATATCCTGGGGACTACGCACACAACCAGGAGCAAGAGTATTAAACCATTTCTTAGCATCACCCTTTAATGGAGAAAGGAAACAACTTAAGAATATAGTAATAGCGAATTTTTTCCTCATGAGCAAATAGGGTGGCTATATCATTCAATTTGGTAAGGTGTGCCACAACAGTTTCAGTTTCATAACCATGAAAAGGATCAGATTCTACCAAAGTAATTAACTCAGGATCAACAGAGAGTTCATAATCCTTATCAGTAACAAAGATAGGAGAAGTAGAAAACTTAGGATCATATTTCATTCTCTCTATCATAGCTTTTCTTTCAGCTTACTCAGTAGTTTCTTAACATCATCTCTATCATTACAAGCAAGAAACTCTCTAGCTATCTCCCCATCCATAACATAACCCTCAGGTATCTTAGGCATTTCAACTCTAGTAGGAGAGCTAGGCATAATAGGTGAATCATAATTTTCAGAAGTTTCAGCATTCTCAATTTCTTTAGCTTTAGCAATTTGTTCATCAAGAAATTCACCTAGTGGCACAGTATCATCAAGCAGAGTACTAATATCATCACAAGTTTCATTTATAGCAGAAGTAGTATCATTAGTTACTTCCGACATAGCAGAATGAATAGCGGGTGGTGGTGTCGCAAGCCTACTTAAAACAGAAGGTGAATCAAGTGCGGAGCTAGATGGCAGTTCCTTACCTCCCCTCGTATTAGAGGGTACGATCTTAGTCTTAGCATCTTTCAGATTCTTCATAGTGTAAAATACCAAGCGAACTCAATAAATAGAGCTATGCTCCCCGGCAACGGCGCCAGAAAAAGGTCTTGATAACCCACAAGTATAGGGGATCGTGACAGTCTTCGAGGGTAGTATTTCACCCAAATTTGTTGATTCGACGCAAGGGGAGCCAAAGAATATTTATGAGCCTTAGCAGTTGAGTTTTTAATTCAATCACACCTGGGATATAATATTTCTGCCGCAAAGTGTTTAGTAGCACAGTAGCAATAGTAACAGGAACAGTAACAGAAGCAGTTTGTGATGATTGTAACAGTAGCAGCAGTAGTAACTTAGCAAAGATCAATATGAGAAAAGCATAGGCATTGGATCGACGATGGATATTTGTGTTGAATGACATTCATCATGTAACAGTCACAACCTAGAGCGATACACAATAGCTCAAATTCATCAATGTAATGTAGGCATGTATTCCGTATATAGTCATACGTGCTTATAATAAGAACTTGCATGACATCTTTTGTCCTACCCTCCCGTGGCAGCGGGGTCCATAAGGAAACTAAGGGATATTAAGGCCTCCTTTTAATAGAGAACCGGAATAAAGTATTAACACATGGTGAATACATGAACTCCTCGAATTACCGTCATCCCCGGAGAGTATCCCAATCAATTGTCACTATGGGGTCTACGGATCAGAACAATAACAAGTGCATATAACTAGCAGATAGGATCAAGAACTCAAATATATTCATGAAAACATAGAGGGTTCAGATCTAAAATCATGGCACTCGGGCCCTAGTGACAAGCATTAAGCATAGCAAAGTCATAGCAACATCAATCTCAGAACATAGTGGATACTAGGGATCAAGCCCTAACAAATTGACTCGATTACATGACAAATCTCATCCAACTCCATCACTGTCCAGCAAGCCTACGAAGGAATTACTCACACCCGGTGGTGAGCATCATGAAATTGTTGATGGAGAAGGGTTGATGATGACGACGGCGACAAATCCCCCTCTCCGGAGCCCCAAACGAACTCCAGATCAGCCCTCCCGATGAAGAATAGGAGGTGGCGGTGGCTCCGTATTGTAAAACATGATGAAACTTTCTCTTTGATTTTTTTCTCCGCGAGACGGTACTTACAGAGTTGGAATTAGGGCAAACGGAGGTCTGTGGGACCCACAAGCTCACAGGGCGCGCCCTGGGGGGGTGGGCGCGCCCCCTGAGCTTGTGGCTCCTGGGTGGCCCCCCTCTAGTAGATCTATTCGCCAATATTTTTTTATATTCTGAAAATATTCTCCGTAAATTTTCAGCTCAATCCGAGAACTTTTATTTCTGCACAAAAACAGCATCATGGTAGTTCTGCTAAAAACAATGTCAGTTCGGGTTAGTTTCATTCAAATCATGAAAATTAGAGTCCAAAACAAGAGCAAAAGTGTTTGGAAAAATAGATACATTTGGGACGTATCAAATAACATCATAACTATGCGCTTTTCTATCAATTGCCCAACAGTAATTCGTTTACCCAAGGTATGCTATTTTCCGAGAGAGAAGCCTCTAGCGAAAACTATGGCCCTCGGGTCTACCTTTTATTATCTTAGAAAATCCTAATTTCCTTTGCTGCAATTTATATACTTTTTATTTACTTTGAAATGTATACTTCTACCACTACCAGTTTTGATCCTTGCAAATAACGACTACAAGGGGATTGACAACCCTCTTTCCGCGTTGGGTGCAAGTATTTGTCTGTTTGTGTGCAGGTGCTGTTTGACTAGGATTTGCTTGGTTCTCCTATTGGTTCGATAACATTGGTTCTCATTGCAGGAAATATTATCCGCTACTATATTGCTTCACCCTTCCTCTTCGGAGAAAAACCCAACACAGCTCACAAGTAGCATAGCTGCTCAAATAAGTTGATTCCACAGTTGGGCTCTGTACATAGAACATCTAACGTAGCCCAATTAATCACAATACTCAAAAAAAGTTAAACTATGGGAATAGCTGCCCTTAGAATGTTAAGCCCATGTAGCGGGGACCGATTTTCTTAGGCGTCCACATCCAACGAGCAGTGGCGACCAAACCGTGAAATTGGACTGCTCCTAAAATGCTCGTTTTTAGTGCCTCTAAAAATGTGTTTCCATTTCATACATAGTGGGTACCTAGAAGCGACGCCTTGATGGTTAAAACAACATTATGTATACGAGATAAAAACCTTACAATTCTATTTCTGTCTTGGCCGACTGTCTTGACCAATACAGACACTCGTAAGATAAATAATTTTGTGTGGGCAAGATGTAGTAAAAACCTCAGGTCTCCTCTGTTTCAAAGGGAAAAATGAAGGAATAGGAAATTTTTCTATGGTGCCACTATTATGTCTTTGGTTCAAAAGAATGGGGCAAAGGAAAAATGAAGAAGTTTTTCTTTGATCTCAGTTTCAAATGAAAACACATAAATTTTGACATCCACTCGAACCTATTCTTCAAATTTCTATGCATAAAGAATGAGAATAAGATTTTTAAGTGGCAGATAATTGCCCATGCGTTGCAACATGTATACATATTTTAGTACATTAGCATGCGATTTACATATCCATATTATTCTGATTGTGTAAATAAACGTTTAATAGATTCTGCCCCTGATTTACCTACCTAAATATATTTTATGATTTATTTGGTAAGCATTTATTGGCTTATCAAGAAAACATAATTTTATTTGGTAAATAAATAGAAGGTCAGGCAGTTAAGGCGGTTTTAAAGGTAAACCGATGAAAAACCAGAGATATAAAGAAAAAGATTAAAGCGAAGAAAGGAAAGAGAGAACACATGTAAAGTTGGATGAAAAAGAAGTTAGAAAACAAAACCTTATGTTCTTTTCTCTACTCCTAAAGGGGGAGTCTGCGGTCGTGATGGTAGGGCGTGGTACGCCATTTCGTTCGTCGCCCTCTCTACTTTCCCGGGTTAGAGCTAACGATCTCGAATCAATTCCACCGTGATAAGTCAAACTTAGCTTCAATGTGGTTTTCTCTCCTTCCTTCCGTAGCCCCCAAATTACCTCTCTCTGATATTCTCCTCCTCCCGATGCTTTCCCCCGCCCACTGATGTCTACTACGCAACTTTTATTCTTGTAGACGTTGGTGGGCCTCCAAGTGCAGAGTTTTGTAGGACAGTAGCAAATTTCCCTCAAGTGGATGACCTAAGGTTTAGCAATCCGTGGGAGGCGTAGGATGAAGATGGTCTCTCTCAAACAACCCTGCAATCAAATACAAGAAATCTCTTGTGTCCCCAACACACCCAATACAATGGTAAATTGTATAGGTGCACTAGTTCGGCGAAGAGATGGTGATACAAGTGTAGTATGGATAGTAGATATAGATTTTTGTAATCTGAAAATATAAAAACAGCAAGGTAGCAAGTGATAAAACGGAGCACAAACGGTATTGCAATGCTTAAAAACAAGGCCTAGGGTTCATACTTTCACTAGTGCAATCTCTCAACAATGCTAACATAATTGAATCATATAACAATCCCTCAACATGCGACAAAGAATCACTCCAAAGTTCCTATTAGCGGAGAACATAAGATGAAATTGTTGTAGGGTACGAAACCACCTCAAAGTTATCCTTTTCAATCAATCTATTGAGCCATCCCTATAAGTGTCACAAACAGCCCTAGAGTTCGTACTAAAATAACACCATATGAAACACATCAACCAACCCTAATGTCGCCTAGATACTCCAATGTCACCACAAGTATCCGTGAGTTGATTATTCGATATGCATCAAACAACTTCAGATTCATAATATTCAATCCACACAAAGAACTTCAAAGAGTACCCCAAAGTTTCTTATCGGAGAAAAGATAATGAAAACATGCAACCAACCCCTATGCCTAGATCACCCCAAGGTCACGGGAATCCGCGAGTTGATTACCAAAACATACATCAAGTGAATCAATAGAATACCCCATTGTCACCACGGGTATCCACATGCAAGACATACATCAAGTGTTCTCAAATCTGAAATATTCAATCCGACAATAACGAAACCTCAAAGGGAAAGACTCAATCCATCACAAGAAGATAGAGAGGGAAGAAACACCATATGATCCAAGTATATTAACAAAGCTCGCGATACATCAAGATCATGACAAATCAAGAACACAAGAGAGAGAGAGAGATCAAACACATAGCTACTAGTACATACCCTCAGCCCCGATGGTGAACTACTCCCTCCTCATCATGAAGACCGCCGGGATGATGAAGATGGCCTCCGGTGATGATTCCCCCCTCCAACAAGGTGCCGGAACAGGGCTCCAGATGGTATTTCTTTGGTACAGAGGCGTGCGGCGGCGGCATCGAAGTTCTAGGTTTATTTCTGGGGGTTTCTCTATTTATAGGATTTTTCAGCGTTGGAATCACGCAAAACGGAGCTACGAGGGCCCCACAAGGTAGCACAGCGCGACCCCCCCCCCAGGCCGTGCCGTGGTGCCTTGTGAGCACCTCGTGAGGCTTCTAGTCCTTCCATGAAGCTTCGGGGGTCTCTTTTGGTCCAAAAAAAATCATCGAAAAGTTTCGTCCAATTCCGAGAACTTTTATTTCTGCACAAAAAACAACACCACGGTAGTTCTGCTGAAAACAGCGTCAGTCCGCGTTAGTTCTAATCTAATCATACCAAAACCATATAGAATTGTTATAAACATGGCATGAATACTTCATAAATTATAGATACGTTGGAGACGTATCACCCGCCTCCACCGTTACGGCAACCACGCTAGTCATTGCCATATCACATGAGGGATAGCAGCGAGTAGAGAACATAAGCGCCATAGCCATGGCGGAGCAGGCTCTCGGTGATGACCTTAATGTGCTCTTCTTCTTCCCTCAGTTCACTGCTCACTCCTGCATCTCTCCTTGGGGAGGAGGCCCTAACGACGGCAACCATGACACCTTCCTCCCATTATCTTTCCTTCTGCCCTCTCCTTCCCGTTGGCTCCACCGCTAATCTTACTCAATCTCATCTTCTTTCGTGTGTGAGCATCGTCCGCATCGACCCTAAGGCATGCAATCGCTTGGCTGCTAATTCATGGTTTGTCCGTCGTGTCTTCTTTAGTGATGTGCAGATTCCCACAGAACCCCGCTCTGGCGTCTGGACACAGGCCACATCTTGATCCTGCAGTTGGGAGGATCGGAAGAAGGAGGAGGATCCGCTGGTACTATTTGGGCAGCACAAAATTGCCCCATCGTCGACCATCCTAGCATTAGCCCCGCCACTTGAGGTATGCTGCAAGGCGCTAACGCCGGATCACTGCTACTTGTGATAGGCGTTGGGATTTCCCCGAAGAGGAAGGGTGATGTAGTATAGTAGCAGATAGTATTTCCCTCAGTTAAGAACCAAGGTTTATCGAACCAGTAGGAGACTCACGCAAACAAATGTAAGCAGTACCTGCACACACACACAACAAATACTTGCACCCAACGCGGGCAAGAGGGTTGTCAATACCCTTCTACTCGTTAATTGCAAGGATTAATTCTGGTAATGGTAGATAGATAAATTGCAAAGGAAAATAAAAGTAAATAAATTGCAGCAAGGTACTTAGGGTTTTAGTAATATAAAGTGAATGGACCCAGGGGCTATAGCTTTCACTAGAGTCATCTCTCTCACGAGCATAGCAACGATGGATAAAATTACTGTTGGGCAATTGATAGAAAAGCACATATTTATGACCATATTCATGCCATGATCAATATACAGGCTTTACGTCCGTGACAAGTAGACCGAAACAATTCTGCATCTACTACTATTACTCCAGCCCTTGACCGCTATCCAGCATGCATCTTAAGGTATTAAGTTCATAACAAACAGAGTAATGCTTGGAGCATGATGCCATAATGTAGACAAAGTAAGACCAAATAATATGTTCAAACCCCGTCGTTTTACCCTTAGTAGCAACAATACAAATACGTTCCTCGCTACTCCTCCTGTCACAGAGTGAGGACACCGCAAGATTGAACCTACTACTATGCACCAATTCCTCTGAAGATCTAATCATCAACTTGGCCAAAGAAAACTCATAGATCGGAAAGCATACATAGCTATAAAATCACACATAATAAAGTTCAAAAAAGAGTCAATTACTTTCAATGAATAATCTGATCATAAACCCACAATTCATCGGATCCCAACAAATGCACCGCAAAAAGATTACATTGAATCAATCTCCAAAGAGGACATTGTATTGAAGATCAAAAAGAGAGAGAGAGAGAGAGAGAAGAGAGAGCCATCTAGCTACTGCTATGGACCCATAGGTCCTGTGGGAACTACTCACATATCATCATGGAGGCAGCAAGGTTGATGAAGAAGGCCTCCGTGATGGATTCCCCCTACGGCAGAGTACCTGAAAAGGCCTCCAGATGGGATTGCGGAAGAATAGAGGCTTGCGGCGGCGGAAGAATTGTTTTGTTGGCTCCCTTGGGGGTTTCTAAATATTTGGGAATTTATAGGCCAGGAATTAGGTCAAACGAAGCAGCAGGGGCCCACAAGGGGGCAGGGCGCGCCTACCCTCTCAGGGCGCAACCCCTACCTTGTTGTTGCCTCGTTTGTTGTCTGGACTCCCCCCGAAGCTTCTAGGGTCTCTTCTGGTCCAGAAAAAATCGTCAAAAAGTTTCTGCATGTTTGGACTTCGTTTGGTATGGATTTTCTGTAAAACCAAAAACAAGCAGAAAACAACAACTGGTACTGGGCACTAAGTTAATAGGTTAGTTCCCATAAATGATATAAAATGGTATATAAAGCATACAAGATTGATAATGTAATAGCATGAAACAATAAAAAATTATAGATACGTCGGAGACGTATCAATCACCATCACCGTCATCTCCTCATGTATTGAGATCCCGCCTCCCCCCTGCAACCCTTTGTAAGTTTGTTCCAATATAAAGTTCAGGTAAAAGTAAGTTATGGTTGTTGTGGACATGACTTGAATAACACAAGGTGATGATGGATGGAATTCCAAGGTCAGCAGTGGACTACTGCTAATATATTATTTTGGTATGGATTCGGAAATACTTCACGTATCTTTTTTGGTTCTTAATCAGAGATTTATTAGTTTAGAAAAAGAATTTTCTCCCCATATGAAGCACGTAGTATTTTTATCAACAGTTAAGCCATAGCCAACAGCACTCAAGTCTGAAATTTACGAAGTTCTAGGATAGTCCCTGTTGCAAATTGCAAGATATGTGAAAATATGAGATGCCACTAACATACAGTTACCCTAAGTCATACTTTGGAATTTAGGGTCTGGCAGTGGTGCTATTCTTGGTCCAGATCTGTGTGGAGGAAAAATCATTGGGGAAAACACTGTAATTGGGAACTATGTTGTGGTTTGTGTTAAGTACCAATGTCACAAATATAAGATTTGCATCAACTTGACTTTGGTGTACTGATGTGACATAGTACAATGTTTTCTTAGCTTTCTAGTTCATGCAATCTTATTCAAGCAAACTACTTCTATGTTTATGGTTTTGTCAATCTTCTTTTTTCCGCTGACACATGGGCACTTACATTTCAATGATGAGCATTTCATGTGGTGTCTTGAGATCTTATGCTTTGTGCAGAATGTTAATGGCTTTTTCTCCCATTCGGCCAGGAGATTAATGCTTTCTACAGATACATTGGTAACAACAACGAGATCAGAGGGTGCTGCTATTCATGGCTCATCTAAATCTTGTAACTGTACAATATTCAGGTTCCATGTTATTTAAATATATTTGATGTGCTCACTTTTCTCTTTTTACGAGCAAGCATTTTTTGTAGCTTATTGGCAACAATAATCTCATAATGGGGTCCTGCCACGTAGAACATGATTGCAAGATTGGTAGAAATAACATTTTTGCTAATAATGCTTTATTTGGTCGCCATGTTATTGTTGAAGTGAGTAAATGATACGTCTCCGACGTATCTATAATTTTTTATTGTTTCATGCTATTATATTATCATTATTAGATACTTTATATGCAATTTTATATCATTTTTGGGTACTAACCTATTAACTCAGTGCCTAGTGTCAGTTGTTGTTTTTTGCTTGTTTTTGGTTTTACAGAAAATCTATACCAAACGGAGTCCAAACGCTACGAAACTTTTTGACGATTTCTTTGGACATAAGAGACCCTAGAAGCTTCGGGGGAGGATGAGAAGACCTACGAGGAGACGGCAAGGCAACAGGGCGCGCCCTGATGCCTTGTGGGCCCCTCGTGGATCCGTCTGACCTAATTCCAGCGCTATAAATTCTAAAATATTCCAAAACCCCTAGAGAGCCACCCGAAACAATTTTTTCGCCGCTGCAAGTCTCTGTTCTTCCGCGATCCCATCTGGAGGCCTTTTTCGGTACTATGCCGGAGGGGAATCGATCATAGAGGGCTTCTACATCAACCTTGTTGCCCTTCCGATGATGTGTGAGTAGTTCACCACAGACCTACGGGTCCATAGTGATTAGCTAGATGGCTTTCACTCTCTCTTTGATCTTCAATACAATGTTCTCTTTGGAGATCAATCAGATGTAATCTTCTTTTGCGGCGTGTTTGTTGGGATCCGGTGAATTATGGGTTTATGATCAAATTATTCATTGAAAGTAATTGAGTATTTTCTAAACTTTATTATGTATGATTGTTATAGCTATGTAATGCTTTTTGATCTATGGGTTTTCTTTGGACAAGTTGATTCATTGATCTTTAGTGGAAGTGGTGCATAGTAGTAGGTTCAATCTTGCGGTGTCCTCACCTCGTGACAGAAGGGGTAGCGAGGCACGTATTTGTATTGTTGCTACTAAGGTAAAACGACGACGTTTAATCATATTGCTTCGTTTTATTCTGTCTACATTATGTCACCATGCTCGAAGCATTACTCTGTTTGTTATGAACTTAATACCTTAAGATGCATGCTGGATAGCGGTCGAGGGGTGGAGTAATAGTAGTAGATGCAGGCAGGAGTCGGTCTACTTGTCACGGACATAATTCCTATATGCATGAATAATGTCATAACTATGCGCTTTTCTATCAATTGCCCAACAGTAATTTGTCTACCCACCATTTGCTATTTTTATGAGAGAGATGCCTCTAGTGAAAACTATCCCCCCAGGTCTACTTTAATCATATTACTAAAACAAAAATACCTTGCTGCAATTTGTTTACTTTTATTTTACTTTGCAATTTATCTATCTAACACTATCAGATTTGATCCTTGCAATTAACGCATACAAGGGGATTGGCAACCCTCTTGCCCGCGTTGGGTGCAAGAATCTACTCTTGTGTGTGCAGGTACTGCTAAGGAGTGTTTGCGTGGTTCTCCTATTGGTTCGATAACCTTGGTTCTCTATTGACGGAAATACTTATCCGCTACTATATTGCTTCACCCTTCCTCTCTAGGGAAAATCCCAACGCAGCTCACAAGTAGCAGAAAGAATTTCTGGCGCCGTTGCCGGGGAAACATCATCAAACACTTATAGTTTCCTACATTCACATTATCATTTACTTGTTCTACTTTTTATTTTATTTTATTAGTTTCATTAAAAAATCAAAAACACAAAAATGTTTTATTTTGCTTGCTTGCTTGATTTGCCACTATGTCTCATGAAAATACTAAGTTGTGTGACTTCTCGAATACTAATAATAATGATTTTATTAGTACTCCAATTGCTCCTCCCGCCACTAGTGCGGAGTCATATGATATTAATGCTGCATTGCTAAATCTTATTATGAAAAAACAATTTGCTGGAAATCCTAATGAAGATGTTGCATCCCATCTTAATACCTTCGTTGAATTATGTGATATGCAAAAGAAAAAAATGTGGTTAATGGTATTGTTAAGTTGAAATTATTTTCTTTCTCACTAAGAGATCGTGCTAAAACTTGGTTTTCATCCTTACCTCGCAATAGTATTGATTCATGGGATAAATGTAAGGATGCTTTTATTGCTAAGTATTTTCCTCCCGCTAAGATTATATCTCTTAGAAATCAAATCATGAACTTTAAGGAACTTGAGCAAGAACATGTTGCACAATCTTGGGAGAGAATGAAATTAATGATTAAAAATTGTCCCACTCATGGATTAAGCTTGTGGAAGATAATACAAAATTTCTATGCGGGACTAAACTTTGTGTCGAGAAATCTTCTAGACTCTGCTGCAGGTGGTACCTTTATGGGAATTAGATTAGGAGAAGCAACAAACATTCTTGATAATATAATGACAAATTATTCTCAATGGCACATCGAACGAGCTCCAACTGGTAAGAAGGTAAACTCTGTCGAAGAAGTTTATACTTTGAGTGATAAAATGGATGCTCTTATGAATATGCTTACTAGTAAAAGTGCTCATGTTGATCCAAATGATGTCCCATTATCTACTTTGATTTAGAAAAATAATGATGTTATTGATGTGAATTTTGTCGCTAAAAATAATTTCAACAACAATGCTTATAGAGGGAATTCCAATCCTAGACCGTATCCCGGTAATCCCTATGCTAATTCATATAATAATAATAATAATAATAATAATAATAATAATAGGATACCTACTGAACTTGGGAACAACATTAAATAATTTTTAGTTCTCAAAAGATTTTTAATGCCATGGTAGAAGAAAAACTACATAAAGTTGATGATATAGCTAGAAACATGGATAGAATTGCTCATGATGTGGATACTCTTAAAAGTAAAATTATGCCACATGAAAATGTTGTTACTGAATCTCTAAAGTCTATCCAAGTCACCATGAACGTAAGTAGAAAACGAATTGAGAGGTTGAGAGCTAAGCATGAATTCCTAGAAAAGACTCTCGTACCCGGTTTTTATCGAAATCATGATGAGGATATTAAAATAACTGGTGTGACACCTATTGAATCTTTGTTTAGTAATATAAACTTGACGAAAAAGGGACTGGATATGAGTCAACTTTAGCTAGAAGGCGTCCCAAGTGTTCGGAGGGTGATGATCTTAATGATAAAAACAATAAAAGTGGATTTGAAGAGGTCAAGACTTTAGATAGTGATGTGGCCACTGATACGTCTCCAATGTATCTATAATTTTTGATTGTTCCATGCTGTTATATTATCAATCTTGGATGTTTTTTATATGCATTTACAGCAATTATATATCATTTTTTGGGACTAACCTATTAATTTAGTGCCCAGTGCCAGTTGTTGTTTTCTGCCTGTTTTTTGTTTTACAGAATATCAATACCAAACGAAGTCCAAATGCCACGAAACTTTTTGGAGATTTTTTTCTGGACAATACTAACACTAGAAGCTTCGGGAGAAGACCAGACGCCAGAGGAGATGGCCACGAGCCACCAGGGCGCGCCTGGGGGGGGGCAGACGTGCCCCGGTGCCTCGTGGGCCCACCTCATCTCCGTTTGACCTAATTCCACCACTATAAATTCCCAAAAATCAGGAAACCAACAGGGGAGTCCATGAAATACATTTTTTCGCCGCCGCAAGCTTCTGTTCTCGAGAGATCCCATCTGGAGGCCTTTTCCGGTACTCCGTCGGAGGGGGAATCGATCACGGAGGGGCTCTACGTCAACCTTGCTGCCCTTCCGGTGATGCGTGAGTAGTTTACCACAGACCTTCGGGTCCATAGTTAGTAGCTAGATGGGTTCTTCTCTCTTTTTGATCTTCAATACAATGTTCTCCTCGATGTTCTTGGAGTTCTATCCGATGTAATTACTTTTTGCGGTGTGTTTGTTGGGATCCGATGAATTGTGAGTTTATGATCAGATTATCCATGAATATTATTTGAGTCTTCTCTGATCTCTTTTATGCATGATTATTATAGCTTCGTATTTCTTCTTTGATCTATTGATTTGGTTTGGCCAACTAGATTGATTTATCTTGCCATGGGAAGAGGTGCTTTGTAATGGGTTCGATCTTGCGGTGCTCAATCCCAGTGACACGTATGTATCGTTGCTATTAAGGGTAAAAATATAGGGTTTATTCATGCGTGAGTTTATCTTGTCTACATCATGTCATCGTTCTTGAGGCGTTACTCCGTTCTTCATGGACTTAATACACTAGATGCATGCTGGATAGCGATCGATGTGTGGAGTAATAGTAGTAGATGCAGGCAGGAGTCGGTCTACTTGTCTCAGACGTGATGCCTATATACATGATCATTGCCTTGGATATCGTCATGATTATTTGCTTTTCTGTCAATTGCCCAACAGTAATTTGTCTACCACCGTATGCTATTTTTATGAGAGAGGCCTCTAGTGAAAACTATGGCCCCCGGGTCTATCTAAATCATATACTAAAACCCTAAAAATCCTTGCTGCACTTTTTCTTTATTTATTTTATTCTTGTATTTTTGTTTCAATCTATCTATCTATCACATACAATTTAATCTTGCAACTTACCGCCGAGGGATTGGCAACCCCTTGTTTGCATTGGGTGCAAGGATTTGTTGTTTTGTGTGCAGGTGCTGCTAACAAGGTGTTGCGTGATTCTCCTACTGGATTGATAACCTTGGTTTCATAACTGAGGGAAATACTTATCTCTACTGTACTGCATCTCCCTTCCTCTTCAGCGAATTACCAACGCAGCTCACAAGTAGCAGGAAGAATTTCTGGCGCCGTTGCCGGGGAGACATCATCAACATCTATCAAGTACCTACGCGTAAACCTTCATCTCCTTGCATTTATTTTATTTGCCTTTGCCTCTCGTTGTCATCTCCCCCACTTCTAATTTTTTTTAAAAAATACAAAAATATTTTCTACAAAAATACAAAAATATTTTCCATTTGCCTTTTTGCTTGTTTGCTATCTTTGCTTGTGTTGCCATGTGCCTTCTATTTGCTTGCATCTTCCCTTGCTAAAAATCTATTGATATGGATCCTCATCCACTTGCTAATCTTTTCAAAAGACCCAATTATGCTGAACCAATTGCTAGTGAGTTGAGTGCACTTGATTTTCTCTATGAAGTTTTGCTTGAAAATCATGAATCTGAAAATTGTGATGAAGTGCTAAAAGAAGAAGTTTATAAAGTGATTCATGATAGCTCCTGGAATGAAAAGCATGATTGCAATGATGTTATTATAAATTCTATTAATATCAATTGTGTTAATTATATGCAAAACCACAAGCTTGGGGATGATAATTTTGTTATGTCCACTACTTATTGTAATGATCATGATTGGCGTGATGCTTCTTATGATCTTGAAAATTTATTTAAGCCTCATGATGAATATGATATTGATAATAATGATTGCAATAATATTGAAAGTGGGTTTGGAAGAGTGTCAACTTTAAGTAAAAAGAATCCCACATATTCGGAGAGTGTTCAATCTTATGAAATTTTTGATGAAAGTGGGTTTGGAGAGGTCATGACTTTAGTTGATGTTAATCCCACTATTTTGGAAGAATATAATTTTTTTATGCATGTGGATCACAGAGAGAATATTGTTTATGATAGCTATATTGTTGAGTTTGATTATGATCCTACATATAATTATTATGAGAGAGGAAAATATGGTTGTAAAAACTTTCATGTCACTAAATTACCTCTCTTTGTGCTAAAATTATTAATGCTCCATTCTTCCTATTTACATATGCTAGATATTGCTTGTATTGATAATTTGTTTTCCTATAAAATGCCTATGCATAGGAAGTATGTTAGACTTAAATGTGCTTTTCACATGTTACATGATGCTCTCTTTGTGTTTCAATTGTTATCTTTCATGTGAGCATCATTGATCTCAAGCCTATCTTAATGGCTATAAAGAAAGAGCTTGTTGGGAGACAACCCAACGAATAAAATAAGTTTTTGTGTGCTTTCACATTTATGCTACTGTTAAGATTGAGTTTCTGAGTTTTAATTAGTGTTTGTGCCAAGTAAAGCCTTTAGGATGATTTGGAAGATAGTATAATTGATGATGTTTGGAAAACAGAAAGTTTTGCGTCTAGTGCTGGAATTGGAGCGTCAGAAAAATCTGAAATTTTTACACAGTATTGGTATATGATTTTCCCACGTTGTCCTAATTTTTCAGAATTTTTGGAGTTACAGAATTATGGCTTTTAAATAGATTGCTACAGACTGTTCTGTTTTTGACAGATTCTGTTTTTGATGTGTTGCTTGCTTGTTTTGATGAAACTATGGATTGTATCGGGGGGTATAAGCCATGGAGAAGTTAGAATACAGTAGGTATAATGCAGAAATAAAATATGAATGGGTTTGCAATAGTACTTAAAGTAGTGATTTATTTTGTTATACTAACGGATCTCACGAAGGTTTTGTTGAGTTTTGTGTGATTGAAGTTTTCAAGTTTTGGGTGAGATCACGATGGATGAAGGAATAAGGAGTGGCAAGAGCCTAAGCTTGGGGATGCCCGAGGCACCCCAAGGTAATATTCAAGGAAGACTCAAGCGTCTAAGCTTGGGGATGCCCCGGAAGGCATCCCCTCTTTCTTCTACCAACCATCGGTAATTTTACTTGGAGCTATATTTTTATTCGTCACATGATATGTGTTTTACTTGGATGTCTTGTATTATATGAGTCTTTGCTTTGTTTGCTTTTTAGTTTGTCACAATCATCCTTGCTGAACACACCTATTTTGAGAGAGCCACACGTTCATCATAATTTGTTAGAATATTCTATGTGCTTCACTTAAATTTTTTGAGCAAGGCAATTGCTCTAGTGCTTCACTTAAATCTTTTTGAGCACGGTGGTGGCTATATTTTGAAGAAATGAACTCTCATGCCTCGCTTATATTATTTTGAGAGTTGACAAGATTAAAATTTTGAAGAAATAAACTCTCATGCTTCACTTATATTATTTTGAGAGTTGATAAGATTGAAATTTTGAAGAAATATTTGCACTCTCATGCTTCACTTATATCTTTTTGAGAGTTGATAATAGTAACGGTAATTTGCACAAGATATGAATTTGGTCCCAAAGTGATGAATATTCAAGAGGGATATAATAAAAACTTTCATATAGATCATTGGATATGATAAGTGTGATTCCTTGCAATAGTTTTGCGATATGGAAATGATAATATGCGAGTCAAGTTAGTGAGTAATTGTGATTTAGTAAGAATATTAGTGTTAAGGTTTGTGATTCCCTATGCATGCATGTTAAGTCAATAGTTATGCAACGAAATTATATCCTACTTATGCTGCATTATTCGGTGTTAGTTATGTTCAATGCATGTTTATGACCGTTTTCGTTTTTTGGTTGGTTGCTTCTCAATCTTTTGCTAGCCTTCATTTGTACTAAGCGGAAATACTGCTTGTGCATCCAAACTCCTTAAACCCAAGTTGTGCCAAATGAGTCCACTATATCTACCTATAAGCGGTATTTCCATGCCGTTCGAAGTAAATTTGGGTGTGCCAACTCTAATTTTCAAAATAATTTTTCCGTTTTGTGTGCCCATACCGCTCATGAAGCGGCAGGGGGTGGCCAATATTTTCCATGCTAGGTGTGTTATTCTCACGATGAGTGTTTATTCACTTGTCATTGCACGAGAGAGTGGTTGGTAATAGGGATGCCCAGTCCCACAATGAAATCAAAATTTAATAACAACAAAATTCCTTGGAAAGTGATGGTATGGAAGGCACCCGTGGATACGGCTAGCCATGGATTGTGAAAGAATGGTGGAAAGGAAATAAACTTTACTTTCTGTTTGGGAACTGCCTATGATGTGTCTAGCATGGAAAATATTGGGAATTCTCGGTCGTTTTCGTTGACAAGAAAAGCATGCCTCTCAAAATATTTTTATCTCTCTAATTTAAGCTTTGAGCTTTGGCACATTAGCAAATCTCTGCTTCCCTCTGCGAAGGGCCTATCTATTTACTTTATGCAATTTTTATTTTTATTTTGAGTCTCCATCATCTCTTATAAAGCACCAACTAGAGAGCACTATTGTCATACTTGTGCATTGTGTGTAGCTAATATTTGAGTGTGTTTCATGAATGGATCAATGATTGAGCATAATGGGTTAGGGATAACTTTCTTTAGCGTTGATATTTTGAAAGACATGATTGCTTGTTAGCATGCTTGAGTATTTATATCTTCATGTCAAACTATAGACTATTGCTTTGAATCATTCAAGTACAAATTCCATGCTACAAAAGAAAAGAATATATGATGAATATGATAGGCAGCATTCCACATCAAAAATTCTGTTTTTATCATTTACCTACTCGAGGACGAGCAGGAATTAAGCTTGGGGATGCTGATACGTCTCCAACGTATCTATAATTTTTGATTGTTCCATGCTGTTATATTATCAATCTTGGATATTTTTATATGCATTTACAGCAATTATATATCATTTTTTGGGACTAACCTATTAACTTAGTGCCCAGTGCCAGTTGCTGTTTTCTGCCTGTTTTTTGTTTTACAAAATATCAATACCAAACGAAGTCCAAATGCCACGAAACTTTTTGGAGATTTTTTTCTGGACAATAACAACACTAGAAGCTTCGGGAGAAGACCAGACGCCAGAGGAGGTGGCCACGAGCCACCAGGGCGCGCCTGGGGGGGGGGGGGGCAGGCGCGCCCTGATGCCTCGTGGGCCCACCTCAGCTCTGTTTGACCTAATTCCACCACTATAAATTCCCAAAAATCAGGAAACCAACAGGGGAGTCCACGAAATACTTTTTCCGCCGTCGCAAGCTTCTGTTCTCGAGAGATCCCATCTGGAGGCCTTTTCCGGTACTCCGCCGGAGGGGGAATCGATCACGGAGGGGCTCTACGTCAACCTTGCTGCCCTTCCGATGAGGCGTGAGTAGTTTACCACAGACCTTCAGGTCCATAGTTAGTAGCTAGATGGCTTCTTCTCTCTTTTTGATCTTCAATACAATGTTCTCCTCGATGTTCTTGGAGTTCTATCCGATGTAATCACTTTTTGCGGTGTGTTTGTTGGGATCCGATGAATTGTGAGTTTATGATCAGATTATCCATGAATATTATTTGAGTCTTCTTTGATCTCTTTTATGCATGATTATTATAGCTTCGTATTTCTTCTTCGATCTATTGATTTGGTTTGGCCAACTAGATTGATTTATCTTGCCATGGGAAGAGGTGCTTTGTAATGGGTTCGATCTTGCGGTGCTCAATCCCAGTGACAGAAAGGGGCATGACACGTATGTTGTAGGGGAACGCAGCAGAAAACAAAAAATTTCCGACCTACGCACCATCCCAGGACCACTATGAAGATTGCATACAAGGTTTTGATCCGATCGTTACCAACGCGTAGCGCAGCGGAAGTAGAGTCAATGTAGATCGTCGGTGCAGATCCCCGCAGCTAGGATTTACAACCTCCCAACCACGAGGATGTTCTCCCTTGTCTGCTCCTCGGACAGCCCTTCGGGAGGCGGTCGGACAGTCCCTCGGACGGTGTCACGGACAGCCCTCTGGGAGGACCCTCAAAACTCAAACGGTCACTCGGACAGCCCTTCGGGAGGACACTCGAACAGCCCCTCGGGCAAAAGATCGAACCTACGACCTCTTTACGGGGTTGCACACATACGGTGTCACCTATCCGGCAGGGCTTCGCCGTCCAGAACTAGTTCCCACCAGAACCCAGACAGCCTTTCGGCTCTACGAAACTATTTCGTGGGAGGGAGAGAAGAAAGCCAGATCATGCATGGCATTTGTGAGAGAGTTGGAGTGAGTGTGGAGAGCTCCTCTCCACCTCTATTCATAGGGAAGGAGGAGGTGGTGGTGGCTGAAATTTCAGCCCAAAAGGTGGGTGGCCCCCACATGGAAGTGGCTCACAAAAAGCCACCAAACATGGGTGCTCCCTCCCCAAAAAGCCACCAAACATGGGCTCCATCAAACATAGATGCTCCCTTCCCAAAAAGCCACCAAACATGGGTTGCCCCCCAAAGGGGACGCCCCAACAAATCAGCCCACGAATCGTGGGATCTTGTCCCCTTACGCTGGGACAAGATGTTTTCCGCGACCGTTTCTTCTAAAAAAATTCAGAAAATCCTAGAACATTTCCGGCACCCTCTAAAATCATTCTGGGCACGTTCCGAAACATTTCCGGTATGGTGGTTTAATTTCGAAACATTTTCGTTAACTCCGAAACACTTCCGGTTTTCTCTCCGGAACTTTTCCGTCGTCTCCGAAACTTTTCCGGTGACTTTCTCTCAGACTCCCTGTATAGTATTCAGCAGATAGATGACCCTTAAGCGTGTGACCCTATAGGTTCGATGAAGTATAGACATGGCCGGAACACTTTCCGATCAATGATCAACATCGGAGCCATGGACACCCATATTGACCCCTATACCCACACGAATAAATATTCGACTGAACTTCCAGTTGCCGTGTGCTATTCCTATTGCTTCGTGATATGTTACAAATACCTGAGGTGAGATTTATCGGCATCCCCGTGGATCAACAACTTGTCCACTATGCCAGTTACCTCATTACCGGTTTTGTTCTCTTTTCTCGTTCCCGTGTTCCGGCATCCCTGTGATCGAATCACAATGTGTCTGGCCAGACGATGATGGATACCGTAACACTGAGAGGGCCCAAAGAATATCTCTCCATCGTCGGAGGAGCAAATCCCAATCTTGAGCTATCAAGTCCCTTGACATACTTTTCCATGAACCCGTAAGACGCCGTATTAGCCACCCATTTACGGATGACGTTTAACAAACCCCAAAGTTCATGAAGCAAGCATGAAGAAACTCGATACTCTCATGGTCTAAGGAATTATGCAAACGTTAACTTTCTCTGTGTTATTAACCATTAACTTGTGATGAATGTATCTCATAGCATAACATCAATCGGGTCGATTCAACACAAGTGTTCTCCCAACATTGTGTCCTCAAAGTTGCCGGCATAGTCATGCCCATGATCAGGAAAATAGAACCATCATGCAACACTTGAGCTAGTCTTAGAGGCCAGACTAGGAATATATTTTACCGTTTATTATTCCACACGTGCATATGAGTCCCTCCGAGCCTCGTGGTTATTGTAGACTCGAGAACCATAGCAGTTATAGCATGGAACATAAACATAATTAGGAACATGGGGATAAATAATAACATTTATTATTGCCTCTAGGGCATATCTCCTACATATGTATCGTTGCTATTAAGGGTAAAAAGATGGGGTTTATTCATGCGTGAGTTTATCTTGTCTACATCATATCATCGTTCTTAAGGCGTTACTCCGTTCTTCATGGACTTAATACACTAGATGCATGCTGGATAGCGGTCGATGTGTGGAGTAATAGTAGTAGATGCAGGCAGGAGTCGGTCTACTTGTCTCGGACGTGATGCCTATATACATGATCATTGCCTTGGATATCGTCATGATTATTTGCTTTTCTGTCAATTGCCCAACAATAATTTGTCTACCCACCGTATGCTATTTTTATGAGAGAAGCCTCTAGTGGAAACTATGGCCCCCGGGTCTATCTAAATCATATACTAAACCCCTAAAAATACTTGCTGCACTTTTTCTTTATTTTTTTTATTTCTGTATTTTTGTTTCAATCTATCTATCTATCACATACAATTTAATCTTGCAACTTACCGTCGAGGGATTGACAACCCCTTGTTTGCGTTGGGTGCAAGGATTTGTTGTTTTGTGTGCAGGTGCTGCTAATGAGGTGTTGCGTGATTCTCCTACTGGATTGATAACCTTGGTTTCATAACTGAGGGAAATACTTATCTCTACTGTACTGCATCTCCCTTCCTCTTCAGGGAATTACCAATGCAGCTCATAAGTAGCAGCTATCGGTGTCAAATCCGGCATATCTCGTAGTAGGGGTCCTAAGCTAGGCGTCGTGGAGTGATGGTAACATGGACACAGAGTTTTACCCAGGTTCGGGCCCTCTCATAGAGGTAATACCCTACGTCCTGCTTTTGATTGTATTGATATGAGGTATAGTACAGAGTACATGTGTCTACCACGAGATTGTTCTAATGAATATGAGTCGATCTATTGACTAGCCTGGCTTCGGTTTATATATGCACCGGAGGCCTAGGGTTTAGGAGAGTCCTCATCTTGGGCGCCAAGTCTTGTGGAATCTTCCTTGTATTCGTCATGGGCTGCCCGAAGTGGCCCATTAGTGAACCGCCATGGGGGTCCTCGGCTCAACCCACCTGGTCGGGAGACGACGTGGTGAGTACCCCCTAGTACAGGACACCGTCAGTAGCCCCCTGAACCGGTCTTCAAGTTGGGGACGCTCCTCGGTTCTTCCGAACTGTTCTTCGTCTTCGGTCGTCGGTCTTGAAAACTGGTTCAACAAATATTCACATCTTCGATCTCGAGGATCACCGAGGTGTATCCGAAGAATTCATACGTCGGGTATCCGAGGAGCCCCTTCAGTTTCTTGGCCTTTATCAATGCCGTGTCATTTTTACGCCACACCTCGGGTTCGAAGTGTTTCCAGTGCAGCAGTGTCCTCTTGCATCCGAGCTCCAACGCCGGACTGCATCCGAGGTGTCTTTTGTAGCCGAGCTCCAACGTCGGTCTACATCCGAGGTATCTTTTTGAAGCCGAGCTCCAACGCCGGTCTACATCCGAGGAGGCATAGAGTACCTCGTCTTTGAAAAAGTTTGAAGGAGGTTATCCGAGCTTAACGCCGAAAAAAAGTTCTCTATTGAGCCAGCCACTCGCAGCCGAGCTTTATGCCGGACTGCTTCCGAGGTGGTGCACCACCTCGGTCTTGGGCTGATTTTTTGAGGATATATTTTCGATTGGTGCAATTTATTCTCTGCCGAGATATGTAGCCAGTAGCCCTCAAGGTGTGTGTCGGCCAAAAATCCGAGATGCGCCTGAAGGAAAACATAAAATCGATCCGAGTAGCCCCCGAGACTCAAGTCGATTCGCAAAATCGGCCTGAGGATCAAGTCGTTGCTCGGCAGCATACTTTAGGAATAGAAACGCGGTGTGCAGTAGCCCCCGAGACTCAGGTTGGGTGTAGCCGACCAACCTGAGGATCGTAATCTCCTCAGAAACTGTTTTGCACTTTTTTTAAATTGTTTGCATTGAATAGGCAATGCAGTAGCCCCCGAGACACTGGTCGGGTGGCAACACCAAATCAGAGGATCGATGTAACCCGTTAATAGCTTTTACGTGAGAAGCGCGAAGCCCAGTAGCCCCCGAGCCTTAATTTGGGCAAGGGTGGCCGAATTAAGGATCGATATCCGGAGTAAATTGACTTTAATCACAATTTATGTGTAATGATTCTATGTATCCAAGTACTTTACATCATTAATGCTCGGATCCATATTGTACAAAACTTTGTTGACCGACCATCGGCTTCAACCTCCTCGGCCAGTAGCCGAGGAGTGTTTGTCCTACTTTATAAAGCCTTTATAAGGGCAAAGATTTACGGCAAACAAGGTAATCCGGCCATATGGTTTTATAAACAAAGGTACACGGAGAGATATGTTATAGTACTATTTAACGTAAGAAACATCTTCTGGGAAAAATAGTTCCATTATAAGGTCCTTTTCCCAGGTTGTCATGTTAACCATGATCATGAAACCTCACCTCCGATCAATGTGGGAGA
This sequence comes from Elymus sibiricus, assembly GCA_039707655.1. Taxonomy (NCBI): domain Eukaryota; kingdom Viridiplantae; phylum Streptophyta; class Magnoliopsida; order Poales; family Poaceae; genus Elymus; species Elymus sibiricus. Next base: position 164,743,790 of record CM077676.1, read on the forward strand.
AAATAATTGAGGATTTAGTTTGGGCAATTTCCCAAACTATGTGGTCTTTAATGAACCAAAATTTTCACTTCCGTCATTGCCGACCAATTATATTCTTAAGATGGCTAGCTTTCGGCTTCACCCAGTCTGAGGTACTAGCCCGGATGACCCGGAAGTACCAATCACGGAGGTGCTCCCTTTACCCCCTAGCCGAACAATCGGGAACGTAAGGGGTAAGCACGGGAGCCAGGCAACCAAGCTTGGCCAAAATCGTAAGTCAAATTGATGCATATTTATGGCTTTATAACGATGATTATGGAAGGCAGCACTCGTATATTGAATACAAACGCTTTTATGCTATATGCTATTTTGACTCCTTTGTGACCGATTATCATTTGATAGCGGCCCATCGTCGGCTTCTACCCCTTTGTAGATGCTACGCAGGGTGTTTCCGCAGTAACAAGACAACCCTTAGCCGACGTCTCGGTGCCCGGAGGCGGTTGTGTTAGCGGAAACGAGGCAATCAGATATCCAGGCTTTATAACTTTCACTTAGTCATAGGAGTTTAAAGTTGGGAGGCCAGTTACTAGCCCCCGGTTAGTGTTCGGCGTCAGCCGAGGTCAAGCCATTAACACTTCGGCCAATTTTATGAAAGGCCCACGGGGTAACCTCTATCGATTGATAGTTTGACACAGTCATCGGATCGCTGACCAGTTTGCGCTCATTGTGACAGTCAGTTTTCGGCTTTCTCCACTGAGGTACTTGACCAGTTAAATCGGAAGTACAATCGCAGTGGTTCTCCCTTTGCACACCTAGACGAACAAAGCGGAACGTAAGAGACAAGCACAGGAGCCGAGCAACCCAACTATTGACCGAAGACACAATTCAAAACTGATGCATATAAAGCAATATCCGAGAACGTTTTGCCGAGGACTCCTCGGAGTACCTTGGCTTTTGGTGGGTTCGGCTCTAGTCATAGCCCCCCATTGATATTGCCGATGCTTTAAAGGCATCCGACGTTGTACTGCGAGAGTTATGCTGGAGACACACAGTATCCCCCGAGACTCAGGTTGGGTGCGGCCGACCAACCTGAGGATCGAATCTCCTCGGGACTAGTCCAGATGTCATGTGCGTTTCGCCAACGCCGAGGTGTAGGTCGACAGGAAAGATGCCGAGCTGCGGGTCGGAAAAGATCTCCCGAGCTGAATTATTACGCAAGGCACCTCGGTCATGAGGATGTCCCGCCTCCTGAAAGAAAAAACATACAAATAGCTTAAAGGTGCCATAAGCTCGGAAAACCAAAAAACTTTAGGAAAAACTTTATGTCCGAACTAAATCAAGTTTTTTGGTGCCAATCCGAAAATTGGTCTTAAAATTAAATTATGCTTCCGTCGTGCTTTAACATGATACATCCGATCTCCAGACTTCAAGCGAGTCAGCCTTCCACTTCAACCTCCTATCCCGAAGGCGGGGTGCTTCTCAGGCCAGTTTAGCGAACTAAACTCGAGCGGCTTTAGAGAGAAACCAGGCTATCCGGCTATTGACCACACACTCACGTCGGAAAAAGGAGTAGTAAAAAAAGACTTTGCAACGACTAAGAAGAAAACACTTATTATAATGGCTCATATAAATTTAAAAGCCCCCAGTTAACATGGGAAAAAGAAACGGTTTTTAACGAACCTCGTTTTTAACAAACAGATTTTAACATAAATATAATGCTTGGTCGAACCGAACAAAAATTGAACATTTAAAAAAGTTGAGCATGAAAGCGACTTAGCTGGTTAATGTGCTTGGCGTTGATGACGTGGTGTGGGCTTGTGGCGGGACGAAGACGCATAGTCCTCGGCTTGATCGAGGTCCCAGACCCCAAGCCCGAGGTGGCCGAGCGAGGAGCTCGACACTCCGAAGTAGCGACACAGTACGGTCGATGTGGCGAGGCGAAGCCCCCGGTCCAGCCGAGGTGACGAAGCTGATCGGCTGGTGACGCCGAAGTCTCCGGAGTAGGTTGATGAAGAGATGGCGAAGCCCCCGGTCTAGCCGAGGTGTCGGAGCAGGTCGGTAAGGTGATGTTGCAACCCCAATGCCAGCCGAGGTGTCGAAGCAGGTCAGCGAGCTGGACGTCGGCTCGAAGAAGCAACGGCGCGGCGATGACGACGCAAGTCAAAACTTTGGGACGCGCTCAATGCTGGCTTGAGAAGTGACCGCGCGGCGATGCTAGCGCGCCCGACCCATGCAATCTGTAAGGTGACGATGTTATCTTGACGATCATTAGGGAGAGCGGTGCCGAACTCTTGGTCGGCTCGCCGAGGTGATGATCCGAGGTGGTTGTCGTCGGCTCGATGAAACGACGGCGCAGTCGATGCTGGCGCAGGTCGGCAGCCATGGAGCAACGTGGCCAGGCTGGTTTGACACCGGCGCGACGACGAAGATGGCCTCGAAAAAGGCTTAAAATTTGCAGGTACGTGCTTGAAAACAAAACAATACCCTATAAAAAATTCCTTTCAAAAAGGATGTCCGATAATCTGTTCATGAAAAAGATGAACTCGGGCTGGATTCGTTTTCGCGCAGAAAACAGATCCGAAAACTGATGCACTCATCGGACGCTTCCCGGAGTTTGAACGGTCGAATCGAGCTGAAATTTTGAGGGGTCATAGATATGGTAATTCCGCAGCCGATGAACGGTTGGATCTTCCAAAGGACGTCCGAGCTGACTGCTGGACTCCTTGCTCTAAACTCGTCCAGATTCCCGTCCAGATTCGACAGGGCTCCGGTATATCGTAGATCACCGGAGATTCCTCCATCGTAATACGACGAAATTTTACGGGGTCATTATAGACTCAATTCCGCACAATTCCACCTAAGGATTCGTCAAAACGACGCTCGAGGAGACGGGGACGGCGAACACGAATCCGCTGTCCAGAAAAAACTGCATGATCGCGCGAGGGCAATGTTGACGTTGAGCCCCCGAGCACCATGGACGATTTTCCATGATCCCGGATGAGATCAGAGTTGATGATGATGAAGACACCCGTCCGATCTTGACGATCCGAAGAGAAGCCTAGTCCTCGGTCCAGCCAAGGTGACTGATCGGGCCGACGACGAAGATGCCGACGCTGATTATGTAGCTCGGTTCCGACGCGTAGATCGCGGTGGAGCCGATCTGAATTCCTATCGCACCGCGGCGACTACCCAGCAGGCTCTCAATGAAAGCACCAATGTCGGTGTCAAATCCGGCATATCTCGTAGTAGGGGTCCTAAGCTAGGCGTCATGGAGCAATGGTAACATGGACACATAGTTTTACCCAGGTTCGGGCCCTCTCGAAGAGGTAATACCCTACGTCCTGCTTTTGATTGTATTGATATGAGGTATAGTACAGAGTACATGTGTCTACCACGAAATTGTTCTAATGAATATGAGTCGATCTATTGACTAGCCTGGCCTCGGTTTATATATGCACCGGAGGCCTAGGGTTTAGGAGAGTCCTCGTCTTGGTCCTAACCTACTATTAAAGTTAAGATTAAAGATTATGAATGTAATGTTTTGTGTGATCTAGGTGCTAGCGTCTCTACTATACCAAAATATTTATGTGACGTTCTAGGTCTCACCGATATGGATGAATGTTCCCTTAATTTGCATTTAGCGGATTCAACTATTAAGAAACCATTGGGTAGAATTAAGAATGTCCTTATAATTGCTAATAGAAATTATGTACCCGTGGATTTTATTGTGCTTGATATTGAATGCAATCCGTCTTGTCCTATAATACTTGATTAGCCTTGCTTACAAACTATAGGTGCAATTATTGATATGAACGAAGGAAATATAAGGTTCCAATTTCCAATAAAGAAAGGGATGGAACACTTCCCAATGAAAATAATTAAACCACCACATGAAGCTATTATGAGATCCACCTATGGAATTACTTTGAAGGATGACAATACTTGAAATAATGCATTATGCCTAGCTAGGGCATAAAACAATAGCGCTTGTTGGGAGGCAACCCAATATTTATCTTTATTGCAATTTTTTTCTTAAGTCACACAATTATTTCTACTCTAATGATTGTGTTTTTATCTTTTAATTAGTGTTTGTGCCAAGTAATGCCTTTGGGATGATTTAAATGATAGTATAATTGATGTTGTTTGAAAACAGAAAGTTTTGCGCCCAGCATTTAAATTTATATTTCTTACTGGAACGTCAAAACAATCTGAAATTTTTACACAGTATTGGGATACAAATTGTTTACGTTTTGCTAATTTTTCAGAATTTTTAGAGTTACAGAAGTATGGATAAATATTTTGTCATTACGTATTGTTCTGTTTTAGACAGATTCTGTTTTTATTGCATAGTGTGCTTGTTTTAATGATGCTATGGATTATATCGGGGGGTATAAATCATGGAAAAGTTATAATACAGTAGGTATTATGCAAGAACAATTATGAATGAGTTTATAATAGTACCTGAAGTGGATGATTTGATTTATTATACTAACGGATCTCACGAAGTTTCTGTTGAGTTTTGCGTGCTGAAGTTTTCAAGTTTTGGGTGAGATCACGATGAGTAAAGGAATAAGGAGCGGCAAGACCCTAAGCTTGGGGATGCCCAAGGCACTCCAAGGTAATATTCAAGGAAGACCCAAGCGTCTAAGCTTGGGGATGCCCTAGATGGCATCCCCTCTTTCGTCCACAATTCATCGGTATGTTACTTGGAGCTATATTTTTATCCATCACATGATATGAGTTTTACTTGGAGCATCTTGTACCATAGTTTTGTTTGCTTTTTAGTATGCCATAATCATTGTTTGCTGGACACACCTTGTCGGTGTACTAAAGTATGGGTCTTTTTAGTACCCCTTACTTGTGCACGGGCAGTTGTAGCCGTACCGCGGCAAGCCTTGCCGGGGGATAGCTAGGAGTAATCACAAGACTAAGATGCCAAGAAGGCGTTGAAGTCAACGATCAGACAGAAGACCAAAGGGTTGCGGAGGCCCGGCAAGACCCTTGCCGGCAAGGCCTCGCACCCGGCAAGGCCCGGTCCCGGCAAGCCCCGGGTCCGGCAAGGATTCAGCCCCGGCAAGGCTCTGCACAGTGCAGCGCTATCGCTCCAGTGCAGCGGCCAGCCTTGTCATTTAGGGCTTGTCCTCATGGTGATGTGGCGCAATGCTGGCCACGAGATGCTTAAGCGGTGCTGATGGGATGGCTGCTTTTCCCATCCCCCGTAAAGCTTTTCCAAGCCCAAGACGCTAAGGGACACCTTGACGGACACCTCACGGTGCATTTAATGAGTTTGTCCTAGGACGTCAGGGTTAGGTATGATAACACTGTGATAACACTGTAGCTACTTTCCACCTCATGCCTTATCTCGTACGCCACTGTGGTAGCCCCTTTGACTCATATAAAAGGAGGCCCGAGGCGTACAGAGAGGGGAGGAGAGCACTTCTGAGATTGGACCCGTTCTGCATACGTAGCTGCTACTGTAGCTCCCGGAACTTGGCCAAGAACATCTACTGTAATACAATCAAAGCAGGAGTAGGGTTTTACGCATCCGTGCGGCCCGAACCTGGGTAAAATCCCCCGTGTGCTGTTCGTTAGATCTGCTCTTTGTGCAACCCTCTCCCCTTGCTGAACCGTAAAGGGATCTCCTTGATCCCATAGGTGTCCGTTTCCCACGACATCTTTGGCGCGCCAGGTAGGGGGTGATCGAGGTTGTGCGAACCTGATCTAGAGATCAGCGCGTCAGATCTTTGATCATCTTCACCACCATGGCTCGCAAGAAGAAGGGTTTCACGGCGGTTGGTCCATCTGCATCCGTCGTGCCTGATGCTGCGCGCACAGGCGACGGGGTAGACGCGGGTGGAGGAGGTGGAGGCTCCGAGCTTCCACGGCATTTCGGCGATCCGAGCCGGACGAGCAACAGGTCCAAGGATGGAGCTGCGCAACCCGCGGGTGGTGCAGCGACTTCCAAGGATGGAGCAGCGCCTTCCAGGACGACCACGCTGGCGCATGCACCGCGACCTTCTCAGGACGCGCATGACGTGCAGCACCGTGACGTCGGTGGATCCAAGCATCCCCATGGGAAAACCCCTGCGCATCACTCTCAAGATGCGCGGGGCCAAGATCCGTGCCAGCGCGCTGGTGGAAGCCGCGCGCGGGTGCAGAGTCGTGATGATGCTCCTTCTAACCCTGTTAGGACTTTGAGCACCTCACGTTCTTCGCACCTGTCGCCGCCGCCTACGCCAGCGGAGGCGTTGGCGCGAGCTCAGCTGCTCCTAGACTTCCCTCCTGCCATGGAGAAGCTAGACGAGTGGCGAGCCACTATCCAGAGCCTCCTCGGCCTGGCTGACAACGGCAGACCGCAGCAGGGTGAACCCTCACGGCTGCAGTCGTCTAGGCTGGTGCGTGGCGATGGAGAGAGGACCGGAGCTGGAACGACTACGTTGCGTTCCCCTCCGCTGCATCAAGAGCGGTCGTTAACTCGACGGACCAGCGCCCGTGAGGATGATTCCACGGCGTCATCTGATCCGCGGGTTTGCCGCGACCAACGTCACGTTCTTCGGGAACAGAAGAAGGAGGACGCTCGAACCACCATCGAGCGCCGAAGGGAAGCGCGTCGCCAGTCCGACAAGCGCGCTGGGACCGCTGTTGACGAGCCCGCGCCAGGGTACCCTGGCTGCCTACCTTACGAGGTAGGTTGCCCAGCGTTTACTCGTGAGCTGCGGCAAGTCCAGTGGCCCAGCTCCCGCTCCTTCAGGTCGGAAGTACCGGAGAAGTATGACGGCAAGACCCATCCGTCCGAGTTCTTGGGCATCTACACCATCGCGGTGCGGGCTGCCGGGGCTCGTGACAATAAGGTGCTGGCCAACTACTTTCCGTTGGTGCTGAATCCCAACGTTAGATCGTGGTTGATGCACCTGCCCGAGAATTCCATCTCTTCTTGGGCCGACCTGTGCCACCAGTTTGTTGGCGCCTTCACCGGCGGCCATCAAGCTCCTGGCCAGGAGAGTGATCTGCATATCATCCCCCAGAAAGAGGGCGAAAGTTTGCGCAAGTATATCCAAAGGTTCAGCCGCGTCCAGCACAACATTCCTGACGTTCACCCCGCCGCCATCATCAGCGCCTTTCATCAGAATGTGTGCAATCGTAAAATGCGGGAGGAGCTGGCGATGAACAAAGTCAGAGACGTCGCCGAGCTCTACGCTTTGGCCGACAAGTGTGCACGGGCAGAGGAAGGAAGAAGACTCCCCGGCGAGAACGCTGGCGCCGGAGTCGACTCCGAGAGCGAAGACGCTCCTGCCCCGGCAAAGAAGGGAAAGCGGAAGAACAGGAAGCGCAAAGGCAAGGCCGTGCTTGCCGTTGAAGGTTCCGGCAACACCGGCACCGCCAAGAAGTCCAAGACCGACGACCCCGGCAAGGAGGTTGCCGGGTGTGCGGCGTGTCAGGCCTTGACGGCTGCCGACAAGCCAGAAGGATCCGGCAAGCAGTACTGCAAGATCCACCGTACCAAGGGCCATGATCTCCAAGACTGCCGGCAAGTGGAGGAGCTTGTCGAGAAGCAGCGCGCCGAGTACGAAAGGCGCGATAAGGAGAGAGCCCAAGATGGTGCCGGAGGGTCTGGCAGGAAACGCGGTCGAGGAGGTCGCCGCGGCAAGCCCAGGCAGCAGCAAGAGAAGCCTGCCCGGGGCCGTGACAAGAAGGAAGGGGATGAAGATGAAGAGGAAGATGATGGCGAATCTAGTGAGCGAGAGTTCCAGAAGGCAACGGAGGTTATGTGTGTCGATGGAGGCGCTTCGTTGCATTTCTCTCACCGCCAACTCAAGCGGTGGGCACGTGAGATTAATGCGGCAGAACCCTCTATTGGTGCCCAGAAGCCACTGAAGTGGTCCCACACGCCCATCATTTTTGATGTTGAGGACCACCCAGACCGCACAACTACGGTCGGGTGCCTGCCGTTGTTGGTCTCACCAACAGTTCGCAACCTCAAGGTAACAAAAATGTTGGTTGACGGTGGGGCCGGCCTGAACTTGATCTCGCTAGACGTCATCAAGAGGCTGCAGATTCCTGACGAGGACCATGAGGAGACAGGCTCTTTCCAAGGGGTCAATCCGGGAAGGAACCAGCCGAAAGGCAAGATCACGCTGCCGGTAACATTCGGCAGCGAGCTGAATTTTAGGACGGAGAAGGTCGTTTTCGACGTCGCCAAGATTCCGTTACCTTATTATGGAATCCTTGGCCACCCAGCGCTGGGTAAGTTCATGGCGGCCTCGCACTACGCCTACAACGTCTTGAAGATGCCCGGCCCAATGAGCGTCATCACTGTCCACTCCGACAAGAAAGACGCGCTCATTTGCACCGACAAGCTTTACCGGGAAGCAGTTGCAGCGTCCGCCGCCAAGGCGCATGCTCCTGCCGCTCAAGATCCCGGCAAGAAGAAGAAGCCCGGCAAGACCTCTGGTACAAACTCCGGTAAACGCGCCTCTCCGGAGTGCTGCGCTACCGTCGAGGATGCACCAGAGAGCTCTGCCGGCCAGACCAAGAAACCCAAGACTGCTCCACCTGAGACCAAGAAGGTGCCCGCCAAGGAGGACGGGACGGGAGGAACTTTCACCATAAGTTCCACCCTTAATGACAAATAGGAAAGCGCACTCGTTGCTTTCCTGCAGGCGAATGTCGATGTGTTTGCATGGCAACCATCTGACATCCCCGGTGTTCCCAGGGAAGTAATTGAGCACCACCTAGCTGTCTGTCCCCACGTGCGGCCCGTCAAGCAGAAGGTGCGGAAGCAAGCTTTGGAGCGGCAAGAATTCATTGCCGAAGAGATTAAGAAGCTTGAGGCGGCAGGCCTGGTTAGAGGAGTCCTCCATCCTACATGGTTGGCCAATCCAGCTGTTGTGCGCAAGGCGAACGGTAAATGGAGGCTATGTATTGACTTTACAGATATCAATAAAGCCTGTCTGAAAGATCCCTTTCCCTTGCCGCGCATCGACCAGATTGTTGATTCCACTGCCGGCTGCGATTTGCTGTCATTTCTTGACGCATACTCAGGCTACCACCAGATCTTTATGGCGAGAGAAGACGAAGAGAAGACCGCATTTATCACCCCATGTGGCACATACTGCTTCTTGCGTATGCCTTTCGGGTTGAAAAGTGCTGGGTCGACCTTCGCAAGAGCCGTCCAGATTGGTTTCGAGACCCAGCTCCATAGAAATATGGAAGCTTACATGGATGATATAGTGGTCAAAACCAAGGACAAGGCAACGCTCATTCAAGATCTGGAGGAGACTTTTGCAAACCTGCGCAGGATCAACCTGAAGCTCAATCCCGAGAAGTGCGTGTTTGGCGTTCCATCCGGCAAGCTTCTCAGGTTCTTTGTATCTCAGCGTGGAATTGAAGCCAATCCCGACAAGATCAAGGCAATTGAGCAGATTGAAGCACCAAGACGTGTCAGAGATGTGCGCCGACTTGCCGGCTGCGTTGCTGCTCTGAGCAGGTTCATCTCCAAGTCCGCTGAGCGCGCCCTGTCATTTTTCAAAATTTTGAAGAAGGCAGGTCCAATGAAATGGACTCCAGAAGCGGAGACAGCGCTGCAGGATTTGAAGAAGTACCTCTCCTCTCCGCCAATACTAGTCGCGCCTAGGCCACAAGAGCCGTTGCTGTTATATCTAGCGGCAACGAATCAAGTGGTTAGTGATGCGCTGGTGGCAGAGAGAGAAGCAGAGGAGGATGCAGCGGCAACGGCATGTCCGCCAAGCGACTTGCCGGGGCCAGCCCCGGCAGGATCTGGTGCCAACGAGGAAAAATCCGCGCAGTCAAGTCAAGCAGTGCAGAAGAAGAAGATGGTGCAGCGCCCAGTCTATTTCGTCAGCTCCCTGTTGCAGGGGGCTAGGTCGAGATATTCTGGCGTGCAAAAGCTGCTCTTCGGCCTCCTTATGGCCTCGAGGAAGCTGCGCCATTATTTCCAAGCACATGAGATTACCGTCGTCACTCGCTTTCCACTTCAACGGATTCTCCGGAACCCAGAAGCAACCGGCAGGATTGTCGAGTGGGCGTTGGAGCTGTCATGCTTTGGTCTCAAGTTTGAAAGTTCTTCAACTATCCAGAGCAGAGCCTTGGCAGAGTTCATTGCAGAATGGACCCCAACGCCAGACGACGAAGTTCCAGAATCAGCGATTCCCGGCAAGGAAACAGATCGCGAATGGATTATGTACTTTGATGGGGCTTTTTCGCTGCAAGGCGCCGGTGCCGGCGTGCTGCTTGTCGCACCCACCGGAGAGCACCTCAAGTACGTCATCCAGATGCATTTTCCCCGGGAGAGATCGACCAACAACACGGCAGAGTATGAAGGACTGCTTGCCGGTCTCAGGATCGCGGCAGACCTTGGGATCAAGAAGCTCATCGTCAGAGGTGACTCCCAGCTCGTCGTGAGGCAGGTCAACAAAGATTATCAGAGCCCGTTAATGGAAGCTTACGTCGATGAAGTGAGGAAGCTGGAGGAGCGCTTTGACGGTCTTCAGACAGAGCATGTTCCTCGATCAGAGAACAGCATTGCCGACGACCTGTCGAAGCGTGCCGCACTCAAGCTACCTGTGGAACCAGGGACTTTTGTGCTTCGCTTGACTCAACCATCCGTGTCGCCATCGACAAGGCCTGATAAGAGAAGAATGTTAAGTACCGGCGAGTACTTCCCGGCAGGGCTTCCCGAAGCCCTCGGCAAGAATCTTGCCGGGAACGACACGGTTGCCGCTGAGCAGCGGCTTCGCGCAGAACCTCAGGTTCTTGCCGCTGAAGCAAGCGCCCCTACTACCGAAGAAATACCAATTGCCGATGAGCAGCTGCTCCGCCAAGAACCTCAGGTTCTTGCCGTAGAAGCAAATGCTCCCGCAACTGAAGAGTCGCCTTTAGTCCTTGTCGTCGAGCCACAAGCTCCGGCATGGGCACAGCAAATAGTCCATTTCCTTCAGACAGGAGAACTCCCCGAAGAGCAGGAAGAAGCTGAAAAAGTAGCCCGTCAGTCAAGTATGTACCAGTTCGTCGATGACGTTCTGTACAGAAAGAGACCGAACGGGGTGAAATTGAAGTGTATTCCTCGGGAGGATGGACTAGAGTTGTTGGCAGAGATTCATGGGGGCATATGTGGATCCCACATAGGCTCGAGAGCCCTTGTCGGCAAGGCATTCCGGCAAGGATTCTTCTGGCCTACTGCCCTCCAGGATGCAACGGCACTAGTAACCAAGTGTGAAGCGTGCCAGTTTCATTCGAAGCAACTTCATCAGCCAGCTCAAGCTCTCCAGACGATCCCTCTCTCCTGGCCCTTCTCGGTCTGGGGGCTCGACATACTGGGTCCCTTCCCCCGCGCTGCCGGGGGCTTCGAGTACTTGTACGTTGCCATCGACAAGTTCACGAAGTGGCCAGAAGTGGAAGCAGTGAGGAAGGTGACAGCACAGTCAGCAGTCAAGTTCTTCAAGGGGATTGTGTGCCGTTTTGGTGTGCCGAACAGGATCATCACCGACAACGGTACGCAGTTCACAAGTCGCACCTTCATGCAGTACGTCCAAGACCTTGGCGGCAAGATCTGTTTTGCCTCTGTTGCTCACCCGAGAAGTGCTGCGTGGTCTCCGGACCAGAACTTTCGACAAGCTGCACAAGCATGGAAGACGCTGGATTGATGAACTGCTGGCGGTTCTTTGGTCGATCAGGACGACGCCGAATCGAGCCACCGGTCAGACACCCTTCGCTCTGGTCTACGGAGCGGAAGCAGTTCTCCCCACGGAACTCATATACGGGTCACCTCGAGTGCTCGCTTATGATGAGCTCGAGCAAGAACAGCTGCGGCAACATGACGCGCTGCTCCTTGAGGAGAACCGTCTTCGGGCTGCTGTGCGAGCCGCTCGCTACCCGCAAGCTTTGCGCCGCTACCATAGCCGCAATGTTCATGCCCGGAGTCTTGAGGAAGGCGACCTTGTTCTTCGGCGCGTTCAGTCGGCCAAGAATTCCAACAAGTTGACGCCGAAGTGGGAAGGCCCTTACCGGGTAGTGCGAGTCACCAGGCCTGGCGCTGTCCGCCTGGAGACCGAAGAGGGCTTGCCAGTGAGCAACTCTTGGAACATCGAGCACCTTCGCAAGTTCTACCCGTAAGGTGCAGTTGTTCGGGTTTCTTGTTGTGATAGCGATACGGCCAGCAGGCTGCTGACAACCCGAATCCAGCGCTCGCGGCAGCGTAACGCTCCGGCAAGATCCCGGCAACGCCATTCTGTACAAGTGTTGCCGGTGGCATGTAATCCTTTGTACAGAGCAGGCACATCCTTTGTGCATATTTAATAAGATCTGTGTGCTTTACGTTTCTTGCTGATTCCATGTCATTTTATATGCATGTGTTAACTGAGATGTGTATTGTACTAGATCCCGGTAAGAGCTAACAAACCGTCAAGGTTCCATACTTTTATTTTCTCTTCTTTCTTTTTCTCAAGAGACAGAAGATTCCCTCGCGCGCAAGTTTGCCGGGGGGGAAGGAGAATGGTGGTATGGATACCAGACGACGTTCAAGGTTGGCGCCTTGCCGGAAGAAGAAGAATAGCGACGAAAAGCGGAGCTAAGTTGCTGAACCCCTTAAGCCGATTTTGATTTTTGTAAGGCTGTATTCCCTTGAACGATTTCGACTTTGTATGGAAAACCTGCACGCGATGGAATCTTGTCGTGATCGGCTGCGCCCTTACTCTGTTTCGAGTCCGCTCAACAGACTAGGTGGCCGCACTGAAAGCATCAAGATTTCTTGCCGTGAGCAGCACCGCCCGCAAGCTGCTGACGACCCGAATCCAGCGCTCTCGACGGGGTTATGCTCCGGCAAGTTCCCAGCAAAGCGTAGGGTATACGCCATACAGAAAGAAATTGAACAAAGGGAATAGCATGCCTTAATTCAAATAGAGCAAGTTATATTACATCCAGTGATTGCCGCGTTTCTGACATAAAAGCAATTTTGTCTTTTACATGTGACGCCGGCGGCAAGATGGAGAAGAGATAGGAGGCTACAGCTAATCCCAGCGGTCGCCCTCGACCCTCTTCACCTGGCTCACCCAATCGACGATGGGCGCGACAAGCTCTTCGAGAGCCTTGACGTCCGCGTCCTTCGGCAAGCTTTTCGAGGCTTTGGAGAGGTCGATGCCAGGGTTCCTATACGCCACCTTCATCAACACCTTCCGGAGGACGAGCTGGCAGAGTTTCCGGGATTCGTCGGCCAGCTTGCTTGTTTGGTTCACCTGGAGTAGCTTGAGGGCGTCGACGAGCTTCTCGAAGAACATGGTTAGCCTGGCGCTTGAGGATACGTTGTCATCGGCAGAGTATCCGAAGCCCGGCAAGCCCATGGCCTCCAGCTCCGCGCCAAGCTTCTCGGCAACGTCCGCCAGCCTAGCAGTCCAGAGCTTCACGCTAGAGGTGTACTCGTTGTGTGTGGCGGCGGCGTTCTGGAGCAGCTCCTGTTCGTCGTGGAGGTCTTTGATAAGAGTCTTCTCGCGAACTCGGGCAGCCTCAAGAGACTCCTCCAGCGTGGATAGCTTCAGCTTCAGATCTTCAATGGAGTTCTTGACGGAGGAAAGCTGCTGGACTTTCTCGGATACGGCAACCTGCGTCTCCATCAGGTTGTGGAGAGCCTTATCTCTCTCGGATACGGCGCTGTATCCTGGTGATGGCGATGGTGAGCTTGCTGTCGTCAGGGTCCGCGGCGCTCCAATCCTTGCCGCGAACCACCTTCTGCTTCCGCACCTCGCAGAACGGTTGGGGCTCCTTTTCCCAGACCCAACACCACTTGCCGCGCCACTCATCCCATCTCTCGCGGTAGAGCCCCTCTGGGTACGTCTCCTTGGTTGCCGTCCTCGGAATCCAAGTGATGCTGCCGGAGAGGGCGTCGCCCTTTTGGATGCGGGGGTAGAAGTAGTGCCGGAAAAGTGCAGTGCTCGGGATGACCCCGACAAAATTCTCGCAAAGGTGTGCGAAGACGGACATGCAAGTCACGGCATTCGGCGTGAAATCTAGCAGCTGGAAGCCGTAGGTGAGCATGATATCTACGAAGAAATCCGAGTACGGAGGACAGAGGCCGCACCAGAAGTAATCAGCAAAGAAGGGATAATCTCCTGGCTCTGCCCTACGAGAAGCTACACTCACTCTGGTGGCTGGATGCGCCGTGGTCTCCTTCGCCCATGCGAGCTGGTACCTCTTCTTCAAGGTCTCCGCGTCAAGCGTCGAGGGGAAGACAGCGCGTTCCTTTCGCATCTTCGCCAACTTGCTCTCCGCGGCGGCCGCTTCCGCCGCCTTGCCCTTGCTCGGCTTGGGCGGCATGATGGCTATGGAAGTGGGCGCTGAAGGCGTCGAGAGCGCGGTGGAGGCGGGTGGAGGGAGAAAAGCTCTGCTTTGGGCGCGAGGAAGAAGACGATGGCGACGGCTCTGAGATTGAGATTGGAAAGGCGGAGGGGGTAAATGAGCAGTGCCCTCTGCGATTCCCTTTTTTATGGGGAAGGCGAGAGGCAGGCTCTTTACCGCCCACTTTTGCAGTGGAGTTTCCGCCCACGTCTCCCACTTCGCGCGATTATTGCGCGTAGTGGATGGGCGTGGTAAAAGAGATAATGATTGCGAGCAGTTATTCCCTGCCATGCGTGCCCGTGCACTGTTTTGGGCCTAGCCCAACAGGCCTGGCACCCGTGTATGGCCTAGGCCCGGGGGCTCCTGTCGGTGTACTAAAGTATGGGTCTTTTTAGTACCCCTTACTTGTGCACGGGCAGTTGTAGCCGTACCGCGGCAAGCCTTGCCGGGGGATAGCTAGGAGTAATCACAAGACTAAGATGCCAAGAAGGCGTTGAAGTCAACGATCAGATAGAAGACCAAAGGGTTGCGGAGGCCCGGCAAGACCCTTGCCGGCAAGGCCTCGCACCCGGCAAGGCCTCGCACCCGGCAAGGCCCGGGTCCGGCAAGGATTCAGCCCCGGCAAGGCTCTGCACAGTGCAGCGCTATCGCTCCAGTGCAGCGGCCAGCCTTGTCGTTTAGGGCTTGTCCTCATGGTGACGTGGCGCAATGCTGGCCACGAGATGCTTAAGCGGTGCTGATGGGATGGCTGCTTTTCCCATCCCCCGTAAAGCTTTTCCAAGCCCAAGACGCTAAGGGACACCTTGACGGACACCTCACGGTGCATTTAATGAGTTTGTCCTAGGACGTCAGGGTTAGGTATGATAACACTGTGATAACACTGTAGCTACTTTCCACCTCATGCCTTATCTCGTACGCCACTGTGGTAGCCCCTTTGACTCATATAAAAGGAGGCCCGAGGCGTACAGAGAGGGGAGGAGAGCACTTCTGAGATTGGACCCGTTCTGCATACGTAGCTGCTACTGTAGCTCCCGGAACTTGGCCAAGAACATCTACTGTAATACAATCAAAGCAGGAGTAGGGTTTTACGCATCCGTGCGGCCCGAACCTGGGTAAAATCCCCCGTGTGCTGTTCGTTAGATCTGCTCTTTGTGCAACCCTCTCCCCTTGCCGAACCGTAAAGGGATCTCCTTGATCCCATAGGTGTCCGTTTCCCACGACACACCTTTTGAGAGAGACGCACATTCATCATGATTTGTTAGAATACTCTATGAGCTTCACTTATATCTTTTGAGCTATGCAGTTGCTCTTGTGCTTCACTTATATTCTTAGTGCACGGCGATGGTTATATATTTTTTGTAGAAATTATTGCACTCTTATTCTTCACTTAAATCTTTTTGAGATTCCTAAATAGGAAGTGGTAATGTGCATGGGTTATAAGACTAGTCTGAAAATGATAGGTATATAAGAGTGATATAATAAAAACTTTCACGTAGATCACTAAATATGAAACGTATGAGTTAATTATATTGATGTCATAATATGAAAGGGTATTAGTTCATGATCATTGGTTAGTAAAATTATCAATATTAAAGCTTGTTATGTACTACTCATTTAAGTGTCCGTCATGGCATGGAAGGAATATTAGTGCATTCTTATTCCTCTATGAAATCCTTGTGTTCTTTGAATCGGGGGCGCGCGATGGTTAACTCCTACCAACCTCCTCCCTAGGGGCATGCGAGTAGTACTTTGCTTCGAGGGTAATAAAACTTTCACAATAAGTATATGAGTTCTTTATGACTAATGTGAGTTCATGGACAAATACATCACTCCCGCCTATCCACATATTGCTAGCCTCTTCGGTACCGTGCATTGCCCTTTCTCACCTTGAGAGTCGGTGCAAACTTCGCTGGTGCATTCAAACCCCGTGATATGATACGCTCTATCACACATAAGCCTCTTTATATCTTCCTCAAAACAGCCACCATACCTACCTATCATGGCATTTCCATAGCCATTCCAAGATATATTGCCATGCAACTTCCACCGTTCCGTCTTATGACATGTGTGTTCATCATCATATTGCTTTGCATGATCATGTAGAGCTGGCATGATATTTGTGGCAAAGCCACCGTTCATCATTGTAATACATGTTACGCTAGATCATTGCACATCCTGGTACACTACCATAGGCATTCATATAGAGTCATATTGTTCCAGTTTTATCGAGTTGTAAGTAAATAAAAGTGTGATGATCATCATTATTAGAATATTTTCCCAGTGAGGAAAAGAATGATGGAGACTGATGAGTTGTGATAGCCTGGCTTAATAGGGATGACAGACTACTCACATCAATAAGGAATTCCTTCTTTTCCGGGAACCCATTCGGACAGAACTCCAAAGTTAAGCGTGCTCAGCTAGGAGTAATTTCAGGATGGGTGATCGACCGGGAAGTTACTCCCGGGTGCGCACGAGTGAGGACAAAGTGTGCGGGAAAGACTAGTATTGATCTGTGGGGCCAGTCTAGATCCCGCCAGGAGTAACGACCACCAGCGGGTGTGTCTGGGGCGTTACAAGTTGGTATCAGAGCCGACCCTCGCAGTTACACGGATGTTTGCGGACAGGTGCGTGGTCATGTTGTGCATGACGTTTGTGACCCGTCGTGGCACACGGCATGGCACATGTGCCGGGAAGCACAGACATATGTGCCAAGAGAGAACGTTCTTGTGGCCCGACGAGGACGTCGGTTCCTCTGAGTGGGGGTGTATGTGATAGCCTGGCTTAATAGGGATGATAGACTACTCATATCAATAAGGAATTCCTTCTTTTCCGGGAGCCCATTCGGACAGAACTCCAAAGTTAAGCGTGCTCAGCTTGGAGTAATTTCAGGATGGGTGACCGACCGGGAAGTTACTCCCGGATGCGCACGAGTGAGGACAAAGTGCGCGGGAAAGACTAGTATTGATCTGCGGGGTCAGTCTAGATCCCGCCGGGAGTAACGACCACCAGCGGGCGTGTATGGGGCGTTACATGAGTCCTCCAAAATGTGGGGATGAGGTTCATGATATTGTTCTAAAAATAGAGAGGCCAAAAGAGCCCAACAAAAAAATGAGAGAAAAAGATAGAAGGGACAATGCTACTATCCTTTTACCACGCTTGTGCTTCAAAGTAGCACCATGTTCTTCATATAGAGCGTCATCTGAGTTGTCACTTTCATATACTAGTGGTAATTTTTCATTATAGAACTTAGCTTGTATATTCCAATGATGGGCTTCCTCAAATGCCCGAGGTCTTTATGAGCAAGCAAGTTGGATGCACACCCACTTAATTTTAGTTAAGCTTTCATACACTTATAGCTCTAGTGCATCCGTTGCATGGCAATCCCTACTCCCTGCATTGATATCGATTGATAGGCCTCTTCATTGCCTATTGATCCGCCGAGTTGATGCGAGACTTTCTTCCTTTTTGACTTCCCTTATTAATCTCTACCACTGCATTCTATTCCACCGTAGTGCTTTGTCCATGACTCATGCTCATGTATTGAGTGGAGTTGAAAATGCTGAAGTGCGTGAAAGTATGATACAATTGCTTGGTTTTACACCGGGGTGCTCATGATTTATATTTATGTGGTGAAGGCAGAGACATGCCATACTTACATAATTCAATGAGTAGGGATAACATTCGTTGAGCATCGTATATTTTGAAAAAGTAATGATTATGTTCTTGTATTCATGGATATTATTATGTTGATATCAATTACTTCATCGTTTATCAATATTTATACTGTAAGAAGATTACATGATAAACATGCTTGGTAGCATTCAACATCAGAAATAATTTTGTTTTATCATTTACCTACTCGAGGACGAGCAGGAATTAAGCTTGGGGATGTTGATACGTCTCCAACGTATCTAAATTTTTTATTGTTTCATGCTATTATATTATCATTCTTAGATACTTTATATGCAATTTTATATCATTTTTGGGTACTAACCTATTAACTCAGTGCCTAGTGCCAGTTGCTGTTTTCTGCTTGCTTTTGGTTTTACAGAAAATCTATACCAAATGGAGTCCAAACGCTACGAAACTTTTTGACGATTTTTTTCTGGACATAAGAGACCCTAGAAGCTTCGGGGGAGGACCAGAAGACCTACGAGGAGACGGCAAGGCAACAGGGCGCGCCCTGTAGGGGTAGGCACGCCCTGATGCCTTGAGGGCCCCTCGTGGCTCCGTCTGACCTAATTCCAACGCTATAAATTCTGAAATATTCCAAAACCCCCAGAGAGCCACCCGAAACAATTTTTTTGCCACCGCAAGTCTCTGTTCTTCCGCATCCCATCTGGACGCCTTTTCCGGTACTCTAGTGGAGGGGGGATCGATCACAGAGGGCTTCTACATCAACCTTGCTGCCCTTCCGATGATGTGTGAGTAGTTCACCGCAGACCTATGGGTCTGTAACGCCCAAGATGCGATCCTATCCTCGAGGGACTCGGAGGCCCCACCAGGGATAGAAGCGCATATCGAAGACGCTTGCAAGGTGGATATCATTACATCGTACCATGTACATAATGGATGGGGATACATACAAATGTTGGGGAACGTTGCATGGGAAACAAAAAATTTCCTATGCACACGCAAGATCTATCCATGGTGATGAGCATCTACGAGAGGGAGAGTGAATCTACATACCCTTGTAGATCGCTAAGCGGAAGCGTTAAGAAACGCGGTTGATGTAGTCGAACGTCTTCGCGATCCAAATCGCAAGTCGTCCCTCGATCCAATCACGATCTAGCGCCGAACGGACGGCACCTCCGCATTCAACACACGTACTGCTTGATGACGCCTTCACCTCCTCGATCCAGCGAGCGATGGTGAAGTAGTAGATGAGTTCCGGCAGCACGACGGCATGGTGATGGTGGTGAGGAACAATCTCTGCAGGGCTTCGCCAAGCACTACGGAGATTATGACGGGAGGAACTAGAGGGTTAGGGTTGCCGGCACACGGCTTGGGAAATCTTGATGTATCCCGTGTGCTAGCCCTACCCCTCTATTTATATGTTGAGCCCTGGGGTCTAAACTTGGAGAGAAAGCCTCCACAAGGTCGGTTTTGCCCGCACAAGGTCGGTTTGGCCCGCACGAAAAGAGTCCAACTCGGATTCCAGCAGTACCGCGTACAAGCGGTAGTACCGCTCACGAGCGGTAGTACCGCTTCACACAAGTGGTAGTACCGCTTCACACAAGCGGTAGTACCGCTTACGCGGTAGTACTGCCTTACCAGCGGTAGTACCGCTTAAGGCAGCAGCAAAACTTCCTTTTGCACTTTCCAATACCTCGTGGGCTTTACCCCTTTGGCCCATATAAAGTGTTGCTGCACCCGAACACTTCGGTAAACACCCGGAACCCCTTCCGGTGAATTCCGGAACCCTTCCGGAGATCAAAACACTATTATCACATATATCAATCTTTACCTCCGGACTCTTCCGGAGATCCTTGTCATGTCCGGGATCTTATCCGGGACTCCGAACAACCTTCGGTCACCAACACAATAACTCAACTATACTAATCGTCACCAAACGTTAAGTGTGTAGACCCTGCGGGTTCGAGAACTATGTAGACATGACCGAGACACCTCTACGGCCAATAACCAATAGCGGGACCTGGATGCCCATATTGGTTCCTACATATTCTACGAAGATCTTCATCGGTTGAACCTCTATGTCAAGGATTCAGTTAATCCCGTATACTGTTCCCTTTGTTCTTCGGTATGTTACTTGCCCGAGATTCGATCGTCGGTATCTCTATACCTAGTTCAATCTCGTTACCGGCAAGTCTCTTTACTCGTTCCGTAATACAAGATCCTGTGGCTAACTCTTTAGTCACTTTGCTTGCAAGGCTCATTGTGATGTTGTATTACCGAGTGGGCCCTGAGATACCTCTCCGTCACACGGAGTAACAAATCCCAGTCTTGATCCATGCCAACCCAACAGACACCCTCGGAGATACCTGTAGAGCACCTTTATAGTCACCCAGTTACGTTGTGACGTTTGATACACACAAGGTATTCCTCCGGTGTCAGTGAGTTGCATGATCTCATGGTCATAGGAACAGATACTTGACATGCAGAAAACAATAGCAATAAACTGACACGATCATATGCTATGTTCGTAGTTTGGGTCTTGTCCATCACATCATTCTCCTAATGATGTGATCCCGTTATCAAATGACATCTTATGTCCATGGCTAGGAAACCTTCATCATCTTTTGATCAACGAGCTAGTCAACTAGAGGCTTACTAGGGACACAATGTTGTCTATGTACCCACACATGTATTTGAGTTTCCAATCAATACAATTATAGCATGGATAATAAACGATTATCATGAACAAGGAAATATAATAATAACTAATTTATTATTGCCTCTAGGGCATATTTCCAACAGTCTCCCACTTGCACTAGAGTCAATAATCTAGTTCACATCACTATGTGATTTACATTGTAATGAATCAAACACCCATGCAGTTCTGGTGTTGTTCATGTTTAGCCCTTGGAAGAGGTTTAGTCATCGGATCTGCAACATTTAGATCCGTGTGTACTTTGCAAATATTTATGTCGTCCTCCTTGATGTAATCGCGGATGGAATTGAAACGTCGCTTTATGTGTCTGGTCCTCTTGTGAAATCTTGGTTCCTTGGCTAGAGCAATGGCACCAGTATTATCACAAAACAGAGTCATTGGGTTAAGCGCACTAGGCACTACTCCAAGATCTGTCATGAACTCCTTCATCCAGACACCTTCCTTCGCTGCCTCTGAGGCAGCGATGTACTCCGCTTCGCATGTAGAATCAGCTACCACGCTTTGCTTGGAACTGCACCAGCTAACCGCACCCCCATTAAGAATAAATACGTATCCGGTTTGTGACTTAGAGTCATCCGGATCAGTGTCAAAGCTTGCATCGACGTAACCCTTTACGACGAGCTCTTGATCACCTCCATAAACGAGAAACATGTCCTTAGTCCTTTTCAGGTACTTCAGGATATTCTTGACCGCCGTCCAGTGTTCCATTCCTGGATGACTTTGAAACCTTCCGACCATACATATGGCAAGGCTGACATCGGGTCTTGTGCACAGCATTGCATACATGATAGAGCCTATGGCTGAAGCATAGGGGATGACACTCATCTTTTCTCTATCTTCTGCAGTCACTGGGCATTGAGTCTTACTCAACTTGACACCTTGCAAAACAGGCAAGAACCCCTTCTTGGACTGATCCATTTTGAACTTCTTCAAAACTTTGTCAAGGTATGTGCTTTGTGAAAGTCCTATTAAGCGTCTTGATCTATCTCTATAGATCTTGATGCCTAATATGAAAGCAGCTTCTCCTAGGTCCTTCATTGAAAAACTCTTGTTCAAATATTCCTTCACGCTTTCCAACATTTCTATATTGTTTCCAATCAGTAATATGTCATCCACATATAATATTAGAAACGCAATAGAGTTCCCACTCACTTTCTTGTAAATACAAGCTTCTCCGTAAACTTGTATAAACTTGAACGCTTTGATCACCTCATCAAAGCGAAGATTCCAACTCCGAGATGCTTGCACCAGTCCATAAATGGATCGCTGGAGTTTGCAAACTTTGTCAGCATTCTCTGGATCGACAAAACCTTCTGGTTGCATCATATACAACTCTTCCTTAAGGAAAACGTTAAGGAACGCTGTTTTGACATCCATCTGCCAAATTTCATAATCGAAAAAAGGCAGCTATTGCTAACATGATTCTGACGGACTTAAGCATCGCTACGGGTGAGAAGGTCTCATCGTAGTCAACTCCTTGAACTTGTGAAAAACCCTTTGCCACAAGTCGAGCTTTATAGACGGTGACATTACCGTCCGCGTCCGTCTTCCTCTTAAAGATCCATTTGTTCTGAATGGCCTTACGCCCTTCAGGTAATACTTCCAAAGTCCACACTTTGTTTTCATACATAGATCCCATCTCGGATTTCATGGCCTCTAACCACTTCTCGGAATCCGGGCCCATCATCGCTTCTCCATAGCTCGTAGGTTCATCGTTGTCCAACAACATGACCTCTAAGACAGGGTTGCTGTACCACTCAGGAGCAGTACGCGTCCTTGTCGACCTACGAGGTTCGATAGCAACTTGATTCGAAGCTTTATGATCATCATCAACTTCCTCTTCAGCTGATGTAGGCTCTACAGAAACATCTTTCTGCGTTGCGCTACTCTCAGGTTGAAGTAAAGGTTCAACAACCTCATCAAGTTCTATCTTCCTCCCACTCAATTCTTTCGAGAGAAACTCTTTCTCAAGAAATGTTCCGTTTTTAGCGACAAACACTTTGCCTTCGGATCTAAGGTAGAAGGTATACCCAACTGTCTCTTTTGGGTATCCTATGAAGACGCATTTCTCCGCTTTGGGTTCCAGCTTTTCAGGCTGAAGCTTTTTGACATAAGCATCACATCCCCAAACTTTAAGAAACGACAGCTTTGGCTTCTTGCCAAAGTTCATATGGCGTCGTCTCAACGGATTTCGATGGTGCCCTATTTAAAGTGAATGCAGCTGTCTCTAATGCATAACCCCAAAACGATAGTGGCAAATCGGCAAGAGACATCATAGATCGCACCATATCCAGATATAATGTTCATGCTTAACGCAGGCACCAAATAACATTTATTCAGGTTCATTACTAATCCCGATGGTAATCGAAGAGCGAGCGTGCCGACGGCGATCACATCAACCTTGGAACCATTTCCCATGCGCATCGTCACTTCGTCCTTTGCCAGCCTCCGTCTATTCCGCAGTTCCTGTTTTGAGTTGCAAATATGAGCAACCGCACCGGTATCAAATACCCAGGCACTACAACGAGAGTTGGTAAGGTACACATCAATAACATGTATATCATATATACCTTGTTTGTTGTTGGCCGCCTTCTTGTCAGCCAAATACTTGGGGCAGTTCCGCTTCCAGTGTCCAGTTCCCTTGCAATGAAAGCACACAGTTTCTGGTTTGGGTCCAGCCTTGGGTTTCTTCACGGGAGGAGCAACTGCTTTGCCACTCTTCTTGGAGTTACCCTTCTTACCCTTGCCATTTTTCTTGAAACTAGTGGTTTTATTGACCATCAACACTTGATGCTCCTTCTGAATTTCAGACTCAGCGGCTTTCAGCATCGCAAACAGCTCGGCGACTGACTTGTTCATCCCGTGCATGTTATAGTTCAACACGAAGCTCTTGTAGCTAGGTGGCAATGATTGAAGAACTCTGTCAGTGATAGCCTCTGGCGGAAGGGGCATCCCCAATTCAGCCAGACGGGTGGAGTACCCAGACATTCTGAGTATGTGATCACTGATAGACCCGTTCTCCTCCATCTTGCAAGCATAGAACTTATCGGAGATCTCATACCTCTCGATCCGGGCATTCTTCTGAAAGATAAACTTCAACTCCTGGAACATCTCATATGCTCCATGACGTTCAAAACGTCTTTGAAGTCCCGGTTCTAAGCCATACAATATTGCACATTGAACTATTGAGTAATCTTCAGAACGAGCCTGCCAGGCGTTCACAACGTCTAGAGACTCAACTGGAGCGGGTGGATCACCAAGCGGTGCATCAAGGACATAAGCCTTCTGGGAAGCCGTAAGGATAATCCTTAGATTACGGGCCGAGTCCACAAAGTTACTTCCATCATCTTTCAACTTAGCTTTCTCTAGGAACGCATTAAAATTCAGGGGTGCTACTGCGCGAGCCATGATCTACAACATAAATATAGCAAAGACAACTTAGACTATTGTTCAAGATAATGAGTTTAGTTAATCATATTACTTAAAACTCCCACTCAAATTGACATCCCTCCGGTCATTCGAGTGTAACATGATCCAAATCCACCAACTCAAGTCCGATCATCACGTGATTTGAGGTGGTTTCAATGGTGAACATCTTCATGTTGATCATATCTACTATATGACTCATGTTCGACCTTTCGGTCTCTTGTGTTCCGAGGCCATGTCTGTACATGCTAGGCTTGTCAAGTTTAACCTGAGTGTTCCGCATGTGCAACACTGGCTTGCACCCGTTGTATGTGAACGTAGAGTCTATCACACCCGATCATCACGTGGTGTCTCGAAACGACGAACTTTCGCAACGGTGCACACTCGGGGAGAACACAATTTTTCTTGAAATTTAAGTGAGTGATCACCTTATAATGCTACCGTTGTCCTAAGCAAAACAAGATGCATAAAAGGATTAACATCACATGCAAATCATAAGTGACATGATAGGGCCATGAACTTGTGCTTTTGATCTCCATCTCCAAAGCACCGGCATGATCTCCATCGTCACCGGCATGACACCATGATCTCCATCATCTTGATCTCCATCAACGTGTCGCCATGAGGTTGTCGCGCCGACTGTTGCTTCCACGACTATTGCTAACTCATAGCGATAAAGTAAAGCAAAATGGCGAAAATAATTAAAGACAACTCTATGGCTCCTGCCAGTTGCCGTACTCATCGACATGCAAGTCATGATATTCTATACAACACATGATCATCTCATACATCACATATATCTCATCATGTAATTGGCCATATCACATCACAACATACCCTGCAAAAACAAGTTAGACGTCCTCTAATTGTTGTTGCAAGTTTTACGTGGCTGCTACGGGTTTGCAAGAACCATTCTTACCTACGCAAAACCACAACGTGGTGTAGTGATTGCTTTTTGATCTTGTAAAAGAACCCTCTTCATTGAAATCGATTCAACTAAAGTGAGAGAGACAGACACCCGCCAGTCACCTTTATGCAACGAGTGCACGTAGCGGTGAAACCTGTCTCGCGTAAGCGTACGCGTAATGTCGGTCCGGGCCGCTTCATCTCACAATACCGCCGAATCAAGTATCAACTAGTAACGGCAAGCAATATGTATACACCCACGCCCACAACTCGTTTGTGTTCTACTCGAGATCTCATCTACGCATAGACCTAGCTCAGATGCCACTGTTGGGGAACGTTGCATGGGAAACAAAAATTTTCCTACGCACACGCAAGATCTATCCATGGTGATGAGCATCTACGAGAGGGAGAGTGAATCTACATACCCTTGTAGATCGCTAAGCGGAAGCGTTAAGAAATGCGGTTGATGTAGTCGAACGTCTTCGCGATCCAAATCGCAAGTCGTCCCTCGATCCAATCACGATCTAGCGCCGAACGGACGGCACCTCCGCATTCAACACACGTACTGCTTGATGACGCCTTCACCTCCTCGATCCAGCGAGCGATGGTGAAGTAGTAGATGAGTTCCGGTAGCACGACGGCGTGGTGATGGTGGTGAGGAACAATCTCTGCAGGTCTTCGCCAAGCACTACGAAGATTATGACGGGAGGAACTAGAGGGTTAGGGTTGCCGGCACACGGCTTGGGAAATCTTGATGTATCCCGTGTGCTAGCCCTGCCCCTCTATTTATATGTTGAGCCCTGGGGTCTAAACTTGGAGAGAAAGCCTCCACAAGGTTGGTTTTGCCCGCACAAGGTCGGTTTGGCCCGCACGGAAAGAGTCCAACTCGGATTCCAGCAGTACCGCGTACAAGCGGTAGTACCGCTCACGAGCGGTAGTACCGCTTCACACAAGCGGTAGTACCGCTTACGCGGTAGTACTGCCTTACCAGCGGTAGTACCGCTTAAGGCAGCAGCAAAACTTCCTTTTGCACTTTCCAATACCTCGTGGGCTTTACCCCTTTGGCCCATATAAAGTGTTGCTGCACCCGAACACTTCGGTAAACACCCGGAACCCCTTCCGGTGAATTCCGGAACCCTTCCGGAGATCAAAACACTATTATCACATATATCAATCTTTACCTCCGGACTCTTCCAGAGATCCTTGTCATGTCCGGGATCTTATCCGGGACTCCGAACAACCTTCGGTCACCAACACAATAACTCAACTATACTAATCGTCACCAAACGTTAAGTGTGTAGACCCTGCGGGTTCGAGAACTATGTAGACATGACCGAGACACCTCTACGGCCAATAACCAATAGCGGGACCTGGATGCCCATATTGGTTCCTACATATTCTACGAAGATCTTCATCGGTTGAACCTCTATGTCAAGGATTCAGTTAATCCCGTATACTGTTCCCTTTGTTCTTCGGTATGTTACTTGCCCGAGATTCGATCGTCGGTATCTCTATACCTAGTTCAATCTCGTTACCGGCAAGTCTCTTTACTCGTTCCGTAATACAAGATCCTGTGGCTAACTCTTTAGTCACTTTGCTTGCAAGGCTCATTGTGATGTTGTATTACCGAGTGGGCCCTGAGATACCTCTCCGTCACACGGAGTAACAAATCCCAGTCTTGATCCATGCCAACCCAACAGACACCCTCGGAGATACCTGTAGAGCACCTTTATAGTCACCCAGTTACGTTGTGACGTTTGATACACACAAGGTATTCCTCCGGTGTCAGTGAGTTGCATGATCTCATGGTCATAGGAACAGATACTTGACATGCAGAAAACAATAGCAATAAACTGACACGATCATATGCTATGTTCGTAGTTTGGGTCTTGTCCATCACATCATTCTCCTAATGATGTGATCCCGTTATCAAATGACATCTTATGTCCATGGCTAGGAAACCTTCATCATCTTTTGATCAACGAGCTAGTCAACTAGAGGCTTACTAGGGACACAGTGTTGTCTATGTACCCACACATGTATTTGAGTTTCCAATCAATACAATTATAGCATGGATAATAAACGATTATCATGAACAAGGAAATATAATAATAACTAATTTATTATTGCCTCTAGGGCATATTTCTAACAACAAATACATACAGTCATCACAGGAATACATCAGTACATATCAAACATCATACAGAAGAGCAGAATCCGACTACAGATGAAACACAAACGAAAAACACGAACGACATCCACCCTGCTAGCCCAGGCTGCCGACCCGGAACCTATCCCAAGATCGACGAAGAAGAAGAACTCCAAAGGCAAACGCGCATCGCTCTCACGCCAAATCATCGCATTACCTGTACCTGCATCTGTTGTTGTAGTAATCTGTGAGCCATGAGGACTCAGCAATCCCATAACCATGGGTATCAAGACTAGCAAACCTTAATGGGTATGGAAGGGGTAAAGTGGTGAGGTTGTAGCAAGCACTAAGCATTATGTGGTGGCTAACTTACGAGTACAAGAATAAGAAGAGTAAACTACGCTTAACGGTCGCAATCTAGTAATGATCAAGAAGTGATCCTGAACACCTACTTACGAGTCAAACACAACCCCACCGTGTTCTCTTCTTGGTTCAAACCTCACAAGAAGAGACGATCACGGTTACGCACGCGGTTGGTGTATTTTAATTAGATTTAGTGTCAAGTTCTCTACAACCGGAGGTTATAAATATCCAAGTCGCCACATAACCGCGGGCATGGCTTCACGTAAGATTTTAACCCTGCAGGGGTGTTCTAACCTGGTCCATTACAAACCAACACAAGCTGCGGTGGAAGACCTCAACCTCAAGAAAACCCGATCAACCTCGAGTCAGCCCGAAGTATCCTCAGAATCCCGGTGCACAAGACATTTCGACAATGGTAACGCAAGTCCAGCAAGACCTCCCGGCGTGCCGACACCCTGATAGTAGCCGCGCGTATCTCGTCTCAGGCCACGACCGGATGAACACAACGTACAACAACTGAGACCCGAGTTTCCCCGGGGGAAGCCACAAACGACTCTGTTTTGGACCAACACCATCGGCACTGGCCCACCTGTATTATGTTGAATTAAGAATCCTCGGGTAGCGCTAACTCCCTATGCAAATTAATTATTTAATTCAGTATTATTATGTTGGCAAATGTTAAAACCAAAGTTGGGCCTTGCTGGAAGCGGTTATTCAAAGCGAACTGTCAAGAGGGTCCCATACCCCTGAGCATGTTAGGAACGCTAATCAAGGATCATAACACCGGTATTACGGAAACTAGGGCGGCATGAGTGGAACAAAACACCAGGCAAAAGGCCGAGCCTTCCACCCAACACCAAGTATATAGATGCATTAATTAAATAATAAATATTGTGATATCCCAAGATATCCATGTCCCAACATGGAACAACCTGCAACTACACCTGCAACTAGCAACGCTATAAGAAAGGGGCTGAGCAAAGCGGTAACATAGCCAAACAACGGTTTGCTGGGTAAGGGTGGTTAGAGGCTGTATCATGGCATATGGGAGGCTGACATATATGTGGTAGGAAGCGCGACATAGCGGTAGCAACGAGACAACTAGCAAGCAAAGATAGTAAAGATATCCAAGGTCATGATCATCTTGCCTGAAATCCCGCTCGGAAGAAGATCGAGTCCATGAAGAAGACGAACCAACGTAGTCGAACGAATCCTCACAATCGCAACGAAACCGGAACCATCGAGAAGAAGCACAACCGGAAAGAAGCAAACAACATGGTAAACACACAAACATAATCATGGCATAATGCACAATCAAGTATGATGCATGTCCGGTTTAATGAGGCATGGCATGGCAAGATGCAACAACCAAATACTACATGTTAAGTGAAGCTCAATATGCAACGAGTTACATATTGACGAAACTCCACAACAATTATTTAGTTCAATCCCGTTTATGCTACTCATCAACATTAAATGTTGTTAAACATGGCAAGAGATGAAGCATAATTAATCTACCTATCTAGGCAGTTTAAATGAGGCCGGAAACAACACATAACAATTCCGGAAAATCCCCATATGTAATTTTCGAAATTGGTACTGTTCTGGCCTAAATCATATTTTAATGTTGTTAAACAGCAAAAGTAAGTGCACCATGATAATCTACACATTTTTCTACCCCATTTACATATAAAGTTCATTTAATTCGGAGCTACGGTTATTTAGTTATGAAATAAACCATTTTAGCATGACATTTAGCAAATTAATGCAAACACAAGTTTTAAACATGTTTAACATGGATGAAAGTTGCATATTGTGAAACTACATGAAATTCTAAGCATTTTACATATATGACATGTTTTATATGGATGCACGGGTGACAAGTTATTAGATGCATGATTCTAGGGACTAATCTGTAAAACTGCAGTTCACTGGATAATGCTAAAATCGCAACAGGGAAGAAAAACAGATCGGGCCGAAACTGGAACAGTGGCATGGGCGACGGATATCAACATTGCACACACGGGCACATGATAGGGGAAGGGTGGCTGGGCGCTCACCATGGGCCAAGCCCAGTCGGTGGAGAGGGGGTTGGGCTGAGGAGAGAGAGAGGATGGCAGCCCGGCATGGTTTTCGGAACACCGAAAACGTCCGACGTTTTGACCGGCTATAGTGTCGCTATAGGTTATCCGTTGGGGCATCAAACGACCTCCGAATGAGACGAAATTTGGCAGGCGGTCTACCTACAATATAATAAGACCGCACGCCAACTTTCAACTCATTCCGAGAACGTTTTATTCCCACTTATAAAATAATAATTCGGAGGTGCCGCGGGCGCGTGCGAGTGTGTCGGGACTCGAAACTGACAACCGAAGGGACGGGGAGAATGACAACTACGAACGGATGCAAGTTTTATGAAAACATGCGGATGAAATGCACATGATGACATGGCAAGGTGCAACAAGCAAACGAATCACATGGCAACGACGGAAAAAAATGGAAGGAATCTGGAGGATCGGTCTCGGGTTGTCACATGGTCCATAGTGATTAGCTAGATGGCTTTCTCTCTCTCTCTCTCTTTGATCTTCAATACAATGTTCTCTTCGGAGATCGATCCGATGTAATCTTCTTTTGCGGTGTGTTTGTTGGGATCCGATGAATTGTGGGTTTATGAGCAGATTATTCATTGAAAGTAATTGAGTCTTTTCTGAACTTTATTATGTATGATTGTTACAGCTATGTAATGCTTTCCGATCTATGGGTTTTCTTTGGCCAAGTTGATTCATTGATCTTTAGTGGAAGTGGTGCAAAGTAGTAGGTTCAATCTTGTGGTGTCCTCACTTCGTGACAGAAGGGGTAGCGAGGCACGTATTTGTATTGGTGCTACTAAGGGTAAAACGATGGGGTTTAATCATATTGCTTGGTTTTATTCTGTCTACATTATGTCATCATGCTCGAATCATTACTCTATTTGTTATGAACTTAATACCTTAATATGCATGCTGGATAGCGGTCGAGGGGTGGAGTAATAGTAGTAGATGCATGCAGGAGTTGGTCTACTCGTCACGGACGTAATGCCTATATACATGATCATGCCATGAATAATGTCATAACTATGCGCTTTTCTATCAATTGCCCAACAGTAATTTGTCTACCCACCGTATGCTATTTTTATGAGAGAGATGCCTCTAGTGAAAACTATGCCCCCCGGGTCTACTTTAATCATATTACAAAAACCAAAAATACTTTGCTGCAATTTGTTTACTTTTATTTTACTTTGCAATTTATCTATCTACCACTATCAGATTTGATCCTTGCAATTAACGAGTACAAGTGGATTGACAACCCTCTTGCCCGTGCAAGTATTTGCTCTTGTGTGTGCATGTACTGCTAAGGAGTGTTTGCGTGGTTCTCCTATTGGTTCGATAACCTTGGTTCTCTACTGAGGGAAATACTTATCCGCTACTATATTGCTTCACCCTTCCTCTTCGGGGAAAATCCCAACACAACTCACAAGTAGCAGCAATCATTTGTCGCCTCAAATAGCAAGGCATGTAGGCATGGCGACGCAAGCGAGGCAGCAGGGCACGACTGTGGTGCAGGACAGGTTCAGCATGTTGCTCTGTTTGCTAGAGAAACTGTAGATAATGAAGGGCATGCAGATGCGGCCATTCATTGGGACATCACCAAGGTAGTGGAGGAGCGAGGCCATGTGCCGGTAGCGGCAACGCAATATGGTGGGGTTGTGCTCTCAAGGAATGCAGGCGACACAATGTGGTGGCGTTGTGCTCTCATGGAACGTGGGCGGCGCCATGGTGTCCTCATGGGCCTACGGCTTGGTAACTTGGACACCATTTTCGTGGTTCATTTAAGGGGCTGAAATTCAGAATTATTAAAATCAATAAAAATGGTGACGATTTAACTTTTCTTTCATTTTCTTGATGGGAATCATGAAATTTCTGTAGGTGCGAATGTATTGCATATGACCGAGTTATTGGGCTGCCATTTTACTATATATAAACATGATTAAGGTAGTAATATTTTATCAATGCCCATTATAAATACCATGCAATGTTTTTTTAATATATATTAGTTCCGAGCATGTGTGGTGCGAAGGAGACTATTCTTTCATACATGTTATCGTCTTTGGAATGAAGTGCCAAGAGCGTTTTGACTTAAAAAAAATGCATTCTTCTACATTTTATCACTTCTTCCCATTATATATGCAAAGTAGGAGGATTATGTATTGCACCTTAGGCGAAGAAGCGGCTGAAGGCGGTCGAAGAGGAGCGGTACATACTATTTATGTAAAGGTAAATAGTGGTATGGATGATTAATTTTTGTCATGCATTGCCATGGAATAATCAATGGTTTGCTGAGAAGCACCGGTTAGAAGTAACAACATTTGTATGGAGTCGTCATTCTTTTACAAAAGCAACAGACCCGAGTCCTACAAGAGAAAGAATTCCACTAAAGCCTCCAAAATTTCTTCTGGAGAATTTCAACCCTGGACCACATCATCCGAGTGTGACTATCACATTACCTATTTTGATTTTGTTTCTCATCCATTGTCCATTTATATTTTATTGTTTTCCACTATTAGAAACTATTGTTTTTATACTATAATTCTTTTATCTTACGTTCCTTTGGTGCTGATTTTGATAGCACTGCTTTGTTGTTGTGTCGGGTAACCTAGGGAGAAATATATCCATGCACTACGGTGAGTTAGTATTTAGTACCAAGAAGAGGGTAATGTTTATATCGTCCCATTGATGTGTACTGAATGTATAACTTCTATCCTACTTTTTTGTGGTTATATTGATATTCTTTAATCTTTGATTGGAACAACTAATTAGTATTTTGTCTTTAGAAATTGGAGATTCACATTTCTATATGTACAATTTGCTGCCTTTGTAATTGTTTAATACCTTCATTTTGTGTTGCTCACATGCACACTACTAGCTATCAAAAGTTGAATGGGAACAACTATGTCAACTAATGAAGCTCTCCAAAAAAGTGTGCGCTCATCGTATAATCTTAACTTGGTGTAAACTGTGTTTAATCATTTACTCTCCATGGTCATTTAGGGTTTAATGTGCCAAGTACATGCTGGAGTTCCTTGATGTGAACATATCTAATGTTTTTGGGTGTTCATTAGTGAGGCCAGAAATGTGTAATAATGTTTGATGTTCTTTGTTGACTGAAGTAGCACAAGTGGTCAGTTCATAGTTGCAAGGACTTCCAGTATTATGCACATAATTCAATTATTTGAATTGTTAGATCTTGTACTATAAACTCTATTTGGTTTGATTATTGAACTAAAATAGTTCAAATTTGCAAGGTCGGTGTCATTGGCACAATTCATGACTTGTGTGGGTTTGAGAGATTGGAGACGCTACAGGAGTCGAGTTGATTGCTTTAATTTATGAAGTTAAGTGTTATTGTTTGCTCCGAGAACGTGGGAACCGGACAATAATACGACGAAGGAACAACCATCTCACCTGTAGGTAGTGTCTTTGAATTGTTCAGTTACATGGTTATCTTCTTCATTTTACTCCTGGTGTACTAGCCAATGGCCGTGATGGGCAGAGGACCGGAAGGTGAGGAATTGGTGGTCAAGGCATAGTGGCACAATGGCCGTGATGGGCAGAGGACCGGAAGGTGAACATGTCACCGAGAATATGTAACCACAAAGGGGTAAATAAATAACATCTTGGAGCACAAGAAAAAGTATGATACTAATATGAACCCCATCCAGCTTAGAGTGTTCAAAGCCAACCATGCACGTTCAAACCAAATACAGGAATCATATACAGTGGTCCACATAAATCTGACTCTACACAATTCTGCGACATACTCCATGCCTTAGAGATTCAACTGAAGTTTCGATGATCGTGTAGAAATTGATGTTGTTGTGTTTTGAATGACACCTCTAGCTGTTGTAGAAATGTATTCGGAATACATGGAAGTGCCAATGCATGTCATGGTCATGCCATGGGAGGAGAAATCGGGCAAATATCCCATATGAGCTTTATCTTGTACAAGTCTTTTTTTTCTTCTGTATTCCTGATAGTGGGTTGTGGATATTTCAGAAAAGGGTCCAATTTTGCTATTTCTTGATCTTATCTAGATAATTCGCACCATATGGATAAATTATTGACAGTTTTAGTAAATTGTGCCTGATATTTATCGCTCAGTGGTTATCTATCCTTACAGTGACAGGCAACTACAAGGATAAACTGGTTTTTGAACTTCCCTTTCTTTGCCAAGTGACATTTAAAGTTTGCACTTTTCGTATATTAGAATAGCAACAATTAGTTTAAGTCATCATGTGAGCCTCACGAAAGCTTCATTCATTGGGTGTGCGCTTTAAATTTTCTCTTTGTTCATTATATTTTCTTGATTGTTGTATCCATGCAATATTAATCAAATAGCTAGATTTTTGTTTAGTAGGTTTTAGATGGTTTTCTCCAGTACCTCAAAACATTTTGAATGTTATCTCTTTAGGTTCTCGTATTTAGCTCACGACTACAACTTTTGTTCAAGGGAAACTCAAGGTTCCAACTTGATATGCCCTCTCTTTCATTTGGTTTATTAGAGCATAGAATTAGTACATTTATTGACCAAAAGGCAGTTTTAGGTATAGAAGATAGAAAGTGGGGGAATCCTTTTTTTTCCTCTTCTCTAACGGATACAAAAAATTGTACCATGAATCAGGCATGTGCGCGCGAGGGAGGGAAGATGAGAGAAACATTGACATTTTTCATGCTTTGGATGAACATTTCTATTCATAAATTTCTTTTTCGTGGCAACGCATGAGCGTGGCACCATTGTGGTAGCGCCCGGTATGAAGGGTGGCTCCAGTATAGAACCAGGAGGTACTGGCACTAAGATAGGAAGGTGGTTGCCGCCCTTGTCCCTTGATGCTGGCCTGCCATGGCGGCGTCGATCACCAGCTCACTTAGACACGAGTTAGTGGATTTTGTGATAAGGGTGAGGGTTGAGAGTGAGCGGGATGGGGGTTGGGGTTGGTTTGTTCAGTTACTACAGTCTAAGCGGAATAATTTCCCATTTCAGAAAATATGGCAAATTGCATTTTATTAGAGATGGCTTTGCAGCAAATTGCATGAGCGAGCGGTTCATATATATTTTTTCATCAAGTCGTACAATTTTTTGGTTAGGATAGAAGATTAAATGCATTGGTTGGTTGCTTTGAGTTAATAACGGAGGCGGTGGCGTATCAGTTGCATGCCCGACAAAGGACATCATTTTTTTTCGTGGTAATGCATGACATTCTATTGTATGTTACAACATGGCAATGGCTCAAGAGACATCGGATCTACCTTCTTTGCTCAGGGGCGTCACGGCAATGGCTCAAGAGACATCGGATCTACCTTCTTTGCTCGGGGGCGTCACGGGCGGCGCACGCCTTGTCCCCCTTTATGGCGGTGGTGGATCAGCACGAACACGGGGGGAGGGGATCAACGCGGGGCGGTTGGCGGGAGGACTCCTCCTTAGCGGTCCGTGCGGAAGTACAGTGTGAAGGAGAGAGGACGCCATGGCGAAGGTGAGATGGACAAATCCGGTTTTAAAGAAGAGGGCTCCATGAGAAATATCCCGCTACGGCGGGAAACCGAGCGGGAAGGGGAGGTTCCGGCAGCAAAAGGGAAGGGTGCGTCGTGGGATGGGGCTTTTATGTTGGGATCCCGTGTTGGAGATAACATGGTGGATAGTTTGGAGGACCACATTTCTCCCTTACATATGTGTTAGATTTGGGGGAGTCCGGACTGTCCATACGGTTGGGTTTTGGGGAGCCCAATGGCGCATGTTTGATATCCGAACATAACCGAGCGTATGAGAAAGATATGAGCTTTGACCTTCAAGACGACTTTAATCATTTCTTTGATTTATTTATATCTCTGTAGCAACGCACAGACATTCTACTAATTAAATATAGGAGAGCTAATAATATTTTAATTGTACACTTTCATGTGGGTTGACTTTCATTTGACCATGTTTATAGCAAAATTGACATAATTTTTATATTTATCGATTCTCTGTTTTGTACATGTATTTCTATCATATTCTTGTGTTTTTTTCCTATTTTTTGCGATTTTAGAATCATTCGAACCAAATGAACCCTTACAAATCCTATCTCCATCTCTGTCAGTCAGTCTTTTTTTTTGACAAAAACTGTCTTGGCACGGCACGACGTCTCAATGGCTGTTTTTTTTCATGGTAATACGTGTCTCATTTATATCATAAGGATCATAGTACAAGTCACGTACATACCGATCTGGCAAAACCGAAAAAATAGCAGAACGCTAGCCTTTGCACAAAGGAACACCAGGCAAGAAGTAAAAATAAACAAGACCGAAGAAACCTCTGAGCTTGACACCAACGCCCGCCACCTGCCTCTGGCACCGCCACAGCAGCCACCAAAGAAAAAAAAATGACGGATCACCTCCACACCCGAGCTCGACGTGGCTCCATCACTGATATGCAGCTTTGCGGACCTCCAAGGTGGCTCACCAAAGGCGAAACCATTACTGTTGAACGAATCAGACCGAGGCAACACCCCAGACACGCCATCAAACTACAGATCTGGCACCCCAGGTGACTATGACGTCGGAGGAGGAAACCATACCTGCCATCCACGTACCACGAACCAAGCACACGATCCACCATATTCCAGATGCCGCCGATGCAGACCACAATCTGCATCCGCTTCTGGACTACCTCCCAAGCTCCGCGCCGGCGCTGGAGCAAACGCCGTCGCAACGGCGGAGCCCGAGGACACAGGTCCACCACGAGGATGTGCCGCCGCCGCACCATCCTTGCTTGAACAGACTGGATTCCAAATCCATCACCGACCATAGGACCGATCGCCTCATCGGAGTAGGATCTGAAGAAACTTTATTCCGCGCCGCCATCATCGCCGCCGAAGCCAAAACGATGAACGGCCTATTTTGGCCTAAAACTATCCACACGCGTGGATCCGGCGACCCCCCTCAGCACCGACGACCGTGGTCGTCAACGGAGGGAAGCCGCCGGAGGAAGCCCCTGGTGAGATCTCTTTTGCTTCCGGAGGAAGAAAGAACGATACGACGTTTCGTAGTGGTTGGCTAACTCAATGGCTGTTCGGGCAGCGAGTGTTGCGCCAACCTCCAACTGGTGGCCCCGGTACGACCGTCCGGCTGCTATTTTTCTTCGGAAAATGTTTAAAAGCAGCCGGATGATTTCTCCCGTTCGTAAGCCGCGTCGGGCGCCATCTGATCCCATTTGATCGTGTGGCGTGGAGCGCCTCTGTGTCCCCATGTGCGCGGTAGCCCACCTATGTCAGTTTCGTGACCTGTAGTACATAGCTCCCTTTGTACTAGTACGTAGCTAGCTTGACCTTTTCAGTTGGCGGATCGTGCCGGATCGTAATCAGTTGGTACAAATAGTCTGGACGTTGATCACGGTGTTGGTTTTGATTGGTACTAGCAAGCTCATGAGTCAAGGTTGCTTTGGATGTAGCGTCCTTGATGCCGCTGCCACCGCCTTCAAAGCATGCCATCGTAGTATCACCGGAGCAGCCGGTCGCTGTCGCCGCATCGTTGCAACTGTCGAAGCACGCCATCGCACCATCATTGAAGTAGCCATGTCCATCGTCACAACAGTGCCGCGTCTGTTAGACACGCCATTGCAGCAGCATCGAAGTAGTCGGGCCTTCGTTGTAGCATCACCACGACTGTTCGAAGCACGCCGTTGCAACATCAATGTTGCCGACGAAGCATACCGTTGCAGCATCATCGCGACCGTCGAGGCACACCACCGGCATTCGAAGCATGTCATCGCGCCATCGTCGCGGCCGCTGCAGCACGCCATCGCAGCATCAATGTTGCCGACGAAGCATACCGTTGCAGTATCATCGCGATCGTCGAAGCACACCACCGGCATTCGAAGCATGTCATCGCGCCATCGCCGCGGCCACTGCCGCACGCCTAGTACCATCACCGCAGCCATCGAAGCAAGCCGTCGCGGCATCGTCGCAGCCGTCGAAGCCCGCCACGGGTGGTCGAAGCAGGTCATTGTGCTAACTCCACGGCCGTCGCAACACGCCTCGTAGCATCGCCGCGGTGGTCGAAGCAAGCCGTCGAAACATCTTCGAAGAAGCCGAGATGCCGTCGTAGCATCACCGCGGCCATCAAAGCATGCCGTCATGGCATCGTCACAACCGTTGAAGCCCGCCACGGGTGTTCGAAGCAAGTCGTTGTGGTAACGCCGCGACCATCACAACACACCTCGTAGCATCGCCGCGACGGTCGAAGCAAGCCGTCGCAACATCCTCGAAGAAGCCGGGATGCCGTCGCAGCACACCACGAGAGTTCGAAGCATGTCGTCGCGCCATCGACGGGGCTATCGCATCACACCTCATAGCATCGCCGCAACCGTTGAAGCAGCCGGGTGTCGCAAAGACCGTCGTCCAGCGTCGCAGCACTGCCTCGCGGCCTCACAGTGACGCTCGTAGCAGCCGGCCGACCCTCGCAGCATCATCGTCTCGGCTTACAGTGCATCAGCTCTCGTACGCAGCAGCCACTCTGCGGCTGGTCTTTGAAGCAGCTCGTGTTTGGTACAACAGCGGCTGTCATTTCACTTCCAAAGCTGCACACTGCTGCATGTCGTTGGAGGTCGAACATCAATGCTTTGCAGCATGCAACGCCAAGGGAGGGCGAGGGGATGCTGCGTTGGTGGCATGGGGTGCATGGCGTGCGAGCATAGTTGGCTTCTTTTTGACTAGCTGAGTAACTTGGTTTTGCTGCAACAATTTAAAAGTAGCTAGCGAGCCAGCTAGGTGCAGCGTAACAGACTAGCTACTACCCAGGACCGATGCCACGTGAGGTGTGCACGCAATTTCTACATACTACCAGTACGGATGCCCACGTGAGGTGCCTGACGAGTCACGCAAACAAAAGAAGCGGGCGACTAATCATATGGCTAAGAAACGTCTGATCCAAGGGCTGGCGAGGCGGTTTATTTTTTGTTGGCATCTACCGGATGACGCGTAGCAGCGGCCTTTTTCTTCCTGGTTTGTTGTGTATCTATACTTGTCCCGTATGTGTAGACTGTACTCTCGAGAGAAAGAAGAGAAGTGTTAGTACCAATCAGGAAAAAAGTGCGCTACTAATCGCCAGGGTGTCTCGAAGGTGGAGTAGTGTACAAGGCTTTTGTCTCGGTAACCACTTTAGAATCATGCAACCACGTACAGGGCGATGGTCCTTCTAATGTACTCGCTCGATGGAAACCTTTTTCTCTCTCGAGCGTACCGGATGATGAACAGTTGTTCTCTACAATGTATGCATATTACTCTAGAAAAAACGTGCATAAGAGCATCTACAACCGCCCCCCCCCCCCCGGCGGGCTGCCAGGTCAGTGACTGGACGAAAAAACGTCACCCAACTGGGCACCCCAGTTCCGGCCCAAATGCCCGGACTGACCGGCACACCCCATATCCGGCTCATATCTAGGACGGATATGGGGAGGCCCGAACACGCCGGCCATGTTGGCTCTGTCAAGGCGGACCCATCCCAAATCGGAACCAAATTGACTAGTTTTCTGCATCGACCGAACTTCTCCCGCCACCCTCCTTGTCGTGGTTTTGTCACGGCAGATGTCCGAAGACTTAGGTTCGAGGCCAACGCCATGGTAGTGGACTCAAAGGGGTTGATCGGGACGAAGGACACGAGTTTACCCAGGTTCGGCCCCTCGAGTAGAGGTAAAAGCCTACGTCCTGCTTATGCTGTATTGATTGGAGTATCGATTACAAGGGAGCGGATTGCTTGACCTAGTTCTCGATAGCTTGGTTTCTTGTCTAAGCCGCCCCGGGGTCTAGCCTTTATATAGGAGGTCAAGGCCCCGGGTTACACGAGTCTCAAACCGACTCACACAACGTGTTGTACTCTGTCTCTAAGCCGCCGTACCATCTTGGGTAAGCCGCCACCGGGCGACTTGTCCACCCGGGTCATCATGCCATCTTCTGTCTTCTGGGCCTCCGCCTTAGCCCTTCTGGTAAGCCGCCCCCGCGGCCTGGTCTTCATCTTCCGGCCCGCCTTACAGGTCTTGGGCTATGAGCCGCCAGGTGTAACCCGGCCCCTCCTGGGCGGGTCTTACCACGGAGTTATATCCCCAACATTAGGCCCCAGGTTGATTTGAGCCAGCTCATGTCAATCTTTAATTCCCTTGGCAGCGAGTCTCCATATCTCTGTCATCTGAAACGATAAGTCGTAACCCGCCATGACGTCACATCGGATATTCTGAAAAGATTCCATGATGTATGTAACGGATCTTCTCATTTGAAAGGCTATCCCGAAAATCGAGGCGCCACGCTCGGTCAATCATCACTGTGCCTCCTCAATTCTCGCGCGCACTGTTGCCTCTCTTACTCATAAATAGGGACACGTGTGCCCCTTTTTCCTTTCTCCACTTCCTCTGCTGTCGCTGTCATCTCCCACCTTCGAGCGGCCGAAACTCCGAAGCTCCGCCACCGCCGACCGGACCTCACCGTCGCCCCCATCGCCGGCCACTGCATCGACCTGATTGGGACCAGAGTCTTCGCCGGCGCGTCCGCACCCGCAAGGTACCTTTTCCAGCCCTCGTCAGATCTGCATCCACCCCCATTAGGGTTTCCCGAGTTCATCGGAGTTCTTGTGTTCGTCGCTGTTCATCCGTGCCTGTAGCACTCTTCCCCTAGCATCACTTGGCATCCCGTAATGCCGTCTGTCCGCCGCGGTGGTATTTTGAATGCCAATGCTTACTTGTTTTTGAATTCGTATAGCAATCTCCACCGTGCGCCGACCACCTGTTCTTCCACTTGTCCACATAACTCGCCATTGCCTTGGCGACTCTCCGCCAATTACTCTGGCGGCTTAGCTCTTTCACTGTTATACTGATCATAGCTGCCTTGCACATCAAATGCTTTTCTAACCCGCCATACTTTCTATCTTCGTAGCATAACCCGCCGTCATGTCAAGGGCTCCATCATCCTATGACTGGGTCAGCTCTGGAGTCACTGAAGATCTCCTGCTTAATTTTGTTGAGTCCGGCATGCTACCGGCTAAAGACGTAATACACTGGCGGGTCCCAGGACTAGAGAAGAGGCCTGAGCCCAAGGAAGGGGAGATTATCATATTTACTGATCATATCCTCCGTGGGTTCTGCCCTCCAGGGTCAAAATTCTTTCGAGATGTTCTTCACTTCTTCAAGATTCATCCCCAAGATATAGGCCCAAATTCAGTCACCAATATCTGCCAGTTCCAAGTTTTAAGTGAAGTCTATCTGCAAGAAGAGCCGTCTGTGGACCTCTTCCATGACTATCACTATGCAAACCGCCAAACTGAAATGGCAGCTGGGCCCAGTTTGGAGCTTGGTGGTATTACAATCCAAAGACGGAGAGACTTGCCATACCCCATAGCTACCTTGCCAAGTCATCCCAAAGACTGGAATAAGACCTGGTTTTACTATAAAGACACCTCTCCTGAAAGTGAAAATCCCCTGCCGGGTTACCGTCCAACCCGGCTCTGCTACACAAATGACAACCCACTCCCAGCGCGGATGACTGCTGCCGAACGAGCAAAGTATGCCCCGGCTTACGCCAAAGTCAAGGCTTTACTGGCGAACGGCTTGACAGGTGTTGACTTAACCCGCTGCTGGGTAAGTTGGAAAATCATGCCACTGAGCCGGCGTGACCGACTCATGTGCGAGTATACGGGTGAACCCAATGACCCTCTTTGTTTCAAGAACACCCCCTTGACTGAAGAAGATATCAACTCTGGCATCAAAGGACTCCTCGGCGAAAAACAGGAAGCTTGCAACAAAGTTGGGCTGAAGCCCTTTTATACCAAGAACCCGGCTCCGGATGTAAGATTCTTTTCCCCTCCACTGGTCATATTTGTCTTGCACCTTCTAACCTTTGTTGGCGGCTTATATATAGGCCGACTCCCCTTTCTGGAAAAAGAAGTTTAATCCGCCAATTAGGAAACCAAAGGTGAAAACCCCCGCTCAGAAGAAGAAGAAAGCCGCCACTCCAGAGCCACTTGAATCTGACGACTCGGAGGTAAAATTTGACTCCCTTGGTTGTCTCTTTATACAATTTATTGACAATAATTATTCACAGGATGAAACGGAGACGAGCCACGCAAACGCCCCTGAGGTAATTGACATTTCTGACTCAGAGAGCTTTCCACACGACCGAATACGGCGGGTCGTCCGGAAAGTTCCATTTTCTCATCCCCTTGCTCATTTAGACCCCAATTTCCTTTTGAAAAAGCAACAGCAGACCTCCCGACGTCAGACCCGGAGTACCGGCTTTGAAGATCTCTTGGCCGGGTTACCGCATGCTCCGGCTCAACGGAAACGGCCGGCTGAGGTATTCTTTGGCTGAGATGTAACTTTTAGTCATACTTGTATTGTGATCTTACTCTGCTTCGTAATGTCCTAACTTGCTTTCAGGAATCTCCTCCTTCCTCTGGCGACTCGACAGCAACCAAACTGCCTCCTATGAAAATCAATCCGGAGTATGTACCTTTGCATCTGCATCATATCCTCTTCCTCATCTTTGTTCTTTGTTTAATAACCTTCTGTATTTCTCAGGGCTCAAGCCAAGCGAAGAAAGAAGGGCGGGTCTTCCTCTGCTCCAACTGCCCAACAACCGGAGAGAGCTAAGCCGGCCTCTCCAACTCATGCTGAGCCTACCGACGCTACAAAAGGCACACCTGAAGATCTTCACCGGCCCTCTGAGCCGGTAGGGACCGAAAGCCCTCCAAAGGGTGACCCTAAACCGCCGAGCCCTTCAACAGCCGTTGAAGATATAGTTCTTCCAGATGTTGTTGTAACTGGGACGGGTCAGCGAACCCCCGAACCTTATGTACTGTCAAGGCATTCTGAAAAGGCTGAAGCTTCGCCTGAAAGGCTCGAATTTGAACTCCCTGTGCTGGAGAAATTAACTGTTGACGAGCTTCACGCTGGTTTCCTGAACCGTCTTCAATCAAGCCGGAACATGGAGCTCAAGCTGGTTAACCTGATGAAAAAGAAATTTGAGGTAATCTGTCTGCTAGCTTTTCCCTTATATCCTTCCATAGCCGCCAAGAGCCGGATTAGTATTGCCAATAGTAGACCGGGTCTTCCCTCTGCAACACATTTATAGCTTGAGCTGTAGCCCCCAAGTATTGGGTTAGTATTACATGATGAGCCGGAATTTCATTGGAAACTTTGAACTGATTGTAGCCCCCAAGTACCGGCTGATCTTCATGAAGATGAGCCGGGACTTCATGGTAGATCTGAAAGACTTGAGAGCGTCATCTGTAGCCCCCAAGTGCCGGCTTATGTTGAATAATATAAGCCGGAACTTCATTGTAGCCTTGAGAGCACTGCGTGTAGCCCCCAAGTGCCGGCTTATCTTGAAAAATATGAGCCGGGACTCCATGGTAGACAGAG
Source organism: Elymus sibiricus (assembly GCA_039707655.1). Taxonomy (NCBI): domain Eukaryota; kingdom Viridiplantae; phylum Streptophyta; class Magnoliopsida; order Poales; family Poaceae; genus Elymus; species Elymus sibiricus. The sequence goes on from CM077676.1 coordinate 164,786,785, forward strand.
AACACATTAGCCCCCAAGTGTCGAGTATATTGCTTGCAATCTGCTTGAGACTTGTAGCATAATTTGCGTTATTGATAACTCATCGTGATGACTCTCTTTTCCCATGTATGACACATGATTCTTTGGAGGCGGCTGAATATGAGATGACCCGCCTAAAAGAGAACCTTGCTTCACAACAAACCGCTCGGTCAGAGGCGGAAAATAAATGGCGGGTTGCCATAGAAGAACTTGAGAAGACACAAGTGGAGCTTGCGCTGTTCAAGAAAAACACCGAAATTGAACAAACCGCCCTGACCAAACGCGCAGAAGATGCTGAAGGGCGGCTTACAGTTGTGTCAGACGAACTGCAGTCCCTTAAGCGTCACATCTCCAAAATGACCTCTGCCATCTTTGGTAAGCTTCCGAAACTTAGCCAATTTCCTTGCAGTTAAAAAACCTTGCGAGGGCGGCTCATCACACCAGATATGTCTTGCAGGCCAGAGAAGCCGCCAGTTATCATCTGATAGCTTACTGAAGTTGAAGGCTGTATACTCCTTAGCAGAACAACTCTACTGCGGGACCCTTCTCACCATCAAAGCAATGTTGACTGAGAAGAGCATCCCCAAATACATGAAGGGAGTTATAGAACTATTGTCGACGCTGCCTAAGCAGGTTGAAGAGCTTAAACGATCAGCCGCCAGACAGGGAGCTATAGCCGCGCTAAGCCGGTGTCTAGCTTTCGCTCCTGAGCTGACTGCTGAAGAGATGATGGCCGGGTTTCCATCCAAAAAGGACGATGGTTCCGAATTCACAGCAGAAGACTATGCCCGATGCAGAAAAGCCTCCAGGGTGCTTGCCTCAACACTGGTGGATGAACTTGATATGTCAACTTACCAGGCGGCTTACAACGAGGCTTCCAAAAAAGTGCGCTGTCCAACCTTTGAATGCAGAGACTTGACTCTTGCCCGCCGTAAGCATCTCTTCGCTCCTGAGATTGACCCGTCTCCTATCTTTGAAGACGCCCAGTTTGAAGCACTAGCAAACTGCAACTGGGACATGGATAATCTTCAGATCGAAGAGGTCGAAGACCCGCCGTAGGCTGACCCGCCATCGAGCTGAGCACTTTAAATTTGATAACTCGGCCTCCTGAGCCGCCAAACTGAGTTGTACAAAACTTTTGTCTGTTGCCTGTTGGGCTCTTGTCGAGGGCTTTGTAATAGGCTTAGAAAAACCTTTAACTGTCTGAGCCGTGCCATCGTGCACGTGTAAATCTTTTGCCGAGCTTAACATATGCCTTGCTTGTCTTTGTCCGGCTTATGATGTCAGTTAGCGTGGCGGCTTATCTTATAGATAAAACCCTGCAAAAATAAACATGACAGAACATGTTCTGTACTGTTGTAAGGGCGGCTTAAAAAAGCCTAACCCAGAGACGTGAAATCTCATAACCTTGCCTTTCTTTCCAAACGCATAAGCCGGCTCTTCTGGGTAGTCTCACTACTTTGAACTCTTAATAACTGACAAGAGCGTAGCGAACCAGAAAAAGACGCAGCAGGGGGTGAATACCCTTAGAGCCCAGAAGCTACTTCTCACGTGACATAAATCCATCGTTTGAACCTCCAGGGTACGACAGGCCACTTAGCGGAGAGTACGCAGCAGATGGGAGAGTTTACCTCGCCGCTGTAAGAGGCCCTTGCAGGGGGTAAGTTTTAGAACTCGCTGCACCCCTGACAAAGCGGCAGCAACTTACAGGCAGGTATAACTCGGAATTGCGGATGTAAGGGTTTGCCTCGCCGCTGTAAGAGGCCTTTGCAGAGGGTGGGTTTTAGAACTCGCTGCACCCCTGGTCAAAGCGCCGCTACTTACAGGCAGGTATAACCCGGCCTTACAGATAAGAGGGCTTGCCTTGCCGCTGTAAGAGGCCTTTGCAGAGGGTGAGTTTTAGAACTCGCTGCACCCCTGGTCAAAGCGCAGCTACTTACAGGCAGACATAACCCAGCCTTGTAGATAAAAAAGTTTACCTCGCCGCTGTAAGAGGCCTTTGCAGGGGGTAAGTTTTAGAACTTCCTGCACCCCTGACAAAGCGGCAGCTACTTACAGGCAGGTATAACTCGGCTCTGTAGATCGAAAAGAGGGTAAGTTCATAACTTGCTGCACCCCTAGTGATCTTTGTTGACGGTGTCAACGCTTTGGGTCAAGGACCCGCCTTGCAATGGCTGAAAAGCCTGCTCGAAAGGGATAAAGCCTAACCCGGCGGGTTGAAAGCCCCCAAACGACCTTGTCGAGGACATCAACTTTCACGCCATCTTGTAAGCCGCCGTCTTGCAAGCCGCCGGTTAATGGTGCTACCTTGGCTGAAGAGCCGATCAACAAGGGTTGAAGCTTAACCCGGCAGGTTAGAAGCCCCCAAGTGACTTTGTAATTTCGGCTGAAGAGCCTGACCAAGAGGGTGGAAGCTTAACCCGGCGGGTTGAAAGCCCCCAAATGATCGTATGGTTGTATCCATCTTTGAACAATGTGAGATACGTAAAACGGCAGAGGCCCCGGCTTGCAGGGATGCCAACTTTATTATATATATATGTGATATATACAATGATGATATACAATGGGGGGAGTCGATGACTCTTAAGTATAGTAAGGCCGCAGATGAGCGATGTTCCACGGCCGGTAGGTCTCCTGCCCAGAAGTGCGTGACTCGTCCCGTACGTCGATGAGATAGTATGACCCATTGTTGAGGTTTCTGCTGACCACAAAAGGCCCTTCCCATGGAGGAGACAACTTGTGCGCATCCGTCTGATCTTGAATCAGGCGTAACACTAAGTCGCCTTCTTGAAACGTCCGGGTCTTAACCCGGCGGCTGTGATAGCGGCGCAGGTCTTGCTGATAAATCGCCGATCGAGCCGCTGCCAGATCATGCTCTTCATCCAAAGCATCCAACGCGTCCTGACGCGCCGTCTCATTGTCTGCTTCAACGTAAGCCGCCACCCGTGGCGAGTCATGACGTATGTCGCTTGGTAACACGGCTTCTGCGCCGTAAACCATGAAGAAAGGCGTATAGCCTGTCGACCTGTTGGGAGTTGTATTGATGCTCCATAGAACTGATGGTAACTCCTCAACCCAACAACCCGGTGTTCTCTGTAGAGGAACCATAAGCCGGGGCTTGATACCTCTCAGGATCTCCTGGTTAGCACGCTCCGCCTGACCATTGGACTGTGGATGAGCCACAGCAGAGACGTCTAGCCGGATGTGTTCACTTTCACAGAAAGCTTGCATAGCCCCCTTGGATAGGTTTGTGCCGTTATCTGTGATAATACTGTGGGGGTATCCAAAGCGGTAGATCAGTTTTTTGATAAACTGAACCGCCGTCGCCGCATCACACTTGCTGACCGGCTCAGCCTCCACCCACTTGGTGAACTTATCCACCGCCACCAAAAGGTGGGTCTTCTTATCTTTGGATCTCTTGAAGGGCCCGACCATATCAAGCCCCCAGACCGCGAACGGCCAGGTAATTGGGATCATGCGCAATTCCTGAGCCGGCACGTGAGCACGCCGCCCGAACTTTTGACAGCCATCGCACTTGAGAACCAAGTTTTCTGCATCCTTATGAGCCGTCAACCAGAAGAAACCATGGCGAAAAGCCTTGGCCACCAGAGATTTTGAGCCGGCATGATGACCACAATCTCCGGCGTGGATTTCATTCAAGATCTCCTTACCCTCTTCCGGAGAAACACAGCGCTGGAAGACGCCAGTGACGCTGCGCTTATGTAACTCGCCATTATGGATGGTCATAGACTTGGATCGTCTGACGATTTGCCTTGCCAAGGTCTCGTCAGCCGGTAACTCGCCGCGAGTTAGGTAAGCCATGTAAGGCAGCGTCCAGTCGGGAAAAGCATGCAGAGCCGCAACCAGCTGCCCCTCCGGGTCAGGAATAGCCAGATCCTCCTCCGAAGGTAGTTTAACTGATGGGTGATATAACACGTCCAAGAAAACGTTAGGCGGCACCGGCTTACGCCGAGAGCCAAGTCTTGACAATGCGTCAGCCGCCTCGTTCTTGCGACGATCAATATGATCCACCTGATAACCCTTGAAGTGACCTGCAATGATGTCAACCGCCTGACGATAAGCCGCCATCCGTGGGTCTTTGGAGTCCCACGTGCCCGAAACTTGCTGAGCCACGAGGTCTGAGTCACCGAGGCATCTAACCCGGCTTAGGTTCATCTCCTTAGCCACACGGAGGCCATGAAGCAAAGCCTCATACTCAGCTGCATTGTTAGTACAAGGAAACATCAACCTTAGCACATAACAGAACTTATCACCTTTAGGGGAAGTTAAGACAATTCCAGCCCCCGAGCCTTCCAGCTGTCTAGACCCATCGAAGTGAATTGTCCAGTAAGTGTTGTCCGGCTTTTCCTCGGGCGACTGACACTCTGTCCAGTCGTTTATGAAATCCACCAAGGCTTGAGACTTGACCGCGGTGCGAGGCACATACTTCAGATTAAGAGGTCCAAGCTCCAATGCCCACTTAGCAATTCTACCAGTGGCTTCTCTGTTTTGAATTATGTCTCCCAACGGGGCAGAGCTAACCACTGTGATCGGGTGTCCCAGGAAATAGTGCTTCAGCTTGCGATTCGCCATGAATACCCCATAGATCAGCTTCTGCCAATGTGGGTACCGTTGCTTGGACTCAATCAAGACTTCGCTGATATAGTAAACCGGCCTTTGAACTGGATATTCCTTTCCTGCCTCCTTGCGTTCTACAACAATCGCAACGCTGACTGCTCTGTTGTTAGCCGCCACATAGAGGAGTAAGGGTTCCTTTTCAGCCGGAGCGGCCAAGACCGGCGGCTCAGTCAGTTGCTTCTTGAGCGCCTCAAACGCCTCACCCGCCGCCTTGCTCCAGACGAAATCGTCTGTTTTCTTCATCATCTGATATAAAGGGATCGCCTTCTCACCCAGGCGGCTTATGAATCGGCTTAACGCAGCGATCCGACCCGCCAGGCGCTGAACGTCATTGATGCACGCCGGCTCAGCCAGGGAAGTGATAGCCTGAATCTTATCCGGGTTAGCCTCAATGCCACGCTCAGAGACTAGAAACCCCAATAGCTTGCCTGCAGGGACTCCAAAGACACACGTAGCCGGGTTAAGCATCATCTTGTAAACCCGCAAGTTGTCAAAAGTTTCCTTCAGGTCGTCCAGCAAAGTTTCCTTCTTTCTTGACTTGACCACAATATCATCCACATAGGCATGAACATTGCGTCCAATTTGACTGTGAAGACAATTCTGCACACAGCGCTGATAAGTCGCCTGGGCACTCTTGAGCCCGAAAGGCATAGATACATAGCAGAAAGCGCCAAAAGGCGTGATGAAAGCCGTCTTCTCTTGGTCTTTGACTGCCATCTTGATCTGGTGATAACCCGAATAAGCGTCCAGGAAGCATAAACTCTCGCAACCCGCCGTCGCATCAATGATCTGATCAATATGGGGGAGAGCAAACGGGTCAACTGGACAGGCCTTGTTAAGGTCCGTGTAATCCACACACATACGCCAAGTGCCATTCTTCTTAAGCACTAGTACCGGGTTAGCTAACCACTTCGGGTGAAAGACCTCCACGATGAACCCTGCCGCTAGGAGCCGGGCCACCTCTTCTCCAATAGCTTTACGCCGCTCTTCATTGAAACGACGAAGGAACTGCTTGATCGGCTTGAACTTAGGATCCACATTAAGGTGGTGCTCAGCAAATTCTCTCGGTACACCCGGCATGTCAGACGGCTTCCATGCAAAGATGTCCTGATTCTCACGGATGAATTTGATGAGCGCGCTTTCCTATGCGGGGTCCATGTTAGCCCCGATAGTGAACTGCTGAGATGAGTCGCCCTCAGTGAAATCCACCTGCTTGGTATCATCCGCCGCAAACTTGAGTGGCGGCTCTGATTCCGTAGTAGGCTTTTTCAGTGGAGTCATATCTTCCGGGTCGACATTTTCCTTATAAAACTTGAGCTCTGCCTCTGCACAACTTGACTCTGCATAAGCTGCATCACCTTCCTCACACTCAAGAGCCGTCTTCCGATCACCATGCACGGTAATCGTTCCTCTTAACCCGGGCATCTTGAGCTGTAAGTAGACATAACAAGGCCTAGCCATGAACTTGGCATAAGCCGGCCGTCCAAATAAAGCATGATATGGACTTTTGATCTTGACCACCTCAAACCATAAGGATTCCACCCTGTAGTTGTATTCATCACCAAAGGCTACTTCCAGAGAAATCTTGCCCACTGGATAGGCCGACTTGCCAGGCACCACGCCATGAAACACCGTGGAAGAAGGCTTAAGATCCTTGTCAAGTAAGCCCATCCGGCTGAAAGTGTCGTAGTACAGGATGTTGATGCTGCTGCCACCATCCATAAGCACCTTAGTGAATACGTATCCACCTACTTGGGGGGCAACCACCAAAGCTAGCTGCCCCGGGTTGTCAACCCGCGGCGGGTGATCCTCCCGGCTCCAAGTGATGTCATACTCAGACCACTTCAAGTACTGTGGAAGAGCCGGCATGACCGCGTTAACCGCCCGCTTGCGCACCTTTCGGTCTCGCTTGTCAAGGCTGGTTGTAAAAACATGATATTGACCCCCACTGAGCTGCTTCGGGTTACTCTGGAAACCCGACTGGTTATGCTGCTGCTGGCCGCCACCACCAGACTGATGATGACCTCCTTGATTACCTTGATCCTGGTAACCGGACCCTGAACCGCCGGGACCAAAGCCGGCTCCTGACCCGCCTGGCCCTGAGCCGCCCGACGGACCATTGCCGTTATTATGATGCTGTTGAAGGCTGTAATCTCAAAACTGCCGCATAATGCTGCAATTCCTCCATGTATGGTTTGCCGGCTTATCAGGCTGACTATGCTCTGGACAAGGTTTATTGAGCATCGCTTCCAAGTTGAAAGGAGCTTTACCCTTGTTAAAGTTCTGCCTGAAGTTCCCGTTGCCCTTAGCACGGTTGTTTCCGGCGCTGGTGTTTGCCACCAGCTCTGACCCGCCGTCCGGGTTCTTCCGCTTGCCGTTTCCAGCTGCGTTCTGCTGCTGACCCTTTCCATTGTTACTCTTCTTCCCCTGACCTGATTTTTCATCATCAGAACCCGGATCCTTCGTGTTGTCAGAGTCTGCATATTTGGTGAGGGTTGCCATGAGCTCCCCCATGTCTTGACACGAGCGCTTGAGCCGGCCAAGCTTTTGTTTCAAAGGTGTAAAGTGGCAATTCTTCTCCAGAATCAAAACCGCCTGAGCCGCCGTAATCTGTTCTGAAGAGTGGGTGATGGTTGAGACCCGCCGGACCCAATGATGAGCCGACTCATCCGCCTGTTGCACACAATGATCCAAATCCACGATCGTCATGGGCTGCTTGCACGTTCCTTTGAAATTTTTGATAAATTTCGCCTTCAACTCGGCCCAGGAAGTAATGGTGTTGGGTGGCAACCCCTTCAACCACGTGCGAGCCGGCCCTTCCAGCATCATGATGAAATACTTGGCACATACCGCATCACTAACATCCAGCATCTCCATGGCCAGCTCATAGCTTTCGATTCAAGCCTCTGGAGGTAAGTCAGCTGTGTAATTGGGCACCTTGCGAGGGCCCTTGAAATCCTTTGGCAGGCGCTCATTCCGCAAAGCCGGCGTTAAACACGGCACCCCCACAGCCCTGGAAGTTAACCCCGCTCCAACAGAGACGGAGGGCGCTACTGTGGGTTCCTGATAAGCCGCCGCTGCCGCCAGAGCCGCCGCCTCTCGCTGCGCTCTCGCTCGATCCACCAGTGCCTGGGCATCCAGAGCCACCCGGTCGGCTCGCGGCGGGTTCCGACGCCGCTCACTGCTAGAAACCGCCGGTGACTCATAACGCCGGCTGTAGCTGCGACTGGGGATGGGGGTTGAGTGCACGCGACTCCGGCTGTAAATATACTTTTCCTGCTGGGCCACCGCCGTCCGCAGGTACCCAACAGCGTTCCGCACTTCTTCCGCGAAAGGTGACTCGTCGGGGATGGGGATAGCGGCAAGCCGGGTTGCCACCACCACCATGTTCTCCGCCGGGTTAGAATAATGACCCGGCGGTGTAGGGAAAGAAGTTGGCGTAGCCTGGTTCCGCCGGGGCGGGTTAATCTGCTGATGCTGATCCGCCGGCCGGCTTCCAGGCACTTCTGCCGTCCGGGTTACGGCCAAAGGAGCGTCCGGTCCTGTTCCTGGCGTGTTGAAAAGATTCCTTGCTTCATACTGAGCCGGCAAGCGGGATTGATGCCTCATCTGCTGAACCGCCGCTGCCGACTGCTGTTCTAGCTCAAGACGGAAAGCATCCGCCCTAAGGCGCTCCGCCTCAGCGTCCATCTGAGCCTTCAGCTCATTGATCTCCTGCTGTACTTCGGTCATCTGGTTCTTCAACCTTGCGATCTCCGTGTTACGGGCCGCTTGGTTTTCAACCGTGACCTCAGTCGCCATCAGGGTTGTAAGCTCACCCATCAGATCCAGAAGAACCTGAGCCGGTGGCCGGCCAGCCCCAGATCCAGTTGCCCCGGCGGCTGAACTGCCAGGAGCCGCCGCTGAACCCGCCATGAAGACGGCAGCGCGGTTCGGTGGCTCATACTCCTCCGGCTCATGGAACTCCGACTCGGGGTAAGGCTCGACGTAGCCCCCGAGCCTGCCATTGTGGAGCTGATAGATGGATTCCGTCTCTCCGCTCGAAGATTCATCCTCAGAGCGGATGAGAGGTTCCTCCTGCGACATAGATCCTTCAAGATCCATGCCCTGAGTGAAGCCGACGAAGACATGCTTCCGGCCCGGACTAACACGGGCGGGTTGCACGCATCGGGCGGGTTGCTCTCGCCGGGCCGACTCGACGATGTCGGTGCAGGTGTCCGGCCAGGGTTCAGATCCGCCGATCTTGCCGATGAAAACGTGAATCCCGCCGAAGGGGACCCGGAAACCGTACTCAATGGAGTCAGCCTCGGGGCCCCAGCCGGCGTCGTTGATGTAGAGCCGGCCGCGGCGACTCTTAGTCATCCTGCCAACCGCGTACCCCTCGATCCCTGGGAGAGAGCCCTTTGAGAACTCAACACCACCGAGCGCTAGCCCCACGGTGGGCGCCAACTGTCGTGGTTTTGTCACGGCAGATGTCCGAAGACTTAGGTTCGAGGCCAACGCCATGGTAGTGGACTCAAAGGGGTTGATCGGGACGAAGGACACGAGTTTACCCAGGTTCGGCCCCTCGAGTAGAGGTAAAAGCCTACGTCCTGCTTATGCTGTATTGATTGGAGTATCGATTACAAGGGAGCGGATTGCTTGACCTAGTTCTCGATAGCTTGGTTTCTTGTCTAAGCCGCCCCGGGGTCTAGCCTTTATATAGGAGGTCAAGGCCCCGGGTTACACGAGTCTCAAACCGACTCACACAACGTGTTGTACTCTGTCTCTAAGCCGCCGTACCATCTTGGGTAAGCCGCCACCGGGCGGCTTGGCCACCCGGGTCATCATGCCATCTTCTGTCTTCTGGGCCTCCGCCTTAGCCCTTCTGGTAAGCCGCCCCCGCGGCCTGGTCTTCATCTTCCGGCCCGCCTTACAGGTCTTGGGCTATGAGCCGCCAGGTGTAACCCGGCCCCTCCTGGGCGGGTCTTACCACGGAGTTATATCCCCAACACTCCTCCCTCTCCATTTCCCCCGCAGCCGCCAACCCCCTCCTTGCTAGTCGTCCTCGCCCGCCTTCGCCGATGTCGTCACTGACGATCATGTCCGCCTCCATGGCCATGGATGATGCCTCGGCGGAATCAGTCGGGCTCCCCGGCTTGGCTTTGGATCCTTGCAAGACGGAGAACCTTGCCCGGAAGGAGCGCCGCCCGAGGCAGCGCAAGCATGAGGCGGCGGAGAAGATAGCGACAGCGAAGGCAGCTGCGGACGCGGGGACGCGGCCTTGGTGGCCGCTGCTGAGGACATGGACACGACGCAGCCCAATCCGTCGGGTGTGGCCACGGAGACAACAACTTGTCACCGTTGCCCGACTCCGTCACGCCCTCCCAGTGGAAGGGCATCCTAGATTTGAGCTTTTCGCAACCCGTCTCCGAAGCGGACATGATGGCCGACTCGCCGGAGCTCGAACTACATCGGGCATCCTCGAGCAATGCCAGCTCTGGTCATGCCCACTTTGTGTTCGACGGAATGCCTGACCAAGACTCAGTATAATTTTTGACCCTTTCACATTTGCATTCATAGTTTATTCTGTTGCACATATCATCGGATCGTATTAGTAGGACGATACTTAAATTGCAATGCATATAGTAGGAACAAATATTGCATGACATGATAAATCATGGTCAAGAGTCTTTGCAATTTACTATGGATGATACCAATTCCTAGATGTTTGAAGTTGGGAAAACATCACACACTAAAAAGAAGAAAAAAGTTGCGAAAGTTGTGAAGCTTAGGGACCCGACATTCATACATTTTGAGAATGTTTTGTTGTGTGAAAGTTGGTGTAACACTAGCATGGATCCAATTTGTGGACCCGAGCAAAAAGGCGAGAAATATTGGGATTTTTTGGGAACCATATCATGAGCTAAAACACCATGTGAAGCCACACCCAATATGCACCAACCGTCTCGCATGCTCTCTTCAACATAGATGGTCGTCCATCCAAGAGGCCGTTAGCAAATTTGTTGGTTATCTCAAACAAGTTGTAGGCCGGAACCAAAGTGGCATCGGAGTTCAAACCTATGCAACTTTGGCGGCGGCTTTGTACCATCAAGTGGAGGAGAAACCATTCACTTTTTCTCATTGTTGGTTGAAATTGAATGGGAAACCCAAGTGCCAAACTGTCCTTAAGGAAATTGAAAACGGCACGAAGAAGATGAAGAAAAACGACAGGTCAATCTCGTCTCAATCAATTAGATTGGATGAGGAAGGAGAAGAAGAAAATGGTGCGTCTAACTTACAACCAACCGTGACAAAAATAAACCTACAAGTGATGGGTAACAAGTGGGAGAAGGAAAGGGTGGCACGTGAAGGTGCGGCAAGCAAATATCCGCCACTTGGATGGGCATTTTTTATGCTAAGGAGGTAAAGAAGGAGGAGAGGTACAAGATGTTCATTGCTATGCAAAGGGAGAAGATAGAGTTCGATCGGGAGAGGTTGACCTTGGAGAAGGACAAGGTGGAATTGGAGAGGCAAGAGAAGGTTGCCAAATGGGAGCTTGAGCAAATGGTGACAATGCGTGGTCTTGACCTCGAGAAAGAGAGGTTGCGCCTTGCGAGAGAGAGACGTAGGAGTCGAGGATCAAGTTGCAGGACATCAACCTCTTGGATGATGAAGGGAAGAAGTGGTTGCTCCGTATGAAAAAAAGGATCAATTACCGCGAGGAGTGAAGTTATTGATTCATTCGTGTATCGCTTATCTATGTATGAACTACTGAATTTTATTTTGGCATGTACTGAATTTATTTGGGCTATACTATCTTTGTATCGTTGAATATATGATGAATTTGTATTGTATGATCGTCGTGCATGGATTTGGGTATTGAAATTTGGAGAGTGTGGTTGTAGAGAGGGCCAAATGACGACCTGCCCGACACTGTCCTCGGGAGCGTTCGGGCGTGTCCGCAGGCGTATAGGGACCGGGATTAGGCAATTCCGGTTGTAGACGCTCTAACAGGAAACGTGGCTTTCACCATATATAGGTGGTCCGGACTTCTGTTATGTGTAGTCACATAAGATGACCGCTGACCTGAAAAGGATAAACTACTGTGGTGTCTTCGTAATTTTTAAGATGCTATGCTGGTTCAGTCTCTCGGAGATGCTCATAGGGTAAGGTGTGCATTCGTGTATTCATAGGGGGTGAGTGTATACTCGTGTATGTGAGCTACTTCAATTTACCGTGTCTAAAAAACAAAAAGATCCACTGACTTGAAAACAATAAAAAAATTAAATAGATTTTCTTCACTCAACTAAGAAATTATCTCTTGGTATTTTTTGAGAAAGATCAAGATATATTATAAAAAGCTCATTGGAAGTATAAAACATCTCAAACAAAATAAAAATTACACCGAGACTCCGAGGCTATCGAACGACCATTACTGCTGTCAGCACGAGCTGCCGACGCACCGCTATCGCTGCTCTCTTACCGGAGCCGGTTTGACCCTGTCGATGACAGTCGAGAAGTCTTCGTGCATGTGCCTCCAAGGACTAGCGCACCGGAGTTGCAGTCGTCGCCGCTGAACTCTTGCATAGATCTAAAGCATCTGACACCAAATCTCGTCACACGACGAGAAACCCTAACATCACCGCCCCAAGGAAACATCGGGAATCTACGTTGGAGCTTTGTCGACTATGTCCAAACGGACAAACTCAAGGAGGATCGAAGCCCGATATTGGACGAACTCGAGGAGGATCGAACTTAAGGAGCTCTGCCGACTATGTCCAAATGGACAGGCTCAATGTGCACATAAATTCCTCATAGAATTTGTTTAAGTTGAGCTAGCCGATATTGGGCATGTCAAAATCCGTATAGGCACTCAATGCTGGGCATAGGATTACAATGACAAATGGTAGAATCTTCCCTGGTCTGCTGGTAAGTGGTAACCCTGGCATGGGCTCTAGGCGGCGGTGACAATACGTGTTGCAAAGCAGGGGCGGGGCATATGCAACAAAGTCTGAAATTTCTACTAGTTTCACTTCAAACCTCAACAAGAGGCTGGTGATTGGCACATTCTATTTGGAAATCTTGGGCTCCTCTTAGCTATTTCGCCCACTGATCGTGCTCTTGGCGAATGGTGGACTAGCTAGTTCAAGTTTTTGTGGAGATAAACGAAGTGCCCTCAACTCCTTAATTATTCTGGTCGTTTGGTCCATCAAGATAGGAAGAAAAGAGTGTTCCACAAGATAGACACCCCGATTCAGCGTATCTTGGATCAAATTAAGGCGGAAGCGCAACTATGGGTCATCGCAAGCAATCATAGATTTAGCGTTCCTGGGTGCTTAACTGAATGTGTGTTTTTGTCTTCAGTTAGTAGTTGTGTTCCTAGAGTGCTTAGCTGAATGTGTGTTGTGTTTTCATTTTGTTTCCCTATGTTGTGGTGTTGTAGTTTGTGCTTGAGACTTCTGCTGGTTTAGGGTTTAGGGTCGTTTATACCATTGTTTCATCCTATCTATATATTCATATGCAGCTCTCCTGCATGGTTCAAAAAAATCCGATAGGCATAAGAAAATTATCTCATTGTGTGATACTGATCCAAGCATGCCATTCCTAACATAATCTCCACATGTAGTAAACATATTTGTTGCCCTGGACCAGGTAGCTACACTTAATACTCGGCCCACGCCTTGATCAGGTAGCCGAGATCGATTCTTTATCTTAAGATTGTCTAACTTTTGTTTACTATTTCATCTATCCTGATTTATAAGTCTCACACATATTTTAATAAAAAACTTTGACCATTAATTTAGTTTATAAAATATAAATTATATGCAACAAAAATACACCATTGAAAACTTTTCTTGAAATTGAATGTTATGAATATACGTTTACTACATATAACTAATTTTTTCTCCATACGTTCCAGAACATGGATCGGGTTCCACTATCAGAAATAACGGGACAAGGTTGAGAAAGCGCCCAAACACGCAAAAAGACTGACACACTAAAAATTAGAAGAACCACACTCTCAAGGATCCAAATTACATATAACCAATACTTTATTGACCAAATAAATGGTCAATTTCTTTTACCAAAAACATATGTGAGACTTATAAATAAGAATGGAGTGAGTAGTACTACCCACTCTACGTTTAGAAAGGCACCCCCTCCGTTCATAAATATAAGATGTTTTGAATATTTTAGTATGGACTACATACAGATTGAAACGAGTAAACAAACATACTAAAACATGTCTATATACATTCGATTCAGAAAAAAGTTAGAACATTTTATATTTATGAACGAAGAGAGTGGTACATTATTAAAAACAAAACAGACAAGATCCCTATAGAAGAAGAAGTAATTCCATCGATCAATTCCATCCAGTTTCCACTTGCATAAAACCACACAACAGAATCATTAGCCAAAGCGTGGCGCCTCTTTGGCCCCTCTTTCGCTTTCCCAAAGCAGGCATTTTCCAGCCAGGACTCCATCCGCACCGCACCAAGAAGCCTCGTAAAAGCGGCCCGGTCGGAATCAACACCCCGACCGAACCCAGCGACCCGGAGAAGCCGGCGGCCTTAAACCCCGACCCAACCACCCGGCCGACCCTCTCGTCTATTCCCAGCCGTTTCCCGTTCCCAAATTCCCAACCCGATTCCATTCCGCCCCACAACCACTCGTCGCCCTCTCGATTCGGTTTGAAAAAAGACAAAAGGAATGCTCGACCGGTCCCTCAGGCCGGCGGAGGCCGGCGCCGGCGCCGCCGGCCCAGGCGAGGGCCGCGGGAACGTGGATCGGGTCCTCTTCAAGGACCTGGTCGAGATGGTGCCGCTCGTCGAGTCCCTCATGGTGAGCGCGTGCGTGCGTTCGCGCGTGGGCGAGGCGAGGCGCAGATCTCTCCGGGGTTGGAGGGATTCCACCTCCAGGCCTTCTCTCTCGCGGGGCTCGTCGGTTGGGGTGTTCTGACTATCGGGGTTGCTTTGTCTCTGGATGCAGGATCGGAGGACGAACCCGTCGTACTCGCGGCGCGCCTCGCTGGTGTACACGCCGGCGCCGGCCAAGAAGGTGACACGCTTCTTTCTTCGCTTTGGCGCTTTGCCTCTTGGTCTTGGATGTAGGGATTTGTTGCATTAACAAAAAAGCTATAGTGACAGTTGCTGATGTTTAGGTTTCCCTGTGTACTTTTCTGAACTGTGACCCCGGAGTGGTTCAGATGTCGTGGTTCGGTAGATAGGGTGTGCAAGAAAGTTCAGATTAGGGAATTTCATTGTCAATTGCATTTACAGGGGTAGATCTCGCAAGTTTGTCGGTTTTTGTTAAGCTTTTGTAGCCTAGTTGAGATGGCATGGCGTTGATAAATCTGTTTTGTTGGCTGAGAACAAAAAAAAAAAACTGTCATGAGCTTTCGTAACAGTGAACGGTGCACGGTTGTTTCTTGTAGGGTGGTGATTTGAAAAGCGCAAAGACACCACAAACCGTGTCGGCGAAAAAGCGAAGGGATCCTGGAGACGCAGGAAATAAGAGCACACCTGATTCAAATGGAGACAACGGCTCGGTTGCCCCGATGACTCAATTGGGGGCAGAAAATAAACCCAAAGACAAGGATGAGATCGGTTTGCTGCGTGAGCAGGTCGATGAACTCCAAAAGCAACTTGTCGAAAAAGAGGACGCTTTGAGGTCGGCCGAGAGTACTGTGAGTGAGATGAATGCGGTATATTCGACAGTTGATGGGTTGAAACGCCAAGTTGCTGAGAAAGAAGCTTTGATCAAGTATGCTAATTCCCAGTTACAAAATGCAAAGGTGAATTGCCCGCCTGCCTGCAAGTACATTGTGCTATATATATTTCTTTAGTGGAAATTGTGCTATATTATGGTTCCGTGAGCCAAAGTTTCCTCTTTTTTTCTGAAGCTTATCGTTTTAAATTCTGTTCTATAAATGGCACACTAGTTGCTACGTTTTAGATTTTTGGTTGTCACGCCCTTGGTGTTCAAATCACAATGATCCTAACAAACACATAAAATACATTTTTAACCATTAGAGCAGCAGGAGAGGCTCCTACTGCTATTTTAAATTAAATAAAGAATATTTACAGAGTCATGGAACAAAGTCCAGAATTATTCAAAGGCCATAAGAAGAAAGAAAAGTGACTATCACTAAAGCTAGTCAAGAATTCAGCTATATTAAGAAGAAAGAAAAGTGACTATCACTAAAGCTAGTCAAGAATTCAGCTATATTAGGCTGCACCCTCAGTTTCAAAATATTGAGGTGAGATTGTAGTCTCAGCCAGTCCACCAAGGAGGCAGGTATCCTGTCAAAGTAGCATCTGTTTCTAATCTTCCATATGTTCCAAGCAGCCAAAATGGTAATTTCTTTGAAAAGAGCATGTGGCCAATTCCTAGAAGCTTCATCAAACATTTGTTGCAATTACAACATAAAATTAGGGAATGATATGCTTATGTTCACCACCATTTAGTTCACAATATGCCAAGTTGATTTTAAACTGAAGAAACTAAGGTACGAATAGCAGACAGGCCATATGCAGCAGTTTCCACTTTCCAGTTATAATCTGGACTGCAATGCATTTAATCATTGTACCAGGCTTTATTAGTGAATTTCAAATCTCTGTAGCCTAGTTTTTTTCCACTACTATGCTATGCGGTCCCAAAGTTTTAATCCTCATTTTGGCCATAGTGCAAACTGAACTGTGGCCCTGTTCTCGTGCACAGAATTGATCTGTGCATTTACGCAATTCCACCTTTTGCAATGTAGTTGAATAAAACATGTTTATTTCATATACATTTCCCTTACCAGATGATAGCTCAATTTCGGTAAAATTTAACAGAGTGGGTGTTCTGTTCCCTTCGTTTCTTGTATTAAATGTTTGGTTTATAGTCAAATCAACTGCCCATACTATGGCATTTATTTGATGTTTTTTTTTTCTGAAATTTCTTCTATAGATTATGCTTGCAGACAAGCAAGCATCTTTAGAAAAATTGGAATGGGAGGTAAAGACCTCAAATAAGAAGGTGGAAGATCTTCAAGGGGATGTCTCCAATATGGAGTTTGAGATAAGTTCATTCGTCACATTATTCGAGAAAATCTCGGAGAATGTTTCAGATGATTGTCACGATGGTAGCATACCATCTTATGATCTAGAGGCACTTCAATCAGTGGTGAGTAATCCTTGATTGCTGTGTCTTTACCTTTTGTCGTAAACCTTCTTGAATCCCTACAAGTTTTACAGGTCTGATCAATGATGACGCTGTTATCTGTACTACTAATTTTCTGCAAAAGATCTAATTGCAATGTAGTATTCCAAATTATTCCTTTTTTGGCAACTGTGTAAAATGTATGGTACTCTAGCTTATCATTTCTGGCTTGAAAATCATGTAATGTTTAAGATTCGGATTCTACAATGGAATTCGCTAACAATTTAGGCTATCAACATAATCAGGGTAGCACTGTTAGGATATGTTAATAGTGCGACCTGTGCCCCGCCATGCAAGATCACTATGAAAGCTGCTACGAAAACTTCAACAAAAGTAAAACTGAGAAGATGTCATGCCTGCATATTTACCCTCTTTAAGTAACCATCAAACGTTGCTCTTTCAGAGTGAAATCGACAAGATTGAAGTGGACAAGATAGAGCAGGAAAGAGTTACATATGCTGAAGCTCTTGCTGCTGCAAGAGCGAACCCTAATGAAGAACACTTGAGTTCAGTTGCGGAGGCGCGGTCAAGGCTGCAGGTCCTCGTTGTACAATAATGCACAAGGTGCCAGTTGTAGTGTATGTACGATGATGCACGGGGGTGCCAATTGTAGTGTATTTACGATAACTTTAAGTCACTGATGTAATTATAATTGTGGGCTTGAGCTGAGTCATGTGTGTGTCCGATGTGACTGTAACCGATCGAGCACTTGAAACTGGACAGTTGTTTTAGTTTGAGAATCACATTTACCTGGTTCTGTGCTATCCGTTGTTGATTATATTAGAAGAAAAACTTTAGCTGTTGTTTTGATGATGAGCACTGGGCAGTGCTGCTATCTAGTGTGATTTTAGTGTTTATAGACTTGGTTGAATGTCCAGGCACAGATTGCTGCTAAGTTTTATGATATTGGAATTTTTGAACTGCTGATGCATCTTCTTTTCATTATCCTTTGAATCGTCATATTTGTGCAATCACGATTCACGGTGGTGTGGAATCACATAATGTCATCTGAAGAACTGAAAGCAAGTAAGTGCATTATAGTGACAACAATAATTTCCTTTTCGGAGGAACTTGGTGAACACAGCAAAACCACTTGCAACGAATTCACCAGAACAGTTGGAGCTAGATCATATCCACACTGTAAGTGTAAGGTACAACCCAAAGCAGGTTTATGCCACTCCCAAAGCATGCTCTTAATGCTATATCCTCACAATTGCCCCAACAAATGTAGTTCTTTCTCATGAAAAGTCGCCCAGGAAGGCTAAACAAACACAGCCAAAGTTTAGCGAGTACAACTGTAAAGATACCTCCTCCTAGTATTTGGATGGATTCACCTCTGGATGCGATGATACCCTTCCTTGTAAATGATGCAACTGTGATTGAATAAAGGAGGAGATTATTATGAAAAAAACACAGCCAAAGTTTAGAGAGAATATTATTTGACAACTCGACTCCTTAAACCCGTTTTTATGCCAATTCAACTTAATTCGCTAGTTTCGAAGTTTGAACAGAAAATGCCCGTTAAAGCTTGCAAGTTTTAAGTTTTTTATTTCACTAGAACAGTTTTTCATTTCTGTTTTTTTTCTTGTAGTAAAATATTGTATTATATTTGCCTTATTAGTGAGAAAATACCATAGAACAATTGTTCTACCTACGGTTTGGGGTTCAAAATAAAAAGGCTGATTTGTGGCCTCTTTCCAATTTTTTTTTAAGAGCACGCAAAATGGGTACTGTATTAACTTTTTTTTTAGAGAGAGAAGGTCTTTTTCCAAGCTATAAGCCTGCCTACAGTGTAGTACTTCCTCCGTCCCATAGTATAAGAACGTTATACTATGGGACGGAGGGAGTAAGTACCAACCAGAACCAGGTGGGCTGAATATCACGGGCACAAACGGCCCTTGGGACTCAAGAGCCCGCTCAATTCTGGCGCGCAAATTCCCGCCAAGCCAGACATTCGCACTGGTCTACCCTAAGGCAGCGTCCCAACAAGCAATTTCCAGCGACACGACCCGACCCCTCGGAACACCCTGACCGTCAGATCACGCCGATCCCTTCTCTTCTCTCTCCGTCCACAACGACCCACGCACGCCTTCCCTGCCTCGTTCGCTCGCTCCACCGCTCCTCCGCCGCCGGTCGTCCTCCGTCCTTCCCTCTCTTCTGAGCGGCCCCGTCCCGCCCCGCATTCCCCTAACCGCGCCGCCGTCCGCCAAGGCGACAACCACCAGCAGCGCCCCGAATCGAGGGAGGGAGGATCTCGAAAGAAAAAGGAGCAGAGGGCGGGGGCGGCGGCGGCGGCGGGGAAGGACTGGGCGACGGCTAGGATCCGGAGCGGGCGATCTCTCTCCTCCACTGAAGACCGGCTGCTGCGCCATCCTTCTACCTCGCACCCCCAGTCAGCGGCAGATCCGCGACCCTCTTCTTCCATCCCCGGCGCGAGCTCGGCGGCCACAGCAGCCTACTCCGGTGTCCCTCCCCAAGGTTTCACGCCGGTAAGATCTTCTCCCCACCCTTCCTTTCTGTCCTCTCCCCCCTTTTGATTTCTAGGGTTTCCCATCCCCTTTTCCACCGATGACAAGGGCCGTCTTGCCGGCGAGGCTCCACCGCTCCTCTCTACTTTCTGCAGCTGCCCACTACCCTCCTCTCTACTTGCTCCACCTGTGACTGGGTAAAAAAAATTGATCTTGAAACATGACGAATTCTGGACACATGTTGGTTCCTTTATACAAGATGTACTTGGACAATTCCAGTGTTGGATTGTATCTTGCTTTTTAACCTGTACCCAATGACGATGACGAGTATGATGTTCCACAGAAACAAAAGGCAACACTGCAACAGTTTATCATCTTCAGGACAGTTACAATTACATATAATTCTTCAGTACAGAAGAAAGATTCAAGTAAGACCCCATATGTCTAACCGCGAAAATAAATAGTAGTACCTGTTGTTACCTGGTATTCTTAGTTATCACAATTGCTTATTCCAAGTTCTCAAGGAATCATCCCTTTTTATTCTTTGCTGCAGATCAGATCACTAGTAGTTTGACATGCACACAACTAGTAGTTTTTTCTTACTTTATCTGGTACATTTGCATGCCTAACTATATATCGACAAACTAATGCTTTGAGACGCTCAAAGTATCCTGGAACCGCAACATATATTGAGTTGAAACCATTCATTACCTCATAATACAAAGCGGTCTTATTGATATGATCCAACAGCGCCTTATTTCCCCGGTGTGAGCCATCATCGTCAGTGCCAAGATAGTTTTCTTTTATGTGTGTGGCTGGGCTCGCAATATTCAGTTACACTGCAAGAACTTCGAGAGAGGTATAGTGGCCACGGACAGCGGTCTTCAGAGCTGCCGCATCGGTGTTCACCACCTGCTCAGCCTCAGCTGTGTCTCTTCTTCTTTTCTTTGTTTCCAATTTCTTTTCTGCGTGTGACTTCCTGTAGAAACTTTTGTTCTTTATTTATCTTTTCATTCAGTATCGGTCGATGCATTCTTACATCGTCTGACTTAGTAATTATGTAGGGAGACCCCGCAGAACATGCATATGCATGTAGCTACAGCTACAAAGCTACTAATTGGGTACAGTTAGGGATATCCTGTAGTGTTTGTCATTTATCAAGTGGAAAGGCTAAGATGGGGTATTTAATCAATTGCAGAGAAAGATTTAGCCGGGGCAGAGCGACATGGGGCAGTTTATCAATTAGCCCGCTGCCTCGCGTGGGTGAGCAACTGCCGGCTCGGTTAGCAGCTGCCGTGTCCCTCGCCGCCGCGTGGTGCCGCCTCCCCCCTCTGACCGCCGGAGCCATGGGTACACCGTCTCGCGAAGCTCCGCTCACAGCCACCAACAATATCCAGGCATGTTTCTGCTCAGATGTTTCTGCCTGCGGGTGATCTGCATCCATCTCCCTCTCATGTCAGTCTTCTTGCAGCCGTTCTTTGTCCTTCATAAGGCGTCCGCTGGTGCGTCCGCATCCGTTTCCTCCCCGGCAACTTCCCGGGCTCGGCGGCGAATTGAGGTCTCCCAGCCGTCATCTCCCAACCCCAAATCTGCAAAGAGACCGCGGGATGACGACGATGAGGGGGACATGGAGCTGTATGAGCAGCTCTGCCTGGAGGCCTTCCACTGCACCTGGTCCAAGATCCAATCCACCATCAATGTCTGCCTCTCTTCACCCCATAATTCGATCGACCAGCCCCGTCCCTCATCATGTGCATACTTTAATGCGTGCTATGTCTCATCTTGGTATTGCTTCGTTTTGGTTCCAGGAGGTCCTCAGAGGCATCAACCTCAAGCTGTTCGACCAGGTGCTGCGGTGGGTCCAGGAATCCTTCTCCGCGATCCGCTCTATCACGAGACCCTGCCCCGCCGAAATCCAGCAGCCATACCCTCTCTTAACTGATGTGATCTGCAGAAAGATACCAACGGCATTTGTTCTCACTAGTAAGCAGAACACTGCCATCAAGTGTTTGACTGATTGGTTTCTACTGGCGAGGAATCAGCTGATTTGATTGGATTGGATTTCTCACTTTTGCAGAGAATGCAGAATTTGTTGATGATGTCACGACATTTCGGGATCTCATGGATCATCTGGAGTCTAATGGATGTCACCTGGCCAAGCTCTCGGCAACGGAATTATCATCAAAGAATGGAGTCGGTGGTTGCTTAAGGAGCTTGTTGAGGCAGCTGCTTTCAGATGTTCCAGATGTGAGTGACATGACTGTGGCTCAAATCTTTTAAATCTGCATTGTTGATTCAGACTCGAGTGTATTGGCTCTCTAACTTCATCTGTTGCTGCTTTTCTCCCACAGGTAGCGGATGTATCTGCACTCGCATCTTGGTACTGCAAAGGCGACAATTATGATCAACCTATCATTATCATAATTGATGATTTAGAGCAATGCTCCGGTGATGTCCTGGGAGAGCTTGTGATGACGCTGAGGTAAACTCTATGTTTAGTCGCTTCAGGTACTTTGCTCTTATCTTTTAGGCACTTCTATGCCAACCCAGGTAAAAGTAAGTGCAATCTTTGAAGAAACTCTGATCTCGGTACCCATGAGATATGCCAAAATCCTGACTACATAAATAAGTATTAGATTAAACTTTTAGCCCACTCTTTAATCCTTACAGCTTAACACTAATTAGTTTCAATGTCAATGATAGCAAGAAGCATATTGATTTATTTGTTCAATAGCTTCTGCTCCTTTTCTTGTAGTTGCATGCTCCATGCCACTTGTTTAGCTCCTCTCTAGAAGAAATGTATTTACCAGTAATGAAATAAATTCTTGTAGTTGCATGCTCCATGCCACTTGTTTAGCTCCTCTCTAGAAGAAATGTATTTACCAGTAATGAAACATATTCTTGTAGTTGCATGCTCCATGCCACTTGTCTAGCTCCTCTCTAGAAGAAATGTATTTACCAGTAATGAAACATATTCTTGTAGTTGCATGCTCCATGCCACTTGTTTAGCTCCTCTCTAGAAGAAATGTATTTACCAGTAATGAAACATAATACGTAGTTTTTCTTCTTTCTGTGATTAATTTCAATTGAGAAGCTTGCATTTGTGGATTTGGTTCGACATATAATTTTTGAAAGCCTAATACTTATTTCTTTGTTGTAGTGAGTGGGTAATTAAGATTCCAATCTTCTTTGTAATGGGGATAGCAACTACCCTTGACGCACCAAGAAAACTGCTCTCATCGGAAGCTCTTCAAAGATTAGATCCCTGTAAGCTCACGTTGGGGTCTCCCTCTGATAGAATGAATGCCCTTGTGGAGGCCATCCTTGTTAAACCATGCGCCGGTTTCTGCATCAGTCACGAAGTTGCAGTCTTCCTCAGAAATTACTTTTTCAGACACGATGGGACAATAACATCTTTCATTAGTGCTCTCAAGGTTAGTGTTTCATATTAAGCACTTAAGCTATATTCATGTTAAAAATTCTATTGAATATATTTTCTCCATCTGTTATGGAAAGACTAATCAAAATTGACATAGCTTGCATGCAGTAAGCACTTCTCCGTCGAACCTTTGAGCTTCTTGTGCATGGGAATGCTTGAAGAGGATTCTGAGGTTGCTGTTATTTCCTATTTCCATCATAGTACCATGTTTGCTATTTTTTTGTTACAACTACCAGCTAGAACCTACACTTCAGTTTCCCTTAAATTTTAATATATATATCTCTGTTTGAGTTGCTTCTGATTTACTGCCCTACAGAACTTTTGGCGTGATAAATTTGGCGCACTGCCTGTAGCAATTCAGAAACAAGCTTTTGGTTTACCCTCATGCACAAGGTATAAGATCATCTATAAGATCTGGTTACAATAATTTCTCCCATTCTATAGGTTTAAAACTGTGTATTGCAGGGAAAATAACTCAATCAAGCCTGGCAACAATTTGGTGGAAGGGTTGTCTGAGCTGATGAAGCTGCAAAAGGATTGGAGTTCTGTTCTCTCGGTAGGCTCATGGTGGTACCCCCCCCCCCCCCCCCCCCCTTTTTTTTTTTTTTTGAGAAAACAACAGTTCTCCATCATCATACATAAATGAGTTGTGCTAAACGATTAAGATACTGCATGCTCACATGTCTACCTTCATGTGAAGGATACTTAAATAAAAGCTAATGAAAAGTGTAACTGCGTAATTTACTCATTGGTATATATATGATATAAAACACATCCGTACAATTTTGAAATTACAGAAGCTTCTTTAGTTGATTAATTGTGAATATGCTAGGTCCATAATACTGAATATTTGTCTCCCACATTATGACTATCCAGTGCTTGTATGAAGCTGGAAGACATGGCAAAGTGCAACTTTTAGATATTTTCTGCGAGGCAATCAATCCAAATCTGCATACTCAGAATGATTCAAATAATGAACTGCTTATGTCTAAACTGACTAGTGGGAATCTATCAAGTGGAAAATCAGGTGCTGGTAGAAGATGTATAGCTCAGGCATTGGATACAGTAAGGTAAGATGATCGAATTTGCTTTCAGGTTTCTTGATGCACAAAATCTCCGATTTATTATTGTTATAGATATTTGTGCATATCTAATCTTGTATATCACATGGAGATCCTAACCGATTGTAATTTCTATCATTGCTCTGTGGAGCTAATATAAAACCTGTGGCCCTGCGGTGTTTAACCGTGCACAGTATGTCCCCAATCACTCTCCTCCTACCTTTTTATCCCTTTAATTTATAATTTATGAGAGCACCAGATTCTTTAATGGAGTCACTAGGCCATGATTATTGTATTGGAAGTAGTATGGCCAACTTACAATTACCATGAAAGATGTAAGCTTATTTTATTTTTTGCAGCAGTTACATACTAGGGCTGATTTTTTCATTTGTCTGAAGGCAATACCCTTTTTTGTAAACTCTTATTTAATCCCGTCTTTTAGATTCTGACGAATCTGTTATGTTGGATCAGATACATGCCTATGGAAACATTATTTCGTGTTCTTGAAGTTTGGAGCATCCACTTAGAAGGAATGAATGAGGTATTCTCACTGCTGATTTTGTAATGATGAACACTTTGGTGAAAGAAGTACAAGTCATGTAACGAGAAATTATATTATTTCTCATTAAGTCATTTTGGTCAAGTTTATTCACTTGCTAAATGGTGGATCCAGTTTCTCATCACCAGTTTTCATACTTGGTTGTTTGTATGGAATCTGGATAGATACTCTGAAAATGGGACATATTATTTTGGTTCTCTGTTTGAAGTTTTTTTGGGTTAAAGTAGCTTCTGAACACTTGTGATTGCTGAACTTATGTTTTTACAAAATGGACTGGAAATTTGGCAATTTCACTTTACATTGGAGAAGCTAATTATGGGCTTGTAGCAGAAAACCCAAAGACAATAATTGCAATATTTGTATTGACTGCACTGAGGCGCTAGTTATGAATATGCTCATTCTTTTCTAGATTAATGCCAAGGTCAAAGAGCTTCAGTCAACTACAACCAGTGCAGATTGTGTGATAATCACAAAGGATAAGTGGCCTAGGTTTGTACCTCCTTTTATCATCTCTCATGTGCAATTCTATTGATCAAACAAATATTAAGAATGCCAAAATAACCATGCAGTTATTGTTATTTATAACTAATGGTTATGTAAGACTTGTGATACCGAATAATGATCATGATGTTAATGCCGAATAATAATTAGCAGGGGTGTTTCATTCGACCCACCTGCTACCAGTCAGACTAATGTAGTATTTACTTTACATACAATGCTATAGTGACAACCGGCAAGACGTGACTGAATATCTTATCCTTGAAACTCCAATACAATATTATAAATTTTGCTTAGCTGAAACTGGCTGACCATCACTTCATGCTGTATCAGGAGATCAACAAATAGTACTGCAATTGGAACAGTGCCATTAAACGATAAAGCTACCATGCTATTGGATGATATTACGAGGTAAAGTTATGGTAGGATATATTAGCTCAGCACCATTTTGATCTTGCATTTTGTGTTTGGTAAATTAGCTTAATATCAGACAAATTTTGTTATCCAGTGTTTGTTCTCTCACATTTCGTCTCAGTTTGAAACACAGTAATATATTTGTTTCCATCTTCATTAAGAGAAGCGTCTAGCTAAACACCCAAATATAAGAAGCTGGGCCAAATGTGATCACCAGTTTATCATAATCCACCACAATACCAGATGAAGCCTAGATGTACAATGATATACCATAAGATCCTCTAGGAATAGGTATGATATACAATGAGATTTAGTAATTAACATCTTGACATGACTGATTGTTAAGTTGATGCTGTGAACTGAGAAGTCACTTATCCTATTAACTCTGTTCAGTTTATAATGTTAAGTCATTTGAAGTTTCAGCATCTAATGTCTAGATGTTCAACAGAAAAAATTTGGTGCCTGTCGAGTGTTTACCTTTTCACGAAATCATTTGCTTCAAGAATGTTGGTGTTCTCCAATCTGTAAGTTTTTCCTTCATATAAAGAATTGTTATTACTGTGTACTCCATCTGTTCCAAATTAGTTGTCTTAAGTCAAACTTCTTATAAGTTTAATCAAGACCATAGAAAAATACATCAACAACTGCAACACCAAATTAGTCTCACTAGATTCATCATAAAAAATATTTTCATATTATATATATGTGATGTTGTAGATATTAACACATTTTTCTAGACTTGGTCAAATATAGAGAAGTTTGACTTAGGACAAAGCTAGAACTTCAATTAATTTAGAATGGTAAGAGTAACCCATATACTAATAACAATTCTGATTTCCATTTCATCTCATATCATATCTAGGCACTAATTGGAAACCCAAGAAGAATGGTTCAGCTTGATCTCCTGAAGTCACAGAGCCGTCTTAATTGCTCTTGCTGCAGCAGAAATGGAATTGCTGTGTCAGCATCCTTGCATGACACATCAGTTATGTAAGTCCATGCATTAAGATATGAATACTCTTACTGATATCTAAGTAGCTCTTACGCTTGGAATCTGAATGGCACTACCATAATATGACATAGTAGTAATGTAAGTCCATGGAGTAAATTTATCCATGATTGATAGGCTAGGCCTAGGCTCAAACATTTGCCATATCGTGGGCAAGCAAAGCCTTGGCCAACATTTTATAGCTGATGCGAAACCATTTTATGTTGCAGGTGCAACCTAGCCCAAGAATATGGTGACGTAATTAACCTCCATGACTGGTACCTGTCTTTTGATGGAATTATCAATTCAAAAGGGAAAAGCAAATTGGTTGGTTCTCCCTCAAAAAAGAAATCAAAAGCCACGCCTCAACAGAGTGAAGCCACGATCCAGTATCCTTGACCATAGTTTTTTTTTTTTTTTTTGCGCTTCATTGACCACAGTTTGACAAACTGAATTCATGGTTTTCATTTACAAATACTAGTCCATAATTGTCTACTCACATTTCACTCCAGGTAATCCTTGACACGTATTTTTCAGAGCACGGTTCTGCAGGGCTGTCACTGAGCTCCAAATTACTGGACTTCTTCGGATGCCAAGCAAGAGAAGGCCAGATCTGGTGCAGAGAATTGCATTCGGTCCTTGAGACCTTCATTTTAAGTGAAGAATTTATGCTAGAAACGAGCAGTGCACTGAAAGGCTAAGAAAATGTTTCTCCTGTAGTCTGTAACATGTGGAGCTCTGTTTGGTTGTATACTGTAGAGATGCATTAAGCCAATGGAGCCTTTGAGCGCTTCTGCAGGCACCAGTTTATTCGAGTGTTTGCATCATTTGATTATGAAACTGGAGAGCTCTGAGTTGCCACACAACAGTTTATCTCCTAGTATACTACCCCCGTTCCTAAATATAAGTTTTTTTAGAGATTCCACTACGGACTACATACGGAGTAAAAGTCTATATACATCCGTATGTAGTCTGTAGTGGAATCTTTAAAAAGACTTATATTTAGGAACGGAGGGAGTAATTTTGATATGGCTGATGTTGATTTTAATTATGCTGGCGACCAAAATAAAGTTCATGAAAGGTTTGGACAAAATGTTAACTTCATGTAATGTTCCCGCAAAAAAAAACATGTAATGTTGGCCCTGCGTGTGGTGGGTCGGGCCTTCCTCAGGGTAGGGAAACGAGAATTGCTGCTCAGCCCAACTACGTGGGAGAAGAGCGAGGTAAGTTGCTGCTCTGCTCTTAGGGAAGAGGTGGGCGCAGCGAGGGAGCCATCGACATTACTTTCCTCTTCGTTGATCACTAAGTTGAACAGACGAAGCTAGAGTTGGGCGGATGCGGGCCGAGCGCATCTCGCGTAGGCCCCCTATGACGCCTATCTTCACGTCGGCCACTTCGTGTTTGGTCGGCATGTCGAGAAGCAGCAGATCACCAGCTTCTTGCAGCAACGTCCTTACATGCCTTGGCCTGCGGCAGTTCTGCCAATCATCGGCGGACGTGGAGTTGGGAAGAGGACCCTCGTTGCACATCTATGCGATGATGAGAAGTTGAGTCTTCCCTTTTTTTTTTCTTCGGAAAAACCTTCGATCTATTCATCTTCAATCATGACAGTACAACGAACACCAGAAATAATAAAAATTACATCCAGCTCCGTAAACCATCTGCCGACGACTACAAGCATTGAAGCAAACCGAAGGCGCGCCGCTGTCATCGCTCCTCCCTCGCCGGAGCCGGGCAAAACTTGTTCTAGTAGACAGTCGGGAAGTTGTCGTGCTAAGGTCCCATAGGACCAGCGCAGCAGAACATCAACCGCCGCCGATGAATAGTATCATAGATCAGAAGGATCCAACATGAAGACACACGAACGTCGACAAACGACGACCAGATTCGAGCAGATCCACCAAAGACAAATCCGCCGGAGACATACCTCTACATGCCCACCGACGATGCTAGACGCGCCACCGGAACGGGAGCTAGGTGGGGAGAACCTTATTCCATCATGAATGGAGATGATCTCTTCAAAACAATAGATCAAGAACGGTAGTAAGAGAGAAGGACACTGGTAGTTGTCGAGTTTGTTTCTGATGTAGATGATAATGACCGGGCAACATTTTATTCATCTATTACGAGCATGGACAGAGTGAATAAGGTGATAATCCTAGGTCGAAATGAAAACTTGAAGAAATTTGGAACCGTCAAACCTATTTCTTTTAATTGCCTCCCGTTCGAGGAGTACATGTACCTGTTCAAGACACTGACATTCGGAAGCGCAAACCCAATGGACCATCCGCGGTTACTAACCATAGGGGAAGAGTTCGCCATTGTGTTGGGAGGATCACTCGTCTCAGCAAACTTGATTGCATATGCAGTGAGAAAGAATCCAAATCCCCATTTCTGGCTTTGCAAATTGGACAGGGTCAGAGCCACGGTCAAGCTGAACATGTCCAGGTATGGTGTCAATCCAAATGAGCTTTTCAATCGAGGACGTCCAGTGCGCCTCCACAACGGTCACTAACTTTTGTCTCGGTGCTCCATTATGCCTTAAACCCTCTGTTAGCAGTCCGATCAATGCTTTGGGAAAGAATCAACCTAAAATGATACCTTGTGACTTTTTTTGACATCAAATTACTCTTTATTGCAAGGTGATCATCATATTATCGTTTACAAAAATATCAACAATCTCTACGGGTGGATCTTTCATGTGACTTCCTAACAAAAGCATGCCGTATTGTTCTGTCCAAGGAAGATTTTGATCTAATTTCATGGGAGTCAAGGTTACCACCTTACACAATACACATCATTTGGTCACTTGGTTCGCTTTGTTTCCGACTGTGCCGATGATAAGCATGAAATATCCCTGTCAAGGAAGAAGCTGTGACACCCTGGTTTTTGGCAACTTTTACTTTTCGAAATCTTTCTGGCTTTATTTGCAATTTGGATGGATTTTGAACTTTTTCAGTTGACTTTGGACTTATGAATTCCTCTCAGTGATCCAGAGCCCTCAGCATCTTGCCAAAATCTTGTCACTCACCATCTGGATCAATTTCCAATTATTCATCTTTCCCAAATATTCATTTTCCTCCTTTGGGAAAATCTGTCATCACTATGGGTTACAAAGCAACCTATAGTTCTGGTGATCAGAAAAATCCCAAATTAATCCCAGACCTTCTTGTCATCATCTACTCCCACAATCTCCAAAAACATTTCATGGTCCAGTACAAAGTTTATTCCAGAAAACTCCATTTGCTCTCTGGACAGTACTGGTCATTTGTGAAGGAGCTTATATTTTCCCTACTCAGTTAATTCCCAGAAAATTCCCTGAGATATTAGGGAACCTATATTTCCACAATATCCAAAAATATCATCTTGTCCAGTACAAATTTTCATCACCAATATTCTGCCAAGTTTCTGTTCAGTTGGAACCTCTGTGAAGGAAGTACCAGCCAGAGGTTTCCAATTGAGCTGAAATTTTTATGGCATCTTCTCCTCACCAAATAACCCCGCCACACCAAAATTCAGCCCCAGAAGATCAACCAGATGAGTGCATCAAGCTCATCTCTGTTTCTGGTTCAGTACAGCACTTGTACATGAACTATATTCAAATCTTGTTCAAATCCTCTCAAACTTGGTCAGCTCATAGTCCTTCCAAAGTAGATCACCCCAGACATCTCCTTTGGCTCCATCCCCAGCTCACCTCTCCTCTAGATCTCTCTCAATTCTGCTGTCAGAAACTGTAGTTGAAGCTACACTTCGGTTCAGAGTGAACCTAGTCGAACCAGAGGCATAGAGAGGCTAAGTGATCAAAGGAGAAGGCCCTAGACACGGTGCGCTGGACTTGGACGGCCTCGAGACATCACCTCCCGTGGTGAGCACGGTACCTGGCATGCCAGTACGCGTGCTCTGCACCTCGCCGGCCGCCACGGCACCCGGCCACTGTGACCTCTCGCTGCCCTTTCGTGTCCTGAGGTGCCGACATAGCCGCTGCCATCCACGTAGCCCTCTCCCGATCCTTCTCCTCGCCGGAATCGTCCTCGGCGGCCGCCACAGCACCCGGCCACTGTGCCGCCCGTGGCTGCACTGTGGCGTGCGGCGCGTCGTCTTCCTCCCGCTAGCCGCCACTGCACGCCATTACTCTCCCTGCCCTCTCCCGTCTCGTCGCCCATGCCCGGCCAGCCAGCAAGGCGTCCTTGCGCCGGCGACGTGTCCCGGATCCCGGCCATTCCAGAGAGCTCGCCCGAGCTCCTCCCCCTCCTATAAATACCCCTCCCCGGCCTCTCCCGAGCTCCTCATCCACCTCCTCCACCTCCTAATCGACCTCCCCGAGCCCGAGCCACGGCCGAGAGGCCCTCTGGCCTCGAATCTCGCCGGAGCACCGCCGCCACCCGAGCTCTGCCTCCCCGCCGATTCTCTCCTCCCCGAGCTCCACTGACTTCACCATCGAGCTCAGCTCGCTCCACTGACCTCGCCTGAGCCCTTGCCCGGTCGAATTGCTGCCAGAGTCGCCGTCTCCGACGACACCCAAGCGCCGCCGCCGCCAGAGAAGAAGGGGACGACGCCGTCCGGCCACCGTTCGCCAAGCCACTGGTACGTGCATGTCCATCTCGGAGTGCTCGATCCATTCCCCCTCTCTCCCTACCTCGCCGCCGTCTGTATCGCCGGCGAACGTCGCCGGAGCGCCGCGGTCTTCTGTTCCCTCCCCTCCCCCTTTTAAACCTGACCGCGGGGCCCGCTCGTCAGCCACACGTCGAAGGGGTAAGTGGAGACGCCCAGGCGGATTACGCCTTCGACGTGGCCCCCTGGCAGTTTTTCTATTTTCTATTTTAATTCCAGATTTAGACCAGAACTTTGACCGTTCATAACTTTTAAACCATAAGTCCAAATCAATTGATTCTTTTTTGCATCTGGTTTGTCTTGAGCTCCTTTATTTTCTGGCCAAATTTGGTATTTTTCCCTTGTTCACAGAATTTCTGGTGCTCAAAACAGTAGCATGTGACATTTTCAATTGCTTTTTAAAAATATTTTCAGAGGGAAATAACTTTGGATTTGAAGCCCAGGAGTTTGTGGACAACCCAACAGAGCAAGGCAAGCCATGTCATCCATTGCATGAAGCATTTCAATAGTGTTGGTCATTTAATTGAATTTCATGCATTATTTTAATATGTGCTAAATTCCTATTAAATTATTTAATTGCTTAGCTACTGCCATATTAAATTATTCCTGATAAATATTCATACTAGTTAAATTCTTGATAATACTAAACTTAGTTGGTTGATCAAGAGCCACCTACCCGGACTTTTCCGTGCAGCCACATTTGCCGGTATGGGACGGCCTTGACTTGGTCTGGCTTTGTGCTCTTTTATCGGTACCACCAAACTAGGGAGGGTTATGCGTGCGTGCTGCCCTGATCAGGTAGACGACGATAATCCTGTGAGCCCAGTTGAGTTATTTTTGCCGGCGTCCCCGTTTGGGACAATTAGTGGCCACGACGGTGGCAGGTGTCACGGGGTGACACAGGGGCCACCCAGGACATGACCCTGGGAGGGTATGATTGTCGGTGGTACGATAGAGGGGTCACGGGTCAGGCAGGTTTCGTTGGAGCACCACCGGTCCACCCGAATGGGATCACGAGGCCAGGTACTCCATGGTGTGGGTAAAGTGCGCAACCTCTGCAGAGTGTAAAACCTATTCGAATAGCCGCGTCCACGATATTGGACAGTCCGTTTAGGCCTCTCTAGGATGGTCAACCATAATGATAATAATGATGGAAGAACTTGTCTTATGTTCGGAAGTGCTTTGTGGATTATGAGCATTCCGAGGGTTGTGGGACAACCCAGATGAGAGTAAGTTGGTACTGGGTACCAGTAAGTGAGCAACCTAATCTTTTAACTTGTTAATTGCCATGCTATTGTCTGCTGCATTGTTTTGGTTGCCATGAGCTTGCGAGTACATTCCAAGTACTCACCTGGCGTATCATGCCAGATGCAGGAGAAGCCGAGGACGGAGATCCCGAAGGTTCGTGCTACGCTAACTAGGCCGTGTCCACAGCAGTGTCCCTGTGGATGGAGTTTTCCGCGCTATGTTCCGCTACGCCGTAGTCTACCCAGTAGTATCGAGGCTCTGCTATGTTCCATAAATAATGTAGATATTGTTCTCAGCACGTGCAGTGCTTCTGGCCTCGCTAGCATGTAAATTATGAGCTTGTACTCGAGATATTTTAATAAAGTTTAGTTCAGTTCTGTTCCAAGTTGTTGTGTGTTTCCAGAAGACATGATCTCTGGGCTGGAAACACTGGTAAACCGGTTCTCTGAGCCGGGGTGCCACATAAGCGTCTTTTTTTTTTGAGGTTAGAAGCGCCCGATTTTGTGTGTGTAGTTTCATGCCACATGTCTTTTAGTAGTTTTTTTGGATCTTATGGCTTTTTTTTAGAGAAAAGGCACGAAGGCCCAACTTCAAATTAATGAAGCCATCAACCGGCTAGGATACAATGGTGCTGAATTACAAAGGCAAAGACTTGACCAAAAACTGAAAAATTACATGCCAAATCACTACAACCAAGAGCAGCAGAGAACAGGACAGCAAGAAAAACTGCGATCAAGTCGCCGAAGATTTTGCACAGCCAGAACAGCGAGCCGAAGCCACCCGACGACAGCAATTGCCGTGAACATGAAGATCCAGACCGCGTGAAGGAAACCATTGACTCCACCGCCCGCCGCCTCGGGCCACTGCCGGAGGGGAGGCCACTATCTCCCCTTCGTCCAGACCGTGCCGAACACGCGGACGCCCACCACCGGCCGGCGACCAACCAGCAGCCAAGGCGAGGAGCCGCTGAAGGATACGGAAGGGCCCACACGCCACCACCAACGCCGGCAACCAGGGAACCCAAGCACCGCCGCCGCCACCTATCACCAGGCATCAGGCCCTCAGCCCCCAACCACTCCTTGGACGGCGCCTCCATGAAGGACCGCGACGCCAGAGCGCCTCCATCGCCCGGCCAAAAGGCCAAGGCTTTCGCCCGGGGAAGGAAGGAGGAGCAGGGGGACGGATCTGGAAGCTCGACCCGCCCTCAAGAGGGAGAACGACACCGGAGCGCCGCCGGCATCGAGGTCGACGCGAAGTCGACCAGGGGTTTCCCCTGTTCCAAGTCTCCACCGCCCCATCCTCGAAGCCCAGATCTGACCGGCCAACCACCAGATCGGCGAGAGGAGACCACCGCAAGGGGAAGGGGCCGGGAGGAAGAAGAGCCGCCCGCCACTGCAGCAAGACCTCGCCGCCCTCACGCCACCCATGCGGCCGGGAGGGACGGCCAGCACCCGCGCGTGCCATCCACCGGAGAGATCGACGCCGCCATCTCCACCTAGGTGACGGTGTCCTGGATTAGGGGGTGCTAACCTAACCGGCCCGTCTCCTCGGTTGGGCCGATATGCCTCTGTGCGTGATCAAGGTGGACTCCGGAGGCCACACACGGGAGACGTGATCGAGGCTGTCTCTACCGAAGACTTGTAGTATACTTCAAGATTTGTCTAGCCGTCTTACTCCTAGATACCGATCTTGTAACCCTAGATACCCTCCCTGGCGTGTATATAAGCCATAGGGTTTAGCCCGTAGAGAGGGAACAACGCAATATTGCTCACCTAGCCCTAGAAGTTAGACTCATATTACGATCTCGAGGTAGATCAACTCTGTACTTGTTACATCTCCATCAATATAAACAGAAGCAGGACGTAGGGTTTTACCTCCATTAAGAGGGCCCAAACTGTAGGGTAACGCAGCAGAAAACAAAAAATTTCCGACCTACGCACCAGCCCAGGACCACTATGGAGACTGCATACAAGGTTTTTGATCTTTTCGTTACCGACTCATAGCGCAGCCGAAGTAGAGTCGATGACGATCGGCGGTGCAGATCCCCGCAGCTAGGATTTTACAACATCCCAACTGCGAGGATGTACTCCCTCGTTAGCTCACCGGACGGATCTCCGGGCAGCCCTTCGGGAGGCCTCGGGACAGTCCCTCGGATAGTCCCACCGGAC
Organism: Elymus sibiricus; assembly: GCA_039707655.1. Lineage (NCBI taxonomy): Eukaryota > Viridiplantae > Streptophyta > Magnoliopsida > Poales > Poaceae > Elymus > Elymus sibiricus. The sequence goes on from CM077676.1 coordinate 164,821,084, forward strand.
GGATCCTCGGACAGCCCTCCGGGAGGCCTCTGGACAGTCCTTCGGATAGTCCCACCGGACGGATCCTCGGACAGCCCTCCGGGAGGCCTCTGGACAGTCCTTCGGGCGGGTCACTCGGACAGCCCTTCGGGAGGACCCCCGAAACTCGGACAGCCCTTCGGGAGGACCCTCGAACAGCCCCTCGGGCAAAAAGATCGAACCTACGACCTCTCTACGGGGTTGCACACATACGGTGTCATCTATCCGGTAGGGCTTCGCCGTCCAGAACTAGTTCCCACCGGAACCCAGACAACCTTTCGGCTCTACGAAACTATTTCGCGGGGAGGGAGAGAAGAAGGCCAGATCATGCATGGCTTGTGTATGTTGAGAAAGAGTGTGTCTTTAGGCAGCCCCCTCCACCCCTATTTATAGGCCAAGCCCAAGGGTGGCTTCTCCAAGAAGCCAAGAGGAAAAATACCAAAAGGCCCTCAAGGTGGCTTCTCCAAGAAGACACCCAAAAAGCACTTTCACTATTCACGAAAACATTTTTCCGCGATCGTTAAATCCGAAAATATTTCTGTGGGTCTTAGAATAATTCTAGCACCCACTAAAATGATTTTGGACGCGTTCCGAAACAATTCCGGATTAGTGATTTTCATCTGCGAAAAGCAACCAAACCGGTTCCGGCAGCTCCGAAACATTTCCGGGTTTTTTCTCCGAAAAATCCCAGAAGTTCCCAGACCAATTCTGGCACCCTCCAAGAATTTCCAGACGTGTGCCGAAACCAATTTGACTCAATGGTATACCCTGAAACAACTTTTCAGTTTTACCGAAACTATTCCGGTGCTCTCTCTCCGGAACTTTTCCGCTGTCTCCAAAACTTTTCCGGTGACTTTCTCTCAGACTCCCTGTCTAGTATTCAGCAGATAGATGACCCTTAAGCGTGTGACCCTATAGGTTCGGTGAAGTATAGACATGACCGGAACTCTTTCCGATCAATGATCAACATCGGAGTCGTGGACACCCATATTGACCCCTATACCCACACGAATGAATATTCGAGTGAACCTCCAGTTGCCGTGTGCTATTCCTGTTGCTTCGCGATATGTTACAAATACCCGAGGTGAGAATCATCGGCATCCCCGTGGATCAACACTTGTCCACAATGCCAGTTACCTCGTTACCGGTTTTGTTCTCTTTTCTCGTTTCCGTGTTCCGGCATCCTTGTGATCAAATCACAATGTGTCTGGCCAGACGATGGTGGATACCGTAACACCGAGAGGGCCCAGAGATATCTCTCCATCATCGGAGGAGCAAATCCCAATCTTGAGCTATCAAGTTACTTGACATACTTTTCCATGAACCCGTAAGCCGCCGTAATAGCCACCCATTTACGGATGACTATTAACAAACCCCAAAGTTCATGAACCAAGCATGAAGAAACTCGATACTCTCATGGTATAAGGAATTATGCAAACGTTAACTTTCTCTGTGTTATTAACCATTAACTTGTGACGAATGTATCTCATAGCATAACATCAATTCGGGTCGATTCAACACAAGTGTTCTCCTAACATTGTGCCCTCAAAGTTACCGGCATAGACATGCCCATGATCAGGAAAACAGGACCATCATGCAACACTTGAGCTAGTCTTAGAGGCCAGACTAGGAATACATTTTACCGTTTATTATTCCACACGTGCATATGAGTCTTCCTCCGAGCCTCGTGGTTATTGCAGACTCGAGAACCATAGCAGTTATAGCACGGAATATAAACTTAACTACAAACATGGAGATAAATAATAACATTTATTATTGCCTCTAGGGCATATCTCCTACAGACTCCCACTTGCACTAGAGTCAATAATCTAGTCAATGCTAATGCACATTACACCTATGGCATACCGATGTAAAAATGCTTCGCATGTGGTATAGCCTGATGTCCAACGGATCTAACAACTTCAGTTCCGTGTGTATCTTTGCATGTCCTCGCGTTTTCACGCTTTCACAAAATTCATATTTTGTGTGGACTTGGCTTTGTATATATGTGAATCACAGGTCAAACCTTAATTCCTCAGACTGAGCTATGGAGCAACTATCTGCAATAGTGTCCCATTGACCAAAGCCATCTTGAAACCATGCTAAGTTCATGAATGAACTATATGATTCAACATCTTCTTTGTCGCTTCCAAAGCATCAACATACTTAGCCTTAGTTATAGAATTCGCCACAGTAACCTGTTTGGAACAATTTCCAACTACCGTGCCACCGTATTGTGTGTTACACAAAAAACCCTTAACTTAAATCGAAAATCGCATGGAGCATTGATGAAGACTGTATCGATGTAACCTTTTATAACGAACTCTTCATGATCTCTGCTTGCGAGAAAACATGTCATCAGTGCTACTTCAGTACTCAATGACATTTTTCACTGTTGTCCCATGATCAGTACTTTGATCACTTTGGTATCTATACTCACAACAACTTGGGAGTATCGGACATATCTGGTTGTTTTACATACCATGGAATACATTATTAATCCAAACCCGAAAGTGTGTGGAATCTCCATCATGTATTTTGCTCATCAGTGTTTTGGGACACCGAGTCTTGCAAAAACCCTTTCCATGTGACTTCGGCAAGAATCACTCATTGGCGTTCTTATGCTAAACTATTTTAGCATCTTGTCAATATGTATTTTTGGCTTAGCCTATTAGGCAAATCTATCTCGTAGATAAATATGCCTAATATCAAGGCTATTTAGCCTAAGCACTTCATCGAAAAACTATTTTCAATGAAGTCCTAATTCGTGTCAAGAAATTTATATTATTTCCAATCAACAATGTGTCAAGCACACAAAGTTTTTAGAAATATTATTATGCTCCCACTTACTTTCTTGAAACCACAAGCATCTTCGTTATCCATTTGATGAAATCAAACTCTTTTGACTATTTCATCAAAAATGAAGATTCCAACTCCATTTTGCTCTCTTCTGTCCATTGCTGGAACTCTGAAGTTTGCATACTCACTAGCATCCTCTGGGCTGACAAAATACCTTGGACTGTATCACATGTAAGTCCTAGGTTGTATTTCCATCACATGGAAATCCTTTTGGCATCCATGTATCATATCTCAAGATTGAAATATGTATTAATTGCTAGTTTAACCCGATCTGACTTTAAGCATCGCTACGGTGAGACAATCTCATCGTTGTCAACTCCTTGAATTTGTTATTGCAACAAGTCGAGCTTTATGGATAAAACATTTTATCCACATCATTTTATAGTTCCATTAATGTTCGTTAGACTCTAAGTCTTCCGAAGGGTTTATCAAGATATAATCTTGAATCATTTATGGAAACTATCTCGGATTATATTGGCATTTAGCCAATTCCGGAGTCAGGGCCCATCAACGCTTCCTTGTGTATCGTAGGTATACTGTTGTCTAACAACAATATCTCGCTTACGCACCTAAGAGGTTTGCACGAGTTTTGCCCACGTGGTTCAGTTTCAAGTTCGACCGAAGTCCACACATCTCATGTAGAGGCTTCCGTATCAGTCGCAGTAGGAAACTCTGGAATCACTTCCAAGGTTTATTTCCTTTGATCTGATGACGAAGATACTGTTATCTCATCGAGTTGCACTATCCTCCCACTCACCCTTTTGCAAGAACCATTTTCTTCAAAAGCATACCGTTTTTGTGGCAAAACCTTTTGCCTCGGTATAGTGGTGGAGGAATTCCCAATTACTTGGGATAACCTACAAAGTAGTACTTGTATGATTTGGAATAGGTTTGTAAATATTTTACACAAGCCCCATATTCCAAATGTTAAGAAAAGACAAAGCATGGTTGGGCGTACCATACCATGGTGTCATTTCAACAGACCTGATGGTGCTCTTTTCAGTGTAAAAACCGCAGTCTCTAAAGCATTACTTTAAAAGGGATAATGGAAAATTGATTTATGTCATCTTTGATCTTACCATGTCATAAATGGTTTGATTACATCTTCATGGACATTCCACTCACAGTGGTGTTCCGGGAGGTGTAAGTTATGAAACTCTTTTCACAACTCATCAGACATTCGCTAAACTTGCAACTCAAAAATTCCTTTCTGCAATCTAGTTTGCAGAAACATAATCCTTTTTGTTACAATAGTTTCTACTTCATGTTGAAAACCTTTCGAATGATTTCAAAAGATCCAGACTTACGTCTCATCAAGTAAATATCCATATATCTACTTGAGTCATTTCTGAAGATAGATAAAATCCACTGCTAGCAACAACATTTATTGGACTACATACATCAAAATGTATGATCACCAATAAGTTCATTGCTCATTCCTTATGGCCTGTGAACGGTATTTCAGTCACTTCACTTTTCGGAGGAAAGTTGCAAGTGTCAGATGATTCATAATCAAACGACTTCAAAATCCATCATTATGGAATTTCTCCATGCGGGTTTCTCCAATGTGACCAAATGCAGTGCCACACATGTGTGGTATTCTTTTACTCTTGCGACATTTAGTGTCAGTGTTATGGATGTATCATATTACCATCAATATTCATAACATACATCCCATCCCTGACGGAAGTATGGCCCTTATGTTATTCATAATTCTGAACAACAATTGTTCTTTTATGAACAACACTCTTGCAACAAACATTATGCAAAGGGCTAGAGTGTGTTAAACTCTAAAATGAATTATGAAAGTAAATACAGAGGTAATGTATTATTATCAATATTCATAACATACATCTCATTCATAATGAAAGTATGGCCCTTATGTTATTCATAACACCGAACATCAAAAGTTCTCTTATGAACAACCTTCTTGCAAGATACTTTATGCAATGGGCTAGAGTGTATAAAAACTCTAAAAATGAATTATGAAAATAAATACAGACGGTAATACACCAATGGAAGGTATAGTAACATTTACTATATTCCCAGCGCGTATCTAAACCTCATTCTGGCAAGTCTTTTAGGCCGTAGTAGTTCTTGCATCGAGTCGCAACAGAATGCAATCGAGCGGGTATCTTTGTGATCAACTCACAATACCCAAGAATTAGTGACTAACAATTTAATCACAATTCTCAAGAACTATTTCTTTTGACCAGCCTTCCATATATCAATAACTCGTATGACATTCATACATGAGCTGGATATTCCAGTCTTCTCTCTTTTTGCCTTTATACTTCTAACAGTTTAACTTTCAGTATTTCTCCTACTCTCAGAAGAAGCACCCAACTTAAGAGTGGCGTTAGCCCCGGACTTCCTAGGCGTGAAAGTCTTACTAACACCCTTTGGACATTTCCTTCCTCTTTAGTTGTTGTTTTATTCACCATCATCATATGACAGGCGTTCTACTGGATCCCTCTGTTATTAGTCAAATGCATAGTAAACACTTTTACTAATAGTTTGCAAAACAAACATTGCTTTGGATATCCCATATCTTTTAGCCTTTGTTTGTGTCTGAAAATGATTTTTAGTTCCATGAATATCACATAACTATCCCAAACTTTTGAAGTTTGGGTCTCATGGAAGCAAACATATTGCACTTGACCATAACGGAATTCTAGCTTTTGGATCGAAGGACGAGAGTCACATTATCCATAGCATTAGCGGGAGAATACCAAAAGCATGCGATAGGACAAAGTCCTTCTCGGCACTTTTGAGGACAATCCTCACATTACGTTACCAACCATAAAGTTTTAATCAGATATTTAACAGCTATTCAATTTTAAGGGGAAGGTGGAAACGCGAGCCATTCTTCTATAACTATTATGCATATAACACTTAGACAATGTCCATAATTAATTGCACTAAGAATTAAAAGAATTAATTCTAAAGTGCGCTCCCACTCAAATCAATATCTCTCATAATTGATTTTGAGTGATACAAGATCCAGACTTCAATTCATCGCCATAGAATCATCATCTCATGACAGGAATTTTAATCGGTAGGCCAACTTGCCGATCACATCTCTATGTGACTCTTGTTCATCTTTCGATGCGTGTGTTCCGAGCTCAGGACAATCCTGCCATGAACGTCAAGACAACCAAGTGATCTTGCTGCGAGGTCTGACCTCACCCACCTCACACTTCTCTAATCGTTCGTACCCATGCATCCATGGCGCACCCCGAAAAGATACGTGCCGTGATGGTGCTACACTTGGGAGAACACTAACTACTTGATATTTTAAGTGAGAGATCACCCTAATAAAAGGCGACTACCACGCAATCAAGAAGGGTGCATCATAAGGGATAAACATCTCAGGCAATTCATAATAGCATGATATGGTATAGCCCTTCCTGACGGAGAAGTCTTTAATTTCTTCGTCTTTGGCATTCGCGTCGGTGTTCACCTTTGCGAAGATTGCCACCACCTTGTCGATGCACCAGATAATATTGCTATCTCTATAGCTAATAAAATAAGTGCATTACTTAAGGTTGACACGCAGGTCATTAAAGTGACAATCATATGGCTCCAGCCATCATGCCGAATCATGACACGCAGGTCATGTTAATTTACATTGTATAGTCATCTCATACATAATCAAATTAATGTGAGAACTGCTATACCACATCACATGCACATCTTATGTCATCCTGCAAAACCAAGTTAGACGCCTCTAATCGGTTTATGCAAAATTTTATTTTACATGGCTTCTAAGGTTTCGAAGCAAACCGAAGCTACCTACGTCCATCATCAAGTATGATTTATTCAAGTCGCCAGATTAACTTTACGGGGTGTATGAAACACGAGATAATAAAATCTCGAGCCCCATAATGAACTTCGTCATACGCATGACCCCCGTGCAGATCATATCTGCATTGCCCTTTCGTCTGCGAAATTTCATCTTTCTTTTTAACTATGGTGGAATTCAAAGAACTGTTAGCACTTCGTTGATCAATCAGGATCACGGATTGCCAGAACTTTGAAACTCCACCATGCTGTTATCAAGATCAGAAATATGCAAATTCCAGGGAAGCAACAAGAACATCGGGTAACAGATTTCATCTGCTACCCGCACAAATAATTATCAGCAGTAGAACTCATCTACTACAAATTATATTGTGCAACACCCATACATCTCTATGTATTCTAGATCGTAACCTGCATCTACGCATAGCACGGCTCATGATGCCACTGTAGGGTAACGCAGCAGAAAACAAAAATTTTCTGACCTACGCACCAGCCCAGGACCACTATGGAGACTGCATACAAGGTTTTTGATCTTTTCGTTACCGACTCGTAGCGCATCGGAAGTAGAGTCGATGACGATCGGCAGTGCAGATCCCCGCAGCTAGGATTTTACAACCTCCCAACCGCGAGAATGTACTCCATCCTCAGCTCACTGGACGGATCTCCGGGCAGCCCTTCGGGAGGCCTCGGGACAGTCCCTCAGATAGTCCCACCGGACGGATCCTCGGACAGCCCTCCGGGAGGCCTCTGGACAGTCCTTCGGATAGTCCCACCGGACGGATCCTCGGACAGCCCTCCGGGAGGCCTCTGGACAGTCCTTCGGATAGTCCCACCGGACGGATCCTCGGACAGCCCTCCGGGAGGCCTCTGGACAGTCCTTCGGGCGGGTCACTCGGACAGCCCTTCGGGAGGACCCCCGAAACTCGGACAGTAACTCGGACAGCCCTTCGGGAGGACCCTCGAACAGCCCCTCGAGCAAAAAGATCGAACCTACGACCTCTCTACGGGGTTGCACACATACGGTGTCATCTATCCGGCAGGGCTTCGCTGTCCAGAACTAGTTCCCACCGGAACCCAGACAGCCTTTCGGCTCTACGAAACTATTTCGCGGGGAGGGAGAGAAGAAGGCCAGATCATGCATGGCTTGTGTACGTTGAGAAAGTGTGTGTCCTTAGGCAGCCCCCTCCACCCCTATTTATAGGCCAAGCCCAAGGGTGGCTTCTCCAAGAAGCCAAGGGGAAAAATACCAAAAGGCCCTCTAGGTGGCTTCTCCAAGAAGACACCCAAAAAGCACTTTCACTATTCACGGAAACATTTTTCCGCGACTGTTAAATCCGAAAATATTTCTGTGGGTCTTAGAATAATTCTAGCACCCACTAAAATGATTTTGGACGCGTTTCGAAACAATTCTAGATTAGTGATTTTCATCTGCGAAAAGCAACCAAACCGGTTCCGGCAGCTCCGGAACATTTCCGGGTTTTTTCTCCGAAAAATCCCAGAAGTTCCCAGGCCAATTCTAGCACCCTCCAAGAATTTCCAAACGTGTGCCGAAACCAATTTGACTCAATGGTATACCCTGAAACAACTTTTCAGTTTTACCGAAACTATTCCGGTGCTCTCTCTCCGGAACTTTTCCGCTGTCTCCGAAACTTTTCCGGTGACTTTCTCTCAGACTCCCTGTCTAGTATTCAGCAGATAGATGACCCTTAAGCATGTGACCCTATAGGTTCGGTGAAGTATAGACATGACCGGAACTCTTTCCGATCAATGATCAACATCGGAGCCGTGGACACCCATATTCACCCCTATACCCACACGAATGAATATTCGAGTGAACCTCCATTTGCCGTGTGCTATTCCTGTTGCTTCGCGATATGTTACAAATACCCGAGGTAAGAATCATCGGCATCCCCGTGGATCAACACTTGTCCACAATGCCAGTTACCTCGTTACCGGCTTTGTTCTCTTTTCTCGTTTCCGTGTTCCGGCATCCCTGTGATCAAATCACAATGTGTCTGGCCAGACGATGGTGGATACCATAACACCGAGAGGGCCCAGAGATATCTCTCCATCGTCGGAGGAGCAAATCCCAATCTTGAGCTATCAAGTTACTTGACATACTTTTCCATGAACCCGTAAGCCGCCGTAATAGCCACCCATTTACGGATGACGTTTAACAAACCCCAAAGTTCATGAAGCAAGCATGAAGAAACTCAATACTCTCATGGTCTAAGGAATTATGCAAACGTTAACTTTCTCTGTGTTATTAACCATTAACTTGTGACGAATGTATCTCATAGCATAACATCAATTCGGGTCGATTCAACACAATTGTTCTCCTAACATTGTGCCCTCAAAGTTGCCTCGTATTGTCATGACAATTCTTTTCAACCGGTGTGCTTTTTCTTCGAGTTAATCCGATCCTTTCAACATTTGCAAGATCAATTCTCAGTTTTCTCTACGACATTTGTTTCACCCTTCCCATGTTGTCTTTATTTTTCCCCACCCTCCCACGCGGAGTCAAAGATCTCAATCAAGTATCCGTTAGATTCATGAGAAGTCTCTCCATTCTTTTCCTTCAATGTTCTTAGCCGGTGATTTCTCGTGAAGATGCTCAGGAGCTACAAGTTCATCATTCTTCGCTCTCGTTTTCTTCTTCGGTGGTCTAAATTCAAGTTTTCAATGTTGGTCATATCCTTTTCTTTTGTTCAAATGCTTTCCATGTTGGAAATACTTATCTAAGCCTCTCTTGTTTATTCACCTCTCTCTATTTCATCTCCGGAGTGCTGAAGATATCTCAGAAGATTCGTGTTTCCATTCAAGACCCGTTCGTTCTATTTTGAGGTTTTTATTTCATCCAAGCCATTTAAATCTAATCGGTGCAATCTCTCTTTCAAGCAATCATTTCCAACGGTGTTTCTTTTGAATGGGCCCTAACCCACAGGTCTTTTCCCAGGATGTTACCTGACTCTTCTAATTTTCTGGAGTTATTCTCAAATTCTTTCAAGATTGACGTAAGAATGAATTCTCATCAGTCAATTGCCGTCCCCGAGATTTCCTTTAATTTCTTTCGTTTTGATCCCAATATTCATCTTTTCATTGTCCGGACTATCTCAACAATTTTGGTGGTGTTCCTCGTCGTCATTCTCAGCGTTGAAGACCGAAGAAGAGTTTCTCTTAAATCATATTCGTTCTCTTGAAGATTCGTGGTTCTAGCTTCATGCCATCCTCACAATTGTTTCGATCGTGAGAAATTCGTTTCATACCCATCCGAAGCATTTCAATGGTCCTTTCCATTTTCGATCATCCGAAGGCCATCATTTCAGAAGAATTTATTCATTCTTAACGTTCATCACTTGTTATCAATTTCTTCTGGTGCATAGTTCAAAGTATCCCCTAATCAGCATGTGATCTCTTTGTTCTCTTGTGTATAAATTCCCTCAAGTATCTTCATTTGGTTTCCAATTCTTCTCGGCGATTCGTTCTCTTTTCTTCATTCGTTTTTTATCGTTCCGGTGGTTCGTTGAAGACTTCTTCAAGTTGGCGCTATATCTCTCTTTAATCTTTTCAAGAAGAATAAGTAGTATGCAAATCCATTGCTTTTCATCAATTTATTTTGATGAAGGATAGACATATCATAATTCTTATTCTTGTTTAATGGAGGTGATTTAATTCCTTCTTCCAGAGTTTGTTCTTGATGAATAAATTCTCGATTCAAAGTTGCTCGTCTTCTTTTTCGGAGTTCAAAGTTTTTGTCATTACCTCGTCATGAAACTCCATCTAAAATCATTGCAAGGCTTCATCATGTTCTTCAACCTTCACTTCTTTTCTAGCGTCCTTTTTTATCCGGAGTTCTTCGAGAGTTTCTTCTTCGTGGCTCGTTAAGTATTTAATCCGTTCTCGAAGTCTTCTTCAAGATTCTTGCTGGAGGAGCTTGAGTATTCTTCGCCTCGCATTCCGAAGTGCAAGTCATTCTCCCTTATCTTTGGAGATGGTGTTATACCATTCTTGATTCATGAGGAGTCTCGAAGAAAAATTGTCAAGAATGATATATTTAAAACCATCATTTCTTTCTCGTAGCTATCTTGGTATAGATTTCACCTAAAGACTTTCCGATGGATTGTTGCTATTTGTGGTGATTATCCATGATCCAAGCTTGCTCTTTATCCTCTCGGTGCAAGAAGTTTTTCATCTCCATGTTGCTCTCAAGCAATCAATCGTTCCGTTAGTGGCAGAATTTCACCTCAAGTTAGAAGATGTTTTTCATAAGAACACAGCAAGATTATTCTTTTCGTTGTTGATTTTCCAACAACTCCATTCAATCCATCGTTGTAACGATGCTTTTCAATTCAATTATGGTGGAAGTTGTCTGTTCTTTTCCCCTTTCTTTTCTTTCCAACGATTTAGCTTCAATTCTTTCGTCCGGAGGTATGGTGATGTTGCTCTCTTCGACCCATTATCTCGTTTCGCCAAGACCATGTTATTTCCTTGCTTATCCATTTTACCGGAGTGTTGTGTCCTCTTTTCAAGTCTTTCTTCTTGTCAACCTCTGCTTTTCTTTTCTACCGGGATGCTATACGAATTCTTTCGTTCTTATTCCTTTTCTATCTTGTTCTAACCGGAGTGCTCTCGACTTCGTTCATCTCCGTTGTATTCTTTCTTCCAATTTTTCCTACCTTTCAAAGTTCTTTGATGTCACTCGTTTGTCCAAGAAGCAATTTTGTTTTACCTCTTCCTCTTCCTCTTCCCCTTCTGTTTCCTTCCCAAGATCTCGGGTCGAGATCTTCTGTTAGTGGGGGAGAGTTGTGACGCCCCGAGACCGATGCTCTAGATTCCTTTCATTTATTTTCCGTCGGTGCCATGTGATTCGTTTGCTTGTTTTACTTCGTCATGTCATCATGTGCATTTCATCCGTATGTTTTCATAAAACTTGCATCCGTTCGTAGTTGCCGGATTCTCCCCGTCTCTTCCGTTGTCCGTTCTGAGTCCAACCACACTCGCACGCGCCCGCGGCACCTCCGAATTATTATTTTATAAGTCGGATAAAAATGTTCTCGGAATGGGTTGAAAGTTGGCGTGCGTTCTTATTATATTGTAGGTAGACCGCCTGCCAAATTTCGTTTCATTCGGAGGTCGTTTGATGCCCCAACGGATAACTATAGCGGCACTATAGCCGGTAAAAAAACGTCGGACGTTTTCGGTGTTCCGAAGACCGTGCCGGGCTGCTATCCTCTCTCTTCTCTCAGCCCAATTCACAGCCCACCAAACCCACCTAGCTACCCCCTCCATTTCGGTCAGTCGGATCGTGATCAGAGGGCTTCAAAACGCCCTAAAAATTCCTGTCCTAGCCCCTCCTGCCTATAAAAGGAAGGCCCTCTCCTTCCTATTCGGGAAAACCCTAGCCCCTACCCTCCACCTACCTGCAGCCGCCGCCTCCTCTCTCAAATTCCGCGCCTGCCCTCTCCTCCGCCGCCACTTGGTGCCACCGAAGCAGCCCGCTGCCGCGATTTGGATCATTGGATCCAGATCCAACAGCTCCCACTGCCCCGCGCCTCCACACAGCCACCGCGGCCCGCCCGAGCCCATCGGAGGCCCGCTCGAGCCCCCGCGCACGCGCCGACGCCCGTACGCGAGCATGCTCGTCCCGAGCCCCCACGCGCCCTCGCCGACCCCGCCGCCGGCCATCTCCGCACCACCGGCGACCAGCAGAGGAGCCGCCGCCCCTCTCTTTTCTTTCTACTCTCTCTTTCTCTCCCTCACCCCGATCTCTCTGTCTCTCCCGTTCAAGAGGAAGCCGCCATGGGCGAGCTCCGCACCCGAGCTCCACTTCACCGGATCTCGCGAACCAAGCGCCGTCGAGCCTCCTCGCAGCCGGAAATGGGTTCGCCATGGCCAGATCCGCCCGGATCTGGCAGGGCCCCGCCGGATCATGCCGCCGCTTCGGCCCCACATCGCCGGACCTCGCCGTCGTTGCCATGGCCTCTGCCTCCCAGGCGCCGGGACCCCGTCGTCCCAGATCCAGCCGTCCTGCGAACCAAACGCCGTTCCGCACCGCGCCATCCCGATCCGTCTCGTCCCGGGATCCCCCCGTCCCGATTTCCGCGAGGTGATGATTTCAACAGCATATTGGCATTTTGTATTGGCTATATCTTTGTGCATGTTCGTCCTATGATGATGATTTATATATGAAAAATGGTCTACTCTTCGTGCTCTACATGATGGTTGCTGTTGCATGCACAATAGAACTCATCTATATGTCATAATTCCTGTTGCAAAAGTGCATCATGCTGTTAACTGCAGAAAACTGTTAATATGTGCCATTTTGTCATTTTTGTGTGATTTAATTCATATGTCATATGAGCAACTTGTCAACATGACTTTGGAGCATTTTCATGTCTTCTTGCTGTTAATATTTATTTCATGCCATGATATGCCCTGATGTGAGTGCCATGAGCTTGTAAACATGCCTAGTTAATGTTGCTGTTCTGAGTAAAAGCTGTCTGTGATAAAACTTGCCAACTTTGCTTGATGGTTGCCACTAATCTATAGCTCATATGCATATGATTCCTTCATGTGATTTGGTCTATGCAATGTGTACTTTGATGCCATGCCCTTGGTTTCTATGTAATCTTGCTGTAGCTTGTCTATTTTTTGCTCTCAAGTTGCCATCATGATATAACTGTCAGCCTGTTGACAGAATGTTCCATTTTGTAATAATCATAGTAATTAATCTGTGCATCCTATGAACTTTTGCCAATGGAGTGATTTGAAGATTGCCATGTCTACTGTATGCTCATGTCAATTTCATAAATATTAAAATTGCTATGCTTGCTGTTATGTGCCTCCCAAGTCAGCATCATAATGTTGTTGATAGCATGCCCAGTTTTCTGTTAGTTCATGATTGCATATTGCCTTGATGATTGCCATGAATCTATTGTTCCTATGATTATGCCCATGTTGTATGTTTTCATCTACATGTTGTATACTTCCTTGATGTACCATTTGTCGCCATGTTATTGCACTGTAGCCTATTTATTTCTTGCCTCCAACATGCATCATATTACCTCTGCTCATGTATATGCCCTGTTTAGCAGAACATTGCATTTTGCATGGATCATATTGACTTAACCTTGATGCCTATGAACTTGAACCTTTAAGATAAATTGGAGTATATCATGTCTATTTCAAGTGCATATCAAGTGTGTGCCCATCATGTGCCTGTAGCTTGCTATTTTGGTGTTTGCAAAGTGCCATGTTGCTGTTTTGGGCAGGTTGCTATTATAACTTGTGTAGAGGGTATGTGTTGAACCGTTGCTCCGTTTTGATCATGTCCTATATGAAACTTGCTTAGATTTGTGTGTAGTTTCATAATGTCATGTCGCATCCTTGATTTGAGTGTTGGTGGTTGTTGTTTGCATGCATTTTGCATTATTGCCATGTTAAACTTGTTTAGCTCATATCTTTTAGGCCGTAGCTCCGAATTAAATGTTCTACATATGTAACTTCATTAGAAAAACGTGTAGATCATCATGATGCATGTTAACTTGCTGTTTAACAACTTTAACATTGTGTTTAATTCAGATCAGTACTAATTTTGAAATTTGCATATGGGGATTTTCCGGAATTGTTGTTTGTGTTTCCGGCCTCATTTAAACTTGCCTAGTTGTATGGATTGCTTATGCTTCATCTCTTGCCATGTTTAACAACATTTAATCTTGTCATACATCATATTTGGATTGTGCATCATGCCATGTTTATGCTTGTGTGTTTACCATGTTGTTTGCTTCTTTCCGGCTGTGCTTCTTCTTGATAGCTCCGGTTATGTTGCGATTGTAAGGATTCGTTTGACTACGTTCCGTTCGACTACTTCATGGATTCGATCTTCTTCCTAGCGGGATTTCAGGCAAGATGATCATGACCTTGGATATCTTTACTATCTTTGCTTGCTAGTTGTCTCGTTGCAATCGCTATGTCATGCTTCCTACCACATATATGTCAGCCTCTCATATGCCATGATACAACCTCTAACCACCTTACCCAGCAAACCGTTGTTTGGCTATGTTACCGCTTTGCTCAGCCCCTTTCTTATAGCGTTGCTAGTTGCAGGTGCAGTTTTAGGTTGTTCCATGTTGGGACATGGATATCATGGGATATCACAATATCTCGTATTTAATTAATGCATCTATATACTTGGTAATGGGTGGAAGGCTCGGCCTTTTGCCTGGTGTTTTGTTCCACTCATGCCGCCCTAGTTTCCGTAATACCGGTGTTATGTTCCTTGATGAGCGCTTCTAACACATGTGGGGCATATGGGAACCCCCCTGTTCATTCGTTTTAGGATAAACTTCTCCTGCAAGGCCCAACTTTGGTGTTAACATTTGCCAACATAATAATACTGAATTAAATAATTAATTTTGCATAGGGCGTCATGAACCCGAGGAATTCTTAATTCAACATAATCCAGGTGGGCCAGTGCTGATGGTGCTGGTCCAAAACTAGAGCACTGTGCGGGGCCGCCCCTTGGCAACTTGGGGTATTTGACACCTGTACGCGTAGCTTATCCGCCGTGTCCTGAGAACGAGATACGCGGCTCCTATCAGGATCGTCGACACGTCGGGAGGTCTTGCTGGTTTAGTTTTACCTTTTACGAATGACTTGTCCACCGAGATTCCTTATCGTAAGCATAGTGTTATCATGGTGTGAGGATGTTCCATCGGATGCGTGTGGTAATTTATAATAGACTATTTGGAGCATCCCTGTAGGGTTAAATCTTTCGCGAAGCCGTGCCCGCGGTTATGTGGCGACTTGGAAATTTATAACCTCCGGTTGTAGAGAACTTGACACCAATTCTAATTAAAACACACCAACCGCGTGCGTAACCGTGATCGTCTCTTCTTGTGAGGTTTGAACCAAGAAGAGAACACGGTGGGGTTATGTTTGACTCGTAGGTAGGTGTTCAGGATCACTTCTTGATCATTATTAGTTTGCGACCATTATGCGTAGTTTACTCTTCTTATTCTGGTACTCGTAAGTTAGCCACCATACAATGCTTAGTGCTTACTGCAACCTCACCACTTTACCCCTTCCATACCCATTTAAGCTTTGATAGTCTTGCTACCGATGGTTATGGGATTGCTGAGTCCTCGTGGCTCACATATTACTACAACAACAGCTGCAGGTACAGGTAATGCGATGATCTGACGCGAGAGCGATGCGCGTTTGCTTTTGGAGTTCTTCTTCTTCGTCGACCTTGGGATAGGTTCCGGGTCGGCAGCCTGGGCTAGCAGGGTGGATGTCGTTCGTGTTTTTCGTTTGTGTTTCATCCGTAGTCGGATTCTGCTCTTATGTATGGTGTTTGTTATGTATTGATGTATTCCTGCAGTGACTGTATGTATTTGTATGTATCCCCATCTATTATGTACATGGTACGATGTAATGATATTCACCTTGCAAGCGTCTTCGATATGCGCTTCTATCCCTGGTGGGGCCTCCGAGTCCCTCGAGGATAGGATCGCATATTGGGCGTGACACATGCCCATGATCAGGAAAACAGGACCATCATGCAACACTTGAGCTAGTCTTAGAGGCCAGACTAGGAATACATTTTACCGTTTATTATTCCACACGTGCATATGAGTCTTCCTCCGAGCCTCGTGGTTATTGCAGACTCGAGAACCATAGCAGTTATAGCACGGAATATAAACTTAACTACAAACATGGAGATAAATAATAACATTTATTATTGCCTCTAGGGCATATCTCCTACACGAACCTGGGTAAACATCGTCTCCCTCATCTCTGTTACCATCGATCCAGGATCCACAGCTCGAGACCCCCTACCCCGAGGTCTGCCGGTTTTTACACCGACATTGATGCTTTCATTGAGAATTCCGCTGCGCGATCACCAGAAGAATTGATGGCTCACCTGCAGATCAACTGCACTAACGGCTGCGGGGATGTTTACGCCCTCGGCCAGCTTTTCGTCTTCGGCATCATGGTATTTTGCGCCGACTCGACGGGTCACCTGACCTCTGTTGAGAACTATGCCCCAGGTCGGATCGTGACTTTCGGCGGCCTCGAGTACACTGCAGATTCCCGTGGTGAACTCGTCTTATCGGGATGGACTCCCGGCCGAATCGAGAGCTCAGCCGGTTCCGGAGGCTCGACTCCGGAGCCGGACTCTGTTACGGCGCCTCTTGAGACCCCTGACACCACTACTCCGGCCAGTCTCTCCCCGATCGCCAGTCCAGAGATGGATCCGGCTCCCACCCCTGAAATCGCGCCGGTGCTAGGATTGATTCCGGCACGGAACCCGGAACTATGTTCAGACTCCCGCCGCTCCGAAGACGCATCTGCTCACACGCCGGGTGTACTTCGAATCAGCCCTGCCTATGGCGCATCCATGAATCCCGAAGAGTTATCTCACCTCGATGAGATGCTTGACCGCATCCGGAGTATGTCCATCTCGGACGGCAAGACTTCGGTTTACAATCAGATCGGCCTTAAAGCCGATTATAGGGAAATTTACATCCCACCCACCACCCAGCTAGTCGCCACGATCGATGATTTAACTGACATGTTGGACTACGGCGAACCCTCAGACATGGAGGAGGACGCCGATGGCCCCATCAAGAACACCTTGCCCCCGGTAAACGCAGGCAGGTGGACTGCCACGTCCACCTACGATGTCTACATGGTGGACACCCCGAAATCCCCTCCAAGACGCCGGCGAAGGCGCCGAAGGGGCAATAATGGGGAACCTAGTGGCAACGACGCGACAACCAATAATGGCGACGCGGAGGACGGCGACACCGATAACCATGAGGAGGAAGTTCAAGCCTCCCCAGTAAGGAACGGCACACCAGACCGACCTCTTGGAGACTCAGATCCCGATGACCTCTTTGAAGGGGCCGACGACAACTACATGCCGGAATCCGAGGAGGACGAGAGCCTCGGTACTGAGGATTACATCGTCCCCGAGGACCCCTTTGAACAAGAACGCTTCCGGCGACGCCTCATTGCAACGGCCCGGAGCTTAAAGCGCTAGCAGCAGCAGCTGCAGGAAAATACCGATGCGCTAAATGAAAAATGGGTTGAAGTGCTCTCTGCCAAGCAAGATATGGAGAACCGACGCCATAATGCACCGAAATCATACCCACGCAGGCGCCTTTTACCAGAGTTCGACGAAGAGCTCGCTGACGACCTCGATCGGCCCCCTAGAGGCCGGGACAGGCCAAGACGAGAAGACCACGGTGAACGGCCACCTCCGCGCCGTCATGGCAAAGACCCCGTGGACTACCTGGATCCTCATGATGCTAGACATCGTATTGAGGAAAATAGGGCTCCCCCTCGGTCCATCTATGGGTCAAGGGGACGTGCGCCCGTCGGGCCCGACGGCTACGATGCCTGGATGGACAGGAACGGCCGTGCCCGAGATCAAGCCTACTCACGACTCTCACCCGACCTCCGACGAGATGCTCCTCGGTCCCGAGGTCCGGCCCACCTGATCTGCTTCACAGACAGGGTGATGGAACATCAGTTCTCGGAAGGGTTTAAACCCATCAACATAGAATCATACGATGGTACCACGGACCCAGCAGTTTGGATCGAGGATTTCCTCCTGCATATACACATGGCCAATGGAGATGACCTCCATGCCATTAAATACTTGCCGCTCAAGCTAAAGGGGCCAGCGAGGCATTGGTTTAACAGCCTCCCTCCTCACTCTATCGGCAGCTGGGAGGCCCTAGAAGACGCTTTTTGAGCAAACTTCCAGGGCACATATGTCCGACCTCCGGACGCTGATGACCTCAGCTGTGTCACCCAGCAGCCAGGCGAATCAGCCCGGAAATTCTGGAATAGGTTCCTCACCAAGAAAACCCAGATCATAGACTGCTCCGAAGCCGACGCCATCGCCGCATTTAAAAACAATATTCGAGATGAATGGTTGGCCCGACAACTCGGCCAGGATAAGCCGAGGACTATGGCTGCCCTGACCTCACTGATGACTCGCTTTTGTGCGAGAGAAGATAGCTGGCTCGCCCGAAGTACTCATAACGGTGAGGCAGGCACCTCAGAAACTCACGACGCCAATGGAAAACCAAAGCGCAACAAAAATAAGCGCAGGTACAAGAATGGTGGAAGCGACACTGAAGACGCCGCGGTCAACACAGGATTCACCGGACCTAAATCCGGGCAGAAAAAAAACCCTTTAAAGGGAACAAAGACGGACCTAGCCAGCTTGATAGACTCCTGGACCGCCCATGTGGGATCCACGATACTCAGGAAAAGCCAGCAAACCACACTAACAGGAATTGCTGGGTCTTTAAACAAGCCGGCAAGATAGCAGCAGAGGGTCAGAGTAAAACCCAACACCACAGCGACGACGAGGATGAACCTCGGTAGCCCAATAATGGAGGCCAAAAGAAATTTCCTAATGAGGTAACAGAGGTCAACATGATCTATGTCACCCACATCCCTAAAAGGGAGAGGAAACGTGCACTTCGGGACGTATACGCGCTGGAGCCAGTCGCCCCGAAGTATAACCCATGGTCGGCCTACCCGATCACTTTCGACAAGCACGATCATCCGACCAGCATCAGGCATGGCGGATCGGCGACGCTCGTCCTGGACCCTATTGTTGATGGTTATCATCTAACGCGCGTCCTGATGGACGGGGGAAGCAGCCTTAACCTCATCTACGAGGATACAGTTCGGAAGATGGGCATTGACTCATCTCGGATTAAGCCGAGCTCTACCACCTTTAAAGGTGTCATTCCGGGCGTCGAAGCCCGTTGTACCGGAACAGTCACCCTAGAGGTAGTCTTCGGTTCGCCCGAGAACTTCCGAAGTGAAGAGTTAATCTTCGATATCGTACCCTTCTGGAGCGGATACCATGCGCTCTTAGGGCGCACAACCTTTGCACGCTTTAACGCAGTCCCGCATTACGCATATCTCAAGCTCAAAATGCCGGGGCCCAACGGCGTCATCACAGTTAATGGCAACACAGAACGTTCACTCCGGACAGAGGAACAGACCGCGGCTTTTGCAGCAGAGGTTCAAGCGTCCGAGGAGGTAGCTCGCAGCGATAAACGCGCCGCCCGCTCCTTGAAGCGCGCCCGTGCTGCACAAATCGACCTCAGCCAGGTGCCCCCGCACCCGAAATAGGGATGCGGGCTCCTCGTGTGCCCTCTCTGGAGTGGGCACTACGTCCCCAGAGTGCATAACTTCGCACTCAAGATTCCCTGGGACGTCGAGGAGCCAGAACGACTACCCAAACATCGGCGCGGATTAACCACGCAAAGACGAGGCCTAGAGCCCCTGCACAGGCAAGCACCTGTAAAAGGAACTGCCAAATTTCTATGTGGTTTTAAAACCACAGAGTGGCTTCGGCCACACCTCCCTTCAAGGAACTCGGTCAATCAAACACCTAGAGTGTATAAAGGGCCGGAAGGGAATCGACCTTCGCAAATTGTTCGCCATCAATGGTGACAATCTGGTCAACAGTCCGGAAATGCAGACGTGCGGCAGGTAGCGGTCCGGATCCTTTAAAATCCGTTAGTGATTATCAGACCTATTTTTCCTCTTTCTTCTTTACCATCTACATTGTACTCTTTCAATTACTCTCGTCACAGCTGGGCATGTACACGATTGATATTATGAAATAAAGAAATTGTGCCCTTTCAAGGTCTCTATTGTATTTCTTTATCAGCATAGCTCTGGGACGATGCAGTTCTCTAAAAAGATGCAATTGTATAAGAAAGTCTGATGTATTCGGCGTCTCGGATGTTGGCCTTATATGCATCAGTTTCGAACCTAGATTTCGGTCAATAGTTGGATTGCCCGGCTCCTATGTGTACCCCTTACGTTTCCGATGAATTCGGCTAAGGGTGTAATGGGAGAACCACTGCGATTGCACCGCCAGGTCAATTGGCATGGCGCCTCAGTGGAGAAAGCCGAAAACTGACTATCTAGGTAAGCGTAAACTGGTCTGCCATCCGGAGACCGCGTCAAGCGATGTGACGATAGAGATCACCCGTGTCAAACGAAGGGCTTCCATTCCTAGCCGAAGTGTGCTCGGGCCTAGACCTCGGCCGAGCTGGCCGAACACTTCTTACACCGGGGGCTGGTCATCAGCCCCCACAGTCAAACTCTTATGACTAAATGAAAGATATCAAGCCACTATAGTCCGATTGCCTAGTTCCTATAAGACACCAACCGCCTCCGGGTACCGAGACGTCGGCTAAGGGTGTAGTGTGCCTTAAGGAACACCCTTTGTATAACCTACACTGGGGCTGAAGCTGACGATTGGCCACTCTCATTTTGAACAGTCATATAGGAGGAATAATTAAAATTATAACACAACACACATGGAATCTTAAGCCATTATCATTCAACAAAAGATAAAGTCTTTACATTGTACACCCCGGCATTCTGAAGTATCATCTAAAAATACAGAGTGTCTTTGGGGCACATGGCCTCGGTGGTCCAAGCTCCCGCCTCCACCTCGGCGAAGAACTGCTCGGCGGTCCGCGGCTTGTCGGCAAGGGGGCCCGCGGCACATGTCTCCGCATCAACCTTGCGGAAGTGAATCTTCACGCAAGCATATGCCCTACGCGCCCCTTCGAAGCACGCGGACCTTTTCCAGCGATCCACGCAGGGCACGGCATCTCGGAGACGGGCCGTCAGGCCGAAGAGGCTCTCCGGCATAGCTTCGGCAGGCCACAGAGCGACACAGAGATCCTGGAGCGCCAGTCTCGTCATGCGAAATAGTTCCACCAGCTGCTTCACTCGATGATTCAGCAGCTGTGCGGACGGCGACCCTGGAAACTGCCCCCAGAAGGCCTTCTCCGCCTCATGACCTGCCAGCTGGCCGAAGTATGCCACCGCATCCGCCGCGCTCTGCGGGAGATCCTCAAAGACCTCTGCGGAATGCCATAACTGGGTGAGCTCGACACACCCTTTGCTGCCAAACGTACACTGCAGCAAAAATATCTTACCCGAGGCGATTTGCTCCACTTGCTGGAGCACCTTGCGGTCCGCTCGGGCCGAGGTCTTGAGCTCGGAGTGGGCACGTTGAAGCTTCTTGAGATCCTCCTTCGTCCGCTGCCCCTCCTCCTAAAGTTTGTCGCGTGCTTCGAACACGCCCTTCAGGGTCTCCTCGACCTCTAGCACCTGAGCCTGGTGCTTATCCCCGGCTGCCCTCTCGGCAGCCCGGGCCTTCTCGGCCGCGGCGGCAGCAGCTTCCTGCTGCCGCACCTCCTTCCGAGCCCTTTCAAGCTCGGCCTTGAGCGTCTCCAACTCCGCTGTCAATACAGTTCGGCCTTAGTTGTTTTCTTTCATATATACCTCTTCATCCAAAATACAAGGCAAGTTTCAACTTGCTTACCTTGAGATTGCTCAAGTTTCCGGTTCATCTCCACCATCTCTTCGGAGACGGAGTCCGGAACCGAGGTCGCAACCTGGAACAAAACAGATCCTTATTAGAAAGGGAATAGTTAAGATCACTACAAGGCTCCAGGACGACTGCTTCAAGTAGCGCCCTGGGGGCTACTTCACGGGCTCCTATTTAATCAAGCGACCCCGATGCCGGTTTCTTGAAACCGACTTCGGGCTCGGGGGCTACTCACTCATTAAGCCATTTAGAAGGCTATACTTTTATGTCCTCGGACAAAATTCATAAAACAAACAGCTTAAACAAACAAATGGATTGCGCAGAAGGCGTACCTCGAAACCTGCTACGAGGTTCTTGAAAACCTCGTGCAGGCCGGCCCCCTGTGGACCGGTAGCATTCCAGCGCCGTGCCTATCAAGGCACAGTGCTCCTCCTTGATGGAAGAGCCCTTTAGGGCCTCCTTTGCCTCCTCGGTCCACCCCGCGCCATTCCATCCTTGGGCAGTAGCCTGGGATGAAGGGATGACCTCGGGTGTATCCACCCGAGCAGCCTCCGCCTGGTGTGGCGGAGCCGAGGTAGACGTCGGCTGGGCCAATGACTGGCCCAGCCCTTCTTCGATGACCTCGGGGCGCTCCATCCCTGGGTCTTGTTGGGCCGAGGTGTTGACCTCGGCCATGGTCACCACCTCGTTGGCCCCCGTCAAGTCAACGTCGGGGACCAGGGTGGATGTCGCCTCCCCTAGCCCATCATGCTTCGGGGGAGAAGCGGCGGGCTCTGGAGCCCCGCTGGCGGATGGCAGCCTGCTTGAAGAGCCGCTGGGGATTACCCTCGGCGGACTGCATGTGAAAGATTGCTTCTGTAAAGATTTCCCTTACTGAAAAAATGACCCAGGGAAGGAGGACAAGGACAAGGACTTACCCTCGGGGTGCTGGTTTCTTCCTCCCCATGGTGAGGAGATCTTCCTCGGATTCAACGGAGAGCTCGCCCTCTCCGATGACTTGTTGGCGGCCTCGGATGAGGCTCGCCTCGGCCTCTTTGGGCCCTTCGGTGGCATATCCACGTCGGCGTCTTCCAATGCCGACCTCTTCCCCTTCGGAGAGGGAACCTCCTCCTCCTCACCCTCCTCGGCGCCGCCGTCTTGAGCGGCGGAGGTGTGTGTCTCTTCTGACCGGGTGACCGAAGTCCCCTGGGTCCGAGCACTTGATCTCCCCGTCTGGGACTTCGTCCCTTTGGAGGCCACCACATGCGGCTCCTCGGTCAGAAGCGCTGAGAGCAGGGGAGTTGGGGGCTGCTCTGGCAGTGGGGCCGGGCATCGTACCCCTTGTACCCAGGCCAGCCACTTCTGCAAAAATGTCAAAACACGGTGGTTCGAGTAAAAACTTTATTCCTCGGTGCAATGAGCAGAAAACAAAGATTGAAGGGCGGAACCACGCACCGGGGGGGGGGGGGGGCTCATAGCCGTGCTCGAGGCCGCGGTCCTCCCCCGCCTTGGGGATTTTGTCCTTGGCCAGCTTCATGAGCTTCGACCACATGGCGGCCAAGGTGGAGCGGAAGAAGGTGTTGATGGTATCCATGTCCTCGGGCTTTTGTGCCCACATCGGGGTAGCCTGAAGTTGGAGAGGAAGTATACGGTGGTTGAGCATGACATTTATGACGTCGGCCAGCTCAACCTTCCCCGTTGTGGACCACCACAGGATCCTGTCGATCAGGGTCTCCACCTCTTCTGGCTTCCCCCAAGCAACTCCCTTCTCCTTCCAGGACTTGAGTTTCTTGGGAGGCCCGGCCGAGAAGGCTAGGACTTCGGTTTGACCAGGGGCAAATGGCTCGGTGATGTAGAACCACTCTCTTTGCCACTCCTTCACTGTTTCGATGAAGGTGCCCTTGAACCAGGTGGCCCCTTGGTTCTTGCTGATCATGGCCCCTCCGCACTCCGCGAGATCCGAGCCACTTGACTTCAGTTTGATCCCGAAGTGCTTCAGCCATAAGCCAAAGTGCGGCTCGCAGCGGAGGAAGGCCTCGCAGACTGTGATGAAGGCGGCGAGGTGGAGAACGGAATTAGGGGCCAGGTGGTGGAAATCTAACCCGTAATAGAACATTACCCCGCGCACGAAGGGGTGCAGCGGGAACCCCAGGCCTCGGATGAGGTGGGGTACGAAGACCACCCGCTCCCCGGCGTTGGGAGCGGGCACCAGCTGGCCGGCCGCTGGAGCGCGGGCGGCGATGGTGGGGGCCAGATACCCCGCGTCACGCAGCTCGGCGATGGTCGCAACTGTCACGATGGAGCCGCCCCAATGTCCCTTGAGGGTGTCGGCCATGGCTGGTTGAGGAGTTGGGCTCGCGAAAGGGAAAGGCGCGCTGGTTGGATCTGGGCGCTGGAGCTAGACGAAGCAACAGTGGGGGAAGGATGGGAGCGTGGGCTATCACGCTATTCTCCCCTTTGCTCTTATAGGCCTATGAAAGGCCAAGAGTCCCCCCCCCCCCCCCCCCCGCTGTGCCGATAAATTCGCGGTTGCTATCAAAAATGCCGTTGAAACATATGGGGGAAAAAAATCTTGATGATATCCCTAAGGAAGCGGGCACGATCTCTGCCTTGAAGGGACGTGCCAGTAAACAGGCTGCCTCGAACCACGATTTGAGGGGGAGACAGTAACTGCTCGACCTGTCATGGGGCGAGCCTCGCCGATAAAGTTGTCAGGCAGGATTGGATTGTTCATACCTGCACGACCAGCCTTCGAGGCTAAGATACCTACCCACCTCGGGCAGGGTACAAGCTCGGTTGGACCACGGATGTTGATGCTCCATTAAGAGAATCCGAAATGCAAAGTGGAACTCGTTTGTCAAGCCGAGGACTCCGGATCCGAAGTGATGTTTGTTGAAAGTTGTCCTCGGCGTAGAAGACCAGTTCGGGGGCTACTGGCGGTGTCCTGGATTAGGGGGTGCTAACCTAGCCGGCCCGTCTCCTCGGTTGGGCCGATATGCCTCTGTGCGTGATCAAGATGGACTCCGGAGGCCACACACGGGAGACGTGATCGAGGCTGTCTCTACCGAAGACTTGTAGTATACTTCAAGATTTGTCCAGCCGTCTTACTCCTAGATACCGACCTTGTAACCCTAGATACCCTCCCTGGCGTGTATATAAGCCATAGGGTTTAGCCCGTAGAGAGGGAACAACGCAATATTGCTCACCTAGCCCTAGAAGTTAGACTCATATTACGATCTCGAGGTAGATCAACTCTGTACTTGTTACATCTCCATCAATATAAATAGAAGCATGACGTAGGGTTTTACCTCCATTAAGAGGGCCCGAACCTGGATAAACATCGTCTCCCTCGTCTCTGTTACCATCGATCCAGGATCCACAGCTCGGGACCCCCTACCCCGAGGTTTGCCGGTTTTTACACCGACACCAGGGTCGCCGCCCGGGCTTCCAACGCCCCTCACGCCGGCGCGAGGCAGCAAATCCTCGCCGCCACCTTCACCAGAAGACGCGCGGCGGCCGGCGGCAACCACGGGTGGCGGCGGGGAGAGGGGAGGAGGGAGGAGAGGTGGCGGCGGCGGCTAGGGTTTGGGGCCGCTCCCGTGTCGCCCGAGAGGGGCGAGGCGAGAGCCAGGGGGGTCGCTCCCGTGTTCTGGACTTCTGGTTGGATCTTATGGCTTATGAGGTGCTAATATTTTTATACTATATATAGTATAGCATGACAATAAATATACCGAATTGACTGTGTCCCTCCCTCCAGATTTTGCTATGTTAAAATAAATTAAGGAAACACTTATAATCACCTGACGGATTACTCATGCCTTGTCGACCGCCTCGTTCGGACGACATGTGTCTCATGGGTCCTCATCCACCGCATCCGCATCTTCCTCAACCTTATCCTCCTGCTAGTACCATGGATGAGATTGGGTAGGAGATCTCGAGTGGAGACCCATTGCGCCTCATCCCTTGACGCATCCTCTTCCCCAGCGCCCCTCCTCCTCTGACATAGATTTCATCCCATGGACCAACTCAGAGATGGAGTTTCATTTGGAGACCCTCAAATCCATGGATGGATGTCACGTGTGTAAGCACGAATCCATGCCAGACAAGAGCTTTGCTACAGAGACAGGCGGCCCTGCAACAAGCTCGCTGTCGTGAGGCCATGTCCATATGTTACCGCAACATGGTTCTTATTGAGCGCAACACAAATCTTGTTGCAAAGGCTGCGGCTGAAGCGACGGGAGATGGTTGTCTCACGCACCATCCAACGGCTGTCAATGGCGCCGGTCCAATCGATTCATCACCGCCGACTCCCCATAAATTAAGGTGCCATTAAAAACGAGACACATGACAGACATGGAGTTTTTGTCCAGACCTCCACAAATGTCATTTCATCATACAAATTTGCAGGCAGCTAAAACATTCATCAATGTTTATAAAAAAATCAATTTTTTAAAATTATTTTACTATTTTTTTGGATTTTACTATTCATGAGAGAGCATGTGAGCTCGGGATTTTTTTTTGACGGAATGAGCTCGGGATCAAATGAGCACTTTCGACACAAAACCCCCTTGATTCATGGGAGGTCCTATGCGCCGCATTCTGCATCAAGATGCTGGGCGTTCGCACAGGGGTGCTCGTTCGTGGGCTTACTGGACCGCGTCGAACTGTTTGGTGTGATTTCAACTGTTTTCTAGAGCGTTTTCAAACCGGTCTGTGTCTGCTGTTTCTGCTGTTTGTAGCGCGTTCTGCTGTTTCATTTTGGCGGGATTTCAACTGTTTCTGTTGTTTCACTTTGAAGCTGGTTCTGCTGTCTACTGTTCCAAACAATTTCTAAGTAAGAACTGTTTGTTTCTGTTGTTTCACTTTGTTCACATCTTCAAAAAGTGTTCTTGTTTTCAAATTTTGTTCCCAAACTAAAAAATGTTCGCAAATTTCAAATAACGCTATTTCCTAATTTTGTTCATAGTTTCAAATTTTGTTCACATTTGCCAAAAAATGTCCCTTTTTCATAAAATGTCCTTGTTTTCAAAAAATGATCCGCTTTCTCAATATTTGTTCACAAATTCAAAAAAGTTTCCATTTTAAAATTTGTTCGCAGATTAAAATTTGTTCACATCTTTAAAACTTGTTCATGATTCTAAAAAAATGTTCCCGTTTTGAAAAAAAATCACAAATTAAAAAATGTTCCTGTTCTCAGAATTTGTTCACAAATTCAAAAAATGTTTCTTTTTTAAAAAAGTGTTCACAAATTCAAAAAATGTTCGCATTTTGTCAAAACTTGTTCATGATTGTGAAAATTTGTTCGGAATTTAACAAAATGTTCCTGTTTTTTCAAGAATCGTTTGACGATGAGGATATTGTGGTTGCTACTATGGTCGTCCATGAGCACATTACTAGGATGTTTTCCAGGGAACACTATTTAGGGAACATTATTCAGGGAACATTTTCCAGGGAACACTATTTAGGGAACATTATTCAAGGAACATTTTCAAGTGAACATTTTTGAAGGAACATTTTCAAGTGAATATTTTC
Source organism: Elymus sibiricus (assembly GCA_039707655.1). Classification (NCBI taxonomy): domain Eukaryota; kingdom Viridiplantae; phylum Streptophyta; class Magnoliopsida; order Poales; family Poaceae; genus Elymus; species Elymus sibiricus. The sequence continues at coordinate 164,848,670 of CM077676.1, forward strand.
AAGTATCATTACTTAGGGAACATTATTTAGAGAACATTATTCAATGAACATTATTTACGAAAACATTATTCAGCGAACATTATTGACGGAACAATATTTAGGGATCAATAATGAACAAAATATTATTGAAGGAACAATTCCAAGTGAACAATATTTAGGGAATATTTTCAAGTATTTAGGGAAACATTATTCACAGACCATTAATTTCAATTTAAATAATTCAGGGAAACATAATTACATTATTTAGGGGACCTTATTTCAGGGCACACGACGATGCTCGAGTAACATTATTTAGTGAACATTATTCAAGGAACATTATTTAGGAAACATTATTCAGGTACCATTTTTGAAAGAACATAATTTAGTGATCAATATTCAAGGAACATTTTCCAGGGAACACTATTTAGGGAACATTATTGAAGGAACATTTTCAACTAAACTTTTTCAATTATCATTATTTAGGGAACGTTAATCGAAGAACATTATTTCCATTTTTGGAAAACACAGCGAGCATTAATTACGAAAAAAATTATGTAGGGAACATAATGTAGGAAAACATTAACATTATTAGTGAACATTATTCAAGGAACATTTTAAAGTGAACATCGCCGTGTGTAGAGAACACGATTGGCAACATTGCCCTCGTTTTTTTTTCTTGTTCTTTATATTGACAACGCTGCCCTCCCTTTGTTTGCTCCGGGTGCGTCAATCATTTCCAATTTGCTATGTAGGAATGGTGTCGACCAAAAAAACATCGACGGGATGGAGCAAATTTTTTTTGTTCTAATCCTTGTTATGAGAATGGAATGTGTCAAGATTCTTTTATAATAAATGCCTAAAATAATGCCCTTGTTTTTGCAAAAAAGATTCCTGTTTTCATGACTCATGTTGTTCATGAAAAAACGGGTGCATACACTCTTAAAAAATTCCTTCGAAAGATATACAAAAAATGTGTGGACACTTTCTAAGAACTGGCCATCAAAGAACACCAAAAAAGGTTGTATCCTTGTAAGGCTATGCACCAGCAGCGTTATGTTCGGCGCATTATGTTTGCTCCAGTAAGCATATGCATTGATCCACAACGTGTAATTATACTACTCCTAAGAAGTTGTTCTTATACAACACATACATGAAGAAACAAAAAAGAAAAATAAGCAGTTCAGAAAACATGTTGTAAAAAACATAGTAATGCTGACACGATTGCCAGGAATGACTTGTAACGTAACTAGTTTAGGTACAGACCGGGGGGAAAGTGTTTTCCACACAAGAGAAAAGCATACTTCAAAGTTTTTCAAACATTTGACAGGTGACTTATAAGTACTTCCGGTGCATAGTAGCTTCAAGTATATAAAACAAGTAGCTTCAAGTTTGCAATGAACATTATTAAAGGCACACATCGATGGGGCCAAAATGATGCACTTTAGTAGCTTCAAGTATTTGCTTTGTAAACATAACTAACGGCGCTTCTTCCTCTTCTTGGTTGAAACATCTTGAACTCCCTCGAAGGATTCTTCATTGTTGTCAGACTTTGCGAGTTTGTAAGCAACAGCCTGCCGGAATTGAGGAATAATTTCCTGATACAAATGAAAATGTGAACAAAAGATTAAGCATATAAAAGTGATAAAAAAAAGATTTAGGAAAAAGAACATAGAACAAGAAAAAAGAATATACATCGTCAAAGTTCTTCATGTTCTTGCCATCCCAGATATCCATGTACATAATAGCATACAGTGCACAATTGTGGCTGTACCAAAACATTTACATCAAAATCAAAAAAAGAACAGGTTCTTTCAAAAAATGTAAAGTATATTGCTTGTTAAACAGAAAAGTGGACTTAGTATAATGATAGTTGTTTTACTCACAGGTTGTTTTGCTGGGGGTAGTTCTCAGGCGAAATGCACTCAAATTTCTCGACATTCTTGTATATGGATCCAGAAGACTTGAAAAGGGTGCCCATGTTGATTACCTACATTAAAAAGAAGTTGTAGAGTTAAACAAACACAGAACTTTTGTAAAGAAATACAAAAGTTAAATTATGTGGAAAAATATAGTCATACGTGCTTAGAAAGTAACATGTGACAGGTACCAGATAAAACATTTGCTCTTATAAGGTGAAGAGTAAGAAAAATAAAAGAAGAAAACAAACCATATTTGATGTTAACTTGTTGACTTGATTTTGAGGAACAGAACTCCTTATTTAATGGCTAATGTTTTTTGAACCATTCATTTCTAAGCTACGGACATTAATTCAACGATGGCTGGAGAGGGAGTTTTTTTATACTTTCCCTAGTCATTCCCTTATAGCATCACTCGCGGGCAAAACAAAAAAGACACAAGAAAACTAGCTATTATAGTAAGCAGCAGTAGGAACAAATTACCTAAATATATAGAGTTAGTTGGTAGATGCTACAGAAAATTATGCAACGAACTTATCACACTTGCCTAAGCAAAGATCGAGCTTCACTTATAATTTATTTACATAGAAGATAACTGCAAAAATGATGATAGATGCGTCCACTTGAACAAATAGACATTCCAGTACTAGACATCGCACACAACTCTCAGATAAACAAAGAAAAACAGTTCACTTGGTGGGGTGGCGCTGAAACAATAAACTCAGAGAATACCAAAACCAATAAACTATTTGTGCATCCACTTGGTGGGGTGGCGCTGAAACCTTAAACTCAGGTTCATCAAGTTCTGTTCACAAATTTGCATCGCACTGGTTTTGCATGCTGATTGCTATCTTCTGTCCCCTAGTGTCTAGTCCAGCAAACGACTTTATTTTTCTTAATTAACAGCTAAACAGAAGAAGATCCACTGACGACACCCAACCAGAGCAGATACAGAGAAATAGTACTGATCGAACCAGCATACAAAAAATTAAGTAATTTTAGTTGGTTAAAAATGTTGACAGGTGCTTGCTTCTAAGGAAAATGCATCCTAACAAGCCAACTGAACTAATCCATAATGCTGCTACACATTACAGAAACTAAAAAGAACATATAAAACAAGAGATAAGAACTTCTCCATCAAGATACACAACCCCCATATCATCATCAACAAAAAACAAAAACAAGAATCAGAAGGTAAAACACACGAACACACAACACCCTATCATCATCATGCTGCATCATACCCTGAAATCTAATCTCTGAAGACAACCCCCTAGTCTAGACTTAGATTCACCAAATCAGAACTGCCCTGTACAAGACCACGTTCGTCAAACCCTAGCAAACACTGGAAAAGACACTAACGCAACTAAATAGCCTCGATCTCGCGGTAACACATAGACACAAAGGAACAAATCGCGCGGAATTGGGGCCGTTACCTTCAAGATGACGAACTTGACGAACCCTAGACGACGCGGAGCTTGACGGAACCCTAGAAGACGCAGGCCTTGACGGGAGCCCTAGACACCGCCGAGCTTGACGGAACCCTAGACGAAGCCGACGCCGACGGCGGAGACACTGGCCAGCTGCAAATAAACATCCATCGCGACGACGTCAGCCAGATCAGATCGGTTATGAGGCGGACGAATCGGGGGGAGAGAGGACCGTCGACTGCTTACGAGGGGCGGCGGTGTCTTGCCGGAGTAGGAGCCCGGAGGAAGAAGCAGATGAAGAGGAAGGATCGGGGATCCGGCAGGAGAAGCAGATGAAGAGGAACGAAAACTTTCCTTATCTGGAGCGACGAAAGAGACGCACGAACGAGGAAGGGGGACAGCGAAAAAAGGCCGGCCCAAATGAAGTCGGGGGGTGTGCGGTACCTCGACACTTTGACGCAGAATGCGTCAAATAGGATTTACCTCGATTCACGGTGGGTAGCTCCTCGCGTATAAAAAAGGAAGAAGAAGAAGGCGCGCCTTGGACATAACCTCGGAAGGCCCAAAAGAAACCCTAGCCCATCTAAACTTTCCCTTGTCCGACTGCGCCGCCGGCACGAGGCCACGACCGCCGCGCCCTGTCCCAGCGCTGCTCACTCCGGCCTCCACCAGATCAACGCGCCGCCGCTCCGGCCGCCTGCCATAGCGCGTCTTTGACTCACCGCTCAAGTGCTGCTTGCGGGTGCGGGATGCAAGCCCCCGGCGAGTACGGCGATGGGGATGCAGATGGGGATGTACACGGGGGAGGTGTCACGGGCAGGCACTACCCGGCTGGGTGTTCCTCATTGCCATCGTTAGGTGCTCCTCTGGAGAAGAAGCCTCCTGAGCCTGAGGCAAGCCACGACACTGATGAACAGAATCAGAAGAAACCTGAGGCAAATCACATCGGTGGCTCTTCTGATAGTGCAGAGATTGAGCAGATTGAACATCTCATCTCCACGAGACAGGTCAAAAGAAGAAGAGTGAAAATAACTTGGGCCTGCATAAGGTTCTCAAATATAGCCAGTCCCAAAGAGACGCACATATTCATAAATGGTCTGAGAAATACATGCGTGGACCTCGGGATGGATTTTACGACGATGCAGACGATATCCGCCTACGCAGATTGTGCTCTTCCGACAGATATAGAATGGGCATTGCGGGAGATGCACGAATTCAACGACAAATGTCTCAATGGAAAACAGCTGGGACTTCTAATCGTGATCATGCCAGATGCCAGAGATTTTGATGACAAAGTGGAAGAGGTGTGTAAAGAACTCGGATTTACGTACCATTGTTGTTTGCCTCAGGATGTTATGATGCTAAGGCAGGAGTACCTAAACAGCGCTGCGCATGAGATAAATGCCAAGGTGAAGAAAAGAGAAGATGGTGACTCCACAGAATTTTGTGATTTGGATGAGGACATGGGAGAATATTGTGTCTCCAGTTCTGACGAGGAGATGTCATCAGATAGTCTATTTTGTTCGTATGAGGACATGCTTGGATTTGAACGGTTTGATGAGCGGGGTGAACATGATTACGCGGCTGGGGTTTCCTCATTGCCATCGTTAGGCGCTCCTCCGGAGAAGAAGCCTTCTGAGCCCGAGGCAGGCCACGACACTCATGAAGAGAAGAAGAAGAAACCTGAGGCAAGTCACATCGGTGGCTCTTCTGATAGCGCAAGGATTGAGCAGATTGAGCATTTCATCTCCACGAGACATGTTAAAAGAAGAAGAGTGAAAAGAAGCTGGGCCTGCATAAGGTTCTCAAATATAACCAGTCCCGAAGAGACGGCCATATTTATAAATGATCTGAGAAATACATGCGTGGACATTGGGATGGATTTTACGACGGTGCAGACGATATCCGCCCACGCAGATTGTGCTCTTCCGACTGATATAGAATGGGCTTTGCGGTATATGCACGAATTGAACGACAAATATCTCAATGGGAAACAGCTGGGACTTCTAATCGTAATCATGCCAGATGCCAGAGATTATGATGAGAAAGTGGAAGAGGTGTGTAAAGAACTAGGATTTACATACCATTGTTGTTTGCCTCAGGATGTTATGATGCTAAGACAGGAGTATCTAACATGAGATAAATGCCAAGGTGAATAAATTTTGTGATTTGGATGAGGACACGGGAGAATATTGTGTCTCCAGTTGTGACGAGATGTCATCGGATAGAGATTCAAATGAACTGTTTCGTTCGTATGAGGACATGCGCGGCTTTAAACGATTTGATGAGTGGGATGAACATGACACTTGCGACCAAGAGACAAGCGAATCTAAAACATTCGAACTGCCTGATGGTTCTCACAAAAACTTGAGAGAATATGATGGATCTAAAGCTGCAATCAGCACAGAACACTGCCCCCAAACCGACCAAGAAATTGAGGGTTATAACATGCTTGCTGGAAGCAGTGGTGGCCAGCCTCCATTTGAAGCCTTCCTCTGCCCTGTTAAATGTGAGCTCCTTCTTAAGGATGGATGGGGCTCACAAATTGCATACAAAAAACCCAATAACATCCCTTGGGATAAGTACTCCAAGTTATTCGACACTGATGGCTACTACAAACTCAGCAACAGCCAGCCCGAGGAGGAAAATAATCTGGCCTCTCCTGCCGGTTCCTTTGTTGAGCATAAGGCCGACGTCATTTCTGAAGTATCTGCTCTCCATGTCCCTAATGAGTGCTCAAATTACAAGACTCTTGAAGAGAATGAGAAGCCGCCACTTGGGACTCGTTGAGGTGCATGGAACGAGGAGACATGATATACTGGGCATGCGTAAGTTTTTTATGCATTTTCTGATCGGCTTCTCATTCTGATCGATTTGATCGGCTTCGGTTCTTAGCTTTGCTTGGCATTGTTTCAATAATTAATAATATGCCTCTGTGCATCTTCTGATGCAGAGGCCGGAGGTATATCCTCCTTTTCGAAAAAAAGTTTTTCATGCATGAATGGTATGCAGTTACGCAGATTTTTTCTGAACAATCACCGCGGGGGGAGGATCCCCACCTAAATATATTACTCAATGGCCCAGAGGGCAAGTTACATCAGTGGTTACAGCGAGAGGAGAGGTACAGGCGCCAAGACACGGCCGCCTCCCTGCTAACGGGGTCCTTAAATCTGAAGGCCCAAAGCGTCAAGTCCGAGATGATGTTACGGAGAGTATCCATGGGTGAGTGGAGCTCGTTGCGAAAAACACGAGCATTCATGGAGTCCCACAACTTCCAGAGGATGGCGAGAGCGATGGTGGGCCAGATGTTGATGTCGAGGCCCACCGGCGTATGAGTAGCCCAAACGAGGTCGATGGAGTGAGGGGCGTCAGCCCCAAGAGGGACCAGATCTGTGCCGCGTATGGGCAGAGGATGGCGAGGTGTGTCGCGTCCTCCAGCGTGAGGGCGCACCGAGGACATGCCGAATCCGAGGAGATGGTCTTGCGATGCAAGTTTGCCATCGTGCTCAGCCTGTCACGACAGAGAAGCTAGCCGAAGATCTTGACCTTGATAGGTGCGTTGGAGCTCCAGATGTGCTCCGCGTTGAGATCAATCTCGTGGTCGGAGGAGAGCAGCGAGTAGGCGCACCTCGAGGTGAACGAGGAGCCGTGGGTGAGGAACCTATCGTCGGGCGCGTCGTTGGTGATGACATCCTGCAACAAAGACAAAATAGATGCAAGCTCTACAGAAGAAACATTGGTTAGGCGGTTCCGCAGAGTAGCGAGTTAACCATTATGCATGACATCCGAAACCAGGACAGAGGGTGATGTGGAGTGGGTGAAGAGGTGTGGGTAAATTTCTGCTAGTGGTGTGGAAAGAAGCCAAGTGTCAAGCTAGAAGAAAGTGGCAGTGCCGTTGTTAATAAGGATGAAACAGATTTTTTGGAGGGAGGGGAGTTGGTGGTTTACGATTGTCCAAAGGTAGGAGGGGTTGTGAGGTTTATTCGCGAAGTCAAGGGAGTAGTGCTAGGAGAACCAGTTGACCCAAGGTAGGTCTGGTTTTTGGAGAAGCTTGAAGGCAAATTTCATGAGGAGGCAGTTGTTTTGGAGAAGCAGGTTTTTAATACTGAGACCTCCAGCAGCTTTTGGTTTGCAAACATTTTTCCAAGCGATAAGGCATTTGGCCCCCGAGCAAGTTTCCTCGGCAGCCCAGAAGAAGGATCTACGGATGGCGTCTAATTTTTTGATAATCTTCTTAGGGAGTCTAAAGACGGATATGAAGTGAGTGGCAATGGCGTCAAGAGTGGAGAAAATGAGAGTGAGTCTAGCGCCGCGGGAAAGTAGCTTTGCCGCCCATCCTGAGAGGTATTTTAGAAAGCGGTGGATGATAGGTTCAAAAGCGGAGGGCTGAGAGGTAGTTACGAAGATTTTTTTGCATAAGCTCCAAGCCAGGTTGATGGCCATTGGAATGCATTTCAGTTCGCAGCCAATAAAGATAGATCAGGTGGAACCTGTTGTTCCTGCTCATATAGAGAACACCTTGCTGTGTGTTGAAGAAGGTTTTCCTATGTTGACCTGCCCCGTTTCCGGGAGATGGGATCCTTCACTGAAGTTTATTTTAAGCATATGTATTAGGCTATGTATTTACCCCCATTACAAACCTATCCGACGTATCAAGAAACATTGGTCAGTATTCAACAGTAGAACAGAGCTGAGACGAACGTAAAACTGTCCGTCCAATCCAAGTAAAAAAAAAAAGAGAGAGATACAAAACAGTGTATTTACAGACTACACAGTGCTTTTGTGTTCAGCCTTACTCGTAGGGGTGTATCTACAACTTTGCATTGTGCGCGTCACCATTTTTTGCCTTTTTTGTCAGGCCGCCGACGCTCCTCTCCCTGAGGTAGCCGTGGCTGCTCCATGGTAAGTTCAGACCACATCTGCTATACTGTATATCGCAGCGGCTTCTCTTAACTTATGCAAATCTGTAGAAACTGTTAGCGAGAAAGGGGGCCATATGTGTCACTGATGTTCCTTGCAACCCTCCTGCAATTTGTGCTATTGATTGGTAAAAAGGGATTCGTTCAAATGTCAGCTCCTAATCTCAGAAAAGGAAAATGTCAGCTCTCAAACATGGCATTTGGACATACTATAATAGTAGGTTCTTTTCAACCTCAGCCTGTTCGTTTTGTGATCAGGTTGAGACAGCTCAACATCTGTTTTTTTACTTGTCCTGTTGCTCGGGTGGTGTGGAGAACCGTGCGTGGGTTCTGTTTTTGAAACTGATTGCTGCCCAAATTCTTTGTGCACTCTTGGTGCTACGCTTTTTCCCCTTGCGCGGAAAACTTCTATACTATGGGTTTGGCTGCAGTATGTCGAGCCATATGAACGTCGCATAACAAAGCAATCTCTGAGAAAAAGATCATCAAATCCCCTTTTGAGGTTGAGTTTGCTGCTTATTCGCTTTTGTTTTATTGGGCAGGTTTGCAGAAGCCGGAGCAAGCTGAAGAGCTAAAAGCTGGAGCGGAGATTCTCAAGAACAATGTTGTCAACCTTCTGAAGCCGGAGAAGTGGGCGTCTTTTGGTCATGTTTGCTGCTAAAGGGGTCTGTGCTAGTCTTTGTGTATTTTGTGGCATCGAGCTTCCTTGCTGGTCTGTATGAACTTGTAGTTTGCTTCGTAGTTTGGATGGAACTCTGCGTAGTGATGGGTGTTACCAGGTTAGTGGTACATATTATGTGGCATGTTACTCCATTCATTACTCTCTTGATCTATCTTTATAGCTCATTTATTTTTCTGTTTGTTCTTCAGAACATGCTAATTTTGTATATGAGTCGAAATACATGATGGTACGCGTTCGAGATTGTATATGTTTATAGCTACTCTTCTGTATTCAGATGATGGTTTCTCTTACCTAAACATCCCTATATGACCGAAAATATTTATTCTTCACCTTGTAGGCAGTTTTACACTTTTTTCTTATCTTACAAACTTCTCTACTTTGATATTATTTAGAGGAAGCTCGGTATCTTGAAAATCCAATAGATGTATCTTATTTATGCGTTTATAGACCAAAAGTTCAGTTTTTGTGCTTTTGTCAAAGTATCACATATAGTTTATTTGGTACAATATATACTTGATGGCAGCAGGGTCACTTGTGGACCTCTTATGGCAATGTTCCAATCGGCTTACTCCTGGATTATTTGCCATCTACTAGTGCTGGATATTTTGTCCAACAGTCCAAGTAGGTTGACGGTGCATTAGCTGTGGAGTTTATCCACTTTTCTGAGCACTTCATTTCTTCACTTTCCAACTGCTGGGCGCATGTAGTAAGTGTTATGGTTGTTCAGAATTTTTTGTTATCTTCTTTGTGTACTCTACCAAAATGTTGTTCTTTTGGTCAATATACCGTAAATCCAGTTTCTTACTTAAAGTTCATCAAACTTAACTTGTTTCAGCAAAAGCAGGCATTCTACGCCTCAGCAGAAGAGTTTCAGGATCTGATCAAGGAGGTGCTCTCCTGGGACATCAGATCATTGTCTCAGCGACTCCGCCCTCGCCAGGTGACCATTGAAAGCGAGGGGGATGGTTATGGTAGAAAAGCTGATAAGGATTGCAGAAACAAAGAAGATTGCCAAGCCGCTGACTCCTGCTCGATCGTAGCATAAACGTTATCTTCAATGCTGATCAAGCTAGAAGGTTTCCACTGTCAAGGTTAAAGTTTCTGTAAGAAGGTATGCATCTACTAGGTTACTACTTCAGCTAGGATGCATGCTATCATTTACCATCTCACTGTAATAACCTGTTCTGTCTGGATAAGCTATTGACTTATCAATCTCATAGAGGATGAGTGGCATTCAATCAATATCTCATGACACCACATCACTTGTAAAAACATATGCCAGTTACATACATTAATTGTTGAAATTGCATCATAAAGAAGCAGTTTGGAGATGCACGATGAATCCAATTAGATGAGCTTGCCTCTGGGGGTATAATCAAGCTATACTTGAGCAATACAGGAGATTGGTAGCCAGTCAAATAAAATGAGTTTCCGCAGTTCTAATTGTTTACAAGTTTAAACCCTGGCGCAAATGACTATTTATATTACACATGTAGCTCAAGAATGCTAATTTCCAGGGTTGAACATATTGTATTAGCTTAGGTGAGTTCGCTGAGATAACAGGGGAGCTAAAAATGTACTCCCTCCGTTTTTATTTACTCCGCATATTAGCTTTGGTCAAAGTCAAACTTTGTAAACTTTGACAAAGTTTATAGACAAAAATATTAACATATACAATAACAAATCAATACAATTAGATTCATTATTGAATATACTTTCACATCATATAGATTTGTTATTGTAAATGTTCATATTTTTTCCTATAAACTTGGTCAAATTTTATGAAGTTTGACTTCAGTCAAATCTAATATGCAGAGTAAATAAAAACGGAGGGAGTACTGAACTTGAGATGAGTTCCACTTGCAGGCTAGTATTTTTATTTTATTTTCACCCCTGAAAACGGCAGTTGACCCATTGTTGGGCATAACAATGCTTGTCTGTCAGTTGTCTCAGATACCACTTCTAAACTGGTTTGTTCTTCTAGCCCACTTTCCTCCTGGCCTGCTTGCTGTGTATTTGTTCATCTCCTTCTTGGGCCTCACTATTTTCCTCATTTATTCCACTTTCTTCTGGTCGATTCTCATTGTCTAACACAATCTTTGTTACTTGTGCTCCTTTTTGTAGAAATAAATTATCAATGTTATCAAAAGGGAAGAAGTTGAAGCAACTCCAGTAAGGCTAAATAATCCCCTGAAGTTGGCAAATGTGAGTCTGCTTGAACCAGTTACTGGGCCCAAGTTCTGGCAATTGTTGCGATCTCCAATCCATTTCTTCTCAATTTGAATCATAGTATCACCCCAGTTACGTTGATGATTGCCTTGGAGATGTCTCCAATCAAGGGATTTCCCTTTGATAATGCCTGTGCAAGAAATATGACCACGTTATTGACTCGTTTACCGAATGGAGAACACACAACACTCTTATCTTGTCTTGTCCGATGCAAGTAAAAGTATAACCTACAGGCGTAATTGGACTTAGTAATCCATCTATAATTCTGTAATTCATCTGGCTACGCATACACACCGCATTGAACAACGGTTAGTATTCCGTTCGATGTAGCATAGACCACATACGAAACAAGTGCGTACAACGAAAAATAACCTAAAAGATAAATAGTTTTTGCCATTAAAACCAAATCATTTCTACATAGCCAAAACGATCATAATAGGGCGTATGCTCCCACCCATATTAACGTTCGGAACCTACTTGAAATACCACCCAACCAATGACCAAACATATTGGCAACACTTGTGGGTGGATATAAATTAGACGCTATTTGGATGACTGACTGTAAAATGCGCAAACTTGCATTGAAAAAAATAGGTGTTTGACTGTCTCATCGTAAGTACAAAAGATACATTTCTTGTTTGCTTGCCAATTGCAACGAGCGAGATTGTCTTTGATTAGAATAATCCTCTCGAAGATATCACATGAAGATTTTAACTTTCAATGAAATCTTCAACTTCTAAATTTTCTTGTTTTTATCCACTGGAACCTCTGGATGCGTGAGCGCATGGTACATAGAGTCAACTGTGAAGGACCGTATGTGAGACTTCAGCGAAACACATCTCGTCCTTCTGTCAAGCTAATCGAATCCAATCGGGATAAAAGCATTTGCCATGACATAAGACGAGGGTCGATCAAATCCTGCCTAAAAGAAATATCTAGCTGTAATGAACTGAGCACCTGTGCAAGAGTATCATTCTTATTGCGAACGACACGGTACAAAGCTGAATATTATTCTCGGAGGGTGGCGTTGTCCGATGGTGCGACCCATCTTTTATTGCAAAGAATCCAAAATGAAAAAGGCGTTTCTTTGCGTTCATTAGACCAACCAGAAGTACTAGTCATCAGGTTTTCAAATAGGCCTGAGACACAGTTTTTTCGCCTAGTATAGGTGCAAGTACAACTTAGGAGATGTGCGACTTGGGTTTAATGTGTATTTTCTACATAATTTAAAATGTTTTTGCTGACTAACAAGATGCAAATGTAATAAACGTGGTAGAAAGGTGAATTCATGTCAACATATTTCGAGTGAGAAAAACAAAGATGAGAACCGTCTTTAATTAGCAGTGCTACAAAGAATACGAGGATGATCATCATTTACATGTCCTACTAGCTAAGTACAGGATGTGTTATCCGATCGACAACAAATTTAGTTTTACACGTTGATGAAGGGCGTGCCGGTGATGATCTCCGTGGCCGCCAGAGCGACGAGGCCGAGCATGGCGAAGCGGCCGTTCCAGAGCTCGGCGTTGGCGTTCATGATGGCGCCCGCTCTGCCCTCGGCGCTCTCGCCCTGGAGCAACGGCACCAGCGACGCCATGGACAGCACGACCACGGTGTAGGCGAACCACGCCTGCCCGGTGCCGCTGCCGAGCTGGGAGAGCAGCCCGTCGCCGTGGCCCGCCTCCACCGCGAGGGCCGTCACGAAGCCCACCATGGCCAGTCGCCCGTTGATGCGCTCCGGCGCAGGGCCACTGAACGCCAGCGCGTCCCAGATCGAGGTGCTCGCCTGTGTCAGGAGCAAATATCAGAAACCTGCCACTGGGCTGAGTCTAGCTACGGCGCCGTGCTGCTTATGTATGGCCATACTTTGGTGGTACGTACCTTGGGTTTGTTTGGCGGTGGTGCGCTCGGGCCCTCGGTCTGTGCCCTGACGACGAGGGCGCGTCGGTCTGGCGCTGGCAGAGACCTGGCGCCGAAGCGGCCAGCCGGGCCGCGCGGCAGGACGGCCGCGCCGGCGAAGGAGCTCATGGCCATCACAGTCGCCATGGATCAGCCGCGGACGGAAGGTGCACGAAAGGACAGAAAAAAGCTACAGATGCTGCAACAGGCGAAGATGATTGCTAGTGCAGTGCTGCTTGTTGTTGTGCCGCCGAGTGTTTGCTGATGTGTTGTTCCGAGAGAGTGGGTGCAGTTTATAGGTCGTGCTCCGCGAGAGGCAACCCGTGACGAGCTGGGCGCGGTGGCCGCGGCGATGCCCACGTCGCGAGCTGCTCCCGGCCGTGAATTACCCTCTACGTGGAGCCAGGCAGCGACTACGGGGACGTGGAGGCCACCGTGCGGAGCGGCGCGCTCCATGAAACGCCAAACAGACAGAAAAGTTGCGAAGGAGGACTCTAGAATGGACGGCAAAAACGACAAAATTGACCTGAGGACGAAAAAATTCACAAACTGAACTATGTTTGAAAAAATTTCACCCAGCTGACCCTTTTGTGCAGCGCCCGACAGTCAGGCGCTGCACTCCACTGTGCAGCACCTGACTCTCGGGTGCTGCATGCCTGGCCAGCGTGGCACAGCTGGGCCCCGCACCGAGCAGTGCAGCGCCTAGGTACACATGTAATGTGCAGCGCCTATCTCTTAGGCGCCGCACATTCTGTTAGGGTTAGGGCTATGGGAGAGGCTGGCCCCCCTCCCCCACCCACACACATCCCAATCCCCAACCCCACACCTCTCACCCCCTCTCTCCCCCTCCTCCTTCCTTCTCAAAATCTTGCAAATCTGAAGATTTTCTCCGTGGATTTCAAACCCAATCCCTCCCTCAAGGTAATCTCCTCCGATCTCGTGGTTTTCATCCAAGAAATGCTCACATTTGCTCAATTTTTGCTAGGGTTAGGCAAACCCTAGTTCTTCATGGATTTTGCAATTTATATGGAGATATGAGATGATTGTTTGACATTTTGTTAGGGTTAGGCTTCTTAGTATGTTAGGGTTAGGGCTATGGTTCTTGTTATGTTGGGGTTGGGGTTATGGTTGTTGTTAAGTTGGGATTGGGGTTATTGTTCGATATCTATGTTAGGGCTATGGATTTTGAGTTAATATTGGCATGACTACTTATGAAATATATTTTTCATTGTGTTATTTTAATTATTTTAGGGATGGAAAGAACATGTGTTTATGTTCATCATGTGGACAAAGACGCCTTTTTGAAAGGCAATATTGAACCGGACCCGGATGAGCTTGACATGGTGTTTGAGAGTACTCCTAGCTATGCCGAGGTCTTGGAACAAGTTATGAAAGATTTGAATTGGATGGACCCAAGTGATATCGTTGAGATGGAGGGAAGGCATAATGTGGGTTTTGGAATGCACATCCGTTGGAAGACCATGCGTGTGAACTCCGAGCAACGTTGGGTTGCATACAAGGAGACGGTGGCCGAATCACTAGACAAGGCTCTTGAGTTATTTGCTACGAAGAAGGTTGAGTCTAGTTTGCATTTGGACTTGAACCGGACCGCCTCCCCGTTGGTTGCTAGTAGTCCCCCACCCATGAAGCAAGATGAAATGAGTGAACCTCCTTTGACTCAACAAGTGAGGCCAACATTGAGCCCGATTTCAAACAACAATGTGGGTGATGACAATGAAGTTTTGCAAGAGGAGAATGATGAGTATGAGGACGATGACAATGAAGTTGATCTCCATGACAACAATGTGGGTGATCTCGACAAATATCATGTGCAAGAGACAATGGACCATTTCATCCCTTATTCCCGTGGCTATGCATCGGAGTCGGATGACGAAGGTCCCGATGAAGAACTTGATGAGGAGGGGTTCACGGTGAAGGAGGCCGAAGCTTTCGAGAAGGTATCCGGGCGGGATCATCGGACACCATATTGTTCAAGGATGTTAGTCTCGCGGATGAAGCCGTGGTGGACGGTGGCAAAGGTGTATGTCTTGGAGTTAGGTCATCTTCTCATCGGGATTTGGAAGACGGCAAGAACGGGATTTCTCCCGGGTCGAAATTCGAAACCTTGTTGGAATTGAAGATGTGGCTCGACAACTACTCGGTCACGCATTATCGTCCACACAAGGTGGTTCACTCGGACATCAATGTGCGTTACACGGTTGCATGTGAGGCTGACCGATGTCCATGGATTGTGCGTGCAAGACCATGGAAAGGAGGGCCCACTTGGCACATAGTTAGTTGTGTACCAAGTCACATGTGCCGAGGCAAGAAGGTGGATGGCAAGATTGTGTCCCAAGACCATAGACAACTCACGTCCGAGTTCATCGCTTACAGGCTTTCCAACACAATATCCACACTTCCAATCATGAGCATTCAGAGCGTCATGGACCTTGTGAAAGCCATCTTTTATTACAAGGTGAAATACGGCAAGGCATGGAAGGCGAAGCAAGCCGCATTCAAGATGTTGTATGGTAATTGGGATGAAGCATATAACTGAATCCCTAGGTTGTTGTTAGCTATGGCCGCCACTAACCCGGGCATGGTTCATGTGGTCGAGCCTCAAGGGCAAAAAACAACGATTCACGACGGAAGGACCGTGCGAGTATTTGGCCGTGCATTTTGGGCGTTCGAGCAATGCATGAGGGCTTTCGAACACTGTCGGCACGTTCTTGACCGGATAATACAAGGGCACCTTGTTGGTTGCAATATCAAGTGATGCCAATAACTGGGTGTTGCCTTTGACTTTTGCTTTGGTTGAGGTGGAGAACAATGATAACTGGGAGTGGTTCTTGCGTCTTTTGAGAACCAAGGTATTACCGGCTCAAAGGGAAATTTGTGTCATACCGGATCGCCATCAAGGAATTCTTAACGCGGTGGACATTGACATTCCCGGGCATGCTCCGTTGCACCATCGATGGTGCATGAGGCACTTTTGTTCAAACTTCTATAGGGCATGTGGCCTTAAGGAGTTGGCCGATGATCTTCAAGATTGTTGTCTCGCTTTCTCCGACAAGCGGTTCGCCAACTTGTACAAAAAATTGGTCACACACAAAAAACTTGATCCCGGGGGTCTTGACTTTCTCAATAGGAACATTCAAGAAAGGAATAGGTGGGCACGTGCTTTTGATGAAGATGGCCGGAGGTATGGTCAAATGACAAGCCGAATGCTTCAATAGGGTGCTCAAGGGTGTACGTGCATTACCCGTGACGGCAATAGTTCAATACACATTCGACAAGATGAATGCGTACTTTCTAAAGCACTCAATGGAAACGGATAAGCAGATTGCGGGTGAGAACAAGAAGAAGTACAAGTACAAGTTCCCACCAAAGGTTGATGAATGGTTGGAATTTCAATCACGGAAGGCGGACTCCCAAGAAGCTATATTATATAACGACGACGATTGGTTGTTCGAAGTGAAAGAGCCAGGAGGAACCACAAACGATGGCCGCCAACACGGAGGACGGGCTTTCAAGGTCTCCCTAACACGGTGTGATTGCTCTTGCCAGAGGCCATTGTTGCTTCATCTCCCATGCTCGCACTTGTATACCGCAGCTCGCGTTAGGAGTGTGGACGTCAATTACCCGCTCACCGTGAGGGAGTCCGAGTTCTCAATCATGACGGTTAAGAATACATGGGCTCCCCGATTTCACCCATACTTCGACCAATCACAATGGCCGGAGTACCATGGAGTTCAACTATGGCCCGATCCGGAATTGAAGGTCGTTAAACGGGGAAGACGTAAGACAAAGCATTTTAGAGGTGACATGGACGGATGGGGCCATGGTGGCGGTCGAGAATCGGGCAACGGCCAATTCCAAGAGCCTCGTGAGAGATCCCGTTGTGGTGACTGTAAAGGTGGGGGACACAACACAAGAACTTGTACCAAACCAAGAAAGAGATCAAAGAAAAATGATGCAAACACAAGCCAACAAGGAGATACACAAGTTCCTAGCCAACGAGGGCCAAGCCAAGCAAATAGTAGTGAACATGGTCATACGCAATAAGGGCCAAGCCAAGCAAGTGGTAGCCAAGCAAGTGTAGCGCCTAAGAGCTAGGCGCTGCACACAACTGTGCAACGCCTACCTCAAAGGTGTTGCACTGTACAGTGCAGCGCATAGTACCTAGGCGTTGCACGCAGACTTAGCGAATTTTTTGCCTCCAAACAGGCTGGTCGCACTATGTACTGCAGAAACTAAACTGCTCCTGTTATACATTTTCATTCAATATTACTACAATTTCATAAACTAAACTGCTAAAATGAAGCAATCAGGATCAACATTATGATAAATTCAACATCACTTAAACTTAAACATCCCTTGAACTTAAACAAAGTCAACAAGTTCAACATTGCTACAAGTTCATCGACGTAACAAGTTCAACAAAGTAAACAAGTTCAACAAAGACAAATGTTCACAAAGTAACCGACGACTAGTTCTATTTCGTAAGAAAACGACGGCGACTAGTTCGTTCAGCACGTTGTATTGCCGCCTCTTCCCCTCTTGCTGGTTATCTTCTTCCTCCTGGGACGAGCAACCGGCTCCGGTGCCTCCTCCTCCTCATCGTTCACATCATCATCCTCCAAGCTCGCCATCCGCGAGCTCCCAGCGAGCGCCCTCTTGCCTCTAGTGTTGTAGTCTTCGGGCGTGTAGCGTTTGAATCCCTTCCTAGGCTTCAACATGTATTGTGAATGAACTTGATAGTCTTGCAATGTCGTGTCATCGTCAACCTATCATACAAGCAAATGATATGGTCAAGAACGTGTGTCATAACGAAATGACCAATGCATCAAAGATATGAATATGTGCTATTGTCATACCTCTTGGGTAACCACACCCTCATCCTCCAAATGAGCTGTCGAGGTAGTCTCATCCTCCAGATGAGCCCCATGGTCAGATGGTGTAGCGGACCTAGACAGCTCTGGTTCTGAATATTCGGGGTCACGGCAACCGATAAGGTTGGCCAACCGCCTTAACCTTTGGCCCTGACGCTGTAACATGGACAAGTGAATGAGATATCCAACTTTGCTACATATGTAACATGAACAACTTAATGAGATATGTACCTTCATGAATGATCGAAGTGCACCTTCCTCATTGCCTTGTCCAACCGGGGTTGTGTCCAGAATATTCTAGGTTTCATCAGCTGCTTTCTTGATCTGCTTGCGCTGTTCACGGGAATGAAATAAACATGTTAGGCAAGTAAAGTTATGTAATAGGGCTAACGGGAACGTGAAGAGGGGAACACTTTACCACAAAGTTGATCACTGGAGCATGAGGGACTCGGGTGCCTTCCCTAACATATTTGTTGTATTCGGTCTGGGCTAGCTCATCAAAGACGGTGGGTTCTTCCAAAATCTCGTCATCATACGCCGGCTTCAATATCTCCACACGAGTATTTGCAAGATACCATTTAAGGTAGTTGTTGAAGGCGAGCGGACAGTGTTCACGAAGCTGCGATCCTGCAGTCGACTGAGCTCGCTCCACACTTAGCTCGAACATGGTGACATACTTCTTATGATGTTTGTCCCAGTCCTTGATCTTTCGCTGCTTTTTCCTATCCAACCTGCATGTTAACAAACCAAATTTTAGGACCATCAAAAAGGACTTGAAGATGCAAAGTGCACAAGGGTCATTCTCTCTTACCTGTGAAGCATTTTGTCCGTGTCCTCCCATTCCGGCGGGTGACCCTGGAACAGACCAAACTGGCGAAACACACGATGTGGTATGTGAAGCTCAACCGCCCAGTTGCATATGAGCGGGCACCGCATAAGCCAAAGATGCCTATCCCGCAAGCACATCGGATTCAGGATGAATTCTCGTGCATCACCTAGTCTATCCTTGGCGCCATATGGCTCCCATTCCACCTGGAACATAGCACAATAACGCAACATTGATATCGAGTTTTCATAAAAGCACGAGAATGAGTGATGTAATGTCAATGTTTACCTGCTCAGCCGTAATCGTGTCCAACTCGTTGGTGTACTGCCTATACATGAGAGTGACATCGCTCGTCATCTCGGATACCACATCCCACTTGTAAGCCCAAGTGGGGAGCCGTAGTTCGTCCTCTTTGTCGTCCCATTCATTGAACTTGACGTCCTTCGGGCGTCCGACCGGCAGGCGCTCCCAGCTCCATACCGAGAGTACGAGCATGCAACCACCAATACATCCATCCTTCGAGATCCTACAGCAAGCATCGTCCAACTGCACATAACGGAAAACATGGTTCACTCAAGAGCAAGATTGCATTCATAATGTAGAAATGAAGTGAAAAACAAACAACTGACTACATGTCGGTACAAGTAGGCCAGTGCCGCCGAACCCCAACTCCATTTGTTGTCGAAGACGGTCAATGCCTTAAGCCACATCCATGGAGCGTTCTTGCCAGTGGCGTCGGCAAACAAAGTCCTGGAGATAACGTACCACATGTAGACACGAGCATATATCTGGATCACATCATCATTAGCACCTTGAGGGCAATGCGCAAAGTTTGCTACAATCCACGTGAAAGGAGCTCCGGCTGCGACTCTCTCCTTCTTCTTCTCTCCCTCTTCTACCTGAGCCTCTGGAGGAGCCATACCAATAAGGGCCTCCATCTGTTGTCGCCACCCATCAGAATCGGTGCTCATACAGAGAGGCTTTCCCTCGATAGGAAGACCGGTGATCAAGGCAACATCCTGGAGCGTCACGGTCATCTCCCCGGTCCGAAGATGGAAACTATGCGTCTCTGTCCTCCACCGATCAACAAGCGCGGTGATTGCTGCAGTATTCAGGTTCAGCGTCGACCAGCTGACCAGCTGAATGAACGGGAGGAGTCCTGTCTGCCTGATGTACGGTGTGTACCGCTCATCGTAAGGCATGACAGCACCAGAGACCCCGTGAGACCGAATCTTCAGAGGTTGAAGGAACTGCAAACACGCAAATCAGATGATTACATATAGGCATGCCTATTTGAACTAGATACATATTTCAAAATACCAACTACTATGATTATTACCTGTTTCTTCTCCGACATCATGTAGGCCCGGTGTTGAACGTCATAGTAATCTTCGAGAAGCCAAACCATCCTACAATATTGAAACAGTAAACATACTTGACAAAACTAAAACACTTCCTATTCATGACTTCACATGCGAGCATTTTTCATGTATACATAATAAAACACTAGGTACTAAAAGAAATTTAAACACTAGAGTTCAAATGTGACTTCCTAAAACACTTCCTATGTGACTTCTTTTCCATATATACTCAACAACAAAACATGCAAAAACTACGGTTAAATACTAATGTAATACTCAACAATAATGCTCAACAACCAAATATGACTTCCTATGTGACTTCTTTTCCATATATACGTACAAATTTGTATGGAACCGACATTGACAATACAAATCAACAACATTAGGGTTCCAAAAAGATTGCATATCATCTCGAAATCCTAAATCACACAACACTATTTCAATGTATCATATAAATTTCTAATCCAACCAAATCAAGGGTTTCACCCTAACTTGTAAACAAATCTGAAAACAAAGTGAACTATTTTATGGATACAAAGAAGGGGATCGGAGGAATTTACCTTGTACGAGGAATGAGGAACTAAATCCACGGCCCAAACCTTCAGATCAGAAGAATTTTGGAGAGGGGATAGAGAGGGGGAGAGCAGATGGCCGCCGCCGCGCTCCTCTGTTCGGTTACTGGAACGAACTAATGGGGGGTTCGGATGGGGGTGGCGGGCTACGGCGGTTTAAGTCATTGTGCAGCGCCTAAGAGCTAGGCGCTGCACATGGTAGTGTAGCGCCTAGCACCAAGGCGCTGCACTGCTCGGTGCGGGGCCCAGCTATGCCACGCTGGCCAGGCGTGCAGCGCCTGACTGTCGGGCGCTGCACAAAAGGGTCAGCTGGGTGAAATTTTTTCAAACACAGTTCAGTTTGTGAATTCTTTTAGTCCTCAGGTCAATTTTGTCGTTTTTGCCAGAATGGACATGTATCAAAAAAAAATATAGACATGTATCGACGCTCAATACTAGAGAGACACGTATCTGTGTACATACTCAGAAGCCTTGCAGGCAGGAAGGCAGCATGAAAACTTTATTCTTTCTGTTCTGGCGGGTACGTAAACTTTATTCTTGCGAGTAAAACTATTTTTTTTCTTTGGGCCCGAATATCCATCAAATGTCAATTTTTTAGGCATGACAAATCGAATGATTTTCATGACAAAGTATGTTCGTCAAGGATGACAAGTTTAGGTGACGAGCATGATAAATCTGTCTCAGTTCAATTCTTTTTTTGCCAGAAAATTGCCATACTTGCAAACTAAATTTGCCATCTTCAGGCTCATATAGACTGTCATGAAAAAGATTCGATTTGCTATGCCTAAAAATCTAATGTCGGATTTTTAGCATTTTCGTTTGTTTTTATGAAAGGGATCTCCCAACTTGTTAACAAGACATTAGAAGCTTTTCTGGCCGAAAAAATCATTAGGCACTCTGCCAAAAATGATATCACAATATTGATCACTGAAGCCTTTTCTGGTCTCAAGGTGTTGACGATGATGCACCATCTGCAATCTTGCAATGCGCCGCTCCACCGGAGCCTATCCTTTAGCACGATCAAACACCTTAGTTGCCACCACAACGAGTCTTTTGGATCCTCGTCGGAGAACCACCGCCGCCTTTCCCTTTTAGACACCAGTCCAATCATCAATGTAACGACATATCAAGTGAACGACATTGGATATGTCCTGCGGGAATTCCCTCATAGAAGCACACTTTGTTGTGTGTCTTCCACTGCCTGCCTGACTCGGACTACGCCGCTGTTCCACCCCAGATCTGGCCGCAGCCCAGGTATCCTCCGCCCCCAGTCGATGTAGTTCATGACGGACACCACATCCGACATGTGTTTGGGCAAATGACATTGCCAACTTTTTCTTTACCTTCTCGTTGTTTACTTTGAAGCAAACACGATGGCAACATACTCAGTGAAGGAGGATGAAGTGTTGTGTGAGGCATGATTTACCATAAGTGTGGAGTTTCAAGGTATGTAGCAAAATGCCGCTGCATTTTGGCAACATGTGTATGTTTGGTTCCATGAGCACAACCACTACGCGCCCTACAACATGGAAGTGATCCATCATCGCGGTGCAAAGTTGCTACTCTATCGATGGCACACCATTCCGTCAACAAACACACCGCAAAAGAAGATTACATCGGATAGAACTCCAAAGAGATCGATGAGAACATTGTATTGAACATTAAAGAGAGAGAAGAAGTCATCTAGCTGCTAGCTATGGACCCGTAGGTCTGTGGTGAACTACTCACACATCATCAGAAGGGTAGCAAGATTGATGTAGAAGCCCTCCGTGATCGATTCCCCCTCCGGCAGATTACCGGAAAAGGCCTCCAGATGGGATCGCGGAAGAACAGAAGCTTGCGACGGCGGAAAAGTTATATCGTCTGGCTCTTTGTTGGTTTGGGAATATATGTGAATTTATAGCGCCCCTCGAGCTTGTGGCTCTCTCGTATCTCGTCTGGTCTCCTCCCGAAGCTTCTAGGGTCCCTCCTGATCCAGAAAAAATTAGTCTAAAGTTTTTTTTTTCCGTTTGGACTTTATTTGATATTGATTTTCTGAAAAGCCAAAAACAAGCAAAAAACAGAAACTGGCACTGGGCACTGGGTTAATAGGTTAGTCCCAAAAAATGATATAAAATAGCATATAAATGCATATAAAGCATCCAAGATTGATAATATAATAGCATGAAACAATCAAAAATTATAGATACATTGGAGACGTATCATGCCCCGGCGTCGAGGAAGGCCGGCCCTGATGCCGCGCCAACCAGCAAGAGCTCGCAGGCCGTCTTCTCTTCACCGGGTGCTAGGGCGTCGGCTTCTGCCGGCGACGCGTCTAGCCCACCGGCACCAATGGCCGTGGTGTCTCCTATCGCCGACGGACCTGCTGAGGGGTCGGGCCCGGCTGATGTTGACAACTCTGGTGTTGCTGCTCTCGTGGATGACGCCGCCATCACTATTGCTGCTGGTGTCGTTGTCACCGTCATCTTCGCTTGAGCCATGCATTGGGGTGGACGCGGGTGGAGCGACGAAGGAGAAGCTTGGCTTTCTGTTCTGGGTTGTCATATCAGGAGGGTTCAAGTGTTCATTTCCTAGTTTTGCTCATTTCATTTGCTTATACAACATTATGGGGTCCAACATTTGCTTATATTCAACTCAATGGATTTGATTTACTGATATATACATCTTTTCATCATGGATCGTGCAGGCTCATTTCATTTCTAACTTTGCCAGTTAACTCAGAAGTCAGAACTACATTTGCTTGAAGCTTCCTTAGGGCATCTGCAATCGCGGACCTTCAAACCACCCGCAAACGTTTGGACCACGCGGTTTGGACGTGTTTTGTCATCCAACGCGGTCTTGCATTGGTCTGCATGCCGGTTCGGATGCGCTTTTTCCCGCAAAGAAAAGACAAACGGGGGGCTTTGCGGGCGTTCGGACCGCTGCCTCACCCGTTCCTGACTGACATGGCCCACCAAAAACCTCATCCCTCTCCCACGCGTGTTCCCGTCCGACACCAGCTGTCCGCATTCATATCGCTATAGAGCGGCTGCTCCGCATGGACGCCGGCCCAGAGCGGACGCGACCTCTCACTGGCGCCGGCATTGAAGCGGCGCGCCGGCCGAGAGCGTCGCTCCGCATTGACGCCGGCCCAGAGCGGACGCGACCTCTCACTTGCGCCGGATTGAAGCGGTGCGCCGGCCGAGAGCGCCGCCCGCGCCGCGTCCCCGGTGTCCGCGCCGGTTCAATGTCGGAGATACGTTTACTGGGCGGGACGGGACGGATATCTACCACGCTCGTTCAATGCCCGTCCGTCCATATGCCGCCATTAAGCAGGCTCGCCAGCCGAGGAACCAACTCCGGCGCCACGCATTGACGCACCCGGATGCTTGGCCTTAGTGGAATCCACTATTTAAAGGCGCTACACCCGGCTAACTCCACATCACACCACATCCGCTCCCTTGCACCACATCCGTCATGACCGCAAGCTTTAGTGCTTTGTGGGAGAGCCTGTCATCGGAGAAGAAGCACGAGATGGCCGCCCTTGCAGCCACCTAGCAGACCCGCCGCGCCTGGTGGATCGAGCACGGCATGCCGGCTATCTCGCCCGATGTCTTCGATGACGACGCTACGATGGAGACGAGCTCAGACGACGAAACCGCGTGGGACCCGCGCCTGTGCTTGCCGGCTTGACCATGGAGCAGGCACAGGCGTACTTCGACGCCACCATGGCGGAGGAGGTGCAGCCTATGTCGGCTCTTATGTCGGTGCTCCGGCAGGCGCAGGAGGAGCAGCAATACAACATGTTCCTCCTCGAGCAGCACTGGCTAGCGGAGGGCCTACAGTGAGCGCGCAAGTGAGGAGGCTATGGCCGCCATGTTCGCGGCGAACACGAACTTCGCTGCGGAGCAGCGGACGCTCTATGAGGCCGCGTGTGCTCAACGCACCGCTCGCCCTCATTCGCAACGCAGTGGCAGCGCAGCCGAATGTGAATGCGGCGGCACATGCGCTGGCGGGCAGGAGGTCGAGGGCAAGAATGCCGCCACCTGCGCTTTCTACACGCTGCCGTCCAACTTTCAGGGGCGCATGCGGCAGGTGGACAGTGACAGACCGTCCACGTACATCATCGACCTCACGTCCACCGGCACCGGCGACGGACAGGTCGCGGACTCCTCCGAGGCTGAGTAGGGCATGGGAGGCAGTAGAGCATTGTGTCCCAAGTGGGCCGGTCAGTCTCCCATGTCCTACTCTTTCTCGCCGGAAACCGCACCTTCACTTCACGGGTCTTAAGGCCCGCCGGCGCTCATGGAGACGGCAGATGGAGGACGTCGTTGCCGATGCGGAATACAAAGGAAGTGGACGGCAGGTCCTGCCGTAGGATAGGTTTAGGTCTGACCACTCTTTTTTTAATGAAAAATGAATGTGCTCCGGTTTATATGAAAATCAGCCGGTTTGCATGAATTACGTCCGGTTTGTTTAAGCCTTATTTGAAATGTATGGCGTAGCGTTGGATGGCCGGCTCCCGCATTCGTGTTCGCGGACGAATGCCGGAGCAAATTTGGGGGTCACCATTGGAGATGCCCTTATAACGAAAGTATGCTAAAAGGCTAAAAGAAAAGCATTTCTTGTTATATCAGTATCGCAGATCTTCAACAATGTTCAGCTTGTTAGAAATATGCTCTAGACGTGATCATAGAAATCAATAGTTCTATGTTCGTTATGTTCATGATTTATTGGATAATTTAACATTTTACTATTTGAATAGCAGATATGTGGCTTATCTGTGAAATACTATAATATACTTATTTTTTTGAGGATTATTATTTTTTAATAATTCTTATTCAGAGACACATAAAAACACATATGAATAGGCTAGCTTATGGATCGGTCGATAATCATGTCTGCCACATGGCGCATGCTGGTTGGCCGCAGTCAGAAAGTTTTTAATTTTTTGGAGATTATTTTTGAAAGATGGAAGTGAGACTTTTTTTAGAAAAGTTTTTCTAGACTTTTTTTTCCTTTTTGAGATGAATGTGATGTCCATGTGATGCGAGAAAGTTTTTTTTATTTTGAGATGAATGTGAGGTTTATTTATTTATTTTTATTTAAGATGAATAAGCACGCACACAACTTCCTCTCAAACGGCCCGCATTGGCGGCCCCAACCACTAGTGTGAGAGAATATGTGGTTGGATTGACCCACCATCGGACAATGAAAGAACATTGCATCATTGCATATCATCACTTGGTCTGTCCATCCTATATTCTTCAGCTAGAGAATGTCGTATACTTTGATATAATAACAAAGCGCTAATATGTCACCGAAAGTCCTCTTCTGCTCCCGAGCTCAAATGAGCTCAGGATGAACAATAAAATCAAAAAAGAAAAGAAAAATTTAAAAAATTCTGAATTATTTATGAAAATCCGTTGATAAATGTTTTGTATGTGTGCCAAATTTCATCACGAAATGACTTCCATGGAAGTCATGTTAAAAAAACAAAATCATCACTCCAAAATGCTTTCAAAAATAGCATTTTTGGAGCATCAAATTTGTTTTTCTTTTCCACGACTTCCACGAATGTCCTTTCATGATAATTTTTTGCAGGTACACAAAACATTGTAAAAGTGTACCACAAAAAATATCTTTTATTTATTTATGGTTTTACTGTTTTTTCGATTTTACTGTTCATCAGGGAGCATTTGAGTTCAGGAGCAGATACTCCACGTCGATATGTCACTTGGTAGTTAAGAGATATCTCTAGGTCTTTGGAGCCGTGAGGTTTCACAAATGCATGACCATGCCACTTGCAGTTAAACAGTTAATTGTATTCAAGAATCTCATGAGAAGATAGTCAGCTGACCTAACAAGTCTTGTACTCACATTACGTTTGTCTAGTATTGTGGAAAAATAACCTAAAGTTAAACCTCATCCGGTTTGATCTCTATGCATATTTGGCAGTGGACACATCTTGCCAAAGGTTACTGCTAATTATTTATCGTGTATCTGTACTCAAACATTGAGTATGTGTGAACCATTTCTCGAGCAGATATATGGTACAAACCAGAGATTCTCTCGGCATCTCCAGGAAGCAGGCGGCGGCGAAACATCCAATAGACGAGCATAAGGCAAAAGCTCTATACCGAAACATCCAATATGTAACCCGGTTTTTTGTGCAGTGCCCTAAAATGGGATATCTGTTTCAAGAGAGCACTTGGTAGTTGGTACCAAGTTTCATTTAGAGGTGAGGGGGGAAATGTATAGACGTGATGACATAGTGAACCTTATGTTCTACATAAAGGTACTCCGTATAATATAACTGCTCACGGGCGACCCAGCGCCGCCCCCTTCCTCCGCCTCCCTCCCTTCCTCCTTCCCCCCTCGCTGCCGCCAGAGGGCGCGACCGGGCGAAGCCCGGCCGGCGGCGGCGGCGGCGGCGGGAGTCCTTCCTCCTCTCTCGGCAGGTGGTGGCGCGGGACACAGCCGCTGGGTGGAGGCGCCATGTTGGTGCGGGACATGGCGGCGCGGCGGCGCGTGGCTGTAGCGGTGGTGCAGGTGCACGTTGGTGGCTACACGGCGGCGGGGATGAGCGTGCTCTGCCGGCCCCTTCGGTTGGGTCTGCTGGGGTTCGCCCTCCTCAGATTTGATGCGGCGGCTGCCATGGTCGCGAGGCGGCCTCCCTGTTCCGGTGGCTGCGGGCGTGCCTCCTGGTGGTGGCATGCTGCGGGGGTGGTGCCCGATCTGGTGGTCTTGCCTCTGCGGGTGACGTGGGATGGCCCAGATCTGGCGGCCACCATGGCGGGCGGCGCGGGCTGCGGATGGCTTGGGCGGCGGTCGGCTGCTTCTTCCTTGCTGCTGGGCGGAGGTAGCAGCGGCGTGGTGGCGGTGCGGACCAGGGTAGCTTCAGGCGGCTGTCTGGTGGCGCGGGTGCGCGCCCGGCGGCTCCGACGCTTGGAGCTCGCCGGGCGGCGTGGGTTGGGCAGTGGCCCGGTGTGGCTGCTGCTCCGGCCGTGGGTGGCTCCATGGCAGCTTGGCAGGACGGCTGTGGCGGCGGCTGGCATGTTCCGGTGTCAGCTCGTCCGTAGGCGGCTTGTGTCGGCCTTCGATCCCTCTCCTCGCCGTCCGGGCGCTACTTTCGTCCAAGGGTTGGCCCTCTCCCAGCTGTGGTCCATCGCTCGTCTCGCGCCCGGTGTAGCAGGACCGAGCTCGTCTCACGCCCGGCAGCAGGACCGACCTCATCTCGCGATCGGCAGCAGGACCGAGCTCGTCTCGCGCCCGGTGGTACAGGACGGGTCGATGAAAGCCAGTTTTGTCCGGCCTCTTGGGTCTCGGCGCTGGGGGCTGCCCAGGGGTGCGAAAGGCGGGGCCTTTCCGCTCGTCTCTTTGGTTGGGGTAACAGCGGGTCTCGGGTGGTGGTAGCGCGGTGCTCATGGGCAGAGCCCGTGGCTCGGTGCTGCCCGGTGGCCATGGCCGTGTGGGCGGCGTGGTAGCTGATACGTCTCCAACGTATCTATAATTTATGAAGTATTCATACCATGTTTATAACAATTTTATATGGTTTTGGTATAATTTGATTAGAACTAACCCGGACCGACGTTGTTTTCAGCAGAACTATCGTGGTGTTGTTTTTTGTGCAGAAATAAAAGTTCTCGGAATTGGACAAAACTTTTTGACGATTTTTTTTGGACCAAAAGAGACCCCCGAAGCTTTGTGGAAGGACCAGAAGCCTCACGAGGAGGTCACAAGGTATCACAGCGCGGTCTGGGGGTGCCGTGTGTTGTTGCCTTGTGGATCCCTCTTAGCTCCTTTTCGCGTGATTCCAACGCTGAAAAATCCTATAAATAGAGAAACTCCTAGAAATAAACCTAGAACTTCGCCGCCGCCACCGCAAGCCTCTATACTGAAGAGATCCCATCCAGAGGCCTTTTCCGGCACCCTGCCGGAGAGGGGAATCATCACCGGAGGCCATCTTCATCATCCCGGCGGTCTCCATGACGAGGAGGGAGTAGTTCACCCTCGGGGCTGAGGGTATGTACCAGTAGCTATGTGTTTGATCTCTCTCTCTCTCTCATGTTCTTGATTTGGCATGATCTTGATGTACCGCGAGCTTTGTTAATATAGTTGGATCATATGGTGTTTCTTCCTTCTCTATCTTCTTGTGATGAATTGAGTCTTTCCCTTTGAGGTTTCATTATTATCGGATTGAATATTTTGGATTTGAGAACACTTGATGTATGTCTTGCATGTGGATACCCGTGATGACAATGGGGTATTCTTTTGAGTCACTTGATGTATGTTTTGGTAATCAACTTGCGGATTCCCGAGGTGACATTGGGGTAATCTAGGCATAGGGGTTGATACACGTTTTCGTCCTTCTTTCTCCGATAGAAACTTTAGGGTACTCTTTGAAGTTCTTTGTGTGGATTGAATATTATGAATCTGAGATTGTTTGATGCATATCGAATAATTAACTCACGGATACTTGTGGTAACATTGGAGTATCTAGGTGACATTAGAGTTGGTTGATGTGTATCATATGGTGTTATTTTAGTACAAACTGCAGGGCTGTTTGTGACACTTATAGGAATGGCTCAATAGATTGATCGGAAAGGGTAACTTTGAGGTGGTTCCGTACCCTACAACAATTTCATCTTATGTTATCCGCTAGATAAGAACTTTGAAGTTATTCTTTATCGCACGTTGAGGGATTGTTATATGATTCAATTATGTTAGCACTGTTGAGAGATTGCACTAGTGAAAGTATGAACCCTAGGCCTTGTTTTCAAGCATTGCAATACCGTTTGTGCTCACTTTTGTTACTTGCTACCTTGCTTTTTTTTATTTTCAGATTACAAAAACCTATTTCTACTATCCATACTACACTTGTATCACCATCTCTTCGCCAAACTAGTGCACCTATACAATTTACCATTGTATTGGGTGTGTTGGGGACACAAGAGATTTCTTGTATTTGATTGCAGGGTTGTTTGAGAGAGACCATCTTCATCCTACGCCTCCCACGGATTGATAAACCTTAGGTCATCCACTTGAGGGAAATTTGCTACTGTCCTACAAAACTCTGCACTTGGAGGCCCAACAACGTCTACAAGAATAAAAGTTGCGTAGTAGACATCAGTAGCCGGGGTGTGGCGTTCGTTGGTGGTGAGTGTTGGCCGGGGTGAAAACCTGTTCTATCTTCGGACGGACCGGCGGCGACGAAGCTCGTTCCCTTCTTGAAGGCGTCGTCACGGCTCTCACTGCCCGTCGTGTTGCTCCAGGGGAAACTCCGATCCTCGGATCGGGCGGTGGCGGCGCTCCAGTGTCGTAACCTTCCTGAAGGCGCCGCCCTGCATAACACCCCAAAATTATTCTCCTTTGAATTTTAAAATCTTTTCTTTAAAATAAAATTCTTTGGATCACTATGGCCCTATTTCTCTCTTGCTTCTGTTTTGAAAATCATTTTGAGTTTTCAATTGGGTTTCAAAAAAATAATTTTTTAATGGTTCTGATTTGATGGTTTCTTACTTGAGGAATTATTTTGGAAGGATCAAAAATATTTTCTTTTAGAAAAGTTTTTGAATAATTAAATTATCCTAATGGAATGATCCCTTTCATTTCTCTTCAAACACTTAGAAAATTCCCACAAAAATTATTCTGTCATTTTCAAATATCCTCCAAGTCATCCTCACCCCCTAGGACAGTACCCAACACTTCTCCTCTTCACAAAATTTTTTTTTATCAAATTTAGCAAATTCCAAAGTTTGAATTTCATTTATTCCTAGTTCCTTTGATTTACAAAGGAACTATATTTTTCCTAGCTCTTCTGCACCCACAAAAAATTATCCCAACTACTTTACAGTACCCACACCCCATTTCACCAAAAACATTCTGTTCCACAGTTCAAAATTTTCAAATTTCATTCAATTGAAATTTGGACCAGATTCAAACTCTCTGTCCAAAACCTAATTTTAATTACTCCAAAAATTCAGAAATTTTTCCAACATCTCTGTTATGCATCAGTACCTCACCACAAAAAAATTCGCAAATTCCTAAAATGCCTAGGGCCATCTAGCATTTCATCAAACACTTGGTGTGCACTGTAGCTCACTGTAAAAAATTCAGAAAAGTTCAGAGATACAGAGAAGTTCAGAGAAGAGGGAATCGGCGCCGTGCGGTGCACTCCACTCCACCTCTCCCTGATCTGCCCCCTACTGCCCATTAATGCATCGCCGGGGACCCCCTTGCCAGCCTCTCGCCGCCGACAGAACAGGGGCAGATCGGTGCAACGGCCGCTGCCCTCGGCCACGGCGGCCGAGAGGATCAGCACGGCCCCAGCCTCCATCACTCCACTCCACCGCTTCCTCCACCTACCTGGCACGCGTCGCCCTCCTCCGCGGCGTTGACGCACCGTCTAAACCACCCCGCGCCCGCCTTTCAGTCGCCGGAGCTGGTGCCGTCCGCCACGCCCGTACGGGAGCTCGTCCACGGGGAGATGGATAGAGCTTGACCCCGTCCGCGCTAGCGCTTCGAGAAGGCTCCCCCAACGCCATTGATGCTCACCGACCTCGCCCACCGCCCCCAACTTCCCTCGCCGGCCACCATCACTCCGGCGTAATCCACACCGCCTCGGGCCGCCTCAGATCGCCTATAAAAGGAGCCCTCGAGCTCCGTTCAGTACTTGCACCGTCTTCACCCACTCCCAATCGACCCCCAGAGGAGTCGGACGACCTCGGGGTGGTCTTCTTCCCCGACTCCGGCCGCCTGATCCGCCTCTGTCACCACGAACACCACGACGCCGCTACCCCACCTCCGCCCCTAAAAACCAGCCAGTCACCTCCTCGTGCACCACCTCATCCATTCTGCGTGTCAATTTGACAACTGGATCTCTCCCCGACGAGATCCGTCACCACCCGACGCCGCCGTCCGTCGAAGTTGACCTCGCCATCGCTACGGTGCTCGCCGGCGACCACCACCACCACCCACCGACGCGGAATACTCCCCCGAGCATACCCACACCATCGCCGCCTCCGGAAACGCCGGCGATCACCGCCGGTGACCACCGCACCCCCTCTATACACGCGTGCGAGGCGCGTTTGAATTTCAAACCTGACGGGTGGGGCCCACCCGTCAGCGTTTTATTCTTTTCTGTTATTTATGAAAGCGCTTTCTGCCTCTTTACGCTTTCTGCACTGGAAGGCGTATTTCTTCTCGAGGCGCTTTCAGTTATTACAGCAGGGACCCGGTAGTAGTTTTTATATTTATAGAGAGGTCCCTGGTTTTAAAAACCTTCATTACTTTTTAATCATAACTCTTTTTTAATTGATTCTTTTTCTGAAAATTTTCTTTTTCACTCTAGTTTTTTCGTATTTATTTGAAAATATTTTGAGACAACTTTTTGTACTGTTACAAAATTTTGATTTGAATTTGAATTTTCATTTTATAGAAAACGAAGAGGGGAACTTTGCCGAAAATTTTCAGGGATCACCTTCTGCCTACTTTGATCAAGGCAAGCATTTTTGAACTTGGGATATGGTGTTTGCATGCATGTTTGCATAAGTTCGAAACATCACCGGATATGTAGTGGATAGCAAATGCATGCATGGTCATATTATTTTGTGCATTTCATGCATACAAAGTCTTGCTAACTTGGAAGAAATTGTGAGGAGTCAGGGGGTGTACCTCCTGCCTTTGTCATGCCGGTGGGCACGGGTAACATTATGACACGATGGTGTCACCGTGGCATGTGAAGCATGCCAGTCATAATAATAACACCTCCTGAGTCGACCTAGATCGAGTCTTGTTCCGTCAAGCCTAGCTAAATACCGTGCTGCCACTTGTCTTCCCGCGAGGGGAGTACGGCTTAGTAAGTTGCTAACCCCTTTCCGAGTGCACACCACATAGAGGGGCCGTGATGAGGGTTCCATGGCCATGGACTAATGCCAGTCATCGGGTCAGGGGGCATGGGTGTATCCGGCTGGGCCGAGAGGGGGCACCCCTTGTAATCCGCGCGTATAAATAGTGATCCCATGCTATTCGAGACGATGGTCTCCCCGTCTTAGAGTTTTTCTTGAACGATGCTTTGGGTGATTCCTGGCATCCGGAAAGTTAATCTGGTGTGTGCTCGTCGGGTGTGTTTTCAACCCAAAGACCGTAATGGGAATTAGTCAGCATCTCGGTGTTGGCTAAAGAAATCCTATACATGTGGGTAAAGAGTACACCCTCTGCAGAGTAATACCTATTCGAATAGCCGTGTCCACGATCAAGGACGTTAGCTGGGAAGGGTCAAGTGTCGGTCCCGGTGTCGGTCTTCAGAGGCAATAATTAAATTGCACATGATTCATTTTGCAGGATAATTATTATCCTTACTAATGCCATCATGAATATTATTGTTAACATGAATATTATTGTGAACTAACCCTTTCCTTCTATGTGCAATTCTGAGTATCACTTGGGATGGCTAGTCCACCTGGATACTCAGTTTTATTTTCTTTTCTGAGTATCACTTGGGATGGCTAGTCCACCTGGATACTCGGTTTTATTTTCTTTTCTGAGTATCACTTGGGATGGCCAGTCCACCTGGATACTCAGTTTTATTTTCTTTTCTGAGTATCACTTGGGATGGCTAGTCCACCTGGATACTCAGTTTTATTTTCTTTTCTGAGTATCACTTGGGATGGCTAGTCCACCTGGATACTCAGTTTTATTTTATTTTCTGAGTATCACTTGGGATGGCTAGTCCACCTGGACACTCATTTCTTTTCAAGACCTCTCAAGGCGTCGCTTTCAGACACCCATTTGGCATTTCTTTTCAAGACCTCTCGAGGCGTCGCTTTCAGACACCCGTTTGGCATTTCTTTTCAAGACCTCTCGAGGCGTCGCTTTCAGACACCCGTTTGGCATTTTCCTTGGAATTCCTCGGCCGGTCCAGCGCCCGATGTTCCATTTTATTTTCTTGGTTTATTACTAGAGTAACATATTAATGCATCCGCACCCTATTAATATTTATCATGTCATGCTTTAATTTCGGTCAGCATATGCATATAATTTAGTCTATCATGAACACATGCATTCGGTATATCTTTTGTTCATTATGTTTGCGAGTACATTCCAACATACTCACAGGCTTGTCACTGGCTTGTTAATTTGGCCAGACCTGGAAGGAGACGATCTTGTGGAAGAAGAGTGTGCTAGCGAGCCCGACGCTTAGAGGTGTTCCCGGTCAGTCAACTTGTGGTCTTGGAGTCTACCACGTGTATCATCCGCAGTGCTTCCGCTACACCAATAAAATAGTCAAGCCTCACACTGATGCTTGGCTTTACTTTATTGTATCAGTGTTGTAATATCACCACACCACTGTCTTATTCCGCCACCGTCATATATTGGCAAGTTTGTAATAAATGTTGAGCGCGCTGGCTCAACCCTGTGTAATAGTATGTATGTACTGGTTATCTACATCAAGGAAGTCCACCAGTTGTTCTGATCTTGGGGCTGGTGTGACTTGAGGCTATTCCGTGATATATTCCGGAAATAGGCCTGACAAACCTTAGTACCAGAGCAAGGCTGACTGTAGGAAGCCCTAGGTGCGATTGCTAGTAGTAGAGTCAGTCCTAACAACTTTTAGCATGCATTTCATGCATTGTAACAAATTTTCCTTGGTCATCATATGCTTATGATATGACTATTTGGATTTTTTGTCTACTGTTGTAGATGTCTGACGGCAGCTGCCCGACCCAGATTTTCGCCAACGAGCCTGCGGGGTTTTCCCGCCTTCCCGTCTACATCGCCAGGGTCGCGATGGGATCTCCGAGTCGTCCGGAGTACACAATTTTTCCTGACAGGATCTCGGACACCCTGACTATGTACCAGGCTTCGGTATATATTCGGGGTGGAGATGCCGCACCTCACTGCAACTATCGTTTTGTGGGGAGAGTCATGCCTACTGAGAGGCATGCTATTCAGATGGCTGCCCGAGAGGCCATCGCTCATCTTAGGGACGTCCTTCCAGTCATGCAGACACGTCCCTATCATTATCTTCCATGCCATGTTCCATACACTAGTCACTATGCTTTCTCTTGCACTGCGGGAGAAAGGGACGAGGCGATTGAGCCCCTTGTCCAGTACATCATGGCTCTTGAGTCAGTCTTCACCTCACTGGTGGACGACTATCTCGCTGCACGGATGGACTTGGCTCGTGCGAGGGCTCCTCGCAGGAGTGAGTTCCATACTCCTTCACCGCGCGCTCCTCGCATTCCGACTCCACCATATGATCCTCCTACCGTTCCGCGATTCGACGCTCACCTCCGAGCGATGAGTCTAGTCGCTTGGCTATTCCCACTCCGGTTAGAGCTTCACCGCCTACAAGCACAGTACCACCGCGAGCAGGCATGGCATCGACGGCTGCCCGACTGGAGACCATACCCGAGGAGGAGGAGGAGGAGGTCGAGTCTTCAGCACCCCGTCTGGGACTTACCCTCAGCAGGGCCTACGACGTTCCAGACACTCCGTGATAGCAGACTAGGCATCAGCACCGCAGTCGCCTTTTATGTCAGTGTAGTTGTAAAACATTTATTTTCTGTTTCTTTTCTTCTTTATAAGATGGCGAGTAGTAGACTTGGATCGCAGCATGCTAAGAGGGTGAAGTAGTGCACTAGTTTAAATAAGCGGTCATGTAAGCATCACGGCTACAACGAGAATATTGTATAATTAAACCATGCATGTATAATTTAACTCGTTACTTTTATGTACTTACGTTTTTGTGGGGAGAAATTATTTTCAGTCTCTTAAAATTTATTTTCTTCCTTTATAATTTCTTTTCTCATCGTTGTTTACACAAATACCCCAGAAAGAAAATGCATCGTCCCTGGACCCATTCTATGCCCAGTCCACCAGAGGACAACTTTGCACAGATGGGAAATAACTTCACACCAGGACAGACAAGTCAGCAAAGCAATGATTCAGCATTCTCACAAGTGTACCGTCTTTATGAACAAAGTCAGCAGCAGCACCAGGAAATGATGCAGCATTTGATAAATATGGGGAATTACCAAGGACAGCACCAAGCCAGATCAAAAATATCCGAACTTCAGAGGACCAATCCAACTGTCTTTTCTCACACAGATAAACCTTTGGAGGCAGACGACTGGCTGCGTGATATTGAAAGAAAATTGGTCATAGCCCAGTGTACGGACCAGGAAAAAGTATTATATGCTCCGCATTATTTTTCTGGAACAGCACCATCATGGTGGGAAAATTTAAGCCACACGCATCCCAATGGAGGAGACATGACATGGGAGCAATTCAAGGAGAGCTTTCGGGGAGCACATATTCCCAACAGCATCATGAAATTAAAGAAAAGAGAATTTGAGGATCTCAAGCAACGGGGCACAACGGTAACTCAGTACCTCGATCAGTTTACTCAGCTAGCCCGGTATGCCAATGATGAATATATGACAGAGAGTAAAAAATGGAGAAATTCCTCGACGGGCTCGTTCCATCTTTAAAATGCCAACTGGTGGTCCATACTTTTCCGGATTTCAAGACACTGGTAGACAAGGCTATTATCCTGGAAAATGAGCACCGCAACATGAATGAGATTAGCAAGCGCCGCATGAACCAGTCAGTGCAGTTTCGCAACAACAGGCACCGAAATGAATTTCAGAGGCCTGTGCACCGCGACCAGCAATTCCAACACCACGACCGCAACAAAACCGCAGTACCTTCAACAACAGGGCCAAAGAAGCAATATTCCATCTTGGCATCACCTGTTACACCTGTGGAGCAGAGGGGCATTATGCTAGGCAATGCCCAAAACAGGGGAATAATGCCCCCAAACCCAACAACAATGGCCGCAGTACTAATGCAGCTCCGCGACACAACAACTTCAACAACAATCACAGAAAGGGGCAGGTTAACCACGTGACACTTGAGGAAGCACAGAATGCACCGGACATCGCGTTTGGTACGTTCCCTGTCAACACCATTAATGCTACAGTTTTATTTGATTCTGGAGCTTCCCATTCGTGCATCTCTAAAAGATTTGCCTCGAAGAATCAATTTTCCTTTTCACCTTTGAAAATTTCGATGGTTATTCAGTCCCCGGGATCAAAGCAAAGCACACAATGGTACTGCCTGGATGTGAACATTGAAATAAAAGGAATGAAGTTTCTAGCAAATCTTATTGTATTGGAAGCAGTCGATCTGGATGTTATTTTGGGAATGGACTGGTTGACCACAAATAAAGGTTTGATAGACTGCTACAATCATATAGTGACTCTCACAAATTGTCAAGGGAAGACAGTAAAGTTTGTTACAAGGGGAATTTCTACCTCGCAAGGAAAGTTAAATCAGGTGGACATGACAGAATTAAGCAAGGTTCCTGTGGTATGTGATACGTCCATTTTGCATCATGTTTTTCTACTGTTATTTATAGTGTTTTTAATCAATATAACACTTTTTGGAGCAATTCTAATGCCTTTTCTCTCTTAATATGCAAGATTTACACAAGGAGGGAGATTGCCGACAGCTGGAATTCTGGACCTGAAAAAGCTATGTCAAAGATACCTATTCTGCACATCTCCAAATGAGCTAAAAATTTCACGGAGATTTATTTTGGAATAAATAAAAAATACTGGAAGTAAGAAGTACCAGAGGGGGCCACCCAGGTGCCCACGAGGCACCAGGGCGCGCCACCCCCCCCCCCCCCAGGCGCGCCCTGGTGGCTCGTGGGGCCCCTGGCCAGCCTCTGGCCCCCATTTTCTGGTATATAAGCACATTTGCCCTAAAAAAATAGAGAGAAGACTTTTGGGACAATGCGCCGCCGTCTCGAGGTGGAACTTGGGCAGGAGCACTTTTGCTCTCCGTCGGAGCGATTCTGTCGGGGATACTTCCCTCCGGGAGGGGGAAATCGGAGCCATCGACATCACCAACGATCCTCTCATCGTGGGAGGACCAATCTTCATCAA
The DNA here is from genome assembly GCA_039707655.1 of Elymus sibiricus. NCBI lineage: Eukaryota > Viridiplantae > Streptophyta > Magnoliopsida > Poales > Poaceae > Elymus > Elymus sibiricus. The sequence continues at coordinate 164,886,312 of CM077676.1, forward strand.
CATCTTCACCAGCACCATCTCATCTCAAACCCTAGTTCATCTCTTGTATTCAATCTTTGTCTCAAAACCTCAGATTGGTACCTGTGGGTTGCTAGTAGTGTTGATTACATCTAGTAGTTGATGCTAGTAGGTTTATTTGGTGGAAGATTATATGTTCAGATCTATTATGCTATTTAATACCCCTCTGATCTTGGACATGAAGATGATTTATGAGTAGTTACTTTTGTTCTTGAGGACATGGGAGAAGTCTTGTCATAAGTAATCATGTGAATTTGGTATTCGTTCGATATTTTGATGATATGTATGTTGTTGATTCTCTTAGTGGTGTCATGTGAACGTCGACTACATGACACTTCACCATCTTTGGGCCTAAGGGAATGCATTGTGGAGTAGTAATTAGATGATGGGTTGCTAGAGTGACAGAAGCTTAAACCCTAGTTTATGCGCTATTCCGTAAGGGGCTGATTTGGATCCATATGTTTAATGCTATGGTTAGAGTTATCTTAATTCTTCTTTCGTAGTTGCGGATGCTTGCGGAGGGGGGTAATCATAAGTGGGAGGTTTGTTCAAGTAAGAACAGCACCCAAGCACCGGTCCACCCACATATCAAATTATCAAAGTAGCGAACGCGAATCAAACCAACATGATGAAAGTGACTAGATGAAATTCCCATGTGTCCTCGAGAACGCTTTACTTATTATAAGAGATCGTTCCGGCTTGTCCTTTGCTATAAAAAGGATTGGGCCACCTTGCTGCACTCTTTGTTACTATTGCTATTTGTCACTTGTTATAAATTATCTTGCTATCAAACTACTCTTTACCGATAATTTCAGTGCTTGCAGAAAATACCTTGCTGAAAACCGCTTGTCATTTCCTTCTGCTCCTCGTTGGGTTCGACACTCTTACTTATCGAAAGGACTACGATTGATCCCCTATACTTGTGGGTCATCAAGACTCTTTTCTGGCGCCGTTGCCGGGGAGTGAAGCGCCTTTGGTGAGTGGAATTTGGTAAGGAAACATTTATATTACGTGCTGAAATTTACTGTCACTTGTCACTATGGAAAGTAATCCTTTGAGGGGTTTGTTCGGGGTATCTTCACCTCGAACGGAAGCACCAAGTGTTGCTCCTCAACCTACTGCACCTACTGAAAATATTTATTATGATATTCCTTCGTGTATGATAGAGAAACTGCTAGCTAATCCTTATGCAGGAGATGGAACGGTACATCCGGATATGCACTTGATCTATGTGGATGAAATTTGTGGATTGTTTAAGCTTGCAGGTTTATCCGGAGATGGAGTTAAGAAGAAAGTATTCCCTTTATCTTTGGAGGGAAAGGCATTGACATGGTATAGGCTATGTGATGATACCAATACATGGGACTGGAACCAATTGAAATTGGAATTCCACCAGAAAATTTATCCTATGCATTTGGTTCATCGTGATCGGAATTATATATATAATTTTTGGCCTCGTGAAGGAGAAAGCATTGCTCAAGCTTGGGGGAGGCTTAAGTACATGATGTACACATGCCCCAACCAAGAGCTCTCATGAGAAATTATCTTACAGAATTTTTATGCTCGGCTTTCTCATGATAATCAAACCATGCTCGATTCTTCTTCGACTGGCTCCTTTATGAAGAAAAGTATTGAATTCAGATGGGATCTTTTGAAAAGAATTAAACACAACTCTGAAGATTGGGAACTCGACAAAGGTAATGAGTCAGGTATAATACTTGAGTTCGATTGTGTTAAATCTTTTATGGCTACCGATGCTTTTCACAAGTTTAGCACTAAATATGGACCTGACTCTGAGATAGTAGCCTACTTTTGTGAATCCTTTGCTACTCATATTGATCTCCCTAAGGAGAAGTGGTTTAAATATCACCCACCTATTGAATTAAAAGAAGAACCCGTTAGTGTTAAAGAAGAAACAATTATTTACCATGCTGATCCAGTTGTGCCTACTCCTTATATTGAGAAACCACCTTTTCCTGTTAGGATTAAGGAACATTCTAAAGTTTCAACTGTGGTTAACAAAAGTAATATTAGAGCACCTAGACCCTTTGAACAAATTAAAATTGAATCTAATGTTGCTATGGTTAAAGATCTCTTGGTCGATAATATAGATGGGCATGTTATTTACTTCTGTGATGAAGCAGCTAGAATTGCTAAACCAGATCCTAAAGATAAAAACAGACCTGTAATAGGCATGCCTGTTGTCTCTGTTAAAATAGGAGATCATTGTTATCATGGCTTATGTGATTTGGGTTCTAGTGTGAGTGCTATTCCGTTTACCTTATACCAAGAAATTATGAATGATATTGCACCTGTTGAAATAGAGGACATTGATGTTACTATTAAGCTTGCAAACAGAGATACCATTACACCGCTTGGGATCGTTAGAGATGTTGAAGTCTTGTGTGGAAAAATAAAATACCCTACTGATTTTCTAGTCCTCGGTTCTCCGCAAGATGATTTTTGTCCAATTATATTTGATAGACCTTTCTTGAACACTGTTAATGCCAGGATTGATTGCGCTAAAGAAATTGTTAGTGTTAATTTTGGTGGTACGTCTCATGAGTTTAATTTCTCCAAGTTTCGTAGACAACCTCATGATAAAGAATTGCCTAGTAAAGATGAAATTATTGGTCTTGCTTCCATTGCCGTACCTCCTACTGATCCGTTAGAACAATATTTGCTGGACCATGAAAAGGATATGCATATGAATGAAAGAAATGAAATAGATAAGATGTTCTTTGATCAACCACCTATCCTTAAACACAATTTGCTTGTTGAAACTCTTGGAGGCCCTCCTCCACCTAAGGGTGATCCTGTATTTGAATTGAAGCAATTGCCTGATACATTGAAATATGCTTATCTTGATGAAAAGAAGATATATCCTGTTATTATTAGTGCTAACCTTTCAGAGCATGAAGAAAAGAGATTACTTAAAACTCTGAGGAAGCACCGAGCTGCTATTGGATATACTCTTGATGATCTTAAGGGCATTAGTCCCACTCTATGTCAGCACAAAATTAATATGGAGCCTGATGCTAAACCAGTTGTCGACCACCAACGACGATTAAATCCTAAGATGAAAGAGGTGGTAAGAACTGAAATATTAAAGCTTCTGGAAGCAGGTATAATCTATCCCATAGCTGATAGTAGATGGGTAAGTCACGTTCATTGTGTCCCTAAGAAAGGAGGTATCACCGTTGTTCCTAATGATAAAAATGAACTCATTCCACAAAGAATTGTAACTGGTTATAGGATGGTAATTGACTTTAGAAAATTAAACAAAGCTACTAGAAAAGATCATTACCCCTTACCTTTTATTGATCAAATGTTAGAAAGATTATCTAAGCATACACACTTTTGTTTCCTAGATGGTTATTCTGGTTTTTCTCAAATACATGTATCACAACCCGATCAAGAGAAAACCACCTTTACTTGTCCTTTTGGAACTTATGCTTATAGACGTATGCCTTTTGGTTTATGCAATGCACCTGCTACCTTTCAAAGATGTATGACTGATATATTCTCTGACTTTTGTGAAAAGATTGTTGAGGTTTTCATGGATGAATTTTTCGTTTACGGAAGATCTTTTGATGATTGCTTAAGCAACCTTGATCGAGTTTTGCAGAGATGTGAAAAAAGTAATCTTGTCTTGAATTGGGAGAAGTGCCACTTTATGGTGAATGAAGGTATTGTCTTGGGGCATAAAATTTCTGAAAGAGGTATTGAAGTTGATAAAGCTAAGGTTGATGCTATTGAGAAAATGCCATGTCCTAAAGATATTAAAGGTATAAGAAGTTTCCTAGGTCATGCTGGTTTCTATAGAAGGTTTATTAAAGACTTCTCTAAAATTTCTAGGCCTCTTACCAATCTTTTGTAAAAAGATGTTCCATTTGTTTTTGATGATGATTGTCTTGAAGCCTTTGAAACACTTAAGAAAGCCTTAACCACTGCACCTATTGTTCAACCACCTGATTGGAACTTGCCTTTTGAAATTATGTGTGATGCTAGTGATTATGCTGTTGGTGCTGTTCTAGGACAGAGAGTTGATAAGAAATTAAATGTTATCCATTATGCTAGTAAAACTCTAGACAGTGCCCAAAGAAATTATGCTACTACTGAAAAAGAATTTCTAGCAGTTGTGTTTGCATGTGATAAATTCAGATCTTACATAGTTCATTCTAAAGTAACTGTTCACACCGATCATGTTGCTATTAAATATCTTATGGAAAAGAAAGATGCTAAACCTAGACTCATTAGGTGGGTTTTATTGCTACAATAATTTGACTTGCATATTATTGATAGAAAGGGAGCTGAGAATCCCGTAGCAGATAATTTGCCTAGAATGGAAAATGCTCTTGATGACCCACTACCTATTAATGATGATTTTCCTGATGAACAATTAGCTGTCATAAATGCTTCTCGTAATACTCCATGGTATGCGGACTATGCTAATTATATTGTTGCTAAATACATACCACCTAGTTTCACATACCAACAAAAGAAAAAGTTTTTCTTCGATTTAAGACATTACTTTTGGGATGAACCACATCTTTACAAAGAAGGAGTAGATGGTATTATTAGACGTTGTATACCTGAGCATGAGCAGGAACAAATCCTACGGAAGTGTCATTCCGAGGCTTACAAAGGACACCATGCGGGAGACAGAACTGCACATAAGGTATTACAATCTGGTTTCTATTGGCCTACTCTTTTCAAGGATGCTCGTAAGTTTGTCTTATCTTGTGATGAATGTCAAAGAATTGGTAATGTTGGTAGACGTCAGGAAATGCCTATGAATTATTCACTCACTATTGAACCATTTGATGTTTGGGGATTTGATTATATGGGACCTTTTCCTAAATCCAATGGGTATACTCATATTTCAGTTGCTGTTGATTACGTTACTAAGTGGGTAGAAGCTATTCCAACTAGTAGTGCTGATCATAACACTTCTATTAAAATGCTTAAAGAAGTTATTTTCCCAAGGTTTGGAGTCCCTAGATATTTAATGACTGATGGTGGTTCACATTTTATTCATGGTGCATTCCGTAAATTGCTTGCTAAATATGATGTCAACCATAGAATTGCATCTCCCTATCACCCTCAAACTGGTGGTCAAGTAGAATTGAGCAATAGAGAAATAAAATTAATTTTGCAAAAAACTGTCAATAGATCTAGAAAGAATTGGTTTAAGAAACTTGACGATGCATTATGGGCTTATAGAACTGCTTATAAAAATCCTATGGGTATGTCTCCTTATAAAATGGTTTATGGAAAAGCATGTCATTTACCTCTTGAGTTAGAACATAAAGCATATTGGGCAATTAAAGAACTCAATTACGATTTTAAACTTGCCGGTGAAAAGAGGTTATTTGATATTAGCTCATTAGATGAATGGAGAACCCAAGCGTATGAAAATGCCAAATTGTTTAAAGAAAAAGTTAAAAGATGGCATGATAGAAGAATTCAAAAACGGGAATTTAAAGTGGGTGAGCAAGTTCTATTGTACAATTCTCATTTGAGATTCTTTGCAGGAAAGCTCCTCTCTAAATGGGAAGGACCGTATATCATCGAAGAAGTTTATCGTTCCGGAGCCATCAAAATAAACAACTCCGAAGGCACTAATCCGAGAGTGGTGAATGGGCAAAGAATTAAGCACTATATTTCAGGTACCCCCATTAATGTTGAAACTAATATTATTGAAACAATTACACCAGAAGAATACATAAGAGAGACCTTCCAGAACGCTCCAGAACCCTGAAAAGGAAGAGGTACGTGATACGGTAAGTAAACCGACTCCAAAAATTCCATAAAAATACTTTCTGTCAGTTTTGGAATATTAGAAAAATACAAAAATAAGAAATAACCGAGGGGACCCACCTGGTGCCCACGAGGCACCAGGGCGCGCCACCCCTCCAGGCGCGCCTTGGTGGCTCGTGGGCCCCTCGTGAGCCTTCTCGACTCCGTTTTTCTTCTGGATTACTTGTTTTGCAAGATAAAAATTCTTTATATATACTTCCGGACGTTTTGACCACTGTATCGCAGAAATCTCCTCTGTTCTTGTTTTGTGCTGTTTTCTGTCAGATTTCGAGGCCAGGCATCATGTCTTCCTCTTCCTCCAACAATGTGGGAGACGGCGCTTGGTTGTTGTAGATGGAGCTTAGGAGGGAGGAGGAAGGAGAGGTCACCATAGAAGAGGGTGATGGAGATCCGCTTGATGTCCACCCTCCGGCTTCCGAGAGGGGCACCCTTGCTGGCATCTCCACAATTCCGAACCCTCATCAAGCCGTGAGAAGCATTACAAGCCATGGGAGTCCAGAGGTACAAGAAGGGCTTCCCCCTAGGAGGCCCTTACACAGGTTACATCGGAACAACTTACATAATTTGGTTCACAATTATGGGGTCGAAAATACTCCTCGTAGGCACATACCCTCCAATTGGGACATCTCTCGTCCAAATGAAAGTGATGCAAGAAAGAATGCTTGGGGCCCAGAGAATAAGCATATTATGGCCGAAGTCCAAAGGAATACAGAGATGATACATCATGTGCTTCGGGAAATCCAGAGCCTAAAGGAGATCCTAATTAATGTCATGAAGGACATGCCCATCACCATCACCGAAGAAGGAAACTAGAGTACATGGGTATGGGCACTCCCCTTGATTGTGCCAAGCTTGGGGGAGGTGCCCCGGTATCGTATCACCATCACTTTTGCTATCTTTGCCCATTTTTAGTTCGATCCTTAGTTATTTCGTGATTTAGTTGAATAAAAGTTTAGTATGACCTATTTTCGAGTGCTAGTTTCCTGATCTATCTATCTATGTAATCGAGTTGAGAGTTATATAATAAAGAGTAGTTTGAGTTTTTGCTTCTTTACCTTCATGTTTCAATATTAGCAATGAAAATAATGAAAAAGATCATATGCTAATCTTATGGAAAGTAATGACATTACATAAAGAAAAGTATAAGTGGTAAAATTTATTGGAAGTTAACAAACATAGTATTAGTCAATGGTGCAATTCATGAAAGAATTAATAAGGGAAGAGAAGATTTACATGCAAATATACTATCTTGGACATCTTTTATGATTGTGAGTCCCCATTAAGTATTTTGTGTCAAATTGTTGACATTGGACAAGGAAGACAACGTAATGAGTTATGTTTGCTTATATTCACATAGAAGTTATATTGTTATAGATCCTCCAACATGTGGTGCTTGCTCAATATCTTTGCTAGCCAAGAATCTGCACCAAGTAGAGATACTACTCGTGCATCCAAAACCCTTAAACCCAGTTTCATGTCATGAGAGTCCACTATATCTACCTATGGATTGAATAAGATCCTTCAAGTAAGTTGTCATCGGTGCAAAAAGCAATAAAAATTGCCTCTAAATATGTCTGAACTTTTATTGTAAGGGAAAATAAGCTTTGTATGAACTTGTGATAGTAAAGAAATAAAAGCGATGGACTGCATAATAAAGGTTGCTATCACAAGGGGCAATATAAAGTGACGTTCCTTTGCATTAAGAGCTTGTGCATCCAACAACAAAAAGTGCATGACAACCTCTGCTTCCCTCTGCGAAGGGCCTATCTTTTACTTTTATGTATTTACTTTTTATGCAAGAGTCAATAGTGTTCTCCTCTATTCCTTTTTATTTTTCTCTTTTGTAAGCATCATGTGGTGGGGAAAGATCTAGGCATATATATCCAGTTGGATATGAGTGATCATGAGTTATTATTGTTAACGTCACCCTTGAGGTGAAAGAGTTGGGAGGCAAAATTATAAGCCCCTGTCTTTCTATGTGTCTGGCTGAAACTTTTTGCTCCATATATATGTTGTGAGTGTTAGCAATCATGGAAGACTATATGATGGTTGAGTATGTGGACTTGCTTTAAAGCTCCTACATGAGACCCTTCCTGAAAATATTATGAATTGCAATTGCATTGTTGACTGAGAGCATAGTTTGTTAGTTTTCAAGAAAGTTTATGCCTTATACTTCATTGTTGTGATGAATTGTTACTTGCTCATGAGAAGTTCTATGATAATAAATATTGCTGTTATAATAATGATCATGATGCTACTATGTCTATATTTTGTTTTTATTGACACCTCTCTCTCTAAACATGTGGACATGATTAGCGATATCGGCTTTCGCTTGAGGACAAGCGAGGTCTAACCTTGGGGGAGTTGATACGTCCATTTTGCATCATGTTTTCCTACTGTTATTTATAGTGTTTTTAATCAATATATAACACTTTGTGGAGCAATTCTAATGCCTTTTCTCTCTTAATATGCAAGATTTACACAATGAGGGAGATTGCCGACAGCTGGAATTCTGGACCTGAAAAAGCTATGTCAGAGATACCTATTCTTCACATGTCCAAATGAGCTAAAATTTCACTGAGATTTATTTTGGAATAAATAAAAAATACTGGAAGCAAGAAGTACCAGAGGGGGCCACCCAGGTGCCCACGAGGCACCAGGGCGCGCCACCCCCCCCCCCCAGGCGCGCCCTGGTGGCTCGTGGGGCCCCTGACCAGCCTCTGGCCCCCATTTTCTGGTATATAAGCCCATTTGCCCTAAAAAATAGAGAGAAGACTTTTGGGATGGTGCGCCACTGTCTCGAGTCAGAACTTGGGCAGGAGCACTTTTGCTCTCCGGCGGAGCGATTCTGCCGGGGATACTTCCCTCCGGGAGGGGGAAATCGGAGCCATCGACATCACCAACGATCCTCTCATCGTGGGAGGACCAATCTTCATCAACATCTTCACCAGCACCATCTCATCTCAAACCCTAGTTCATCTCTTGTATTCAATCTTTGTCTCAAAACCTCAGATTGGTACCTGTGGGTTGCTAGTAGTGTTGATTACATCTAGTAGTTGATGCTAGTTGGTTTATTTGGTGGAAGATTATATGTTCAGATCTATTATGCTATTTAATACCCCTCTGATCTTGGACATGAAGATGATTTATGAGTAGTTACTTTTGTTCTTGAGGACATGGGAGAAGTCTTGTCATAAGTAATCATGTGAATTTGGTATTCGTTCGATATTTTGATGATATGTATGTTGTTGATTCTCTTAGTGGTGTCATGTGAACGTCGACTACATGACACTTCACCATCTTTGGGCCTAAGGGAATGCATTGTGGAGTAGTAATTAGATGATGGGTTGCTAGAGTGACAGAAGCTTAAACCCTAGTTTATGCGCTATTCCGTAAGGGGCTGATTTGGATCCATATGTTTAATGCTATGGTTAGAGTTATCTTAATTCTTCTTTCGTAGTTGCTGATGCTTGCGAAGGGGGGTAATCATAAGTGGGAGGTTTGTTCAAGTAAGAACAGCACCCAAGCACCGGTCCACCCACATATCAAATTATCAAAGTAGCGAACGCGAATCAAACCAACATGATGAAAGTGACTAGATGAAATTCCCATGTGTCCTCGAGAACGCTTTACTTATTATAAGAGATCGTTCCGGCTTGTCCTTTGCTACAAAAAGGATTGGGCCACCTTGCTGCACTCTTTGTTACTATTGCTATTTGTCACTTGTTACAAATTATCTTGCTATCAAACTACTCGTTGCCGATAATTTCAGTGCTTGCAGAAAATACCTTGCTAAAAACCGCTTGTCATTTCCTTCTGCTCCTCATTGGGTTCGACACTCTTACTTATCGAAAGGACTACGATTGATCCACTATACTTGTGGGTCATCAGTATGTGAATACCCAGATGTATTTCCTGAGGAGTTACCAGGCATGCCACCAGATCGTGAAATTGAATTTGTTATTGAACTAGCACCTAGAACGGCACCCATTTACAAGAAGCCTTATCGAATGGCTCCGACAGAGTTGGTTGAGCTGAAGAAACAAATTAAGGAATTATTGGAAAAGGGTTATGTCTGACCCAGCTCATCACCGCGGGGATCACCGGTTTTATTTGCCAAGAAAAAGGATGGTACCCTAAGGTTATGTATTGATTACAGGGCACTCAATATGGTTACTATCAAAAATAAATACCCACTACCAAGGATCAACGACTTGTTCGACCAACTGGCAGAAGCCAATGTTTTCTCAAAAATAGACCTGAGATTAGGCTACCATCAGTTAAGAATCCGATCCTCAGACATACCCAAGACCGCTTTTACCACCAGATACGGATTATATGAGTTCACTGTGATGCCTTTCGGATTAACCAACGCTCCTGCTTATTTTGTACATCTCATGAACAAGGGTTTCATGAAATATCTGGACAAGTTCGTGGTTGTGTTCATTGATGATATACTTATTTATTCCAAGACACCAGAAGAACATGAGCAGCATCTTCGAATAGTCCTGGAAGAATTACGAAAAAATCAACTATATGCCAAATTCAGTAAGTGTGAATTTTGGTTACGAGAAGTCGGTTTTCTGGGCCATGTACTGACAAAGGATGGAATAGCAGTGGACCCAAGTAAAGTAAAGGATGTCTTAGGATGGAAGCAACCCACCAACATGACTGAGATCAGGAGTTTTCTTGGTTTGGCTGGCTACTATCGACGGTTTATTGAAGGCTTCTCCACTATAGCCAAACCCATGACTCAGTTACTCAAGAAGGATAAGAAGTTTGAATGGACTGAAGCATGTGAGAAAAGTTTCCAAGAATTAAAAAAGAGGTTAACAATTGCACCTATTCTGACCGTGCCAGATGTGCACAAGAATTTTGAAATATACTGTGACGCTTCCAGAAAAGGCCTTGGATGTGTATTAATGCAGGACGGAAAGGTCGTAGCATATGCTTCAAGACAACTACGATGACACGAAGAAAATTATCCTACCCATGATTTGGAATTAGCAGTTGTGGTACATGCACTCAAGGAATGGCGACATTACCTTCTTGGTAATCGATGTGAGATATACACGGATCACAAAAGTCTTAAGTATATCTTCACCCAGCCAGAGCTAAACACGCGACAGCGTCGCTGGCTTGAGCTAATTAAGGATTATGATGTGGGAATTCATTACCATCCTGGTAAAGCAAATGTTGTGGCCGACGCTCTCAGCCGAATTCCATGCACCAAAGGTGGCGGTGTGCAATTCTCACAACATGAGTTCAACCGAGAATTTGCCAAGCTTAACATGGTCCTAGTCACGGAAGGAACCATTGCTCGTCTAGAGGTAAAACCAACATTGGAGGATCAGATTAAAGAAACACAGAAAGGACACCCCAGTATCGAGGGAATTAAAAGGAAAGTGAATTCAGGCAAGGCATCCGAATTTACCATTGACACCCAAGGAATCCTATGGTTCGGGAAAAGGCTATGCGTGCCCAATAAGGAAGAGCTGAAGCAACAGATTTTGGCAGAAGCTCATACCACTCCATACTCCATTCACCCAGGGGGAACCAAGATGTACAAGGATCTATAGGAAAAAATTTGGTGGCACGAGATGAAAAGGGATATAGCCGTATATGTGGCACATTGTGACTCTTGTCAGCGTATAAAAGTAGAACACCAGAGGCCAGCAGGATTGTTACAGCCACTCAAAGTGCCTGAATGGAAATGGGATGAGATAGGGATGGATTTTATCGTCGGGTTACCAAGGTCCCGACATGGGAATGATGCTATCTGGGTTATCACAGATTTATTAACTAAGGTGGCACACTTCATTCCGGTAAAAACAACATATTCAACACAAAAGCTTGCTAGGTTATATCTCTCCCGAATTGTTTGCTTACACGGAGTACCCAAGACCATAGTCTCTGATAGAGGCACTCAGTTTGTCTCTAGGTTTTGGGATCACTTGCAGCAAGCCTTAGGAACGCAACTGGTATTCAGTACGGCGTACCACCCACAAACAGGAGGGCAGACTGAACGGATAAATCAGATATTGGAAGACATGTTGAGAGCTTGTGTTCTTACTTATGGAGTCAGCTGGGAGGACAGTTTGCCATATGCGGAATTTTCATATAACAACAGTTATAAAGCCAGTCTAAAAATGTCACCCTTCGAAGCCCTATACGGATGAAGGTGCCGTACCCCACTCAATTGGTCCGAAACCGGAGATAGCCGAATCTTCGGCCCGGAAGTTCTCAAAGAGGTAGAAACAAAAGTAAAAATTATACGAGATAGACTGAAAGCAGCTCAGAGCCGTCAAAAGAGATACTATGACCAGAAACACCGTCAGATCAGTTTTGAACTCGATGAATATGTGTATCTCAGAGTATCCCCAATGAGGGGACTATAGAGATTTAAAGTCAAAGGGAAACTGGCACCGAGATTTATTGGACCATTTAAAATAATTACAAGGAGAGGCAAGGTTGCCTACCAACTGGAGCTACCAGCAGAATTGTCAGATGTTCATGATGTGTTTCACGTGTCACAACTGAGGAGATGTGTGAGTAATCCGGACAAACAAGTCCAACACCAGGAACTGGATATCCAGCCAGACCTTACCTATAAAGAACGCCCTATAAAAAATTTAGAAGAGTCCGAACGGAGAACCCGTCAGAATGTGATAAAGTTTTACAAGGTCCAGTGGAGTAATCACACCGAGGAAGAAGCAACATGGGAACGGGAGGATCACTTAAGGACTGAGTACCCGTACCTGTTTGAGGGACAGCTGAAATCTTGGGGACGAGATTTTTCTTAAGGGGGGTAGGTGTTGTAACACCCCAAAATTATTCTACTTTGAATTTTAAAATCTTTTCTTTAAAATAAAATTCTTTGGATCACTATGGCCCTATTTCTCTCTTGCTTCTGTTTTGAAAATCATTTTGAGTTTTCAATTGGGTTTCAAAAAAAATATTTTAATGGTTCTGATTTGATGGTTTCTTACTTGAGGAATTATTTTGGAAGGATCGAAAATATTTTCTTTTAGAAAAGTTTTTGAATAATTAAATTATCCCAATGGAATGATCCCTTTCATTTCTCTTCAAACACTTAGAAAATTCCCACAAAAATTATTCTGTCATTTTCAAATATCCTCCAAGTCATCCTCACCCCCTAGGACAGTACCCAACACTTCTCCTCTTCACAAAAATATTTTTTATCAAATTTAGCAAACTCCAAAGTTTGAATTTCATTTATTCCTAGTTCCTTTGATTTACAATGGAACTATATTTTTCCTAGCTCTTCTGCACCCACAAAAAATTATCCCAACTACTTTACAGTACCCACACCCCATTTCACCAAAAACATTCTGTTCCACAGTTCAAAATTTTCAAATTTCATTCAATTGAAATTTGGACCAGATTCAAACTCTCTGCCCAAAACCTAATTTTAATTACTCCAAAATTTCAAAAAAAATTCAAGAATCTCTGTTATGCATCAGTACCTCACCACAAAAAAATTCGCAAATTCCTAAAATGCCTAGGGCCATCTAGCATTTCATCAAACACTTGGTGTGCACTGTAGCTCATTGTCAAAAATTTAGAAAAGTTCAGAGATACAGAGAAGTTCAGAGAAGAGGGAATCGGCGCCGTGCGGTGCACTCCACTCCACCTCTCCCTCATCCGCCCCCTGCCATCAATGCATCGCCGGGGACCCCCTCGCCAGCCTCTCGCCGCCGACAGAACAGGGGCAGGCCGGTGCAACGGCCGCTGCCCTCGGCCGCGGCGGCTGAGAGGATCAGCACGGCCCCAGCCTCCATCACTCCACTCCATCGCTTCCTCCACCTACCTGGCACACGTCGCCCTCCTCCGCGGCGTTGACATACCGTCTAAACCACCCCGCGCCCGCCTGTCAGTCGCCGGAGCTGGCGCCGTCCGCCACGCCTGTACGGGAGCTCGTCCATGGGGAGATGGATAGAGCTTGACCCCGTCCGCGCTGGCGCTTCGAGAAGGCTCCCCCGATGCCATTGATGCTCACTGACCTCGCCCACCACCCCAACTGCCCTCGCCGGCCTCCATCACTCCGGCGTGATCCGCACCGCCTCGGGCCGCCTCAGATCGCCTATAAAAGGAGCCCTCGAGCTCCGTTCAGTACTTGCACCGTCTTCACCCACTCCCAATCGACCCCTAGAGGAGTCGGACGACCTCGAGGAGGTCTTCTTCCCCGACTCCGGCCGCCCGATCCGCCTCTGTCACCACGAGCACCACGACGCCGCTAGCCCACCTCCGTCCCTAAAAACCAGCCAGTCACCTCCTCGTGCACCAACTCATCCATACCGCGCGTCAATTTGACGACCAGGGCTCTCCCCAACGAGATCCATCACCACCTAACGCCGCCGTCCGTCGGAGTTGACCTCGCCGTCGCTACGGTGCTCGCCGGGGACCACCACCACCACCCACCGACGCGGAATACTCCCCCGAGCACACCCACACCATCGCCGCCTCCTGAAACACCGGCGATCGCCGCCGGTGACCACCGCACCCCCTCTGTACACGGGCGCGAGGTGCGTTTGAATTTCAAACCTGACGGGTGGGGCCCACCCGTCAGCGTTAACGTGAACAAGGGGCTGTCAATCCCTTGGCGATTAATTGCAAGATTAAATTCTATGGTGATAGATAGATAGATCGAACAAAAATACAAAATAAAATAAATAAAGTAAAATTGCAGCAAGGTATTTTTAGGATTTTTAATATATGATTAAGGTAGACCCGGGGGCCATAGTTTTCACTAGAGGCTTCTCTCTTGAAAATAGCATACGGTGGGTGAACAAATTACTGTTGGGCAATTGATAGAAAAGCAAATAATCATGACGATATCCAAGGCAATGATCATGTATATAGGCATCACGTACGAGATAAGTAGACCAAAACGAGTCTGCATCTACTACTATTACTCCACCCATCGACCGCTATCCACCATCCATCTAGAGTATTAAGTTCATAAAGAACGGAGTAACGCGTTAAGCAAGATGACATGATGTAGACAAAGTAAACTCACGCATGAATAAACCCCATCTTTTTACCCTTAATAGCAATGATACATACGTGTCATGTCCCTTTCTGTCACTGGGATTGAGCACCGCAAGATTGAACCCATTACAAAGCACCTCTCCCATTGCAAAATAAATCAATCTAGTTGGCCAAACCAAATCAATAGATCGGAGAGAAATACGAAGCTATAACAATCATGCATAAAAGAGTTCAGAGAAAACTCAAATAATATTCATGGATAATCTGATCATAAACTCACAATTCATCGGATCCCAACAAACACACCGCAAAAAGTGATTACATCGGATAGAACTCCAAGAACATCGAGGAGAACATTGTATTGAAGATCAAAAAGAGAGAAGAAGCCATCTAGCTACTAACTATGGACCCGAAGGTCTGTGGTAAACTACTCACGCATCATCGGAAGGGCAGTAAGGTTGATGGAGAGCCCCTCCGTGATCGAATCCCCCTCCGGCAGAGTGCCGGAAAAGGCCTCCAGATGGGATCTCTCGAGAACAGGAACTTGCGGTGGCGGAAAAAGTATTTCGTGGACTCCTCTATTGGTTTCCCGATTTTAGAGAATTTATAGTGGTGGAATTACGTCAAACGGAGCAGAGGTGGGCCCACGAGGCACCAGGGCGCGCCACCCCCCTGGGGCACGCCCTGGTGGCTCGTGGCCACCTCCTCCGTCTTCTGGCCCTCTCCCGAAGCTTCTAGTGTCTCTTATGTCCAGAAAAAAATCTCCAAAAAGTTTCGTGGCATTTGGACTTCGTTTGGTACTGATATTCTAGAAAACCAAAAACAGGCAAAAAACAGCAACTGGCACTGGACACTAAGTTAATAGGTTAGTCCCAAAAAATGATATATGATTGCTTGTAAGTGTATATAAAACATCCAAGATTGATACTATAATAGCATGGAACAATCAAAAATTATAGATACGTTTAAGACGTATCAAGCATCCCCAAGCTTAATTCCTGCTCGTCCTCGAATAGGTGAATGATAAAAACAGAATTTTTAATGTGGAATGCTACCTATCATATTCATCATATACTCTTTTCTTTTGTAGCATGGACATTTGGACTTGAATGATTCAAAGCAATAGCCTATAGTTTGACATGAAGACATAAATACTCAAGCATACTAACAAGCAACCATGCCTTTCAGAATATCAACGCTAAAGAAAGTTATCCCTAGCCCATTATGCTCTCATTGATCCATTCATGAAACACACTCAATATTAGCTACACATAATGCACAAGTATGACAATAGTGCTCTCTAGTTGGTGCTTTGTAAGAGAAGATGGAGACTCAAAATAAAAATAAAAATTGCATAAAAGTAAATAGATAGGCCCTTCGCAGTGGCAAGCAGAGATTTGCAAATGTGCCAGAGCTCAAGGCTTAAATTAGAGAGATAAATTGTTTTGAGAGGCATGCTTTTCCTGTCAACGAATACGACCGAGAATTCCCAATATCTTCCATGCTCGACACATTATAGGCGGTTCCCAAATAGAAAATAAAGTTTATTTCCTTTCCACCATTCTTTCACAATCCATGGCTAGCCGTATCCACGGGTGCCCTCCATACCAACACTTTCCAAGGAATTTATTATTATCATCATATTAATTTTTTTTCATTTCGGGACTGGGCATCCCTATTACCTGCCACTCTCTCGTGCAATGACAAGTGAATAAACACTCATCGTGAGAATAACACACCTAACATGGAAAATATTGGCCACCCCCTGCCGCTTCATGAGCGGTACGGGCACACAAAACGGAAAATTATTTTGAAAAATTAGAGTTGGCACATGCAAATTTACTTGGAACGACATGGAAATACCGCATATAGGTAGGTATGGTGGACTCATTTGGCACAACTTGGGTTTAAGGAGTTGGATGCACAAGCAGTATTCCCGCTTAGTACAAATGAAGGCTAGCAAATAGATTGAGAAGCGACCAACCAAAAAGCAAAAATGGTCATAAACATGCATTGAACATAACTAACACCGAATAATGCACCATAAGTAGGATATAATTTTGTTGCATAACTATTGACTTTATGTGCATGCATAGGGAATCACAAACCTTAACACCAATATTCTTACTAAATCACAATTACTCACTAACATGACTCGCATATTATCATCTCCATATCGCAAAACTATTGCAAGGAATCAAACTTATCATATCCAATGATCTTTCATGAAAGTTTTTATTATATCCCTCTTAAATATTCATCACTTTGGGACCAAATTCATATCTTGTGCAAATTACCATTACTATTATCAACTCTCAAAAAGATATAAGTGAAGCATGAGAGTGCAAATATTTCTTCAAAATTTAATCTTATCAACTCTCAAAATAATATAAGTGAAGCATGAGAGTTCAAATATTTCTTCAAAATATAGCCACCGCCGTGCTCAAAAAGATTTAAGTGAAGCACTAGAGCAACAGCCTAGCTCAAAAGATTTAAGTGAGCACATAGAGTATTCTAACAAATCATGATAAACGTGTGGCTCTCTCAAATAGGTGTGTCCAGCAAAGATGATTGTGACAAACTAAAAAGCAAACAAAGCAAAGACTCATATAATACACGACGCTCCAAGTAAAACACATATCATGTGATGAATAAAATATAGCTCCAAGTAAAATTACCGATAGTTGGTAGAAGAAAGAGGGGATGCCTTCCGGGGCATCCCCAAGCTTAGACGCTTGAGTTTTCCTTGAATATTACCTTGGGGTGCCTTGGGCATCCCCAAGCTTAGGCTCTTGCCACTTCTTATTCCTTCATCTATCGTGATCTCACCCAAAACTTGAAAACTTCAATCACACAAAACTCAACAAAACCTTCGTGAGATCCGTTAGTATAACAAATAAATCCTTAACTCTAGGTACTGTAGTAAATTAATTCATATTTAATATTGGCATAATGCTACTGTACTCCAACTTCTCCATGAGTCATACCCCCCGATACGATCCATAGATTCATCAAAATAAGCAAACTATGCAACAAAAATAGAATCTGTCTAAAACAGAACAGTCTGTAAAGATCTATTTAAAAGCCATACTTCTGTAACTCCAAAAATACTAAAAAATCAGGAAAACGTGGGAAATTCATATGCCAATACTGTGTAAAAATTTCAGATTTTTTTGATGCTCCAGTACAGAATTAAAATTCCAGCACTGGACACAAAACTTTCTGTTTTCCAAACAGCATCAATTATACTATCTTCCAAATCATCCCAAAGGCATTACTTGGCACAAACACTGATTAAAACATAAAAACACAATCATAACAGTAGCATAATTATGAAAACACACAAGAAGTAAAAAAGCAAAGATAACTATTGGGTTGTCTCCCAACAAGCTCTTTCTTTATAGCCATTATATAGGCTTGGGATATTAATGATGCTCACATAAAAGACAAGAATTGAAGCACAAAGAGAGCATCATAAAATATGTGACAAACACATTTAAGTCTAACATACTTCCTATGCATAGGCATTTCATAGGCAATCAAATTATCAAGACAAGAAATATCTAGCATATGCAAGGAGGAAGAATAAAGCATTGACGATCTCAACATAATGAGAGGTAATTTAGTAACATGAAAATTTCTACAACCATATTTTCCTCTCTCGTAATAATTACATGTAGGATCATAATTAAATTCAACAATATAGCTATCATATAAAATATTCTCTTCATGATCCTTATGCATAAAAGTTTTATAATCTTCCAAGATAGTGGGATTAATATCAAATAAAGTCATGACCTCTCCAAACCCACTTTTATCAAAAAAATCATAAGATTGAACACTCTCCAAATATGTGGGATTCTTTTTTTTTCTAAAGTAGACACTCTTCCAAACCCACTTTCAATATTATTGCAAATATTATTATCAATATCATATTCATCGTGAGGCTTAAATAAATTTTCAAGATCAAAAGAAGCATCATCACCCCAATCATGATCATTGCAATAAGTAGTGGTCATGACAAAATTATCATCCCCAAGCTTGTAGTTTTGCATATTATTAGCACAATTCACATTAATAGAATTTATAGTAACATCATTGCAATCATGGTTTTCAATCAAGGAGCTATCATGAATCACTTTATAAATTTCTTCTTCTAACGCTTCATCACAATTTTCTGATTCATGATTTTCAAGCAAAACTTCATAGAGAAAATCAAGAGCACTCAAATCACTAGCAATTGGTTCATTATAATTGGATCTTTTGAAAAGATTAGCAAGTGGATGAGGATTCATAGTGATCTTATATTTTTGTTTTACTTTCTGTTCTTGAGTGTTGTCATGGCAATAAAAGCAAGCAAGCAAATAAAAATATTTTTGTGTTTTTGTAAAAAAATTAGAAGTGGGGGAGATGAAAACGAGAGGCAAATGAAAATAAAAGGTAAATAAAGTAAATGCAAGGAGATGAAAGTTTATGCGTAGGTACTTGATAGATGTTGATGATGTCTCCCCGGCAACGACGCCAGAAATTCTTCCTGCTACTTGTGAGCTGCGTTGGGATTTCCCCGAAGATGAGGGGATGATGCAGTACAGTAGAGATAAGTATTTCCCTCAGTTATGAAACCAAGGTTATCAATCCAGTAGGAGAATCACGCAACAACTCATTAGTGCCATGTTTATAACAATTCTATATGGTTTTGGTATGATTTGATTAGAACTAACCCGGACTGACGCTGTTTTCAGTGGAATTGCCATGGTGTTGTTTTTTGTGCAGAAATAAAAGTTCTTGGAATTGGATGAATAAATAAAAAATACTGGAACCAAGACCCACTGGAGGGGGACCACCCAGTGCCCATGAGGCACCAGGGCGCGCCACCCCCCCCCCCCCCCAGGCGCGCCCTGGTACCTCATGGGGCCCACATGGCTCCGTCTGACCTGATTCCAACGCTGAAAAATTCTATAAATAGAGAAACCCCCAGAAATAACCCTAGAACTTCGACTCCGCCGCCGCAAGCCTCTGTACCTCCACGATCTAATCTACAGCCCTTTTCCGGCACCCTGCCAGAGGGAGGAAATTATCACCGGAGGCCATCTTCATCATCCCGGCGGTCTCCATGATGAGGAGGGAGTAGTTCACCCTCGGGGCTGAGGGTTTGTACCAGTAGCTATGTGTTTTATCTCTGTCTCTCTCGTGTTCTTGATTTGGCACGATCTTGATGTATCGCGAGCTTTGTTAATATAGTTGGATCATATGGTGTTTCTTCCCTCTCTATCCTTGTTGTGATGAATCGAATCTTTTCCCTTTGAGGTTTCGTTATTGTCGGATTGAATATTCATATTTGAGAACACTTGATGTATGTCTTGCATATGAATACCCGTGGTGACAATGGGGTATTATATTGATTCACTTGATGTATGTTTTGGCACTCAACTCGCGGATTCCCGAGGTGACATTGGGGTAATCTATGCATAGGGGTTGATGCACGTTTTCATTATCTTTTCCCCGATAGAAACTTTGGGGTGCTCCTTGAAGTTCTTTGTGTGGATTGAATATTATGATATGAAGTTGTTTGATGCATATCGAATAATCAACTCACGGATACTTGTGGTGACATTGGAGTATCTAGGTGACATTAGGGTTGGTTGATGTGTTTCATATGGTGTTATTTTAGTACAAACTCTAGGGCTGTTCGTGACACTTATAGGGATGGCTCAATAGATTGATCGGAAAGGATAACTTTGAGGTGGTTTCGTACCCTACAACAATTTCTATCTTATGTTCTCCGCTAATAGGAACTTTGGAGTGATTCTTTGTCGCACGTTGAGGGATTGTTATATGATCCAATTATGTTAGCATTGTTGAGAGATTGCACTAGTGAAAGTATGAACCCTAGGCCTTGTTTTTAAGCATTGCAATACCGTTTGTGCTCCGTTTTATCACTTGCTACCTTGCTGTTTTTATATTTTCAGATTACAAAAACCTATATCTACTATCCATACTACACTTTTATCAGTATCTCTTCGCCGAACTAGTGCACCTATACAATTTACCATTGTATTGGGTGTGTTAGGGACACAAGAGATTTCTTGTATTTGGTTGCAAGGTTGTTTGAGAGATACCATCTTCAACCTACGCCTCCTACGGATTGATAAACCTTAGGTCATCCACTTGAGGGAAAATTGCTACTGTCCTACAAAACTCTGCGCTTGGAGGCCCAACACGAGTCTACAAGAATAAGTTGTGTAGTAGACATCAAGCTCTTTTCTGGCGCCGTTGCCAGGGAGGTCAGTGCTTGAAGGTATATATTTAGATCTTGCAATCGAATCTTTTAGTTTCTTGTTTATCACTAGTTTGGTTTTATAAAAAGAAAACTACAAAAAATGGAATTGAGGTTGCCTCATATTATCCGTCTTTATAATGTCTTTCTTGAAAATGATGGATCGGAAAATTGTGCTCAATTAATAGAAGAAGAATTCAATAAAATGTTTGGCATAAAATCCATGAATGATGAGCATGATTGCAATGTTGCTAGTATGAATTCTTTGAATATCCATGATGCTAGTGATATGCAAAGCCACAAGCTTGGGGATGCTATGTTTGATGAAGATAATATTTTTAGTCCCCCGAGTTTTGATGAGAAAATTTATTATGATGAAAGCATGCCTCCTATTTATGATTATTATATTGATAAAAGTGGATTTGGAGAGGTCACAACTTTATTTAATGATGATTCCATTATTTTGGAAGAGGTTTTAATTGATTATGACAACAAAGTTGCTATCTATGATGATTATTGTGATGACATGTATGCTATAAAGAATAATGATAACTATGAAACCTGTCATCATGATTTTAATTTTCAATTGTATTATGCCAATCAAGTATCTCATGATAGTTATTTTGTTGAGTTTGCTCCCACTATTATGAATGAGAAGAAAATTGCTTATGTGGAGAGTAGTAAAAATTCTATGCTTGTGGATCATGACAAGAATGTTTGGTGTGATGGATATATTGTTGAATTCATTCATGATGCTACTGTGAGAGGGGAAGATATGCTTATATATATTGCAATAACATCAAATTTCCTCCCTTTATGTTGAAAGTTTTGAAGTCATACTTGTTTTGCCTTCCTATGCTAGTTGATTCTTGCTCCCATAAACTATTTGCTCACAAAATCCCTATGCATAGTAAGTGGGTTAGGCTTAAATGTGCTAGTCATATGCTTCATGATGCTCTCTTTGTGTTTCAATTCTTTACTTTTATGTGAGCATCATTGAAATCATCATGCCTAGCTAAAAAGGCATTAAAGAAAAGCGCTTGTTGGGAGACAACCCAATATTTAACCTTACTGTTTTTGTGTGTCCACATGATTAAGATACTGTAGCAATCATGTTTTATATTTTTTTCTTTCAATAATGTGCCAAGTAAAGCCTTTGGGATAGTGTGGATGCTTGTTGATTTGATTCTGTGCAAAAAACAGAAACTTTTGTGTCCAGTGCTGGAATTTCTATTCTGTACTGGAGCATGAGAAAAATCTGAAATTTTTATACAGTATTGGGTTAGAAATTTTTTACGTTATCCTAATTTTTTAGAATTTTTGGAGGTACATAAGTATGGTTTTTAAATCGCTTACTACACGTTGTTCTATTTTTGACAGATTCTGTTTTCGATGCATAGTTTGCTTGTTTTAGTGTTTCCATAGCTTATATTGAGTAATATAAATTGTGGAAATGATAGAATACAGTAGGCATTATGTGAAAACAACTATGAATCTTGTCTTGACAGTACCTAAGTGGATGATTTATTTTTATCATACTAACCTATCTCACGAAGTTCCGTTAAGTTTTGTGTGATTGAAGTTTTCAAGTTTTGGGTGAGATATCGATATGAGGAGAATAAGGAGTGGCAAGACCCTAAGCTTGGGGATGCCCAAGGCACCCCAAGTTAAAATTCAAGGAAGACCCAAGCAACTAAGCTTGGGGATGCCCCGGAAGGCATCCCCTCTTTCGTCTTCAACATTATCGGTAACCTCACTTGGAGCTATATTTTTATTCGTCACATAATATTAGTTTTGCTTGGAGCGTCATTTTATTTTGTTGATATTTGCTTGCTGTTATCAAGAATCATGTTTTGTATATTTTAGTTTAATAAAATGCCAATTATAGCCTTTACCATGCTCAGTTTGCAAGTTCATGTGTTGCTCTTTGAAAACAGAAAGTTTTCTGTTATGTCCAGAATATTCCTGAATAGTCAGAACATGATAAAAATCTGAAATTTTTACACAGTAAGCATGCATGAGTTCTATGTCACGTGGTAATTTTTCAGAATTTTTGGAGTTAGGGAAGTATGGATTCTTATTCCCCTTTTACAGATTGTTCTGTTTTGGCAGATTGCTGTTATAGTTGCATTGGTTGCATATGTTTGCTTGTTTAATGTTTCTATTTGAGGATAGGAGTATTAAATATGAAGAGTAATTTAGTATGCAATGTTTAATTATAATTTTTGTGATTTTGTACAGTAGAGAATGTTAAGGTTTTGAGTTGATTTATACTAACTTATCTCACGAGTTCTTGTTGAGTTTTGTGTGGATGAAGTTTTTAAGATTTAGGGAAACCGTGATATGAGAGGAATTAAGGAGACACAAGAGCTCAAGCTTGGGTATGCCCAAGGCATCCCAAGTTAATATTTCAAGAAGTCTCAAGCATCTAAGCTTGGGGATGCCCCGGTAGGCATCCCACCTTTTTTCATCAACAATTATCGGTTAGTCTTGGTTGAGCCTAAGTTTTTGCTTCTTCACATGATATGTGCTATTCTTGGAATGTCATTTTATTTTGTTTTTCTTGCTGTTTGAATAAAATAATAAGATCTGAAATTTTTAAATGAGAGAGAGTCCTCACATAACTACCTATTTACTAAACCACTCATTTGGTCTTCACTTATATCTTTTTGGAGTAGTTTGTCATTTACTCTTGTTCTTCACTTATATCCTATGAGTAAATTGTTGAAATGAATTGAATATCATAAAGTTGAAATTTATATGCTTCATTTTCTTGTCCCATGGGGAGTAGTGACTTCACATACAATAAGTATAAGTGGTAAAATTTATTGAAAGTTAACAAACATAGCATTGGTCACTTGAACAATTCATGAAAGAATTTTGAAGGAAGAGAAATTTCACATATAAATATACTATCTTGGACATCTTCTATGATTGTGAGCCCCCATTAATTATTTTCAAGCCTGATCAAGTAGTTGACGTTGGACAAGGAAGACAACGTAATGAGTTATGTTTGTTTATATTCACATAGAAGTTATATTGCCATGGATCCTCTAACATGTGGTGCTTGTTTAGGATCTTTTGCTAGCCAAAAATTTGTACTAAGTAGAGATACTACTTGTGCATCCAAAAACCCTTAAACCCAGTTTCTTGCCATGAGTGTCCACTATATCTACCTATGGATTGAATAAGATCCTTCAAGTAAGTTGTCATCGGTGCAAAAAGCAATAAAAATTGCTCCTAAAATATGTATGATCTTTTATTGCAAAGGAAAATAAGCGTTGTACGAACTTGTGATGGTAAAGAAATAAAAGCGACGGACTGCATAATAAAGGTTGCTATCACAAGGGGCAATATAACGTGACGTTCCTTTGCATTAAGGGTTTGTGCATCCAACAACAAAAAGCGCATGACAACCTTTGCTTTCCTCTGCGAAGGGCCTATCTTTTACTTTTCTGTATTTACTTTTATGCAAGAGTCATTAATGTTCATCCCTATTCCACTCTATTTATTCTTTAGTTGGCAAGCATCATGTGGTAGGGAAAGATCCAGGCACATATATCCAGTTGAATATAGGTGATCATGAGTTATTATTGTTGACATTATCCCTGAGATAAATAAGTTGGGAGGCGAAACATTAAGCCCCTATCTTCCTATGTGTTTGACTGAAACGGTTTGTTCTAAAAATATGCTTTGAGTGTCAGCAATCATGGAAGACTAAAAGTTGGTTGAGTATGTGGAATTTGCTAGATCAAAGCTCTTACATAGACCCTTCCTGAAAATAAGATGAATTGCAATTGTTTGATGACAGAGAACATAGTTTGTTAGTTTTCAAGAAAGTTTATGGCCTATACTTTAAACATGTGAATAACTTGCTACTTGATCATGAGAAGTTTTATGAGATGAGCTACTGATTATGATATATATTGATGCTATAAAAAGTGGTTGAAATTATCATTGATCAAACTTATGCACTATGCTAGCATTCACACTTCATAAATTATTTGTTTTATCATTTACCTACTCGAGGACGAGCAGGAATTGAGCTTTGGGATGCTGATACGTCTCCAACGTATCTATAATTTATGAAGTATTCATGCCATGTTTATAACAATTCTATATGGTTTTGGTATGATTTGATTAGAACTAACCCGGACTGACGCTGTTTTCAGCAGACTTGCCATGGTGTTGTTTTTTGTGCAGAAATAAAAGTTCTTGGAATTGGATGAAACTTTTTGGAGATTTTTTATGGAATAAATAAAAAATACTGGAACCAAGACCCACTAGAGGGGGGCCACCCAGTGCCCATGAGGCACCAGGGCGCGCCACCCCCCCCCCCAGGCGCGCCCTGGTACCTTGTGGGGCCCACGTGGCTCCGTCTGACCTGATTCCAACGCTGAAAAATCCTATAAATAGATAAACCCCCAGAAATAACCCTAGAACTTCGACTCCGCCACCGCAAGCCTCTGTACCTCCATGATCTAATCTACAGCCCTTTTTCGGCACCCTGGCGGAGGGGGGAAATCATCACCGGAGGCCATCTTCATCATCCCGGTGGTCTCCATGATGAGGAGGGAGTAGTTCACCCTCGGGGCTGAGGGTTTGTACTAGTAGCTATGTGTTTTATCTCTCTCTCTCTCGTGTTCTTGATTTGCCACGATCTTGATGTATCGCGAGCTTTGTTAATATAGTTGGATCATATGGTGTTTCTTCCCTCTCTATCCTTGTTGTGATGAATTGAATATTTTCCCTTTGAGGTTTCGTTATTGTCGGATTGAATATTCAGATTTGAGAACACTTGATGTATGTCTTGCATATGAATACCCGTGGTGACAATGGGGTATTATATTGATTCACTTGATGTATGTTTTGGCACTCAACTCGCGGATTCCCGAGGTGACATTGGGGTAATCTATGCATAGGGGTTGATTCACGTTTTCATTATCTTTTCTCCGATAGAAACTTTGGGGTGCTCCTTAAAGTTCTTTGTGTGGATTGAATATTATGATCTGAAGTTGTTTGATGCATATCAAATAATCAACTCACGGATACTTGTGGTGACATTGGAGTATCTAGGTGACATTAGGGTTGGTTGATGTGTTTCATATGGTGTTATTTTAGTACGAACTCTAGGGCTGTTCGTGACACTTATAGGGATGGCTCAATAGATTGATCGGAAAGGATAACTTTGAGGTGGCTTCGTACCCTACAACAATTTCTATCTTATGTTCTCCGCTAATAGGAACTTTGGAGTGATTCTTTGTCGCACGTTGAGGGATTGTTATATGATCCAATTATGTTAGCATTGTTGAGAGATTGCACTAGTGAAAGTATGAACCCTAGGCCTTGTTTTTAAGCATTGCAATACCGTTTGTGCTCCGTTTTATCACTTGCTACCTTGCTGTTTTTATATTTTCAGATTACAAAAACCTATATCTACTATCCATACTACACTTTTATCACCATCTCTTCGCCGAACTAGTGCACCTATACAATTTACCATTGTATTGGGTGTGTTGGGGACACAAGAGATTTCTTGTATTTGGTTGCAGGGTTGTTTGAGAGATACCATCTTCAACCTACGCCTCCTACGGATTGATAAACCTTAGGTCATCCACTTGAGGGAAAATTGCCACTGTCCTACAAAACTCTGCGCTTGGAGGCCCAACACGAGTCTACAAGAATAAGTTGTGTAGTAGACATTAGTTAGCAGTACCTGCACACAAAACAACAAATCCTCGCACCCAACGCGAACAAGGGGTTGTCAATCCCTTGGCGGTTAATTGCAAGATTAAATTGTATGGTGACAGATAGATAGATCGAACAAAAATACAAAATAAAATAGATAAAGTAAAATTACAGCAAGGTATTTTTAGGATTTCTAATATATGATTAAGGTAGACCCGTGGGCCATAGTTTTCACTAGAGGCTTCTCTCTTGAAAATAGCATACGGTGGGTGAACAAATTATTGTTGGGCAATTGATAGAAAAGCAAATAATCATGACGATATCCAAGGCAATGATCATGTATATAGGCATCACGTCCGAGACAAGTAGACCGAAATGATTCTGCATCTACTACTATTACTCCACCCATCGACCGCTATCCAGCATGCATCTAGAGTATTAAGTTCATAAAGAACGGAGTAACGCGTTAAGCAAGATGACATGATGTAGACAAAGTAAACTCACGCATGAATAAACCCCATCTTTTACCCTTAATAGCAACGATACATACGTGTCATGTCCCTTTCTGTCACTGGGATTGAGCACCGCAAGATCGAACCCATTACAAAGCACCTCTCCCATTGCAAGATAAATTAATCTAGTTGGCCAAACCAAATCAATAGATCGGAGAGAAATACGAAGCTATAACAATCATGCATAAAAGAGTTCAGAGAAAACTCAAATAATATTCATGGATAATCTGATCATAAACTCACAATTTATCGGATCCCAACAAACACACCGCAAAAAGTGATTACATCGGATAGAACTCCAAGAACATCGAGGAGAACATTGTATTGAAGATCAAAAAGAGAGAAGAAGCCATCTAGCTACTAACTATGGACCCGAAGGTCTGTGGTAAACTACTCACGCATCATCGGAAGGGCAGCAAGGTTGATGGAGAGCCCCTCCGTGATCGAATCCCCCTCCGGCAGAGTGCCGGAAAAGGCCTCCAGATGGGATCTCTCGAGAACAGGAACTTGCGGCGGCGGAAAAAGTATTTCGTGGACTCCTCTGTTGGTTTCCCGATTTTAGAGAATTTATAGTGGTGGAATTAGGTCAAACGGAGCAGAGATGGGCCCACGAGGCACCAGGGTGCGCCACCCCCCCGGGGCGCGCCCTGGTGGCTCGTGGCCACCTCCTCTATCTTCTGGCCCTCTCCCGAAGCTTCTAGTGTCTCTTATGTCCAGAAAAAAATCTCCAAAAAGTTTCGTGGCATTTGGACTTAGTTTGGTACTGATATTCTGGAAAACCAAAACAGGCAAAAAACAGCAACTAGCACTGGGCACTAAGTTAGTAGGTTAGTCCCAAAAAATGATATATAATTGCTTGTAAGTGTATATAAAACATCCAAGATTGATACTATAATAGCATGGAACAGTCAAAAATTATAGATACGTTGGAGACGTATCAATGGTCTCCCCGTCTTAGAGTTTTTCTTGAACGATGCTTTGGGTGATTCCTGGCATCTGGAAAGTTAATCTGGTGTGTGCTGGTCAGGTGTGTTTTTAACCCAAAGACCGTAATGGGAATTAGTCAGCGTCTCGGTGTTGGCTAAAGAAATCCTATACATGTGGGTAAAGAGTACACCCTCTGCAGAGTTATACCTATTCGAATAGCCGTGTCCACGGTCAAGGATGTTAGCTGGGAAGGGTCAAGTGTCAGTCCCGGTGTCGGTCTTCGGAGGAAATAATTAAATTGCGCATGATTCATTTTGCAGGATAATTATTATCCCTACTAATGCCATCATGAATATTATTGTCAACATGAATATTATTGTGAACTAAGCCTTTCCTTCTATGTGCAATTCTGAGTATCACTTGGGATGGCTAGTCCACCTGGATACTCAGTTTTATTTTCTTTTCTAAGTATCACTTGGGATGGCTAGTCCACCTGGATACTCAGTTTTATTTTCTTTTCTGAGTATCACTTGGGATGGCTAGTCAACCTGGATACTCAGTTTTATTTTCTTTTCTGAGTATCACTTGGGATGGCTAGTCCACCTGGATACTCAGTTTTCTTTTCTGAGTATCACTTAGGATGGCTAGTCCACCTGGATACCCAGTTTTATTTTCTTTTCTGAGTATCACTTGGGATGGCTAGTCCAACTGGACACTCATTTCTTTTCAAGACCTCTCGAGGCGTCGCTTTCAGACACCCGTTTGGCATTTCTTTTCAAGACCTCTTGAGGCATCGCTTTCAGACACCCGTTTGGCATTCCTTTTCAAGACCTCTCGAGGCGTCACTTTCAGACACCCGTTTGGCATTTTCCTTGGAATTCCTCGGGCGGTCCAGCGCCCGATGTTCCATTTTATTTTCTTGGTTTATTACTAGAGTAACATATTAATTCATCCGCACCCTATTAATATTTATCATGCCATGCTTTAATTTCGGTCAGCATATGCATATAATTTAGTCCATCATGAACACATGCATTCGGTATATCTTTTGTTCATTATGTTTGCGAGTACATTCCAACGTACTCACAGGCTTGTCCCTGGCTTGTTAATTTGGCCAGACCTGGAAGGAGACGGTCTTGTGGAAGAAGAGTGCGCTAGCGAGCCCGACGCTTAGAGGTGTTCCCGGTCAGTCAACTTGTGGTCTTGGAGTCTACCACATGTATCATTCACAGTGCTTCCGCTACACCAATAAAATAGTCAAGCCTCACACTGACACTTGGCTTTACTTTATTGTATCAGTGTTGTAATATCACCACACCACTGTCTTATTCCGCCACCGTCATATATTGACAAGTTTGTAATAAATGTTGAGCGCTCTGGCTCAACCCTGTGTAATATTATGTATGTACTAGTTATCTATATCAAGGAAGTCCACCAGTTGTTCTGATCTTGGGGCTGGTGTGACTTGAGGCTATTCCGTGATATATTCCAGAAACAGGCCTGACACCTTGGAGCCCACGGTTCGTCGTATGCGGCTTCATCTCTTCACGGTGGCGTGTTCACGGTTGAAGCCCCCGGTTGCTCTTGTAGTGCTAGGGATGGTGTTGTTGCGCTCAGCGCCTATGTATCCTGCCTTGGGTGTGTGCGTGTGTTGTGGTGGCGTGTGTTTGTACCGGGTTGTTGATGATCGTTGCTTTATATATATAACGGGGTGAAAGCCTTTTTCGATAAATTTATTAACTTTCATTAACACTTATATCTCAAGCATCTATGTTTGATATACTCCGCGAGCAAGCATAAAGGGGACACAAATATCCCTCAGAATGGCCAGAGACTCCTAGTTCTTCTAAACATGAATAACATGAAATGGTCCATGTTCTTCATGTTTTGAAAACCAAGGATGCATTGATGATTTTTTAGGAAGCTTCAGAGCCTCTTCTTCATGTTGACATGGATAGCAAATTGAACATGGGCACTAGACCTGGCCATGGGCTACCCGGCCCGACCGGCCCGACCCGGCCCGGCCCGGAAAAGCCCGACCCGGCCTGGGCCTAGGTTTTGAGCCCGAAGGCCGGGCCGGGCCCGGGCCCGCCATATTTGACATTTAACAAAGAGGCCCGGCCCGAGGCCCGAGGCCCGGCGGGCTTTTGCAGCGATGGGCCGGGTTTTTTGCTTCGGGCTTGGTTAGGCCCGGCCCGAAGCCCGGCCCGGCCCGAAGGATGCACAGGTATAATGGGCACTAGAGAAAGAGTATCGCAAAAAATTCTTTAGCCCATGCCTAAACCCTAAACCCTACTTACAACATAATTTGGATTTAGGCTTAAGGAGATGGTTATAATGGAACTACAACCAAATTCTAAGGCCTAAACCCTGATGGTGTTATGTTTTTTTCATCATAAACAAAAAAACAAAAAACAAAATTGAAGTTTAGGTTATGTGTCTTACTACAACGACGAACACATAATTTTCCTAAGCCTAAGCAAATCCGTTTCATAATGAATTGCCCCAAAAGAGTTTCATCGGCACCAATGCTGGTAACATGAGGGGGGCTTCGTGCACGAGATCGGTAGCAACAGTGCTAGAGGCTTCGATGGAGGTCATTGGCAGTGGCCTTATCCTTATGGGTTCTTGCGACCAAACCCGCCAACCCGCCTTCTGGTCGCCACCACAACCATCGTGCCCATCGGTGGGGGCATCGATCAATGGCAGGGTTCGTCCTGTTTCAATGTAAGCACGTCACGTGTGTGCGATCCAGACATCGACGGGCTCGGTCGGCGGCGACAACTGAGCTTGACATCCCACTCGTGGTACTGCTGGTCATGGAGGAGGTGGTGGCGGCAACGGCGACCATGCAAGGGTTTGCGTCAATGGCCGGTGGACCACACAGCTACCACCAGCGTGCAACCAGACCAAGCACACCCACACACCCATCTCAACCAAACCAACACCTCAAGGAGGGGAGGCAACGATGCCCAAATCACCACTGTCGCCTAATCCAGGAGTGGATTTGGGTTTTTGTCCGAGACATGAGAAGGCGAGGGAAGGGGAAGGAGTATACCTCGACGTCGCCATGTAGGTGATGACACCCATGAGCGTTGCCACGGTCGGGCTAACTGATACGTCTCCAATGTATCTATAATTTATGAAATATTCATGCAATGTTTACAATAATTTCATATGGTTTTGGTGCACTTCTATATTATAATTATGGACTAACATATTAATCTAGTGCCCAGTGTCAGTTCCTGTTTTTTGCATGTTTTTTGTTTTGCAGAAAAACCATACTAAACGAAGTCCAAACACGATGAAAATTTACGGAGATTTTTTATAGAATATATGTGATTTTTGGCAGAAAGAATCAACGCAAGATGGTGCCCGAGGGCCCCACAAGGCACCAAGGCGCTCCCCTGCCTTGTGGGCATCTCGTAGGTCGGTTGATTCCCTTCTTTCGCCGCAAGAAAGGTATTTCCGAATAAAAATCCCCTCAAAATTTCAGCCCAATCGGAGTTACGGATCTCCGGGAATATAAGAAACGGTGAAGGGCTCCGAAAACAATCGCGAGAAACAGAAGACAATAGAGATATCCAATCTAGGGGAGAGCTCCCTCTCTCCCCGGAGGGCCAAGGAAGAAGAAGAAGGAGGGCCCCCTTCCCTCTCTCCTCCGGTGGCGCCGGGACGCCGCCGGGGACATCTCCTCCATCACCATCACCACCAACTTCTCCTCCGTTCTCATGGTGATGTGTGAATAGTTCATCCTTAAGGCTGAGGTATGTACTAGTAGCTATGTATTCAATCTTTCTCTCTGATCTTGATAGGACACGATCTTGATGTACCATGAGCTTTGTTAATATAGTTGCATCATATGGTGTTCTTCCCTCTCTATCTTTGTTGTCATGAATTGAGTCTTGCTCCTTGAGGTTTCGTTATGTTGGATTGAATACTTTGGATTTGAGATCACTTGATGTATGTCTTGCATGTGGATACCCATTGTGACAATGGGGTATTCTATTGAGTCACTTGATATATGTTTTGGTAATCAACTTGGGGATTCCCGTGGTGACATTGGGGTAATCTAGGCATAGAGGTTGATTCACGATTTCATTCTACTTTCTCCGATAGGAACTTTGGAGTGATTCTTTGTCGCACGTTGAGGGATTATTATATGATTCAATTGTGTTAGCACTGTTGAGAGATTGCACTAGTGAAAGTATGAACCCTAGGCCTTCCAAGCATTGCAATACCATTTGTGCGCACTTTTATCACTTGCTACTTTGCTGTTTTTA
The DNA here is from genome assembly GCA_039707655.1 of Elymus sibiricus. NCBI lineage: Eukaryota > Viridiplantae > Streptophyta > Magnoliopsida > Poales > Poaceae > Elymus > Elymus sibiricus. The sequence goes on from CM077676.1 coordinate 164,918,852, forward strand.
TTATTTTAGATTACAAAAACCTATATCTACTATCCATACTACACTTGTATCACCATCTCTTGGCCGAAGTAGTGCACCTATACAATTGACCATTGTATTGGGTGTGTTGGGGACATAATAATTTCTTGTATTTGATTGCAGGGTTGTTTGAGAGAGACTATCTTCATCCTACACCTCTCGTAGATTGATAAACCTTTGGTCATCCACTTGAGGGAATTTGCTACTATCCTACAAAACTCTGCGCTTGAAGGCCCAACAAAGTCTACAAGAATAAAGTTGTGTAGTAGACATCAAACTATTTCTGGCACCGTCACCGGGGAGGTGAGTGCTTGAAGGTATATCTTTAGATCTTGCAATTGAATCTTTTAGTTTCTTGTTTTATCACTAGTTTGGTTTATAAAAGAAAACTATAAAAAATGGAAGTGAAGTTGCATCAAATTCTTTATCTTTATGAAGTCTTTCTTGAAAATATGGATTCCAATAATTGCTATGAAGTGTTAAAAGAAGAATTTAACACAATGTTTGGTGTGAGTTCCTTGAATGATTGCAATGTTGTTAGCATGCTTTCTATGAATATCCATGATGCTAATGATATGCAAAGCTACAAGCTTAGGGATGCTATATTTGATGAATATGATCTTTGTAAGCCTACTACTTCTGATGAGCAAATTTATTATGATGATAGCATGCCTCCTATTTATGATGATTACAATGATGACAGTGGGTTTGGAAGAGTGTCAACTTTAAGTAGTAATGATCCCACTATTTTGGAGGGTGTTGAATCTTATTACAATAATGATAAAAGTGGATTTGGAGAGGTCATGACTTTATTTAATGATGATTCCACTATTTTGGAAGAGGTTTCAATTGATTATGTCAACAAAGCTGCTATCTATGATGATTATTGTAATAACATGTATGCTATAAAGAATAATGACAGCCATGAAACTTGTCATCATGATCTTAATGCTCAAATTGATTATGTAAATCAAGTATCGTATGATAGTTATTTCATTGAATTTGCTCCCACTACTATTGATGAGAACAAATTTGCTTATGTGGAGAGTAATAAAATTTCTATGCATGTTGATCATGAAAAGAATGCTTTATGTGATAGTTATATTGTTGAATTTGTTCATGATGCTACTAAAAATTATTATGAGAATTTTGAAGTCATGCTTGTTTTGCCTTCCTATGCTAGTTGATTCTTGCTCCAATAAATTGTTTGCTTACAAAATCCCTATGCGTAGGAAGCGGGTTAGGCTTAAATGTGTTTGCCATATAATTCATGATGCTCTCTTATATGTTTCAATTCCTATTCTTATGTGAGCATCATTAAAATCATCATGCCTAGCTAAAAGGCTTTAAAGAAAAGCGCTTGTTGGGAGGCAACCCAATATGTTTATTTTATTTTTGTTCATGTTTTGTGTGTCTATATGATTAAACCTACTGTAGTAATCATATTTTGTATGTTTTATTTCAATAAAGTACCAAGTAAAGCCTTTAGCTTGATGTGGATGTTTGTTTATTTGGTTATGTGCAAAAATAGAAAGTTTAGCGTCCAGTGCATAAATTTACATTTTGTACTGGAACGTGAGAAAATTCTGAAATTTTTAAAACATACTGCTATGCATATTGTTTACGTTTTCCTAACTTTTCAGAACTTTTGGAGTTACAGAAGTACGTGGAATATTAGATCTTTACGGACTGTTTTGTTTTTGACAGATTCTGTTTTCAATGCATAGTTTGCTTGTTTTGTTGTTTCTATGGCTTATATTGGGTAATATAAATAGTATATTACTTGGAAACAAATGTGCATATTGTCTTGACAGTACATGATCATAAGGTTTATCTTTAATGTACTAACCTATCTTACCAGTTCTGTTAAGTTTTGTGTGATTGAAGTTTTCAAGCTTTGGGTGAGATGACGATGGAAGGAGAATAAGGAGTGGCAAGGCCCTAAGCTTGGGGATGCCCAAGGCACCCCAAGGTAATATGAAAGGAAGACTCAAGCATCAAAGCTTGGGGATGCCCCGGATGGCATCCCCTCTTTCGTCTTCAAAACTATCGGTATACCTCACTCGAAACTATATTTTTATTCATCACATAATATGTTTTTTGCTTGGAGCGTCATTTGCTTTTATTTGGCATTGTTTTATGCTATTCGCAATCATGTTTGTATCTTTTATTTCAATAAAAAGTGTCAAGTATAGCCTTTACCATGCTCAGTTTGCAAGTTTATGAGTTGTTGTTTGAAAACAGAAAGTTTTCTGTTATGTCCTGAATATTCCTGAATAGTCAAGACATGATAAAATTCTAAAAAATTTACACAGTAAGCATGCATGAGTTCTCTCTCGTGTGGTAATTTTTCAGAATTTTTGGAGTTAGGTATGTATAAATTTTTATTTCTCCTTTACAGACTGTTCTATTTAGACAGGGGATGCCGATATGTCTCCAACATATTTATAATTTATGAAGTATTCATGCCATGTTTACAATAATATTATATGGTTTTGGTGCACTTTTATATTATTTTTATGGACTAACATATTAATCTAGTGCCTAGTGCCAGTTCATGTTTTTTCATGTTTTTTGTTTTGTGGAAAAACCAAACCAAACAAAGTCCAAACATGATGAAAATTTACGGAGATATTTTATGAAATATATGTGATTTTTGGGAGAAAGAATCAATACAAGACGGTGCCCGAGGGCCCCACAAGGCACCAGGGCGCGCCCCTGCCTTGTGGGCACCTCGTAGGTCGGTTGATTCCCTTCTTTCGCCGCAAGAAAGATAATTTCCGGATAAAAATCCCCTCAAAATTTCAGCCCAATCGGAGTTACGGATCTTCGGGAATATAAGAAACGGTGAAGGGCTCCGAAAAAATTCGCGAGAAACAGAAGACAACGAAGAGATCCAATCTAGGGGAGAGCTCCCTCTCTCCCCGGAGGGCCAAGGAAGAAGAAGAAGGACGGGGGCCCTTCCCCCTCTCCTCTGGTGGCGCCGGGACGCCACCGGGGACATCTCCTCCGTTCTCATGGTGATGTGTGAGTAGTTCATCCTCGAGGTTGGGGATATGTAGTAGTAGCTATGTATTCGATCTCTCTCTCTCTCTCTCTGATCTTGATAGGACACGATCTTGATGTACCATGAGCTTTGTTAATATAGTTGCATCATATGGTGTTCTTCCCTCTCTATCTTTGTTGTCATGAATTGAGTCTTGCTCTTTGAGGTTTCGTTATGTTGGATTGAATGCTTTGGATTTGAGATCACTTGATGTATGTCTTGCATGTGGATACCCGTCGTGACAATGGGGTATTCTATTGAGTCACTTGATATATCTTTTGGTAATCAACTTGCGGATTCTCGTGGTGACATTGGGGTAATCTAGGCATAGAGGTTGATACACGTTTTCATCCTACTTTCTCCGATAGGAACTTTGGAGTGATTCTTTGTCGCATGTTGAGGGATTGTTATATGATTCAATTCTGTTAGCACTGTTGAGAGATTGCACCAGTGAAAGTATGAACCCTAGGCCTTCCAAGCATTGCAATACCGTTTGTGCTCACTTTTATCACTTGCTACTTTGCTGTTTTTATTATTTTAGATTACAAAAACCTATATCTATTATCCATATTGCACTTGTATCACCATCTCTTCGCTGAACTGGTGTACCTATACAATTTACCATTGTATTGGGTGTGTTGGGGACACAAGAGATTTCTTGTATTTGATTGCAGAGTTGCTTAAGAGACTATCTTCATCCTACACCTCTCGCGGATTGATAAATCTTAGGTCATCCACTTGAGGAAAATTTGCAACAGTACTACAAAACTCTACGCTTGGAGACCCAACAAAGTCTACAAGAATAAAGTTGTGTAGTAGACATCACTAACATTGCCAACTGGGGATGTCTTCTGGCCTCCAAGCCCTCTTTCACCACCCAACAAGCGCAAATCCGATAGATGAAGACCACAATGTCTAGATCTGGCAAGGCTGAGACCGTCTGAGAGGTTCCAGACCCCGGAGCCTTGAGGTCTGGAATGAGTACCGCCAGAACGGCCCACGCTCCATGGTCATCACCCTCCACTCGCACAAGGGAACAACCATCACCATCGAGTTTCGCTTGTCGTGGAGGGGTGTCGCCTTCTCCACCCGAGGCAACCACCTTGTCTTCTTGAGCCCAACACTAGAGAGCAGAGGGGGAAATATCAGGTGTTGTCGTGATACGAACTCTCGTGGGCCATTGGATATGAGATCCAAGGGTTACTAGCTGAGATGTTGGACTTGCACGCAATTATCTGCCTCCTAGAGGGCTTTTTGCGATTTTGCCGAAGCTCCACATATGACCATTGGATCTCAAATCCAACGGTCCACGGGAGCTCGTATTACGGGAGCACTTGAGGGGCTGGAGCACCTGATATGTACTCGAGAGCAGAGCGACGAGAACCTCACTGCCACCTTCATCGGTGGCAACTCTGGTGGCAACGAGGGAGAGGGACAAAGGGCAGGGCCTGGCGGAGGCTAGGGTTTGGCTGCCGCCGTAGTCCCCCCGACGAGAGCGGCGCGGGGAGCGAAGGGGTATCGTGGCTACGAAATAGTAGTGTGGTGGGTGCTTGGCAGGTCACGGAGAGATAAGATGATATGTACACAATTCTCAAATGAGGAGTTGCCGAAATGGGCCGAGTTAAGTAGGAGCGAAGGAACCCCAACCAGCATGACCAACGTAGGCAGGTATAGAGCCCCACGAAGTTTCCAGGAAAGAGCCGCGGTTACCACTTTACCACACTGTCTTAATGGAGGCCGCATACATATGTTTCCGTTTCTTGTTTCTTGTGACCCTCTAGCTAGGTCGATCGTGTGTACAAATGTTACTAGACAGTCCAATCTTCTCCAGCTAGCAGCGTGAAAGCATTCCTCCCCAGTAGACGCCCCGCCACGCACACCTTTGGAACCATGTGATAAAGGGAACCATTTATGTAGTTCGGCCACAAGAAGCACGGTTGGTAGCAGAGGACGGACAATGGCACGCCACCGTTTTGGCATACAAACAAAGCTCATTACCATCCACCTCTCGTCATCTCCCATTTTTACCACGGGAGGCGTCTACTGGGGCAAAGAACGGGACAGAGGCCACCAGCTAAGCAGCGCACAAATAGCATTCGGTCACAAATTGCATGCATTGATTCACGCTGCTCAAAAAAATATAGCATTAACTCACTGTCGTAGTAACATTATTAAGCATTTCCATATCCTGCTGCATGCACACCCACCCTTCGTGCGTGCGTATCTCCATGTACAGTGGTGTGTGCGCGTCTGACGGCGTATCCCCACCTCGTATCTCACACGCTGGCTTTGGCTCCGGCCGGACCACGTGAGGCTCACGCGGCAGCTTCATCGTAGTATATCTAGGGGCCTGCCCTAAACCCTTCCTCCCCCTCTCCAGACACCAGCCCAGCGAGCGACACGGGAGGAGCGCGGTAGTCCTTCTCCGGCGCGCAGCGGTGCACCATGGCGTCCATCGGAGCCGTCCCCTGCTCCGTCCTCCTCCTGCTCCTCCTCTGCGCGTCCCCGCTGTGCCAGGGCCAGGCCGGACGGCACAACGTCACGGACATCCTCACCGCCGCCAGCCCGGACTTTGCCCAGTTCAGCGCCGCCCTGGCCGCCGCCAACCTCAGCGCCGAGATCGACGGGCGCACCCCCGTCACCGTCCTCGCCGTCGACAACGCCGCCGTGGCGCGGCTCGCGGAGCGGCACCTCCAGCCGGACGCCCTCGCGCGCGTGCTCTCTCTGCACGTCCTCCTCGACTACCTCGGCGGCGACAGGCTCCGTACCCTCGGCGCCGGGTTCACCACGCAGGCCGCCAGCCTCTACCAGGCCCACGGCGCGCCGGGGGCCGCCGGCATCGTGAACATCACGCGGGGCGGCAAAGACGGCCACGTGTCGTTCCGGCCAGCGGAGGGGGTGAACGGGACTGCCGCCGTGTTCTACGTGAAGTCGGTCAAGGAGTCGCCCTGGGACATCGCCGTGCTGCAGGTGAGCGACGTCATCTCCTCCTCCGCCGCCGAGGCGAAGGTGCCCGCGCCGCCGGCCCCGGCTCCTGCTCCCAAGGCGGCTGCGCCTGCTCCTCTGGCGCCGGTCGCGACACCTGCACCTGCTACGGCCCCGCCCCTGCCTCCGTCGCCGAAGAACCACACCGCGCCACCGCCGAAGCCGGCCGAAGAGCCCGTGCCTTCGCCGACACCCGTGATGGAGACGCCTGCGGAAGGACCAGGGGCGGACGGAGAGCAGCCGCCTGCCGACGCGCACAAGAGTGGCGCCAGCGACTCGGAGCCGTGGAGCCTCGGCGCGGTGGTGGCGGTGGCCGTGCCGGTCGTCGTGTTTCTGCTGTGGTGAGCAATCTGTGCTTGGAATGAATGCCCGTTGTTAGGGGCGCTGGATCCCGTGATTAGTGCTCGCGCTTACCCGGATGGAAACAGTGGTTAATGAGCGCTGGTTATCGCTGGCAGATTTGAGCAGAAATAATTGTACGATGCTCGCGTTTTAGTCAAGGAGTGCATGGCTATGTTTGAATTGCTAGTAATTTATTTCTGCGTTGCATGGACCGAGCTCTAGACTTTCCGATGAATCTTGCAAATCCACCTTTGTAAAACAAGGAAGAACCCCCATTTTGCAAGGGCCTCTATCGACAAAATTCAAATCTCACCTACTCTGCACGATCACATGCAAACTGATCGATCCAACAGCATTAATTCGTCGCATAGGAAATGTTTCCGCCATACTTTTGCGGAAATGATGTATAGTGAACGTTCTCTGGAAGCCGATCTCTGGTGCGTCCGATCCCAGGCACAAATCTCAACACGGTGACACGTGACAATTGCGGTGGTGCATTGTTCGTTCCAATGCACCCCCTGAGCGAACCACACAAAACGTTCGATCCTGTGGTAATATGAGGGAACAACGCAAGCTCCGTCTTATCCCTTACTCTCCCCATCAAAATCACATCCGGATGACAAATTCTTTATCTAACACATCCCCAAAACTAGCATGGACTGATCATCAATCTCAGCACACTACCACATGCACCATACTAGCATTGAAACTGACGTTTCTATTGTTACTCGGAGGCCTAACTAAGAGGTGCTTTGAGATTCGTGTAGGCCAAGATTTGATGAAAACCTACCTGACCAAACGGTCCAAAATTACATCCATGCACCTAACCAAATACGTCCGGCGCTCGGGACGAGACGAGAAGCGGCACGACTCGCAGCTCGATGGCGGTGCAGGTGAGTTGCCTCTCCGCCCTACTCCTCCTTCTATCTTCTCTCCAGCGAGCCTCCGCATGTCCGAATGCACCCTCCCTCCCAGCGCCAGTCCGCCTCGTCCTCCTCACTTCCCCGCTCGCGCCCCCACCTCAGACGCACTCGCTACCAGCGGTCGTTGTCTCCTCCCCCGTGGCCACCGCCCCTCTCCCCTTGTCCCCATGGCGACTGCGTCCCCCTGCAACCCATGGATCCCTCCTTAACCTAAATCCCCTCTTTCCCTAATCCCCTCTAATTTAACCTGTTTGTTGGGATTCTTACTGTCTTTTAATTCTGCAGGTTACTGGACTGGTGTATTGATCCATAGCAGGCTAATTTAAGATATTTGAGGTTTCTCTGCTGTAAATTTTGCTTTTGCGGTGAGATGCTTGATTGAGTGTTGCGTGTGAGGAGTAGGATAGAATGTTGAATGTTGAATTTTTAATTATTTTTTAAGAAACACTTGTAATTTTATTTATACTCATAACAATTATAGGTACACTGATTTGGATCTAAGATCCAAGAAAATACAAAGTAACCCCTATGACTAAGAATTACAATGAAATATCTTGGAAACACCTTCGTTGTATCAATCTCTGCTAGAAGAAATACTCCAACGACTTCGGTAAAGAGGCTGCAATTGGACTGGAGCAACAGTGTTGTCACTCTTTCACCCGCACGAACATTACCAATAATGATTTTTGAAAGCACCTTGAGTCGCCTATCCAAAAAGATGGAAAGCCTTTATCGATGAACGTACTTGGGTCGGAGATGACCCCCTAGAAGTGCAGGCCGTTAGATCACAATATCTTCAACATTGTGTCGATGAAAGATTTCAACTCCACAAAGAATCAAACTAACAAAAAATGTTTGACACATCAACATAAACTCATCAGATCCGAATAATCGAATCTGCAAGGACAGAAAACTCTCTAATCTCAAGGCACTGCCAGAAGAACGAGGGTAAATTTATTCTCACAAAATACGACGATCACTAGATGATGGCGAAGTACATAGGATTCTTGAAGATGCGAGGTCCCCCACCTCTCAGCGCCAATATTTTTTTTTAGGGGATCTCAGGGCCAAGATGATCACTAGATGTTGATTTTTTAATGGGAGGCCCTCAAAGGCAGATCTACGACATTTCCTATTCGGCGCCTTCAGCGCCCGTTAACGTGCGCTCTGTTAACTGGCGCTGAAGGCGCCTCTTACCTGGGCCGGCCCATATAACATTGTATTTCATCAAACTCCCAACAAAAAAGGAGCATGAGTCAGGATTCAATCTCGCAACCTCTGCGTTAGAAGTAAAGCGCACAAACCAGTAGGCTATCCCACACGTTGTGAAATAGTTTTTTTATTTCTTTTATTCGTTTCCTCGGTTCGTGTTTTTTCTTCATATGTTTTTATTCGGTTTTTCTTTTTCTTTTTTCTGTTTCTGTTTTTCCTTTTCTTTTTAAATTTGATGAACCTTTTCCAAATCCATTGAACTTTTCTCAAAATCGATGAACTTTTTTTAAAATTTGATGAACTTTTTTCAAATTCAATGAACTTTTTCCAAATTCGATGAACTTTTTCAAATTTGATGAATTTTTTTAAAAAAACGTTGAACTTTTTTCAAATCCACTGAACTAATCAATGAACTTTTTTTCAGATTCGATGAACTTTTTCTAATTATGATGAACTTTTCTCAAATTCGATGAACTTTCTTCAGATTCGATGAACTTTTTCCAATTATGATGAAATTTCTCAAATTCGATGAACTTTTTTTTCAGATTCGATGAACTTTCTTCAACTTCGATGAACTTTAAAAAACAATGAAATTTTTTCAAATTTGTAAAAGTTCATGCATTTTGAAAAAATGTTCATCGAATTTGAAAAAACGTTCATCGATTTTGAAATAAAGTTCATCGATTTTTTTTAAAATCGTGCATTTACGAAAAAGAACAAGAAAAATAAAAAAAGTTCCACGAACTAAAGAGAATAAAAGGAGAAAAGGAAGTATGTTGACACATTGGATTTGGGTGGCCTAGTGGTTGCAGCCGTACTCTCTAACTTGAGAGGTCTCGAGTTCGAAACCGGGCAAAGGCGTGCCTTTTTCACTTTTTTTGAAGTTTAACAGAAAAAAAGAAAGTTAAATGTGCCGGCCCGCGAAGGGGGCTCTGTAGGCGCCGGTTTCAGCTCCCCGGATCTACGAGACCTCCTCGTTGGCACCTTCAGCGCCGACTAAGAGTTCGGGCGCCTACGTGGTTCTTTCGTGGGCTGCATCTAGGAAAGCCCAATCGGTGCTGTAACTGTTTCTTTCGCTGTTTCTGTTCTTTCGCCGGTTCTTTCAGTGTTTCTGTTCGCCAAGTTCAGCAAGAAAGTTTGCTGCTTTCGTTCGCTGTTGAAACGAAGATGTGCCTTGTTTTTTTTCGTTATCTATGATTTAATAATTTTTATTTGTTTGGAAACAATAATTCATGAGAAAAAATAATTAAAAAAAGAAAAACGTTGTTGGAACGAAGTTGTGCACTACTTTATGTTTGAAAAAATAAAAGTTCATGGTTGACTAGTCAACCATTGACCTTAAAAAATAAAAAAAAAGGGAAAAACGCAAAAAATCAAAAAAATCATGAATTAAAAAATGTACATGAATTTTTAAAACAGTTCATAAATTTGAAAAAAAGTTCATCGAATTTGAATAACGTTCATCCAATTTTAAAAAAGTTCATCGAATTTGAAAAAAAAAATCATCGAATTTGAAAAATAGTTCATCGAATTTGAAAAAAGTTCATCAAATTTGAAAAAAAATAGTTCATCGGATTTGGAAAAAGTTCATGTAATTTGAAATAAGTTCATTGAATTTGAAAAAAGTTCATCGAGTTTGAGAAAAGTTTATCGAATTTGGAAAAAGTTTATCAATTTTGAAAAAGTTCATGTAATTTGAAAAAAAGTTCATTGAATTTGGAAAAAGTTCATCGAATTTGAAAAAAGTTCATCAAATTTGAAAAAAGTTCATCGAATTTGAAAAAAAGTTCATCGAATTTGAACAAAGTTCATCCAATTTTAAAAAAGTTCATCGAATTTGAACAAAGTTCATCCAATTTTTTTCAAAAAATCATCGAATTTGAAAAAAGTTCATCGAATTCGAAAAAAGTTCATCAAATTTGAAATAGGTTCATCGAATTTGAAAAAAAGTTCATCGAATTTGTCAACAAATTCATCAAATTCGAGAAAAAGTTCAACGATTTTGCAGAAGAAAACACATGAAGAAAGAAAAGTTTCGCGAATTTGAAAAAAGAAAGAAAAAAGGAAAAGGAAAAGAAGAAGAAAAGACAAAAAAACATGTATGTAATCATACCAGTGTGAATTGGTCAGGTGGTTGTCGCGTCGCACTTGGAACTCACCCGTCGCGATTCAAAACCCAGCTCTCACGAAGTTTTTGCAGATTAGAAAACAGAAAAATAAGTCAAAACTGGGCCGGCCCAACGTAACGAGGGGGGTATGCGCCCGTTAGTAGAAACACCTGTAGCAGGCGCTAAAGGCGCCGAATAGGATTTGGCCGGATCTACAGCCTACAGGGGTGGACAGGGTGGGTCGCGGCCCACCCTGGAATTTTAGACCGGCCTATACCATTGAAAATTACATGTGGATCAGAAAAAAAGAAGGCCCAACAAGCAATGGCTTACTCGTCCCGACCCATCATCTCAGCCAGCTAGCCCAACAAACAACGCACGCAGGCACACTGGGACAGACGCATCGCTCAAAAAAAAACACTGGGACAGACGCACCGCCCCTCAAAAAAAAAAAAAAAACTGGGACAGACGCACCGAGCCCCTGCTCGCCCCCGACCTCGGCCGCTCGGCTCCCGATCTCGCCGGCTCTCCGCCTGCCTCGCCGGACGCCATCGCCCGTCGCTGCCTGCCTCGCCGTCGCTAGACGCCAAGGAGGCGCCCCTTCCCGGAGCTCGGCGCTACCGCGCCCCCTTGGCGCCCCTGCAATCCGGCGCCTGCCGCCCAGTCCGCTGTCCGCCGATTCCGGCACTCGGCCGGCAGCAAGCTAGCAACCCTGCCCAGCGGCCAGCCTTTAGCCCGATTTGAGGACTTGAGGCAAGTTTTCCACTGCGCCACTTCCCATTCACCACTTTCTGATTTAGGGTTTGCTCTTTGCTGTCTATTGCATCTATAAGGTGGAAGAGTCAAGTCTATTGCGTTAACTAAACAATCAGATTTGCTATCCAGTACATGAACTGATGAACACACAGTCCTGTGAACACATACACATAATTTTGCTATCCAGTACATGAACACCTGATCAATGACATAATAATGATTTGTCTGATTGTTTGCCACTCTAACAATGCCACTCTAACAAATTAATGATGCCACATAGTCTTCTTTGAACTTCTCAAGGTATGTATTATGTAGGCTTCTCATGCAAAATTGAGAATTTTAGTATGCCTGTAAGACAATATTGATCTATTTTTATTGATATTGGTAAATTAATTAGAATGTTGGCATGTCATATTGCCTGTCAACTTTTTTAGGTGGACCACCCTGTTTTGAAATCCTAGTTCAGCCACTGGAAGCACTAGCCATCGGACTACTGATCCATGTGATCATCGCATCTGACTAGTGTGCTGCTGTCGGATAGGAGGTGTATGCACGTTAGATTGGAGTGTCCCAGTACGTGGATATTTACAGTTGATTAACTAATATTAGATGCATATTTGTTGGATGTGACATAAGCTGTATTCAGGTGCGTATGAACTATTGTTAGATGCATAGTTGTTGGATGTGTAACAGAAGCTGTATTCAGGTGCGTATGAACTAATGTTAGATGCATAGTTGTTGGATGTGTTACAGAAGCTTTATTCAGGTGGGTATGAAGTAGTATAATATAGTAATGTCAGCAGCATGATAGTATGTAATGTTCAGTTGTTTATAAAGCATATTGGATTTGTGAAACTATCAGTTTAGTTGCTTCATATATAATTTTATAAAGCATAGTGACTTGCTATTTCATGCTTAGGCAACAAATAATCAAGTAAACCTGCTTATTTTTTCAGGTTGACCTGCTGTTCTGTCTGAGATTGTGGTGGTGTACTTCTGGTTGTAGTTGTGTTCTTCTCCCAGGTTGAAGGTAATTCTTGGTCCAAACTTTGTGCGAAAAATTACTGCTGTCTTGTTGTATGCCATGCATGTTATTTGTGTCTTACAAGTATATATGTTTCCCATGCTTGGTACCTCCCCCAGGTTCTCTCCGCCAACAACGAACCACTCCGCCGCTATACTCGCTTGGACCCCTTGTTTCTGGGGCTTCCTCGTGCCTTCGCCCACCGAGTGGTCCACCAGACAAAGACCATGTGGCGCCTAGCCGGACCGATCTGCCTCCACCTCGCCGGAATCGCCGGCCGCCGCGTCCGACAACCCCCACAGCCTCCTGCTCCCACAGCCACCTGCTCTACCTCCGCCTTCGCTTCATCCTCTTTCCACCACAATCTTGGAACCTTTCTGGATTCCATCGGAGTTCCTCCCTCTCGAAGCCTATCGAACAAGGCAGGCGGTGATGGCGGCATCTGCGGCGAGTGCTGGAGTTATGGTGCCAAGGGGGCATTCCTCTCCTGCGGGTCCTGCAGGAGTGTGCAGCCCGTTGATCCTGCGGTCGACTACTTCCGAATATTTGGCCTGTGAGTAGCAGCCTTCCTGAACCTTCCATCTTTTGCTGCGTGTTTGTGGGCAATCTGGCCATATTTGCCTTTGTGCTGTGTCTTTTGCTGAATTTGCTGGTATTCTAGTTTTGAAACAACTTTATTTATTTTCTTATGAGAAATGCTGCATCTGGTGTACCGTGCTTAACAAATATAATTTATGAGCACACCTGAATTTGCTGCATCATGATGTTAGCCTAGTTAGGCTAATATACTGGAGATGTGGCTGGTACTCTTTCGAACTTTCGTGTTCCCCATATATCAGCAAGCAAAATAATAAGGCATGGGACTGGCTGATGAATGAACTTTTGTGTGCGGCACAACTTTGTACCTATATCTTCTGTTGGAATTGTGTCGAATATTTTTACAAGTCAGGTTAAGTTTGGACTTGGATTTGTATGGTGTGTAGATAGGGTATGGAGTCGTGTCGAGGACACTTGTAACCTAGGCCTCCTATAACCAATGCCAAAATAATAGCACAGCTGCATGGCGGATCCGATGGCATGTCGGTGCCCAGGTGGTCCGGTGTGCTGTATTGTAGCGGTGTCAGCGGGGAGGAGCGCCCGTAGTCATGCCCCGGGGTTGTAGCCGAGTTCGGTGAACCTTGTTAACAAATCTCAATGCCGTGCCTCGTGTGTGATTGCTTGTCCTCGGAAAATCGACTATGAGGATCGGATTTTCAAACATCTTCAGCCGCCCCGTGCACTTGTCAGTTCCTGTAATGCTACAATATTGTACCATTTGCTTCATCTTAAACATCACTTGCTCACGTCTTAGTAATCATATCATTGATTCATCTCCCTTAAAATGATTTCTTGAAAGATCCTAACATTGCAAACGTTGTTCATTCTAGTATAGTAATAACACCCTACGGCTTAAACATATAGAACAGTGGTTGAAATTTTAACTGGTTTCTGTAGGGACAGAGGATACGACGTAAAGGATACCAACTTAGAAGGAAAGTACAAAGACTGGCAGAAGAAGTTACATCCTGACCTTGTTCATTCTAAATCAGAGGTAGAGACTGACATCCTTAGCAAAAGTTGGATATTCCCATTTTAGTTTGAGCCTTCAAACCTCTTCTGATATGGCTTATGTCTCATGCAGAAAGAGAGAGATTTTGCGGCCGGGCAGTCAGCACTTGTCATTGAGGCATATCGCACACTGAGCAAACCTTTACCAAGGGCATTGTACTTGGTAAGTTGCTCCAGTGATGTTCTTAAGTTCCACTGATGCAGAAGTGTTCAACCATAAAAGCTTTGACGTAATGATGCGCGGTTGGTTGGGCCATCCCCGCAGCTGTTATGGTTATATTGAGTTTTTCTTTCGTTGACTTACATAAGTAAATAGGAAATTACATCTTACTACCAAAACGCTTTTCAACCATACCAAACCATTTGGCAGCTGCAACTTGAGGGGATACATGTTGATGAGGAGAAGACTATCAATGATCCAGAACTTCTCATGGAGGTAAACTTTTGCATGCAGCCAACAAAAATTCATCAAATTCTGTTTTCATATAGTTTATTTCCAATAGCTGCAAGAAGAATTAATTATTTCACCAAGAAATATATCTCAGCACAGGATCACTCTGAAGAAAACCATACTTTCCTTTAACTTGCAGATGATGGAGATACGTGAAGCAGTTAGCGAAGCCGGTGACTCCCAAACTCTGAAGAAGATCCAATCTCAGGTTCGTCTGAACATGATTACACCATGCCATTATGGGGAAGCATAATTGGCTCACATTGTATGTTGTAACCTTTCCCAGATGAAGAGGAAGCTCGAAACCTGGTCCAAATCCTTCCAGGAAGCGTTCGACGAGAGGGACTTCGACGGTGCAGTGGAAGCTACACAGAGAATGAGATACTATGAACGTGCTATGGAAGAAACTGTGAAGAAGCTTTGATCTTGGCCCTGACTGGGAGCCATGTAAATTTTACGCCTTTAAGAAAACTACTCCTAGATGGGTACTCCACCGCGCCTGGAGTCTGGTGGCTGACATGCGCTTATAAGCTGGTTGCGGGTCGGTCGAGTCGTCGTGAGAGGCAGGGTCATACTACGCAGTTTTGACTGAATAAAGTAACTCTGTTTTTATACGTTGTTTTCCTTGCGCTACCTGTGTTGTATGCTGGTCGGCTGGTGTGGCCGTGGGAAATTACTGCAGAGTGCAGACAAAAAATACTGTGCTAGTTGCTTTTCGTGCGCATGTACCGAAGGCAGATCAGGGGACTGTAGCTCCCCCTGATTTCGCTTCGAACGTCAGAAGATCTGGATCCCCTAAATAAACCTGATCATATGCCGGGCTGGGCCAGGCCAGGCCAGGCTTTGGGCCGGGCTTGAAAAAGCCTGAACACGAGACTACAAGCCTGAGACCGGCCCGAAGACTGAAAATGTCCCTTTTCTCAGGGAGCAACTAGTTGACGAGCGCTCCTTCGGGAGCCTCCCAACGATCACTTAGGGTGGGCTGAGAGCGCGCCAACCCGCCATGTGTCGTGTTCTGGCCGTTTCCTTCGGATTTTGTTTTTTTATTTTTTCGCACGCGTTTTCGGCTTTTTAGACGGGTTTTTTTTCGGCTTTTTGGTTTTTCATCGGTCTTTCTTACCATTTGTACAGAAAAAAATTGCCCGAAAAAACGCGGTTTTTTTGTTTTGCTTTCGCAAGACGAAAAAAAATGCATTCGAGAGAGGCACGTTTTTTTGTTTTGTTTTCTTTTTCCTTTTTACTTCCGCGAGAGGCACGTTTTTGCTTTCGTGAGAGGCACGGTTTTGCTTTCGAGAGAGTCACCGCCGTGCCTCTCGGAAACGGAAAAAAAACGCGTTTTTTTTTCTTCCGCGAGAGGCACGGTTTTTCTTTCGTGAGAGGCACGGCCGTGCCTCTTGGAAACGGGAAAAAACGTTTTTTTCCTTCCGCGAGAGGCACGGGTTTACTTTCTCGTGGAGGCACGGTCGTGCCTCTTTCGGAAAGGAAAAAAACATGCTCTCGGTTCGGTTTTTTCGTCCTTTTTTTCGTCTAGTTTTCAAGATCTCGACGCGAGGAATTCAATGGTGAAAACGGTTCGAGATTTGGACGCACGGTTTAAGAGATAAAACGTTTTCAATAAACGGATCTACAAAAAAAAAGGAAAACTCTCCGGTTGCGACAAGTGGCGCACATGCAACAAGTGGCGCACATGCAACCTGAGAAGGTGGGAGTGATCTTTGAAAGGAACACTCCTCAATTAGTGATTTCGCTTTTCTCAAGCTTGAGCCTGGCTTGGAAACTGGCCTGAAAGCCTGGCTCGAATGCTGTTTTTTAGAAGAGTGAGCACATGTAAGCCCAGCTCCAAAACCTGACCTGAAATGCTGGAAAATTGAAGCCTGAGCCTGGCCCAAATGCAGTTTCGGCTGCAAAATGGAGCCTGGGCACGGCTCGAATGGCAAGCCTGACTTGGCCCGGCCTGATTTTTGGGCTGGACTCGGGCCAGGTTGTTGAAGAATATGTTTGTACCGGTTCGGAGATTACCGCAAGATCTATCGAGTGATTGGACGGGTTCTGAGAAACTTAGCTCAAGGAAAACAATGTGAGGACTAGTGTGCCCTAAGAGCGCTCAGCCTCTTCAACCAAGACGTAGAACCAAGCAACGGTTAGTTGTGCGGTGCACATACAGGCTGGTTTCGCCATTAGTGATGAATTGGATTTATAATAGTTTGAATTTGGGTAAACAAATCACTGTGTCTTCACCAAGGTTACGAGTTACAATTCCTCGTAACAATTACTTTGAGTACATTGTTGCGTTTTGAAGAATCCTTCACTGTGTCCTCTCTGTGACTTATCGAGTACTTTCATTCCACTACTTAATTCTGTTAAGTTCTGTACTCATTATTCCTTTTGAGAATTGCGTCTGCTTGCTAGTTTAGTTTAATTGCTTAATGTTTCTCTATTTACTATCTTACTAGCTCGCTCCTGTCTACTTATAGTTACTACCTCCGTCCTGGTTTATTAGCCCCTCATATTTTAGTTCAAATTTTAACCATCTATTTGACTAACAAAATATAAAGCATATCCTAAAAAAAATGTTGTTGGATTTGTATTCGGAACAGGTTTTCACTATTATAATTTTTTGACATGTAATTTGCATTTTATTAATCAAATCTACGGTCAAACGTTAGCCCACAATAAGAAGGGGCCTAATAAACTCGGACGGAGGAAGTAGCTGTTTTCATTGTGTTGAACATGCACATATTGCATGTACGTATATAGGTCTGGGTTTTGTGTATTGCACCTGTCACGTCTCTCTCCCCGTGTAACTTGTATGTATCTTGGGAGACAAGGCAACCGGTGCACCCCCTGTATCTATATATGTGCCCAGTGCACGATCAATGAAATTATCGATGCACGCAATCTCTTTCTTCCCAACTAACATGGTATCAGTTAGGTTCCGATCCTAGCCCTAGCTTCCGCCCTCGCGCCGCCGCCGCAGGTTCTTGCCGCCGCCGCGCCCTTTTCTCCTCGCGCCGCCGCCGCAGGTCCTTGCCGCCGCCGCGCCATCTTCCTCGCCGCCGCCACACCTCCTGCCGCCGCCGCATCTCTCCTTCCTCCGTAGCCGCCGGACCTCCTGCCGCCGCTGCGCTTCTTCTTCATCCCCACGCAGCCGCCGCATCTCTGAGCTGCCGCTACACTACTCCCTACAATCGTAGAAGCCCGCCTCCTTCTTTCAGTTGCAGCCAGGTTCACGTACGCGCAGATAGGCACTGTTAATCGATCCAGCTGTGTGCCTATGTGCTTGCTAGCTTGTAATCGATCCAGCTATGTGCCTGTGCGCTTGCTAACTTGTACGTGCCTGTGTGCTTGTTAGCCGCCGCTGCCTTTTCTTGCCCTAGACGCCGCCGCACCACCTAGCCGCCGCTGCTATGGCCTTCACTAGCTCCTCCGTCTCCGGCGCCTCTCACCCGTTCGCAGGTCCCGCACCACCGGCGCCGTTCTACCAGGCGCCGTCCTACCTGCATCAGCAACCGCAGCGTCCGGCCCAGCCCACGCCCTCGTGGTCGGCCGGGCAAAACCCTTGGACGGACGTGCCATTGCCCTACCTCGCCGGTCCGCAGCTGCAGGGTGCCTACCCCATGCTGCCCTCTTCTCTGATGTAGTCGGCCGGCACCCACTACACCAACACAATGGCGCCTCCGATGCCTCTGGCGCCGTGGGATCAGGCTCTCCTAGCGGCTCTTCCTTCGGCTCCCTCACCGACTAACTACCCCGGTGGCAGTGGAGATTGGTACATGGATTCGGGCGCCACCGCTCACATGACATCTCATCCCGGTAACCTAACTTTCTCCACTCCGGTTCATACTCCCAC
Source organism: Elymus sibiricus (assembly GCA_039707655.1). Taxonomy (NCBI): domain Eukaryota; kingdom Viridiplantae; phylum Streptophyta; class Magnoliopsida; order Poales; family Poaceae; genus Elymus; species Elymus sibiricus. Next base: position 164,937,175 of record CM077676.1, read on the forward strand.
TCGCATCACCGTTGGTAACGGTTCCTCTTTACCCATCACACATATTGGTCGTACTTCTTTTCCTTCCACATCTATGCCAGTCACCATGTCTAATGTTCTTGTTTCTCCTGCTTTAGTCACGAATATTGTATCTGTTCATCGTCTTGCTCGTGAGAATCCCATTACCGTTGAATTTGATGATGTTGGTTTTTCTGTGAAGGACGCCTGTACCCGGATGGTTCTCCACCGATGTGATAGTCCTGATGAGCTCTACCCGGTGCACTCCTCCGCCACCACTCCAGTCGCCTTCGCCGCCAGTGTCGACCTATGGCATGCTCGTTTGGGACACCCCAACTCCACCGTTTTGCGTCAAATTCTTAAGAGTTTTTCGTTCTCATGTAATAAAGTCGACGACCATACTTGTGAGGCTTGCCGTCTTGGCAAGCACGTTCGTCTTCCCTTTAGTGCGTCCACAACTATTTCTACTTTTCCGTTTCAATTACTTCATAGTGATGTTTGGACATCTCCGGTTGCAAGTAACACGGGCTATCTCTACTATTTGGTGATTTTAGATGATTTTTCTCATTATGTCTAGACATTTCCTCTTCGTCGCAAATCCGATGCCTTAGCCAAGCTCACGGCATTTTATTCCTATGTCACCACACAGTTCGGTCGCTCCATACTTGCACTCCAAACAGATAACGGAAAAGAATTCGACAATGTTGCCGTTCGAAATCTTCTTGCCTCTCACGGCACCATTTTCCGTCTAACTTGCCCCTACACTTCACAGCAAAACGGCCGCGCTGAGCGCATCCTACGCACTCTCAATGATTGCGTTCGTACGTTACTCTTTCACTCTAACGTACCTCCCAGGTTCTGGCCTGACGCTCTCGCCACCGCCACTCTCCTGCTCAACATTAGACCGTGTCGTCCCCGTTGGAACTACGCCCCTCACCAACTCCTCTTCGGTGCGCCTCCATCGTATGATGGTCTCCGCATATTTGGGTGTCTCTGCTATCCTAGTATCGCGTCCACCACCCCCCACAAACTCGCACCACGATCACTCCCTTGCATCTTCCTTGGCTACCCTTCCAACACCAAAGGTTACCGGTGTTATGATCCCGTGTCCCACCGCGTGTACACCTCGCGGCACGTGTACTTTGACGAGAAGGTGTTTCCTTTTCAGCAGGTACCACCCTCTGCCGTGTCCTTCGTGGCGCCCCCCGCCGCGCCTCTACCCTGGCACGACACCCGGTCGCGGCCTGCCCCTGCCACCACCCTCGGCGGGCCGCCTCCTTCACCGGGTTCTGCACCGTCAGCGCCCCCGAGCCCGGCCCCCTCTGCCTCAGCGGTCCCGTCGGACGCCTCTGGCGCGGCTGGCTCCCCGGCCTCTGGCGCAGCCAGCTCCCCAGCCTCTCATGCGGCCGGCTCCCCGGTTTCTGGCGCGGCCCCCTCAGCCACCTCAGGCTCGGTCGCCTCGGCTGACTCTTCAGGTGCTGCGGCTGCTGCTGACGACACGGCCGCCTCGGCCTCGGGGTCCTCCGAGACGGGCTCGACTTCATCCTCGCCCGTCTCCTCGCCGGTCCCTCCGGTGGTTGCTGCGCCATCCTCCGGTGTGATGACCCGGGCTCGCGTTGGGATTCACCGGCCTAGCACGCGCTACACCTCTGATGAGTACGTGTGTGCCGCATCGACCTCGATACCGTCACCCATACCTTCCTCCGCTCGCGCAGCCCTTCGCGATCCGCATTGGCTTGCTACGATGCGTGAGGAATTCGACGCCCTACATCGCAACCGTATGTGGCAGCTTGTTCTGCGGCCTCCCCATGCCAACGTCATCACCGGCAAGTGGGTGTTCCGCCACAAGACACGCCCTGACGGTTCTCTTGAGCGCTACAAGGCGCGCTGGGTGGTGCGCGGTTTTCGACAGCGAGCCGGCGTGGACTTCACCGACACCTTCGCTCCGGTTGTCAAGCCGGGCACGATTCGTGCAGTTCTCCAGTTGGCCGTCTCTCGTGCCTGGACAGTGCACCAGCTGGACGTGTCCAACGCTTTCCTGCACGGTCATCTTGATGAGCAAGTGTTTTGTCAGCAGCCTACTGGATTCGTTGATGCTGCATACCCAGATCACGTGTGCTTGCTCTCTCGTTCGCTCTACGGGTTGAAGCAGGCACCACAGGCGTGGTACCAGCGTATCGCGGCATTCCTTCAGCAGCTGGGGTTTTGGTCCACCCGGTCCGACGCCTCGTTGTTCGTATATCATCAGGGAGCCGCTACCGCGTACCTCCTCCTATATGTCGATGACATCATCCTGACAGCATCATCTCCTGAGCTTCTCCAGCAGATCACTGCTCGTCTTCGTGTTGAGTTTGCCCTTAAGGACTTGGGGGCCCTGCATTACTTCCTCGGCATCGAGGTTGTCCGGCGCGCCACAGGATTTTTTCTGCATCAGCAGAAGTACGCCCACGAGCTTCTGGAGCGAGCTGGCATGCTTAACTGCAAGCCTGCTTCCACGCCTGTCGACACGAAGGCAAAGGTGTCCGCCGTCGAGGGATCTCCGGCGTCCGACGCTGCCTTCTACCGCTCCATTATCGGCGCTCTTCAGTATCTGACGCTCACACGACCGGATCTGCAGTATGCTGTCCAGCAGGTGTGCCTTCACATGCACTCCCCTCGTGATTCTCATTGAGCTCTGGTGAAACGTATTCTTCGGTATATACGTGGCACCATGACCATGGGACTCACCCTGACGGCTTCCTCCTGCACCGACCTTGTTGCCTATTCAGATGCAGACTGGGCCAGCTGCCCCGACACTCATCGCTCTACATCTGGCTACTGTGTTTATCTCGGGCCCTCGCTGATATCGTGGTCGTCTAAGCGACAACCCACGGTCTCTCGCTCGAGTGCTGAGGCGAAGTATCGGGTTGTGGCCAACGCCGTTGTGGAGTGCTCTTGGCTACGCCAGCTGCTTCAGGAGCTGCTTTGTGAGGTTCACAAGGCCACAATTGTCTACTGTGACAACGTCTCCGCCGTCTACCTCTCGGCCAACCCTGTTCATCACCGACGAACAAAGCATATTGAGCTCGACATTCACTTTGTTCGTGAGCAGGTTGCACTTGGCCGCATTCGAGTCCTGCATGTGCCTACCGCTCAGCAGTTCGCCGATGTGATGACGAAGGGCTTACCGACATCGACATTCGAGGAGTTTCGGTCCAGTCTCTGCGTCTCCGGCGATGCTTTGACTGCGGGGGGGTGTTGAACATGCACATATTGCATGTACGTATATAGGTCTGGGTTTTGTGTATTGCACCTGTCACGTCTCTCTCCCCGTGTAACTTGTATGTATCTTGGGAGACAAGGCAACCGGTGCACCCCCTGTATCTATATATATGCCCAGTGCACGATCAATGAAATTATCGATGCACGCAATCTCTTTCTTCCCAACTAACACATTGCATGCTCCTAAGTTTAGCTTTCTACTTTTCTAGAATCCATCATTTCTGCTTAGTTAGAGTTATGTTATTCTATTGTTCTTTGAACAACTTCTCTTTTTCAAAGAATTTATGTAAAACGCCCATTCATCCCCTCTTATCGTATACTTTGAACCTACAATTGATAATTTGATATCAACTCAAGGTACTTCCTTTGTCTCAGTGATTTGGTTTAACCATCTGACCACCACCACACCCATAGATCCAACATACACCAACCGTCTCACTGCTCGCCGTCCGCTCGACGACAAATGTCGTGCTTGGTGGGTCACCGCCCTGGCTTATTACGGTGGCACGCCAGTTGGGACGCCTGCGACAGAGAACCTCCCAACCACCATAGGGCTCGCCGCCATCGCAACAGAGAAGGGGGTTGGGGTTAAAACTCCCAACTCCTATTTGGCGCCTTAAGCGCCGGTTAGAGTGTATTTTGCTAACCGGCACACACCCCCTCCACAACACTGGTATCTAGATGGGTCGGCCCATGTAGTTTTCTTTTTCTTTTTTCTTTTTATCAAATTCGTGAACTTTTCCCAATTTCGTTAACTTTTTTAAAAAATTGAAAACCTTTTTCAATTTTTGTGAACTTTTATTTCAAATCCGTGAACTTTTTCTCAATTTTGTGAACTTTTTTCAAATTATGAACTTTTTTAAATCTTTTGTAGACTTTTTTTCCCCAAATTCGTGAAAAAAAATCATTTTTGTGAACTTTTTCCAAATTACGAACTTTCCAAGTCTTGAACTTTTTTTGAATCAAACTTTTCTCAAATTTGTGAACTTTGTTTTTCAAAAAAATTGAACCTTTTCTAAATTTCATGAACTTTTTCAAATATGTTGAACTTTTAAAAAAAAATGTGAACGTTTTCCCCTTTTTTGAAAAAAAAAAATTCAATGGCTAACTCTTCGGGGGCAACGGTCGCTGGTGGACCGGTTAACGGTCAACGGTCGCAGGCCCATCAGTCAACCAATTCTTTAAAAAACTCAGCTGGCCGGCCCATACAGTGTTGTGCGTGAGCACCAGTTACCCTAATTGGCGCCAAATTAAAACTGAAAAAAGTCAGCCGCGGTGGAGTGGCAAATTCTATCAAAATTAATCCTGTTATTCCCGAACCCGGTGGACAGATGGCGTCTCTTGGTTCCTTTCTTGGCCATGTACGAACACGCATCCGAGCACCGGTCTGTTGTTCCTTGCTAAACATAGAAGGCATTCTTCGTCCTTGCTTGCTTGTGTAGGAGACGATGCTCACACAGTCGCATGGTCCACATGACACGGACGTCAAGAGCAAGTATACATGCATATACTTCAACATTTCTCTTGTACAAGCGCGCGCCCTGAACCCAACGCCCCATACCAAGATGTCCGAGACACGGTCCGTCATGGACGCGGCTCCCGGCGACACCGCGCCAACAGCCACCGGTCACGGTCTGCATGGCATCCCCGTGCTCATCACGCCTTTCCACCAGCCGGGTGGCGCCACCGCGTCGACAGAGACGATGCGCACGGCGTTCCAGGGCTTCCTCGTCCTCCATGGGCAGGGGGAGGCCAAGGAGGACGAGCGGAAGAAGTGGTTCAGGGAGATGCGCGGGTGGCTGATGGTGCTGGCGACCGTGGCGGCGTCGGTGACCTACCAGGCCGGCCTGAACCCGCCCGGCGGGTTCTGGCAGGACACCAAGGAGGGCCCCGGCGGGCACCGCCCCGGCAACCCGGTGCTGCGCGACGAGCACTGGGTTCGGTACGTCATCTTCTACTACTTCAACGCGACGGCGTTCGTGACGTCGCTGGTGATCATGGTGCTGCTCATGAGCGAGCGGTTCTACCACGGGGAGGCCAAGGTGGTGGCGCTCATGCTCACCACCTTCCTCGACCTCGCCAGCCTCGTCGGCGCCTACATCGCCGGCACCACCCGCTACGCCACCTCCTGCGTCTACATCGTCGTCATCACCTGCGTCTCCTTCGTCTGCGTCATCTACATCGGAGAGTACGTGTTAGGTGCTAGATATCTCTCTTACAATCTACTGGATACAAGCTTCGATTACAGACGAATTGAATTACAGGAGGGAGAGGGACAAGGTAGGGGAAGAACAGAGGGAAGGGAAGGAGGTAGCCGCCGCCGGTTCGAGCCGTGATCCACTGGATGGAGAGCTCCTTGTCTGCTTCGGGATACTTGTAGTTGTGATGGTCTTGGGCCAGGCCCATGTGTAGCTTCACTGACAGGCCCGAGTACCGGTTAGGGTAGGCTCCTAACATCCCCCCTTCCTTGAAACTCGGCTTGACCCCAAGCCGACGCCCGCCTGGATCCCATTGCGCTCGATGTTCTTGTACTTTGTCGAAGTCTTGGTGGTAGCCGAAGCCAGGGCATACTTCAAGGGGGTAGAAGCAGTAGTTGTTGTCCAGGGAGACCCAATCAAAGGAGATACCGAGGAAGTACTTGGGGTCGACTGAACCTTGCACGTCAAGGATGTAGCCATTATCAGCACAGTCATGGTCGAAGCCAAGGTAGTACTCATGGTCGACGGGGCCTTGCACGAAGGCGGCTGCGACCGTGATGCCACTCCTCCCTCCGAAATTTCCTCGAGTCTGTTGGAGTCGTCCCGAACAATGCAGAAGAGTAGTCCACAATCTCCATGTATTGGACCTCTTGGTCAGGCTGTGGGTAGTAGCTTGCCAAGCTAGGCCTTCCCAACAATGAGCATGCAAATCCATTTTCCAGTCCAAACAAGGAGTCCACAGAAGGTGAACCATTCCAAGGTACCAGTGCCACTGATAGACGTGCCCAGCCATAAGAGAAAATTGCAGGTAATCACAGCTGGGACCTGCAACTCTGGGATGAGAGCTCGTTGTCTGCTTTTTAGCCAGAGCACTCACAAACACACAATTCTTGCCATCTTGGCTGCTCCCAGCCTCCAATACCCCTTTGCCAAACAAGCATGGAGCACTGCACACACACTTGCACTGAGCGCCACCAATATGTATGATTGCATAGGTGGAAATCAACCAGTGATGCACAGAATCATCTACCAGTACAACAAGAATACGCAGACTGATTGTACTGGATTTTGCTATTCCAAAACACACCCCAGGTGGTCTCTGATTAAAATAAAGCAGACGCCCCCAGTCCTGAGTAGTGCTCTGCTCAAACATGTGAAAACCAGCAGCACAAACTGCATCCCATTTCAGATATGCCGGAGCAAAATTTGGTGGCTGGAGACACTGCATGCTCGCTGGGTGCCACAATTTCAAATTGATTCCTCCATAAATAATGTGAGAGTTGAGGCGTCCTTTGCCCAGCGATAGTTTACAGGCTTTTGTCGATATAAGATGCTGACAGCAGCATTTCCCCCAAGCTTTAGTACAGATCACCGGGTCCATTTTTAGGGAATCACAAATTGCGCACCAAGGACGTAATAGGATCATGGTACAGGAAGCATACTGAAGAACTAGACAAGGTATTGCTTCCTTACGCATGGTCACATGAGTCAACAATTGCACAAGCACCATGTGCCTATCAGCAGGAGAACATGCACCTTCCTTGGAGTTTGCAACTGAATTATGTGAACCACCGTTCTCCAGCTTCCTCTTCCATGTAAACTCCTCCAAATAAAAGTCATAAGCCCAATGATCAAAATATTCAGCACCTTCCAGTTGCGGCACCATACAACAGGAATAAGACTGCACGCCCTTGTAATTTGCTTGATCATTATGTATAGCGTCGGAACTCCTCTGTGCAAGTTCAGCAATATATGTTACTCGATCCAGAGGACGCCAAAACTGTCGTTGTGCATCTTGCGAATAACTGAACGGCTGTTCACAACAACAAATAGGCCGAGCCATCAGATATGCCAGAAGAATCCAGAGATGATCACATTGTTCAGAACAACATTCTCCAGGAAATTGGTCACTCCCTTGGAATTCCTCTTGATTCAAAAGTTGCCACTGTACTGACATGTTCACAATCTGTAGTGTATCCTGCTTATTAACAGACCTGGATAGTTTAGACCACAGTTGTACTGCTCTCCAACTGCTTGAAAACGATGGCCATGGTAGCGGACGCAACTCGACCTTGATGCAATTGCCTTGCAAAATGATAGATCCTTGTCCATTTACCCCGTGCAGTTGCAATTCACTCTTCATCCTTGGCTGGTGATGTGTACTGAAGGATCCAAGGCAAGGCATGTCCTGCGCCATTGACCGGATGCCATTTTCTGAATTGAACTGTGTAGCAGAAGATGTTTTTTGATCACCCAGATTTTGAGACCAAGTACACAAATAGATAAATTCTAATTCAGTCAATCCTTTAATATCAGATGGTGCCTGATCTGGTGGACGCCTAGGCTGTAATTGTGCACCTGAGAAACAACTGAAAGGCTCCTTCCGGGGAAACAATTCATAACAGCAATCTTGAGGAGAGGTGACATCTGAACATGGCTCCTCCAGAAAGTTTGTATCCCAAAGAGATTTGAACGACGGCCACGGACTAGGCCTGACGAGGTGTCCCATGTGCCTGATCTTTACTTGTATATGGGGTGGCCATGGTTGTTGTTCGACATGGGTGGGGCATTCTGCCGAGCACTTGGTTGGCTCTGGTGCAGCCAAGTTGTTCTGGACGATGAGGGCGAAACTGTGGTCCGCCTCGCTCGCTAGTTGGGTGGAGGTGTTGATGGAGGGTAGTGGCGAGTCGTCCAGCTCCTGCACGCTGGCCTTGGGGTCGACGTCGGTGGTGGTTGCCACCAGGGTGACGATCTCGGCGGCGACCTCCTGATGGATGAGTTCGACCGCGGGCTCGGGGTGGACGGTGGTGGTGGCGTCCTGGATCTCGTTGAGGCTGGCGAAAGTGGAGACCTGGATCGAGCAATCCGTCGAACAGGTGATGGGCGCCCTGGCAATGCAGTCAGTGGACACACCACAGATGACCTCAAGAACCTCCGGGGCCTTAGCTGTGGAGGAGGAGACGTCGATGGCGGCTGCTGTGACCATGGCGTCGATGGTGAGGTCTACGTCGCCGCCCGAGAGGTCTGTGTTGGGCACGACTAGGGCCGATGTTGTAGCCGAGGAGGCAACCGAGTCGAGTCGCGAGGTAGAAGCAACGAGCTCCGCTGTCATGCCCTCAATTTTGTCTATCAATGACGCGAGATACCAGATCGTCTGCTCCTTGGCAGACATGGAAGCCCACTCTGGTGGTAAGATGGTGGGCATGGTGTCGTCGCCGTTGGAAAGAAGGATTCGAGCGTGGAAGAAAATTTGGGAAAAAATTGGGGATGGAAGGGTGGTGGCCTGGCTCTGAATACCAGATGTTAGGTGCTAGATATCTCTCTTACAATCTACTGGATACAAGCTTCGATTACAGACGAATTGAATTACAGGAGGGAGAGGGACAAGGTAGGAGAAGAAAAGAGGGAAGGGAAGGAGGTAGCCGCCGCCGGTTCGAGCCGTGATCCACTGGATGGAGAGCTCCTTGTCTGCTTCGGGATACTTGTAGTTGTGATGGTCTTGGGCCAGGCCCATGTGCAGCTTCACTGACAGGCCCGAGTACCGGTTAGGGTAGGCTCCTAACAGTACGTATACGATGCTAGCTTCGAACAATCTTCTACAGTATATATGATACATACATGCACGCAATAAACGTATGCGATGTTTTTGCAGGGCGATGGGGGAGATATGCGCCTTCGTCCTGCGGAAGATAAAGTGCATGCGTGATCTCGCCAAGCGGAAGTGGTTCCCGGTGCCGGCGGGCGTGGTGACGAGAGCGCTGCCGGAGGAGGAGGCGGAGGAACGCAGGAAGAGAGCGGCGAGGAGCGACCGACCCACTTGCTGCCTGTGCTGTGGCCAGTCACCGACGACGTCTGGTGGTAGGCGCGACGAGGAGGGGCAGTGATCCGGTCGTGCTGTATCATCTCTAGCTTCTTCGTGCTGTCAGACTGTTCATATGTCTTTGGTTCTGTTGCTGGTTTAGTTGTTTCGTTGCCCAGATCTGTGCGTCTCGGTGAACTTTTCTGTCTCTGTATAAAGGAGCGACTATTTGTAAGTCGCCAGAATTATATTAATGTAAGTCTTTTTTTTCTGTATATTAGTAGTTTTTTCTCTATATACAAATGAGATTTGCATTTTTTTATGTCAAAAAAGTCTAACACATATCTATATTTTCCACAAAAGCTAATTAAGTAAGGATATGATGTTTGATGCCCACTAGTGTTAGTTAAAGTACGTGCGAATGCACTTGATTAAAATGGTTGCATCTGTGAACAGATTAAATTTAATTTTCAAAAACGAAGATAAGGATAAATCTAAACTAGTATAAATTTGCATGATACTCTATGTACTATGAGTTGACTCACTAATAAGCGTAAAATCATCTTCTTTCTTCTTATTAATATCGCACACATATTCATCGTAAACTAAAGGAAACATGAACAAAAAAAAGTTTATTCTAAGGTGAAATGAATTAAAGGCGTTGGTATCCTAAAGAAAAAAAATGAAGAAAAAAACTCAAAACAAAGGATAACAAAAACTTGCACACATGTTGCATAGAACTTGCACTATTCCATATTATGCAAAAACAACCATATAGTAGTGTAACTTTTGGATAACGATATGATTTGGACACGGATTATATGAAATTTGCATGTATACATCCATATTGTACTCAATAATCAAATAATAAAACAACAATGTTGGAGATTAATCATCTATCGACACGACGAATATGAACTGCACCTCATGTCGGGGTTGTCACCTCCCCATCTCTCTCACACATGCGCGCACATCCACATACACTAGATCGGTATCGCGCCTTGGCGCGAGGGTGATCAAGCAGATAATACCCAAGTTAGTAGGAAACCTGGTTTAGCGTACGTATTCAAATAGGATAACAAAATAAAAGAAAGAAAAAACATTCACTTGTAATAGAAATAGACATCATCGAGTTCAACGTCATTAGATTATAAAGTAGCATCAATTTCAATGCATTCACAAGACCATAAAAGGTAACACTTGACATTAAGTTCAGTACTAAGAGTGCAAACATGAGAGAGCAAGTACTAATCTAAAACAAAGTTTCTAGCACACCATATATAAGCAAGACAGCTACCCAATATAGGCTAAAGTTATACCAAAAACAACTTCACTACAAAGGAAGCATCTCAAAAAGCATAGCCTCCATAAATACTTGATTTTCACTACAAAGGATGCCTTCACAACAATAAAACAACTCAGCAAGGCCTGAAGACTCACAAAAGGGCATAGTCTCCATAAATACTTGATTTTCAGTAGAAAGCACCAAAACTCAGATCAAAGCATAATGTAGTAATAGTGGTTCAGTATAAAGCAACAATTTAGGGGCAAGAACAATATACATATGATTCAGTACAAAAATAAACTAAGGGAGGTTATTATTACTTCAAATGAATAGCTGATCTTCAAGAATAATTCCAGCAAAACCAGCATTGATAAATCATTTCGCTATCCACTTGACATTCATACAATTTCCATAACAATTATCAGCATCACCAATCATTGGTATCGATACTACTTCAGTGATTAAATGCCCTTGATCTATCATTTCTCCATCGAAGATGAGACCAACATCTGGCAATCCAGGCATTGCAGCAGATATAGAGAAACCTGAAAGACAAAATACCGTTAAATCTTTCAGGACCGAAATCTCATAAATCTCATTTTACATAGCACTGGGCTAGCTCCCTAAGCAAGTACTACTCACTTGATATATAGTAACTTAAACAAATCACATCTGCACATCCTAAATACAAACATTTTGCTGTCTTCTTATATAATAATAAAATAAAGGGACCAACAACAAAAAAAGGAGGTCCGTCCACATATGGAAGTAAACAATACAACAAAAATGTCTGACCATCATGCAAGATATATCAAATTCATACTGCTATGATGTAAAGCTATGCATATAGAATAGAGTCTTCACCTTAAACCATTAAGTTAAATCACATACATGTATAACCTATGATACAAACACAATGGAGTCACTCAGTCATATTTAGTATAGCACAATCAGCCATCATAAACCAAAGTTAGTACTGTAGTAATTTTCCTTAGGCAAGTAAGTGCAACTGAAATAATCCCGGGGGGTACTGAAAGATATAGCAAGGGCAATGGCAATGTAACCATTTCCCATCAACACTACCAACTCTGAGTATTGGACCCTAGCAAGAACATGATCCTCTCTCTCTATCTTTCATTCAGAGCCAAAATCTTGATCCTAATCGACTGCACACGATACAAATTTACTTACAGGAGCACACAAATTTCACATTCTAATCTACACAACAATCAAGTCACTCAAATCTATGCTATAGTTGCAGTCTACAACACAACTATGAAACAAATTGGAGTAGGGCACCAAGACATGGGTTACCTGAGGCGGAAATGTGCTGGGGTATGAGGAGGCAGCACGAACACGCCACCCTGAAGTCTGCCTCCGCAAGCTGCACACGTCCATATCGTGGAGCAGCAGGATGAGCGTCTCACCCTGGACGGCAGCGACGGCGCCGTAGATGGCTGGCCCGTGCGATCTGCCTCCTGAATGATATCGGTCGTCGGATAATCACCGCGCGCCAAGGCGCGTTACCTTCTGAATAGAAGGCGCCGTAAATAGTACAAAATCATGTTTCTGAGCTCTGGTAAGCCAAGAAAAGAGAGCATTAAAACCAAATACGAGAACAGTGGTGAAGGTAGGTCAAATGGAACGATGCCAGTATACAACTACTACAATAGTGCAATAACCTATGCATCGTACAAACTCAAGCATACTTTCTGAATGTATTAGCAAATTGGAGAGAGATTCGAGATCCTGTAACTAATCGCAAGGATGCAGTGAAAGTAACAGCCTAACAGGGTAGCACTATTATTCAGAACACGACCCTGGAGAAATCATATACATGAATGTTAGAGCTGGTATGGTATGATATCCAAGTAGCAAACTAACTCAAATTGCAGTACAAATAAAGATTAATAAATGCTACCAGCATGTTTCCAACTAAGTGCACTTGCCGAGACTCTAGGAGAGATAAAACATCAAAATCGAAACCAGTAGTGATGAGATTTCATCAGATGCAACACCCCAAACACACTGGAACAACCAAAAAGATAACTAAGCACATAAAAAGACAACTAAAGCAAGAAATTGGCGATCAAATAACTGTAAATTGAGTCGGTGACCTAGAACTCGAATATGTCAGTGACCTGGACTGTAAGCTATGTGTCGAACTGCCCGGAAACCTCGTCCAGCTCCACAACGTCGGCGACCTGCAGCGGTCAGAGAGAGGGATGGTGAGCAGAAGCAGCGCGAGATTGACAGGGAGAGGAGTCCCGCGTGTTGAATCAGACGTGTCTCACCTTGAGATCCTCGTCGTCTCCGCAGCCCGTACTCAAAAGCTATTGTTTGATTAGGAAGGTAGAAATATAAAGGTATTACATACATCACATGAATCATACAGAGAGCAACTTGGTTACATAATCCCTTGTGCAGCACATGTAAGTTGGTGAGAAATACAAACACAGTAACAATAAGAAGATTATATATATGCATACTATCGAGCATCGACCACATTACTTACAATTCCTCTATGCTTTTGTATGGCCAAATGATAGCACTCCAGTCACTGGCAGAGCTTCAGCAAGGCCGAATGGGCCGTGGCCCGCCCATCCCATGAAATTTTATTCAGTATACATCTACTTCTGGGCCTTAAAATAGCAGCCCATATGATATTTTCTTCTTGTTGGCCCGCCCACGTTTGGGCTGCAAGCTCCGCCAGTGACTCCAGTCATTTTGATTAGAAAGTTTCTTAAAGGACATGATGCATGAAAAAAAGAGTCCAACTAAAGGTTAACATAATTTTCAAAAAATGAATGAATAGACTGGCTATTTGCTCAGTTACAAATAAAACCAGGCTTTCTCTACATAAAAAAATATGTATTTACGAAAAGACCCATCAAATGCAATACTTGACAGCAAATTACAAGCATCAATCATAGAACCGTTCTTGGCCAGTGTAACTATAATCTCAACAAGCATGAATTTTTCAATCTGAACATAAGTACACAAGGCCTAAACAGAGTATCTATAGTTCTATGCTAGTTTCCCATATCTATTCCATGGTTTAATAAATCTTAAGCACATGTAATGTTCAACACAGGCACATGAGCTGCAAGGTACCACAGAAATATGATCAGGCACGTGATAGTTATACCACAGGAATACCTGATGGACAAAATTATTATAAAAAGTTAGTAACCAACTAAATGTAATAGTGCGCCTATCAAAGTTAAATGAGTATATACAGGTGCATATAGATAGATGTGTTCGTCAGGCATGTCCTACATTTTCTGTAGTGAAATAGAGACTGAGCACTATTAAACTATTGTAAAACTACACGTGTCATTTCCTTTCCAAGTTAAAACTACACTAGATGGAATCTCGAAATTTCACATGAGAAATTAGAAGTTAATTGCGTCATTGTGTTGCTACAGCCACCCAGTCATAATGCCCTGCAGCAACACAAGCAATGTCCTATTTTACTGGGGCGTATAAATATGAAATAGCTTAGGCTAAACATATTTTTTGAAATGAAATGTTTTCTTGACTGGCTTTTCATTCACGCACAAAGTTAACAGAGCACATTGGATGTCGCATCAACCTATCAAATGGTTAGAAGTAACAGTTTTTAGTGTCTTAAATGATTAAAGGCAACCAAATGCTTCAGCCAAAAGTAGCGACCGCGACACATGCGACTGCCACAAGCCCAAAACTGAAACAAACTTTTTTATGCTCCAATAAACATGTTAACCCATGACATGCACATATAAACAAATATACAACAGAATCAGCAAGATGCATCAACCGAGATTGTAAATAAGTTGATAATCACCGACACCATACCTGCATGTCAGATGGAACTGCTCGGGTTTCTTTACAGTGACAAAGATACAGTGAACACACTCCTTAAGCTTCCTTATAGTTCCAAAGATCAAATGCGTCATCTGTTCCATTAGTATTTGTACACTTTCCTCTCCACCACTGTACTAATGACAGAATTGTAGGGGCCTTCTCCCAACGCCATCTTCAACCCTTCAAGGTTATGATCATCAACATCTACGACCTCTGTTAACCTTAAGAACTGGTGAAGCACATGCTGCAAGTTACAATAATGCTCTCAGTAAAATGAGTTACCTGACGATTGCCATAAACTGTGATAGACTCGAACGGATTCAGTTTCGACTATTTAGTAGCTCCCACCACATGGTATACAGTCTAGTAGCTCCCAAAATATTTAGAAGCCAGCTTGCCAGCAAAAGCATCCCGGAATGGCTTCTCGTTTAATTACCCCAATTCCTTTATCCCAAGATACCATCCAACATCAATTTCAGGGAGCCCCTGGAATAACAATTTGGATATAACATCAATCGACCAGCTCACAGGTGCCTCAAATTTACAAATTTAGCACACCCATATATGTAACATATATGCATAATATGCTCACTGCAAGCTCACGTATCTAGAATGTATACATTATAGCAGTTTAGGGTTGTGTGAGAAAACCTTGACCATCTTTTGTCTGACCACCTCGAGGTCATCATCTCTGCTATCAGGCCATGACCTGGCGCTGAGCTTCCTCTCCCATTGTGCGGATGCAGCTTGAGCTCCTCTGTCGAGCACCGAGTTGTCGATAACAGTGATCATGGCTCCCTCCACCTCGACGTCGCCACTCTCTGGTCTCCTCCCGAGCCTCCCCAGTCTCACCCTCTCGGTCTGAAATGTAGCCTGCAGCCCTGAAACAACCATAAAAAGCTACAGAATTTACAATTAGTTCATATCAATCAAGTGATAAGATAACCAGGATCAGTGCATTTTAAGAGACCATGGATACGCAACATAATTTCTCAGTAATCCCCTGCTTTAAAGGTTCTTTCCATTCAAGTTTCTAGTGTTCTGTTCTAGTACATGAGCATTATTGCTCTGATCCGTCCTGATCGCAGATAATCATTAAGAGAACGTAGTGCATGAAAGAGAGACTAAAATAGTCGGGCAAAAAAATAGCAATATAAGAACCCATGTCTGGTAGGGGTGTGAAAGGAAACATGCAGAAAATATGTTAGTTTAAAGTTCTATCTGCATATAATTTGTAGTCCAGAGGTAAATTGGAAAATGTAAGATTTCATGATTCTTTTTAACTGAACTGAATCTCCAAGAAGTCCTAACCCAAGAATACATTTTGGATACTGACGACTATGTCAATTTGCACCACAAATCTGGTAGAAGCTACAAACGTAATAGCTTACGCAGAAGAACAAAAAGAAGCCAAAATTACATTTATAAATTATATCTAGTTTGCAAATACACGAATGGAAGATAGTGTGCAAACAAAAATTAGGAAAAACACAAACGAAAACCTATCTGATTTTTCAACTATTGGTTCATCCGACGAACTCAAGTTTTCACCATTAAAAACCCACTGCCTGATCCATGATATGCATGTGTCTGAGGTCCTGGATCTGTGATTCTCAGTTGTTCCCTTTCCTCCTCTTTTTTATGAAGAAAACATGAAATGCAGGCAACATCTACTTATAGTATTAAACAAAATGCATTATAATTTGATATACACATGATATGGAAAATAATTGGTCGTATGTTGTTGTAAGATCAGCGTGTTACCTCGTGTAAAGGTTCTGTCACACATACATGGATTTCTTCATACAATTGAAACTCTTGTTTTTTAGGTACGGTGGCAATTCTCTGAAAAGATCCATTATACAAAAAGTTAGATATTTTAATGTGAGGCTACAAAAAGAAAAGGAGTACAATGGGTCCTTGTACGCCGAAGTATCTACATACATCTAATTAAATTCATATATCCGGTGAAGTGTGTAAGACTGAACCAAAATGTAGAACAAAGGAGCTGCTCGATCAAGTATTTTCCAAGCCCAATTCATACCAACAATGTTTAATGGTTTTGCAGTTCTGAAATTGGTCACGACCATCTTCAATCAGGAGGAGCACCAAAATTAATTAAAGAAAACTTGCACAGGTATTAGTACTATGAGTAGCTCTACTCAACCTCTGAGATTATCCTAACAAAATCTCACCCAAGCAATCCGTTTTAACTCGCATAGAGAAGAACCGCCATTTCAGTGATGCTGCTGGCAGGGAAACTAATACAGAATTCAGTTTGCATGCATTTACTAATTAACATCTCTACGTATCTACACGACATGCCCCATGGAGAAAGCAGCTAGCTACACATGTATAGATCAACCAGTTCAGTTCCAGTGTTGTTGGACTTTTGGACCTACACAAAAATGTAGTACTGGTAGTAAATCTTTACCAGAGATAGCTTCATTAGCTGAAGGTTCCAAAGAGTAAGCCAGTAGTATTACCAGCTCCCAGTAAACAGCAGGCTCTCTGATTAGTAATATAGTTAATTAATTAGTGTCTGAGATTAGAGCTAATGTATTGTCTGTCTGCAGTCTGCACAGGTAGGGAATGCAAGATGAAACATGTGCTTCACCAGCTAATCTAATGTGTTGGCATAAAGTAAAAAAACAATAATTAAGCATTAATTTCTCACCCAGCTGTTAGAAGCGTTGGCGCTCCAATAATGATCCAGAGATATACTACCTTCATTAATTATCTGGTGGCAAAGAATTCCAAGTGCATGAGCCCAGCTGTAGGATAATAGACAACAGCTAAAGATGATTAATTACAGTTTACAGCACAAGAAATCACAAGCAAAGACCTGCCGAATGATAAAACATTCAAATTCAGATTGAATAAACATCTAAATTCAGTTAAAGATGACATACACATCCCAGTCATTTAGCCATTACTTAATAATGTATACTGACATACATATCCAGATCATGGTAAGTCAAAACTACATGGATCATCAGCCAACTCATCAAGGTCCTGAACCTTGGTTCAAGTAACAAAAACAACATGTATCCTATCCATACAAAACTCGAATCAATCAGCTGGAATTGATGACTTAACTGATGATCTAGCTGAAGAAGAAGATGAATCCATCCATGTTGGTTGGTGAAGTGAGAATTCATGGATGGAATCGTTGGTACCTCGGAGCAGGAGGCGTGCATGGCGAAGTCGTTGAAGCAGCTGACGACGCACTGCTGGATACCGTCGACAGCAGTAGCCCCGGCTTGGAGGCGCAGTAGATCTCCACCCGGGTGTCCTCCTCCTTGCGCTCCACCTTGAACTGCAAGCACACTCAGTCAGTCTCCGGTCACCATTGTAAGCTACAGCAGCAACTGCTCCATTGGCGACAGTGAACGGCCTAGAAAGAAAAAAGAGCACCATATAAGCAAAAAAGAACAAGGCAAAATGAGGAAATTAGACATGCCAGAGCAGCACCCATCATTCGCGCGACATTGAAGTGCTCTCTGAACTATAATCCAGAATGTGAACACATGTAAAGTTTTTTCTAAATGTTAACATATGCATGGTTTGACAATTTTCTAACCCAAAAAATAACTCGAAATCGGTCCATCTTGGGTCTGGGCTAACACATTTAAATCCTAACCAATCAGGGTAATCATTCTTAACAACAATCCATAATTACAAAACCAAGAAAAAACTTAGTGATCCTAACAGACATGAATGAATAGCAAAAGGGGAACGGGACAGAGAGATACACACCGAGTGAGAGGGATGAGATCCTCACAAGTCACAGTAGCACCACATGTTCAACGACTTGCAGCTTCGGCTTGCCGCTCAACCGACGGACACGACACCCAACTCTCACTGCATCCACGACTCTGTTGGTTCACTGTATGGAGCAGCAGAGAAAAGGGGATCAGAATTGTGTTTATGGACGTCTGTGAGAGAGGAACCTGGGATGTAGTACCTGAGGCAGCTCGATGTTGCCGCTGCTCCGCTAGTTATGCTGCTCCATGTCCTCTTCTACTTCCTCCCCCACGACCTCCTCTCCCTCCCGTGAGAGGCTAGGGTTAGTTGTGCGAGCGCGAGCGGGGGCGCAGAGCAGCGGTTAAGGCGGGGAATCGGTAGAGCGGCTGCGGAGAAGCGACGGGAGCGCGGAGAAGCGACGCGAGCGGCGGCCTGCACACTCCTCCCGGCGATGGTGAGGGGCGAGCTCGACGGGGAGAGCAGCGGCGGTGGCAACGCCTCCGGGCGGAGCAGATGCGCGAGCTCGCAGGGGGAGCTACAACGCAAGCGGCAGCTGCGCCCCTCCGGGCGACGCAGGAGAAGGAGGACCGGCGGAGGAGGGGCAAGAGGGAGCCAACGGGGAGGAGGCGCCGGAGGAGAAGGAGGGAAGAGGCGAGGCCGAGAGGAGGCAGCGGCTAGGTCTCCACCACGACATCAGCTGCCTTTTATACGGCTGCGTGCGAAATGACGAGAATGCCCTCGGCGGGGCACTGCAATTACGCGCGGTGGCACGAACGAGAGTGAACTATTCATTGCTACAGTCGCGCGGGCTCGATCCGACGGCCGAGGTCGTCCGGGAGGGAGATCCGACGGTCCAGATCGCATCAAGGAATCGAAACGGACGGCCTGATGTTGCTAAACTCTGAGAGAGCTCGGGGCTAGCCTCGAATCTTGTTTCTGGATACACACATGCATGGTTCCGCAACCCACATGCGCACATACACATGCATCCGCAAACACACGTGCGCACAAACACATATGATTCCAGTACACACACATCAGCATACATATGCACACAGGGGGAAAAAATAAAAGAAACAAAAAAGAAAAAACAGATTAATGGTAAGTAAAAAAGGTGACTTACAGAAAAAGAATTTTCAGGCGACTTACAAATAGCCCACACGAATAAATAAATTATGCATATAGAATTTGCTCCTTGTTTCTAACAAGTGAACTTATGTTTGTTTCCTAGAAAGAATATCTTATATATTCGAAAAAGTTTCAAATCCCATGAACTTTTTATCAAATGTAAGACAAATTAACCTCCTCCGTGTGTGTGGTCACCAGTTGTGCCATTTCCCATCACCGGCAACTGATTCCATTATGAAAAGCTACAACTTGGAATCAAACGTTAGAATCACGATTTACTTTCACCAATAGGTTTCCACGATGAGCTCATCAAAACTAGATCTCATTTGATGAATACTTCTCTAAAAAGAAACTCCGGTTTTAAAACAAAGCAAGTTCCTAGTACTAATAGCATATGAGTCAAGATTTGGTGTCAATAGTCATAGCATGTACAATATATAATTGAAAGTTGATTGAATAGTCTGAAACAACCAGCTGAGTGACCATCAAGAAAAAATTACTACTACTCTCGTTTGCTCATCAAGGCTTCTACAACAAGAATCATTCGATGATGTTCTTTGACATTTAACCATCTGTTCATAAAAAACGTGCAAAAGATTAATGACTAAAGTAAAATGTGATGTAGAGCTATGATGCTTGTTTGTTAATGAATTTAGCAGCTAATCAGACACATGGTATCAGATATAGGAACATATACAATGCTGCTATAAGACTATGAAGTGAAAGCTTGGCGCAAACATGATGAATGTTACTGCCATTCCAGAAGCAACTAGTTTTCACCCTTTCTACCTGATGATATGGCAGGTAGAGCTGTATATAAGCCACATCCTGCTAAAACTGTACCCACAAAATAAGAGTTCTCTGCAATACTCAGGCCCCTCGAGTTTCCTTCTAATATTTGAACTTCCAGAACATTGACGAGTGAGAATCATCCACAGCATAGCACAAACTGTCAGAATCACGGTCCATATGGCCATAACCCTCAGCCTCTGCTATCAACAACGCCAACAAATCCTTGTAACGAGATTGTTTCTTCTGAAGCACGCGGATGTAGGCAGATAGTCCAAGCCAATTGGTTTCTTTGCGTCTTAGCTTTAGAACTGGGCGCACATTGGATAGCAGCTCCATATCTTGCATACGGCTGACAATCAAACTATGCATGTATCTATTCAACGGAAGAAGGGATTAGAAAGTTATACCTTGTTGATGAAATAAGTGGATAGATAGTAAAGATAAAGCACTTCAACGTAGTTTTTTGTATCACAAATATAAATGTCGAGAGAAATGTAATACCTGAAGGTCTTCTTAATGACATGCAGCAACTCGTGTTTGCTTATGCTGGAATAAGGCATGCTCCGCATATAGCAATGGAACTTCATTGCGCATAACAGGAAGGCTTGATATATATTCAGTCTTACAGTGCCCAGTGAGTTGATATTGGAGTCGTAGAAAATGGGATGGCACTTCGGACGCATATAATGACATAGCTTGCTGCTAAGGTACTTCATGGAAGAATGCATCTTCACAGTGATCGTGGAGATGATTGTAATGCCTAAATACCTGTTTGAGAAATGTGCATACTCATTACTAGTTCTTCAACAGTTTTTGATTAGGAAAATTAGTTTGTGAAGTGTTGAACAAAATTAGAGGGGGGGGAGGGGGGAGTTTGGACTGGATCACTGGAGAACCAGTAAGACGAACACTGCCAAATTAGGCAATAAAGCAAACGGACACCTTTTTGCTAACAGAAGCACTGGAGCTCGTGTGCTCTACTGTAAGTTCTCAACAAGCTTTTAAAAATAGACAAAAATTCAGGAGAATCTTTGTATCAACATTTCAACTTATGTAATTGCCTGTGGTTTAAAAGAAATACACAACAATGATTAATCCAGGTTTCAACAAAAAGATGGCAGAACCACAGCGGTGGTCAATGTATTTCTCAGGGTTATAAACAGGTCAACTGTCCTAGATCCATGTTCTATATCAATGAAGATAATCTCAATATTGATGAACTGAATCAACAAACTAAAACTAGAAACTGACAGACATACCTTGTATAATCAGCTTGAATTTCTAAATTTTCACAGTTTATAAGCAAACCACTCCATGGTATGAAAGTGACTCCATCATCGCCCCTGTAGAGCCTATTATCGCACTGCTCGTTATCTCCAATGTTGAAATTATAACCATATTTGCTGTCATTCATGTAGGTATTGTAGTACACAAAACCTCTTCTCATCCTATTAAAGAAATTCAAAGCATGCTTCTTTGAGAGAGAGATAAACATGAAGTCATCAATGAACCTCATCATTAAAAATTCCGGTTCTGAAATAGCATCTCCTGAATTTCCATCATGCAGAAAATTCAATATCACAGAATTCTCAAGGTGGCCATAGTATAGGGAACAAAGGTTGGGAGATAACTTGTTTCCTTGAGCAATCCCTACTTGCTGCAAGTAAAAGTTTTGCCCAATCTTCAGAATATTGCACTTGACTTGTTCGAAAAGGACACGTTGAAGCTCTTCCTTCCGGATTGTACTAACAGTTCCCTGATTTCACACAAAAGGTAGAGCTTTAAGATATTCTGTTGATCAATACTTGTATTCTGTGTAAGAAACAAACAATCGGAAGTAAACGGATTGTCAAAAAAGATATAGCAACAGCATGGGCAAGCAAAAACTGAAAACATGTTCCAAAATCACTTTCTACTCCCTTAGCCCTTCTCTCAGCTAATGGACCATGGATTTTAACTGTGGTGAAACTTCAATCAAATTTCATGAAACTTGCATATCTTGGTAGAGGACGAAACATGGCAATTATCTGCCAAAAAATCGGTCAAATTTGAAAAATAAGCTCATCGCTCACCGTCCTCACAAAGACAAGACACCTAATCTGATATGTTCGTGTACTAGGTTAACAGACCAGATGACAAATGTGACCTATGCAGATATACTAGAAATCTGATTGCTCAAGAAGTTCCAAAGTGATTTTCTGAACATGGATGGGTAAACCCTTTTAGAAGCAAAGATTGTATACATACATCATACATCAATGCCATTGTGTGATCACAGCTTTACTTACCAGATGGATTACATATTTACATTAAAGAACTCACCCCAGAAGTATGTGCCAGAATGTATAACATCGCTAGCAGATATTTCATTATTTATGTTCCATAATTAGTAGGTCCTGTGAAAAACTTTTCTTTTTGCATTAGACTTCCATAGACATGAAGGTGGAAATGCAAAGCTGACCCCCTAACTAAATGGGATAGGCAAAACATTACGATTTCAGTAGCTTTCGCCTTTAGTGGCAAGCATTTGCATATTCAAGTGGTTGTTACATATACTTAATATCAGTCACGTTCAGTAACAAGTCAAACCCCAGAACAAATGAAATGAGCTCTGATACAGTACCTGATCAACTAGAATGCCACCACCTGATGATGGCTGAATTGAGAAATCGTTAATACTGTTTCCGTTGCTGACGGAGACATTTGAATCAAAGCGGTAAGCAACATTCTTAGACCTACTGTAAATTACTTTGGTACATTTTCTCAAGGCATACTCATCACCTTTCAGAACATCATCCATAATTTTCAGTAGCACGTCATGATTAACACAATCAAATGCCTTAGATACATCAGCAACCACAATATATATCTTTGACTCTTTCAACTGTCTTCTGACTGAAGACATAAAACTGGAAAGGTTTTTGTAAACACCATCATAATCAAAAACAGAAGAACCAAACATCTCTGGATTATCATCCCTTAATTTTTTAATAACTAAATGACACTTGTTGAGAATACCATCCTTTGCCTGAGCTTTAAAATTTACTAATGGTCTGATATCTTTTGCTTTTGGAAGAAATCTCACTCTTGAAGAACGGTACAAATGTTTTATTGCTCTCCTCGATTTACCACACAAAATCTTGAAGCTCTGCGCATTTAAGGAAGCAATAGTATTGCTAGTTAGGTTCCTCCACACTGACTTCGGATAATAGAAAACATCATATCGCTTTGTTTCTCTTTCTGTAACATAAAAGTATGTATTGATCAATGGGATCACAATGTCAGAAAATAACCAGCTAATCCAACAATGCAAGAGATTGTTCTGTTTCTGCTCCTCTGTGTCATTTGACAGCCCAGTCTCTTCTCTAAGTAGTACAGAACAAAAGCAACCAGTGAATCCAATTTTTGATAGCCAAGAATATTCTGGTGCTTTCAACTCACCAATACAATCAGTTACTTGAAATTTTTCAAACCTACGTAACCTTATAAACTTCCAAATGTTCATCCTTAAAGATCTCTTACTAGAAGGATTCCCTAACAAAGGCTGTGGTATGATAAGTGTCAACACTGCCCAGACAAAGGATACTACTTGCTGATGTGTACTGTAAGCTTCCAACTGAGCAAAAGATTCATCACAATATGCTGATTTTCCTCCTGTTGAATATTGTATGTTGCCTGAAGGGAACCCATCTTTTGCCACCTGCTTTGTATTAAAAGAGAATATGGCATCATTCTTCTAGTTTCACATTAATACGTTTGTGCCATTTCGACCAAGTAAACAATATACCAGCCTGTGTAGAATGAAACGTCCAAACACATACATAATGCTGCATGTTTCACCAGCATAACAGTTAAGAGGCCAGTATGTCATGCCCTAACAAAAACATTTTTTCCCTATTCTAACCAGATGAAGAGTAGGAGGGGGATGTTTCTCCTCTCTAAGAGTCAAAGTATATAAGCAGAATCAATTATGCTGAACCAGTGACAGTGGGCCGTAGTTTGCCACACTTGACACTAGATTGTGGCGAACTGTAGAAAGCAACAAAAACAAGCCCTATAATTTCCAACAGTTAAAGCAAATAACTATAGGATAGTTCAGACAAAAGGATAAGAGAAGGTAAAATAGCCATAAACTATTTCATTGTTTGATTCTTAATAATAGTACACAAAAGTGGTTTAATTGTTCAAAAGTACCTTAGACTTGACAGAACAATGCTTCAGAAATAGTTTCTTGTACTGGCAGCGTTTAGAATTCCTTATGAGATTTTTCACTAGTTGAAGCATCCAATGATACCTGGTAACAGGAATCATTAACCACTACAATAATAGAGCCAGATAGATGAAAAATCGAAAAGATGAAATGATGAACATATTATCCTGCATAAGTGTGACAACTAGCAAGAAAGTAATATCTTCAGAATAACGATATCATGGCCTCCATTAATGCATTTGCAGTGGCTTACATAAGGTTAACATGTGTGATTAAAAAAAGGATGGGAACGGAGCAAAAATACGGAGACATTTTCAAAGAGTAGTCTATAATATATATATCTCCATATGCCCTTTAGCACAAGATATAAAGGCCCACGTAAATGTTTACATGTATCTTACTGCAATAGAGGAAAACTGATCCAGTCTTTCCTGTTAATAAACGAACAAAATTGTGTTATGACACACCTCCTCATCCAATGGTGACAAATTTAAACCTTTAAGATACTTTATTCGCCTGGCAGTAGGCCACTAATATATTGTCATTACTTTGGATTAGTATTAAGTTAGATAAAATCTGTAGTACCTCAAACAGACGTGTTCAGTAGTACCATGTGTTTGACAGAGGAAGGTGAAATTGAGATCCTCACGTGCAGTCTAAAGCTTATGTGCAAAGTTACGCAAAATGCTGAAATGACACGTTGGCTAGTGGCAATATGGTAGAAATTAAATCTGTTGACTCACAGGCAATTAGAATTTGGTGTGGAAGATCCATGGCAATCACATTGGAAGAACTTTATGCAGCATTCCTTGATTCCAAATATGCGCTTTAATAGAGACAGTGCGTCTGGTCCTTTCCTTTTATGTGTCAAGTCTAACAGTATTAAGGAAAGTTTGAAGAAGATACTATAACAAATAATATATACAGCATACATATAAATACACGGTAAGAGTTGCCAAGTGCCACCTGTGAACCTCCAAATGTCAGCATTTCAATAATCTAGTGCTTTACTTTTTTTCCATCATGTAACATCTTGTAAAATGTAGGTCCTCAAAAGAGCAAGTATAAAATATAGAGGAAACGCATGCAACAAAAGAAGTATTAACATAAAACAAAACAAACAGATACCAGAGCTACGAAATAATATTCACGAGACCTTTTTAGCAGAAGAAATTAGCCTGGAATGAACTGATTTTGGTTTAATGTAAACTATTTACAAGTTATTTGGAATAATTCGGAAGTTTCCTCCAAGTAGCATAGTAGATAATGAAAATTTGCAACTAGGTGTTAGTTCCGCCTACAAAATTTTGAACTGATTTACCCTCAGATCCATAGTTGCAAGCCTCATATTTCATGAAAATATATTCAGATACACATCTCTATCAAAATAGGAACGGTATATTTTATTTACAATATGGCTGAACGTCTGTAAATCAGATGATGTGGTCAATGGTAACTAGGAAAACGTTACAGTGAGTACACCATACGAGATACATAGATCAAGGGAATGGTGCCAACATACTGTGACAGAGTACACCTAGTGACATACATATGGAACAAAAGCTCCAAAAAATATCCCACGTTGCTATGTAAGTCACCAATTATCTTATCACTTCCACACAGAACCATGCTCCCCTCCACTGATACTCCCCCAACAAGAAAGAAAGACAAAAAAACTGAGAGTAGGTTTCGTTCTCCACTTACTGCAACTTTAGAACTATTCTGTTGACAATAATTGCAGGGTACCATTTCAAGAGATTGACACACTTCGAGCTTTGACAGGTGCTAAAATAGCAAAAGGATACTGCTGCGATGGAAGACATTCTCAGATATTCCTTTGTTATAGAAAATGGCCTGTCTTGGTATCAAAGAATCTACTGACACACATTTCGAAGCATTAAACATTAAGCAATTGAAGCAGATGGAACCACTCTGCAAGTAAAAAATATGTTGAGGAAACAACAGCAACATAAAAACTGCAAGTGGTTGTGTAGCAAGCCAATTGATCAGTGCTTCTGAATTTCAAGAACACTCCAATTAGAAACGCACAAAGCCCATTATCAAACAGCAGATAGCAATGTCCACAAAAATCACAAAAAAAGAGTCACGTGCTGCACTTAGTAGGTTGCAGTTTTGGCAAAGTTACACCGTGTGGGCATACAGTATTCGCCTTTGGTGGTGACTGGAGAGGTAATGTATACCAGTGACTAATGCTGTAGCTCTAGAGTTTAATATTCCTTTCAGTACTATTGATCAAAACACAATGGTGGCCTCTCATCAGAGATTAAAAAAACATGAATCAATTCATCAGGATATGGCAAGCAGCTAAATACTTGGAAACAAACTCAAGCTAATCAATCTAATTAGATAGATATCCTGGCTGACTTGGCTATAAAGTCACTGTCCCTGGGGGGGGGCATGCGGCAGCACTCATGAGCAGCCCTCCAGTTCATAGCGGACGGCTAAAGCGTGTTGATAATGTCAAGAGAGGTCAGGGTAGACCAAACTTGACATGAACTAGCAATGGGCAGGGGTGCGTGGA
The DNA here is from genome assembly GCA_039707655.1 of Elymus sibiricus. Lineage (NCBI taxonomy): Eukaryota > Viridiplantae > Streptophyta > Magnoliopsida > Poales > Poaceae > Elymus > Elymus sibiricus. The sequence goes on from CM077676.1 coordinate 164,963,980, forward strand.
AGTTAGCTATCCACGTGCCAGAACCATGAGTTGATTTCGAGATCTTATGGGTTTCAGCTCTAGCCTACCCCAACTTGTTTGGGACTAAAGGCTTTGTTGTTGTTATTGTTGTATGGGTTAATGAGATCTACTAGAGATGCCAGGCTCACCCAGCAGCGAAATTTTGTATAAGTTATGTAGAGAAGTTCATTTGGGTACACAGTCATATGGAATTCTAAGAAAGGGTAGTATATAAGCCCAATGACAGGGATGTTTTGTAAAAAAAAAAGGTAACCAAGCCAGTAATAAATCACTAGAAACATTCGCGTAATTATCAAGCAAAAGACATGGACTTGACTAAAATCACAAATTGTATCCTGCAATAGCACATCATAGTTCCAGTTTTATGACTAACAAATATTCAATGCCCAAATATGTGATTTTCATATGACTGATTGAGAAATAGTCACAACAAAGATATGGTTTTCTGGTCTACTTTTACCATGTAAGACCCAAGCCATTTCTTGCACTGTTGTTCACACCACATGCTGGTAAAAATATGCGGTTTGACAATGCAAAGAGGTGCTATTGAGGATTTATCATTGCATTGTCTCACTAACATGTGGCCCTAGGATCAGCATGTCGGTGAGGCACTAAGTGGAAAATCTTTAAGTGTCAATATTCGCATCTTCTATTTTCCTCTCATACAAGTTATTGCTTTTGGCAGTACTATATAACTTGGAAACTATAATGTTACAACAGTAGACAAAAATCAAAATGAATGGAATAACTAATGATTTAGGCAGGTAGACAGAACTTGAGTGTAAGCACAAAAGAAACGGTAATAACAAATAACAGGAGATTGGGAAGGAACTGACATTCAGTTGTGAGTAGCTGGAGGGTACTACTTTGGGACTTGTACATTGGACTCCTGATTTACTGTAACCACACAATAGATCCTGGGAAGGACTAGTGTCTAACACAGAACTAGGTGACTTCTTTAATGACAGGACAGGTACATTGCATGGCTCTTCAATTTGTGAAACAAATTCATCATTGTTCATTCCAACAGAAATGTTATCTGCAGTAGGCTTCAAGGAGTGTGTTTGACCATTCACTCCAGCAGCTGAGCCATCTGATAAGAGATTACACACAGCATAATTACTATCGTTTAATTTACTTAACTCTGTTAACTTATCTTCATTACAGATCTGCTTCTGCTTACTGCGGCGCTGCCAGCTGTACAATCTTTTTCTTTTCCTAGGCTTCCGGGTCAAGCAATTGGAACAGTTACATCCATCACTTGAACAATTAGGCTTTATAACTCTTTCAGCATCACAACTTCCAGAACTTTGTAGAGCATCACATTTCTGAGTGTTATCTGAACAGTAAAACGCAGAGTCTGAACTGTTGCCACGATTGCCTCCGGATATGTTTAGTTTCATCTTTGCATTACGCAACACGTGGCACTGAGATCACAAAGACATGCAGTATCCGATCAGTTTATTAGAAAAAATATACCATAGCATTCAGTGTGCTTGTTTGATAAAAGAACATTCGGCAGTGAGGTCATCAAGACATTTTAAGCATGTAGTATCAAAGAACATTATCAAGAAATCCAATTCCTGGTTGAAGAAAACTCGGGACATGGTAATGAATTCTACAACAAACTGGGGGCTGCCATCTTGATTATTTGTATTCAAATGCTTAATCAGTTTGTTTACTATTAAAATGCAGCTATAAAACAAACCAGAGTAAACTACCAACTGTTTACACCACATAAAGAAAAGTCAAACTATTAAGAGTAATACTAATACAACGTTGTTTTCCATCCCCAGCGTAATAGCATGTATGTAGAGACTTGTTTGGAATGAAAAAATGGAAGATTCTCTCGGCTATTGAAAACCTGAACCTGCGTGAGGAGCCTTATTTCCATGGCAGAACATCAGTCAAACAAAATTTATAATGTCATTTAGGTTAGTAACCACGTGCTGGGCCCAGCCACCCATAGTCGGTTTCGATTAAGGGATAAGATCCACCATTACAATTGGATTTTTTTTAATTAATATGTCAATATATACTCATCTGACATAGTTTGAGTTGATAGGCCTCTATATATAGAGGAGCTTTTGATGAATTAATCAAGCAAGAACAATATAAATTAATTACTAGTCTCCTACTGTCCTGCATCATCCCAGTCTCTGATCTCTCCTATCTCCTTGCAGACGAGCCGTTATAGCTATCTTTCTGGTGGTATTTATCCGTCATCAACCCTAATGCATCGCAGTATGTCCGAATGGTTTTCGCTGTGCATGTGCCAGTTCAGACAGGTAGTATTTTTGTGTGCATGGATAGTCATAGCCAGGTTGAAATTAATTGTAACCTGAAGAGCTTCCAGACTGGGACCAAAGATTTAAGTTGGCTTAACAAGACACGGACTTAAATTAAATAATCACTGGGCCACATGATCTGAAAATAAATTCTTACCGTAGGGCATTTGACTTTTGAAGATCTGGATTGTTGTTTCCTTGCCATGCTACTGGCAAATATAGGGTTGTGCAGAACAATGTTGAGTGGAACACCAGTCACCTGAAAATAATCACTCTTTTTAATGGGCAAAAAGACTGATGAATGCCTCAGAATATAGCACATGAGAAGATCCCCAATCTGAAAGACAACAAGTTTCTGTCAAGCAAAGGATATGAGGAACTTTACTAAGCAAAGAAAAAGACTTCCTTTACACTTACTCTATGCAGGAGAATATTCCAGGATGAAGAAGAAACAAGGTTAGCCTGGCCACCCTAGTAAGCATAAAGATTTAAAAGCATTAATTAAACATATAAAAGGAGCAAAAAATAATTATACCAATGGATCAAGCATGTCGACCTTCCAATCCAAGAAAAGGTTGTCCTTACCTACTAAGATTAAGCTCCGTATATAGTGAGGACATAGAGGAGTTTGCATGGTGCGATTTGGAGGTGAGGTGGTGATTGAGTGGTAATTTTCCCCTTCGCCCCGCCCGCTCCCGCGAGCGGCAGGGCGAAACCCTAGCCGCCACCGCCCGCGGTCTCCTCCCAGCCTCCCCTCTCCCTCGCCGCCGGAGTGCGCGGCCAGGCAAAGCCTGGCTTGCGTGGGCGGCGGCGGGGCTCTCTTCCTCTCCGGCGGGTGCAGCACGGCGCGAGACGCGGTGGCTTGCGGAGGCGCGACGGTCGGCACGGGGCGTGGCGGCGACGAGGTGCACGGTGGCGCGGGTGGGCGGCCTTGCTGCGGTGGCTGCGTGGGAGCTCGCGCGCTCGCCCGGGTCGGGGTGGTGCGGCGCGTGCGCGGCGGATTTGGAGGCGGCGCGCGTCGATCTGCGGCGGGCGCGGGGGTGGCGGGCGTGGCCGTTGCTGGGGCCGCCTGCGGTGTGGTGCTGGTGGTGACCACGCCCTTGGGTGCGTGGCGGCGGTCGCGCGGTCCGTTTCGTCCCCAAGAGGCCGTGGTCGGGATGGAGGGCGCTGGTGGTCCTCGATGGTGGGCAGGGGTGCTGGTGGCGGCGGTGTACGCCCTGTTGGAGGGAGCTCGGGCTGGTGTGGCTGCTGCCACGTCGCAGCTGTACGCCTGGCTGCCTTGGGCGGCCCTCGCCCAGATCTGGAGTTGCCAGATCTGGCGGGTGGCGACGGCTGCTCCTTCGGCGGCGCCGGCTGGCGCCGGCCGGCGATGTGGGGATGGCCACCGGGGAGTCCTCCCCTGTGTGTTATGTGGCTATCCCCTTGTGCACATTGTGTGGTCCGTCAGTTTCCTCTGCCCTTGTCGAGACGGGTTTTGGGGGCTGGCTTGGTGGTGGCCTTGGGTCTTGCGGTGGCGTGGAGGTCCGGCGGGGTGGCCGTAGGTGGTTGCACGGGGTCGTCGTTGCGGCCGTGGCTGCACTGGCGGCTGCGGTTTGTGATCGGTGGCGGGATGCAGTTGGTGGTAGTGCCCTTCCTTCTCCTGGGTCTGAACCGGCGGCGCGTGGGTTGCTCACGTGACGGGGGTGGCGACGACCTGGGGGCTCGGGAGGGCCAGGGCAGTTCCGAGGCGGGTCGGAGGCTTTGCTCCGGGTAGGTGAGGTAGGCTCGGTCTCGGCATGGTGCTCGATGGTGGTGGTCGTGTTAGCGTTGTGTCGGTGCACGGATCGGCGCCGGTGACCACGGACAAGGCGTCGTGTGAGCTCGCCTGGCCAAGGTCTCGGGGCTGGCTCGCCGACGGCCGTCAGCAGTCTCGGAGTCGTGTCCTCCCCAGTCCATCGGGTATTGGCTGGGACGCAGGTGTGGGTGCCTCCTAGTGTGGAGGCGCCTACCCAGACTCGAGGGTTGTTGCCAGGCTAGGAGTAGATGGAGTGCCATCGCTCTTCCTACCGTTGGTGTGTGTGTTGTGATGTGAGCGGCGTACGATATCTCGCATCCCGGGTTGTGTGGGCAACGGGAGGAGTGGCGGCGGGTAGCTCGAACGTGCCCTCTCTCTCTCTGAGGGGCGGCGTCTTGATCCAGATCTGGGGATCCGGCATCGTCGCGTTTCCCCTGGCGACATCGGTGTGGCACAGGTGAGTTACCGAGCGAAAGCTCCGTGCCTTGGCGCCAACGACGGTGACACCCATGGGTGCCACACTCTTCTTGAAGACAGTGTTGTGGTTCTTCTCTCCGTGTCAGGGCTCCATGTGAAAACCTTTGTCCAGTGTGGACTCGGCAGCGGCGACGCTCTGCGCCGTTCTCCCTCTTTGGGGGCGTTGTCGTGGAGCTTAGGTGTGCTAGGTTGTAGCGTGGGGGTGTTTAGGTCTTCCGATGCTCATTGCTGGTAGCGTAGTCGCGTGCGTTTTGCGTGTGCCAGATATCTTAGGATCGGCTTTGTAAGAAGGCTACCTCATCATCTTGTATCGTTCGGCCGTGTACTTCTTCGAAAGCCTGTTTCGAGAGGACATAGAGCGGCGAGGAGTGGTTATGGGGTTTAGTGGTTTATATACAATTTTGAAAAGTTTTACATAAGTACAAAGCTAGTACCATTTTCACATATCCAATACAAATGTCAACAAATATATTGATGGTTAAACATTAAGATCAAATGCACTCATCGTACGATGCCACTTATAAAGTTGTAAGAGCGATGCCAAAGAAAAGGTAGTACAAAACTTTGTACACAAAATTACATGGTATATTTTCACAACTGACGAACCTAATCTGTTTACACGAATTGCAGATGCCAATACCACATATCCACAACACCAACAACCCTTACATGAAGGGAGTACTACTAAAGTGGCACAGCCTTCATCATTGGTTTTCACAACAGCTCACAATTTGTTTCTGGAGAGGTGCGAAAAATGGATAGAAAAACATACGAAGAAGGAAATGCTAGACAATAAAACGTGCGGCGGCAATTTAAAAAAAAAACAAGAATGGCATTCGTCACCTTTAAAAAAAAACAAGAATGACATTCATCGTACCTGATGGATGCCATTGCAGAGGACGTTCTTGGTTCTACAGGACCGATCCGTCAAGATCCACTTTATCGTCTCCCGAACGAGCTGGGGCCATACGTATCACCATGCACGCAAACGAACGGCAGCCTCAGATATACACCCAACAAGAAACGAGAAATCTAGCCACCCCAAGCACGACACGAGCAAGGATAGAAAATAAAGAAACCTCTGCCTGCGAGTGCCCGGCGTTCCCTGGGGTGTACCGCGGCGGCGGGGGAGCGGCCCGCGCGGGCTCGACGGCGCAGACGGCGCGGGTGACGAGGCGGCGGTACGCGACGGGGTCACCGTCGCGGAGGAGGTGCGCCCAGCGGCGGCACGCGAGGCACCCGGAGGCCGCGGCGCGGCAGACGGGGCAAGGGGCGCCAGGGGGCGGGGGCGGGGGCAGCAGCGCGAGGATCGCGCGGCCGAGCGGGCGGGCGCGGGAGCCGTAGGCCAGGCGGAGCTCCGGGCGACCGCCGAACGCGCGACGGCGCCGCCGCCGCGCCATCGTGTGCGAGCGCGTCGCTGGCGGGGCGAACGAGGGGGTAGGCGCCTGCGGCGGGCAGCGGGCGGTGGGCGGGGGAGTGGCGTTTGAGGCGGGATTTTGAAGCGGCGGGGTGGGTCAAAAAGTTTCCGCCAATTTTTCTCCCGTGCTCTCTTCTCGTGTTGGTTGGTTCGGCGGCGGTTCGTGCGCTTGCGTCGGGATTCGGGTGGGCCTACTACGGTGTTAATGTGCCAAGCGGATGTGGTGCGAGGCCTCTCCAACCCCTCAAATCGCCGACGTCGACCCCATAGTTCGGACTGTCATCCAACGCGCTCCTGTATCGGTCTGCCGAGCGGTTCGGACGCACTTTCTTTCGTAAACTGGAACCAAACGTGAAGGTTTTGCGGGAGTCCGGACAACATACACGTAGGACTCTGATACCCTCGGTCCACCCAAAAGGCAGGCGGAGCCCGCGCTTTTGTAGCTGCCCGCCCTGTTTCTGCGGCAAAATCCCCACTCTCTTCTTTCATCCCGCCGCTCTCCACCCAATTCCCGTTCTTTTCTTCCACTCTCTTCTTCCCTCCCGTCGTTGCCACCGCCGCATGGAACCGGAGGAGAGCCTGCCGGAGATGGAGGACATGGTGAAGGTGCTGGAGGATCCGAGCATCACGCTCGCCCGGGAGATCAACTCGACGACACGGCAAAATCGCCGTGTCAAAGCGAAAGCCGCAAATGAGGAGACACACAAGAAGCGGGCCGCCGACGGAGGGCATGCTGGTGGCGGACGTGCCGGCGGGCTTGCTGGTCGCGGACGAGGTGGAGGTCATGGCCGCGGTGCGCCGATCATGTCGCCCCTGTACAGACGTCACCATGGCAGAAAGATGTTGCAGCAGCAAAAAAGATGAGTTGGAGGCGGTGGACAAGGAGGAGATGGAGGCGGAAGCGGAGGCTGCCTACGCGGCGGCGACGGCACCTTGAGCGTGGAAGCTCGAACTGCCGATCCGGCAGGATAGAAAATCTAATTTTCTACACGGACTGCCGGACTGATATTCTTTTGTGATCGGGCATGTAAAAACTACAACAGAACCTCCTGTGTGCTTCTTGTTGAGTGATCTTGATCAACGTGCCCATTACCTTCCATGGATGGCTTGAATTATCACCTACCTAAAATGCCCTGCTCTTGCAAGGAACAAAATAAACAAAGGGATTTCGATCTTTCCCTTTTTATTAGTCTTTAATGATCATATCGAAGTGATTATCTCGGAAAATCCGAGATTCTCCAGTTTGAACACGGGTAGAAATGAGTGTAAAAATACACTCATCACCCCTCCCCTGGCACCCCTCACTTACCCATTTGCTTGCTACACAGAAAATGAATACGACAACCACCCTTTGCCGCTACCGACGGGAAGTCGCCTTCGCAGACTGCAAGCCCACGCTAGCGCACATGTCATGGGAGGTACAAAGAGGTGATAGATGGCGACAATGGTGGGTTCATGAGGTGGAGATGCAGCGGTTGAGGTGAGGCCAAACGCCGTCGATGACCTGAATATTGCTGGCGGCGACGACAAGTTTACAAGGCGGCTGTAACACCCCCATGTATTAGCTACAATGATCACATTTTGATAATGCCAAGTCACCATGCTTAATAGTGTTTGATCATCATTTGCATCATATCTCATTTCAAATTCCAACACAAGTTGAAATTCAAATTTAAATTGAAAATAAAAGTTGATCATTTGGAAACAAAAATGTTTATTAATTAGCAAATAATCCATAACTAATTATGTTAAGAAAAACAACATCACCTAAATTACCTAGATGACTCTAACATCATCAAATCAGCACCAAACAACATTATTTAATACCATTTTGTTTATTAAAATTACAAATGAAATTATATTGTCCCCAAACCAATTTCTGATAATAGTTAATTGTTGGAAATATGCCCTAGAGGCAATAATAAATTGGTTATTATTATATTTCCTTGTTCATGATAATCGTTTATTATCCATGCTATAATTGTATTGATTGGAAACTCAAATACATGTGTGGGTACATAGACAACACTGTGTCCCTAGTAAGCCTCTAGTTGACTAGCTCGTTGATCAAAGATGGTTAAGGTTTCCTAGCCATTGACATGAGATGTCATTTGATAACGGGATCACATCATTAGGAGAATGATGTGATGGACAAGACCCAAACTGTGAACGTAGCATTTGATCGTGTCAGTTTATTGCTATTGTTTTCTGCATGTCAAGTATCTGTTCCTTTGACCATGAGATCATGCAACTCACTAACACCGGAGGAATACCTTGTGTGTATCAAACGTCGCAACGTAACTGGGTGACTATAAAGGTGCTCTACAGGTATCTCCGAGGGTGTCTGTTGGGTTGGCATGGATCAAGACTGGGATTTGTTACTCCGTATGACGGAGAGGTATCTCAGGGCCAACTCGGTAATACAACATCACAATGAGCCTTGCAAGCAATGTGACTAAAGTGTTAGCCACGAGATCTTGTATTACGGAACGAGTAAAGAGACTTGCCGGTAACGAGATTGAACTAGGTATAGTGATACCGACGATCGAATCTCGGGCAAGTAACATACCGAAGAACAAAGGGAACAGCATACGGGATTAACTGAATCCTTGACATAGAGGTTCGACCGATAAAGATCTTCGTAGAATATGTAGGAGCCAATATGGGCATCCAGGTCCCGCTATTGGTTATTGATCGTAGAGGTGTCTCGGTCATGTCTGCATAGTTCTCGAACCCGCAGGGTCTACACACTTAACGTTTGGTGACGATTAGTATAATTGAGTTATTATGTTGGTGACCGAAAGTTGTTCGGAGTCCCGGATAAGATCCCGGACATGACGAGGATCTCCGGAATAGTCCGGAGGTAAAGATTGATATATGTGATAATAGTGTTTTGATCTCCGGAAGGGTTCCGGAGTTCACCGGAAGGGGGTTCCGGATGTTTACCGAAGTGTTCGGGTGCAGCAACACTTTATATGGGCCAAAGGGATAAAGCCCACGAGGTATTGGAAAGTGCAAAAGTAGTTTTGCTGCCGCGTAAGCGGTACTACCGCTTGGTGAAGCGGTACTACCGCTTGTGTGAAGCGGTACTACCGCCCAAGCGGTACTACCGCTTGTGTGAAGCGGTACTACCGCTTGTGCGCGGCTGTGCATGGTTCGGCAGGGATCCGAGTTGGACTCTTTCCCTGCGGGCCAAACCGACCTTGTGCGGGCAAAACCGACCTAGAGGAGGCTTTTACTCCAAGTTTAGACCCCAAGGCTCAACATATAAATAGAGGGGCAGGGCTAGCACACGGGACACATCAGGATTTCCCAAGCCGTGTGCCGGCAACCCTAGCCCTCTAGTTCCTCCGTCATAATCTCCGTAGCGCTTGGCGAAGCCCTGCAGAGATTGTTCCTCACCACCATCACCACGCCGTCGTGCTGCTGGAACTCAACCACTACTTCACCATCGCTCGCTGGATCGAGGAGGTGAAGGCGTCATCAAGCCGTACGTGTGTTGAACGCGGAGGTGCCGTCCGTTCGGCACTAGATCGGAAGGATCGTGATTGGATCGCGGGACGCTCGGCGATTTGGATCGCGAAGACGTTCGACTACATCAACCGCGTTTATTAACGCTTCCGCTTAGCGATCTACAAGGGTATGTAGATTCACTCTCCCTCTCGTAGATGCTCATCACCATGGATAGATCTTATGTGTGCGTAGGAAAATTTTTGTTTCCCATGCAACGTTCCCCAACAGTGGCATCTGAGCTAGGTCTATGCGTAGATGAGATCTCGAGTAGAACACAAACGAGTTGTGGGCGTGGGTGTATACATATTGCTTGCCGTTACTAGTTGATATTTGATTCGGCGGTACTGTGAGATGAAGCGGCCCGGACCGACATTACGCGTACACTTACGCGAGACAGGTTCCTTCAACTAACATGTAACTTCGTTGCATAAAGATGGCTAGCGGGTGTCTGTCTCTCTCACTTTAGTTGAATCGATTTCAATGAAGAGGGTTCTTTTAGAAGATCAAAAAGCAATCACTACACCACGTTGTGGTTTTGCGTAGGTAAGAACGGTTCTTGCAAACCCGTAGCAGCCACGTAAAATTTGCAACAACAATTAGAGGACGTCTAACTTGTTTTTGCAGGGTATGATGTGATATGATATGGCCAATTACATGATGAGATATATGTGATGTATGAGATGATCATGTTTTGTATAGAATATCACGACTTGCATGTCGATGAGTACGGCAACTGGCAGGAGCCATAGAGTTGTCTTTAATTATTGTATGACCTGCGTGTCAATCATTAAGCGCTATGTAATGCTTTACTTTATCGCTAAACGTTAGCAATAGTCATGGAAGCAACAGTCGGCGCGACAACCTTATGGCGACACGTTGATGGAGATCAAGATGATGGAGATCATGGTGTCATGCCGGTGACGATGGAGATCATGCCGGTGCTTTGGAGATGGAGATCAAAAGCACAAGTTCATGGCCATATCATGTCACTTATGATTTGCATGTGATGTTAATCCTTTTATGCATCTTATTTTGCTTAGGACGACGGTAGCATTATAAGGTGATCCCTCACTTAAATTTCAAGATAAATTGTGTTCTCCCCAAGTGTGCACCGTTGCGAAAGTTCGTCGTTTCGAGACACGCCGTGATGATCGGGTGTGATAGACTCTACGTTCGCATACAACGGGTGTAAGCCATGTTGCACGTGCGGAACACTCGGGTTAAACTTGACGAGCCTAGCATGTACAGACATGGCCTCGGAACACAAGAGACCGAAAGGTCGAACATGAGTCATATAGTAGATATGATCAACATGAAGATGTTCACCATTGAAACCACCTCAACTCACGTGATGATCGGACTTGAGTTGGTGGATTTGGATCATGTTACACTCGAATGACCGGAGGGATGTCAATTTGAGTGGGAGTTTTTAAGTAATATGATTAACTAAACTCATTATCTAGAACAATAGTCTAAGTTGTCTTTGCTATATTTATGTTGTAGATCATGGCTCGCGCAGTAGCACCCCTGAATTTTAATGCGTTCCTAGAGAAAGCTAAGTTGAAAGATGATGGAAGTAACTTTGTGGACTGGGCCCGTAATCTAAGGATTATCCTTACGGCTTCCCAGAAGGCTTATGTCCTTGATGCACCGCTTGGTGATCCACCCGCTCCAGTTGAGTCTCTAGACGTTGTGAACGCCTGGCAGGCTCGTTCTGATGATTACTCAATAGTTCAATGTGCAATGTTGTATGGCTTAGAACCGGGACTTCAAAGACGTTTTGAACGTCATGGAGCATATGAGATGTTCCAGGAGTTGAAGTTTATCTTTCAGAAGAATGCCCGGATCGAGAGATATGAGATCTCCGATAAGTTCTATGCTTGCAAGATGGAGGAGAACGGGTCTATCAGTGATCACGTGCTCAGAATGTCTGGGTACTCCACCCGTCTGGCTGAGTTAGGGATGCCCCTTTCGCCAGAGGCTATCACTGACAGAGTTCTTCAGTCATTGCCACCTAGCTACAAGAGCTTCGTGTTGAACTATAACATGCACGGGATGAACAAGTCAGTCGCCGAGCTGTTTGCGATGCTGAAAGCCGCTGAGTCTGAAATTCAGAAGGAGCATCAAGTGTTGATGGTCAATAAAACCACTAGTTTCAAGAAAAATGGCAAGGGTAAGAAGGGTAACTCCAAGCAGAGTGGCAAAGCAGTTGCTCCTCTCGTGAAGAAACCCAAGGCTGGACCCAAACCAGAAACTGAGTGTTTTCATTGCAAGGGAACTGGACACTGGAAGCGGAACTGCCCCAAGTATTTGGCTGACAAGAAGGCGGCCAACAACAAACAAGGTATATATGATATACATGTTATTGATGTGTACCTTACCAACTCTCGTTGTAGTGCCTGGGTATTTGATACCGGTGCGGTTGCTCATATTTGCAACTCAAAACAGGAACTGCGGAATAGACGGAGGCTGGCAAAGGACGAAGTGACGATGCGCGTGGGAACTGGTTCCAAGGTTGATGTGATCGCCGTCGGCACGCTCGCTCTTCGATTACCGTCGGGATTAGTGATGAACCTAAATAAGTGTTATTTGGTGCCTGCGTTAAGCATGAACATTATATCTGGATCTTGTTTATTGCGAGACGGTTACTCATTTAAATCAGAGAATAATGGTTGTTCTATTTATATGAGTAATATCTTTTATGGTCATGCACCCGATGTGAGGGGTTTATTCTTATTGAATCTCGATAGTAATGATACACATGTTCATAACATTGATGCCAAAAGATGTAGAATTGATAATACCACTTTCTTGTGGCACTGCCGTTTAGGTCATATTGGCGTAAAACGCATGAAGAAGCTCCATGCTGATGGACTTTTGGAGTCACTTGATTTTGAATCACTTGACACATGTGAGCCATGCCTCATGGGCAAGATGACTAAAACGCCGTTCTCTGAAACAATGGAACGGGCAAGTGACTTATTGGAAATCATACATACTGATGTGTGCGGTCCGATGAGTATTGAGGCGCGCGGTGGTTATCGTTACTTTCTCACCTTCACTGATGACTTAAGTAGATATGGGTATATTTACTTAATGAAACACAAGTCTGAAACATTTGAAAAGTTCAAACAATTTCAGAGTGAAGTTGAGAATCATCGTAACAAGAAGATTAAATTCCTACGATCTGATCGAGGAGGAGAATATCTGAGTTATGAGTTTGGCAGTCACTTAAGACAGTGTGGAATTGTTTCACAATTGACACCGCCTGGAACACCACAGCGTAATGGTGTGTCCGAACGTCGTAATCGAACCTTATTGGATATGGTGCGATCTATGATGTCTCTTGCCGATTTGCCACTATCGTTTTGGGGTTATGCATTAGAGACAGCTGCATTCACTTTAAATAGGGCACCATCGAAATCCGTTGAGACGACGCCATATGAACTTTGGTTTGGCAAGAAGCCAAAACTGTCGTTTCTTAAAGTTTGGGGATGTGATGCTTATGTCAAAAAGCTTCAGCCTGAAAAGCTGGAACCCAAAGCGGAGAAATGCGTCTTCATAGGATACCCAAAAGAGACAATTGGGTATACCTTCTACCTCAGATCCGAGGGCAAAGTGTTTGTCGCTAAAAACGGAACATTTCTTGAGAAAGAGTTTCTCTCGGAAAAATTGAGTGGGAGGAAGATAGAACTTGATGAGGTTGTTGAACCTTTACTTCAACCTGAGAGTAGCGCAGCGCAGAAAGTTGTTTCTGTGGAGCCTACATTAGCTGAAGAGGAGGTTAATGATGATGATCATGAAGCTTTGGATCAAGTTGCTATCGAACCTCGTAGGTCGACAAGGACGCGTACTGCTCCCGAGTGGTACGGCAACCCTGTCTTAGAGGTCATGTTGTTAGACAACGATGAACCTACGAGCTATGGAGAAGCGATGATGGGCCCGGATTCCGAGAAGTGGTTAGAGGCCATGAAATCCGAGATGGGATCCATGTATGAAAACAAAGTATGGACTTTGGAAGTATTACCTGAAGGGCGTAAGGCCATTCAGAACAAATGGATCTTTAAGAGGAAGACGAACGCGGACGGTAATGTCACCGTCTATAAAGCTCGACTTGTGGCAAAGGGTTTTTCACAAGTTCAAGGAGTTGACTACGATGAGACCTTCTCACCTGTAGCGATGCTTAAGTCCGTCAGAATCATGTTAGCAATAGCTGCCTTTTTCGATTATGAAATTTGGCAGATGGATGTCAAAACAGCGTTCCTTAACGGTTACCTTAAGGAAGAGTTGTATATGATGCAACCAGAAGGTTTTGTCGATCCAGAGAATGCTGACAAAGTTTGCAAACTCCAGCGATCCATTTATGGACTGGTGCAAGCATCTCGGAGTTGGAATCTTCGTTTTGATGAGGTGATCAAAGCGTTCGAGTTTATACAAGTTTACGGAGAAGCTTGTATTTACAAGAAAGTGAGTGGGAGCTCTATAGCGTTTCTAATATTATATGTGGATGACATATTGCTGATTGGAAACAATATAGAAATGCTGGAAAGCGTAAAGGAATATTTGAACAAGAGTTTTTCAATGAAGGACCTAGGAGAAGCTGCTTTCATATTAGGCATCAAGATCTATAGAGATAGATCAAGACGCTTAATAGGACTTTCACAAAGCACATACCTTGATAAGATTTTGAAGAAGTTCAAAATGGATCAGTCCAAGAAGGGGTTCTTGCCTGTTTTGCAAGGTGTGAAGTTGAGTAAGACTCAATGCCCAGTGACTGCAGAAGATAGAGAAAAGATGAGTGTCATCCCCTATGCTTCAGCCATAGGCTCTATCATGTATGCAATGCTGTGCACAAGACCCGATGTCAGCCTTGCCATAAGTATGGTCGGAAGGTTTCAAGGTGATCCAGGAATGGAACACTGGACGGCGGTCAAGAATATCCTGAAGTACCTGAAAAGGACTAAGGACATGTTTCTCGTTTATGGAGGTGATCAAGAGCTCGTCGTAAAGGGTTACGTCGATGCAAGCTTTGACACTGATCCAGATGACTCTAAGTCGCAAACCGGATACGTATTTATTCTTAATGGGGGTGCGGTTAGCTGGTGCAGTTCCAAGCAAAGCGTGGTAGCAGATTCTACATGCGAAGCGGAGTACATCGCTGCCTCGGAGGCGGCGAAGGAAGGTGTCTGGATGAAGGAGTTCATGACAGATCTTGGAGTAGTGCCTAGTGCGCTTAACCCAATGACTCTGTTTTGTGATAATACTGGTGCCATTGCTCTAGCCAAGGAACCAAGATTTCACAAGAGGACCAGACACATAAAACGACGTTTCAATTCCATCCGCGATTACATCAAGGAGGACGACATAAATATTTGCAAAGTACACACGGATCTAAATGTTGCAGATCCGTTGACTAAACCTCTTCCAAGGGCTAAACATGAACAACACCAGAACTGCATGGGTGTTCGATTCATTACAATGTAAATCACATAGTGATGTGAACTAGATTATTGACTCTAGTGCAAGTGGGAGACTGTTGGAAATATGCCCTAGAGGCAATAATAAATTGGTTATTATTATATTTCCTTGTTCATGATAATCGTTTATTATCCATGCTATAATTGTATTGATTGGAAACTCAAATACATGTGTGGGTACATAGACAACACTGTGTCCCTAGTAAGCCTCTAGTTGACTAGCTCGTTGATCAAAGATGGTTAAGGTTTCCTAGCCATTGACATGAGATGTCATTTGATAACGGGATCACATCATTAGGAGAATGATGTGATGGACAAGACCCAAACTGTGAACGTAGCATTTGATCGTGTCAGTTTATTGCTATTGTTTTCTGCATGTCAAGTATCTGTTCCTTTGACCATGAGATCATGCAACTCACTAACACCGGAGGAATACCTTGTGTGTATCAAACGTCGCAACGTAACTGGGTGACTATAAAGGTGCTCTACAGGTATCTCCGAGGGTGTCTGTTGGGTTGGCATGGATCAAGACTGGGATTTGTTACTCCGTATGACGGAGAGGTATCTCAGGGCCAACTCGGTAATACAACATCACAATGAGCCTTGCAAGCAATGTGACTAAAGTGTTAGCCACGAGATCTTGTATTACGGAACGAGTAAATAGACTTGCCGGTAACGAGATTGAACTAGGTATAGTGATACCGACGATCGAATCTCGGGCAAGTAACATACCGAAGAACAAAGGGAACAGCATACGGGATTAACTGAATCCTTGACATAGAGGTTCGACCGATAAAGATCTTCGTAGAATATGTAGGAGCCAATATGGGCATCCAGGTCCCGCTATTGGTTATTGATCGTAGAGGTGTCTCGGTCATGTCTGCATAGTTCTCGAACCCGCAGGGTCTACACACTTAACGTTTGGTGACGATTAGTATAATTGAGTTATTATGTTGGTGACCGAAAGTTGTTCGGAGTCCCGGATAAGATCCCGGACATGACGAGGATCTCCGGAATAGTCCGGAGGTAAAGATTGATATATGTGATAATAGTGTTTTGATCTCCGGAAGGGTTCCGGAGTTCACCGGAAGGGGGTTCCGGATGTTTACCGAAGTGTTCGGGTGCAGCAACACTTTATATGGGCCAAAGGGATAAAGCCCACGAGGTATTGGAAAGTGCAAAAGTAGTTTTGCTGCCGCGTAAGCGGTACTACCGCTTGGTGAAGCGGTACTACCGCCCGAGCGGTACTACCGCTTGTGTGAAGCGGTACTACCGCCCAAGCGGTACTACCGCTTGTGTGAAGCGGTACTACCGCTTGTGCGCGGCTGTGCACGGTTCGGCAGGGATCCGAGTTGGACTCTTTCCCTGCGGGCCAAACCGACCTTGTGCGGGCAAAACCGACCTAGAGGAGGCTTTTACTCCAAGTTTAGACCCCAAGGCTCAACATATAAATAGAGGGGCAGGGCTAGCACACGGGACACATCAGGATTTCCCAAGCCGTGTGCCGGCAACCCTAGCCCTCTAGTTCCTCCGTCATAATCTCCGTAGCGCTTGGCGAAGCCCTGCAGAGATTGTTCCTCACCACCATCACCACGCCGTCGTGCTGCTGGAACTCAACCACTACTTCACCATCGCTCGCTGGATCGAGGAGGTGAAGGCGTCATCAAGCCGTACGTGTGTTGAACGCGGAGGTGCCGTCCGTTCGGCACTAGATCGGAAGGATCGTGATTGGATCGCGGGACGCTCGGCGATTTGGATCGCGAAGACGTTCGACTACATCAACCGCGTTTATTAACGCTTCCGCTTAGCGATCTACAAGGGTATGTAGATTCACTCTCCCTCTCGTAGATGCTCATCACCATGGATAGATCTTATGTGTGCGTAGGAAAATTTTTGTTTCCCATGCAACGTTCCCCAACATTAATATTGCACTGTAATTATTGCGCAAAGTCACATATTTTACAAAACTTAAATTGTGACTAAACTAATTGCAAGACAGAAAAGAAAAAGGAGAAAACAGAAAACAGAAAAGAATAAAAGAAAAAGGCCGCTATAGCTGGGCCTAAGTCAAAACAGAAAGCGGCCCGGCCCAACTCACCTTCCCCTTCCTACTGCTCACGCTCGGTCGCCCGCGCGTGCCCGTGCCCGTCGCCGGTCGCCGTCGCAGCCGCGTCCCCTCGCCCCCGCGTCGCTACAGGGCGGCGGGGTGGATAAAACCACCCCCGCGGCAACCCCAGCCGCCCTCCCCAGATCTTTTCTCCCTCTCCCTCGCTCGTCTTCTTCCTCCCCCGCAAACGCCCGAGAGCTCCCCTCGTCGCCGCCGTCGATCCCGCGGCCACCGTCGTCCTCTCACCTCGCCGCCGTGCCAGATCGAGCCGCCGCGTTCCGCTACGTCGTCTGAGGCCGCCCATTGGAGCTCAACGCCACCGCAGCGTCCTCCCCGAGCTCTTCTTCCTCCTACGACCGTCGCCGCCTCGCTGTCGATTTCGTCGCCGTCGAGCCCTCCCCGCGCACGTTTTGCTCACCTACAGGCTCACGGTGAGCTTGCGCGCGTTTCCCCTCTCTTTCCCCTCTTTCTCCGCGCTCGTAGCCGCCGCTGCTATCGCCGCCCGAAGCTTGCTCCGCCGCGTAGCTCACCGTCGTGGCCTCGCTCGTTGTCAAGCTCGCCCGAGCTCATGGACGTGTTCAGCGCCGCCGTAGGAGTCGAATGCGCTAGCCAACTCGCCTCACCGTGCCCTACAACGCCGAATCCGCTGTCGCCCGAAACGCTCCGCCGCAGACCTCGTCGCCGGCGACGTTTCCGGCCGACTCCAGCGACGCCGCCACCACCACTGGATGCGCCGCTCGCCGCTCGTTCGTTTGGGCCAAACCGCACGCCAAACGGCCGCGCGTAGCCGAATTCCGGCGGGTTCCCGTGCACGCCGCCGCGTTTCGACGTCGCCGGCGGCTTGCCGCCGGCCACCGCCGACGTGGCATGGTCGGGCCTGCCTCTGGGTCGCTGACCAAGGGCCCCACTGGCCCCAGTTGACTGGGTTGACCCAGTCAACTGCTGACTGGGCTGACCCAGTCAACTGCTGACTGGGCTGACCCAGCCACTGACATGCGGGTCCCACATGTAATAAAATGATTTAATAAATAAATAAAATGTTAATTAATTTGTTAATTAAGTTAATTACGAATTAGTCACTGACAGTAGGCCCCACCGCCTAATTAATCTTTAATTAGTTTAGTTAATCCCTAATTAACAGCTGAGTCACTGACCAGTGGGACCCACTGGTCAGGTTTGACCTGGCCCAGCCGGGTTTGACTGCTGACATCACTATGATGTCATGCTGACGTCACCATTTACTGTTTTGGATAATTCGAAATTAAATAATTAAAATAAATCCAGAAATTCCAGAAAATGATTAAAACTTTGGAAAATCATATAAATTAAACCGTAACTCGGATGAAAATAATTTATATATGAAAAATGATCAGAAAAATATGAAGAATCCGAATATGTGGTCAAAATGCTTGACCATCACTCCTATCTAGATGAACATGGGACTTTTTGCCCGTATTCGATAGATGAATAGTGCATAACCTTAATAAAATAAATTCCTAAATTATCTAAAGCAGTTAGATAGGCATTATATCACCTCTGCATATCATTTAGACAGGTCATGCATCGCTGTTGCATTATTGCCGTGAATTTATTGTTTCTTTCCCCCCTTCTCCCCCGATAGTCGCCGAGACCGCCGCCGACGCAGCTGCGTACGACTACGCTCCCGACGACCAGCCTTCCGACGACCAGCCCCTTTCAGCAGAGCTTCCAGGCAAGCAAAACCCCCTTGATCATAAGATATCGCCCATTCCTTCTCTCTTATGCTTGCATTAGAAATTGCTTTCGTTGTTAATCCGATAGCTCCTATTCCGATGCATAGCCTGATTTCATCGCCTGCTATTGATACATTACCTGCTACCCTATGATGCTTAGTTAGCTATGCTGTTAATTCACCTGTGGCCCTTCACCCTTGTCCGTTTGCCATGCTTGATATCGGGCCGTGATCACTCTGGGTGATGATCACGGAAATGTTTACATATTGCAATACTTAAACTGTTAAAGTCGGGCTGGCCCCAAGGGTGCCCGCGAGAGAATAACATTAAAGACGGGTCGGCTCCAAGAGCACCCGCGCGTCATGTGTTACCAAGTCGGAGCGACAGGAACCCTGTTCGTCTCTGCGAGTTACTAAATATGCCTAACGGATTTGGGTATTTGATCTGAGTAGGCCGCTGGCCTTATACGCACTAGCACCACGTGGGATAATGGTTTAATGGGGCCCTCTACGTCGTATGTATTAGCCGAAAGTTCTTCAGACGTCACAGCTCAAAGATGCGGGCTGATCGTTGGGGTGGGCTGGTTACGTCACTGGTGTATTCAGTGTCGCGCCTGGGCCCCGACCAGCCACGTAACGTGCAGGAGTGCGAAGGGCGATGGCCCAAGACCCCTTCGTGCTTAGGATTTAGACCGGCGTGCTGACCTCTCTACTGAGCCTAGGTAGGACTGCGTCGTGTCGATCTCCCGAGGCCGGGCATTACACAGCAAGTGTGTCCGGCCAGATGTGATCGGGCGTGTTGGGTAACAGTAGTGCACCCCTGCAGGGAAGTTATCTATTCGAATAGCCGTGTCCACGATAACAGGACGCTCAGAGTTGTATCCTGATCTGCTACAACTACAAATGGATACTGATACAATGATAAATTGATACTACTGCTCTCAGGATCGCTTTCTCGCAGGGAGTCGAGAAAGGATCTTAGGGCGTTGCTATTAAATAATCACTATTATATGCTGCTATGTTCTACTCTCTTTTGATGCTGCAAGATTGCTTCAAGATGCTAGTCTTCGATAGGCTAGGCTTCTCCCCCTCTATTCTGGCATTCTGCAGTTCAGTCCAAAGATATAGCCCCATTCCTTTGATACCGATGCATAGTTAGTATAGTTCTGATGTCAGTCTTGCGAGTACTTTGGATGAGTACTCACGGTTGCTTTGCTATCTTTTTCCCCATACCCGCTTGCTGCAATCAGACGATGGAGTCCCGGAGCCAGACGCCACCGCAGGAGACTACTACCAGAAGAGCCCCGGAGGCACGTACTACTGGGTTGAGCCAGCCGACCAGGAATAGTTCGGAGGCCCTAGGCAGGAGGCCTTCGCCTTTTCGATCAGTGTCGCTGTTTGTGCTAGCCTTCTTAAGGCAAACTTGACTAACTATGTTTGTACCCAGATATTCTTTGTGTGTATGACTTATGTATTCGGGTCCTCATGACCCCCTGGTTTGTATTATGAAGATTTATGTTTAAATTTGAGTTTAGAGTTGTGTTGTGATATCCTCCCGTGAGTCTCTGATCTCGAGCGTGCACGTTTGCGTGTATGATTAGTGCACGGTCAAGCAGGGGCGTCACAAGTTGGTATCAGAGCCGACTGCCTGTAGGAAGCCCCTTTCGGATTCCTTGGTCGAAGTTGAGTCTAGTCGTTGAAAAACTATTTTACTAACAGTGTTGTGTGGCTTACGGGCCCACGTTGCACATGGATGGGATTATGATCTTTTATTTCTCTTCCTTACTCTGGGATTCTATTCTCTCCTCTATTCGGGTTAAAAAATTTACTAACTCTGACTCTAGGTTCTCGTGATCACGTCCATCCGGAGCTTTGATTATCTGCAAGTTACTTTCTTGAATGCACGATGCAAGAATTCACTCACTATCATTTGACAATCTTGAAATTTCCTCTGTTTCAGATGGATCGCTTGTTTCCGCCGTGCCCAGCGACGCAGCTTGTACTTCGGACTTGAGCTCGTGATGCCCCTGGTTTTCCAGCTGTCATGATCGCCCTCCTGACCAGATTGGGTTACCGTTGGTACCCCGAGTACATGGTTTACGAGGATTTCCGTGAGTTCAACCAGGAGCAGTATCATGCCGATGTTCGTATCTTTGATCAGCGGAATGACTCCGTCACTGAGTTGCACACTTTTCACAGTATCGGCGTGACGATTGATATGGCAGTCCATGACGCTGCCCACTCTGCTATCGCACGTCTTCGTGGCGAGCATAGTCGCTTGGATGACTCCGAGTTCCGATACATCCCGTATGCCCCTGCTGGAGATGCTACTGGATACTACACAACTGTCTATGCCCCTTTCGAGCGACGTCGATACGACCCGCAGGTTTTGATTCAGTGCACTCAGGCTCTGGATCACACTGCCCGGGCTCTTGCCGTCGAGTTGTTTGCTACTCGAGCACGTCTTTACGATGCTATGACACAGTTGCTGCTAGCTGTTCGTGCAGGGATACATCCAGAGTACATTCTTTACCCGCACAGGACTCAGATGCCTTCAGGTATTGATTGGCCTGCTGTTGGAGGTCACACGCCCGCACGTGGACCTCTTCTTCCAGTTCGAGATCGGGTTCTGCATCAGAGTGCTCACGAAGCGCAGGACCTTCCTGCCATGGACACTCATCGTCCGCACCTGCAGTTACCTGGTTTCAGTGGTTTTCCCCGACGTTGATGTAGCCTTTGCTATGTCTCGTTGTGTATTCCTCACCGCGTGCCTGCGCGCCTAGTATGTCTAGCTGTTTAATTTCCGAACTTATGCTGTCCGCGTGTAACCGACTCTGTGTATGGATCTGTATGTCTTAATTGACTACTGTTATGTATCTATTGCACTACTTATTCATTGTCGTGTTACATCATGTTTGCCTCTAAACACTTGCAGTTGTTTTTACTAAACTACCCCCTGTTAAATCTTTAGCGGGATGGTTAGACCAGGTGGTCGTGGTCGTGGCCGTGCTCCCGAGCAGCCACCACCGCCAGACTATATGGCAGCTATGATGCAGCAATTTGAGTTGAACCGCCAGTTCATGGTTGGAATCATGGCTCAGTTTCCACAACATAACCAAAATGCTCAGAATCAGCAACCTGCCCCAATAACTCTGCAGGACTTTGTGCGTCTCAGCCCTACTATTTTCCGTAACTCTGAACAGCCGTTGGATGCTAACGACTGGCTTCGCGACATCGCCTACGACATGGAATCTGCCAGTGTCGCCCCTGATAACCTTGTCACTTTCATGTCCTACTTCTTGAAGGGCCCCGCTGCTCAATGGTGGGACACCCACAGGCGTTCACTACCTGCTGGGACAGTCATTACTTGGATCGAGTTCCAGACTGCTTTCCGTGCCCGTTACATTCCTCGGGGAATCATCGACCAGAAGAAGACAGAGTTTCGCAACCTCACTCAGGGCAATAGGACTGTCGAAGCTTATCAGCGTGATTTCCTTAACCTGTCCCGCTATGCTGAAGAAGACATAGCCACTGATGCTCATAGACAGGAGAAGTTCCGTAATGGACTCCACCCAGACCTCAAGCTTGCACTTGCTGCTCAAGACTTCACCGACTTTGCCACCCTCGTGAACAAGGCTCTCCTGGTTGAGACTGCTCAGATGGAACATAGGGAATCAATCAAGCGCAATCGTGATGTTGGCTCATCTTCGAGCTCAGGACAACGGCGTAAGATCTGGATTCCCAACAGCATGTATCGTCCAACTGCCCCTGCGTTGAGGCCTTCATATGTTGCACCTCGTCTACCTCCTCCACCACCGAGGCAGCCAAGAGCTCAAGCTGCTCCACCACGTGCTGCTCCTCTTCGTCCTGAAGATGGTCTGTGTTTCAAGTGTGGCCGCCCAGGTCACCTTGCCAAGGACTGCCGCCAGAATCAGAATCAGTTGGCACTTCCTCATGCTGGCCGTGGAAATGGCCGTGGCAATAACCAGACCCGCAACTATAATATTGGGTCTTCTGCTTATGGACGTGGACAGGCTTACCACGTCGATATTGAAGAAGTTCAGGATCAACCTGACATTGTGATGGGTACCCTTCTCGTTAACTCAGTACCTGCTTCTGTTTTATTTGATTCAGGAGCATCGCATTCATTCATGGCAGAAGCATTTGCATTAGCACATGACATTGCATTTCAAAAGATGAACATGCCAATAGTTGTCCGCACCCCTGGAGGTCAGTGTCAAACCACCATGATGGCACACAATGTCACTGTTGAAATCAAAGGATTAAATTTCCTTGTTTCACCCATCATCTTGAAGTCTTCCACCATAGATCTCATTCTGGGAATGGATTGGTTGAAAGCTCACATTGCTTCGATCAATTGCGCCACTAAAGTCGTCCAACTCCTTCACCCCTCCGACGAGATAGTGAACTACACCGCCCGAGTTACTCGGAATGCCGAAGCTCAGATTTATGCTCTGAATGCTTTGAACGCTTCACCTCTTGAGGGAATTGAGAACGTCCCAGTCATTCGCGAATTTCCGGACGTCTTTCCAGAAGAACTTCCAGGAATACATCCGGTTAGAGCTGTCGAGTTCGTCATCGACTTGAAGCCTGGCACCACTCCTATTGCCAAGCGCCCATACAAGATGCCGTCACATGAACTCCTTGAGCTTAAGGAGGAAATCAACAAGTCACTTAAAAAAGGTTTCATCTGCCCCAGTTCTGTTGGGGAACGTTGCATGGAAAACAAAAAAATTCTACGCACACGCAAGATCTATCCATGGAGATGCATAGCTACGAGAGGGGGAGTGTGTCTACGTACCCTCGTAGACCATAAGCGGAAGCGTTAGAACAACGCGGTTGATGTCGTCGAACAACTTCACGATCCAACCGACCGAGCACCGAACGTACGGCACCTCCGCGTTCAGCACACGTTCAGCTCGGTGACGTCCTCGACTTCTTGATCCAGCAAGACGGCGAGGTAGTGGATGAGTTCCGGCAGCACGACGGCGTGGTGACGGTGATGGTGATGCTATCTCCGCAGGGCTTCGCCCAAGTACTGCGAAAATATGACCGAGGGACGAAACTGTGGAGGGGGGCGCCGCACACGGCTAAGACAATGTTGTGTCTTGTTTGGGGCGCCCCCTCTCCTCTATTTATATATGTGTAGGGGCTTGGAGTAGAAGGAATAGTGCCACGTGAACAGTACCACGTGAACAGTACACACGTGGACTTGGACTCCAAAGTCCAATCCTATTCCTACTAGGACTCTCCTTTTTTTCCTTCCCTAGCTGCGTGGGCTTTTGAGGACTTGGTGCGCCTGGCCCAATAAGGCCAGGGCGCCTCCCCTTAGCCCATGCCAGCCCTTGGGATGTGGTGGACCCACTTGTGGACTTCCGGACCACTCCGGAATCCTCCGGAACCTTCTGGAAGCTTCCCGGTACAATACCAAAAAAACTGCACCTTTTTCCGGAACCCAAAATATGACTTCCCATATATAAATACCTCTCGACCATTCCGAGACTCCTCGTGACGTCCGGGATCTCATCCGGGACTCCGAACAACATTCGGTTACCAATTCACATAACTCATATAACACTATATCGTCAACGAACGTTAAGCGTGCGGACCCTACGGGTTCGGGAATGATGTAGACATGACCGAGACGCCTCTCCGGTCAATAATCAATAGCGGAACCTGGATGCCCATATTGGTTCCTACATATTCCACGAAGATCTTATCGGTCGAACCGCAATGACAACATACGTAATTCCCTTTGTCCGTCGGTATGTTACTTGCCCGAGATTCGATCGTCGATATCTCCATACCTAGTTCAATCTCGTTACCGGCAAGTCTCTTTACTCGTTCCATAATACATCATCCCGTAACTAACTCCTTAGTTACTTTGCTTGCAAGCTTCTTATGATGTGCATTACCGAGAGGGCCCAGAGATACCTCTCCGAAACACGGAGTGACAAATCCCAGTCTCGATCCATGCCAACTCAACAGACACCTTCGTAGATACCTGTAGAGCATCTTTATGATCACCCAGTTACGTTGTGACGTTTGATAGCACACAAGGTATTCCTCCGGTATCCGGGAGTTGCATGATCTCATGGTCGGAGGAACATGTATTTGACATTCAAGAAAGCAGTAGCAATAAACAGAACGATCATATGCTAAGCTAACAGATGGGTCTTGTCCATCACATCATTCTCCTAATGATGTGATCCCGTTATCAAATGAAAACTCATGTCTATGGTTAGGAAACCTTAACCATCTTTGATCAACGAGCTAGTCTAGTAGAGGCTCGCTAGGGACACAGTATTTTGTTTATGTATTCACTCATGTATTTAAGTTTCCGGTCAATACAATTCTAGCATGAATAATAAACCTTTATCATGAACAGGGAAATATAAAATAATAACAACTTTATTATTGCCTCTAGGGCATATTTCCATCAGTCTCCCACTTGCACTAGAGTCAATAATCTAGTTCACATCGCCATGTGATTAACACCCAAGAGTTCACTAGAGTCAATAATCTAGTTCACATCACCATGTGATTAACACTCAAAGAGTTCTAAGGTGTGATCATGTTTTGCTCATGAGAGAGAATTTTAGTCAATGGGTCTGCAATATTCAGACCCATGTGTACTTTGCAAATCCTTATGTCATACTGTAGATGCTGCTATCACGCTTTACTTGGAGCTATTCCAAATGACTGCTCCATTATACGTATCCGGTTTGCTACTCAGAGATATCCAGATTGGTGTCAAAGCTTGCATCGACGTAACCCTTTACGACGAACTCTTTATCACCTCCATAATCGAGAAACATTTCCTTAGTCCTTTAGTTACTAAGGATAATTTTGACCGCTGTCCAGTGATCCACTCCTGGATCACTCTTGTACCCCCTTTGCCAGACACGTGGCAAGGCACACATTAGGTGTGGTACATAGCACGGCATACATTATAGAACCTATGGCTGAGGCATAGGGAATGACTTTCATTCTCTCTATATCTTCTGCCGTGGTCGAGCTTTGAGTCTTACTCAACTTTACACCTTACAATACAGGCAAGAACTCCTTCTTTGACTGATCCATTTTGAACTCCTTCAAAATCTTGTCAAGGTATGTACTCATTGAAAGTCTTATCAAGCGTCTTGATCTATCTCTATAGATCTTGATGCCCAATATATAAGCAGCTTCACCGAGGTCTTTCATTCAAGTATCCTTTTATGCCATCCAGAAATTCTATATCATTTCCAATCAACAATATGTCATCCACATATAATATTAGAGATGCTACAGAGCTCCCACTCACTTTCTTGTAAATACAGGCTTCACCGTAAGTCTGTACAAAACCATATGCTTTGATCACCTCATCAAAGCGTATATTCCAACTCCGAGATGCTTGCACCAGTCCATAGATGGATCGCTGGAGCTTGCACACTTTGTTAGCACCCTTAGGATCGACAAAACCTTCTGGTTGCATCATATACAACTCTTCTTTGAGAAAACCATGAAGGAGTGCAGTTTTGACATCCATTTGCCAGATCATAAAATGCGGCAATTGCTAACATGATTCAGACAGACTTAAGCATCGCTACGGGTGAGAAAGTCTCATCGTAGTCAACCCCTTGAACTTGTCGAAAACCTTTCGCGACAAGTCGAGCTTTGTAGACAGTGATATTACCATCAGCGTTTGTCTTCCTCTTAAAAATCCATTTATTCTCAATGGCTTGCCGATCATCGGGCAAGTCCACCAAAGTCCATACTTTGTTCTCATACATGGATCCTATCTCAGATTTCATGGCCTCAAGCCATTTGTCGGAATCTGGGCTCATCATAGCTTCTTCATAGTTCGTAGGTTCGCCGTTGTCTAACAACATGACTTCCAGAACAGGATTACCGTACCACTCTGGTGCGGAACGTATTCTGGTCGACCTACGAGGTTTAGTAGTAACTTGATCTGAAGTTTCATGATCTTCACCATTATCTTCCTCTCTTATTGGTGTAGGCATCACGGGAACGGTTTTCTCTGATGAGCTACTTTCCAATTCGAGAGAAGGTACAATTACCTCATCAAGTTCTACTTTCCTCCCACTCACTTCTTTCGAGAGAAACTCCTTCTCTAGAAAGGACCCATTCTTGCAATAAAGACCTTGCCTTCGGATCTGTGGTAGAAGGTGTACCCAATTGTTTCTTTAGGGTATCCTATGAAGACGCACTTCTCCGCTTTGGGTTCGAGCTTATCTGGTTGAAGCTTTTTCACATAAGCATCGCATCTCCAAACTTTAAAAAACGTCAGCTTAGGTTTCTTGCCAAACCACAGTTCATACGGTGTCGTCTCAACGGATTTAGACGGTGCCCTATTTAACGTGAATGCAGCTGTCTCTAATGCATAACCCCAAAACGATAGTGGCAAATCGGTAAGAGACATCATAGAACGCACCATATCCAATAAAGTACGGTTACGACATTCAGACACACCATTACGCTGTGGTGTTCCAGGTGACGTGAGTTGTGAAACAATTCCACATTTTCTTAAATGAAGGCCAAACTTGTAACTCAAATATTCGCCTCCGCGATCGGATCGTAGAAACTTTATTTTCTTGTTACGATGATTCTCTACTTCACTCTGAAATTCTTTGAACTTTTCAAATGTTTCAGACTTGTGTTTCATCAAGTAGATATACCCATACCTACTCAAATCATCTGTGAAGGTTAGAAAATAACGATACCCGCCGCGTGCTTCAACATTCATCGGACCGCATACATCAGTATGTATTATTTCCAACAAATCAGTAGCTCGCTCCATTGTTCCGGAGAACGGAGTTTTAGTCATCTTGCCCATGAGGCATGGTTCGCAAGTATCAAATGATTCATAATCAAGAGATTCCAAAAGTCCATCGGCATGGAGTTTCTTCATGCGCTTTACACCAATATGACCTAATCGGCAGTGCCACAAGTATGTTGCACTATCATTATCGACTTTGCATCTTTTGGCATCAATATTATGAATATGTGTATCACTACGATCGAGATTCAACAAGAATAAACCATTCACAAGGGTGCATGATCACGAGGGATATTATTCATATAAACAGAATAACCATTATTCTCTGACTTAAATGAATAACCGTCTTGCAATAAACAATATCCAGATATAATGTTTTATGCTCAACGCAAGCACCAAATAACCATTATTTAGGTTTAATACTAATCCCGAAGGTATTACGAGCGTGTCGATATTGATCATATCAATCTTGGAGACACTTCCAACACATATCGTCACCTCGCCCTCAGCTAGTCTCCGTTACTCTGCAGCTCCTGCTTCAAGTTACTAATATTAGCAACTGAATCGGTATCAAATACCCAGACGCTGCTACGAGCACTAGTGAGGTACATATCAATAACATGTATATCAAATATACCTTTGTTCACTTTGTCATCCTTCTTATCCGCCAAATACTTGGGGCAGTTCCGCTTCCAGTGACCAGTTCCTTTGCAGTAGAAGCACTCAGTTTCAGGCTTGGGTCCAACTTTGGGTTTCTTCGTGGGAGCGGTAGCTTGCTTGCCGTTCTTCTTGAAGTTCCCCTTCTTTCCCTTGCCCTTTTTCTTGAAACTAGTGGTCTTGTTAACCATCAACACTTGATGCTCCTTCTTGATTTCTACCTTCGCCGATTTCAGCATCGCGAAGAGCTCGGGAATTGTCTTCTCCATCCCTTGCATATTATAGTTCATCACGAAGCCTTTATAGCTTGGTGGCAGTGACTGAAGAACTCTGTCAATAACACTCTAACCCGGAAGATCAATTCCCAGCTGAGTCAAGTGGTTGTGGTACCCAGACATTCTGAGTATGTGTTCACTGACAGAACTGTTCTCCTCCATCTTACAGCTAAAGAACTTGTTGGAGACTTCATATCTCTCAACCCGGGCATTAGCTTGAAATATCAATTTCAGCTCTTGGAACATCTCATATGCTCCGTGGCGTTCAAAATGCTTCTGTAGTCCCGGTTCTAAGCCGTAGAGCATGGCACACTGAACTATCGAGTAGTCATCAGATCGAGCCTGCCAGGCGTTCACAACGTCTGCAGCAGCTCCTGCAGCAGGTCCATCACCTAGCGGTGCATCAAGGACATAATCCTTCTGTGCAGCAATGAGGATAATCCTCAAGTTACGGACCCAGTCCGTGTAATTGCTACCATCATCTTTCAACTAAGTTTTCTCTAGGAACGTATCAAAAACAGGGGAGCTACAACGCGAGCTATTGATCTACAACATAATTTGCAAAGACTATCAGGACTAAGTTCATGATAAATTAAGTTCAATTAATCAAATTACTAATGAACTCCCACTTAAATTAACATCCCTCAAGTTAACTAAGTGATACATGATCCAAATCAACTAGCCCATGTCCGATCATCACGTGAGATGGGATAGTCATCAATGGTGAACATCTCCATGTTGATCATATCTACTATATGACTCATGTTCGACCTTTCGGTCTCCAGTGTTCCGAGACCATGTCTGTACATGCTAGGCTCATCAAGTTTAACCCAAGTATTCTGCTTGTGTAAAACTGGCTTACACCCGTTGTATGTGAACGTAGAATCTATCACACCCGATCATCACGAGGTGCTTCGAAACGACAAACTTTAGCAACGGTGCATACTCGGGGAGAACACTTTTATCTTGAAATTTAGTGAAGGGATCATCTTATAATGCTACCGTCGTTCTAAGCAAAATAAGATGCATAAAGGATAAACATCACATGCAATCAAAATAAGTGACATGATATGGCCATCATCATCTTGTGCTTTTGATCTCCATCTCCAAAGCATCGTCATGATCTCCATCGTCACCGGCTCGACACCTTGATCTCCATCGTTGCGTCGTGGTCGTCTCGCCAACTATTGCTTCTACAACTATTGCTAACGCATAGAGATAAAGTAAAGCAATTACATGGCGCTTGCATTTCATACAATAAAGAGACAACCATAAGGCTCCTGCTGGTTGCCGATAAATTACAAAACATGATCATCTCATACAATAATGTATATCACATCATGTCTTGACCATATCACATCACATCATACCCTGCAAAAACAAGTTAGACGTCCTCTACTTTGTTGTTGCAAGTTTTACGTGGCTGCTACGGGCTTCTAGCAAGAACCGTTCTTACCTACGGCACAAAACTACAACGGTGATTTATCAAGTTTGTTGTTTTAGCCTTCAACAAGGACCGGCCGCAGTCAAATTTGATTCAACTAAAGTAGGAGAAACAGACACCCGCCAGCCACCTTTATGCAAAACAAGTTGCATGTCTGTCGGTGGAACCGGTCTCATGTACGTGGACATGTAAGGTTGGTCCGGGCCGCTTCATCTTACAATACCGCCGAATCAAAATAAGACGTTGGTGGTAAGCAGTATGACGATCACCGCCCACAACTCTTTGTGTTCTACTCGTGCATATCATCTACGCATAGACCTGGCTCATGATGCCACTGTTGGGGAACGTTGCATGGAAAAAAAAATCTACGCACACGCAAGATCTATCCATGGAGATGCATAGCTACGAGAGGGGGAGTGTGTCTACATACCCTCGTAGACCGTAAGCGGAAGTGTTAGAACAACGCGGTTGATGTCGTCGAACAACTTCATGATCCAACCGACCGAGCACCGAACGTACGGCACCTCCGCGTTCAGCACACGTTCAGCTCGGTGACGTCCTCGACTTCTTGATCCAGCAAGACGTCGAGGTAGTGGATGAGTTCCGGCAGCACGACGGCGTGGTGACGGTGATGGTGATGCTATCTCCGCAGGGCTTCACCCAAGTACTGCGAAAATATGACCGAGGGACTGTGGAGGGGGGCGCCGCACATGGCTAAGACAATGTTGTGTCTTGTTTGGGGCGCCCCCTCTCCTCTATTTATATATGTGCAGGGGCTTGGAGTAGAAGGAATAGTGCCACGTGAATAGTACCATGTGAATAGTACCGCGTGAACAGTACCACGCGAATAGTACGCGCGTGGACTTGGACTCCAAAGTCCAATCCTATTCCTACTAGGACTCTCCTTTTTTTCCTTCCCTAGCTGCGTGGGCTTTTGAGGACTTGGTGCGCCTAGCCCAATAAGGCCAGGGCGCCTCCCCTTAGCCCATGCCAGCCCTTGGGACGTGGTGGACCCACTTGTGGACTTCCGGACCCCTCCGGAATCCTCCGGAACCTTCTGGAAGCTTCCCGGTACAATACCGAAAAAACTGCACCTTTTTCCGGAACCCAAAATATGACTTCCCATATATAAATCTTTACCTCTCGACCATTCTGAGACTCCTCGTGACGTCCGGGATCTCATCCGGGACTCCGAACAACATTCGGTTACCAATTCACATAACTCATATAACACTATATCGTCAACGAACGTTAAGCGTGCGGACCCTACGGGTTCGGGAATGATGTAGACATGACCGAGACGCCTCTCCGGTCAATAATCAATAGCGGAACCTGGATGCCCATATTGGTTCCTACATATTCCACGAAGATCTTATCGGTCGAACCGCAATGACAACATACGTAATTCCCTTTGTCCGTCGGTATGTTACTTGCCCGAGATTCGATCGTCGGTATCTCCATACCTAGTTCAATCTCGTTACCGGCAAGTCTCTTTACTCGTTCCGTAATACATCATCTCGTAACTAACTCCTTAGTCACTTTGCTTGCAAGCTTCTTATGATGTGCATTACCGAGAGGGCCCAGAGATACCTCTCCGAAACACGGAGTGACAAATCCCAGTCTCGATCCATGCCAACTCAACAGACACCTTCGGAGATACCTGTAGAGCATCTTTATGATCACCCAGTTACGTTGTGACATTTGATAGCACACAAGGTATTCCTCCGGTATCCGGGAGTTGCATGATCTCATGGTCGGAGGAACATGTATTTGACATTCAAGAAAGCAGTAGCAATAAATAGAACGATCATATGCTAAGCTAACAGATGGGTCTTGTCCATCACATCATTCTCCTAATGATGTGATCCCGTTATCAAATGACAACTCATGTCTATGGTTAGGAAACCTTAACCATCTTTGATCAACGAGCTAGTCTAGTAGAGGCTCACTAGGGACACGGTATTTTGTTTATGTATTCACACATGTATTTAAGTTTCCGGTCAATACAATTCTAGCATGAATAATAAACCTTTATCATGAACAAGGAAATATAAAATAATAACAACTTTATTATTGCATCTAGGGCATATTTCCATCAAGTTCTTCTGCTTGGGGAGCACCTTCTCTCTTTGTTAAGAAGAAGGATGGAACAAGCCGATTGGTCCAGGACTATCGGCCTATTAACCAAGCCACAATTCAGAACAAATATCCACTTCCCCGGATCAACGATCTTTATGATCAGCTTGCTGGATCTTCTATGTTCTCTAAACTCGACTTAAGGTTGGGTTATCATCAGATCCGAGTTCGTAAAGAGGATATTCCGAAGACCGCTTTCGTTACTCGTTATGGATCATACGAGTATACCATCATGTCCTTCGGATTAACTAATGCTCCAGCAACCTTCTCTCGATTGATGAACTATATCTTCATGGACTACCTCGACAAATTCGTCGTGGTTTATTTAGATGATATCCTTATATTTTCCAAGAATGAAGAAGAACACGCCGAACATCTTCGGCTTGTATTGGAGAAACTTCGAGAACACCAGCTTTATGCCAAGTTTTCCAAGTGTGAATTCTGGTTATCTGAGGTGACTTATCTTGGTCATGTGATTTCCAAAGATGGCATTGCCGTTAACCCAGAACGAGTTCAGGCTATTCTTGACTGGACTCCCCCGAAGAATGTCAAGCAAGTCAGAAGTTTTCTCGGTCTTGCTAGCTATTGCCGCCATTTCGTCGAGAAATTCTCCAAGATTGCTAAGCCACTAACTGATTTACTTCACAAAGGCAAGAAGTTTGAGTGGACAGAAAAGTGCCAAGAAAGTTTTCAGACACTTAAAGATAAATTGACATCTGCCCCAGTGCTAGCACCCCCAGATACTCGCAAGGACTTTGTTATATATTGCGACGCATCCCGTCAAGGATTAGGTTGTGTCCTAATGCAAGAGCGCAAAGTGATTGCTTATGGCTCTCGTCAGTTGCGTCCTCACGAAGATAAGTATCCAACACATGATCTTGAGTTAGCAGCAGTTATCTATGCTCTGAAGCTGTGGCGACATTACCTTCTCGGTAATCGTTGCGAGATATACACGGATTACCAAAGTCTAAAGTATCTGTATACTCAACCAGATTTGAACCTCCGTCAACAAAGATGGCTCGAGACAATAGCCGACTATGACATGGATATCTCTTATACCCCTGGCAAGGCTAATGTAATGGCCGATGCTTTGAGCCGCAAGTCTTATTGCAACAATCTCATGGTTCAGCAAGCACAACCCCTTCTTTATGAAGAGCTTCGCAAGTTAAACCTTCATATTGTTCCTCAGGGTTATCTTAGTACCCTGGTTGTTGAACCGGACCTCGAGTGCAACATCAAGACGAGGCAGAAATATGACTCCGAAGTCGAGAAGATTAAGAAATACCTCTCCAAGGGAAATTCTTCGTTCTTCCATGTTGATGATAATGGTGTCTTATTCTTCAAAGGCCGCCTAGTGGTCCCCAGAAAGCACAATCTGGACTCTCGTTCGGATGTCATGAAAGAAGCACATGATACACCTTTGTCAATTCACCCCGGTAGCACCAAGATGTACCAAGACATTCGTCAATGGTACTGGTGGCCTGATATGAAGCATGACATTGCTTGTTATGTGGCTGAATGTGACGTTTGCCGTCGCATCAAAGCAGAACATCAAAGGCCTGCTGGAACTCTGCAACCACTTGATATTCCTGAATGGAAATGGGACAAAGTCGAAATGGACTTCATCACTGGTTTTCCCAGATCGCAGAAGGGTCATGATGCTATTTTTGTCGTCATTGACCGATTCTCCAAGGTTGCTCACTTTCTGCCAGTCAAGGAGAAGATCACTGCTAGTCAGTTAGCAAACTTGTATGTTTCCAGAATTGTGTCACTCCACGGTATTCCGTTGGAGATCAGTTCAGATCGTGGCAGCCTCTTTACCTCAAGATTTTGGAACAGTTTCCAAGAAGCTATGGGAACTCATCTGTCCTTCAGCACCGCTTTTCACCCCGAGTCCCAGGGACAAGTTGAACGAGTTAATCAAGTGCTTGAAGATATTCTTCGAGCTTGTGTCATCTCATTCGGTAAGAAATGGGAGGAATCTCTCCCGTATGCCGAATTCTCTTACAACAATAGCTATCAGGCTAGTCTGAAGATGGCACCATTTGAAGTTCTCTATGGACGTAAGTGCCGAACCCCTCTGAATTGGTTATAAACTGGGGAACGGTCACTCGTTGGCCCGAACATTATTCAACAAGCTGAAGAGTGTTGGGGAACGTTGCATGGAAAACAAAAAATTTTCTACGCACACGCAAGATCTATGCATGGAGATGCATAGCTACGAGAGGGGGAGTGTGTCTACGTACCCTCGTAGACCGTAAGCGGAAGCGTTAGAACAACGCGGTTGATGTCGTCGAACAACTTCACGATCCAACCGACCGAGTACCGAACGTACGGCACCTTCGCGTTCAGCACACGTTCAGCTCGGTGACGTCCTCGACTTCTTGATCCAGCAAGATGGTGAGGTAGTGGATGAGTTCCGGCAGCACGACGGCGTGGTGACGGTGATGGTGATGCTATCTCTACAGGGCTTCGCCCAAGCACTGCGAAAATATGACCGAGGGACGGAACTGTGGAGGGGGGCGCCGCACACGGCTAAGACAATGTTGTGTCTTTTGGGGCGCCCCCTCTTCTTTATTTATATATGTGTAGGGGCTTGGAGTAGAAGGAATAGTGCCACGTGAACAGTACCATGTGAACAGTACCACGTGAATAGTACACACGTGGACTTGGACTCCAAAGTCCAATCCTATTCCTACTAGGACTCTCCATTTTTCCTTCCCTAGCTGCGTGGGCTTTTGAGGACTTGGTGCGCCTAGCCCAATAAGGCCAGGGCGCCTCCCCTTAGCCCATGCCAGCCCTTGGGACGTGGTGGACCCACTTGTGGACTTCCGGACCCCTCCGGAATCCTCCGGAACCTTCTGGAAGCTTCCCGGTACAATACCGAAAAAACTGCACCTTTTTCCGGAACCCAAAATATGACTTCCCATATATAAATATTTACCTCTCGACCATTCCGAGACTCCTCATGATGTCCGGGATCTCATCCGGGACTCCGAACAATATTCGGTTACCAATTCACATAACTCATATAACACTATATCGTCAACGAACGTTAAGCGTGCGGACCCTACGGGTTCGGGAATGATGTAGACATGACCGAGACGCCTCTCCGGTCAATAACCAATAGCGGAACCTGGATGCTCATATTGGTTCCTATATATTCCACGAAGATCTTATCGGTCGAACCGCAATGACAACATACGTAATTCCCTTTGTCCGTCGGTATGTTACTTGCCCGAGATTCGATCGTCGGTATCTCCATACCTAGTTCAATCTCGTTACCGGCAAGTCTCTTTACTCGTTCCGTAATACATCATCCCGTAACTAACTCCTTAGTGACTTTGCTTGCAAGCTTCTTATGATGTGCATTACCGAGAGGGCCCAGAGATACCTCTCCGAAACACGGAGTGACAAATCCCAGTCTCGATCCATGCCAACTCAACAGACACCTTCGGAGATACCTGTAGAGCATCTTTATGATCACCCAGTTATGTTGTGACATTTGATAGCACACAAGGTATTCCTCCGGTATCCGGGAGTTGCATGATCTCATGGTCGGAGGAACATGTATTTGACATTCAAGAAAGCAGTAGCAATAAACAGAACGATCATATGCTAAGCTAACAGATGGGTCTTGTCCATCACATCATTCTCCTAATGATGTGATCCCGTTATCAAATGACAACTCATGTCTATGGTTAGGAAACCTTAACCATCTTTGATCAACGAGCTAGTCTAGTAGAGGCTCACTAGGGACACGGTATTTGTTTATGTATTCACACATGTATTTAAGTTTCCGGTCAATACAATTCTAGCATGAATAATAAACCTTTATCATGAACAAGGAAATATAAAATAATAACAACTTTATTATTGCCTCTAGGGCATATTTCCATCAAAGAGCAAGTCCGCATTATCCGGAAACATTTGAAAGCTGCCCAGTCTCGTCAGGAGAGCAACTATGATCGAAAACACCAGGTAATGGTCTATCAACCTGGCGAACAAGCTTACCTTCGTGTTACTCCGATGAAGGGCACTCACCGTTTTGGGATCAAGGGAAAGTTAGCTCCTCGCTACATTGGCCCGTTATGTATCCTTGCCCGACGTGGAGAAGTGGCATATCAGTTGGAATTGCCGCCAAACCTTTCTCAAGTTCATGATGTCTTTCATGTGTCGCAACTCCGACACTG
Organism: Elymus sibiricus; assembly: GCA_039707655.1. Taxonomy (NCBI): domain Eukaryota; kingdom Viridiplantae; phylum Streptophyta; class Magnoliopsida; order Poales; family Poaceae; genus Elymus; species Elymus sibiricus. The sequence continues at coordinate 165,000,270 of CM077676.1, forward strand.
CTTCAAGGATCCTATCCGAGCAGTGGATCATGAAATACTTGAATTGCGAGTAGATCTTTCTTATCAAGAGTATCCGATCCGTATTCTTGATCAAGCTGAACGTCGAACCCGTCAGAAGGCAATCAAGTTCCTTAAGGTTCAGTGGTCGAATCATTCTGAAGATGAGGCCACTTGGGAACGCGAAGTTCGTCTTCGTGAAGAGTATCCCGCTCTCTTCCAGCCTACCTCTTAATTCTCGGGACGAGAATTTCTTTTAGAGGAGGAGAATTGTAACACCCCCATGTATTAGCTACAGTGATCACATTTTGATAATGCCAAGTCACCATGCTTAATAGTGCTTGATCATCATTTGAATCATATCTCATTTCAAATTCCAACTCAAGTTGAAATTCAAATTTAAAGTGAAAATAAAAGTTGATCCAATTTGGAAACAAAAATGTTCATTAATTAGCAAATAATCCATAACTAATTATGTTAAGAAAAACAACATCACCTAAATTACCTAGATGACTCTAACATCATCAAATCAGCACCAAACAGCATTATTTAATACCATTTTGTTTATTAAAATTACAAATAAAATTATATTGTCCCCAAACCAATTTATGATAATAGTTAATATTGCACTGTAATTATTGCACTAAGTCACATATTTTACAAAACTTAAATTGTGGCTAAACTAATTGCAAGACAGAAAATAAAAAGGAGAAAACAGAAAACAGAAAAGAATAAAAGAAAAAGGCCGCTGTAGCTGGGCCTAAGTCAAAACAGAAAGCGGCCCGGCCCAACTCACCTTCCCCTTCCTACTGCTCACGCTCGGTCGCCCGCGCGCGCCCGTGCCCGTCGCCTGTCGCCGTCGCAGCCGCGTCCCCTCACCCCCGCGTCGCTACAGGGCGGCGGGGTGGATAAAACCACCCCCGCGGCAACCCTAGCCGCCCTCCCCAGATCTTTTCTCCCTCTCCCTCGCTCGTCTTCTTCCTCCCCCGCAAACGCCCGAGAGCTCCCTTCGTCGCCGCCGTCGATCCCGCGGCCACCGTCGTCCTCTCACCTCGCCGCCGTGCCAGATCGAGCCGCCGCGTTCCGCTACGTCGTCTGAGGCCGCCCATTGGAGCTCAACGCCACCGCAGCGTCCTCCCCGAGCTCTTCTTCCTCCTACGACCGTCGCCGCCTCGCTGTCGATTTCGTCGCCGTCGAGTCCTCCCCGCGCACGTTTTGCTCACCTACAGGCTCACGGTGAGCTTGCGCGCGTTTCCCCTCTCTTTCCCCTCTTTCTCCACGCTCGTAGCCGCCGCTGCCATCGCCGCCCGAAGCTTGCTCCGCCGCGTAGCTCGCCGTCATGGCCTCGCTCGTTGTCAAGCTCGCCCGAGCTCATGGACGTGTTCAGCGCCGCCGTAGGAGTCGAATGCGCTAGCCAGCTCGCCTCACCGTGCCCTACAACGCCGAATCCGCTGTCGCCCGAAACGCTCCGCCGCAGAGCTCGTCGCCGGCGACGTTTCCGGCCGACTGTGGCGACGCCGCCACCACCACTGGATGCGCCGCTCGCCGCTCGTTCGTTTGGGCCAAGCCGCGCGCCAAACGGCCGCGCGTAGCCGAATTCCGGCGGGTTCCCGTGCACGCCGCCGCGTTTCGACGTCGCCGGCGGCTTGCCGCCGGCCACCGCCGACGTGGCACGGTCGGGCCCGCCTTTGGGTCGCTGACCAAGGGCCCCACTGGCCCCAGTTGACTAGGTGCTGACTGGGCTGACCCAGCCACTGACATGCGGGTCCCACAAGTAATAAAATGATTTAATAAATAAATAAAATGTTAATTAATTTGTTAATTAAGTTAGTTACTAATTAGTCACTGACAGTAGGCCCCACCGCCTAATTAATCTTTAATTAGTTTAGTTAATCCCTAATTAATAGCTGAGTCACTGACCAGTGGGACCCACTGGTCAGGTTTGACCTGGCCCAGCCGGGTTTGACTGCTGACATCACTATGATGTCATGCTGACATCACCATTTACTGTTTCGGATATTTCGCAATTAAATAATTAAAATAAATCCAGAAATTCCAGAAAATGATTAAAACTTTCTAAAATCATATAAATTCAACCGTAACTCGGATGAAAATAATTTATATATGAAAAATGATCAGAAAAATATGAAGATTCCGAATATGTGGTCAAAATGCTTGATCGTCACTCCTATCTAGATGAACGTGGGACTTTTTGTCAGTATTCGATAGATGAATAGTGCATAACCTTAATAAAATAAATTCAAATAAATTCCTAAATTATCTAAAGCACTTAGATAGGCATTATATCACCTCTGCATATCATTTAGACAGGTCATGCATCACTGTTGCATTATTGCCGTGAATTTATTGTTTCTTTCCCCCCTTCTCCGACGATAGTCGCCGAGACCGCCGCCGACGCAGCTGCGTACGACGAGCAGCCTTCCGACGACCAGCCCCTTTCAGCAGAGCTTCCAGGCAAGCAAAACCCCCTTGATCATAAGATATCGCCCATTCCTTCTCTCTTATGCTTGCATTAGAAATTGCTTTCGTTGTTAATCCGATAGCTCCTATTCCGATGCATAGCCTGATTTCGTCGCCTGCTATTGATACATTACCTGCTACCCTATGATGCTTAGTTAGCTATGCTATTAATTCACCTGTGGCCCTTCACCCTTGTCCGTTTGCCATGCTTGATATCGGGCCGTGATCACTCTGGGTGATGATCACGGAAATGTTTACATATTGCAATACTTAAACTGTTAAAGTCGGGCTGGCCCCAAGGGTGCCCGCGAGAGAATAACATTAAAGACGGGTCGGCTCCAAGAGCACCCGCGCGTCATGTGTTACCAAGTCGGAGCGACAGGAACCCTGTTCGTCTCTGCGAGTTACTAAATATGCCTAACGGATTTGGGTATTTGATCTGAGTAGGCCGCTGGCCTTATACGCACTACCACCACGTGGGATAATGGTTTAATGGGGCCCTCTACGTCGTATGTATCAGCCGAAAGTTCTTCAGACGTCACAGCTCAGAGATGCGGGCTGATCGTTGGGGTGGGCTGGTTACGTCACTGGTGTATTCAGTGTCGCGCCTGGGCCCCGACCAGCCACGTAACGTGCAGGAGTGCGAAGGGCGATGGCCCAAGACCCCTTCGTGCTTAGGATTTAGACCGGCGTGCTGACCTCTCTACTGAGCCTAGGTAGGACTGCGTCGTGTCGATCTCCCGAGGCCGGGCATTACCCAGCAAGTGTGTCCGGCCAGATGTGATCGAGCGTGTTGGGTAACAGTAGTGCACCCCTGCAGGGAAGTTATCTATTCGAATAGCCGTGTCCACGGTAACAGGACGCTCAGAGTTGTATCCTGATCTGCTACAACTACAAATGGATACTGATACAATGATAAACTGATACTACTGCTCTCGGGATCGCTTTCTCACAGGGAGTCGAGAAAGGATCTCAGGGCGTTGCTATTAAATAACCACTATTATATGCTACTATGTTCTACTCTCTTCTGATGCTGCAAGATTGCTTCAAGATGCTAGTCTTCGATAGGCTAGGCTTCTCCCCCTCTATTCTGGCATTCTGCAGTTCAGTCCAAAGATATAGCCCCATTCCTTTGATACCGATGCATAGTTAGTATAGTTCTGATGTCAGTCTTGCGAGTACTTTGGATGAGTACTCACGGTTGCTTTGCTATCTTTTTCCCCATACCCGCTTGCTGCAATCAGACGATGGAGTCCCGGAGCCAGACGCCACCGCAGGAGACTACTACCAGGAGAGCCCCGGAGGCACGTACTACTGGGTTGAGCCAGCCGACCAGGAATAGTTTGAAGGCCCTAGGCAGGAGGCCTTCGCCTTTTCGATCAGTGTCGCTATTTGTGCTAACCTTCTTAAGGCAAACTTGACTAACTATGTCTGTATCCAGATATTCTTTGTGTGTATGACTTATGTATTCGGGTCCTCGTGACCCCCTGGTTTGTATTATGAAGATTTATGTTTAAATTTGAGTTTAGAGTTGTGTTGTGATATCCTCCCGTGAGTCTCTAATCTCGAGCGTGGACGTTTGCGTGTATGATTAGTGCACGGTCGAGCAGGGACGTCACAGCGGCGTTGGCAGGGAAGGCTGAGGCAAGGGCAGACATTGATGACAACTTGGATGCGGCAACGAGGGGCATGTCTCCTTCCTCTCCCCGCCCCTCCTCTCGGCGTCTCATGCGTAGTAGCGACAACCGGCGGTTGATGATCCGGAGGTGGCGTGCGGCTGCAAGGCGGTGAACCATGGCTTGGCCCTCGCATCACTTTCCCGTAGTCGGTTCCCCTCACATCCCCTCCCATGGTACAGCTGCTGAAGCTCGAGTAGGTAGTGAACCACAATCACCACAGAAACTTCTTGATTGTGCTCGCCTTTTCTTTGACTTCTGGCACAATTTTCATTGCAACTGCTGATGCTTCAGGTTGAACAATATACATGAGATACATGCGTGTATGGTATGGAAAAATCGATGAATACTTATGTAAATATGCACTTCCAAAATTTGTCGCCCAAACAAGATTTGGAACTGAGACCTGACTAAGATTCCATGAGCCAATTTAGTGAATAACCAAACAAGCGATTTCGAATTTAGACTCATTTTAGTTTCCTAGCGAATTGGTATTCCAACCCAATTTAAATACATAGCTCTCCAGTACGGAAATCCAAATGAAGCCTAAGGCTTTTGGGGAGCCCTTGTTTGACACTCACTGCGTCATGCAGTGGAGCAATCAAACAGGAGCGACGCCAACTGGGCTGGCCTATTAACGCTGATTAGCAAGCGAGTGAGCGACCGATTTGTAAAAGGAAACTAGCAACCGATTTCTTCCCTTATTCTGATTTATAGTTTTTTTGTGTGTGTTTTTAGGAGGTTTTAAAACACGAAAAGTATTTATTTTAAGAAGTGGACATTTATTGAAGTTTTGATAATATTTTTTGAAAAAGCATAAATATTTTTTAATCATTCGTGATTTTTTTGGAAAACCCGAACATTTTTGAAGAAGTACGGACTTTTCAATGACATTTCTGACCATTTTTTTCAAAACCTGCACAATTTTTGAAAAAGGTACTCCCTCCGATACATATTAATTGACGTTGCTTTAGTACAACTTTGTACGGATTGGAGGGAGTAATATTTTTCAAATTTGAGCATTTTTAAAATAGTTTTGAACATTTTCTGGATTTTTGTGCGTATTTAAAAAAAAAAATCTGGAAAATCATAAAGAAAACAACATATTTTTTTTGGACCAGAACCTTCTAGAAGGTTCTCAAAACTGGTCAAATTGGATAGGAACCTTCTAAAGGTCCCCATAATCAGAGAGCTGTGGTGCTCTGGCTATACCTGTGCTCCTTAGCTCGCTTTTCCGGTGCGTTTGGTAGACTCTTTGTCGCATTGAGCGACAAATAGGCTTGATGTTGCTGAAAGCCCGTGAAAAGAAAGGAGCAAACTCTGCCACGCCTCCATTCCGGCCCCACTCTCCCCCCCAGGATTGGTCCCACGACGCTCGCGGCGCGCGAAACTCACTAGGCCACCACCACCTCCGGTCGCGGCCGCCGTCGCTCCGCTTCCCTAAACCTAACGGCGGCCAGGGGCCACCCCCCTTCATCTCCTCCCTCCCGCCAAGAAGCAGAAAAAGACTAGAGGCTCTAGCGACGCGGACCAGGGGCCAGACCCGCGGCGAGCCCAAACCCCCACCCGCTTCGTCCCCCGCCTCCTCAGGTGCTGGTTGTCTCCGTCCGCTCCTCCTTCCGCTATCTCATTAAATGATTTGTCACCGTGTTTTTTTGTTTTTTGTTTTGCTGAAGCTCTTGTTCTTCCTCCTGCAGGAAGAGGTGAAACGGAGGATGCTGCAGCTAGCGGCGCCAATAATCGTCGGAAAGCTTCGCCCGCGGCGAAAGGGAAATCCCCCGCCACCAAGGCGAGAGTGCAAATGCCGGTTGCTGGCAAGGTAGTAAAAGGCGCGAACTTGGGTGTTATGATTCCAGGGGATTAAAGGGGAAGCTGTTTGTGTCGATAATGGAGCTAGCGATGTTCTAATGTGTTTCTTTACAAGATTCTCGTTGTTTTGTGTTTGTTATACTTATACTTGTATTCCTTCTCCCGTATTAAGATAGTTGTACAACATTCAGATTAAATGAGCTGAAACTTTAGACGCAAATTAATTGAGAGGACACGATTTATCTACTGAAAGTGTTCCAGTTTTTGTATGACCTATGAAATTGAAGAATTATAGCAATTCTAAGTTTTGAGTTAAAAAAAGGAGACCTTGGTGTTCAGTTCTGAAAATAATTCCTATTTCGGTCGTAGGAGGGAAATACGGCTTAGGGTCAATTTTAGTCATGGAAGGCAAACTTATGTATTCCTTGATGGGATTTGCTTATGCTGATCACTTCAGGTGGAATTGGAATCCGCATTGGGGATCAAACGCAAAAAAGGTAAAGTCAACACTGAACGGAATGATGATACTGGTAAGAAAAGGTGCAGCACGGGGAGTTCTGAAAAGAAAAATCTGGAGGAAAAAGAGCCGGAGGCAATTGGTGATAGTGATGCAGCTGGCATGGAATGGGAGGATGGGCATGTCTCTCCGGTGGAATGCAAAGAGGGTTATTCCCATGATCTTGGTGAGACGGTCACTGTTGAGTTCACTGATGTACCTTCATCAACTGAAAAGAAGAGTGTTCGAAGGCATACTGCTGAAGAGAAGGTAAAACATTTCACGAGCGGAGAATTGTTATTAATCAAGGCATCTGCCTCCACGTGCACATAAACATTTGCATTTAGCTTCTAAGCTGTTACCACTTTATCCTGTGAAATGAATTTGTGTTTGTGACTGGGCCTACAATGTGTGCTGACTGCTGAGGAGTTCCAGGTATCAGCTTGTTCGCTGAGTAGTGTAATGCTCTGCAGCCTGGTCACAAGAAAGCCTTGAACCACATCATGTGAAAACGGCATCAGTTCCCATTTCTTTGTATTATACTTCAAATTACTACTTTTTTTTTCTGTTAGGATCTTTTTATTATTGACCAATTACTACTTTTCGATTTATTTAGGAGTTGGCTGAACTCATGCACAAGGTCCATTTACTTTGCCTGCTAGCAAGGGGTAGGGTAATTGACAAGGCCTGCAATGATCCTCTTATTCAGGTGCATTATATTGGTATCCATTTATACCATTTTAAATTGCTCATGTTTCAAAATGATGAAATATCAAGATATTTTACTTATTTTATGCTAATGTTGGTGACTGGAGATATCTTTCTTCCGAAGTACTGAACTGAGGCATCTTTCAAGCTAAACCATGTTTGTTCTAAATTTTCTTTTCAGGCTTCAGTTCTATCTGTTTTACCACAGCACTTACTGTGGAATGGTGTAGACACTCTGAAACTGGACGCTAATAAATTACGTAGTCTTGTGAGCTGGGTAAGCCCCTTTTGGGCCTTACATGTATTTATTACATGAAACAATAATTCCCACATGTTCTTTTTTCTTTCTTAAAACACATTTATTGTGCATGCAGTTCCATCGTACTTTCTGTATAATTGCACGATCTGCTGACAAGGGGTCTTTTGAATCAAATATGGCTTTCGCTCTTCAAAGTCATGAAGGCACTGCTGAAGAGGTACTGTATCGTCTCCCTTAAGATTTTGCTTGCTGAAGAAATTAGTGTCCTGAATTCCTTATATAGGCTGACATTATGTCCCCTAGAAGTTTTTTCAGATTTAAGAATCCTACAAAAAAAAAAGAATGATAGCAATCATGTTTTCTTGCTCCACAGTTTATTTTCTATGTTCCATTATAAATGGAATTTATCTTCTGAAGCAGCATATTGTAAAACTGACCCACAAATGGTTTGCAATGCAGGTCTGTGCACTATCAGTGGCACTGTTTAGGGCACTCAACTTGACAGCTAGGTACGATAGCACCGTGCAACTAATTGTGTGCTTGAGTTTAGGCATATCCCCATATCTTAACATCTTGCATCAGTAATCATACATGATACATCATATTGATGTCCTTCTAGTTCCAAATTTGGTTCCATACAGGTGCATATTAATAGTAAATCATTTTGCATGCTATGTATGATTTAGTTAATTCACAGTGTTGAGAACTGAATTTTATGTTCTCTATTTTGTGTGTAATTTTAAAAGAATCATGTTTTAAATATATTTAAGAAGAGGTGGCTCAGGTGAACGGCTGAAAGCCAGTAAGTGGCAATTAGGCATCAGTGCTCACTTGAAGTTAGACTTGATAAAATACTTGGGTTTCAGTTCTGAAGTTAATCCTCTATAAGTGTTTTTCGTAAGTTTTCCAACCCTATCAAAGTTCCCATGAAGATTAAGCAAGAATCAGGGGTTACTACGTTATACTGTGTTTCTGTTTGCCATCTTTTGAGCCATACCTAAGTACATCTTGTAGGTTTGTTACAAATATGGATGTTGTTGGACTCAAGCCTGATGCTAAAGCAATGGGGACAACAAATCAAGATGGAACTATGCTTTCTACAAGGGCACTACCATGTAGTTCTGTTGCTGCAGGCCATAATGAGTTTAATACTCTTTCTCCGGCTCGATTAGAAGTTAATACGGAACATAGCTTCAGTAGGATTAAGCAACGAGGTGATCTTGGAAATTTGAAAAGAACGTCAGCTTGCAAGAGTTTGTCTAAAAACTTGTCAAACTGCAAGGCAGATCAATATGCATCAACATCGAAAGATGAATCATCCAGCAGTCCAAATCCATTCACATCCAGTAATGCTGAAATACCAAAAAGGAAAGGGGATGTGGAATTTGAGTTGCAACTGCAAATGGCCCTTTCAGCCACTGGAGCTGAAATTCAGGAAAAGCTAGCTGCCACATCCAGTCAGTCAATTGGCACCCTACTAGATTCTACACCGTTGAAGAAATTACGTAAAAATGCAGAAGTTGCGTCCAACTCAAGCGCACTTTGGTCGAGAAGTGGACCGCCATTATATTGGGCCGAGGTATACTGCAGTGGCCAGACATTGACTGGAAGATGGGTGCATGTTGATGTTGTAAATGATATTATTGATGGTGAAAGAAAAGTAGAAGCTGCTTCTGCTGTTTGCAGGAAGCCTTTGAGATACGTTGTTGCCTTTGCTGGAGGTGGTGCTAAAGATGTGACTAGAAGGTTTGCCTCCTTTGGAATTTACAAGTTTTTCTATGTGCTGTTACAGCGATATATACTAGTTATGCCTTCGGTTTTTACTAGACCTTCTACTTGCCAAACCAGACAATGCAACTAAAGTGAAATACTGTAGGCATGATTACTGAAATTATTCTTTGCTAATGCAACAACCTGTAATGCAAATTCAATCTGAACTGAATGACTTGGAGCACTGTATTGCTAGTAAGTCTTAAACTTGGCAAATATTAGTAATTCTACGATTTTTCCAACGCAACATTCAGTGTGCTATTAAGGTTCAGGGACAGAGCCAGAAAAATATGTTTCAGGTGACCAAGGTAGTAATATTTGTGCACCTACCAAACAGGCCTTCTGTACTGTTTTCATGTACTAGCAGTTGTCTAGCTCTGTCACTGGCGTTCTTGACTAAGGAAGTTCTTGTTATGAGGTAGGGTTTTGGAGAGAGGTAAGGGAGGGGTTGTCTCCTGTGAGGCAAGGTAGATGGACTATTCTTCTATTTACTCGCTTTATTAATTTCTCATAAAGGTTCTTCTATAGATGTCACCAAAGAACTTGCCATGGACAGGGGTGCGTGGAAGCTTGCTATCCATGTGCCAGAACCATGAGTTGGTCGCGAGATCTTATGGGTTTCACCTCTAGCCTACCCCAACTTGTTTGGGACTAAAGGCTTTGTTGTTGTTGTTGTTGTTGTTGGTCTTCTATAGATGCCTCATAACCCAAACTAAATAACATATCATATATCTTATGTCTAATTGGCTCATGGGCTAAAGCCCAAAGCTAAAACATATCTTCCTAATTTAAAGATAAACAACCTAAATGAGAAATTTTGAGGATCCTTTCCGTAACTTGGTGCTCCTTTGGGCATGTACTACATGTCTACATGTGCATAACAATTCTTCACGTGCATAACAATCATGCTCCACAGGTATTGCTTGCAGTGGCACAGAATTATCCAGGGAAGAGTGAATCAAGAGTGGTGGGAGAAAGTTTTGGCACCACTAGAGCAGCTCGAATTGGCAGCAACTAATGACTCTGAAGATATGGAACTTCAGACCAGGCCCTAACAGAGCCTCTTCCTACCAATCAACAGGTACAGCCGATACAGGATTTAAGAGAGATTAATATGACTTACTTTACCCCCTTTTGCTTCTTCAAAAATAATTGTTATCTTAATTTGATTATTATTTATGGAACCATTTAGGCCTACAGAGACCATCACCTATATGCTCTTGAGAAGTGGCTGCACAAGAACCAAGTTCTTCATCCCAAGGGTCCAGTGCTTGGCTTCTGTAAGGGGACATCCTGTTTATCCTAGATCTTGTGTTCAAACACTGCAATCAAGACACGGATGGTTGACGGAGGGTCTGCAAGTCAGAGAAAACAAGTCGCCTGCAAAGGTAACAGAAGCACCGGCTTATCTTGTTTCTCTCGTCTTTTCACAGGTGGAGTAATTGTTTTCTGTTGTACGTAGATTGTCACACGACCAAAGAGGATTTTCAACTCCCAGTCGCGTGAATCCAATAGTAACGCAGATGAACTTCAGGCAACCACGGAATTATATGGTAAATGGCAACTCGAACCCCTGCAACTTCCTGGTGCTGTAAATGGCATTGTGCCGAAGGTAATGAGCATCACTTGCTATTTAGTAACCATCAGTATTTCTTTTGTGCTTCCTACATACTGACTAAAAATTTTCTCCAAAGAATGAGCGTGGCCAAGTTGACGTATGGTCAGAGAAGTGCCTTCCACCCGGTACCGTACACTTGAGTAAACCAAGAATATTCCAGGTTGCAAAGAGGCTTGGAATTGACTATGCTCCTGCCATGATTGGATTTGATTACCGAAGTAGTCGGTGTGTTCCAGTTTTTGACGGAATTGTTGTATGTGCCGAATTTAAAAATGCCATTTTGGAGGTATGTCGAGGATACTGCATTTGGTGTACTTTCAATGACTGAAACCATTTATTCTGTTAATAAGATATACAAGATCTTCGATACAACCTAGTAATGTTGTTGACCTAGGTTAAAGTTATTGAAGATCTATAACTCACATGTATGCCTAAAAAATACCAGCATAAACTGTGTAGCATGTTTCATAGTTGTATTGGCATCCAAATGTAGCAGTATGAAGGATAGTATTTTGGTGAACTGACAGTGCCCTTTCGTCATCGTAGTGAGAAATTTTGAGCTCAAGCTCCACACTAAGGTGATGTGACATGTTTGTAATCTTGGTTAACACTTCCTGGTAGGCGTACAAAGAAGAAGAGGAACGGAGACAGGCTGCGGAAAGGAAGCAGGAGGAAGCTCAGGCTCTGTCTAGGTGGTATCAGCTGCTCTGTTCTATTGTAACGAGACAACGGTTGAAAGAGTCCTACAACGCGTGCTCAGCAGCGCGTGGGCCAGAGAGACCAGCTAAAGTTGATAATCCCCAGAAAAGCACCAGTGATAGTCGATGCTCCGGAGCGACCACGCCCAATCATCATCCACGCGCGGATCGGCTGCCAGATCCTCGTTTCTCCGCTCATGACCAGAGGAAGACCAGAGCTTCGACGAAGAGATGTTTGTGCGGACGAAACGCTGCCCGTGTGGTTTTTCGCTCCAAGTTGAGGAATTGTAGCAACTTGTGCTGGAAATGTAGTACCGTACTAATTTGACTGCCTACCATGGAGAGCCTCTTCATTTGATCAAATTTCTCAGTACAAAACTTTGCTGTATTTATTTCATTCACTGAGAAAGAAGGAATTTGAATGCTCAGAGAGAGGGGGAGGGGGGGGGGGGGGGGGGGGGGGGGGGTGGGGGGGTGGGATGATGCAGCAGACATGAAACATGAGTAGTTTGCAACCAGTATGAGTAGCTTCAACAACAACAAATGGCAAATATAAACTCTTGTGATTATGGTGTGTGTTTGTGGCGGCGCTGTGTGCATTTTAGCTATGCAAACCTTGTGATTGTATCCTAACTTATGAGTCAAATGAAAGCGCCTTTATTATTCTAAAACAACAAATTCGGTAACAAAATATAAACCTAATCTTCTCATTTCAAAAAACTCTTATAGACCTTGAAAAAGAATGTGGCCGGTCATGCGGACACGCTTCGGCTGCCGTCGGTGCTGCTGAAGTCGGCCCTCCGGCACGCATCCTCGACGATGCGCTCGATCCTCGCCTCCACCTCGGCCATCGTCGGGCGCCGATCGGGGTGCTGCTCGGTGCACTCCATTCCGAGCTGCAGCAGCCGCATCATCTCCTCCTCCACGCGCGGCTCGTTGCCGATGACGGAGTCGAACACCTCGGACGTCCACTCCTCCTGCACCACCGACCGCACCCACCGCGCGAGGTCCACGCCGCTGCCGCCGGCGCCGCCGTCCGGGAGCGCGTGCGTCGGCGCGCGCCCGGTGAGCAGCTCCAGCACCACCACGCCGAAGCTGTACACGTCGGCCTTCTGCGACACGACGCGCGCGTCGGTCACCTCCGGGGCACGGTAGCCTGTGCCCCGTTTCGGCAGCCCCGCGGTGCCGACGAGCTGGGCCAGGCCGTAGTCGGCCACGTAGGCGCTGTCGCGCTTCCCGTTGACCACGACGTTGGACGCCTTGATGCTGCCGTGCGACGCCTTGGGCCCTCCGCCGTGGATGAACGCCACGCCGCGCGCCGCCGCCAGCGCGATGCGTGCGCGCGTCGTGAAGTCGAGGCGCTCTGCTCCGCTGCCTGCGAGACAAGAAGGGAGTCTAAACATGCCGTCCATGGACGCGGGGATGAGTGCGAAGTTGAGGTGCATGCGTGTACGAACGACGAACCGTGGAGAAGGGAGGAGAGGCTGCCGGCGCCGACGAAGTCGAAGACGAGGAGCTTCTCCTCCTTGCTGTAAAAGTAGGCGCGGAGACCCGGCAGGTTGTCGTGGCGGAGAGCGCCGAGGGCGACCACCCTGTCCCGGAACTCGCGCTCGGGGAGATGCACATCGCGGAGGCGTTTGATGGCGAGGACGGGCTCCCCGCCGTCGAGCGTTGCACGGTACGTCGTCCCGTGGACGCCCTTGCCGAGCACCTCCGCGGACGCCCGCAGCATCGTCTCCAGGTCATAGGGCCTCTCCGGCGCGCTGCCCAGGAACACCAGCTTCTTGCCGTCGCCGATCAACGGCGACGCGGGCGGGGAGTGCGACCGCTTCACGGCGTCCCTGTCCGTCATTGCCACGGTCACCGTTATAGGCTCCGTGCCCTCGTGCACGTCGGCCGCGGCCTCGGTGGACCTTCCGGCCGTCGCCCGCCGCCGCCGGCTGAAGATGACGAGAACACAGATTGTGAGTATGATGATGAGAACGACCAACGCAGCGATGATGATGCCGATGATGGCGCCAAGGGTTAGCTTGCGACTCTTCTTGGCCTCGGAGTTGGGGCACGCAGCGAGAGGGCCGCCGCAAAGCGCCGTTCCGAGGAAGGCGCTGGCGGGCAGCCCGGCAAGTGAGGCGGGCACGGGGCCATCGATCTGGCCGTTGTAGGACACGTTGAACTGCGTCAGCTTCGGGAGGTCAAGGCCGCTCGGGAGCGCGCCGTTAAGGTCATTGCCCTCGAGGTTCAACGTGGCGAGGTTCCCGAGCCTGTTGAACTCTGATGACACGCCGCCGGTGAGGCGATTCCCCGAGAGGTCGGCCTTCTTGAGCAATGCCAGCGAGAAGAAGCTCTCCGGTATGTCGCCGTCGATCCGGTTCCCCTTGAGGTACAGCCACCGGAGCTCGGCGCAGCTGCCGATGTCATCCGGGATGGGGCCGGAGATGGCGTTAAACCGGAGCGACAGCGTCTGCAGGGCGGTGAGGTTGCCCACCGTGCCGACCGGGATCTGCCCGTGCAGGCTCTTGGCAACCAGCCGCAGCTCGACGACGCGCTGGCTGGGGGCGGGGCCGGGGCTGCAGCTGACGCCTTGCCACCCCTGGCACGGGGACACCGAGAGGTCCCACTTCAGATGGTTTCCCACGGCGGTGCGCAGGGCGAGCAGCGCGGCGCGGTCGCCGGCCAGGTCCGGCACAACGTGGCGAGGCAGCACGGCGAGCAGCGTGACCACGAGCTGCACGAGGGCGCACGCCGGCGGGGACCGCAGCCCGGGCGCCATGCTGTGACGCGGTGGCGGTACAGCTAGCTCACCGTACCAAGAAGAAGAAGGTAGCTAGAGGAAGGGACGGGATGGTTTGACAGGTATATGCACAGCGACGGCGATGGCGACGACGGCGGACGATTCGGTAGAGGAGACGCGCACGCGCAGGGCGACTGCGGCGAGGCTAGCAAGCAATTCCTTTTGTTGATCAATTGTTCCGGAGGGGCCCTGTGATTAAATAGGGCGCGTGGCCGGAAATTACATTCCCATATTACTCCAGCAGCTGTGCGTAGCGTGCTAATGGACAGCAAATAAATTGGCATTAGCAGCATTGGGATCGACGTCGGTCGACAAGGGAGAGGAGGAAGGTGAGGTGAAAGAACTGAAGCGGGAGGTTTGGACCGGAGCTATAGCTCCAAGGCGTTGGTAACTACTGCATCTCTACTCCTTTGGTAGGTTTATTTTCGTCTGTTTTTTTTTTGTCCATCTTACCTCCCACCACTCTCTTTTACTGGATTTTTCTCCCTCGTATTAAAAAACCAAATCCCATTAAAAGGCGAGATCTTGTTTCGTGCTTGCTTTGGCAGGTGTTTATTCAATTCAATCACGTAAATAATAGGTAACTAAGGATTCATAAATCACACCATATATATGAGATCACCTTCCTAAAAGATAGACATAGTATTTTTCTCGACAACCTTCCAAAACAAAATCAGATATTTCTCAATAACAAATCGCTAATCCAGCACACTATGCCATTTATTATTATTATCATTACCTCTACTATTAATTTACAATCACAAGTTTCCTGGCATACGCATCCACGCACCCTTACGGAGGGACGCCGTGCGCGACACTATGTAGGACGTCGTGGCCGAGCCTGACGCCGACGTGATGCTTGAGAATGCCAGAACGTGGATCACGACGTCGAGGTCGGCCGTGGCGGAAGGCGGGTCGTCGCACCGCCACGTACATGCGTTCGTGGACGCGGTCATGTTAAATTTCTTGTCAGTCATACAGAGAGCCAGACAGGCTACATTTTCAAATCAAGTGTGTCCATTCAAATGTCAAGAAATTCATTAAGAAAATGTGTCCTACAATACTCGGTAGTCGCCAGCATCGTTCGTAGCAGCCATTCATGCGAAAAATATTTTGGAAATTGAGTGTTGAATCAATTTGAAAATCAAACCATTAATGCAATTAATTAGCTAGACAGTTAATTACGTATACAATTAATTAGGTCCATTTAAATAGGAATTTTTTCGCACCGAATTAATTTGGAAACCGAGTCATTAATGCAATTAATTAATTAGGTAGAAAATTAATTATGCCTACAGATAATTAGAAGTAGGGATTTTTTCCCAATTAGGCAAATAATTAATTTATTTATTTGGCAGTTAATTAGGCATGCAGAGAATTAGGTAGGCCATTAAATATTTGTGTAATTAATTAATTAAGCAAGCAGTTAATCGCACCGAATTATTTTGAAAGCGCTCGTGGGCAAGGACGATTGAAAGTGCTAGTTATCGACTAGAGGGGGGGTGAATAGATGATTTTTATGAAAGGCTTTGAAACAAGCAATGATTATGAATAAGATGAACAGATATGGCAGACATAGACATCATACATACATGCATGCGTTGAACATAAACACAAGAAGCATGAAGACAAATGGGCAAACAGATTGAATGGCTTCAGGGAATATCTTCAAACACAGACAAGGTTGCAAAGGTTTCACAGTACAAAACAGTAAGTAAGGAAGTGAAGGGATAGAACTAGTAGCTCGGGGAAAACAATGATTTGTTTGACCAGTTCCAACTGCTGTGACAGTTGTACGTCTGGTTAGGGAGGCTGAGATTGAACTCAGAAGACCACGTCTTCACCTTATTCCCCTTGAGCTAAGACCCGCAGATCTCGCCCAATTACTCTGGTAAGTCTTCAAGGTAGACTTCCAAACCTTCACAGACTTCGTTTACCGGCAATCCACAATGACTCTTGGATGCTCAGAACGTGATGCCTAACCGGCTGGAAGATCGTAGTCTTCAAGTGTAATAAGTCTTCGGTTCACTCAGAACAGAATGTCTTTAGTGATGCTCAATCACTTTGGGCTCTGGGTGTTTTGGGTTTATCCTCGCAAGGATTCTCTCTCAAAGGCTTCGGAGGTGGGTTGCTCTCAAATGACAAAAGCCGTGTAGTTCTCTCGGAGCAGCCACCAATTTATGGTGGAGGGGGGTGGCTATTTATAGCCAGGGGGCAACCCGACATGATTTGTCCGAAATGACCCTGGGTCATTGGGGAACTGACACGTGTCCAACGGTCGGATTCCAACACACGCGACAACTTTACTTGGGCTCCAAGTAAAGCTGACTCAACCAACTCGGAAGAGATTTTCTCTCATTTGTCTTCGCTCGAAGACATAGGATTTTAGGTTGAGCATCACGTCAGTTTCTGACTTTGTTTACCTCGACCCCACTTAACAGCACGGTGGTTCCTATGACTCAAGAAAGAAGAAAATGAAACTACCAAAAGACTAAGTCTTCGCGTTCCATTGGCTTCAAGTGAATGTCGTCGTGAACCATTATCTTCAACACGAATGTCTTCGTAAACCACCATTGACTTCAATGTCTTCATACATTTTTAGGGGTCATCTTTGATGGGTAAACTGAATCAATAGGGACTTCTACCTGTGTTCTCCTGTGAATCTCACAAACACATTAGTCCCTCTACCAAGTTTGTCGTCAATACTCCAAAACCATCAAGGGGGTGGCACTAGATGCACTTACAATCTCCCCCTTTTTGGTGATTGATGACAAACTGGTTGAAGTTTTCAACGGAGATAATAGTATGTGAAAGTTAAGGAACAAGGTGTTTGGCTTCATGAAATTGAAGGGGCTCCCCCTGAAGGTGTGCATATAAGTAATTTGGTTTTGAATGCAAATGCACATGGAAGGTTTCACTTTGTGGAGATCTCCCTCTTTTCATGAAGTCACAACATAGTGCATACAAAGGAATACTTTGAGGATAATGAAATGCACAATGGAATATGGGCGTATGCAATGCGCATAAGATCAAAGTTAAGTAGCGTGCAAAACGAAACAGCAGCGAATGTAGCAGACGTCCATCAGGACTTAAGTTTACAACCCAAATACCAAATGTTCAAGAAGGAGAGTTGCAAACTTAACAAAAATATCCAGACCCAACCCAATGTGCCCTCTTGAAGACTATCAACCCATATGCTTCTCCCCCTTTTGTCATCGAATGACCAAAAAGGTGTGAAGACATAGGGTGTCTAAACGTCCCGATGAGGCGGTGAAGATGTTGGTGCAGATGGGTCGACGCTGGAGTTGGGTGGTGCAGACGGGCCTGATGCAACATCGTGATGCAGAGAAGTCATAGCTGGAGAAGTGGCGTCATCTTCTTCATCAACAACCCGAGCTTGGATAGTGGGTGCTGAAGAGGAATAATCAGAATCTTCGATTGATGGTGTCGCACGCCACTTCTCAGTTGCTGGAGGCTTGGAGCCAAACTTGAAGCTTTGCTTGAAGCCATCGGCAGCAAGGTCGTCTTCAGAGCATAACATAGTGAGGCTCTTCCAAGCACGGTGGTTAGCTTCATGAGCGACAAATGCATTTTTGGTGGAGAGATTTCTGATGCGATTGACGTCAGTGAGAAGACTTTGCATCTGACGCTTCATCCAGTCGTGATGCTTATCATGTTTCTGATGAAGAGAAACAATCAGTTCTCTATCTGTCATAGTGTGTGCACGCTTCTGAGGCCTTTGGGGTACTGTGCTGGTGGTTGTTTCAGTGTTAGCACGATGAGGCTGACGAATTTGACCAACAAGCAGACCAGGAGCAACAGTGTTCGGAATATGAACAACTTCAATATGTCCAGAGAAGCTTTGGTGTGCAGCATTGTCATTATCAATGGGAGTCTTATCTGCCTAAGGATAAATGACTTCATGAGGAACATCAACTTCAGGCAAGAAGATATGATGATTGCGGGCTGATGGTTGATATTGCACATGTGAGTGAAGCTTAATCAGCCGCATTATCCAAGGCGCATAGAATTTTAGGCCAAAGAGATCGATGCCAGAAGCCGCCAGCTGCCTGATGAAGAAGTCATGGGTGTTGAACCTTATGCCGTTGAGGACATAGTAGACCAATCTCTTCATGGTGCCTTCGATCTTGGTTGAAGATGAGTGCCCTTTGATTGGCCACAGAGTATGCCTAAGTATGTGATATATGGTGCGAGGCAAATACTCAAGGTCCTTGACCAGAAAGTGTGCTGGGAAATCAGCTTCAGCAGGCATTGGCTTCATCATCGTGAGCATTTATGTCATGTTCGGCTCAGGCTTCAGGAAGATGCTTTCAACCTCTTTTTCATAGACTTCACAACCTGGTACATAGAAGTCACCAGGAGTGGGCAGGTTTGTGAGCTCGAGAAGATCTTGAGCTTTGGCTTCATGATGAAGATCACCTGACATCCACTCAAGGGTCCAAGTCTTGGGATTCCTGTTGTAGCCAGAGATGTGAAGAGTTGCATAAAATTGGAGAACTAGCTCCTCATTCCAATGCTCCTTGTCAGTGACAAAGGGCAACAGTCCGACATCCTTGAAGCAATCCAGAGTTTGTTCCAGGCATGGAAGGCCAGTCATGGCTTCATGATCCAGACGCCCGTGAGGATAAATCCTACCTTGATTGCATAAGACGCACATGTAGTAGCTGCGTTGATGATGACTCCAGAATCTATCAGAAGATATTCGCTCCTTTATGAAGGGATTCTTTGAGCTGCCAAAGAAGGTGTTGTCGTTTCTGAAGGCAGCGATACTAAAGGTGCAGTCAGTTGATGGCGCGCTGTGAAGCCTTGGCATCCTGGGTACTGGCTTCTGAATGAGTGGCCGATTGTTGATATTAAACTCATACTGTGGGCCGGGTCTTTCAGGGACAGACAGACGAGGCCATTGTACTCAAACCAACTCACCAGAGCAATTTGCTACTTGTGAACTGCGTTGGGATTTTCCCGAAGAGGAGAGGATGATGCAGTACAGTAGAGATAAGTATTTCCCTCAGTTAAGAACCAAGGTTATCAATCCAGTAGGAGAACCACACAGAACCTCGTTAGCAGCACCTACACACAAAAAAGCACACACTTGCACCCAACGCAAATAAGAGGGTTGTCAATCCCCTTAGCGGTTACTTGCAAGGATTAATTCTGATAGTGATAGATAGATAAAGTAAATTGCAAAATAAAATAAAAGTAAATAAATTGCAGCAAGGTATTTTTGGATTTAAGATATGATAAAAGTAGACCCGGGGGCCATAGTTTTCACTAGAGGCTTCTCTCTCGAACACATAGCATACGGTGGGTAAACAAATTACTGTTGGACAATTGATAGAAAAGCGCATAGTTATGACGATATTCAAGGCAATGATCATGTATATAGGCATCACGTCCGAGACAAGTAGACCGACTCCTGCCTGCATCTACTACTATTACTCCACCCATCGACCGCTATCCAGCATGCATCTAGGGTATTAAGTTAATGAAAACAGAGTAACGCCTTAAGCAAGATGACATGATGTAGACAAAGTAAACTCAAGCAATATGATTAAACCCCATCTTTTTATCCTTAATGGCAACAATACAAATACGTGTCTTGTCCCTTTCTGTCACTGGGATATAGAACACTGCAAGATTGAACCCATCACAAAGCACCTCTCCCATTGCAAGATAAATCAATCTAGTTGGCCAAACGGATAGATCGGAGAGAAATACAAAGCTATAACAATCATGCATAAATAAGTTCAGAAAAGACTCAAATATTTCTCATGAATAATCTGATCATAAACCCACAATTCATCGGATCCCAACAAACACACCGCAAAAGAAGATTACATCGAATAGAACTCCAAGGAGATCGAGGAGAACATTGTATTGAAGATCAAAGAGAGAGAAGAAGCCATCTAGCTACTAGCTATGGACCCGTAGGTATGTGGTAAACTACTCACACATCATCGGAAGGGCAGCAAGGTTGATGAAGAAGCCCTCCGTGATCGATTCCCCCTCCGGCAGATTATCGGAAAAGGCCTCCAGATGGGATCGCCGAAGAACAGAGGCTTGCAGCAGCGGAAAAGTTATTCGTGGTGGCTCTCTGGTATATTGGGAATATTTGGGAATTTATAACGCTGGAATTAGGTCAAGAGGTGCCACGAGGGGCCCACAAGCCTGGGTGGCGCGCCTACCCCCCTAGGCATGCCCTCCGGGCTTGTCGCTCCCTCGTGACTCGTCTAGTCTTCTCCCGAAGCTTCTAGGGTCCCTTCTGGTCCAGAAAAAATTAATCCAATTTTTTTTCTTCGTTTGGACTCCGTTTGATAATGATTTTCTGGAAAGGCCAAAACAGGCAAAAAACAGCAACTGACACTGGGCACTAGGTTAATAGGTTAGTCCCAAAAAATGATAAATAATTGCATATAAAACATTCAAGATTGATACTATAATAGCATGGAACAATCAAAAAATATAGATACGTTGGAGACATATCAAGCATCCCCAAGCTTAATTCCTACTCGTCCTCGAGTAGGTAAATGATAAAAACAGAATTTTTGATGTGGAATGCTACCTAACATGTTTCATCATGTAATTCTCTTTTACGGTATGAATATTAAGATCCGAATGATTCAAAGCAATAGTCTATAATTTGATATAAAGACATCAATCAGGCATACTAGCAAACAATCATGCCTTTCAAAATAAAAATGCTAAAGAAAGTTATCCCTATAAAATCATATAATCCTGTCATGCTCCATCTTCTTAACATAAAGTATTTATCATGCACAACCCCGGAGACAATCAAGCAATTGGTTCATACTTTTTAACGCGCTTCGGCTTTTTCAACCCCCATGCAATACATGAGCGCAAGCCATGGATGTAGCACTATGGGTGGAATAGAATGATGATAGAGATTGATAAGGGGAAGTCAAAAAGAGAAGATAGTCTCACATCGACGAGGCTAATCAATGGGCTATGGAGATGCCCATCAATAAATGTCAATGCGAGGAGTAGAGATTGCCATGCAACGGATGCACTAAGAGCTATAAGTGTATGAAAGCTCAAAATAAAAACTAAGTGGGTGTGCATCCAACTTGCTTGCTCATGAAGACCTCGGGCATTTGAGGAAGCCCATCATCGGAATATACAAGCCAAGTTCTATAATGAAAAATTCCCACTAGTATATGAAAGTGACAACATAGGAGACTCTCTATATAAAAAACATGGTGCTACTTTGAAGCACAAGTATGGAAAAAGATAGTAACACTGCCCCTTCTCTCTTTTTCTCTCATTTTTTTACTGGGCTCTTGTTGGCCCCTTTTTTCTCTCTTTTTTTCTCTTTTTTGAGCTCCTCACTGGGACAATGCTCTAATAATGATGATCATCACACTTTTATTTACTTACAACTCAAAAATTACAACTCGATACTAGAACAAATATGACTCTATATGAATGCCTCTGGCAGTGTACCAGGATGTGCAATGATACTAGTGTAACATGTATGAAAATGATGAATGGTGGCTGAGCCACAAATACTATGTCAGCTATATGATCATGCAAAGCAATATGACAATGATGATGTGTGTCATATAAACGGAACGGTGTAAGTTGCATGGTAATATATCTCGGAATGGCTATGGAAATGCCATAATAGGTAGGTATGGTGGCTGTTTTGAGGAAGATATAAGGAGGCTTATGTGTGATAGAGAGTATCATATCACGGGGTTTGGATGCACCGGCGAAGCTTGCACCGACTCTCGATGTGAGAAAGGGCAATGCATGGTACCGAAGAGGCTAGCAAATTGTGGAAGGGTGAGAGTGCGTATAATCCATGGACTCACATTAGTCATAAAGAATTCACATACTTATTGCAAAAGTCTATTAGCCCTCGAAGCAAAGTACTGCTACGCATGCCCCTAGGGGGGAGGTTGGTAGGAGTTAACCATCGCATGCCCCCAACCGCCACGCAAAGGAAGACAATCAAGAATAAATCATGCTCCAACTTCTTAGCATAAAGACAGACCATACGTGCATGCTTCGGGAATCACAAACCTTAACACCAATATTCTTACTAAACCACAATTATCTACTAGAACCTCCCACATATTACCATCGTAATATCGCAAAACTATTGCAATAAATCAAACTTATCATATTCAGTGATCTACATGGAAGTTTTTATTGTATCCCTCTTGAATACCTATCATATTAGGACCAAATTCATAACCCATGCATATTACCATTGCTAATTATTAGACTCTCAAAAAGATATAAGTGAAGCATGAGAGTGCAACTATTTCTTTAAAATATAACCACCGCCATGCTCTAAAAGATATAAGTGAAGCACTAGAGCAACTGCCTAGCTCAAAAGATATAAGTGAAGCTCATAGAGTATTCTAACAAATCACAAATAATGTGTGTCCCTCTCAAAAAAGGTGTGTTCAGCAAAGATGATTGTGGCAAAGAAAACAAAGAAAATGAAACTATAGCACAAGACGCTCCAAGTAAAACACATATCATGTGATGAATAAAAATATAACTCCAAGTGATATACCGATAGATTGTAGACGAAAGAGGGGATGCCATCCGGGGCATCCCCAAGCTTAGACGCTTGAGTCTTCATTGAATATTACCTTGGGATGCCTTGGGCATCCCCAAGCTTAGGCTCTTGCCGCTCCTTATTCCTTCATCCATCGTGGTCTCACCCAAAACTTGAAAACTTCAGGACACAAAACTCAACAGAAACCTCATGAGATCCGTTAGTATAACAAATAAATCTTAAACTTTAGGTACTGTTGTAAATTGGTTCATATTTAATATTGGCATAATTCTACTGTACTACAACTTCTCCATGACTCATACTCCCCGATACGATCCATAGATTCATCAAAATAAGCAAACTATGCAACAAAAACAGAATCTGTCTGAAACAGAACAGTCTGTAAAGATCTATTTAAAAACCATACTTATGTAACTCCAAAAATTCTGAAAAATTACGAAAACATATAAAATTCATATACCAATACTGTGTAAAAATTTCAGATTTTTCTAACGCTCCAGTACAGAATCAAAAATCCAGCACTGGGCGCAAAACTTTCTGTTTTCCAAACAGCATCAATTATACTATCATCCAAATCATCCCAAAGGCATTACTTGGAACAAACACTAATTAAAAGATAAGAATCACAATCATAACAGAGTCTAAAATTGTGCAAACCCACAAAAACATAAAGTAAAACAAAAATTTAAGATACATATTGGGTTGCCTCCCAACAAGCGCTATTGTTTTATGTCCCTAGCTAGGCATAATGCATAGTTTCAAGTGTTGTCATCTTTCAAATTAATTACATAGGTGGCCCTCATAATAGATTCATATGGTGGATTAATTATATTTCTAGGGAAGTGTTCCATCCCTTTCTTTAATGGGAATTGAAATCTTATATTACCTTCTTTCATATCCATAATAGCACCTATGGTTCGAGAAAAGGCCTACCAAGTATTATAGGACAAGACGGATTGCATTCAATATCAAGCACAATAAAATCCATAGGCACATAATTCCTATTTGCAAGAATAAGCACATCATTTATTCTACCCAATGGTTTTTTAATAGTGGAATCCGCTAGATGTAAATTAAGGGAACAAGCATCCATATCGGTGAGACCTATCACGTCACATAAAGATTTTGGTATAGTAGAGATGCTAGCACCTAGATCACACAAAGCATTGCATTCATAGTCTTTGATTTTAACTTTAATAGTAGGTTCCCACTCATCATGTAATTTTCTAGGTATTGAAACTTCCAACTCAAGTTTTTCTTCATGAGCTTTTATCATAGCTTCTACAATATGCTTAGTAAAAGCTTTATTTTGTTCATAGGCATTAGGTGAATTAATCATGGATTGCAACAAGGAAATACATTCAACTAAAGAGCAATTATCATAATTAACATCCTTGTAATCCAAAGTAGTAGGCACATCACTATTTAAAGTTTTGACCTCTCCAAACCCACTTTTATCATTTTTATCATTAAGATCATCACCCTCCAAATAATTGGGACGCCTTCTAGCTAAAGTTGACTCATCTCCAGTCCCTTTTTCATCAAGTTTTATGTTACTAAATAAATATTCAATAGGTGAGACACCAATCATTTTAATATCTTCCTCATTACAAGAATGTGACTCAGGTTTAGTAGCCATCTTATTTACTAGCGTTGTTTGTTTATCCAAAATCTTCCCTAACAAGTTTTACGTACTAGCAAGTTGAGAATGAAGGTTGGCTACTTCTAGATTGACATCTTCAAACTGTTTATTAATAGTGTCCAATAGGATAGAATGTTCCTTAAGCTCCTCGGAAAAGAATTTATTATGCTCATATTGTGAAGACATAAAACTCTTAGTGGCATTTTCGATCTCAGACAATCTTTTGTTATAGAAACTTTCGCGAAATTCCTCTAGCGACATAGTGACAAAGCAAGCAAACTAGCAAACAAGCAAATAAAATATTTTTGTGTTTTTATAAATTATTTTAGAAGTGGGGAGATGAAAACGAGAGGCAAATGCAAATAAAAGGCAAATGAAAATAAGAGCAAGTAGATGATAGTTTGTGTGAAGGTACTTGATAGGTTTTGGTGATGTATCCCCGGCAACGGTGCCATAAATTCTTCCTGCTACTTGTGAACTGTGTTGGGATTTCCCCGAAGAGGAGAGGATGATGTAGTACAGTAGAGATAAGTATTTCCCTCAGTTAAGAACGAAGGTTATTGCTACTTGTAGTCTGCGTTGGTATTTCCCCGAAGAGGAGAGGATGATGCAGTACAGTAGAGATAAGTATTTCCCTCAGTTAAGAACCAAGGTTATCAATCCAGTAGGAGAACCAAGAAAAATTCCGTTAAGCGCACCTGCACACACAAAAGCAAACACTTGCACCCAACGCAAATAAGAGGGTTGTCAATCCTCTTAGCGGTTACTTGCAAGGATTAAATCTTATAGAGGTAAATAGCTAAACTCAAATACTAACTAAAATAAAAGTAAATAAATTGCAGCAAGGTATTTTTAGGTTTTTTATATGATAAGGATAGACCCGGGGGCCATAGTTTTCACTAGAGGCTTCTCTCTTGAGCATAGAAACATACAGTGGGTAAACAAATTACTGTTGGGCAATTGACAGAATAGCAAATAATTATGGCGGATTCATGGCAATGATCATGTATATAGGCATCACGTCCGAGACAAGTAGACCAACTCCTGACTGCATCTACTACTATTACTCCACTCATCGACTGCTATCCAGCACGCATCTAGAGTATTAAGTTAATAAAAACAGAGTAACGCCTTAAGCAAGATGACATGATGTAGAGAAGAAAATTCAATCAATATGAATAAACCCCATCTTTTTATCCTTAATGGCAATAATACAAATACGTGTCATGTCCCTTTCTGTCATTGGGATTGAGCACCGCAAGATTGAACCCATCACAAAGCACCTCTCCCATTGCAAGATAAATCAATCTAGTAGGCCAAACTAAACTGATAGATCGGAGAGAAATACAAAGCTATAACAATCATGCATAAAAGAGTTCAGAGAAGACTCAAATATTTCTCATGAATAATCTGATCATAAACTCACAATTCATCGGATCCCAACAAACACACCGCAAAAGAAGATTACATCGAATATAACTCCAAGAACATCAAGGAGAACATTGTATTGAAGATCAAAGAGAGAGAAGAAGCCATCTAGCTACTAGCTATGGACCCGTAGGTCTGTGGTAAACTACTCACACATCATCGGAAGGGCAGCAAGGTTGATGTAGAAGCTCTCCGTGATCGATTCCCCCTCCGACAGAGTACCGGAAAAGGCCTCCAGATGGGATCGCGGAAGAACAGAGGCTTGCAGCGGCGTAAAGGTTATTTCTTCTGGCTCTCTGGGGGTTTCCCAATATTTGTGAATTTATAGAAGTGGAATTAGATCAAACGGAGTCACGTGGGCCCCACAAGGCAACACGACGCGCCCCCCTAGGGCGCGCCCTGTTGCCTTGTGAAGCCTCCGTGAGGCTTCTGGCCTCCTCCCGAAGCTTCCAAGGGTTCTTTTGTCCAGAAAAAAATCTCCAAAAAGTTTCATGGCATTTGGACTTCATTTGGTACTGTTTCTCTGAAAAGCCAAAAAACAAGCAGAAAACAGCAACTGGCACTGGGCACTAGGTTAATAGGTTAGTGCCAAAAAATGATATATAATTGCATATAAAAATATCCAAGATTGATACTATAATAGCATGGAATAATCAAAAATTATAGATACGTTGGAGACGTATCAAGCATCCCCAAGCTTAATTCCTGCTCGTCCTCGAGTAGGTAAATCGTAAAAACAAATTTTTTGATGTGGAATGCTACCTATCATGTTTCATCATGTAATCTTTCTCTTACGGTATGAATAATAAGATCCAAATGATTCAAAGCAATAGTCTATAATTTGATATAAAGACATCAATACTCAGGCATACTAATAAACAATCATGTCTTTCAAAATAAACATGCTAAAGAACGTTATCCCTACAAAATCATACAATCCTGTCATTCTCCATCTTCTTCACACAAAATATTTATCATGCACTACCCCGGTTTTAGCCAAGCAATTGGTTCATACTTTTTAACGCGCTTCAGCTTTTTCAACTCCCACACAATACATGAGCGCAAGCCATGGATATAGCACTATGGGTGGAATAGAGTATGATGGTAGAGATAAATAAGAGAAGTCAAAAATGGAGAAAGTCTCACATCGACTAGGCTAATCAATGGGCTATGAAGATGCCCATCAATTGATGTCAATGCGAGGAGTAGGGATTGCCATGCAACGGATGCACTAAGAGCTAAAAGTGTATGAAAGCTCAACATGAAAACTAAGTGGGTGTGCATCCAACTTGCTTGCTCATGAAGACCTCGGGCATTTGAGGAAGCCCATCATCGGAATATACAAGCCAAGTTCTATAATGAAAAATTCCCACTAGTATATGAAAGTGACAAAATAGGAGACTCTCTATATGAAAAACATGGTGCTACTCTGAAGCACAAGTGTGGAAAAAGGATAGTAACATTGCCCCTTCTCTCTTTTTCTCTCATTTATTTTTTTCTTTATTTTTATTTTTTTCCCTCTTTTTTTTTTCTTTCTCTTTTTTTTAGAACGATCTCATGGACCTCATCCCCACTTTTTCGAGGACTCATTAGTCTCCATCATTCTTACCTCACTGGGACAATGCTCTAATAATGATGATCATCACACTTCTATTTACTTACAACTCAACATTACAACTCGATACTAGAACAAAAATATGACTCTATATGAATGCCTCTGGCAGTGTACCATGATGTGCAATGATGCTAGCGTAACATGTATATCAATGATGAACGGTGGCTGAGCCACAAATACTATGTCAGCTATATGATCATGCAAAGCAATATGACAATGATGATGTATGTCATGAAAACGGAACAGTGGAAGTTGCATGGTAATATATCTCGGAATGGCTATGGAAATGCCATGATAGGTAGGTATGGTGGCTGTTTTGAGGAAGATATAAGGAGGCTTATGTGTGATAGAGCGTATCATATCATGGGGTTTGGATGCACCGGTGAAGTTTGCACCAACTCTCGATGTGAGAAAGGGCAATGCATGGTACCGAAGAGGCTAGCAAATTGCGGAAGGGTGAGAGTGTGTATAATCCATGGACTCACATTAGTCATAAAGAACTCACATACTTATTGCGAAAGTTTATTAGCCCTCGATGCAAAGTACTACTACGCATGCTCCTAGGGGGGAGGTTGGTAGGAGTTAACCATCGCGTGCCCCCGACCGCCACACAAAGGAAGACAATCAATAATAATTCATGCTCCAACTTCTTAGCATAACGACAGACCATACGTGCATGCTTAGGGAATCGCAAACCTTAACACAATTATTCTTACTAAACCACAATTATCTACTAATACCTCCCACATATTACCATCTTAATATCGCAAAACTATTGCAAGGAATCAAATTTATCATATTCAGTGATCTACATGAAAGTTTTTATTATATCCCTCTTGAATACCTATCATATCAGGACCAAATTCATAACCCATGCATATTACCATTGCTATCATGAGACTCTCAAAAAGATATAAGTGAAGCATGAGAGTGCAACTATTTCTTTAAAATATAACCACTGCCGTGCTCTAAAAGATATAAGTGAAGCACTAGAGCAACTGCCAGCTCAAAAGATATAAGTGAAGCTCATAGAGTCTTCTAACAAATCACGAATAATGTGTGTCCCTCTCAAAAAGGTGTGTTCAGCAAAGATGATTGTGACAAACTAAAAAGCAAACAAAATCAAACAAACTATTTCACAAGACGCTCCAAGTAAAACACATATCATGTGATGAATAAAAATATAGCTCCAAGTGAGTTACCGATAGATTGTAGACGAAAGAGGGGATGCCTTCCGGGGCATCCCCAAGCTTAGACGCTTGAGTCTTCCTTGAATATTACCTTGGGGTGCCTTGGGAATCCCCAAGCTTCGGCTCTTGCACTCCTTATTCCTTTATCCATCGTAATCTCACGCAAAACTTGAAAACTTCAGTGCACAAAACTCAACAGAAACCTCGTGAGATCCGTTAGTATAACAAACAAACCTTAAACTTTAGGTACTGTTGTAAATTGATTCATATTTAATATTGGCATAATTCTACTGTACTCCAACTTCTCCATGACTCATATCCCCCGATACGATCCATAGATTCATCAAAATAAGCAAACTATGCAACAAAAACAGAATCTGTCTAAAACAGAATAGTCTGTAATGGTCTATTTAAAAGCCATACTTCTGTAACTCTAAAAATTCTGAAAACTTAGGAAAACGTAAAAAATTCATATAAAAATACTTTGTAAAAATTTCAGATTTTTCTGACGCTCCAGTACAGAACTAAAATTCCAGCACTGGACGCAAAACTTTCTGTTTTCCAAACAGCATCAATTATACTATCATCTACATCATCCCAAAGGCATTACTTGGCACAAACACTAATTAAAACATAAAAACACAATCATAACAGAAGCTATAATCATGCAAACACACAAAAACAGAAGGTAAAAGCAAAAATTTATTTTATTCATTGGGTTGCCTCCCAACAAGCGCTATTATTTTATGCCCCTAGCTAGGCATAATGCATAGTTTCAAGTGTTGTCATCCTTCAAGTTAATTCCATAAGTGGCCCTCATAATGGATTCATAAGGTTCTTTAATTCTTTTTCTAGGGAAGTGTTCCATCCCTTTCTTTAGTGGAAATTGAAATCTTATATTACGTTTTTTCATATCAATAATGGCACCAATAGTTCTAAGAAAAGGCCTACCAAGTATTATGGGGCAAGAAGGATTGCATTCAATGTCAAGAACAATAAAGTCCACGGGTACATAATTTATATTTGCAATAATAAGCACATATTCTACCCAATGGCTTTTTAATAGTGGAATCCGCAAGAAGCAAATTAAGGGAACAAGGATCCATGTCGGTGAGACCTAGCACATCACACAAAGACTTTGGTATAGTGGAAACGCTAGCACCAAGATCACAAAGAGCATTACATTCATAATCTTTAATTTTTACTTTAATAGTAGGTTCCCATTCATCTTGTAATTTTTTAGTAATTGATACTTCCAACTCAAGTTTTTCTTCATGTGCTTTCATCATGGCTTTTACAATATGTTTAGTGAAAGCCTTATTTTGCTCATATGAATTTGGTGAATTAATCATGGATTGCAACAAGGAAATACACTCAATTAAAGAACAACTATCATAATTAAAGTCCTTGTAATCCAAAGTAGTGGGTGCATTACTATTTAAAGTTTTGACCTCTCCAAACCCACTTTTTTCATTTTTACTATCAAGATTGTCACCCTCCAAGCAAGTGGGACTCCTTCTATCTAAAGTTGACTCTTCTCCAGTCCCTTTTTCATCAAGTTTTATGTTACTAAATAATGATTCAATAGGAGTGACACCAATCATTTTAATTTCTTCATCATTACTACGATAGAAACCGGGTGGAATCGCTTTTTCTAGAAATTCTCGCTTGGCTCTCAACCTAGCGGTCCTTTCTTTACTTTCATTAATGGAGACATAGATAGCTTTAATAGACTCATTTATATCATGTTTGGATGGCAAAATTTTAGTTTTGAGATTTTCCACATCATGAGCAATTCTATCCATGTTCCTAGCCAATTCATCAACTCTATTCAATTTTTCTTCTACCATAGTGTTGAAATTCTTTTGAGAATTAATAAATTATTTAATATTACTTTCAAGATCAGAGGACATCCTATTATTATTATTATTATTATTATTATTATTATTATTATTATTATTATAAGAATTACCATAAGGATTGCCATAATTATTAGAGGAATTTCCAGGAAACGGTCTAGCATTGAAATTACCCCTATAAGCATTGTTGTTGAAATTATTTCTAGAGACAAAATTCACATCAATAGCATCATTATTTTGCTCAATCAAAGTAGAAAATGGCACATCATTTGGATCAATATGAGCATTTTTATTTGCAACCAATTTCAATAAAGCATCCATCTTATCACTCAAAGTATTAATTTCTTCAACATAATTTACCTTCTTACCAGTTGGAGTTCGTTCAGTGTGCCATTGAGAATAATTTGCCATAATATTATCAAGAAGTTTTGTAGCTTCTCCCAATGTAATTTCCATAAAAGTACCACCTGCGATAGATTCTAGCAAATTTCTAGAGACAAAGTTTAGTCCCGCATAAATTTTTTGTATGATCATCCATAGATTCAAACCATGAGTTGGGCAATTTCTTATCATTAATTTCATTCTCTCCCAAGATTGTGCAACATGTTCATGCTCAAGTTGCTTAAAATTCATAATTTGATTTCTTCAAGAAATAATCTTAGTGGGAGGAAAATACTTGGTAATAAAAGCATCCTTACACTTATCCCATGAATTAATACTATTTCTAGGCAAGGATGATGTAGGATCGAAAGTATGTCTAGAGGGGGGGGGGTGATTAGACTACTTTACCAAATAAAACCTAGCCTTTTCCCAATTTTAATTGTAGGCAGATTTTAGCAATAATACTTGTCAAGCATCACCCTACACATGCAATTCTAAGAGTATAGCAGCGGAAAGTAAACAATTGCATATGTAAGTAAAAGAGGGGATCGGAGATTTCAAACGCAATGAAGACACGGTGGTTTTTGGCGTGGTTCCGATAGGTGGTGCTATCATACGTCCACGTTGATGGAGACTTCAACCCACGAAGGGTAACGGCTGCGCGAGTCCACGGAGGGCTCCACCCACGAAGGGTCCACGAAGAAGCAACCTTGTCTATTCCACCATGGCTTACGTCCACGAAGGACTAGCCTCACTCGGGGTAGATCTTCACGAAGTAGGCGATCTCCTTGCCCTTACAAACTCCTTGGTTCAACTCCACATCATGTCGGAGGCTCCCAAGTGACACCTAACCAATCTAGGAGACACCACTCTCCAAAATGTAATAGACGGTGTGTTGTTGATGAACTCCTTGCTCTTGTGCTTCAAATGATAGTCTTCCCAGCACTCAAACAACTCCTCACAGATTTGGCTATGGTGGAAGAAGGATTTGAGTGGAAAGCAACTTGGGAAAGGCTAGAAATCAAGATTCAAATGGTAGGAATGGAATAGCTTGATCTCAACACATGAGTAGGTGGTTCTCTCTCAGAAAATGTATGGTGGAAGTGTAGGCACGTTCTGATGGCTCTCCTTACTGAGAAGGAGGTGGTGGAGGGGTATATATAGCCTCCACACAAAATCCAACCGTTACACACTTTTGACCCAACTCGGTGGCACCGAAACCATCATTTCGGTAGCACCGAACTGTGTAAAAGATATGAACTTTAGGAATCTCGGTGGGACCGATAGGAACAACTCGGATGGACCAAAGTGCAATGGCTAGGGCAAACCTCATCTCGGTGGCACCGATTGCATCAACTCGGTAGGACCGAAGTGAAGCAATAAGGCAACAGAGAGTTGGCAAGCCATCTCGGTGAGACCGATTTGCAAAACTCGGTGAGACCGAAGTAGGTGCAAATGATCACAGAGAGTTGGCAAGGCCATCTCGGTGGGACCAAGATCCATTTCGGTGGATCTGATTTGTTAGGGTTTTGGCAGTGGCTAAGTCTAGGTGAACTCGATGGCTCCAGATAGGAAATTTCGGTGGGGCCGAGTTGGAATGTGGGTTTTGGACATATTTGGGATAGAGAGAGTGGTTGAGGGTTTAGGAGTACTGTCACTAAGCACTTGAGCAAAAAGACCATTAAGCAACACCTCATCCCCTTTTAATAGTATTGGCTTTCCTATGGACTCAATGTGATCTTGGATCACTAAACCAAAAATGTAGAGTCTTGATCTTTTGCCAATCCTTGTCCTTAGCATTTTGAGGGGTCCACGTCTCTAGTCCATGCCATGCCAATCATTGAACATCCTGAAATCTTTAACTTGAATGGACATTAGTTCAATGAGATATATGTTGTTATGAATTACCAAAACCACCAAGGGAGCAAATGTGCTTTCAGATGAGAACCAAGTTTTAGCACGGTCTCGTAGTGAGAATGGAAATAATTTTAATTTGACAATATCATTATCCACATCTTTCTTCTTTTGCATATCACAAAGTTCAACGAAAGTATTTAGATGGGATGCAGCATCTTCATTAGGACTACCAGAAAATTGTTCTTTCATAACAAGATTAAGCAAGGCAGCATTAATATCACATGACTCCACACTAGTGGCGGGAGGAGCAATAGGAGTACTAATAAAATCATTATTATTAGTATTGGAAAAGTCACACAATTTTGTATTTTCTTGAGACATCGCGACAAAGCAAGCAAACTAGCAAATAAAATATTTTTGTGTTTTTTGTAAAAAAAAAATTAGAAGTGGGGGAGATGAAAATGAGAGGCAAAAGCAAACAAAAGATAAATAAAGTAAATGCAAGTGAATGATAATTTGTGCGAAGGTACTTGGTAATTTTGATGATGTCTCCCCGGCAACGGCGCCAGAAATTCTTCCTGCTACTTGTAGTCTGCGTTGGTATTTCCCCGAAGAGGAGAGGATGATGCAGTACAGTAGAGATAAATATTTCCCTCAGTTAAGAACCAAGGTTATCAATCCAGTAGGAGAACCAAGCAAAATTCCATTAAGCGCACCTGCACACACAAAAGCAAACACTTGCACCCAAC
Organism: Elymus sibiricus; assembly: GCA_039707655.1. Taxonomy (NCBI): domain Eukaryota; kingdom Viridiplantae; phylum Streptophyta; class Magnoliopsida; order Poales; family Poaceae; genus Elymus; species Elymus sibiricus. The sequence continues at coordinate 165,033,866 of CM077676.1, forward strand.
GCAAATAAGAGGGTTGTCAATCCTCTTAGCGGTTACTTGCAAGGATTAAATCTTATAGAGGTAAATAGCTAAAATAAAATAGTAACTAAAATAAAAGTAAATAAATTACAACAAGGTATTTTTTGGTTTTTTACATGATAAAGATAGACCCGGGGGCCATAGTTTTCACTAGAGGCTTCTCTCTTGAGCATAGAAACATACGGTGGGTAAACAAATTACTGTTGGGCAATTGACAGAATAGCAATTAATTATGACGGATTCATGGCAATGATCATGTATATAGGCATCACGTATGAGGCAAGTAGACCGACTCCTGCCTGCATCTACTACTATTACTCCACTCATCGACCGCTATCCAGCATGCATCTAGAGTATTAAGTTAATAAAAACAGAGTAACGCCTAAAGCAAGATGACATGATGTAGAGAAGCAAATTCAATCAATATGAATAAACCCCATCTTTTTATCCTTAATGGCAACAATACAAATACGTGTCATGTCCCTTTATGTCACTGGGATTGAGCACCGCAAGATTGAACCCATCACAAAGCACCTCTCCCATTGCAAGATAGATCAATCTAGTAGGCCAAACTAAACCGATAGATCGGAGAGAAATTCAAAGCTATAACAATCATGCATAAAAGAGTTTAGAGAAGACTCAAATATTTCTCATGAATAATCTGATCATAAACTCACAATTCATCGGATCCCAACAAACACACCGCAAAAGAAGATTACATCGGATAGAACTCCAAGAACATCAAGGAGAACATTGTATTGAAGATCAAAGAAAGAGAAGAAGCCATCTAGCTACTAGCTATGGACCCGTAGGTCTGTGGTAAACTACTCACACATCATCGAAAGGGTAGCAAGGTTGATGTAGAAGCCCTCCGTGATCGATTCCCCCTCCGGCAGAGTACCGGAAAAGGCATCCAGATGGGATCGCTGAAGAACAGAGGCTTGCGGCGGTGTAAAGGTTATTTCTTCTAGCTCTCTGGGGGTTTCCCAATATTTTTGAATTTATAGAAGTGGAATTAGGTCAAACGGAGTCACGAGGGCCCCACAAGGCAACACGGCGCCCCCCCCTGAGGCGCGCCCTGTTGCCTTGTGAAGCCTCCGTGAGGCTTCTGGCCTCCTCCCGAAGCTTCCAAGGGTTCTTTTGTTCAGAAAAAAATCTCTAAAAAGTTTCGTGGCATTTGGACTTCATTTGGTACTGTTTCTCCGAAAAGCCAAAAACAAGCAGAAAACAGCAACTGGCACTGGGCACTAGGTTAATAGGTTAGTCCCAAAAAATGATATATAATTACATATAAAAACATCCAAGATTGATACTATAATAGCATGGAACAATCAAAAATTATAGATACGTTGGAGACGTATCAGTTATCAATCCAGTAGGAGAACCACACAGAACCTCGTTAGCAGCACCTACACACACAGAAGCAAACACTTGCACCCAACGCAAATAAGAGGGTTGTCAATCCCCTTAGTGGTTACTTGCAAGGATTAATTCTAATAGTGATAGATAGATAAAGTAAATTGCAAAATAAAATAAAAGTAAATAAATTGCAGCAAGGTATTTTTGGATTTAAGATATGATAAAAGTACACCCGGGGGCCATAGTTTTCACTAGAGGCTTCTCTCTCGAACACATAGCATACGGTGGGTAAACAAATTACTGTTGGGCAATTGTTAGAAAAGCGCATAGTTATGACGATATTCAAGGCAATGATCATGTATATAGGTATCATGTCCGAGACAAGTAGACCGACTCCTGCCTGCATCTACTACTATTACTCCACCCATCGACCGCTATCCAGCATGCATCTAGGGTATTAAGTTAATGAAAACAGAGTAACGCCTTAAGCAAGATGACATGATGTAGACAAAGTAAACTCAAGCAATATGATTAAACCCCATATTCTTATCCTTAATGGCAACAATACAAATACGTGTCTTGTCCCTTTCTGTCACTGGGATATAGAACACCGTAAGATTGAACCCATCACAAAGCACCTCTCCCATTGCAAGATAAATCAATCTAGTTGGCCAAACCAAACGCGTAGATCGGAGAGAAATACAAAGCTATAACAATCATGCATAAATAAGTTCAGAAAAGACTCAAATATTTTTCATGAATAATCTGATCATAAACCCACAATTCATCGGATCCCAACAAACACACCGCAAAAGAAGATTACATCAAATAGAACTCCAAAGAGATCGAGGAGAACATTGTATTGAAGATCAAAGAGAGAGAAGAAGCCATCTAGCTACTAGCTATGGACCCGTAGGTCTGTGGTAAACTACTCACACATCATCGGAAGGGCAGCAAGGTTGATGAAGAAGCCCTCCGTGATCGATTCCCCCTCCGGCAAATTACCGGAAAAGGCCTTCAGATGGGATCGCGGAAGAATAGAGGCTTGCGGTGGCGGAAAAGTTATTCGTGGCGGCTCTCTAGTATATTGGGAATTTATAGCGCTGTAATTAGGTCAAGAGGTGCCAGGAGGGGCCCACAAGCCTGGGGGGCGCGCCTACCCCCCTGGGCGTACCCTCCGGGCTTGTCGCTCCCTCGTGACTTGTCTGGTCTTCTCTCATAGCTTCTAGGGTCCCTTCTGGTCTAGATAAATTAATCCAAAGTTTTTTCTTCGTTTGAACTCCGTTTGGTAATGATTTACTAAAAAGGCAAAAACAGGCAAAAAACAACAACTGGCACTGGGCACTAGGTTAATAGGTTAGTCCCAAAAAATGATATATAATTGCATATAAAACATCCAAGATTGATACTATAATAGCATGGAACAATAAAAAATTATAGATACGTTGGAGACGTATCACGATTGTAAGCCAAAGCTGTATTGTCTTCAACAGTTGTGGCAGCAGAATTGGCTTCAGTTGCAGGAGGCTGATTGGTTTCAGTGGTGACAGCCAGATCATGTTCAGGATTGACTTCAGGCAGAGTCGAGTCTTTATTAGCATTGGCGTCAGTCACATTCACTTCAGCAGGATTAGCTTCCATCTCATTGGCTTCTGTGTGCGGAGCCTCATGCATAGTGGATGCAGTAGCAGCAGCAGTGGTGTCAGACACATGAGTTTGATCTTCTGGAATATCTTCAGAGTCTTTGGCTTCAAGCTCTGCTGTGGTGCTAGCTGGAGTGGCTTCATGAGTGACCTCGTGAGTAACAGATGTGTCATCTTGAGCTGCATCTTCAGGGATGCTTGTCATGGAGGAGGAGGGCCTTGGGCCTTTGCGAAGCCTTCAAAAGGAGGGCGACGCATTTGGGGGAGATATGTTTTCCTCCATGGCTTCTGGTGTGCCTTGCGGTGTTTGAAGTACAGGTGTTGATACTTGAGGAGTAGTAGTAGGAATTACTTCATGCAGCGGTGAGTTTGGATGCTGCTCATCCCAGAACTCATCTTGTACCATTGGCGTCAGAGGATTGCCAATACTTATGGGCTCACTGTTCTCTTGAACAGGCGATGATACCACATCATGGGTGAGCTGAGGAAGGACTTCATCATCTTCATGTCGCACATTGGCTTCAGTACCAATGTCTTCAGCTGTGATGGGGTCAACAGCTGGAATCTCTTTAGTTTCAGGAACCTCTGTGGAAGCAGGTTCATGCACAACAATTCTCCGTTCAACATTTTCAGAGGCAGGGGGAGCAACAAAAATAGGCGTCACAAGCAACGACTCTTGATGAGCTAATGGAGAAGATGTTGCTTGTGCCCTACGGGAAGCCTTTGAAGCTTTGGTCTTCTGTCACTTCTGAGAAGGGGAAGCAGCAGAAGCTTCAGATTGCTTGCGCTTTCTAGCTTCGGCTTCAGCTTGCTGTGTCTTTTTCCTCTCTGAAGCAATTAAAGGTGCAGAAGGCTTCGGGCCAGAGAAGTTTGGCGGGAAGATAATCTTGGGTGCATCTTGCCTGGAAGGCTCAACAACAGTTGTGACTGGCTTCTTCTTTTTCTTGATCAGCTTCGGATCAATAGCGGGGTGGCCAAGTGCTTTTCTTTGCAAGCTCTCATTGTGAGCTTGCACTGTTTTCTCAGCATATTTCTTGAGGCATTCTCGGGCGCCTTTGGCATCATCACGACGTCTCTGAAACTCTTCTTTCAGCTCAGCCATCATCTTCTTGAAGCCTTTGATTTCCTTGACGCTGAACTTCTCAACATGCTTCTTGAAAAGCTTCTTCTCATGCTGAATCTTGTTCTTCTGTTCAATGACTTTCTGAACTACAACCATCTCTTGGACAACAAAGCCTTGAAAGGTGACGCTGATATCAATGGGCAGTTGTACATCGTCAAGAGACAGAGAGGGATCTTGAAACCATTCATCAATAAAATTGTTCAGGATATCAGCATCGAACAGAGGCATGTCCTTGAAGATATCTGCTTCTTCCTGCCTGTTTTTGATGAGCATTTCGAGAGCATCATCATCAAATTCATCATCAGATAAGTCAATGATAGCATCATCAGCATGCAAAGTACTGGTTGGTTTAGGCCCACACCCTGCAGATTTCTTTGTCTTCGAAGAGTTTCGAGACATATCTTCAGAGTGCACACTGGATTCAGGAGGTGCAGTTTTCAATGGCTTCACCCTTGAAGCTTTTGGTGCAACAGCGGCCTTTGAAGCTTGTGCACCCTTAGCCTTGGAGGCTTTCGGCTTGCGCTGAGGCTTGGGTGAGGCAGGACCAATATCTTCACCTTGAGCTTCTCCTCGAGCGGCAGCATCGACAGTACGAAGAGCGTCAATATGCTCTATGTACGCCTGAAGACTATCCCATGGCCCAGTCAGATTTGGATCAGCTTCACGTGTGCCATTGGGCCTCGGCTCGGTAGGGCCAGGGTTGAAGTCAAAGTCAAAGTCTTTCTTGTTTTGTTCTGCAGAGCCCTTTGCAAACTGATAATTGGCTTCAAATAGCTCATCTTCTCGACTCCATCGAATGCTAGATGGATCAGGATTTTGAGGCATGACGCCTCTGACCATGCATGGATAGAAGTTCTGTGCAATGGCATCAGCCTTTGTCTTCGGTATTAGCTTCCTGTACACTATATCTGCCCATGGTGGCCTGACATCATTCTTGGCTGAGTATTCAGGAGTAACAAGGTGATAAAAGAACCATCGTTCTGCCCAGTATCTTCGAATCCATTGGACTCGGGACTTGCGCTGACCATATGTCTCTTGAGGATCTGACTTGTACTGCTCATATAGATCAGGAGGGAGGTCTAGAGCTGTGTTAGCTCGCCTTTGTCTTCCTCCCTTCTTTGAAGTATTCTGATTAGCCATTGGCTTCACAACACTGATTGGCTTCGCTCTGCTGGTACGACAGGAACTGGCTTCAGGTGAGTCAAGATGAAGCTGTAAGAAGTCTGCAAATGAATTCAGACTATGAGAACCAAGTGACTCGCCCACAGACATGTACCTGTGAAAAAAATTAGAGATGCGAGGGAAAGAGGAGAGGTTATATGCATTCTCAGAGGATTTTGAAGTTAAATCAGTTTGAAGACAATGACCTCATACCGCGAAGACATTCATTTATTGAGAAAGGTTGGTTCCAGATTTGTACGAATTCGAGAATAGGTACAAGTGAGGAATCATATGAATCATGCATCATAAGTGAAGTAACTTAGCAAGATATGAGATGTGTATGAGTGGAGATAAAGATTGGAAGTGAAAGAACAACTTCTAAAGATATTCGAAAATTTATCGAATCAAACGAACGGTAAAAAGTGAACTTTTATTTACCGCATGATGAACAGACGAAGAACAGCTCAACGAAGCGAGGAGGAAGCTGAGCAGTTCGATCTCCCACGCCCTAACTTGGAAGTGGAAGACGGCTACGACGGTGGCGGGGCGAAGATATCCGAAGCCGGCATGAGTACGGCGTCGAAGAGGTCGTGACAGCGAAGTGCTTCTTCTCCGACGACGATGGAAGCTAGCAACAGCGCTAGGGTTTCCGGAGACGAGAGCGACAGGTGTGAAAGAATTAAATGACCGCGGGGGCAAAGTATTTATAAGGAGGAGTTTGACACGGTGAATTTACTGTGTTGCCCCTGGCGATACATATTTGCTCGACGCGTGGCATGCATGCGCAGTTTTACTGCCACGCCTTGACCCCACTACCAAGCAGTTTTGGCGGGAGGTCGTTCCGACTTCTGCGGCGATCGGCAAAGTGGATAAGGATAATAAAAATGTTTTAAATATTGGTCTCAAAATCTTCGACTGACAAGGACACAGTGAAGACAATCGACACGTGTCAAGTAGAATGCATATGAAGATTTAGAGAGATTGGAAGAGATGAGCACAGAGAGGTAAGGGTCCGATCACATTCACTTAGTGCAGAAAAAATCAACTTGAAGACATAGCTATAAGTGAATGCTGTTGAGGACAAACTCATATATATATATAATAGTCAAACAAATGCAAATAAAAACAACGGAGTATAAGACAAACAAAGTCAAGAAGATAATGCAATAGATGTGACGCCATATGAAAATCTTCAAGAAAAGTTTGGTGGTGGCGTTACCCACCGTATAGGAAGTGTTAGACCCAGACACGACGCACAATTATCATGGCACTCTGGAGTCAAATTCCGCGTTAATATCTTCACACTTAGAGTGTATATCTTCATGAATTGAAGACATACGTTACTTTGTGTGTTGTACATCATAGTCATCAACAATGCATAAGCTTTAGGATGTGTGTCCATTCACTGGACATTTGAGGATTCTAAGATATTTAGCTCACACCGCAATTGCAAAACTTCTTCTCATCCAAAGGCTTCGTGAAGATATCTGCCAGTTGATCTTCAGTGTTGACGTGAATGATGTCAATGTCTTCTTTGAGCACATGGTCACGAAGGAAATGATGTCGAATCTGAATATGCTTCGTCTTGGAGTGCCGCACTGGGTTGTGGGCGATCTTGATGGCGTTTTCGTTGTCACAGAACAAAGGAACTTTCTTCTTGTTGATGCCATAGTCCTTGAGAGTTTGCTTCATCCAAAGAAGCTGAGCATAGCAGGATCCAGCAGCAATGTATTCGGCTTCAGCAGTGGAGAGTGATACACAGTTTTGCTTCTTTGAAGACCAACATACAAGTGAACGACCAAGAAAGTGACAAGTGCCTGATGTAGACTTGCGATCCACCTTATCACCAGCATAATCAGCATCGGAGAATCCAACAAGATCAAACTCTGAGCCCTTTGGATACCATAAGCCTAGCGTTGGGGTGTGAGCCAAATATCGAAGTATTCACTTCACCGTGAGGTGATGCGATTCCTTTGGTGCTGCTTGGAATCGGGCACACATGCAAATGCTAAGCATTATATCTGGCCTAGATGCACATAAGTACAATAAAGAACCAATCATGGAGCGGTATACCTTTTGATCGAACTCTTTACCATCGTCGTCGGAGCTCAGATGACCATTGGTTGGCATTGGCGTCTTGTAACCCTTGCAATCTTGCATACCAAACTTCTTCAAACAATCCTTGAGATACATCTCTTGTGAGATGAAGATGTCATTGCTTTGTTGACGAATTTAAAGACCAAGGAAGAATTTCAGCTCTCCCATCATGGACATTTGATATTTCTCTTGCATCATATGACTGAATTCATCACTATATCTTTTGTTGCTGCAGCCGAAGATAATGTCATCAACATAGATTTGGCATACAAACAGTTCACCATCATATGATTTGGTGAAGAGAGTGGGATCAAGGGAACCGGGTTTGAAGCCTTTGCTTTTCAGGAATTCCTTGAGTGTGTCATACCAGGCTCATGGAGCTTATTTGAGGCCATACAGTGCCTTGTTGAGCCTATAGACCTTGTCAGGGTGTTTAGGATCTTCAAACCCAGGTGGTTGAGCAACATAGGCTTCCTCTTCAATCTTGCCGTTGAGAAAGGCACTCTTTACATCCATTCGATATAAGAGGATATCATGATGATTGGCATAAGCAAGAAGTATACGGATGGCTTCAAGCCTTGCCACTGGAGCAAAGGTTTCATCGAAGTCAATCCCTTCCACTTGTGTGTAACCTTGAGCAACAAGACGGGCTTTGTTTTTGATAACTTGACCATGCTCATCTTGATTGTTGCGGTAGATCCATTTGGTTCCAATGATGTTGTGCTTGCGAGGGTCAGGACGCTTGACAAGTTCCCACACATTATTGAGCTCAAATTGCTGAAGCTCTTCTTGCATAGCTTGAATCCATTCTGGTTCCATGAAGGCTTCATCTACTTTGGTGGGTTCAGTGATGGAGATGAAAGTGAAATGCCCACAAAAGTTTGCCAGATGTGTGGCCCTTGAGCGAGTGAGAGGGCCTGGTGCATTGATGTTGTCAAGTATCTTCTCAATCTGAACTTCATTGGCCACACGAGGATGAACAGGGCGAAGACTTTGCTGTTGCTGAGTATTATCTTCAGAAGCATTATCTTCAAGCTCAGTATTATCTTCAGGCTGATCATTGTCTTCTCGCTGGACATGAGCAGGTATCACAACCTCTTCATCTCCAGGTTCCTCGGTGGGTATTATATCTCCAGTACCCATAAGCTTGATAGATTCACTAGGAGGAAGTTCATCTAGCACATGTGGCAGGTGCTCTCTTTGCGAGCCGTTAGTCTCATTGAACCGCACATCTACAGTTTCAACCACTTTCGGGTGAAAGAGGTTGAAGACTTTGTAGGTGTGCGAATCCTTTCCATAGCCAAGCATAAAACCCTCATGTGCTTTCGGTGCAAATTTGGAAGTGTGATGTGGATCCCGTATCCAGCACCTAGCACCGAAGACTTTGAAATAACTTACATTTGGCTTCTTACCAGTGATTAGTTCATAAGATGTCTTCTCGAAGAACTTGTGAATATATACTCTGTTGATGATGTGGCATGCAGTATCAATAGCTTCAGGCCACCACTTGCGTGGTGTCTTGTATTCATCAAGCATAGTGCGAGCCATCTCAATGAGAGTCCGGTTCTTGCGCTCCACGACGCCATTCTGCTAAGGAGTGTATGGAGCAGACAGCTCATGAGTGATGCCAAGAATGTCAAGATAGGTGTCGAGCCTAGTGTTCTTGAACTCGGTGCCATTGTCGCTCCTGATGTACTTGATCTTGATGCCATAGTTGGTCATGGCATGGTTTGCGAACCGCCTGAAGACATCCTGCACTTCATTCTTATACAAGATTATGTGCACCCAGGTATATCTAGAATAATCATCAACAATCACGAAACCATATAAATGTGCAGAGGTGGTAAGAGTAGAGTAATGAGTAGGGCCGAATAAGTCCATGTGTAGCAGCTCGAAAGGACGAGTGGTCGTCATGATTGTCTTTGAGGGGTGTTTCGCCCTAGTCATCTTCCCAGCTTCACAGGCACCACATAGGTGATCCTTCTTGAACTTGACGCCCTCGATCCCAATGATGTGCTTCTTCTTCACCAGGGTGTGCAAGTTCCTCATGCCAGCATGTCCTAGCCGTCGATGCCAAAGCCAGCACTCTGAAGCTTTTGCTAGGAGACTTGTGGCAAGCTGTGGTCCTGATGAAAAATCTACTATGTACAAGTCACCTTTTCAATAACCTTCGAAGACTTGAGATTTGTCAGAAGCCATTAGTACAAGACAGTGAAATTTGCCAAAGATGACAATCATATCAAGATCACAAAGCATTGAGACTGACATGAGGTTGTAACCAAGGGATTCGACAAGCATCACTTTATCCATGTGCCGATCCTTTGAAATAGCAACCCTACCTAGACCCAATACCTTGCTTTTCCCAGTATCAACAAATGTGATGTGAGTTTGTGAAGATGGCCGAAGTGTAGAGTCCATGAGTAAACTTCAGTCACCAGTCATATGGTTAGTGCAGCCACTGTCCAGGATCCAATCAGTAGCTTTCGGACGAGTAACCTACAATGCAGTTAGTAGGATAGGCTTCACCAAGACAATTGTGAAGAGCAAACATTTGACGGTGAAGACTTTCAGAGAATGTAAGTTTCTTGGAGGATATAGTAGCACAATCATCAAGAAATCCATGGACAAAATAAATGGTAAGACCATTTTGACATTTTATCTTGCGTTCGGCAAGATTTTTCAGGTCCCCAGCATTGTCTTCAGAACCCAATGCATTTTGGCTGGAGACCCGACCCTGCAAGAGAAATTAGTTCTTATTAACCACCCACATTTGAAGGGGTAGCTTAGAAGCAATAAGTTTAAGTGCAGCATCTGAGAATTTTGGCTTTGAAGCCCTAGCAAATAGCTTCACAAGGGGGTTAGAGTACTCAAACGAATATGCAGAAAAATTCTTCGATTTGTGAACATAATGGTTTGAAGAATAATGCTCATATTCATGAGTCTGATCATTGTAACCCTGCGAAACACGAGTGTTAGTACGATCATATGTTGACCTTTGTCTATATGAAGACTTTGGTCCATATGCAGCTTTTGCCCTGGTGTTTGTCTTCTTCCCTAATGGTGTCATGATGACATTCACGGGAAGCTTCTCAAGGTGACCTTTAGGAACCCAAATCTTCTTCATGGGAGGACCATTTCTGCAGTTAGTTCCAATAAACCTGGCAAACACTTCACCATTCTGATTTTTAAACAGTTTATAGTTTGAGTCAAATGACTCATCAATGATGATTGGGTTAGCATAGGTATAGCCAGATAATGTAGATGGGTCTATTGGGGTTCCCTTTGCGGCAACCCAAGTGGTTTTGGGATACTGCTCAGGCTTCCAATATGTACCATCAACATTCATGTTTCTTTCGAAACCAATGCCCTCTTTCCTAGGGTTTTTTGTTAGGACCGAGAGTATATCGACCAGAGGGGGGGTGAATGGGAGATTCAAAAATTCTTGCGAAAGTTTTGAACAGATCCCAAACCCAGCAGCGGAAATAAGGTTTGGTAGAATAGCACTTAATCAAGCACGCTATTGAGGAACATATCTATCGATGTAGGAAGCAGTAATTGTTCGAGCATAGAATATCACAGGTTAGACAAATAAGATGGTAATGCAATATATGAACAGATGCTGTAGCACGAGGGAAAACAAGATATGAACTGCGATGGAAATGCACGGGAATAGTGACAAGGTGAATGAATACGGCACTGAATGAAATCACGCTGACATGCAGAAGTACGAAGAGAAATAAATTAGATTGAGACGACAGAAATGAATGATGAGAATGCAAAAGATAAGTAACGAACTATGATTGATCAGATAAAACTATCGACACAGAGCATGAATGTAAACTGCTGAAGGAAATACAGTAATGTAGAATGAACCAGTGGTGCTCGATGGCGACAGATTAATTTGGTAGACCAGTTCGCCCTTCTGCCAAAGGACTACGTCTGGTTGGAGGGGTTGTGATTTAACACAGAAGATAAACTCTCTTCGCCCTATTCTCCTTCAACTCGGAGCTGATCAGACTCCAGTTGATTTCACTCGTGGTAGATACTTGTCGGCGATCTCCAAACCTTCGACAGACCTCTTCGCAAACCACAATGACTCTTGGTTGCTGAAGATCTTGCTCGGTGAAGACAACAACTCTTCAACACTCGAGCTAACACCTATCCATCTAGAGAGTGCGCAGCTCTCAAGAGTAATAGGTACAAGAACTCTAACTCAGAACTACTGTGATGCTCAACCACTGTCTAAGTTTTGGCTCTTGATTTTTCTCTCGGTGGATCTTAAACTCAAATCTCTCGGAGAGGGGATTCTCAATCAATCTTCTCAGAAATCTTAAGCGGAGCAGCCAACGGGCAACGTTGGAGCGGGGTGACTATTTATAGGCACAACCTTCCCTAAAGGGAAAAGCCCAAATTGGACATGTGGAGCAGCCAATGGCCGAACGACACGAGTCCAATGGTCGGAATTTGAGCACAACGGTAACATTCCTTGCGAAGCAAGTAATGCTAACTCCTCAGTTCGAAAGATATCTCCTACAGCACCGAAGAACAACGTCTTCTGCTGGCAGGTAATCATTCGAAGCAGAAAGAGATTTCTCTCAGTCTCGCATAGGTTTGGGCTAAGCATCACAGTGGATCTAAGCTTCGAGAACCTATACCCCTCTTAATAGTACGGAGGTCCTATGACTCAAATAAGACGAAGAAGAACAACGAAACAACTGCTACGTCTTCGCTTCATCTTCAATCTTCTCGACTGCAGTCATTGTTCTTCGGACACACCAAATAAAAATTGCTTCACGTTAGCAATAAATCTTCGAGGGGTTCACTTCTTCACATCAATCTTCTCGCCTACATGACTTTAATCAGATGTAGCTCATTCTTCTCTGCTGTGCAGATATTCTTTGGTGAAGTTCCTCGAACTTGACACCGGAGACAGCATTCTCTTTGGTACTGCATGGACTATTTCTCTCTGTGTGCACTAGCAAACAAATCAGTCCATGCCTGTTTCTGTCAACAATCTCCAAAACACAAGAGGGCAAGTATTGCACCAACAATCTCCCCCTTTTTGGACGATTGTTGACAAAATAGAACACATCGAAAGATAGATGAAAGAATGAAATGGAATGCGAAGGATAATGAAAGACGAGAGATAATTACGAAGATAAAGCACGCTCCCCCTGAAAGTATGCATCATTCAGAGTATGCATAGAAGATAAACTGGAAGGTAACGAGGTGAATCTTCGTATGAGTGACATTGACAGATGATCTCATTCGTAGTTTCATCCAATGCACTCGACGGTGTCTGAGGTGTTTCCTGCCACACACAACCTTTGAAATAGATTTGTTAGATAGCAAGGATATTTTGAAGTGAGTTGTGGCAATGGATAAGCCATGAAGATTTTCTCAGAGCACAGTTTGAATCCACACGAGATATAGGTTCCCTGCAAGTTAGATATTCGAAGAAAATCAGAGCAATGGAATCACAAGTATTTTGCTCGGAGTAGATATGCTTCAGATGAGGTTTTCCTGCAACAAGGATGATACGATAGAAATATGCGAGGAAAAACAGCTTATGAGACAGATAGAAAGAATTCTCTTTTGAATCATGAGTAAATTCACTCTGAAGCATCTTTTCTTCTCCTGCATCGTTAGATATCGAAAGAAAATCATAGTAGCATATCTAAGTGGAAGATACATGTAGTAAATTCTCTTTTAGAGAAACATAATTTCCAATCCTCCTTGAAATGCTTTCACTTTACCCTGCATGATAGATAAGTATCAAGGATAATTATCGCAAGGGAGTAAGCATTCGATAGCACCTGCAAACAGATAACCGGAAGCAAATAGCATTGCAGGGGGGGGGGTTATTAACGGTACATGACGACGCAGTATTCCATCACCACAGGTGGTGAGATTAAGTTTCACGAACAACAACAAATAGTTCAACGACGGAAACCAAATTGTTCGACTGAAAAGCAAATGGCAAATGGAAACACCCTGCAAATAACCCGCTTATCTATCTCTCGATGTTCTTCTCCCCCTTTTTGTCAACAAGTGTCAAAAAGGAAAGAGAATGCATGCGAGGAACTACTCGTCCGAAGAATCCCCAGAACTCGAACTGTTTGGCGATGCAGAGCGAGCGATGGTCGAGGCCGAAGCAGGAGTTGGAGTCACAACATGGGCTTCGGGATCAGCTTCGGGAGTAGCAGCGCGAGGTGCATCTGGCTTGTATATGAATGTGCCTACTGTGTCTTCAAGTTCATCATCGGGTTCAACAAACAACAGGTCGGTGGAGGCAGAACACTGAGGAAGCACTAGGGTTTGCCTTCGGATGCGAGGAACTTCCAACAGCTCCAGATGATCATAATCTTTCTCGATACCCTTGGCAGATAGTTGAGTGCGAGAATAATGCTTGCACAGAAGGGTCCAGGAGCGCTTATTTTGTTCCTTCTCATATAGAAGAGCTTGGTGAGCATAAGTGTGAAGCAGATTGATCCCAGTCATCATTTACAACTTCTCTTTGCGGTCGAGCTTGATGTGACTTTCCAGGGCTTGCTGAGTGCGAAGACAAATCTCATACAGTGAGGGATTTTCTTCACGAGGGATTTCGACTGTTGCCTTCTTGACCTTCCGAGCTTTAGCAGAGGCAGAGGCAGTAGCATCAATAGGTGTCTTCCCTTTGCCGATGTCCTTCACGATCCGGAGAGTGTCTCGGACTGGTGGAATGAAAACTTTCGGGACATGTGGGCAGAAAAACTTCTTCTTAGTAAGCTTCTCAATAGCGAACAAGACCCATGGTGCATATGGCTTCAAAGCCTGAGGGGTATCAGCTGCATAGGCCAAGTTGCGAATGAAAAGATCCGGAATGTCAAACCGAACGCCATGAGCTGTTGCTTGAAGAGCATTTGCCACGATGCCATGAATGGTTTCTGGCCTGTTTGTTGGCGTGAGGGAGTTGCAGAGGATATAGAACATCACTTTGTTCTCATAGGCCAGATTCTTAGGATTTTCCTCGGTACATTCATCACCAACAAGTTTGGGGTCCATCAGCATATGAAGTTTGGCTTCGGAAACCTCCCAGTAGTGCAGTCTGTGTTCCCGAGCGGCATCAAATTCACACAGAGGAAGATTCAACAGTGCTAAGAACTGGTCAGCCGAACATTTGATCTTTTCTTTTTCGATCATCCATTCGAGGATCCAAGTACTGCTATTAGGAAGGTCCCCTGAGATATAAAGAGTGGCATAGAACTGAAGGATTACTTCACGATTCCAACCATGATTGAAACGAAGGAAACTCTTCAGGAAGACTTGTTCAATCTGCTCGATGGTGTGATGGAAGCAAGGTAAACTTTCGAGCTCGGCGAAATCCAAAATCTTGTGCTTGAAGATGCGATTCTTGCCGTACAGAATGCGAGCATAGTACACGGCCTGTTCCTTCGCCCAGAATCTTGGTGACAAGGAAGTTCTTTCTCCATCATATGGGCAGGTCCCAAAGAATGCAAGTTTCGAATGATGAAACTGCTCGTTGAAAGCTGGACCATTCTGGCCATCATCGAAAGGAAACAAAGGATAGGTTTCCAATGGGTTTCTCAGTGGTTCTTCATTGGCCATAAATCGGGTCCGAATGTCATCAGGTGCAGGCACTCCTTCCTCAATAGGTTTGAGAGTAGCACGTGGCATCCTTGATTTTTCTCGTGCAGATTGCTGCGAAGAACTTGACTGACTACCGTTTTTGCTCGCTGGAACTCCTTCAGCAGCTTTCTGGCTTTCGGGCACAAGGGCCCCTTCTTTCTTTGCACTTTCTTCGGCTGGAGGCACATCGACCTCTTTCTCAGACGTTTGAGTCACAACTGGTGGTACAATTACTTCTCGAGCCATCGGTTCATCAGATTTCTTTTCTTCCTCTACCAACTGTGGTCCAGTGGTAAGAGGAGCATGATCAACATCCATCCAGGTAGGTGCACCAGATGATGAGACCGGCGTTGTTTTCTCTCGGGAAGCATTTAGCTCCCCCTCAATCTTGTCATTCTCTTCCTTATTTGCTTCGGAGGGCTCTGCTTGCAATGTTCTTGGTGGCGATGGATTTGCTTTCTCAACTTCAATTTCTTCATCAACCTCATCAACTGGGGATTGCAGCTTAGGAGGTGCATTTTCTTCATCAGTATTTTCCAGGAATATATCAACAACTTCAAGTTGCTCTTGGGCTACTAGAGCTGGAATAATAACCTCCTCAGTGCCAGCTTGCTGCATAGGTTCATCTTCGTGAGGTGGAGATGGTGGAACCTGCTGCAAGGGTGCACTGGAGTCCAGAGGAATTGGATCAGCAGCGACATTCTAAAGGCGGCGGTCTTTGTTTACTTTCGGTTTGCTCATTCTCGCCCTAGCCTTCTGACGTTTTTCTTCTTGAATTCTTCTTCGAGCAAGATCTGCCTTGCAGTCAATCTCCTCGTTCCTTCTGTTACACAACTGAGATACCTCCATGTGCAAGGGCGAGTGCCAATCAATTTTTTCATTGCGCAAGACACCGAGGGCCTTGGTGAGTTCAACAATTTCCTTGTTCAGCTTTTTCCTTTCGGATTCAGTTTTGGCCTCATTCCTCATTTTCTCGACAGCTTGCTTGTCTTTGACAACTTTATTTAACTTCTTGGAGATTTTCCTCAACTCGATGAAAAGCTTCGTTACCAATTCAGTAACATCGTCAGGTAGTCCCAGACCGCTCACATCATCAGATTTTGCATCATATGCAGCACTGTCAATCACATCGATCATGAAATTGAAATCATACTTCTGTTCCTTTGTGGACGCAGGAACAGTGGGCCTGGCCTTCTTGGCAACCACATCAGCTTTTTCTTCAGACTGCAGCTTTCTCTTCGCTGTAGTGTTTGTCACAGTTCTCGGAGCTGCAGAACCCGAAGGTTTGTCAGTGAATGGAATGGGTGCATGCCTGGGTGATTTCCTTGGAGAGGGTAAAACTTTCACTGGAGAGGGGCTCTTGGATGGCTTGTTGAGAATGGCAAGTTGATCATACAGTGGAATTTCATCAGGGGTATCTTCTCTGGATGACTCATCAGACGAGTCAGGAGCTGCCTTCTTGATTCTCTTGGCGACAGTTTTCTTTTGAGGTGCACAAGGGGAAACTGATTTCCTAGACTTGCTTTCCTTGGAAGCAGATGCACGATCCTTTTTCTTCTGTATGTCTTGCTGGGTCAGCGCGACGTTTTTCGCTTCAACTAGGTTTTTCTTTGCTTCTCTAGCTTCATGCTTGGATTTGGCCTTCGCCCTCTTAGCCACTTCCTCGGGGAAATTAGCGATGGTTTTGAGGGAGTCGGGATGAGCATTTGCCGGCTGTGGTGGTCTGACTTTTTCATCATCGGGGCCAATGTAGTTTTCGGCAATGCAGTCGTTCCATGGTGGTGTGAAAGCAAATAGAATCTGGTACTTTTCATGAACATTTTCATATCTGTACCATTTGCCTGCCCAGTGGCGACGAATTCTCTGAAGCCTGTTGTTGCGATCTGTCGTTGATTCACCCTCCGGTGGAGTTCTGTAACTATCAGGATCAGACATCTCAGCAGTGGTATTCTTTTCTCTGCCATGACCGCCCTTTTTAGGATTTCCATCAGAGAAGATGGTTAGAGCGTCTGTGACCAATTCATCCTCGGGCTGACTGTGAGCGGAGGGAATTTCCTCAACATCTTCTTCGGATTCAGTCTCTTGTTTCTTCTTCGGAGCCTTGGGTGGCTTCAAAGATTTTCCTCCTCCAGTCATTCTCATTCGTTCAGACCTTGATGGAAACTGAGGCAAATTTTCTTCAGAATCTGAATGCTCTTGCGAACTCTGTGACATGACCAACCTGTGAAATAGAATAGATGCGAGGGAAAAAGGGTAGGGTCATAAGCATGCACAGAAAGAGTTTGAACGAAAATGATTTTGAGGGAGTCCAACAAGGAACTCATGGTAATACAAAAAGATATCATCGATAGAATTTACAAGCTAGCCATAGAAAAATTCTAGGCAAGTTGATAGCTATCTAATCTTTCGGATAATTACACATGAACCCTAGATGAGGAAAACCAGTACGAGGAAGATCTACAAACCGCACAAGTCAAAACCTAGTGATTCCTAAAGATCTACCGTAGTGAAATAAATCAAAGTAAATAGCATCAGTAAGAACTGCCCTAAGAACAGAGATATGGAAAGAAGCAGTTCCGGATCCAAGCGCCCTAACTTGGCAACTTAGATCAACTACGGCAATGCGGGAGGAAGATTACCGCACCGGCGTGATCAGCTGCGACGAGATTTCACCGGAGTAGCACGGCAGAGCTTCTCGCCGGAGTTGCTTCGAGCAAGGGCTCGGGTGGAGATGGAACGAGGGTTTGAAGAACCAAGGAAGAAGACGTGACGTGGTGAGGGATATTTATAGCTGGAAAGCTGAACCTCCTCTCTGAAATCTACGGCCCACAGTTGCGGGACGTTCCGCATTCGACGGACACGATCACGATTGTGGAGATCGTGGGCACGTGGCAACCTTTCTCTGCGAGAAACTCGGGGAGAGAGCGGGAGTTTGAAAGGTTTGAAGGAGGGCTCAACGCCGAAAATTTTGATAAAAGTTCAAAGTTGATTTCTTTCGCGACCAAGGACGTCGGAGAGAGATCTTCTTCAGATCAAATTGCATGCTCACGACGGACATCATAGATTTGGATGAGAAAGAATAGAAGGATAAAAGGGTCCGAAACAAAACACTCAGCCAGAAGAGAAGAAACACCAAATGAGGAGCTATGAGTGAGTTGTTCATTGGACGAAACACAAACACGGCAACTCGAAGAGAAACAACAAACTGAGAACAAATAAACACAAAGAACCAGCACCAACAAGATAGATCTCAGGGTTAAGGATATACGATTAGAATCCCTGAGAGAGAGTTCCTGCAAGACGAGTTAGTTCTTTCTCGCAACCCACACTAGTGTGGGCAGCGCAAACCTCATTTGTCTCGTCTAAGCAGGGACATTCCTTCGTTGATTTCTGTAGTTCACCTGTGCATTTCGAGAGTAATCATATGAATAAGCATTGAAATTGTTCCCAGAGACATGAGCATAATGATTCGAGGAGATACGCATGTACTCCTTTTGTCGAAAGTTTGACCCATATCCATTCGAGGAAGTTGCAGTGCCAATCTGCAAGTGATTATCATTTCCTTGAAGAGAATTACTCTGCATATTTAGGTTAGCAGTGACAGATAAATTTTCAATGATGAACTTCTTCACCCAGATTTGCTTCTTGGGTGAACCAGACCTGCAGTTAGTCTCAACATACCGAGCGAAAACCTTACCATTCTGTTGTTTGAAGAATTTGTAGTTTGAATTATCAGACTCGTCAGAAACAACAGAAATGGGAGTGTCATATCCAAACAAGAGTGCAGGTTTGAGAGTTTTGCTTTTAGCAAGAACCCAACTCATTCAAGGATATTGCTCGGGAGTCCAGTAGGTTCCATCAACGTTGAGTTTCCTTTCGAAACCCAATCCTTCCTTTCGGGGATTTTTGTGCAGTATTGACTTCTTGAGCTCATCACAGAGAGTTTGATGCCCTTTGAGGCTCTTTAGCATTCCTGTCTCAAGCAAGTTCTTTAGCCTGCAATTTTCATCAGAGATAGCAACAAATTCCTCGGAAGAGGGGTTAGAAATATCATTCGTAGTGGTTGCAATATTCTCGATGACAGCATTGGACGTTTCAGCATTCGAATCAGCATTGCTATGTTCTAGGCATTTTGAGCAAGGAGGCACAAAATCATCAGGAAGGTTGTTGGATTGCTCGGCGATGAGAGAAGCTTTTTCTTTCGCAAGCACGTTATAAGACTCTTTCAGTGACTCGAGTTCTTGATTCCTGCTAAGGAGTTCATCTGATAAACTCTCGTAGTCGACTGCAAGAGAATCATATCGTTTGGAAAGATCATCAATCGTTGAAGAAAAAGCATCATGCTCTTCAGTCAACTCTTGATTCTTCTTCATCTCTTCGACCAGTAAACCTTCGGATTTCCTGAGATTCTTCTCAAGTTTTTCAATCTCATCTTGTTGAGATTTTGCAATCTTAACAAGTTTAGTATAGGCAATGTATTCAGAAGAATATTCAGCCATAGATTTTCGAAGTTTTGCTGATACCTGATCCTTTGAGGTTTTTGCCATGAGACAGAGTGCTAGTGGTTCATCATCACTTGAAGAATAATCATCTGAGTCTGATTCGAGTGATTTCTCGGATGATTCATGAGCAACAAATGCATTGCCTCTTCCTAGGCTTCTGTAAAGCTCTTCGTCTTCTGATTCGGATTCAGATGTTTCATCTTCAGATTCCATATTCATTTTAGCACACACTCTAGTCAGCTGCGATATTCTCTTCATATTGGATTCAATGGTTGCTCTGGTTTGCACGTCAGTGACTGGTCTCGTCGAAGAGGATGCGAAAGATTCATTTTTCTTCGAGAGCTTAGTGTGACGGTCCACTCGAGTGAATCCAGAGCAGTGAAGATGAATCCATCTGCTGCTAGGTTTTTCATCTTGTTCCCAGCAAGGACAGTCTGCTATGTAGTGACCGAATTGTTTGCACTTGAAGCACTTTCTTTCTTTCAGAGGTAATCTTATTGAAGATTTAGGCAAGTCAACTTTGTCATCATTTGTGAGACACAAATTTTGTCTTCTGAGATTACCTAGTCTTTCTGTGAGCATTTCTAGCTCTCTTGTGATAGAGTGTTGATTCTTGATGTCTTGTTCTTGTGAACTGCCATAATGTGAAAGAATTTCTCCTTCGCATTCCGAAGAAGATTCTTGATACCCATTTTCAAGTTCCATCTTTTCTTCGTGAATAGACAACAGTGTCATGACCTCGACGTAGTGAAGTTCTTCATAGTCTGGTCTTTGCTTGATTTCAGCTACGATTGGATCGAAGGTTGCATCAAGAGCACTCAGCAGCTTGTTGACCACATCTCTATCGGTGATATCTGTTACTCCTCGTTGACGAAGTCTTTCAACAATATTTGTCAACCGATCAGTGACTTCCATAACACTTTCCTTACGAAGACTTCTGAAACTAGCAAACATGGCACGAAGCATATCAGTGTGTGGATCTGTTCTGGCAATGCATTCTTCACGAACAGTTTTGATGGCATCCCAAAGTTGCTTGGCAGTGTCAAGCTTTCGGAACCGAATGAAGATGTCTTTCGAGATACTGTCACAGATAATATCTTTTGCTTGAGCATTCAACTGCATTATAGCTTTGTCATCGGAAGTAGGAGCATCAGGGTGCTGAACGGTGTGTCCATTTTCCACAATCTGCCAGAGTTCTACGTTGATAGCGTGAAGTCTGATTTTCATTCGCTCTTTCAAGTAGACATAGTCATTTCCATCGAAGATGGGAAACCCCTCAGAGTGTGAGGATCTACCAGCATATGACATACTCAAAACTCCAAGGTTGTTAGACCTTTAATAAGCAGAGACAGGGAGTACCTGCTCTGATACCAATTGTTAGGACCGAGAGTATATCGACCAAAGGGGGGGGTGAATGGGAGATTCAAAAATTCTTGCGAATGTTTTGAACAGATCCCAAACCCAACAGCGGAAATAAGGTTCGGTAGAATAGCACTTAATCAAGCACGCTATTGAGGAACATATCTATCGATGTAGGAAGCAGTAATAGTTCAAGCATAGAATATCACAGGTTAGACAGATATGATGGTAATGCAATATATGAACAGATGCAGTAGCACGAGGGAAAACAAGATATAAACTGCGATGGAAATGCACGGGAATAGTGAGAAGGTGAATGAATACGGCACTGAATGAGATCACGCTGACATGCAGAAGTACGAAGAGAAATAAATTAGATTGAGATGACAGAAATGAATGATGAGAATGCGAAAGATAAGTAACGAACTATGATTGATCAGATAAAACTATCGACACAGAGCACGAATGTAAACTGCTGAAGGAAATGCAGTAATGTAGAATGAACCAGTGGTGCTCGATGGCGACAGATGAATTTGGTAGACCAGTTCGCCCTTCTGCCAAAGGACTACGTCTGGTTGGAGGGGTTGTGATTTAACACAGAAGATAAACTCTCTTCGCCCTATTCTCCTTCAATTCGGAGCTAATCAGACTCCAGTTGATTTCACTCGTGGTAGATACTTGTCAGCGATCTCCAAACCTTCGACAGACCTCTTCGCAAACCACAATGACTCTTGGTTGCTGAAGATCTTGCTCGGTGAAGATAACAACTCTTCAACACTCGAGCCAACACCTATCTGTCTAGAGAGTGCGCAGCTCTCAAGAGTAATAGGTACAAGAACTCTAACTCAGAACTACTGTGATGCTCAACCACTGTCTAAGTTTTGGCTCTTGATTTTTCTCTCGGTGGATCTTAAACTCAAATCTCTCGGAGAGGGGATGCTCAATCAATCTTCTCAGAAATCTTAAGCGGAGCAGCCAACGGGCAACGTTGGAGCAGGGTGGCTATTTATAGCCGCAGCCTTCCCTGAAGGGAAAAGACCAAATTGGACATGTGGAGCAGCCAATGGCCGAACGACACGAGTCCAACGGTCGGAATTTGAGCACAACGGTAACATTCCTTGTGGAGCAAGTAATGCTAACTCCTCAGTTCGAAAGATATCTCCTGCAGCACCGAAGAACAACGTCTTCTGCTGGCAGGTAATCATTCGAAGCACAAAGAGATTTCTCTCAGTCTTGCATAGGTTTGGGCTAAGCATCACAACGGATCTAAGCTTCGAGAACCTATACCCCTCTTAATAGTACGGAGGTCCTATGACTCAAATAATACGAAGAAGAACAACGAAACAACTGCTACGTCTTCGCTTCGTCTTCAATCTTCTCGACTGCAGTCATTCTTCTTCGGACACACCGAATAAAAATTGCTTCGCGTCAGCAATAAATCTTCGAGGGGTTCACTTCTTCACATCAATCTTCTCGCCTACATGACTTTAATCAGATGTAGCTCATTCTTCTCTGCTGTGCAGATATTCTTCGATGAAGTTCCTCGAACTTGACACCGGAGACAACATTCTCTTTGGTACTGCATGGACTATTTCTCTCTGTGTGCACTAGCAAACAAATCAGTCCATGCCTGTTTCTGTCAAGAATCTCCAAAACACAAGAGGGCAAGTATTGCACCAACAATCTCCCTCTTTTTGGACGATTGTTGACAAAACAGAACACATTGAAAGATAGATGAAAGAATGAAATGGAATGCGAAGGATAATGAAAGACGAGAGATAATTACGAAGATAAAGCACGCTCCCCCTGAAAGTATGCATCATTCAGAGTATGCATAGAAGATAAACCGGAAGGTAGCGAGGTGAATCTTCATATGAGTGACATTGACAGATGATCTCATTCGTAGTTTCATCCAATGCACTCGACGGTGTCTGAGGTGTTTCCTGCCACACACAACCTTTGAAATAGATTTGGTAGATAGCAAGGATATTTTGAAGTGAGTTGTGGCAATGGATAAGCCATGAAGATTTTCTCAGAGCACAGTTTGAATCCACATGAGATATAGGTTCCCTGCAAGTTAGATGTTCGAAGAAAATCAGAGCAAGGGAATCACAAGTATTTTGCTCGGAGTAGATATGCTTCAGACGAGGTTTTCCTGCAACAAGGATGATACGATAGAAATATGCGAGGAAAAACAGCTTATGAGACAGATAGAAAGAATTCTCTTTTGAATCATGAGTAAATTCACTCTGAAGCATCTTTTCTTCTCCTTCATCGTTAGATATCGAAAGATTATCATAGTAGCATATCTAAGTGGAAGATACATGTAGTAAATTCTCTTTTAGAGAAACATAATTTCCAATCCTCCTTGAAATGCTTTCACTTTACCCTGCATGATAGATAAGTATCGAGGATAATTATCGCAAGGAAGTAAGCATTCGATAACACCTGCAAACAGATAACTGGAAGCAAATAGCATTGCAGGGGGGGTTATTAACGGTACATGACGATGCAGTATTCCATCACCACAGGTGGTGAGATTAAGTTTCACGAACAACAACAAATAGTTCAACGACGGAAACCAAATTGTTCGACTGAAAAGCAAATGGCAAATGGAAACACCCTGCAAATAACCCGCTTATCTATCTCTCGATGTTCTTCTCCCCCTTTTTGTCAACAAGTGTCAAAAAGGAAAGAGAATGCATGCGAGGAACTACTCGTCCGAAGAATCCCCAGAACTCGAACTGTTTGGCGATGCAGAGCGAGCGATGGTCGAGGCCGAAGCAGGAGTTGGAGTCGCAACATGGGCTTCGGGATCAGCTTCAGGAGTAGCAGCGCGAGGTGCATCTGGCTTGTATATGAATGTGCCTACTGTGTCTTCAAGTTCATCATCGGGTTGAACAAACAGTAGGTCGGTGGAGGCAGAACGCTGAGGAAGCACTGGGGTTTGCCTTCGGATGGGAGGAACTTCAAACAGCTTTAGATGATCATAATCTTTCTCGATACCCTTGGCAGATAGTTGAGTGCGAGAATAATGCTTGCGCAGAAGGGTCCAGGAGCGCTTCTTTTGTTCCTTCTCATATAGAAGAGCTTGGCGAGCATAATTGTGAAGCAGATTGATCTCAGTCATCATTTCCAACTTCTCTTTGGGGTCGAGCTTGATGTGACTTTCCAGGGCTTGCTGAGTGCGAAGACAAATCTCATATAGTGAGGGATTTTCTTCATGAGGGATTTCGACTGTTGCCTTCTTGACCTTCAGAGCTTTAGCAGAGGCAGAGGCAGTAGCATCAATAGGTGTCTTCCCTTTGCCGATGTCCTTCACGATCCGGAGAGTGTCTCGGACTGGTGAAATGAAAACTTTCAGGACATGTGGGCAGAAAAACTTCTTCTCAGTAAGCTTCTCAATAGCGAACATGACCCATGGTGCATATGGCTTCAAAGCTTGAGGGGTATCAGCTGCATAGGCCAAGTTGCGAATGAAAAGATCCGGAATGTCAAACCGAACGCCATGAGTTATTGCTTGAAGAGCATTTGCCACGATGCCATGAATGGTTTCTGGCCTATTTGTTGGCATGAGGGAGTTGCAGAGGATATAGAACAGCACTTTGTTCTCATAAGCCAAATTCTTAGGATTTGCCTTGGTACATTCATCACCAACAAGTTTGGGGTCCATCAGCATATGAAGTTCGGCTTCGGAAACTTCCCAGTAGTGCAGTCTGTGTTCCCGAGCGGCATCAAATTCACACAGAGGAAGATTTTTTTGACCGTAGAACAGTAGGAAAGGCTCCTACTGTGTTTGTATTATATAAAAGTAACAGTTACAAATTACATCTGTACATTTCACATCCCTACCCCAAGGTTGGGCAGTGGACCAAGGGGTTTTATAGTGAATAGAAGAAAACTAGTGTAAGGAGTTTACAAATGAAAGCACAAGAGGCCTGTGTGCCTCTTTGACTCTATGCTGCAGCAGCCCAAAGTCTCTCTTGAATCTATCAAGCCAGGAGGCTAGAGTGGGGTTGATGGCCCTGAAATGTTTGTTATTCCTTTCTTTCCACAAGCTCCAGGCGGCGACTAGGAATTTCTCGAAGAAGAGCGGAGAGGTCTGCTTGTTTTTCTGGGTTTTGACAAGCTGAAGGCGGCATGTGAATGATTCCCAGTCCAGGCCCAATTTTTCCCAGCACTGACGGCTGAAAGTACACGTGAAGATCATGTGATCAACTGTTTCCCCAATGGGCAATCCACAGAGCAGGCAGTCGTGATCGTCCCCGATGTTATAATGTCTCCGTTTCAACATGTTTCTAGTGTTGAGTCTATCATTGAAGAGGAGCCAGCCAAAGACCTTCATTTTCATCACACATTTGATTTCCACAGCCACGTAAAGACTTGGTGTGATTGGACCTCTCGGAAGAAGAAATGGTAGTAATCTGTGGACTTGTATTCAGTCTTGCCCCAAGTGTAGTGCCAAACATCCGAATTAGAGGTCATGGGCTGGATATAGGTTGAAATAGTTTGCAATTCCCTCACTTCAGCGTGAGCCTGCGGGGAGAGTGGAAGATGAAAAGCCTCTGCTATCGACGTGACTTGCAAAAAATCCCTGACCGAGGCGTCTTCCTTCAGAGCAAAGGAGTAAGCGCGCGGGTGGGAATCGAGGATGATTTCCTTTGACCATAAGTCTTTCTAAAAAAGGGCGGTAGAGCCACAGACAACATTGACACGTGAGATTCCTCTGTAGGCTGGTGTCAGTTTGAGGATATCACGCCACCACCAAGATCCAATAGGATCTGTGGCGTGTGGGATTTTCTGGGTATAGTACGAGTCCCATGTAAGTTGCACCCACGGGATGTCCATTTTGTTGTAGAACTTGTGGAGAAATTTCATGAGCAAGGCCTCGTTTTGGACTCGTATATTGATGATTCCTAGACCTCCATTTTCCTTGGGTTTACACACCATGTCCCAAGCAGCCAGAGAATTGCACTTTTCACCCTGATCGGTCTTCTTGGTCCAAAGGCATCTTCTTCTAATTTTATCCAGCATCTCAATAAGCTTGGGTGGGAATTTGAGAGTGCACATTGCATAGATCAAGAGCGATGTGATCGTGGAGTTAAGCAGAGATAACTTCCCACCATAGGACATGAGCGATAGAGTGGAGGAAAGACGGCGCTCGGCTGAGCAGACCAGCGGCATGAGGTCCTGGATTGTGGGGTGGGAGGTACCCATTGGAAGCCCGAGGTACGTGAATGGCATTGAACCAGCCGAGCATCCAAAGATTGCCGCAATGTTCACTGTAAGTTCAGCATCCATGTTGATGGGGATAAGGGTAGATTTGCTGAACTTTATCTTGAGGCCAATGGATTGAGCATAGTCCGAGAGGATCCCTTTGATGATTCGAGCTTGGCGAGGGCATGCAGGCATTAATAAGATTGTGTCGTCTACGTATTGTATAATAGGGTAGTCCATTGATCCATTGCATGGAAAAGGGAGTTCAATCAGACCCCGTCAAAATGCATCATTGATAGCAGTTTGTAGGAGATCTGCTGCGAGCACAAAAATCAAGGGCGATAGTGGGTCTCCCTAGCGCACCCCCCTGCGACAATGAAACTGACGGCCCGGGACTCCATTTAGCAAGACCGATGATCTCCCGGAGGAGAAGATGCTCTTAATCCAGGAGAGCCACTTGTCGTTAAAACCCATGTGTTTCATGATTTTAATCATCGGGTCATGCTTAATGGTGTCGAAAGCTTTTGCAAAGTCCAGCTTTAAAAGGACAATCTCCTTCTTAGACGCTTGACATTGATGGATGTATTGGAACGCCCATGCGAGACAGTCTTGGATAGATCTCCCTCTTAGAAATCCATATTGGTTGCGATGGACAATCTGCAATATAACTTTTTGTAGACGGTTGGCCAATAATTTGGTTATCAGCTTAAGGCAGCAGTTGAGTAGTGTTATTGGTCTGTAGTCATTAACTGTCGACGGGGAACCAGTTTTTGGGATGAGTATGATGAGCCCATCATTGATGCTTTGAAGATTTAGGTCACCCTCATGGAATTGATTGCACAAGGAATAGAACTCCTTTTTAATGATCGGCCAACAAGCTTTGAGGAAAAGGCCACTAATCAGACCAAGACTAAACCTTGATCATCTCACGGTCCCCTTCACCACCAAGGAGATTGATGATGTTGTAAAGGAAATGCCGGCCGACCGTGCTCCGGGACCTGATGGCTTTAGTGGCCTTTTCCACAGAGGAAGATTCAACAGTGCTAAGAACTGGTCAGCCGAACATTTGATCTTTTCTTCTTCGGTCATCCATTCGAGGATCCAAGTACTGCTATTAGCAAGGTCCCCTGAGATATAAAGAGTGGCATAGAACTGAAGGATTACTTCACGATTCCAGCCATGATTGAAACGAAGGAAACTCTTCAGGAAGACTTGTTCAATCTGCTCGATGGTGTGATGGAAGCAAGGTAAACTTTCGAGCTCGGCAAAATCCAGAATCTTGTGCTTGAAGATGCAATTCTTGCCGTACAGAATGCGAGCATAGTACACGGCCTGTTCCTTCGTCCAGAATCTTGGTGACAAGGAAGTTCTTTCTCCATCATATGGGCTGGTCCCAAAGAATGCAAGTTTCGAATGATGAAACTGCTCGTTGAAAGCTGGACCATTCTGGCCATCATCGATAGGAAACAAAGGATAGGTTTCCAATGGGTTTCTCAGTGGTTCTTCATCGGCCATAAATCAGGTCCGAATGTCATCAGGTGCAGGCACTCCTTCCTGAATAGGTTTGAGAGGAGCACGTGGCATCCTTGATTTTTCTCGTGCAGATTGCTGCGAAGAACTTGACTGACTACCGCTTTTGCTCGCTGGAACTCCTTCAGCAGCTTTCTGGCTTTCGGGCACAAGGGCCTCTTCTTTCTTTGCACTTTCTTCGGCTGGAGGCACATCGACCTCTTTCTCAGACGCTTGAGTCACAACTGGTGCTACAATTACTTCTCGAGCCATAGGCTCATCAGATTTCTTTTCTTCCTCTACCAACTGTGGTGCAGTGGTAAGAGGAGCAGGATCAACATCCATCCGGGTAGGGGCACCAGATGATGAGACCGGCGTTGTTTTCTCTTGGGAAGCATTTAGCTCCCCCTCAATCTTGTCATTCTCTTCCTTATTTGCTTCGGAGGGCTCTGCTTGCAATGTTCTCAGTGGTGATGGATTTGCTTTCTCAACTTCAATTTCTTCATCAACCTCATCAACTGGGGATTGCAGCTTAGGAGGTGCATTTTCTTCATCAGTATTTTCCAGGAATATATCAACAACTTCAAGTTGCTCTTGGGCTACTGGAGCTGGAATAATAACCTCCTTAGTGCCAGCTTGCTGCATAGGTTCATCTTCGTGAGGTGGAGATGGTGGAACCTGCTGCAAGGGTGCACTGGAGTCCAGAGGAATAGGATCAGCAGCGACATTCTGAAGGCGGCGGTCTTTGTTTACTTTCGGTTTGCTCATTCTCGCCCTAGCCTTCTGACGTTTTTCTTCTTGAATTCTTCTTCGAGCAAGATCTGCCTTGCGGTCAATCTCCTCGTTCCTTCTGTCACCCAACTGAGATACCTCCATGTGCAAGGGCGAGTGCCAATCAATTTTCTCATTGCGCAAGACACTGAGGGCCGTGGTGAGTTCAACAATTTCCTTGTTCAGCTTTTTCCTTTCGGATTCAGTTTTGGCCTCATTCCTCATTTTCTCGATAGCTTGCTTGTCTTTGACAACTTTATTTAACTTCTTGGAGATTTTCCTCAACTCGCTGAAAAGCTTCGTTACCAATTCAGTAACATCGTCAGGCAGTCCCAGACCGCTCACATCATCAGATTTTGCATCATATGTAGCACTGTCAATCACATCGATCATGAAATTGAAATCATACTTCTATTCCTCTGTGGAAGCAGGAACAGTGGGCCTGGCCTTCTTGGCAGCCATATCAGCTTTTTCTTCAGACTGCAGCTTTGTCTTCGCTGCAGTGTTTGTCACAGTTCTCGGAGGAACCCGAAGGTTTGTGAGTGAATGGAATGGGTGCATGCCTGGGCGATTTCCTTGGAGAGGGTAAAACTTTCACTGGAGAGGGGCTCTTGGATGGCTTGTTGAGAATGGCAAGTCGATCATACAGTGGAATTTCATCAGGGGTATCTTCTCTGGATGACTCATCAGACGAGTCAGGAGCTGCCTTCTTGATTCTCTTGGCGACAGTTTTCTTTCGAGGTGCACGAGGGGAAACTAATTTCCTAGACTTGCTTTCCGTGGAAGCAGATGCACGATCCTTTTTTTTCTGTACGTCTTGCTGGGTCAGCGCGACGTTTTTCGCTTCAACTAGGTTTTTCTTCGCTTCTCTAGCTTCACGCTTGGCTTTGGCCTTCGCCCTCTTAGCCACTTCCTCGGGAAAATCAACGATGGTTTTGAGGGAGTCGGGATGAGCATTTGCCGGCGGTGGTGGTCTGACTTTTTCATCATCGGGGCCAATGCAGTTTTCGGCAATGCAGTCGTTCCACGGTGGTGTGAAAGCAAACAGAATCTGGTACTTTTCGCGAACATTTTCATATCTGTACCATTTGCCTGCCCAGTGGCGGTGAATTCTCTGAAGCCTGTTGTTGCGATCTATCATTGATTCACCCTTCGGTGGAGTTCTGTAACTATCAGGATCAGACATCTCTGCAGTGGTATTCTTTTCTCTGCCGCGACCGCCCTTTTTAGGATTTCCATCAGAGAAGATGGTTAGAGCGTCTGTGACCAATTCATCCTCGGGCTGACTGTGAGCGGAGGGAATTTCCTCAACATCTTCTTCGGATTCAGTCTCTTGTTTCTTCTTTGGAGCCTTGGGTGGCTTCGAAGATTTTCCTCCTCCAGTCATTCTCATTCGTTCAGACCTTGACGGAAACTGAGGCAAATTTTCTTCAGAATCTGAATGCTCTTGCGAACTCTGTGACATGACCAACCTTTGAAATAGAATAGATGCGAGGGAAAAAGGTTAAGGTCATAAGCATGCACATAAAGATTTTGAACGAAAATGATTTTGAGGGAGTCCAACAAGGAACTCATGGTAATACAAAAAGATATCATCGATAGATTTTACAAGCTAGCCATAGAAAAATTATAGGCAAGTTGATAGCTATCTAATCTTTCGGATAATTACACATGAACCCTAGATGAGGAAAACCAATACGAGGAAGATCTACAAACCGTAAAAGTCAAAACCTAGTGATTCCTAAAGATCGACCGCAGTGAAATAAATCGAAGTAAATAGCATCGGTAAGAACTGCCCTAAGAACAGAGATATGGAAAGAAGTAGTTCCGGATCCAAGCGCCCTAACTTGGCAACTTAGATCAACTACGGCAACGCGGGAGGAAGATTACCGCACCGGCATGATCAGCTGCGACGAGATTTCACCGGAGTAGCACGATGGAGCTTCTCGCTGGAGTTGCTTCGAGCAAGGGCTCGGGTGGAGGTGGAACGAGGTTTTGAGGAACTGAGGAAGAAGACGCGACGCGGTGAGGGATATTTATAGCTGGAAAGCTGAACCTCCTCTCCGAAATCTACGGACCACAGTTGCGGGACGTTCCGCATTCAACGGACACGATCACGATTGTGGAGATCGTGGGCACGTGGCAACCGTTCTCTGCGAGAAACTCGGTGTAACACCCCAAAAATCGGGTTATCGATTTTTGTGCTGTTATTCCTTCCTAGCTTTCCTCTCCCAAATTTTTCCTCTGAAATCTGGTGAGTGACCAGGCGAATCCAGACAATCCTCAGTCTCTCCATGCCTTTCCCATGCTTTTGTGCCCGTCAAGCTTCTGTCAGTAAACCCCAAACCTCATTTAAACCCTAGTTCCAAAATTTTGGAACTGGAAATCCTGCCTTTGTGTTTACAAAGGAGCTATCATTTTCCTTGCTCTGTTGATCCTCCATAAATTTCTAGAGACTCTCCTACATCCATAAACCCTAGATGTGCAAAAATATTGCCAAGTCATATCCAATATTTTTCATCTGGAATTAATTCCTTTTTCTGCCCTTCTGAGGAATTAAATCCAGGAAAATATTTTCCCATCTCCAAAGTTCATGAAAACTTGTGGAGATATTCTGTGTGATCATATTGAGCTCTCAAAAAAATATTGGCCACAATTAAATAAGGGAAATTGCATTTTCCTATTTAAAGCCAATATTTCAATTTGGGGCCTTTCCAAAGGAACTACCATTTTGGTAGCTAGGAAAAATCCCAAATAATTTGTGGAGCTTCTCCTATCCATATATTCACCATTTCCATCAAAATCCCAAGTTCCACAATTCAAATTTTGAGTACAACATCCATTTGCAAATTCTGTCCAGATTTCCAGTTTGCAAAGGAAGTGCTTGTTCCCTTGATATTTTTGGGATGAGATTTTTCAGGGTGGTTAACAATGATAAATCACCTCTGGATACCAAAAACCAGCCCATTTCATCTAGCCAATCTTCCCCAGTAAATTATCTAAATTTCTATTCAGATTGAATCTCTGTGAAGGAAGTACCCTCATGGATGATCAATTTGAGATGAAACTTTTCCAGCTATCTCTCATGACCAAATCATCACTCTACACCAAAAATCAGCTAATTCTATCTAGCCATTTGACCCCAGCATCATCATCTTCATTTCTGGTCAGATTGCTAGTTTACAAAGGAAGT
The DNA here is from genome assembly GCA_039707655.1 of Elymus sibiricus. Classification (NCBI taxonomy): domain Eukaryota; kingdom Viridiplantae; phylum Streptophyta; class Magnoliopsida; order Poales; family Poaceae; genus Elymus; species Elymus sibiricus. The sequence continues at coordinate 165,065,447 of CM077676.1, forward strand.
ACCATCTATAGTTGTCCATTTGTGCTGAAATTTTGTCAGCATGGCCACCTTAGTAGATGACTAATCCCAGCCCAAGATCATGCCAAGAGGAGCACTATGGTGGCCACACCACGTGTGCAAACTTTGCTGACCTTGGTGCAGTTCCGTCAGAGCTCTCTCGTGCCATCCAGATGCATAGGTCAACTCAGTGCAGTAAGGAGAAACCCCTAGACAATGTTTGGCCTCGAGTGCGGCGTGGCAACGTCGTGGCCACGCGGTGACCACAGGCAGAGCGCGCCAAACCAGCGCCCTGTGCACCAGATCCTTCGGGAGCACGTCTCCGACAAGCTCCAGCTCGTCCGCGAGCGCCGGTGAGCTGCCCACCGCACGCGTGGACGTCCAGAAGCTCTCCCCCCTCGTCTCCTAGCTCGTGGCCACCTCTGGCGACATCGATTCGCCACTAGATCACCGCCACGGTGCCGAGCTCCCGAAGCATCGGCCGTCGTCGTGTAGCCCTCCCCGCGGCTATTTAAGCGAGCCCCGAGTCCCTCCTCTCCACCAGCAGCCCCAACCCCTCCCAGTCCTCCCACCCAAGCCCGGAGCTCCCTTCTTTTCCCATGGCAGAAGCTCTGCCGCCGCCCAACCCTCTCCCGATTCCGGCGATGTGGCCCTTCCCCTCCCCTCCATTCCTCACCCTCGACCACCCCTGAGTGCCCGCAGGCTGCCGCCGTCTCCATTCCCGCCAGAGAAGCTCTGCCGGCGTGGCTCTCTTGCCGTGATGCGGCCGCCGTGCCCCGGTCAGTGGCGTCGGCGCGGCAGGCCAGCTCGTGCGGTCCCGCGACCACCCGCGGACGCGGTGAGGAGCGCCGGTTCCGATGAGCCAGCGGCGGCCCTCCTCGTGCTGCCAGTCGCCGGCTACGTCGACCGCAGTGGCGCCCCTGCTCTGTTCTGTCGGGGGAAGAAGACGACCAGAGGAGAAGGGAAGAGAGAGAGAGAAAGGAGATGAGGTGGGGGCCACCTATAAGTGACCGACGGCGGGCCCAGCCGGTTAAGTGAAGACGTACTCCGTAAAAGGCGTTTTCCGTTTACCGAAGACGTATTTCTGGAAAGACGTTTTCATTTTTCCAGCCGCCGGTCGAACTGGTTAAATAGTGAATGTTCACCCGTTAAGGGCTAAAATGAACAGATTTCTGTTTGTTTTACCGCTTAACGAACGAACGGGCATTTCTTCGCGACCGTAACTCCGATTGAGGTAAATCCAATGCCCACGTCTTCAGTTCGTCGAGCCCGTTCCGATGGCATCATTTTCATAATGTTTTCACACTGTGAAAATGACCATTTTGCCCTTACCCTTCAATCAGCCCCTTCGAGAGGGAAACTTTTCTGGCAAATCTTTCCGCAAGCCCATCGCACTTCCTCCCGGTGTATTCCTCTACTCCAAGGCAAGCCAACCTCTTATCATGAGCTCCGGACTTGTGTGATGACTTTGCTTGCACCCTGCGTGTTGCCGTATATTTCAGATCATCTGTTAGTCTGCACTGCCATAGCCCTGTTATTTCATCTGTGCTAGATACTAGTGTTATTTACCATGTGATATCATGAATTGCTGTCATGTCATATTTTCCCATGCTAGTAACAATATTTTAGTACCATTATCATGTTAGTGCTATGATTTGATCTCATGCCATGATTGTCAGTACCGTTATGATTTTGCTATGCTGTTGTTAAGTAATTGTTCTTGCTCATAAATGTTGATGTTATGATGAGATGGTGGAGATGTTAAATTGAACTTCTAAAATTAAACCTCCTCCATCATCGATGGGATCGAGTCATAGTGCCACCGAACCGAGCTTACCCGTGCAGCCACATTTGCCGGTATGGGACGGCCTTGACTTGGTCTAACTTTGTGCTCTCTTATTGGTACCACCAAAGAGGGAAGGTGATGCGCGCGTGCTGCCCTGATCAGGTAGGCGGCGATAACCTTGTGAGCCCAGTTGTTTGTTTAACCCGGGAGTCCCCATTTGGGACAGTTTAGTTTGGCCACGACGGTGGCAGCAGGTGTCACGGGGTGACACAGGGGCCACCCAGGGCATGACTCCGGGGGAGGATGATTGTCGGTGGTACGGTGGGGGAGTCACGGGTTAGGCAAGTTTTGTTGGAGCAGCACCGGTCCACCCAAAGGGGAAGTGTATCGAGGTACGGGACCAAGAGCTTCATAGTGTGGGTAAAGTGCGCAACCTCTGCAGAGTGTAAGAATCTATTCGAATAGCCGCGTCCACGGTATTGGACACAGTTCGTATTAGGTCACACTATTTGGTCTTAGTCGATCTGGAGGACAAACCTGTTATTATAAACTTGCTAAGGAATGTGCTACTAAGTGAATGGGGGTAATTTGGATAATTGTGAGCAGTCACCATGTTGTTCTGATATGATCACGAGATGAGATCTCGGTGAGTCATGAGTTAGCCCAGAAAGGCAGTAAAACTGAGTGATGTCACCACCTATTACTTTAATGCTTCACGGGAGGTAGGTGTAGTGTAGGTTTCAGTTTAAGCTTGGATGCCATGCTTCGTAGAAATTGCCATGCCATGCCATGATATAAAGTTGATATGCCTGATCCATGTATGCCATGATTGATCCATGATTTCCTGTTAATTCCATACCATGTTTAGATTAAATTCTTATAGAAGCATAGGGCTTGCTTTGTCATCTGCTTGTTTGGATGCTATGTATTTGGTTGACTTGCGAGTACATTCAAAGTACTCACCTGGCCTTGCACGTGGCCAGTTGCAGGAGAAGATCCGTCAGGCTAGATCGTAACCCAGCCAGTCTTGTGCGTTGTGGAGCCCAGCCAGAGACGTTGTTGCCGCTGAACCAAGACCTCCACTGCCATTTAGTTAGCCTTGGAGTCATGTAATATCGTTGTAAGCAACAGTATTGTAAAACTCCATTTCACATAATAAAGCCATTTTTGTGCCTGGAATTGCTGTATCATGTCTCAGGTGTGCACCAGGTCTTATCCTGGGACTGGCGTGTGTCGGCCCTCTATCGGGGTGCCACAAGACTTGGTATCAGAGCCAGGCTGGCTGTAGGGTATCCTAGCATCAGACCACCACTATTTTCGACCGTAGTGAGCCCAATAGAGTTGACCCATCCCTGTCATCCGACACGGCCACTGTTGATCAAGAGGCGGCGCAGTCGGAATTGACGTGCCCCTACCCTGCTGTCCGCCCACCCAGCCATCCCTGGATTGAATCGTGATCCTATCCAGTTGTCGGCCGTGCCAGCGTATCCTTTACCCGGCATGAGAAGGATCCACGCCATGCTGGTATGTCCCAGCTTGGCTGCCTACTTAAAACCCCTCCCACCGGTGAGTCGCAGCCCTCTCAGTTCAGTAAGCCAGATCCCCGCAAGAGAACCCAAGCCAGTATTCTCAAACCAGCAGCCATGGCTAGTTCCTCTAGAGCACCCACTTTCCATAGCCGAACCTTGGCTAATGGTTATCCCGGCTTTCCGCCCATCCTTTCGAGTATGCTCACCCAAGCCCTTGGCTGTAGTACTAGCCCGGTGTATCTGGTGTTCCAATCGGAACCCGTCCCTCACCTTTGTCGATTCTATGCGAATGCGCATATCTGCCTAGGTCCAGCAGAGGATGGGAAGCCCATGACTTTTTAGGGCAAACCCATGCCCACCCCCGCATTGGCTGTCCAGACAGCTGCTGCGGAAGCCATCGCTTGTCTTCGTTTCCAGTTCTCGCAAGTAGCGGAGATGCGGGAGTTCCGCTACTTTCCCTTTGCGTCCAGCGAAGGCTGCATATTCTTCAGCACAGTCGAAGATGCCGACTCGGCAATGGCTCGCCTGGTTCAGTTCATTGCTGCCCAGGGACTGCTGCTCTCCGGCATTCTTGGAGAGTTTAAAGCCATTGACCATGACACCATTCGGGTTGTTACGGAATACCGTGAGGCCCGTCAAACTGCATCCCAGGCCACCAGTTCCATGATGTCAAACCCAGTGCCACCTTCGCAGCTAGTGTTACCCTCGAAGCCCGTGAACCCGTGGAACTCTGGCTCCGTCCACCCAAATTCTATTCGAGGAGCTATTCGGCGTCTTCGTCGTCGGGAGGTGTTTCGTCAAGTTTCAGCCGTATCTCCAGCAGTTGAGCGCCAACCTATAGAGGTGTCCGACGATGAAGACGGAAGTTGGCTCAGTCTACGTCCCCCAGGAGAGCCCCAGCAAGAGTAGAACCCTGCAGTTCGGAGTGAGTAGTTGCCTAGTGAGGTTGCGTGGTGTTGTATGCTTGTATTGCTTGTAACTCCTGTGCTGTTGTAATGTTATGTATGTTTGCTTGCTCTGTGTGTTTGGTTCACTGCCTCTCCATTAAGCAGAAATGCTTAACAGAGCTGGCAATGGTTCCTTAACAAGATTTTAGTCAGTAGAACACTTACACTTAATAACATCGGACTCACCCGGAGTCCCTAATGAAATATGAGCTGGTGTAGGTATATGTATACCAGGAGTACATACACCCACTAGCATTAAAACACCTTAGTGTAATCTGCTGGATGGGTTTCTTGTTTTCCTTTGCATGTATTTTGCCCCTATATGCATTCTGCATTTGCTTGCATATTGGTTTGAGTAGATTGCACATGTGTATCGTGTGAGCAATGTCTGCACGCCAAGTTCATCCTCCTGAGTTCAGTCGCAGCAGTACACGGGTGGAATGCAAAGCCGCATGCCCACATCGATTCGTGCCTTCTCCGTTTGCCAGCCTCCCAAACCCAGAACTCTGGAGAGCCAGTTCTCCCCTCCCTAGTCCCTAAATCTTTTTCCCAGAACCCAGTTGCAAACTCAGAGAAAATTTTTATTGCAGCATAAACCGTTACAACCCCTCCAGTCTGAGATTTAACCTCGATTTGACCCTAACACCCACTCGTACCCGGCACAGATGCCTAGTCCTCATGATCACCGCCACCTCGGAGAGTCATCACTCGAGTAGAGGCATCACGGCGATCATCAAGGATCATCGCACACAGCAGCAGTGAGAAGCCAACCAATGCCGCCAACAGATCAACCAAGAGGATTGTGATCAGCTCCGAACCCACGTCCTCCATTAACGCCTTGCCTCGAGCTCCTGCAACCAAAAGAAGAAGAAGAAGGAGAAGGAGAAGAGGTGGGGTGAGGTGTGAGGTAGAGGGAAGAAGGAAACCGCGGTTGTTTTTATAGCCCAAGTCCGGTGTACGGTGAGCGAGGTCCAGGAGAACCGCGCGTCGCTCGATCACCGGCGTCCAGGAGGCGAATCCGCGAGCAGTGCCGACCGGCGCTGGCCCGCGACGGGAGTGCTCTCTGCATCAGCCTCATGCACGCCGTGCACTATCGTCATAGGGTGCTTGACGCCCTAGGAGCTAGGCGTGCACAGTGCCAGCCGCACGCGGAACAGCGCGGAAGCGAGAGAGAGCCGTTGGCCAGAGAAGGAAGAAGGAGGTTGCCAGTGGGCCCTGGGCCCACCTGTCAGTAGGAGAGGCCACTGTTCCTCGGGGTACCTCTAGCATTTTTTGAAAAAGGAATTTTTTTTACTTTTTCTAAAAATGTCAGGGCCACGAGAAAACCCAGCGACCCCTACCCGTGGAGTAGATCCCGCGATATCCGTATCTCGATCTGGGTGTACCAATTCTCGGTACTCTTAACTCGGTTGTTTCCAACCGCAGGGTTAAGACCCAACCCAGAGGTTTTTCCAGGAGGAGTATTTGTTTTGAGCTAACCCTAGGAATCTCGAGGACAAGATTCTCTTATGGGGGGAAGGTTTGTAACACCCCAAAAATCGGGTTATCGATTTTTGTGCTGTTATTCCTTCCTAGCTTTCCTCTCCCAAATTTTTCCTCTGGAATCTGGTGAGTGACCAGGCGAATCCAGACAATCCTCAGTCTCTCCATGCCTTTCCCATGCTTCTGTGCCCGTCAAGCTTCTGTCAGTAAACCCCGAACCTCATTTAAACCCTAGTTCCAAAATTTCCGAACTGGAAATCCTGCCTTTGTGTTTACAAAGGAGCTATCATTTTCCTTGCTCTGTTGATCCTCCAAAAATTTCTAGAGACTCTCCTACATCCATAAACCCTAGATGTGCAAAAATATTGCCAAGTCATATCCAATATTTTTCATCTGGAATTAATTCCTTTTTCTGCCCTTCTGAGGAATTAAATCCAGGAAAATATTTTCCCATCTCCAAAGTTCATGAAAACTTGTGGAGATATTCTTTGTGATCATATTGAGCTCTCGAAAAAATATTGGCCACAATTAAATAAGGGAAATTGCATTTTCCTATTTAAAGCCAACATTTCAATTTGGGGCCTTTCCAAAGGAATTACCATTTTGGTAGCTAGGAAAAATCCCAAATAATTTGTGGAGCTTCTCCTATCCATATATTCACCATTTCCATCAAAATCCCAAGTTCCACAATTCAAATTTTGAGCACAACATCTATTTGCAAATTCTGTCCAGATTTCCAGTTTGCAAAGGAAGTGCTTGTTCCCTTGATCTTTTTGGGCTGAGATTTTTCAGGGTGGTTAACAATGATAAATCACCTCTAGATACCAAAAACCAGCCCATTTCATCTAGCCAATCTTCCCCAGTAAATTATCTAAGTTTCTATTCAGATTGAATCTCTGTGAAGGAAGTACCCTCATGGATGATCAATTTGAACAAAAACTTTTCCAGCTATCTCTCATGACCAAATCATCACTCTACACCAAAAATCTATCTAGCCATTTGACCCCAGCATCATCATCTTCATTTCTGGTCAGATTGCTAGTTTACAAAGGAAGTACCATCTATAGTTGTCCATTTGTGCTGAAATTTTGTCAGCATGGCCACCTTAGTAGATGACTAATCCCAGCCCAAGATCATGCCAAGAGGAGCACTATGGTGGCCACACCACGTGTGCAAACTTTGTTGCTGGAACCTGTTTGACCTTGGTGCAGTTCCGTCAGAGCTCTCTCGTGCCATCCAGATGCATAGGTCAACTCAGTGCAGTAAGGAGAAACCCCTAGACAATGTTTGGCCTCGAGTGCGGCGTGGCAACGCCATGGCCACGCGGTGACCACGGGCAGAGCACGCCAAACCAGCGCCCTGTGCACCAGATCCTTCGGGAGCACGTCTCCGGCAAGCTCCAGCTCGTCCGCGAGCACCGGTGAGCTGCCCACCGCACGCGTGGACGTCCAGAAGCTCTCCCCCCTCGTCTCCTAGCTCGTGGCCACCTCTGGCGACATCGATTCGCCACTAGATCGCCGCCACGGTGCCGAGCTCCCGAAGCATCGGCCGTCGTCGTGTAGCCCTCCCTGCGTCTATTTAAGCGAGCCCCGAGTCCCTCCTCTCCACCAGCAGCCCCAACCCCTCCCAGTCCTCCCACCCAAGCCCGAAGCTCCCTTCTTTTCCCATGGCAGAAGCTCTGCCGCCGCCCAACCCTCTCCCGATTCCGGCCGTGTGGCCCTTCCCCTCCCCTCCATTCCTCACTCTCGACCACCCCTGAGTGCCCGCAGGCTGCCGCCGTCTCCATTCCCGCCGGAGAAGCTCTGCCGGCATGGCTCTCTTGCCGTGATGCGGCCGCCGTGCCCCGGTCAGTGGCGTCGGTGCGGCAGGCCAGCTCGTGCGGTCCCCCGACCACCCTCGGACGCGGTGTGGAGCGCCGGTTCCGATGAGCCCAGCGGCGGCCCTCCTCGTGCTGCCAGTCGCCGGCTACGTCGACCGCAGCGGCGCCCCTGCTCTGTTCTGTCGGGGGAAGAAGACGACCAGAGGAGGAGGGAAGAGAGAGAGAAAGGAGATGAGGTGGGGGCCACCTGTAAGTGACCGACGGCGGGCCCAGCCGGTTAAGTGAAGACGTACTCCGTAAAAGGCATTTTCGGTTTACCGAAGACGTATTTCTGGAAAGACGTTTTCATTTTTCCAGCCGCCGGTCGAACTGGTTAAATAGTGAACGTTCACCCATTAAGGGCTAAAATGAACAGATTTCTGTTTGTTTTACCGCTTAACGAACGAACGGGCATTTCTTCGCGACCGTAACTCCGATTGAGGTAAATCCAACGCCCACGTCTTCAGTTCGTCGAGCCCGTTCCGATGCATCATTTTCATAATGTTTTCACACTGTGAAAATGACCATTTTGCCCTTACCCTTCAATTAGCCCCTTCGAGAGGGAAACTTTTCCAGCAAATCTTTCCGCAAGCCCATCGCACTTCCTCCCGGTGTATTCCTCTACCCCAAGGCACGCCAACCTCTTATCATGAGCTCTGGACTTGCGTGATGACTTTGCTTGCACCCTGTGTGTTGCCGTATATTTCATATCATCTGTTAGTCTGCACTACCGTAGCCCTGTTATTTCATCTGTGCTAGATACTAGTGTTATTTACCATGTGATATCATGAATTGCTGTCATGTCATATTTTCCCATGCTAGTAACAATATTTTAGTACCATTATCATGTTAGTGCTATGATTTGATCTCATGCCATGATTGTCAGTACCGTTATGATTTTGCTATGCTGTTGTTAAGTAATTATTCTTGCTCATAAATGTTGATGTTATGATGAGATGGTGGAGATGTTAAATTGAACTTCTAAAATTAAACCTCCTCCATCAGTGATGGGATTGAGTCATAGTGCCACCGAACCGAGCTTACCCGTGCAGCCACATTTGCCGGTATGGGACGGCCTTGACTTGGTCTAACTTTGTGCTCTCTTATTGGTACCACCAAAGAGGGAAGGTTATGCGCGCGTGCTGCCCTGATCAGGTAGGCGGCGATAACCTTGTGAGCCCAGTTGTTTGTTTAACCCGGGAGTCCCCATTTGGGACAGTTTAGTTTGGCCACGACGGTGGCAGGTGTCACGGGGTGACACAGGGGCCACCCAGGGCATGACTCCGGGGGAGGATGATTGTCGGTGGTACGGTGGGGGAGTCACGGGTTAGGCAAGTTTCGTTGGAGCAACACCGGTCCACCCAAAGGGGAAGTGTACCGAGGTACGGGACCAAGAGCTTCATAGTGTGGGTAAAGTACGCAACCTCTGCAGAGTGTAAGAATCTATTCGAATAGCCACGTCCACGGTATTGGACACAGTTCATATTAGGTCACACTATTTGGTCTTAGTCGATCTGGAGGACAAACCTGTTATTATAAACTTGCTAAGGAATGTGCTACTAAGTGAATGGGGTAATTTGGATAATTGTGAGCAGTCACCAAGTTGTTCTGATATGATCACGAGATGAGATCTCGGTGAGTCATGAGTTAGCCCAGAAAGGCAGTAAAACTGAGTGATGTCACCACCTATTACTTTAATGCTTCACGGGAGGTAGGTGTAGTGTAGGTTTTAGTTTAAGCTTGGATGCCATGCTTCGTAGAAATTGCCATGCCATGCCATGATATAAAGTTGATATGCCTGATCAATGTATGCCATGATTGATCCATGATTTCCTGTTAATTCCATACCATGTTTAGATTAAATTCTTATAGAAGCATAGGGCTTGCTTTGTCATCTGCTTGTTTGGATGCTATGTATTTGGTTGACTTGCGAGTACATTCAAAGTACTCACCTGGCCTTGCACGTGGCCAGTTGCAGGAGAAGATCCGTCAGGCTAGATCGTAACCCAGCCAGTCCTGTGCATTGTGGAGCCCAGCCAGAGACGTTGTTGCCGCTGAACCAAGACCTCCGCTGCCATTTAGCTATCCTTGGAGTCATGTAATATCGTTGTAAGCAACAGTATTGTAAAACTCCATTTCATATAATAAATCCATTTTTGTGCCTGGAATTGCTGTATCATGTCTCAGGTGTGCACCAGGTCTTATCCTGGGACTGGCGTGCGTCGGCCCTCTATCGGGGTGCCACACTCGGGGTGAGAGTGGGAGTTCAAAAGGTTTGAAGGAGGGCTCAACGCCGAAAAATTTGATAAAAGTTCAAAGTTGATTTCTTTCACGACCAAGGACGTCGGAGAGAGATCTTCTTCAGATCAAATTGCATGCTCACGACGGACAACATAGATTTGGATGGGAAAGAATAGAAGGATAAAAGGGTCCGAAACAAAACACTCAGCCAGAAGAGAAGAAACACCAAACGAGGAGCTATGAGTGAGTTTTTCATCGGACGAAACACAAACACGGCAACTCGAAGACAAACAACAAACTGAGAACAAATAAACACAAAGAACCAGCTCCAACAAGATAGATCTCAGGGTTAAGGATATATGATTAGAATCCCCGAGAGAGAGTTCCTACAAGACGAGTTAGTTCTTTCTCGCAACCCACACTTGTGTGGGCAGCACAGACCTCATTTGTCTCGTCTGAGCAGGGACGTTCCTTCGTTGATTTCTGTAGTTCACCTGTGCATTTCGAGAGTAATCATATGAATAAGCATTGAAATTGTTCCCAGAGAGATGAGCATAATGATTCGAGGAGATACGCATGTACTCCTTTTGTCGAAAGTTTGACCGATATCCATTCGAGGAAGTTGCAGTGCCAATCTGCGAGTGATTATCATTTCCTCGAAGAGAATTACTCTGCATATTTAGGTTAGTAGTGACAGATAAATTTTCAATGATGCACTTCTTCACCCAGATTTGCTTCTTGGGTGAACCATACATGCAGTTAGTCCAACATACCGAGCGAAAACCTTACCATTCTGTTGTTTGAAGAATTTGTAGTTTGAATCATCAGACTCGTCAGAAACAACAGAAATGGGAGTGTCATATCCAGACAGGAGTGCAGGTTTGAGAGTTTTGCTTTTAGCAAGAACTCAACTCGTTCGAGGATATTGCTCGGGAGTCCAGTAGGTTCCATCAACGTTGAGTTTCCTTTCGAAACCCAATCCTTCCTTTTGGGGATTTTTGTGCAGTATTGACTTCTTGAGCACATCACAGAGAGTTTGATGCCCTTTGAGGCTCTTTAGCATTCCTGTCTCAAGCAAGTTCTTTAGCCTGCAATTTTCATCAGAGATAGCAACAAATTCCTCGGAAGAGGGGTTAGAAATATCATAGGTAGTGGTTGCAATATTCTCGATGACAGCATTGGACGTTTCAGCATTCGAATCAGCATTGCTATGTTCTAGGCATTTTGAGCAAGGAGGCACAAAATCATCAGGAAGGTTGTTGGATTGCTCGGCGAAGAGAGAAGCTTTTTCTTTTGCGTTATAAGACTCTTTCAGTGACTCAAGTTCTTGATTCCTGCTAAGGAGTCCATCTGATAAACTCTCGTAGTCGACTGCAAGAGAATCATATCGTTTGGAAAGATCATCAATCGTTGAAGAAAAAGCATCATGCTCTTCAGTCAACTCTTGATTCTTCTTCATCTCTTCGACGAGTAATCCTTCAGATTTCCTGAGATTCTTCTCAAGTTTTTCAAGCTCATCTTGTTGAGATTTTGCAATCTTAACAAGTTTAGCATAGGCAATGTATTCAGAAGAATATTCAGCCATAGATTTCGGTGTTTTGCTGATACCTGATCCTTTGAGGTTTTTGCCATGAGATAGAGTGCTAGTGGTTCATCATCACTTGAAGAATAATCATCTGAGTCTGATTCGAGTGATTTCTCGGATGATTCATGAGCAACAAATGCATTGCCTCTTCCTAGGCTTCTGTAAAGCTCTTCGTCTTCTGATTCGGATTCAGATGTTTCATCTTCAGATTCCATATTCATTTCAGCACACACTCTAGTCAACTGCGATATTCTCTTCATATTGGATTCAATGGTTGCTGTGGTTTGCACGTCAATGACATGTATCATCGAAGAGGATGCGAAAGATTCATTTTTCTTCGAGAGCTTAGTGTGACGGTCCACTCGAGTGAATCCAGAGCAGTGAAGATGAATCCATCTGTTGCTAGGTTTTTCATCTTGTTCCGAGCAAGGACAGTCTGCTATGTAGTGACCGGATTGTTTGCACTTGAAGCACTTTATTTCTTTCGGAGGTAATCTTCTTGAAGATTCAAGCAAGTCAACTTCGTCATCATTTGTGAGACACAGATTTTGTCTTCTGAGATTACCTAGTCTTTCTGTGAGCATTTCTAGCTCTCTTGTGATAGAGTGTTGATTCTCGATGTCTTCTTCTTGTGAACTGCCATAATGTGAAAGAATTTCTCCTTTGCTTTCTGAAGAAGATTCTTGATACCCATTTTCAAGTTCCATCTTTTCTTCGTGAATAGACAACAGCGTCATGACCTCGACGTAGTGAAGTTCTTCATAGTCTGGTCTTTGCTTGATTTCAGCTACGATTGGATCGAAGGTTGCATCAAGAGCACTCAGCAGCTTGTTGACCACATCTCTATCGGTGATATCTGTTACTCCTCGTTGATGAAGTCTTTCAACAATATTTGTCAACCGATCAGTGAGTTTCATAGCACTTTCCTTACGAAGACTTCTGAAACCAGCAAACATGGCACGAAGCATATCAGTGTGTGGATCTGTTCTGGCAATGCATTCTTCACGAACAGTTTTGATGGCATCCCAAAGTTACTTGGCAGTGTCAAGCTTTCGGAACCGAATGAAGATGTCTTTCGAGATACTGTCATAGATAATATCTTTTGCTTGAGCATTCAACTGCATTATAGCTTTGTCATCGGAAGTAGGAGCATCAGGGTGCTGAACGGTGTGTCCATTTTCCACAATCTGCTAGAGTTCTACGTTGATAGCTTGAAGTTTGATTTTCATTCGCTCTTTCCAGTAGACATAGTCATTTCCATCGAAGATGGGAAACCCCTCAGAGTGCGAGGATCTACCTGCATACGACATACTCAAAACTCCAAGGTTGTTAGACCTTTAATAAGCAGAGACAGGGAGTAGCTGCTCTGATACCAATTATTAGGACCGAGAGTATATCGACCAGAGGGGGGGGGGTGAATGGGAGATTCAAAAATTCTTGCGAATGTTTTGAACAGATCCCAAACCAAACAGCGGAAATAAGGTTCGGTAGAATAGCACTTAATCAAGCACGCTATTATCTATCGATGTAGGAAGCAGTAATTGTTCGAGCGTAGAATATCACAGGTTAGACAGATATGATGGTAATGCAATATATGAACAGATGCAGTAGCACTAGGGAAAACAAGATATGAACTGCGATGGAAATGCATGGGAATAGTGACAAGGTGAATGAATACGGCACTGAATGAAATCACGCTGACATGCAGAAGTACGAAGAGAAATAAATTAGATTGAGACGACAGAAATGAATGATGAGAATGCGAAAGATAAGTAACGAACTATGATTGATCAGATAAAACTATCGACATAGAGCACGAATGTAAACTGCTGAAGGAAATGCAGTAATGTAGAATGAACCAGTGGTGCTCGATGGCGACAGATGAATTTAGTAGACCAGTTCGCCCTTCTGCCAAAGGACTACGTCTGGTTGGAGGGGTTGTGATTTAACACAGAAGATAAACTCTCTTCGCCCTATTCTCCTTCAACTCAGAGCTGATCAGACTCCAGTTGATTTCACTCGTGGTAGATACTTGTCGGCGATCTCCAAACCTTCGACAGACCTCTTCGCAAACCACAATGACTCTTGGTTGCTGAAGATCTTGCTCGGTGAAGACAACAACTCTTCAACACTCGAGCCAACACCTATCCGTCTAGAGAGTGCGCAGCTCTCAAGAGTAATAGGTACAAGAACTCTAACTCAGAACTACTGTGATGCTCAACCACTGTCTAAGTTTTGGCTCTTGATTTTTCTCTCGGTGGATCTTAAACTCAAATCTCTCGGAGAGGGGATGCTCAATCAATCTTCTCAGAAATCTTAAGCGGAGCAGCCAACAGGTAACGTTGGAGCGGGGTGGCTATTTATAGCTGCAGCCTTCCCTGAAGGGAAAAGACCAAATTGGACATGTGGAGTAGCCAATGGCCGAACGACACGAGTCCAACGGTCGGAATTTGAGCACAATGGTAACATTCCTTGCGGAGCAAGTAATGCTAACTCCTCAGTTCGAAAGATATCTCCTGCAGCACCGAAGAACAACGTCTTCTGCTGGCAGGTAATCATTCGAAGCACAAAGAGATTTCTCTCAGTCTCACATAGGTTTGGGCTAAGCATCACAACAGATCTAAGCTTCGAGAACCTATACCCCTCTTAATAGTTCGGAGGTCCTATGACTCAAATAAGACAAAGAAGAACAAACTGCTACGTCATCGCTTCGTCTTCAATCTTCTCGACTGCAGTCATTCTTCTTCGGACACACCGAATAAAAATTGCTTCGCGTCAGCAGTAAATCTTCGAGGGGTTCACTTCTTCACATCAATCTTCTCGCCTACATGACTTTAATCAGATGTAGCTCATTCTTCTATGCTGTGCAGATATTCTTCGGTGAAGTTCCTCGAACTTGACACCGGAGACAGCATTCTCTTCGGTACTGCATGGACTATTTCTCTCTGTGTGCACTAGCAAACAAATCAGTCCATGCCTGTTTCTGTCAACAATCTCCAAAACACAAGAGGGCAAGTATTGCACCAACATTTTTGTTCAGGATCTGTTTCTTGAGGACATCACAGAGAGTTTGATGCCCTTTGAGACTCTTATACATGCCTGTTTCAAGCAATGTCTTCAACCTAGCATTCTCATCAGTAATAGCAGTGGCTTCCTCAGATGAGGGGTTAGTTGCCACATCAATAGTTGAAGATATTGCAGTTTCAAAAACAGTGGAGCATTCAGTAGAAGAATTAGCGTTATCACGCTCAAGACATTTCAAGCAAGGTGGCACAAATTCATCCTGAGCGGTGCTGATCTGTTGAGCGAGTAGTGAATCGTTTTCAGTTTGAAGATCATCATGAGACGCTCTCAGCTTCTCAAGCTCTTTCTTCCTTTGAAGATATTCATAGGAGAGCTTCTCATGATCTGCTGAGAGGGTATCATGACGACTTAGAAGCTCGTCATACTTAACTTGAAGATTTTTTATGTCTTCAATTAAGGATTGACTTCGGTTCATTTCCTCGTCCAACAAATCATTGCTTTTGTCTAACAGTTTTTGAATATTTTCCATGGCATGTTGTTGCTTAGTTGCAATTTTAGCCAGTGTCCTATAGCTAGGTTTGGATTCACATTCAGAGTCATCTTGACTTGAGGTTTCAAAGTAGGCAGCGCGAGATGTTACCTTAGCGCCTTTTGCCATGAAGCAATAAGTAGGAGCAGAGTCATCGTCATCGCCGGCTTCAGTGTCGGAGACGTAGCCATTGTCTTCATTGTTGAAGATGGACTTGGCGACAAACGCTGAAGCTAGCGCCAGGCTTGCCACGCCTGAATCAGACTCCTCCTCTGACTCCTCCACCACCTCCTCAGAAACAGACTCCTCCTCTGAATCCATTTCCTTGCCGATGAATGCACGAGCTTTGCTAGAGGAACTTCTTTTGTGCAATGAAGATTTTGATGAAGACTTTGAGTATGTCTTCTTCTTCTTCTCGTCAGAGTCGTAATCCATGCTTTTCTTCTTCTTCTTTGATTCCTTTTCCCATTGAGGACAATCAGCAATATAGTGACCAGGCCTCTTGCATTTGTGGTAAGTTCTCTTCTTGGAGTCATGATTGGAGGCTTCACCTTTCTTGGAGTCGTATTTTGAAGACTTCCCAAAGCGGTTTTTCTTGGTGAACTTCTGGAACTTCTTCACAAGCATTGCAAGTTCTCTACCAAATTCTTCAGGGCCACCAGAACTGCAGTCAGAGTCTTCAGACAAAGATACAACCTTTGCCTTCAAGGCATGTGCACGTCCATAGCTAGGACCATAGATATCTCTCTTCTCAAACAGCTGGAATTCATGAGTATTGAGCCTCTCAAGAATATCAGCAGGATCCAATTGCTTGAAGTCAGGGCGTTCTTGAATCATCAGTGATAAGGTGTCAAACGAACTGTCAAGAGATCTCAAAGCTTCTTCATAACTTCATGCTTGGTGATGTCAGTGGCACCGAGAGCATGAAGCTCATTGGTGATATCAGTGAGACGATCGAAGGTGAGCTGAACATTTTCATTCTCGAGCCTCTTGAAGCGATTGAAGAGATTGTGAAGAACATCGATTCGGGAGTCTCGTTGAGATGAGATGCCCTCATTGACCTTGGAGAGCCAGTCCCAGACTAGCTTCGCAGATTCCAGAGCACTCACACGACCATACTGCCCTTTTTTCAGATGACCACATATGATGTTCTTGGCGGTTGAGTCCAATTGCGCGAACATCTTCACATCAGCAGCGGTGATACCTTCACCGACCTTAGGAACGCCGGTCTTGACGACATACCAGATGTCGTTGTCAATTTCTTATAGATGCATGCGCATCTTATTCTTCCAGTAGGGGTAATCAGTGCCATCGAAGACGGGGCACGCAGCGGAAACCTTGATTATCCCTGCAGTCGACATAGCTAAAACTCCAGGTGGTTAAACCGAATCACACAAAACAAGGGAGCACCTTGCTCTGATACCAATTGAAAGTGCTAGTTATCGACTAGAGGGGGTGAATAGGCGATTTTTATGAAAGGCCTCGAAAACAAGCAATGTCTTCGAAGTAAGCGGAAGCAAGACAAGATCTATCAATGCTTATGAATAAGATGAACAGATATGGCAGGCATAGACATCATACATACATGCATGCGTTGAATATAAACACAAGAAGCATGAAGACAAATAGACAAATAGATTGAATGGCTTCAGGGAATATCTTCAAACACAGACAAGCTTGCAAAGGCTTCACAATACAAAACAGTAAGTAAGGAAGTGAAGGGATAGAACCAGTAGCTCGGGGAAGACAATGATTTGTTTGACCAGTTCCAACTGCTGTGACAGTTGTACGTCTGGTTAGGGAGGCTGAGATTGAACTTAGAAGACCAGGTCTTCACCTTATTCCCCTTGAGCTAAGACCCGCAGATCTCGCCCAATTACTCTGGTAAGTCTTCAAGGTAGACTTCCAAACCTTCACAGACTTCGTTCACCGGCAATCCACAATGACTCTTGGATGCTCAGAACGTGACGCCTAACCGGCTGGAAGATCACATTCTTCAAGTGTAATAAGTCTTCGGTTCACTCAGAACAGAATGTCTTCAGTGATGCTCAATCACTTTGGGCTCTGGGTGTTTTGGGTTTATCCTCGCAAGGATTCTCTCTCAAAGGCTTCGGAGGTGGGTTGCTCTCAAACGACAAAAGCCGTGTAGTTCTCTCGGAGCAGCCACCAACTTATGGTGGAGGGGGGTGGCTATTTATAGCCAGGGGGCAACCCGACATGATTTGTCCGAAATGACCCTGGGTCATTGGGGAACTGACACGTATCCAACGGTCGGATTCCAACACATGTGACAACTTTACTTGGGCTCCAAGTAAAGCTGACTCAACCAACTCGGAAGAGATTTTATCTCATTTGTCTTCGCTCGAAGACATAGAATTTTAGGTTGAGCATCACGTCAGTTTCTGACTTTGTTTACCTCGACCCCACTTAACATACGGTGGTTCCTATGACTCAAGAAAGAAGAAAATGAAACTACCAAAAGACTAAGTCTTCGCGTTCCATTGGCTTCAAGTGAATGTCGTCGTGAACCATTATCTTCAACACGAATGTCTTCGTAAACCACCATTGACTTCAATGTCTTCATACATTTTTAGGAGTCATCTTTGATGGGTAAACCGAATCAATAGGGACTTCTACCTGTGTTCTCCTGTGAATCTCACAAAAACATTAGTCCCTCAACCAAGTTTGTCGTCAATACTCCAAAACCATCAAGGGGTGGCACTAGATGCACTTACAACAATCAACAAGCTCTCAACGACATGGTCGAGCACCGTTTGACAACATGGACAACGACCACCATGCGGGCACGACATGGGCGACCTAGCGTTCACCAAGATGGATGACGACCATGTTCTGTAGGATGTCCACACGTTGACGGTTGTCGAAATGTTTGCGGGTGAGGACAACACGATACTACATTGGTCATGTGATTCATGCTATAGTAGAAAGGAAGAGTGTTCCAAGAATAAGAAGGAAAACGAACTAAAGCGACCAAGTGGTCCATGGTGTTGGAGAGGAAAAGAGTATTCCAAAAAATAAAGTGAAAGAAAGAAAGAAAGTGTATTCTCGAAAATAAGTAGAAACGAGAACTAAACTGGCAAGGAAGGAGGAAGAAGAAGATGAGGCGTCGCTGACAAACGCATTGATGTTGACGTGGTACTGGGTTGGCGCCAACGAAACGGGTTGGCGCAGAGGCTATGAGTAGAAGATGTAGAGAAGGACGAGAAAGAGAAGAACGACGATTATCCCTTCTAGCGATGAATGGTATGTGGGCGGGAGGTGGAGCTTATTGGTGATTAAGAATACGTTTAGGTTGCCACTCGCCTCCCACGTCAATGTGCATTTGCAAAGTTGGATGGACCTTTGAGAATGATCTCTATAGTTACTTGTTGTTTTGTGTCAATAGTATGTGTTAGTTTAACCCACTCTATTATATTGTAAATATGAAAAAAAATCATCCCGATTGCAACGCACGACAAAGGTGAGGTGGGCGTCATCTGTTTTTAAAGGAGGAGGTTCCAGCGAAAATTGTCCCGCTACGGCGGGAAACAGAGCGGGAAGTGGAGGGTCCAACAGGAAAAGGGAAGAGTGCGTCGTGGGGTGGGGTTTTTGTGTTGGGCCCGCTTGTTGGAGATAACATGGCGGATAGTCCGGACAACCACATTCCCCCCCCCCCCCCACATGTAGTCTGGATTTGGGGGAGCCCGGACTGTTCAGACGGTTGAATTTTGGGAAGCCTACCGAGGGCCCGTTTGATGTCCGAACACGCCCGGACGTATGAGGGAGAAATGAGCTTTAACCTTAAAGACGACATTAATCATTTGTTTGATTCATTTATATATGCATTATAGCCCTAGCCCATAGCAACGCACGGGCGTTCTGCTAGTCTATCTTGTTCGGGAGCACCTGTGCGTCAGGTACCTGAAAGGCTGAATTTTTATGTTGTTTCAGTCACTTCAATTCTAAGGCATGAGATGAACATCCAAGGGTCAGGAAAGAACAGAAAAGGAAAGGTGAAAAAAAGTGACTGAAAATTGTTTTAGTTTCAGTCAATTTGTGAAGGGAAATTTTTTGTTTCTGCCACTCTAGTTTTTGCCAATTTTTCTCATGCCACTTTAAAATTTGACATTTCACTTTTACCACTCTAACATCCACAAATACACATAAGAAAAAGAAGAATCGACTAAAAAGCAAAGAAAAAAAATAAGTAAACAAACATAAAAAATGAATTTTTTGATTGAACCTGGAAAAAATCAGGAGCCCATCCATAGCAAAAGCACGATATACCTCGATGTTATACCCACTGCTCAAACCACAAAATAGTGAAATTACTCGTCTCTCGACACGTCGAAACTGAATTGCATCTCATATCGAAAGTGTCCCCTCCTTTATTTTGCATGCACGCCCACACATACTAGCAAAAATGCACACATTCGCGTGTAAACACATGCATACCAGCACACACACAAAACATCCCCTCAAAAAAAGAAAAAAAAAAGCACACACAACACATTTTCGAAAGAAAAAAACACACACGTGCGCACACACACCCGTGCCCGCATGCACACAACGCACCCATCAAGTACATACACACCAGTAATTTTTTTTTTGACAACTATACACACACACCCGTAAGTTTGCATGGGTAGGCTATTTTTTTTTTCTGAGAAGAGCCTAGGCTAATTAATCGATCGAGTACGTGGACTGGCTTTGGCCCAGTATTGTTAGCCTAGCCAGCCAGCTACATGGGCGGTACTGCTAAAAAAAAGCTAGTACATGGACGGTGGGCTGCTTCAGGCCATAGAAAAAAAAAAAAAACTAAGATTAAACAAAATTTCAGGTAACCGAAGAATAGCAGAAGTGGAGCAGCTGCGACGATTTGCAGAGATCACACGGGACAATTTTTAGGCTCTTCGGCCATGTTTTTCAGTGACATTATCGATCCACCGATGTTGGAAGCGCTAGCATGGCGCGAGGCGCTAGCCCTAGCACTTGATCTATCTTTGGATCAGGTTGTTATTGCATGCGATTGTAAAACAGTAGTAGAAGAGATCAAGTCTGGAACAGAGGGGAGGTACAACACTATCATCAAGGAGATTGCAGCTCGCGCTCGGGAGTTTACCAGATGCGATTTTATATTTGAAGGTTGTCAAATGAATGTTGATGCACATAATTTAGTTAAATTTTCTACTTCCTTAGATATTGGTCGCCACTTGTGGCTGGATATACCCCATGACCTTTTTGTCATTCCTGTAAACCGAACAAATAGTCAGTAAAGTCTGGTTTACCACTAAAAAAAACTAAAGAATAGCCAAAGAAATCTTGTTATGTCTTTTGAGAATGCCTTGGAGGATGCCAATTCATTTTTTTAAAGGAAAAGGAGATTTGCCGGTTAATCCATGGAAAAACGAGAGAAAATAGTTACGACATGCCCGTAAGAAATGGTATCTCGTCTGACCCGGCGAATCACAAGACTAATACACATCGCGAGAAAAAAGTACACCATCATGGACGCCTGCAAGGTGTCATCAACATTTTCTCCCCATGCAAGCAACAATGACTCCACCGCAGATGACCAACCAAGAGTCCACTGGCCAGACGACGCGTGAGAACTTGTCGGCCTATGCCAAACAATCGGCTAAAATGCGTCGAGGACTCGGCAACTCCGACTTCGATAACAAGCCTCGCAGGAGAAAGAAACACACCTTGCACCAACATAGCCCTGCTCAACACATGGCATCGTTGCCGCCACATCGCCCCATGATGCTACAACACTGACTTCACGCTCACAAACATTTCAAACAGTTGACAACGAAGGCAAGCCATGACCCAACTCCTCTTGCTACCACCATCTTCAACAAGAGTCTTGTTGCAATCTTTCTGATCCATCTCCCCCCCCTTTGAAATAATTAAGACTCATGTTACGCTCGGCCCTCTGCAACACGAGTCCTGTTGCAATTTCCACTGAACCCTTTTATTTTTATTTTGAAACAAGACCCATGTTGCATAAGCGCACCATGGCCACCATTGCAACATCACACATGTTTCAAACACACAACCCCCCATTTGCAGACCATTGCAATAACACAAATGTTGCAAAAACATAGCCCCAGTTGCAAACCAATGCAACAACATGCATGTTTCAGAAACATAGCCACTGTTGCAGAAGCGTGCCGGTGCCGAAGCATGGGCACCGCTTTGCAACGTTGACGAACGCCTACATCGGTTGGCCCTTTTCGTAGCAACACGTCTCGTGCAGAGGCATGGTTGAGTATGGGAAGAGAAAGAGAGAAGAATGAGATGCTCTAGCTTTGCAGCGGTGGAAACAAAGAGAGGAGGTGAGGAAGAATTGAGAGAAGAAGAAAGAAAGGAGAGGATAAGACGGGCTGGGGAAGAGAGGGATAAGGATGGATGAGAGAGAGAGAGAGAGGCGTCCACATGGGCCCATGAGGACACGCGTCGCGCGGACTGTTGGGGAACGTTGCATGGGAAACAAAAAATTTTCCTACGCACACGCAAGATCTATCCATGGTGATGAGCATCTACGAGAGGGAGAGTGAATCTACATACCCTTGTAGATCGCTAAGCGGAAGCGTTAATAAACGCGGTTGATGTAGTCGAACGTCTTCGCGATCCAAATCGCCGAGCGTCCCGCGATCCAATCACGATCCTTCCGATCTAGTGCCGAACGGACGGCACCTCCGCGTTCAACACACGTACGGCTTGATGACGCCTTCACCTCCTCGATCCAGCGAGCGATGGTGAAGTAGTGGTTGAGTTCCAGCAGCACGACGGCGTGGTGATGGTGGTGAGGAGCAATCTCTGCAGGGCTTCGCCAAGCGCTACGGAGATTATGACGGAGGAACTAGAGGGTTAGGGTTGCCGCACACGGCTTGGGGAAATCTTGATGTGTCCCGTGTGCTAGCCCTGCCCCTCTATTTATATGTTGAGCCTTGGGGTCTAAACTTGGAGTAAAAGCCTCCTCCGGGTCGGTTTTGCCCGCACAAGGTCGGTTTGGCCCGCAGGGAAAGAGTCCAACTCGGATCCCTGCCGAACCGTGCACAGCCGCGCACAAGCGGTAGTACCGCTTCACACAAGCGGTAGTACCGCTTGGGCGGTAGTACCGCTTCACACAAGCGGTAGTACCGCTCGGGCGGTAGTACCGCTTCACACAAGCGGTAGTACCGCTCCGGCGGTAGTACCGCTCCGGCGGTAGTACCGCTTCACCAAGCGGTAGTATCGCTTACGCGGCAGCAAAACTACTTTTGCACTTTCCAATACCTTATGGGCTTTATCCCTTTGGCTCATATAAAGTGTTGCTGCACCCGAACACTTCGGTAAACATCCGGAACCCCTTCCGGTGAACTCCGGAACCCTTCCAGAGATCAAAACACTATTATCACATATATCAATCTTTACCTCCGGACTATTCCGGAGATCCTCGTCATGTCCGGGATCTTATCCGGGACTCCGAACAACTTTCGGTCACCAACATAATAACTCAATTATACTAATCGTCACCAAACGTTAAGTGTGTAGACCCTGCGGGTTCGAGAACTATGTAGACATGACCGAGACACCTCTACGGCCAATAACCAATAGCGGGACCTGGATGCCCATATTGGCTCCTACATATTCTACGAAGATCTTTTATCGGTCGAACCTCTATGTCAAGGATTCAGTTAATCCCGTATGCTGTTCCCTTTGTTCTTCGGTATGTTACTTGCCCGAGATTCGATCGTCGGTATCTCTATACCTAGTTCAATCTCGTTACCGGCAAGTCTCTTTACTCGTTCCGTAATACAAGATCTCGTGGCTAACACTTTAGTCACATTGCTTGCAAGGCTCATTGTGATGTTGTATTACCGAGTGGGCCCTGAGATACCTCTCCGTCATACGGAGTAACAAATCCCAGTCTTGATCCATGCCAACCCAACAGACATCCTCGGAGATACCTGTAGAGCACCTTTATAGTCACCCAGTTACGTTGCGACGTTTGATACACACAAGGTATTCCTCCGGTGTTAGTGAGTTGCATGATCTCATGGTCAAAGGAACAGATACTTGACATGCAGAAAACAATAGCAATAAACTGACACGATCAAATGCTACGTTTACAGTTTGGGTCTTGTCCATCACATCATTCTCCTAATGATGTGATCCCGTTATCAAATGACATCTCATGTCAATGGCTAGGAAACCTTAACCATCTTTGATCAACGAGCTAGTCAACTAGAGGCTTACTAGGGACACAGTGTTGTCTATGTACCCACACATGTATTTGAGTTTCCAATCAATACAATTATAGCATGGATAATAAACGATTATCATTAACAAGGAAATATAATAATAACCAATTTATTATTGCCTCTAGGGCATATTTCCAACAGTCTCCCACTTGCACTAGAGTCAATAATCTAGTTCACATCACTATGTGATTTACATTGTAATGAATCGAACACCCATGCAGTTCTGGTGTTGTTCATGTTTAGCCCTTGGAAGAGGTTTAGTCATCGGATCTGCAACATTTAGATCCGTGTGTACTTTGCAAATATTTATGTCGTCCTCCTTGATGTAATCGCGGATGGAATTGAAACGTCGTTTTATGTGTCTGGTCCTCTTGTGAAATCTTGGTTCCTTGGCTAGAGCAATGGCACCAGTATTATCACAAAACAGAGTCATTGGGTTAAGCGCACTAGGCACTACTCCAAGATCTGTCATGAACTCCTTCATCCAGACACCTTCCTTCGCCGCCTCCGAGGCAGCGATGTACTCCGCTTCGCATGTAGAATCTGCTACCACGCTTTGCTTGGAACTGCACCAGCTAACCGCACCCCCATTAAGAATAAATACGTATCCGGTTTGCGACTTAGAGTCATCCGGATCAGTGTCAAAGCTTGCATCGACGTAACCCTTTACGACGAGCTCTTGATCACCTCCATAAACGAGAAACATGTCCTTAGTCCTTTTCAGGTACTTCAGGATATTCTTGACCGCCGTCCAGTGTTCCATTCCTGGATCACTTTGAAACCTTCCGACCATACTTATGGCAAGGCTGACATCGGGTCTTGTGCACAGCATTGCATACATGATAGAGCCTATGGCCGAAGCATAGGGGATGACACTCATCTTTTCTCTATCTTCTGCAGTCACTGGGCATTGAGTTTTACTCAACTTCACACCTTGCAAAACAGGCAAGAACCCCTTCTTGGACTGATCCATTTTGAACTTCTTCAAAATCTTATCAAGGTATGTGCTTTGTGAAAGTCCTATTAAACGTCTTGATCTATCTCTATAGATCTTGATGCCTAATATGAAAGCAGCTTCTCCTAGGTCCTTCATTGAAAAACTCTTGTTCAAATATTCCTTTACGCTTTCCAGCATTTCTATATTGTTTCCAATCAGCAATATGTCATCCACATATAATATTAGAAACGCTATAGAGCTCCCACTCACTTTCTTGTAAATACAAGCTTCTCCGTAAACTTGTATAAACTCGAACGCTTTGATCACTTTATCAAAACGAAGATTCCAACTCCGAGATGCTTGCACCAGTCCATAAATGGATCGCTGGAGTTTGCAAACTTTGTCAGCATTCTCTGGATCGACAAAACCTTCTGGTTGTATCATATACAACTCTTCCTTAAGGTAACCGTTAAGGAACGCTGTTTTGACATCCATCTGCCAAATTTCATAATCGAAAAAGGCAGCTATTGCTAACATGATTCTGACGGACTTAAGCATCGCTACGGGTGAGAAGGTCTCATCGTAGTCAACTCCTTGAACTTGTGAAAAACCCTTTGCCACAAGTCGAGCTTTATAGACGGTGACATTACCGTCCGCGTCCGTCTTCCTCTTAAAGATCCATTTGTTCTGAATGGCCTTACGCCCTTCAGGTAATACTTCCAAAGTCCATACTTTGTTTTCATACATGGATCCCATCTCGGATTTCATGGCCTCTAACCACTTCTCGGAATCCGGGCCCATCATCGCTTCTCCATAGCTCGTAGGTTCATCGTTGTTTAACAACATGACCTCTAAGACAGGGTTGCCGTACCACTCAGGAGCAGTACGCGTCCTTGTCGACCTACGAGGTTCGATAGCAACTTGATCCAAAGCTTCATGATCATCATCATTAACTTCCTCTTCAGCTTATGTAGGCTCCACAGAAACAACTTTCTGCGCTGCGCTACTCTCAGGTTGAAGTAAAGGTTCAACAACCTCATCAAGTTCTATCTTCCTCCCACTCAATTCTTTCGAGAGAAACTCTTTCTCAAGAAATGTTCCGTTTTTAGCGACAAACACTTTGCCCTCGGATCTGAGGTAGAAGGTATACCCAATTGTCTCTTTTGGGTATCCTATGAAGACGCATTTCTCCGCTTTGGGTTCCAGCTTTTCAGGCTGAAGCTTTTTGACATAAGCATCACATCCCCAAACTTTAAGAAACGACAGCTTTGGCTTCTTGTCAAACCAAAGTTCATATGGCGTTGTCTCAACGGATTTCGATGGTGCCCTATTTAAAGTGAATGCAGCTGTCTCTAATGCATAACCCCAAAACGATAGTGGCAAATCGGCAAGAGACATCATAGATCGCACCATATCCAATAAAGTTCGATTACGACGTTCGGACACACCATTACGCTGTGGTGTTCCAGGCGGTGTCAATTGTGAAACAATTCCACACTGTTTTAAGTGACTGCCAAACTCATAACTCAGATATTCTCCTCCTCGATCAGATCGTAGGAATTTAATCTTCTTGTTACGATGATTCTCAACTTCACTCTGAAATTGTTTGAACTTTTCAAATGTTTCAGACTTGTGTTTCATTAAGTAAATATACCCATATCTACTTAAGTCATCAGTGAAGGTGAGAAAGTAACGATAACCACCGCGCGCCTCAATACTCATCGGACCGCACACATCAGTATGTACGATTTCCAATAAGTCACTTGCCCGTTCCATTGTTCCAGAGAACGGCGTTTTAGTCATCTTGCCCATGAGGCATGGCTCACATGTGTCAAGTGATTCAAAATCAAGTGACTCCAAAAGTCCATCATCATGGAGCTTCCTCATGCGTTTTACGCCAATATGACCTAAACGGCAGTGCCACAAGAAAGTGGTATTATCATTATCAATTCTACATCTTTTGGCATCAATGTTATGAACATGTGTATCATTACTATCGAGATTCAATAAGAATAAACCCCTCACATCGGGTGCATGACCATAAAAGATATTACTCATATAAATAGAACAACCATTATTCTCTGATTTAAATGAGTAACCGTCTCGCAATAAACAAGATCCAGATATAATGTTCATGCTTAACGCAGGCACCAAATAACACTTATTTAGGTTCATCACTAATCCCGACGGTAATCGAAGAGCGAGTGTGCCGACGGCGATCACATCAACCTTGGAACCATTTCCCACGCGCATCGTCACTTCGTCCTTTGCCAGCCTCCGTCTATTCCGCAGTTCCTGTTTTGAGTTGCAAATATGAGCAACCGCACCGGTATCAAATACCCAGGCACTACAACGAGAGTTGGTAAGGTACACATCAATAACATGTATATCATATATACCTTGTTTGTTGTTGGCCGCCTTCTTGTCAGCCAAATACTTGGGGCAATTCCGCTTCCAGTGTCCAGTTCCCTTGCAATGAAAACACACAGTTTCTGGTTTGGGTCCAGCCTTGGGTTTCTTCACGAGAGGAGCAACTGCTTTGCCACTCTGCTTGGAGTTACCCTTCTTACCCTTGCCATTTTTCTTGAAACTAGTGGTTTTATTGACCATCAACACTTGATGCTCCTTCTGAATTTCAGACTCAGCGGCTTTCAGCATCGCAAACAGCTCGGCGACTGACTTGTTCATCCCGTGCATGTTATAGTTCAACACGAAGCTCTTGTAGCTAGGTGGCAATGATTGAAGAACTCTGTCAGTGATAGCCTCTGGCGGAAGGGGCATCCCTAACTCAGCCAGACGGGTGGAGTACCCAGACATTCTGAGCACGTGATCACTGATAGACCCGTTCTCCTCCATCTTGCAAGCATAGAACTTATCGGAGATCTCATATCTCTCGATCCGGGCATTCTTCTGAAAGATAAACTTCAACTCCTGGAACATCTCATATGCTCCATGACGTTCAAAACGTCTTTGAAGTCCCGGTTCTAAGCCATACAACATTGCACATTGAACTATTGAGTAATCATCAGAACGAGCCTGCCAGGCGTTCACAACGTCTAGAGACTCAACTGGAGCGGGTGGATCACCAAGCGGTGCATCAAGGACATAAGCCTTCTGGGAAGCCGTAAGGATAATCCTTAGATTACGGGCCCAGTCCACAAAGTTACTTCCATCATCTTTCAACTTAGCTTTCTCTAGGAACGCATTAAAATTCAGGGGTGCTACTGCGCGAGCCATGATCTACAACATAAATATAGCAAAGACAACTTAGACTATTGTTCTTAGATAATGAGTTTAGTTAATCATATTTAAAAAACTCCCACTCAAATTGACATCCCTCCGATCATTCGAGTGTTACATGATCCAAATCCACCAACTCAAGTCCGATCATCACGTGAGTTGAGGTGGTTTCAATGGTGAACATCTTCATGTTGATCATATCTACTATATGACTCATGTTCGACCTTTCGGTCTCTTGTGTTCCGAGGCCATGTCTGTACATGCTAGGCTCGTCAAGTTTAACCCGAGTGTTCCGCACGTGCAACATGGCTTGCACCCGTTGTATGCGAACGTAGAGTCTATCACACCCGATCATCACGGCGTGTCTCGAAACGACGAACTTTCGCAACGGTGCACACTTGGGGAGAACACAATTTATCTTGAAATTTAAGTGAGGGATCACCTTATAATGCTACCGTCGTCCTAAGCAAAATAAGATGCATAAAAGGATTAACATCACATGCAAATCATAAGTGACATGATATGGCCATGAACTCGTGCTTTTGATCTCCATCTCCAAAGCACCGGCATGATCTCCATCGTCACCGGCATGACACCATGATCTCCATCATCTTGATCTCCATCAACGTGTCGCCATGAGGTTGTCGCGCCGACTGTTGCTTCCACGACTATTGCTAACGTTTAGCGATAAAGTAAAGCATTACATAGCGCTTAATGATTGACACGCAGGTCATACAATAATTAAAGACAACTCTATGGCTCCTGCCAGTTGCCGTACTCATCGACATGCAAGTCGTGATATTCTATACAACACATGATCATCTCATACATCACATATATCTCATCATGTAATTGGCCATATCACATCACAACATACCCTGCAAAAACAAGTTAGACGTCCTCTAATTGTTGTTGCAAATTTTACGTGGCTGCTACGGGTTTGCAAGAACCGTTCTTACCTACGCAAAACCACAACGTGGTGTAGTGATTGATTTTTGATCTTCTAAAAGAACCCTCTTCATTGAACCGATTCAACTAAAGTGAGAGAGACAGACACCCGCCAGTCACCTTTATGCAACAAGTGCACGCAGCGGTAAAACCAGTCTCGCGTAAGCGTACGCGTAATGTCGGTCCGGGCCGCTTCATCTCACAATACCGCTGAATCAAGTATCAACTAGTAACGGCAAGCAATATGTATACACCCACGCCCACAACTCGTTTGTGTTCTACTCGAGATCTCATCTACGCATAGACCTAGCTCAGATGCCACTGTTGGGGAACGTTGCATGGGAAACAAAATTTTTTCCTACGCACACGCAAGATCTATCCATGGTGATGAGCATCTACGAGAGGGAGAGTGAATCTACATACCCTTGTAGATCGCTAAGCGGAAGCGTTAATAAACGCGGTTGATGTAGTCGAACGTCTTCGCGATCCAAATCGCCGAGCGTCCCGCGATCCAATCACGATCCTTCCGATCTAGTGCCGAACGGACGGCACCTCCGCGTTCAACACACGTACGGCTTGATGACGCCTTCACCTCCTCGATCCAGCGAGCGATGGTGAAGTAGTGGTTGAGTTCCAGCAGCACGACGGCGTGGTGATGGTGGTGAGGAGCAATCTCTGCAGGGCTTCGCCAAGCGCTACGGAGATTATGACGGAGGAACTAGAGGGTTAGGGTTGCCGCACACGGCTTGGGGAAATCTTGATGTGTCCCGTGTGCTAGCCCTGCCCCTCTATTTATATGTTGAGCCTTGGGGTCTAAACTTGGAGTAAAAGCCTCCTCCGGGTCGGTTTTGCCCGCACAAGGTCGGTTTGGCCCGCAGGGAAAGAGTCCAACTCGGATCCCTGCCGAACCGTGCACAGCCGCGCACAAGCGGTAGTACCGCTTCACACAAGCGGTAGTACCGCTTGGGCGGTAGTACCGCTTCACACAAGCGGTAGTACCGCTCGGGCGGTAGTACCGCTTCACACAAGCGGTAGTACCGCTCCGGCGGTAGTACCGCTTCACCAAGCGGTAGTACTGCTTACGCGGCAGCAAAACTACTTTTGCACTTTCCAATACCTTATGGGCTTTATCCCTTTGGCTCATATAAAGTGTTGCTGCACCCGAACACTTCGGTAAACATCCGGAACCCCTTCCGGTGAACTCCGGAACCCTTCCAGAGATCAAAACACTATTATCACATATATCAATCTTTACCTCCGGACTATTCCGGAGATCCTCGTCATGTCCGGGATCTTATCCGGGACTCCGAACAACTTTCGGTCACCAACATAATAACTCAATTATACTAATCGTCACCAAACGTTAAGTGTGTAGACCCTGCGGGTTCGAGAACTATGTAGACATGACCGAGACACCTCTACGGCCAATAACCAATAGCGGGACCTGGATGCCCATATTGGCTCCTACATATTCTACGAAGATCTTTTATCGGTCGAACCTCTATGTCAAGGATTCAGTTAATCCCGTATGTTGTTCCCTTTGTTCTTCGGTATGTTACTTGCCCGAGATTCGATCGTCGGTATCTCTATACCTAGTTCAATCTCGTTACCGGCAAGTCTCTTTACTCGTTCCGTAATACAAGATCTCGTGGCTAACACTTTAGTCACATTGCTTGCAAGGCTCATTGTGATGTTGTATTACCGAGTGGGCCCTGAGATACCTCTCCGTCATACGGAGTAACAAATCCCAGTCTTGATCCATGCCAACCCAACAGACATCCTCGGAGATACCTGTAGAGCACCTTTATAGTCACCCAGTTACGTTGCGACGTTTGATACACACAAGGTATTCCTCCGGTGTTAGTGAGTTGCATGATCTCATGGTCAAAGGAACAGATACTTGACATGCAGAAAACAATAGCAATAAACTGACACGATCAAATGCTACGTTTACAGTTTGGGTCTTGTCCATCACATCATTCTCCTAATGATGTGATCCCGTTATCAAATGACATCTCATGTCAATGGCTAGGAAACCTTAACCATCTTTGATCAACGAGCTAGTCAACTAGAGGCTTACTAGGGACACAGTGTTGTCTATGTACCCACACATGTATTTGAGTTTCCAATCAATACAATTATAGCATGGATAATAAACGATTATCATTAACAAGGAAATATAATAATAACCAATTTATTATTGCCTCTAGGGCATATTTCCAACACGGACGACGCGACTGAAGCGCCCGAGTGATCCGCCAGGTGATTGCTAGCATTTTTGATAAAAGAAGGGGCGGTCTGGTCAAAGTCATGATCTGTTTGAAACACGGAAACTCAAAAAGTAAAAATAGGAAGGAAAAGTAGAATTAAGATGACACGTACCCTAGATTCCTATGAAATGAAAATCACATTTTTTTTTTTTGCAAAACTGTGGTTCGGGGATGTCACGCAAAAAACACACAAATTACAGACACAAAGGGAAGAAAACATGAGATCTCATGTTTGGTTTCCTTCAAAATTTCTGTGAAATAACTTGTCCCATCAAAAATTCAAAGAAGTGTATGATAGCAATTCATTTGTTATCTTATTACTCCAAGGAAGAAATTCCTATAGAAATCATATCCTCCAAAATTCGTATGTTTTTACTTAATTTCAAACAGGACCGAAATAGGCATGAGCTGATTTCAATCAATGGGGGCACTGTGGCAGCAATTTTGTTGGCAATATGTATCTTCTGAAAATGATAATATGACATTCAAACAAGAGAAGAACAATCGGCTTAAACGAGATATAAACGCACCATTAAGCTTATTAGGATTCCAACAATCAAACACCATTGGGGATTATTACCTATATTCCCCTTATGAGCAAGCACATCACAACAAACGTGTACGAGAATCACACAAC
The DNA here is from genome assembly GCA_039707655.1 of Elymus sibiricus. Taxonomy (NCBI): domain Eukaryota; kingdom Viridiplantae; phylum Streptophyta; class Magnoliopsida; order Poales; family Poaceae; genus Elymus; species Elymus sibiricus. The sequence continues at coordinate 165,096,706 of CM077676.1, forward strand.
AGTATATTGTTTTCCTTTCATCACCTTTCCATGTCGGCTCCCTCTGATCTTGGGGATGCCGGGTTGGTGGTGGTGGCGGCCGGATAGCCTCCTCTGACGTCGTCGCCGCAGGAGAAGGCCATCTCCTGCAGCTTGATCGACGCGCTGGAGCTGAACACGAGGAGCGGCTTCTTCCGCGGCACCGGCACCGGGTCGGCTTCGCGGTTCATTATCTGCACCACCCGCCGCATCGCCGGCCGCTCCTCGCAGTTTGGGTTGGCGCAGCTCAGCCCGACGAGCAGCAGCCGCAGCATCCCCTCCCGGTCGAACTCGCCGTTCAGCCGCGCGTCGGCGGCCTCGATGAGCCGGTCCTCACCGTGCAGGCGCCACACCCAGTCCACCAGGTTTACGTTCTTGCTCCCGGTCCCGTCCTTGTCGGTCTCCTCCCTGTCGATCGGCCGCCTCCCGCAGCACACCTCCAGCACCACCACGCCGTAGCTGAACACGTCGGTCTGGTCCGTGGCCTTTCCGGACTGCAGGTACTCCGGTGCGAGGTACCCCATGGTGCCCGCAGTGAGCGTGGACACCGGGCTCTTGTTGTGGTCCATGAGCCGGGCGAGCCCGAAGTCGCCCAGCCGGGGGCTTAGGTTGCCGTCGAGCAGGATGTTGCCGGTCTTGATGTCCCTGTGGATCACGCGCTGCTCGCACTCCTGGTGGAGGTAGGACAGCACGGACGCTATGCCGGCGGCCACGTTGTGGCGCTCCGGCCATGAGAGCGTGCAGGGGTCGCCGTACAGCGCCTTGTCCAGGCTGCCGTTGGGCATGTACTCGTAGACGAGCAGCAGCTCGCCCTTCTCGTCGCACCAGCCCTCGAGCTGGACCAGGTTCTTGTGCCGGAGGCAGGCGATGACCGAGAGCTCGGCGACGAACTCGCTCCGGCTCTGGTGCGCCTGCGTCGACCGCTTCACGGCGTAGGTGGTGGCCGCGCCCGGTATGGCCGCCTTGTACACCGTGCCGAACGCGCCTCTGCCGATGACTCTGCTCGCGTGGAATCCTCTGGTCGCCATGCTCAGCTCCTTGTGGCTGAACTTCCTTGGCCCCTTGAGCAGCCCCGGCAGGAAGATGGCGTCCTTCCTCGAGGAGGTGAGCTCTGCCAGCTTCTTGACGGACACACACGCGAAGAACACGAACGCGACGGCGAGCGCGACGGGGCCGAGGATGGTGATGGCGCGCCCAAACCTTTTCTTGCTGGTGGCGCCGCCGCTC